>JAVLUX010000007.1:7325000-9725000 GCA_032164185.1 Moxostoma hubbsi | reverse complement strand
GAGGAAATCCTGCATTTCTGTAAACAATGTCTTTAAATTAGCGCATGTTAACAAGAGCGACTCGAACGGCTTTATCTCACCTGTGCTATGCCTCATTACAATTAAAAGTTTCTTTTTGTTGTTGTTTTTGATCATCAACTGGCTGTAAATAACAGAAAGAGCATTAAGAGACATTATTCAGTGAACAAGCAGTGAAAGGATCTCACTGCTGAATACGCCACCTACATATACTACACAATTCATACACCATGAATTCGAAACATTTACCAGCCAGTTGCCAAATATTAAAATTTTTAGTCGCATAGCACGAAATTTGGTTGCAAATGCCAGTGATTTCCTCTCATTGTAGTGGAGGGTTACACATAGAGAAAAAGATAGATCCATGTTTTTTGAGTATCGACATCGAAGAGACCAAAAAAAATTAAAAATTGATCGAAATATCTACTTTTTTTTTTTTTGCCCAGCCTTACTTAAGAGTACTATTTAAATATACTGTAAATAAAATCCTGTTAAATTTACAGTAAAAAAAACTGCCAGCTGTGTTTGCCAGAAATTCACAGTAAAAAAATATGGTAACCACATTTCAGGCTTTACGGGATGAAATTGTCATGCCTGTATATTTTACGGTGCATTACCATTGTTTATATAATTAATACACTTGATATATTAACATAGCTTTTTACTTTATAAGTTATTATCAATCACCATTAAAGTTACAGGAGCACATGATGACATGAAGTTCATCTATAGAGGCTCTAGCTGGAGCAATGATCAATAAACATGTAGAGACAGAGCTCACTGTCGCTCACACAAACACTAAACACCATCAGAGTAACACATGTGAAATTAAAATAATTGGTACACAAAACACCATCAGAGTAACACATGTGAAATTAAAATAATTCAATAAACATGTAAAGACAGAGCTCACTGTCGCTCACACAAACACTAAACACCATCAGAGTAACACATGTGAAATTAAAATAATACAATAAACATGTAGAGACAGAGCTCACTGTCGCTCACACAAACACTAAACACCATCAGAGTAACACATGTGAAATTAAAATAATACAATAAACATGTAAAGACAGAGCTCACTGTCGCTCACACAAACACTAAACACCATCAGAGTAACACATGTGAAATTAAAATAATACAATAAACATGTAAAGACAGAGCTCACTGTCGCTCACACAAACACTAAACACCATCAGAATAACACATGTGAAATTAAAATAATACAATAAACATGTAGAGACAGAGCTCACTGTCGCTCACACAAACACTAAACACCATCAGAGTAACACATGTGAAATTAAAATAATACAATAAACATGTAAAGACAGAGCTCACTGTCGCTCACACAAACACTAAACACCATCAGAGTAACACATGTGAAATTAAAATAATACAATAAACATGTAGAGACAGAGCTCACTGTCGCTCACACAAACACTAAACACCATCAGAGTAACACATGTGAAATTAAAATAATACAATAAACATGTAGAGACAGAGCTCACTGTCGCTCACACAAACACTAAACACCATCAGAGTAACACATGTGAAATTAAAATAATACAATAAACATGTAAAGACAGAGCTCACTGTCGCTCACACAAACACTAAACACCATCAGAGTAACACATGTGAAATTAAAATAATACAATAAACATGTAAAGACAGAGCTCACTGTCGCTCACACAAACACTAAACACCATCAGAGTTACACATGTGAAATTAATATAATTCAATAAACATGTAAAGCCAGAGCTCACTGTCACTCACACAAACACTAAACACCATCAGAGTTACACATGTGAAATTAAAATAATTCAATAAACATGTAGAGACAGAGCTCACTGTCGCTCACACAAACACTAAACACCATCAGAGTAACACATGTGAAATTAAAATAATTCAATAAACATGTAAAGCCAGAGCTCACTGTCACTCACACAAACACTAAACATCATCAGAGTTACACATGTGAAATTAATATAATTCAATAAACATGTAAAGACAGAGCTCACTGTCACTCACACAAACACTAAACATCATCAGAGTTACACATGTGAAATTAAAATAATACAATAAACATGTAAAGACAGAGCTCACTGTCGCTCACACAAACACTAAACACCATCAGAGTTACACATGTGAAATTAATATAATTCAATAAACATGTAAAGCCAGAGCTCACTGTCACTCACACAAACACTAAACACCATCAGAGTAACACATGTGAAATTAAAATAATACAATAAACATGTAGAGACAGAGCTCACTGTCGCTCACACAAACACTAAACACCATCAGAGTTACACATGTGAAATTAATATAATTCAATAAACATGTAAAGCCAGAGCTCACTGTCGCTCACACAAACACTAAACACCATCAGAGTAACACATGTGAAATTAAAATAATACAATAAACATTTACTAAACTACATATTAAGCATAGCACACAACACCCCAATGAGCATAACTGATATTAAAAATAAAAAGAAACATAACTATTCCCATAAAATATAAGGAAATATGATGCAACATGCAGGGAATTGTGGGAACGCTGATCATTGTTTATTTACTGTAATTTTTAAAATAATTTATTTTTAAAAGTACATGTACTCTCTTGTTAAACTGTTAATTATACAGAAAATCATACTTTTTACATAAAAAAATATATTTTTACACAATTTTACGGTAAACCTACAAGTATTGTTTTTTTTAAATATATTTAAAAATGTTACCATATTTTGAGGTAACTACCCATTAACAAATTAACATTTTATTTACTGTAGCATTTTTTTGTATTTTACTGTTGAAATTAAGAATTGTTTTTACAGTGTACTATGATATGTAATCTTTCAGTACCATGGTATATATATATCAAAGTACCACTTGATACCATTACTGTACACTTTGGGAAAAAATGCTTTGAATTTACATGATTGTATCATGCACATCGGTTCCACATGAATCAATTAAGTTACATAAATATTTAAATGACCCAATTAACCAGTCTCAAGTGATTTTATGAGTCCCTAAAATGATTCCTCAGTTTTACAAAATACTTCTATGTCACATTACTGATTTATTTTGTAAAGTTATGCGAGTTATGTAACTTTTACCCAGCAATAGCATACAGTAGCATGCTAAATGCTAAGTAGTAATAGCTCCTTGATTAAAGCAACATACAGCTTGTTTGTGTACCATCCTCAACCTAAGCAAAAGCTCCACTCTTCAACACACTAATAACCCAGCATAACAGAATAGGTTCAAAATCCTGAAATACCTGAATATTAAGCACTTTTAAGTCCCATATCTCATCTTGCTCAAAATAACATTTATTCAACATTTTTACTCTAAGTGTCAAGTCCCATGCAAAGCCCATGTTACTGAACATACAGGATTGGTTCATATTCACCCTACACATAGTGTAATAGAGTGCACGTTTTAGAGAATTATATTGAAAGCAAAAACATGTTTAGAAGAGAAACACAAATTTGTTGTGTAGATCACAAGTAATATGATTTAGAAAATCAGAAACCTGCATTTTCCGTTTTTTTCCAGTGTTCTGTCATTTTGTATTTTGATGATAGTGCTAGCTAAACTTTAGAGATGTTTGTTTACAGCAATTAAACATTTCCCCTTTTTAATTATTAAAAATGGTCATAAAAAACTACACATAGCCGACACTCTAAACAGATCCACAAAAACAATTTTGGTGAGGAAAAAAATTACTGAATGTCATATTGAATGTCAAAGCTAGCTAAAGTCGCATAAGTCACCTCAAAGCAAAATGTCTATAGTATGTATTTATAAATCGACTGCCATAGTTTTCTGTAGAAACATTCACCCCAAAACAAAATATGCTTTTAAAAATCTAGATTTTTACATTCAGCAAAAAAAAAGGAAGAAAGAAAGAAAAAAAAATACACCATAAATCTCTACGCTTTGGTCTCTGAGGGCTAATACCAAAATGTGAAATATTTGCAGAAACGTTTGGTGGTAAGATTTTAAAACTTTGACTCAAATATATTCACATTTGAACTATTAAAAAAATAATACAAATGGAATATGACATTATTATTGATATTTTCTGGAATTTAATTTCCATGAAATGTATTAAGCCTAAACACACAAGCCCCCCTCCCCCTCTTTCCACACACATCTGCAGGAGACTGACACACTTCACACCATAACACACTGTCTTAACAAACCAACGTCTAATTAACATCCAGCACACCAAACAAGGCAGCACAGCCTCAGTAAAATATATAAACACTCTATATTTGGATTCCGGGTCAGTTAATAATAGATGTCCCGTCTGAGAACGAGTGTGTGGACGTGTCTCAAACCCTAGCGATCCGACTAGCCAGCCAGCATTACTGGACACCACAGGCACATTCCGAACGTACGATTCGAATGTTCGATTCGTTTGATTTGAACGTGGGGCTCGAACGTTGCGTTGGCGCTCCGATGCCAACTAATGCGGTCTAGAAAGGCAGCTCACTAGGTTTTGCAACACAACCACTATGCCTGTCCATCAAAAAAAGAAAAAAAGAAAAAAAAAAAGAACAACAACAACTGCGTGTGTGCCGTCACATCAACGAGAACGTATACAATATCAGCCAAAGCATGCACTGATACACGCAATACCATTCCGGTTCAGTCAGTGCAGTAGATAATCATCAAGTGATCACTAATAAATGAGAGGGGAGAATTAAAACATCTACATCTGGACTGCGATGATCGTTGCTCTCATGGCCTTGAGTTCCAGCCGCCCCCGGACACACATATGTTCATTCTCCCTCAACATTTACACATGATCTGTAATGGAAAAACACACATTTACACCCAGCTCTGATGCATCTCTCTGTGTGTGTATGGTGATAACGCAGATTTGCTGCGAATATCGCAGTTGTACGCGACATTTTTAGCTGCTAGTGTGTGTAGCGCAGCTGCGATCGGGCCTTTGCATCTTCACATTAATCGTGCAAACGAGCGTAGCGATAATTCGCGTTCTGATGCGCAGAATTCGTGAGCTGACAGCCGTATCTTAACGGAGGGATCAAGATGAGAGAGAGGAGAGCAATGTGACAGCCGCGCGACAGGAAAGTGTAAGAGGAAGTATACACTTACCTAGCTGTACTTTCTACGCCATCTTGGATCCACTTCTCAGGCTGTAGCAGTGCATTGTGGGAAAAGGGTTCTGCGTACGGCTTCCTGCTACACACAAACACACGCACACACACACTAGACACACACAATACACAGGCGCACGAGTGCTGAGCACATCTATTACTTGCACGAGTCTCATATTATACAGTACAAGTTACTGGACAATATGTACACGAGGAAATTTATTTTATATAATGTAATATATTAATGTAATACTTTTTAAATGAATTTTTAAATATGTAAGTAATCTTAACACATATTACATATATTTTGAATATAAATATATTTAAAATATAATTTAATTGAAAAAAATCTGTATTTCTATTTCTCCTGTGTTATGTCGTTTATGATGCAACACTTCCCGCCAATTTCCCCCACAGAGATAAAAAGTTTCCCTTTTACTAAAACAAACAGACAGACAGACAGACAGGTAGATACATATTAGGATGCTCTCACAAAGACAGACACCCAAAAGAGACCCTGCAGGCAGAATTCTGCAAACATATACTGAGTACAACAAAAAACACCTAATAATGCATGCAGAGCAGAATTAGGACTGTACCCACTAATAATTCAAATTAAAAAAAATAGCCATTAAATAATAGTGAATAGTTTGCACTTAAAAAAAAATGATACACAAACCCTTCACCACAAAGCCCTAAGATACAAAGAACTGACTTCAGGGAGAAACCCCCTGAGCCAGCTGATCTTAGAGCTGACTTTAAACTATCTACAATCTAAACAATCTAAAACATGTCCAGCCAAACCACAGAAAAACCCCAGCTAGACCAAATCAAATGATTAAAACACACACACACAATATATATATAAAGCTTTGAACAGAAGCAACAGCTCAACAAAGTAAATTGGAAAGCTATCTGTCCCTAAACAGAATATAAACAGGCAGAATACCTGAGCACAGTCACTGACCCAAAACTAAGAAAAGTCCTGACCATGTACAGATTCAGCGAACATAACCTTGCCATAGAGATGGGTAGACACAGACAGACCTGGTTACCAAAAGAAGACAGGCTGTGCCCCCACAGCACACAAAATTAAGTGGAAACAGAACTACACTTTTTAACGTGATCTACAGTAGTTATGCACAAATTTGGGAAAATGTTTTTCCCATTTCACAACTCATCACAAAGATTTTAACTGGATACAACACAATGGCAAACTTTCCTACCTACTTGGAGAAACCCCAGTAATCTCAAACCTGGCTGCAAGATACAGTATGTCAAGTCCTGCCACGACAAAAGGGACAACCACTGGAACAGACAATAAACTAAACACTGTACCACATGCATAAAAGGTAAAACATAGCATAACAAACTGCTTTTATTTACACATTTTACTATTAATTTATTTTATTGTATTTTTACTTCATTTTCTTTAACTGCATGTGTATACTGTGTATGTATATTTAATGTTAATATGCTTTGGCAGTATAAAGCGTTTCTTATACCATGCCAATAAAGCTAGCTGAATCTTGAATCTTGATAGATAGACAGATAGACAGGCAGATAGATGGACAGGCAGACAGATGAACAGAAGGATGGATAGCTAGATAAAGTAATTAGACAGACAGACTGAAAGAAGGACAGACAGACGGATAGATAGATAGATAGATAGATAGATAGATAGATAGATAGATAGATAGATAAACAGACAGACATATAGATAGGTAGATAGATAGATAGATAGATAGATAGATAGATAGATAGATAGATAGATAGATAGATAGATAGATAAACAGACAGACAGACATATAGATAGATAGATAGATAGATAGATAGATAGATAGATAGATAGATAGATAGATAGATAGATAGATAGATAGATAGATAGACAGACAGATATATAAATAGACAGAAGAATAGACAGGTAGGCAGGCAGGCAGACAGACAGACAGTTAGATAGAGAGACAGTTAGATAGAGAGACAGGCAGATAGACTGACAGACAGACAGGCAAACAGATTTATAGTTAGACAGACAGCCAGACTAGATAGATAAACAGATAGATGGACAGACAGACAGATAGACAGACAGGCAGACAAACAGAGAGATGCATATTTATATATATATATATATATATATATATATATATATATATATATATAGTATAGTACAAAATCAAAATCACACATTGACTATTAAGCTGGACTATTAAACTTATGTTTGGTATAAAACAGCATTACAGTCTGTTTAGGAATACCACACAACCTTACAATATACATTGTTTTTCAGTGTTGTTATTTGCTTTTTCATTCACAACTTCTAAATAACAATAATAATAATAATAATAATAATAATACATAAATAATACATTTCTTCTACGCTGGCCTGGCTTCATTGTTGCAGCAGGTTATGTATCAGTCACCAGCACCGCCTATCGGTTCACTGGGGTATTACATGATGGAAACATTGCGAAGCGCTGCGCCACACTGCCACAGCGTGACTTTCTCCTTTCAAACTTACCATCCCGCGTCAGTGCAGCGGAATAAATGACAGCTGGTCAATGTGTCTGAACTCAATAGAGGGGAAGAACAATGCCACTGACTCAAGGTGCACCGTGTTTACTTTGAGATTATAGCTAAACCATCGCCATTCCATATATATGCGGAGCGGAGCGGGACGGGATAGGTGAGCGGAGTACAGGACTTCATTAGAAACAGGCTTTGGATTCATTTAAAAGTTTAAACGATTTTAAACATTGGGACGCTGCGATAATCGTCTCTTCCGCTGGATTAAGGTTGCGTTTCTGGCGCGTGTCCTTTTGCGTAAAAACGCACGCACGAGCATCGGCAGATTCCAAGAGTGAATTGATTGATAACATATCACAACCTGCGCGTCTTTCTGCAAGTGTTCACTCAAACGAAAAGCAACGGTCAAGAGTGTTTCTACAAATGTGTGTTGATATTTGACATCTTTCTCAATGAAAACTCGTGATTGCATCCGTCTCCAAATGGCTAAATGCATTTAGACGATCACTGGCACTTCATCGAGTGTGGGAAGCATCAAGAGAGGACAATGTTGATGAAGGAATACAGGATATGTATGCCGCTCACTGTGGAAGAGGTAAGTTCATATTTACTAGAATAATTGCACGGTGAAATTATAAAAGATTATTATAAAATACACCTGATTAAATATAATCAATAACTGTCGATGATGCATGTCACAGTGGCATATTTACATCAAGGGCTTTCGTTGCCTTTTATTTGTCTCTAGATGTTCATTTTGCTCTGGCTTACGCATTAACTTGTACTTTTAATTTTCATCTTTGTAACTTTTGTCACCTTTCCCAGAGATATAATATAAAAAACAGTCCATTGTAAAATCCACTTGGTGGTGCTGTGGAACTGTTCCCATTCCCATCAATGTTGATGCTGTTGTATATAATGCAGTTTGAAGTGGTTTAGAGGTACTTTTTAATTGCAAAAAGTGGGTGTTGATTACTTGATAAACTGTTTATTACTGTCATTGGATGATAATTTATTTTATAACCAATCAAACACAAAATTCCCCTTTTTTTATGCTTTTTTTTTTTTTTAACTTAGAAACAGTACAGGGGATTTACGACACATAGCCAGCCTTATACAATATAAACTAAACAAGTGAATAAAAATAAGGTACATAAATAAAGTTATGATATAAAACTATACATAATTTTTTTTTTCTCAAATAAGAGATATCTTGATCGCTTTCTTGTTTGAAGTAGAACACAGGGAGTCATCAAATAATTTTAAATAAATACAAAAAAGCCTAAAGTTGTGTTTTGAATCAGTAAATTGGCATGTGTGTACATGAAATTGTCCCTAATGGATTAACACTTAACATATCATCCATCACAGCACTTGTGTCATGTGCCTCTGTGTCAGTCAAGAAAGAATAATAAAAAAAAGAAAGAAAAGTTTGTTCTCTGATAGACCATGTTATGAAATATATGAAATAGTATCTCCTTTTGGACTGTATTACATAGGTTTGTGTAGATCCACAGTAGCTACATTCTTGTGCGACGTCTAATCTTACTATAATAACCATATATGGAATGGCATTTATATAAACAAATGGGAATATAGGACATACTGTCAGAAATTAAAACCAATTGAATGCAGTTCTTTGCGCTGCTGTATTTGTGTGTGAGCTGTATGTCTTAGACACAAACACGCAGTGCTTTTATTGTATTTTTAACTTTGACAAAAGATGTAGAAGTAATTTATATGTTCGCTAAATGTGGTGCCAATATAATACTCCAATAACAAAATAAATAAATCACTTAAATCTATGGGTGCGTCTCAATCAGCTCGCCAGTTCAGTAGTCAGGGCACTGATCACGGAGTCTGCCATTTATAGGTCTCAATCGCAAAATTGTTCAGTTACACTGAAACGTTCACTGCCTAAAAAATCCCAGAATGCCCCATAAAAACCAGAGAGCATCATTGCCCACTATGTTTATCGGCGTGTCTTCTGAAGTCCTTCAGATTGTTAGAAGACGAGAACAAGTGTTCATAAAAACTATGAAGTCAAAGCTTCATTTTCTCTTTAAAACACATGTTGTTTGTAATGTGTTTCATCCATAATGACCATGATAGCAAAATAATCTTTTGAATATTAGAGACTAAGATAGACTGATATTTAAAGTAAACTCTTTTATATTTGTATTTCTTTATTTATCTATTTCTTTATTTATCTTAAGAATAACACAATGTTGTTATCTGCAAAATAGTCATATATATATATATATATATATATATATATATATATATATATATATATATATATATATATACACACACACACACACACACAAATATTTAAGTACACTGTAAAAAATTCACCCGTAAATTTACAGTAAAATACTGCCAGCTGGTTCCAGCCCTTTACCGTAATTTTACGGTTTCAACAGTGCTGTAATTTTACAGTAAAATACTGGCAGCTGTGGTTCCAGCCATTTACCATAATTATACATTTTTTAATTTTATGGCTGTGCTTCAGAAAGTACTGGCAGTAATGGTTCCACTTCCAGCTATAATTCTATAGTATAAAAAGTTAAAGTATTAATACTGTTTTCTATTTACTCTATTGTCCGATATCTATTAACATCCCTATATTTACTCAATGGAAAAAATTAAGAAAATATACATTATGGTCCAGTATTGTTTGCCATTTATTTAGAACAGCTAACAAGTTTTAACAATACATTAACAGTTAAGGAAAAAAAAAAGTCAAAGAAAATATATTGTAAAATGTGAGGAAACAGTAGGCAAACAAAGAAACCTTACATTCAACATGTCAACATCAGCATCCAGGCAAGAGAGGAATTCTGAGTCTGAGAGGAAAATATTAAAGGGATACTCTACTGGTTTTTCATATTAAACGATGTTATTCCTTTAACTAAGACCAGTTGATACATAACTCTCTCGTCTCAGTGCGTGCACTAAATCGCTGTCTTGCCGCGAACCTTTGTTAGATCTTATCTCAGCCCTGTTCATTCAATACGTGCCAAGAAGAGAAGCGACCAAACACCTCCACGTTTTCCCTATTTAAATACAGTTACACGAGTAGTGTAACTCGACCTAGGACGGTGACACAAAATAAAATGTTGCGCTTTTCTAAGCATGTAAAATGGATAACTATATTGTACGGCAGAATACCATAGCAAGTGCTTGGGAGCACTTCGACTCGGCGCAGTAATATCATCTCTCGTGAAAGTCCGCTCCCTCTCCTCCTCCCTCTCATTTCAACGGGAGCGGACTTTTCACGAGAGATGATATTACTGCGCCGAGTCGAAGTGCTCCCAAGCACTTGCTATGGTATTCTGCCATACAATATAGTTATCCATTTTACACGCTTAGAAAAGCGCAACGTTTTATTTTGTGTCACCGTCCTAGGTCGAGTTACACTACTCGTGTAACTGTATTTAAATAGGGAAAACGTGGAGGTGTTTGGTCACTTCTCTTCTTGGCACGTATTGAATGAACAGGGCTGAGATAAGATCTAACAAAGGTTCACGGCAAGACAGCGATTTAGTGCACGCACTGAGACGAGAGAGGTATGTATCAACTCGTCTTAGTTAAAGGAATAACATCGTTTAATATGAAAAACCAGTAGAGTATCCCTTTAAGAACCAATCGATGAAAAATCCTTGATAGAGGCAAAAAACTGCCAAATCATCTCTAAGATCTGGCCTGAGAGGAAGTCCGGATCTGAGAGGACAAGAGATCCAACGGGTGAAAAAACGTAGGAAGAGGCAAAAAAAACTGGCAAAACATCCCACATCAACTTTTAACACATCTGGTCTGAGAGGAAATCCAGATCTGAGAGGAAAGAAAATCTTAGTGGTAAAATAAATCACATGACAAAAACTAGCGATCACATATTCTACAAACACTTTTAAAAGTGACATAAAATGATCATGTTATTGTACATAACTAATCTTAGAGATTATCTATACTTTACTAAACACATCTCATTAAACATTCACAGCGCTGCAGTAAGTGAACTTCTTGTTACTTAATGACCCACAAATGTTTTTTTGTTTGTTTTGTAATAGTTGTTCATGATTCGCTTGTTTGTTCTGAACAGTTAAACTGTCCACTGTTCTTCAGAATAAAATCATCCCCCTGGCACCCTATAATAGCGGAGTCCTCTAACTAATGAGTAGTTCTCATTGTGAAAAGATGGGTGTTAAAACCATGCAGTCAGTATTGTAAAGGGTTTAATTGTTCAGAATGTGCTGGAAAACCAAAGACTGAGCAAGACATTGTGGATTTTTCTGAAGAACATTGGGCAGTTTAACTGCTCAGATCAAACAAGGTACTCGTGAACAACCATCACAAAACAAAAACAACATTTGTGGTTCATAGAGGTAACAACAATGTAGTCACTTACAAAATGTACATTTTTATTGCACGGCACTGAGAGTGTGGCTAATGGGATGTTTAGTAAAGTCATGAAAGATTATAATTGTTTGTGTAGCTAGCTTAAACAATTTGTTTGTCTATACATGTGACTGATGAAGACATTTTATGACCAATTAATGCAGAAAATCATCCAATTCCAAAGGGTTCAGATACATTCTTACCACTGAATATGAATGCAGTTAAGAGGTGTTGATTCTTTTAGGAAGCTGCAAAATGTGAGTGTCAGTGGGCATTTAAGTTTAGTTACCTAGACGAAGTTCCATTCGAAATCGATGAGGTTCTTCAGGAGGGAAGCAACTTTGGGATTGACAGTGGCAGACTTCTTGCTGACAAGTTTTCCAGTCTTCTTTGAAACCACCTTGCCTCTGCAGGTCTTCGATCCTCTTTCAGGGTTTATCCCAACAAATCGTCTAAGGGTAATAAAAAAAAACACATTAAAAAAAGAAAACTTACAAAATCTACCTGTTATCAATTTAAATATTGGATTAAATATAAATAATTAACCAATTTAAAGGGTACTATAAAAGGTGATAAAATACCTTTGAATGAATTCCAAGGTGCAACATGCCTCCTCTGGATACTGAAGATTGAAGACGTAGAACATTGCAAACACGGTTGCTATTGCAGTCAGGAATCTTGGTTGTATGCCCTCACAAACAACACGACCCTCTAGGGCAATCATCCAGCGTTCAGTACAGTTCTCTGCCCTCCCTGAAATGAATTTTATTTTAATTTTTTATTTTAAATAACAGTTTACACAATATTCTCAATTTTCTGATTATTTACTCATTCTAAGGCCATCCAAGGAGTGTATGACTTTTTCTTTATCAGAACACTGTGGCGAGTGGGACAAGGTCGAGGGACGTGAGAGAATGTCGCAAAGACCGTTCATCATCAACGTGATTACTGACGAGTGACACCTGCGCGACGCACTGGTCTCATATCTCACACAGAGGAGTGGAAGCATTAAAGGAGTAGCAACGACAAAGGAGGTCGAGAGAGGAAAAGGCCTGATTTTATGTTTGGTTTTGTTTCTGTTTTATGTGGCCAGCAGCTGCTGGCTTTTACTTTCATTTTTGTATTGGTTTATTTATTTAATAAAATATTTGAATGTTTGCTGGTTCCCGCCTTCTTCCCATAACAGAACCCAACATAAAATCAGGCCTGTTTCTCTCTTGATCTCCATTGTCGTTGCTACTCCTTTAATGCTTCCACTCCTCTGTGTGAGATATGAGACTGGTGCGTCACACTGGTGTCACTAATCAGTAATCACGCCACCGGTCTCGCGTCATTCTCTCACGTCCCTCAACCTCGTCCTACTCACCACATACACAAATACATTCTTTTAAGGAAATTAGAGCTCTGTGTATGTATGCAACGGGTCCCATCCTTTTGACAATCGAAACAGCATATTAAGGCATCATTACAGTAATCCACACTATTCCCGTCCATCATTTCATGTTTTCTAAGGTAAAATGATACATGTTGGTAAGAAACAAGTCCATTATTAATATTTAATTATTAACTGTCCTGTTCAATCAAAACACAAATAATTTGTGGCGCTGTGTCAGATCATTCGCATCCATAACATAATATGGCACCAGTTCACTTGCATCGTATAAATCTGTAAAACAGCAGATATCATTCTAAAAATGTTCTAGTAAAAAAGAAGGGTGAGTAAGGCTGAGGGTGAGTAAAATATCACATCATTTTTATTTTTGAATGAACATTTCTTTCAAAAGTACTGCCTTTGCAACCAATCATTTATCCCATCTGCACTAGTTATGACATACCACATAGAATAAGACGAGGGCTGGCAGGTAGATGTGGCATCTTCTCTACATCAGCTGCAGTCGCAGAAACCTGAAAGAGAACAAAAAAAATAGAATGATAGATAAATAAATACATTTGATCAAATGAAACAAGAAACAAAAGATTTTAAAAACACTCACATCTGCATGTAATATCAGGCCACTTTCACTCTCATTGAAATGTGCCAGAAGAAGCTTGATGACCAGGTCTGCAATTTCAAGGTTCTCTGCCTGGGACAGGACATCCTTCATGTTTTTGTCTTTTGGTCTGCTTTTAAAGTACTCAGGAATGGTCTTTCCACATTCTTCCATTGACATCTCTAAAGTGTGCAGTATGTCAATTTCAGTAAGTAGGTGAAAATGGGCACAGATGGACCTCTGGTTAAAAAGGTAAGGCCACTGGCACCTTATGTCCTCAATGGAAGGAGATGGTGTGGAATTTAAAAGCTTACGCTGCAGACAGAATGTTGTTTCCATCAGATTGTGTACTTCTAGTTTCTCAAATCCAGCAGTTCCCTCCTTGCTGTAAATGTCTTGTAGTCGCTGACGTTTTGCCTTTATGGTTTCCGTGGTTTCTTCTGGTGGGAGATGTGGCTGAAATCTCACACACCCGTAAGTGTCAGTGGGTCCTCGTTTGCATCCAGACCTTGTCATGGTTCTTCTCTGATGGCCAAAACTGCTCTCACGATTTAGATTTTCCACACGTGTCTTCACTTGATGTAAGAGAGATGTATACCCTCCTGCTATTAAAGCACCGTTTGGAAACTGGTCCGCAAAGCTGTTAGGGTACTGCCTAACAATATTTTGGCAGACTGTAATACATTGAGAGCGCGTGGGGTTAAGCTCATATTTGCGGATTTCGTCGACTAGGACTCTCACCATCTGCCGCCGTTCAGCAGGTTTGGGCCTCTTGCCTGCAGAAATAGCTGATTGGATCTCTGGTGGCATTCGGTCCCAAGGGACCAGGAAAGTTGTGGGCCATGTCTTGGAAATGGCTGGGGGAAATGACATGCAAGCTTGGCTGTCAGGTGCTGGACTTGAAAGAGGAGAGGATGAACTTGACTGACTGTAACTTGAACATGGGCTGGAGATGGCTTGTAGGTCTAGAGTAATCACTTCATTTTCTGATAATAGTACAGAGAATTAACAATTTATAAACTCTAATGATGATACCATGTACAGTGTCACTATTTTGTCTCAAAAACTATTTTTACATTTATTTACACATTCATGTATACTAAAATTTTACTTGGGAAAAAAACATTAAAAGGACCTCATATAAAAAACTGTATTTTAATCCTTACTGTCTGTAATATTTACATTTGTATGGGCAGGTAACGCTCATTAACTTTGTAAGCTTAAAATGTCTTAGCTACATTACCTGATTTAAAAACTTGAAGAAGCTTTCTAAGCTGAATAACTGGCAATAGATCTTGAAGGTCATCTTTCTGAACATACTGCAAATCATTTTTGCTTTCTAGCCCAGAGCTCTGAAGTTTGGAAAGGATCTGTTGTAGAACATCTGAGGATAGTTTAGGCAATGCCTGCAAAATGATGTCTTTAACCTCATTACTCCAGTCAGACATTGCTCTATAGAAAAAGAAAAGAGTGATGAAGAATTAGTACAGGCATGCCACACACTCTGTACTCAGGCAATGGGTAATAATCTAACAGATTCTCGTGTTTTACACAGCACGCTCTCTCGGCTGGCGTAATACTGTAAACACCCATGTTAGGAACCAGTACAGCCCGATATTCCTGGGTAACAAAATGTACAGATGAACCCTGATGAACAAGAACTAATTTGATCTGTCCAACTACAAGCTCTTCATCATCTGAGTCTCTGATCAAAACAAACATGTTTTTTTTGTATTTTGTACCTCTTAGTGTAATATCATTGGCAACCTCAGTGTTTACAGCCTCAAAATTCATATGCAAAACTGCCATTCTGATCTCCACACTGTATTCAGTAGAATAAAATTCTGTGCTTTTTTCCAGAACAATATCTGGTGGAAAGAAGTTGCCAGCATAAAGGTATGCCTGAAGAAGCTGATGTTTCTCTGCAAGCGTTTGACAAAGATTCTTGAAGTTATGTGATTTCCGAGCACACTGCTTGAAATATGTATGCTTGCTTTCAAATCTTAGCGTCCACAAACGGATTAAAGGGCCAAAGTGGAAAATCAGTTCAGGATAATGAGTAATGTAGTGGTGCTTTGGTTTCAGTGTGTGATTTGGAAATGCTTTACATCTAGTGTCCAGGTACTCATTAATCAAAACTTCTAGGTAGGCTATCTGCCCTGCAGAAATAGCTGGTGCACATATAAGCTCTACTATTTGTCGAAGCTGTAACACCAGCTGCCACACCTCATTTTCAGCTGGACTTTCAATCTTATCTCCAATCAAAACTGGAAGCATTCTAAGGAAACACCAGTTTTGCACTGCATGACCAGACAGTTTATCCCCCCCTGGAGAAAGCTCAGCAGGTTTGTCATTAGCATCACAACCAAAGTATGAGAACTGACTTATTCTGCGATTTAATTCCTGGTAAGTGAACTGCTTATCCACAGTCACAAGGTGTTTTATGTATAATGCTACATCACATGATGCAACACCTTCAAACATGTCATGGCCAAGACAAGGTGGTAATCCAGGTTGGCATACATGAAAGTAACTTAGACTATTGAACAAAGAGTCAAATTTGATTCCTTCAAATGCACCTGAAGCGGAATCACTCTCAGCATGCTCTCTATATGAAACAACAGTGCGTTTAGTACCTTTGGATAGAGGATCTTTTTGAAAGGTCTCTCTCTCAATGTTGCAATATCTGCAAAAATGAACACTCTTGGAGAAATTCTCTACAAATCCACCTATACAGTGTGAGCCCAGGTTGTCCCCACAAATTGCAGTTAATGTTCCCAGGAACACTTGTCTGTCGGGCAAAGTAACACCACTTATCTCAAGATCTTTAAGGTCTTTGATGAGTGGCTGGAAGATTTTTTCTTGCCCGAAAAACTTAAAATCTTGCTCCCTGCAAATCAGAACAAGTTGCATCCCGTCAATGCTTGACCTATGATGCGGAGGAATGTCTGTGAGGGTGGCGTATACACAGAGTAATTTGTGTTTTTTCCTGCCAGATCCAAGAGGGTTGGCAACTTCTAATGCATCCTGGTAGAGAATTATGCCAAAGGACGAAGGCTCATTTTTGAGCAAACTATTTTCTCTCATACTGTTGCCATCCCACATGTCACGAAAAACATCTTTACGAGGAACACTGTAGTACATTTGTTTATGGTGTTCCCTTACTGTGTCAATTTGTAACAGAGAACTGACAGTTTCCTTGATTGGAACATATTGTGCAAAACACTCTTTGCCTGCCTCATTTTCTCCAAGACAGACTGGAACTGGTGCTATGTGATTAAAATTACTTTTGAAGTAGGTTTTTCGTCTCTGGTCAGTATGAAGTACCTGCGAATTGTAAGTCTGAAAGAGGTCATCACTTCGCAAAACATCAATAATAGCACATATATCCCTTTCAGCAAGCTGTAATGCAACTAATTTGTCTCTTAACTTGAAAAGCAGGTGTTCCTTACTCATGTCATGAATTTCTTGAAAGTGACTAACAATTATTTGAATTACAGATGATGGAAGTAGACATTTAGCTTGTAATTTGAGATAAAATAAAGCAAGATGTCTCAAAAACAATGCTTCATCAACGCTTTCTGCACTGTCATCTTGTTCCATACAATGGCTTTCATCACATGGAGCCTCATGTAGTTCTTCTGACAGGTGGTCAGAGCTCTCAGGCAGGCTACCAGGATTAACAGAAACCAGATTTCCCTCAGAACAATCACGATGTTTTCTAGACAAGTGTGCAGTAAATGTGGATACGTTGGAAAATGCTTTGCCACATCCCTGAAATGGACATGGAACTATTTTCCCCTCCTTAATATGCATCTTTAAATGCATGTAAAAGCTTTTAAATGACTCACATCTGACCTGACATAACTCAACATGACATGTTAGGTCAAATGAGGTGAAGGACCTAGCACTATACTCTGTTTGGCTTTTTCCATGTCTATAGCTGTGAGACTTAAAGGCTTCAAACTTTCGAAATGTTTTTTTGCAACCAGGCAGAGCACAACTAAAAGTTATATTGGAAACATGTCTGTGAATTCGCATGTGCCTTACAAATGCACATATAGTGCTGCATGCTTGTGCACAAAGTTTGCAAGTATACATGGTGAAACTCACCAAAGATTAGGGCTGTGCACTGTCTCAGTAAAACGACATCAAGTGAATGATTCCTAGAAAAAAAGAAGAAATAATTATTATTTCGTCATCTTAAACCAAGCAAAAATTCGACGCCAAGCACGGAGAACAGTTGAGAACTGTCTGTCTTCAAAACGTGTTTCGCGCCGAAAAGTCGAGAATATCTGCCTCGTCTTTCAAAAATAACCTCTTTGACTTTTTAATAGTATATAAGTTACATGTGAATCTCACAAAAAAAACTGGTAACAGTTACTCGCACCACTAAATCGAAAAATATATAACGTTAGGCCTAACGTTATATAAATATCTATTTTGCTTTGGGAATTTGAACAGCTTTACAAGATTATTTGCATGGAAACTAAACAAATTGACCAGCAACTTTTAATTATTATAATAGATCTGGATATTTCAAGTAGTTTTGTTTTTATTTTCCATCTTATGCGCATGATATTATGTGAATAACATTAATCCATCTGGTAAGATTCGCATCTTGTAACATTACTGAATCAGAAATTCATGTAAATCGAGTTAAGGGTACTAAAAATGAAAGCCAAACTAATTTCTAAATGGTAACTTAACTTTAATCAAGCAATTAGTTCACCGTGATGGAGCTCAAGAGAACATTCATTAGCAGGTGAAAGGCCTCGACCCGACCGTTGAGCGCTCTGTCTATAAAACGCGATTCGCGCTCAGTGAATGCACAGTCAAAAATACCTCTTGAAAAAGGCTATTGTACAGGTTGGGAGAAACATAACATAATAACAGTAAAGAAATAAACTTACCTTGAACAGTGTCCTTCTTTAAGATCCTCTAGATGAGTTGCGAAACAAGTTTGTTAATTTGACTGCTTTCTGTTCGAAAATAGACTGCGTTGAAGATGCTCCGCCCCCACGTGCTATTTTTTACAGTCCAAGACTGTTTTTTTCCAGAAACAAATGGGTTTACACATAAATGCTGTAAATTTACGACAAGTAATTAATTTATGGAACATAGACTGTAAATTTACAGGATTAAACTGTTTATTGAAATAACAGTATTTTACTGTTGGAAATTCACTGTATTTTTACAGCAATTTTTAACAGTGTAGTTTGAGGATGTAGAGAGGCAGACTCGATTGTGTCATTCACAGAGTGTCACAGAAGTGAGTGCCCGCTGCTGAACTTGTGTGGCGGGCTTTATTGGCTGCAGGTTCTCTGATTGGTGGATATCTCTTGAGGATTATGGGTAGTGTAGTTATTCACCAGGAATTAGCTATTAAACACATTTAAATAATGAAGTTAAAATAATGTGGACTGATAGCTTCAACAGAAGCATTTACCATCGATGAACAACTTTGGAGTTCACGGTAAGTCTGTATTTAAAGGTTTATAAGTTATCGTTGAAAATCAATTTGTATAAGGAAAAAATGAATGCTATATTTACCTCCGGAACCAGACTGTTGAGCTCTATACCAGCTGTGTTCTAATGCGTGAGATCGTTTTTGTGTCACAAAAAACAATCGCCATTGGCGACTGTCAGGATATGTGCTTTCATATGCAGTTTCATCAGATATCATCTTGTGAGTAATTCAATACATCTTTAGAGCGTGTGCCAGTGTATTTTGCACCACTTTTCACCCTTTCTGGTGATGATATGAGCTCGCTGTCACTGGCTGCACGCAACAACAAACATAGAGAAAGCCGTGATGTCCGAATCGTAAACCAGATCTTTACTTTGAATCGCCCGACAAGAGCTTGTTTGAACTCAAGAGTTCAGGTTAATGGTTTGAGTCCCTTTCTAAGCGAATCGGAGTTCACTGGGAGCACAGACATTTCAAAATAGTAGTCCCATGTGTATTTCGGGCTTGTTTATAATTAAAAGTCCCGTGTTATGTACCAAATTTTTTTTTTTCCTCCTGATTATTATTGATTGGAATTGGAGTAGCACAGTAAACTGCATCTGGGGGGTCTGGGTAGCTCAGCCTGTATTGGTGCTGACTACCACCCCTGGAGTTACGAGTTTGAATCCAGGATGTGCTGAGTGACTCCAGCCAGATCTCCTAAGCAGTTAAATTGGCCCAGTTGCTAGGGAGGGTAGAGTCTCATGGGATAACCTCCTCGTGGTTGCTATAATGTGGTTTGTTCTCAGTGGGGCACATGGTGAGTTGTGTGTGGATGTCGCGGAGAATAGCATGAAGCCTCCACATGTGCTACATCTCCACGGTAACGTGCTCAACAAGCCATGTGATAAGATGCACAGATTTACGGTCTTAGACATGGAGGCAACTGAGATTCGTCCTCTGCCACCCGGATTGAGGCGAGTCACTACACCACCACGAGGACTTAAGAGCACATTAGGAATTGGGGAGAAAATCGAATTAATTAATTTATTAATTTAAAAAATAAAATAAACTGCATCTGGGATTCAACTGCATCATTCAGTTTGCACTCTTGTAGTCTTTGTGTCTGGGCCGTCAGTAAAGAAAGACAATTTTTTATATATATATGTGTGTGTGTGTGTGTGTGTGTGTGTGTTTATGTATATATATGTATATGTATGTATACAGTATATATAGTTTATTTATTTGTGATGTGAGATCCAGCTTTTGATACTTAGGATCATTGAAGGACACATACACAACTATTACATAAGGTTCAAACATTCACTGATGCTCAACAAGGCAACACACTACTATATGCATATCTTTTATCCTTTATATGTGCAAATGTGTGCACTCAGCTGTGTATATATATATATATATATATATATATATATATATTAAACACCCAATTAATGAGTTATCAGCTGTCTTTTCTTTGGCTTTCTATCTTGTTTTTGAACAACATTCTAAATCAAGCAATTCTGTGATGTGGCAACTATAAAAGCCTTTTGGCTCATAATAAACTTGACTTGACCTTCCATTTATGAACCAAAGTAGCATTGCCATATATAAAAAAAAAATTTTCTCATGAAATTGGATTAAAAATCCAAAATGACCCATTTATATTTCCAAGATGAAAACTGGACGGCACTCTGTGAATTAAACATGTAAAAGATGTCATGTAACAACAATGTACAGTATCATTCCTTGGTTTGAAATGCATATTGTCGTATAATGTGTTCTGTCACTCATAAAAAATAAAAACTGTATATACTGAATATCATTCAGCAATTAGTAAGCTTGTATTCCATTCTGAGCGTATCAGTCCGTGCTTCTTTAAAGTAAACACCAAAGTGGCTGCTGCTGACTTCCTGTCATGTGGCTTTCTGCTTTCGCTGCCCATCTGTTGACTGACACCACAGATGCCTTCTGTGTTCAAGGAAGCTGCCTGTCAAAATGCATTATAATAACAGTTCTGTATCTTTGGGATATGGAGAAAGAGTTAAAGAAATTGTTTACACACAACTGAAACTGAAAATTAAAATATCAGGCCATGTCTACAATAGGATGTTTTCATTTGAAAATGCATCTTTTTTCCTCTACATTTTGGCATTTTGTCCACCCTGAGACGACGCTCTCCCAAGTGGATCAATTTGAAAACGTCGCCTTTGCAATGTAGTGTTGATGGGGAAAAAAAATATCTCAAAACAATGACGTATTTGTGATCATGTGACTCAGTCATGTGATCCATTCGACCCAAAACAGTCAAGATGGCGGCCCATGTTGTAGCGGCATTAGTGTACCTGCTATTCACACTTCTAGCGTTGTTAAAGACAAATGTTACTTTGTACAACCATCACATTGCATTCCTTCAAAGGCAATGGGAAGTTTACTCGGAATTGCTGTCCATCGAAGGATCTCCCTCTCCATCTAGAATAATCTTATTTTTTTTAAGGTTACTGATATGACTACAGTCTTCATCTCGTGTGTGTTCATGATTTTATACATATGTTTCAAAATTACAGTTCATTTATTTTGGAATAAAGTTTTTTTTAGTTTTTTTTTTTTTGAGGAAAAAAATGACTGATGGTACCTTTTAAGTTTAAGGCAATTTAAGCATTTTCAGATGTTTAAGTGTGGTTGAGAAAATTCTGGAAAATGTTTGATAATGGCAGTGTGGACGGAGAGCATTTTGAAAACGAAAACACCATTTTCAAATGTATCCTGATTAATATGGACATATCATCGTTTACTTGCTCATGTCGTTCAAAGCCCTCATGATATTTTTCTGTGGAACATTAAAGCAGAAATGTTTGAAGAACTTTTACGATGTTCTTGCAGTACAACATTTTAGTACCCAGGGTCAAATAGACCAGAAAAAAAAAAAATACATTAATGTAGTCAATATGACTACTTGAATTTCTTCTTTTGGTTTCAACAGAAAACCTCCACCAGTATACAGGTTTGGAATGACATGAGGGTTAGTAAATAATCACAGAATTTTCATTTTTGGGTGAACTACTCCTTTTACATTTGAGTATTGTGTTTGTGTAAATCCATGGTTCATTAATTTCAAAAGCCTCTATTTGCATAAGGTAAACGGGGTAAGCTAAACCCAAAATAAGTGTGTCACTGTGATTTTTAATGGACTTTCCCTTAGTGGGAGGCATAAAATATCATTATAAAACAATTACCACATTTATAATGTGCTTGTGTAAATGGGTGAGTGATTTAATAAGAGGAAAACAGCATCAGCAAACTTTATGGGCGATTGGCTTGCCTAGCAACAGCTGGGACTGTTAGTTTAAATCTATTTGTTCAATAAAAGGACTTGTGAGAGCTTACTGAGCTGATAGCATGATTATAGGTCAAGCTATTGCAAATGTCTTTTAAATGACTGTTATAATCACAACCATGTGTTAATAGGTGACTTTTATGAAGGACATTTTCCTGGCTCTTGGAAACAAGCGTGGCTGTAGCTTTATATATGTTGTATATAGCTGTGTTACCCTCTTCCTATGCATGTGATTGTAAAGGTCATACATTTATATACAGAAAGGTTCTTGAGTTCCCCCTTCACAAGCCTCTGAGCCTCTGCTTAATTAATTGTAGATAATAAGTTTTGGAGGGATGCCTGAAAAAACGAGTGATTGAAGCCGCCATTTATACAGCTAGTAAACCTTTGAGGAGGTGATTTGCAAGATTAAATGAACATGCTTATCCTGATCGTTCATGTGGGGGATTTTCACGAGACATGTAGAGACTGTTTTACTCAAATCAAGAGAAAGAAATATTAAATTATATTTTGGAAAAAGAAAATCAAGCAATTTAAGGAATATTTGGGTGTTTTAGATTGACATTTTCATAACAGTTGTGCACATTTTATCCTCTATAAGGTGTGGTCACACATACCTTCGTACAGCCAAATTCACGTGAACATGGATTTCACGCGATGGATTTCTGGTGGCGGATTTCGTGTGTAGTTCAAGTTTGGTGAACTTTACAGGTGAATTTGCCGCTTTGACAAACCATGTTGCTTGGTTTGGCAGTGACGTCTGTGTGGGCGGTGCTTCATACATTGCTACTCTGAATATTCCTAATGGAGAAGAATATTATTTTAGTGGCGAGTTAATTTTTAACTTTAGTCTCACTGAGTACAAAGTACAGCATTAAGAAGAGGCTACTTGACCATTATTAAAACAAAATTTTGGGGTTTCACACACGCTCAACATTTCTCCATGCTCTCTTCGCCAACAGAATTTCGCAGTGCATAGTTAAATGTGAACGTGCCTTTTATTCTTATTATCCCAATGTAAAGCATTATATATATTATTTACATTTTAATGTATTTCTAAATCATATTTATTGTAATACAGTAAAACAAATGTTAGACATCAGCCAAGCTATACTAAGCCAAGCTCCAATGAGCCAAAACTTAATGACCACCTGCCTAATATATTGTTGGTCCTCTGTGTGCTGCCAAAACAGCGCAGACCCGTCGAGTCATGGACTCTACAAGACCCCTGAAGGTGTCCTGTGGCATCTCGCACCAAGCCACAAGCAGCAGATCTTTCAAGTCCTGTAAGTGGCGAGGTGGAGCCGCTGGATCAGACTTGTTGGTCCAGTACATTCCACACATGCTCAATTGGATTGAGATCTGGGGAATTTGGAGGCCAGAGCAACACCTTGAACTCTTCATCATGTTCCTCATTCCCAAAACAATGTGTGCAGCGTGGCAGGGCAAATAATCCTGGTGAAAGGGAACTGATTGATTGCTTACCAGGCAGGCTGTTTTGTGTATTTCTGTAACTGCTGATCTCCTGGGATTTTCACACACAACAGTCTCTAGAATTTACTCCGAACGGAGCCAAAAACAAAAAATATCCAGTGAGCGACAGTTCTGTTTGCGGAAATGCTTTTTTTATGAGAGAGATCAACAGAGAATGGCCAGACTGATTTGAACTGATGAAGTCTACAGTAACTCAGATAACTGCTCTGTACAATTGTGATGAGAAGAATATCATCATGCTATTCTGAGATGCAGGTTGGTGCTGTTTTGGCAGCATAAGGGGGACCTGCACAATATTAGTCGGGTGGTTTTAATGTTGTGGTTGATCGGTGTATCTCATTTAAA
Organism: Moxostoma hubbsi; assembly: GCA_032164185.1. NCBI lineage: Eukaryota > Metazoa > Chordata > Actinopteri > Cypriniformes > Catostomidae > Moxostoma > Moxostoma hubbsi. The sequence goes on along the minus strand of JAVLUX010000007.1, from coordinate 9,700,305 downwards.
CAGAAAATCCAGCATCATCTAATATCTTCCTCTGAAGAACATATTCTATCAGCCAGACTCAAAACTGCTGGATCAAAAGTTCCTCTGATTCACAAATCATGATGACAATCCAAGCAGGCGATACAGGCCATTTAAACTGTCAGGAGATTGAGGCTTGTGCTGGATCCACATGAGCATGTGAGTGCTACTTCAAAGTAAAAGCGCTTCATGTGTGCTATGAGTAAATGTCTTGTACTGTACACTGTATGTGCAATATGTTTGATTCTGTATTTTTTGAGTAATGCGATTGCTAACGTGGACATGACATCCATGGTTGCTTGTCTACTGTGTACTGTTATTTCCTTCTTCCTAATATATGAACAATTTCTTCATGGGCAAATAAAAAAATGTTGATGACTAAACAAAAATGCTGCCTTCTATTTAAAATACAATCTTATTTTTTTGTTTGTTTTGATTTGTTTTTACAAATTTAAGTTTAGTGTGAAATTTAGTGTGAAAGAGTAAATGTAGTGCTAAATAAGAGTTCATAAATGTTTTAGCAATTTTATGTTATTTACTTTATTACATTTTGTGATATATCTTCGTTGTATCGGCCTATCGGCCACCCTGCTCTCTGGATAACGGCATCGGCCATTAAAAACTCATATTGGTCGACCAATGATTGTTATAGTTGAGCTGCAATAGAAATACAGAAACATTTTATTATTTGAGAAATTGAGCCTCGACTGAATGCAGCTCAGAAGCTCATAAGTGAAAGAAAAAACCTTTTCTGTTATTTAGTTGGATATTGTCAGCTGATGCTCAAGGTCCTCTTGATTAATGGTTTGTATTATCTTTCACAAGATACTCTGAACAGATAAATCTTTGTTTATGGAGGGCACACAGTAGCTTCAGGATTCGCTTGACCTTAAATTAGTTTTTTGTTTTTTGTCCTACATGTTCCTGTTTGAAATCTTGTGCTCCTCTCAAGGCAAGCAGCATTAGTGTTTTTTTTTTACCCTGTTATCTCTAAAAGCCACTATGACATTATTGTTCCACAATGTGAGTTTGATATGGAAAAAAGAGCCATTTACTCTGAAATGGCACAAAGTGTTTTCTGTTCTGAGGCACACTAACCTCTGAGTGCACTTACTAGGGAAAGCTCTGCCAGAGGGTTTAACTGATAGGAATGCATAAGATGTTTTTAATGTCATGGAAGGAGCCTTGTCAGTTTGAAATTAAGCTGTAATACTGTAAATTTGACAACAGTAGGTCAAAAGTTCTTCTGCTGAAATCTGTCTTTGCTCTCCAAAATTCAAATTACTGCCCCCAGTGGACAAAGCTGGAAGTGTTGTTGAACGTATGGGCACAGTACAGTTTACCAGTGAAATGTCAACAGAGTGGTGCTAAAAGCGACAATAATTTTTTTTAGTTGTATATAATGTAACACAGTCAATAAGAGTTCATATTTATTAACCATATGCCTTAAACCAAACCTCTCGCACAATGTGCTTTCAGTAACGCTAGAGGGAAATGTGTTCGCAGTGGAATTGATGGAAAAATGTCTGATGGTGGATGCCAGTTCTGGTAATTCAGCAGTGTGGGGTTGATTTCAGTGTACATAAACTTTCATAAAATGTCATTTTCACGTGTGATAATGTTTGTCAGGATAAAAGAGGTAGCCCGGCAATGTGGCTTTATTGCTTGAGTACACTTCTGGGATGTAGCCTACTTTAGATCTGGGTTTGGCAAAGGAGAGATGCGGTGGTGGGTATAATTCAGTGGTAGGGGGGCTCATCATCACACATTGCCAGCAGTCCAATTCTACACCATTTTTTTGTTCATGCATTTTTGGCCAAGTGCTTCAATTGTCCGTCTGGATGTTAGGCTTCAGTATGGAAGCCAAATCAATGATGACTGGAGAGGGCGAGTGGTTCCTCTCTTAATCTCGCAGTGAAATGGGAAACAATTGGTGGAATTTTCTATAGTAAAATCAGTTTGTACTTCCTGAAATGTTAAACACTATGCCCAGTGGCCAAAGTGGTAAGTGTTGTGGGGCATGTGGGCATTTGTGAGCTCCATTTTTCTGGTGAAATGTCCACGGAGGGGCACCAAAATTAAGTTGTTTTCAGCTGTGCATGCTGTAATACCTTGAAGAGGAACATTTTATAAAGTATACTCCAAACCTAAATCTAATCATCAGTGGAGTAAAAATTTTATGTTTGAGGTAAAAAATTCAACCTCTAAATTGCGCTCATCACTAATTATGCAAAAAAGATTATTTCCTGGTGGTAACATGAGAACCAAACCCGGACCTCCCATGCTATTGATACCATAGACTTCCGGTCGGGCCACAAGGGAAGGTAAACACAAAGTCGAATAGGAGATGGTGCTTGTCAGAGAGTTGGCATGATGGGTCCGGTCCTAGGGTGCTGGACCTCTCTGAAACAACATGCCCACTTCTCATGTGATCATGTTGTTACCCCAGAATCCCCTTCTAAGTACACGATTGCTTATGCAACCATTTTTAAAAATGGTTCTCCGCTGTTATAATTAGATAAGACAAGCATATGTATATGTTTTGGATGCTGTTCCCCTGCATGGAAAGCTTTTACTGTTGTTCCTCTTTAAACCGGCAAGACTTTCGATGTCAGTCAGCCTCATTTGGAGGACCATGCTAGTTAACCAGCTAAACCAGTATTGGAAATTCATGGTCTTTTCAGCAAGGTGGTATTTTCAGTTGTCCAGCTTAAGTAATGTTTTCACAAGTGATCTTCAATTGCAACCCAGTCCCATGACAAATCATTCTAATTGTATAAGATGGCAAAATTGTTGGCTCGTTAAAAAAAAACTTACTTTTACTCCTAGGTGAAAAATAAACATTGTTATTATGATTTTTAACTAAGTTTAACCCTTAATCAAAACCTAACCATAAAGTCTAACCGCTTGGACAAACCCTAAACATAACCATCATTTTTAAAAGGAAAAAAAATGGTTGTGTACCACGAATGAAAAATAAATGTTGGGGGATTTTGTACGAGCATTCTGAAGTTTGTTTAGTTAGTTTAAGCCCTAACCCAAACCCCAAACCTAAATCTAATCATAACGTGTAACCCCTATCCTAAACCTAAACATAGTGTTTTATAGGAGGCTGGCTTTGTGTTAGCTGTATCGTATCAATTTGAAATTACATTGGTTGGTCTGTCCTACCTTTTTATACGTGCCAATATCTTACGATTGCACCATCTCGTACGAATTATGAGTTTGCATGAGACTGTTGTCATATGGAACAACATTTCATGTCCTGTCCTCTAAAATCTAGTGAATTGAGACATCTGTAAACTGTAAAACCCTAAAAGGACTTTAAAAGTGGTGATTTAAACATCTTTACAGCTCAAATAATACATGAGTTTTAACAGAAGACTGAATGTAAGTGCTTTTATAAAATTATAAGCTTCACATTTTTGCCTTTATCCCTCCAAAAATTGGCCCCATTTACTTCCATTGTAAGTGCATCACTTCTTCAAGTCATAATAAATCTATATATTTGTAAATATTTATAATCAACATTACATTTACATTTATGCATTTGGCAGACGCTTTTATCCAAAGCGTCTTATAGAGCCCTTTTTACAGGGACAATCCCCCCCAGAGCAACCTGGAGTTAAGTGCCTTGCTCAAGGACACAATGGTGGTGGCTGTGGGGATCGAACCAGCGACCCTCTTATTACCAGATTACCAGTTATGTGCTTTAGACCACTACACCACCACCACCGTTTTACCATTATTATGCCACAAATGCTGTTGATTGAGCTTAGCATGTATTGAACGTGGAATATTCATTTGTTTTACATGTAGCCAAAACAAGCTATGCTGTAAACTGCTTAAATAAGCTGGATTCCGTTGGATTTACTGAATAGATTGTGTGTTTTGTGTATCTGTCATTGGATGTGGAACTTGCATCAAGCCCAAAAGATGTCTTATGAATAGTTATGGTCAATAGGGTGGATGCAAGGTGAATAGTTCACTCCATTATTTTATATTGCTACATAAATGCCTATATTGCAAAAGATCATCTTGAAAAACAGGTTTACAGTGCTGTTAATATGGGCCCCAAAATTAATATGCACTACTCATTCACCACAGATGATATTTGCAAGTTGTTAGAAATATAATAGCACACCTTTCCTCCTGAAGCCACATGATTTGAGTTTTCATTCATGTCCGTGGCACAAACTGTAAAGCAAAGAAATATGTTCAAATCGCTAATTCTAAGTTTGAGTTCTAAGTTTGACTTTTTCTCGCAACTGTAATCTGTTGTTGTCTTGCCATTGAATACATTTTTATATGTAAATCGGATATAAAATCTCATATCCTGGTACCAACTGAATTTGAACATGCATCTTAAGGCTTGGTCACACATATGTTCGAACAGTGAAATACCACAGGCAATTTATTTATTTATTTTTTTTTTTTTGAGCCTCTTTTTAACGCTGCACTTTATTCTCTGTGAGTGTGAAGTTAAAAAGAAACTCACTGCTAAAATAATGATTTTGTCCATTGTGAATATTCCGTGTAGCTGTGTATGAAGCGCTACCACCATAGAGGTCAAAGGTAAACCAAGACACTTCCTATTTGTCAACACTGCGATTTCAACAGTCAAAGTTCGCCAAGATTGACCTCCATGCGAAATCCAGAAGGGGAAATTCTTTAAAAATTTACGATCATGCAGATTGAGATTGCGATTAATGTATTGCGCCCTGCGGAATTTCACAGTGTGTGACCCTGCCTTTAGTGAGAGCACCATGGCTTGATGTGTCATGAGCACATATGCCAACTACTGCACCACAGCTCTGAAAAACTGATTTGACCTTTTCAACAGCAAGTGGGTTTGGCGAAATTGCTCGCACAAAGCGCTAATGGGCTGGGTTAAGTGCACATTTATAAGAAGTTGGTAGTGTAAAAAGTTTTAACTGGCCGTGGCCCCTTGAAGTTACAGTAAATTGAAGGTCAGCGAGGTAGACGGCTGCCTTTTGGTTGATGTATTATGAAAGGGCTCCTGCAGAAACTCATGGATAATGGATCAGCTCCCAGTCCAGTGTTTTATGTTTGTTCCCATCCGTCATATTTTGTTGGCATCAGTTTCCATCAACTGTTATTGCCAACTATGGGCAGTGCAGCTCATTTCACGTCTCCCGGCGAGAAGTATTTCATCTAAACTTTGTTTAAGGTCTGCCCACTGGCTCCCTGACAAGAAAATAAAGGCTGCAGATAAAAGTGGGGAACATTAGTAGAAGTGCAAAGGTAAATAAATACCACACAGGGCACGATGAGAGTGAGAGAGTGAGTCTGGATTATCCTTGATGGTTGTACTTTAACATCAAAAATTGACCTTTTTTGTTTCTATAATCTGAAAATGTGAAAAGAAAATTTGGATTGATGCACTGTATCATATTAACCTTGTGATGAATGAGGCATAACACTGATATGGTATGATTTTAAAATGACATTTTTCACAGTACATAGACATAATTTGCTATATAAAACGACTTGGTGGATATGTGTCAAATTGGATGTAATGGGAAATAAATGTTGGTACAGATATTGTGGACTCTCGTGTTATGTTGATGTTACGTAAATGGATAAAACGGTCTCTCTCCTAGCAAACTGTTTCACTGTTTATAGTCTAGGCAGCTACCTTTTAAAGGCAGCATCCTCATTTAAATGGAACCTCTTACGTGACCGATTTGGAACACTCCACATACAGTATGCAGCAACTCGGGTCACTGCACAAACAAACATTGCTCCTCATGTGGAGTGAGACTAGACCAGTGGTTCCCAACCTAGCTCAGAAGCTCACATGCTTTTGAGACTCTCTAAGATTCATAAAATGTGTGATACCAGTAAGACAGCATGTCAGCATCCTCTGATAACGAAAGTACGCGAAGCAGCAAAATCTCAACATGAAAGAACTGTCCAAAGACCTTGGCGCCCTGGTAACTGTAGCAAAACTTCAAATGTCACTCTACCAACAAGAGCCTCTTTGCACAAATGTGTGAGAATGAAGCGCACCAAAAATATTCTGCTTCTCAACGGAGGTGCGGAGCGCTGACTGTCACGTGGCCAAGTGCGTGAGAGTTTATTTTTCTTAGATCTAAAAAATTTATGGAATTTCCATTACCTGAAAGACTGCAATAACCTCTTTAAACAACATAACTTGTTGACATGTTAATGCTTTATTATGAGACCGTGAAGCAGCTGCAGGGGGGCTCAATGGAAACCACTGCAAATGTTCAACTGTTGTTTCTATCACGGTTTTGCAAAATCCAACCGCATGGCAGGGAATGTGCATTCTAAAAAAATGGTATATTATAATCATATTATTATTATTTTTATCAATCTTTAAACTTCTGCATAATTTTAGCATTTCTCGCGACCTTTGTGCTCTCTTGCATGTGAGAGAGATTAAACACCTTTAGTTACTGTTGTGAACACCATTGTCAAGCATTCCTTTTAGCATCTGTTCTGCCACCTAGACTGGAGGGAGAAGCAATGGAGTAAATTACCTCAGAAATGCTAAAATAACACATTTGTTAACCATTGTGTTATATAAAAATCTAATATATGGGTCACTGACAAATGAGGTTTCCAGAGGTGATTAAAAATGAATAAAATATATATATATCCGGTTTAAATCACAAGTGTCAAGTTCGTAGACATGTTGTTTTTACCAATTTAAAAAAAAAAAATGTTTAGCATTTTGTATAAAAAAAAAAAGAGAAAAAAAAATGATTTAATGGCTTGATTTTAATTATTAATTTTTTTTACTGTCTTTGGATGGTCACACCACATGACATTCTTTACTTTAAGCCTAAGAAAAAATATAAAAATGACTTTGAACTCATTAATTGAAAACATGTTCATCATAGACGAGGTGTATTCAAGTAATTGGTATGTGTGTTGCATTTGTAATGGTTTTTGAATAATTTATTAGATGCAGACAAAAAAATTTGCGTCACATTATTAGGGCTGTAACGTCCCAGTCGATTAGTCGATTAATTGGTCGATACGTTCTGGTTCGACCAAAATTCTGATTGGTCGATTTTTTTTTTTTTTTTTTTTTTTTTTTTTTTTTTTTTTTTTTTTTTTGCCGCGGTCATTTCATCAGTTTTGCCGCGGTCATTTCATCAGTTTTGCCGCGGTCATTTCTTCAGTTTTGCCGCGGTCATTTCATCAGGTGGAAAGCACTAATTGCTAATGGGGGTGTTTTCAGGACACCCCTGTTTCACAGGTAACAGTGTGTCTTCAGAATACCCCCCTTGTTTTGACTTTTTTTGGATTAGCCCAACCCACTGGAGAAGAGTGATAGGCTATAGAAGGTTTGATGCTGAATATTATTTATTTAATTGTGAGAGAATTTAATAGTCAGTCCTCTTCTAACATGTCAACAACAAAGACATCGACAGTGTGGCAGCATTTTGTTAAAATTGATAACGGGAAAAAGGTTGAATGCAAAGTTTGCAAGCAACAGTTTGCCTTCCACAGCTCGATGACAAACATGACATATCATCTAAAAGTGGTAAGCTAACTTGTCTGCGTTAGGTTGCCCTGTCTGTTTTGAGTAAACTATATGAACACATCAGTTTCATATAAACTGGCATATTTCAATGTTTTAGTGTAATGATCGTTTTAGGCGCACCCCTCCACAATGACGGTAGCATCCCCCGGACACACCCAGACCACGCTGGATTTTAAGCCTCCTTTATCATCCAAACGGAAAAATAAAATCACTTTATTTAGTTTCGTTTAAAATTTGGCTGAATAACATGTTGTAGGTAGCCTACTTTACTTTTATGGTTCCCTTTTATTATTGTGCAAACTTTATTTTTTTAGATCAAATTTATTTCTAGTATTATTTATTGGATTTGGGCACTTTATTTTTTTTATTTGCCCACTGTTTGTGTTAGTTTTGAGCCTAAGATGCTTTATTTTTCAGTTATGCACTTTATTTCGTTTCTGCTCTTGATCTGGTTTGTTTAATAATTCTTTTTTTTATTAAAGTGGACATGCCTTTTGTGTTTATTAAGAGTAAAAGCTTTAAGTTAATAGTCTATTCGTGTGTGTCTCAGCCGCGAAGCTGAGCTCACGTTCAGCCTGTGCGAGGACATGCACAGAGCGGCTGAAATGACAGTGACAGTTATAATTTCTTATAACATATGACAAAAAGAATTGTCTAAATTATGTTGCATATTCCTCAACAGTTCTTGTGATGATATCACTAGTTGACAACATAGTACTATTTTCGGAAATCATAGGCTATGTTATTGCGCAGGTGCACGTGATGCAACGCTGTCAGAGCCGACAGACTCGTGTGTCAGACTCATTTCAGTGCAAAATAATTAGGTCAAAAACGATTTAATATACTGAAAATAGCCTACTAGTTTTTTTGTTTATTTATAATTAATTTAGGCGGACAACAAGGCTACCAAGTACTGCACAAAGTGCGCAGCTAATTAATGTAACGTTTTTTTTTTACCTAACGTCATTTTTAGTCGAAAATTTCAGGACTTCAGTCGACCAAGAGTTTCTTTGGTTGATTACAGCCCTACACATTATTGACCCATATGGTGTGTGTGTGTGTGTGTGTGTGTGTGTGTGTGTGTGTGTGTGTGTGTGTGTGTGTGTGTGTGTGTGTGTGTGTGTGTGTGTGTATATTAGGGCTGTCAATCGATTAAAATTTTTTATTAAATTATTGTGTCCCGATTAATTAATTGCATTTAATCGCATATACAAATATTTGCTGAGAAAGCCCATCATATAACAATAATTCAATATATAATTATGAAATATATATATTTATTTTATTATTTTATTTTTTTTCAGATAATTAAAATGCTTTACATTCCTGTAGCAGAAGAGTTAATCATTAAGACAAAAAGCGGCTTTAGAATACAATGTATTGTTTACTACCATATTATTGATCACAAGTCAATCATTGGCATACAGTTCACAGCAATCCATTTCACAGGTGAATTTGTCAATCAGATTTATTATGAGGGCTTGTTTAAGGGCCCGTCAATTTACACCTACGTCAGACATCTCGGGTGTGTTGCATCATAAACATAAAATGTTTAGGTCACTGTGTCAAGTTAAATATAGTTTAATACTTCGAACACATATTGCGATCCCTTAGTTCGAATTTGCGCTCCATCAAGTGTTAAGATCGTAACGCATGTTTATGTTGTTCTGCTGCTCAAGGGTGTTTTCTTCACTGTATAAACTATGCATTGCCATGCAGCTGAAGTTTCACATACTTCCCTCTGGAGTAAACAGGTGGTACTACAAGCTTGTATTTCTCTGGAATCTTCCATATTACGGTCCGGTGGCATTGCGATTAATGGCGTTAATTTTTTTGTCAAATTAATCGCACTGAATTAATGCGTTAAATCGACAGCCCTAATTCAAAGCTTAAATTGGATCTGAAAATGTCACTTTTATTATTGACTTCCGGTCTATTGTCTGTTTTGTTTTTGTCAGATGCAGTGAAAAGGTGGCTTTAGCATGTTGCTAAGCTAACAACATTATACTGTAATTTCAGTAGTGTTTGATGCTAGCATGTTGCTAGCTAACAGGATACTCTAATTTATTAGGGTTGGATGTTAACATGTTGCTAAAATAACACCATTATACTCTAAAAAGCATAACTTGTACAAAAAATTCTTACAAAACTTGCCAGAAACTTCTTGCAAACTTGTCGCAAATTTCCCATTCATTATTTTCACATGCAAATGAGCTTGTGATTCGCCGCAAATATTTGCAACTTTCATCAGAATATTTTGTATTAATTAAATGGAACAATTTATTTATTTTTTTATACTTTTTGAATTAAATATGTATATTTATAATCAACATTCCCTTGAATCCATCCACCAATTTGATTTTGTTCCACTGAGCTCATCACAGTGCATTTTGGCATTGTACTTCCTCATCAAGGATACATGCAATGCTGCCTTAGAATACCATAATTTTGCTGCCTAACTTTTGGACCAGTCTTTGTCAAGAGTGCTCTTATGATGCCTTAAAATGCTGTCTAGGTGGCTACGTAGTGGAACAGATGATAATGAGATGGGTCAATTATTGGAAATCAATCAATTTAACAATGCGCAGTCTGCAGTAATACAACCTTCTCCACCTGTGAATCAATGCTTTTTTTTTTTTAGAAGCTCATCAAATTCAAGCACCTTTACTGAGAACAAATGCCCTCAGTGAACTCGCAGCTCCCTTTGATGGTTTACATCATCTGCCATAGATTTTGATGCACATCACAAAGATCAGAGATGGAGCTGAAATTGGAACCCGGCAGTCACCCTGAGGCAACTCATTTATGAGATGTGAAGGATCTCTAGCCAAATTCAATCATTGGCAGTGACGGAAAAGAACCATTATGAGATGTTTTAAAGGATATACAGTTCCATAAAAATAAAGGTGCTGTTTTTTTTTAATGGACATTTCCCACACTGTTTCAATGTCTAGATAACGGAGCACAGAAAACAAAGCATTCTCCTCATATTTATGGTTTTCCACAAAGCTTTTTGAAATTTGAAATACATGTTTGTTAATTTTTTTTCTGGCTTAGCATTTAAACAAAAGCTCAGAAACATTATTGTGCATGATGTACAGTACACACTGATGAGCCAAAACATTGAGCCCTCACAAGTGAAGTCAACTGATCAAGGCCACATGTCAAGGACTGGGTAGATTTGATTGTAAGCAAACAATCAGTTCTTGTAGTCAACGTGTTGAATGCAGGAGAAATGGGCAGGAATAAAAACATGAGCCAATTTTACAAGGGCCAAATTTTTTATGGCCAGACGACTGGGTCAGGGCATCTCTGAAACGGCAAGGCTTGTGGGGTGCTCCCTGTCAGCAGTGGTGAGTACTTACCAACAGTGGTGTGAGGAGGCACAAACCACAACTTAAGGCTCATTGATGCGCGAAGGCAACAAAGGCTATCCAGTCTGGTCTGAACCGACTGAAGGTATACTGAGGCAAAAGTTACATAAAATATTTATGATGGTTTCGGGAGGAATGTGTCACAAGTATCAATACAATATTGTGAGGAAAAAGTGTCATGATGCATTGAAATATAATTGGATGGCACAGCCCAAGTGGCAACTGCTTTCTAAGGGAATTCCCTCCCTAACAGTTAGATAGACTCCAATTCAGCTGGCAACAACTGAGGCAACATTCGTTTTCGTTCGAGAGCATTTTCAGTTTCCTAACTTTGTAGTTTTAGAAAGTATGTGGTAATGGAGATAATGTTTTTAAACTAAAACATAGTAGTGTGGACTAGGTAGAGTTTTTAAATATTCTGCTGGGAAACCCTGGGTCCGGCCATTCATGTGGACATCAATTTGACATGTGCCACCTACCTAAACATCATTGCAGACCATGTGTACCTCTTCATGGCAGTGGTGTTCCCTGATGGCAGTGGCCTCTTTCCGCAGGATAATGCGCTCTGCCACACTGCACACATTCTTCTGGAATGATTTGAGGAACATGAAGAGTTCAAAGTGTTGTCCTGACCTCCGAATTCCCCAGATCTCAATTCCACTGAATATCTGTGAGATGTGCTGTACAAACAAGTTCGATCCACGGCGGCTCCACCTCACAACTTACAGGACTTGAAGGATCTGCTGCTGCATTTTTCAATATTTGGTTTCAAATATGTCACATTACAGAATATGTCACATTACAGAAGTAAAATCGGTAGCAAATGTACATGGGCAACAAAGTGTTGACGTTGTAGTATCTGGACCAATCAGACACACAATTATTAATTATTTAATGAATAAGCCAACTGATATCTCAAGAATGTAACAAGTAAAGGTTCAAGTAGGCCCAACGAGTTATGATTAATTATTCATGTTTCCCTTTTAAATATATGTTGACTGTGGTATATTTTGATAAATAATCTCATCCCTGATTCTAAAATATTTTGCTTCAACGCTATACCTATATGTGTAATGTTATTTTCAGTAAGCCATGAGAATAATATAACTCCAATAAGAGAATTCATCATAATTCTCTTATTAAAGCTAATTCCCTACAGTAGAAATTGTGAGCTGATACAATGAGACGTTGTATTACGATATTAATGGTGGAGAATTTTATTCAGACAAATAATATAGTTATTTAATGGTTGTCAAACGACTGAATCCATTATAAATTTTCTTAAATAGTAATGTAGAAATAGAACTGTTTAATTTAATTCCTAGCTCACACATACTGTTTCCCTTACAAATAATGGTAATTTACATGACACTTTAATCCATGCAGTGAACATTTATCATACCAAATTCGCTACATATATTGGTGAGAATCTGGGCACTTTAACTGATTACTGTTTGTTTGTGCACTGTGGAATGGGTTGACGTTCATATGCATTGATGAACCCATTTTCATTAGTGTTGACCCAGATCACCAATCGCTGGTGTTGGTTGCTATGGTGACGAAAGTTCAAGGGAAGTCCTAAAGAGACCCTTCCGGGGCAATTTACTGCGCATGCGCAACCTGCAGACGCCATATTGTAAACACAACACCGCTAAACTAACCAGTTAGCAAACTTTCATTGAAACCTCTAAATGCGCTACAATGTCTTTCTCTTATTGTCAAATGTCACATTGTAGCAAATCTACTAGTACTTTTTTTTCTGACCGCAGCAAAGCATTAAAGGTTATACTGTAGTTCTCCCACTGTTTAAATGGTGTCAGCTGTGAATAAAGGCTTCATACATATCTAAATACTTCAAAAGGTAAGAGGTTCAAAAGCATTGCTTACTAACCACTGAATGTTTTAGCATGGCTTTGCATATTTCAGATCACACTAGAAGGAAAAGCCAAGACTGACTGGATGGAGAGGAAAATTTGATGCATTTTACTCCCTTGTCCCATGTTGCCTTTTACAAAATCCATTCCTCACACATGGTAAGGAATGGATTTTGCCATTGCTCAACATTGTCAGTGGACACTGTCCATCTGATAATTAAAGAGCTACTCTTGTGTCAAGCTTGTCCAGAGGTGTTTGGGAGAATGATTGCTGAAGGTTATATCCTTCAGATGAAACAGGTGAATCAGCCAGCACTTGATTGCTTGTGAAGCCAGCGAATGAAGTCATCCAATCAGGAAGCCTCCAGACTCATCAAATTAGAGCAGGGCTATCTGTGAGTGCTTGCCTTTGTGATTGCCTCTCTCTCGCCACCACTTTAATGTGTTGATAAAAGCAACCTAACTCTTTCAAGGGGATCCCTAGTCCCTGTCAGCTGAAGCCATCAGCCTTCTAAGTGGAGGAGTCCCTGCTCTTTCTCAAGGCTGTAATTGTGATTGGCCTGATTAAAGAAGAGTCTATCAAATTAAGAGGGTATAAACTTTGTGACCATGCATACCTATGAAGCACTGGTCAGACCTTGAGTTGAACAGACCTAGTAGTGATCTTTCATTCTTGAGTATATTTAAGTAGTGCTTAGAATGGAGGAGTGGTCATCCGTCTTGGAATAGAGGACTGTTCCCCAGTCATTAAGGGGGAACAACTAGTAACGTTATCTAGGGTCTTGTGCAGGGGGGTGGTGGGGGAGAGCTCACACTAAGGTTTACTTGGTAATGCCTACTCATTGGGCCCCCTTACAAAAATCTAAAGTTCAGGCAAACATGCCGTAAATTTGCCATTTCATTATTTCCATACGCAAATGAGCTTTGCCTCCAAAAATTCACAGCAAATAGTTTTGTTTGCTTAAAATGTATCGCATAACTGCCACTTTGTTGCAAATTAACCAGTTTTGAAAGGGCAGATGGGAGGGCCCCATGATTTTGAAACAATGGTGCTGCCAAGGAGTAATGGATTTGCCTCTTGCCAAATCCACACTGCAGCTATTTACAGGATCCTTCTGGGTGCTTAATTCTGTTTTGTTTGGTTACTAGGGCTGCAACTAGTACCAGCAACCATTTCACTATATGATGCATAATATGTAACAATTCAATGAAATTCAGTACATCACAATATCAGAATTAGATTGCGATTTAAACTGCCAACTGTGTAAGAGAGAGACCCAGCTTCTTCAGTTTCAATCTCTCTCGTGCTCTACATTTACATTCACATTTATGCATTTGGCAGACACTTTTATCCAAAGCGACTTACATTGCACTTATTACAGGGACAATCCCCCCAGAGCAACCTGGAGTTAAGTGCCTTGCTCAAGGACACAATGGTGGTGGCTGTGGGGATCAAACCAGCTGATTACCAGTTATATGCTTTAGACCACTACACCACCACCACTCCACGTGGCTCTGATGTGTCTTTGACCACACTGAGAAACACCCAACTTATAGTTTGCACTTATTTAGATGATCAGCTTAACTATTATATAGTTAACACGCAAATAGATCAAGAAATATATCAATACAGGGATCTTAAGCAGGGCTGGGCAACTATTTTAGTAAAGGGGCCACATCGGGCTTTAAGTAGTGCATGGGGGGCCACATTGTATTACTTTTGAGATACAATGAAATGCATTGATTTGGTTTTTGTATCTTTTCAACCCAGAAATTTTCTGAAGTGTATCTGTGACTAATGAGACTATTCTGCAGTTGCCTAAAGTATTGTATTGCTCTACAAAGATAGATACTTTTCTATCAGGTATTAAAAAACTCAAAGGCTGAGCTTATAATTATATTTTACCATCTCTACTTCCCTGTTAATTTATTATTCTACATCATCTCTACATCAGGGGTCTGTTTTAATATAAACCTTTTTTTAAATTTTATTGAACTTTTAATGTTTGTCGCAAACCAGGCAATTTTTTTTTCTAAAACCTTACCCGTTTACATGCTAAAAGTGTCATGATGCAGGTCTCCTCAATGGTTTGACTATCAGCACACAACTGAATACCACAGACTGCATGACTATGATAAATGAATACTGCAAGAGTTAGATTTACATACAGGTGTGAATGGACTTCAACATTTCTAAATTGCACAAATAATAAATACATAGATATTTGTCTCTGGCTTGCTTTTGCTCGCATGTCAATGATGCCGAGCTCTACTTTCATATTTAATTTAATCACTGAGAAGGTTTACCTGCAAAGTAGCACCAAACATCACAAGCAGCCTCAAGAATGGACACACAGTAGCCTTATAACACTTTTCCTTGAGCAGAATATTGCACTACAGATCGCTAAATTTGTTCAAAGAGGAAAACGAGATAGGAAAAAGTGCACTTGCATGCATGGTTGCCAGATTGCACAAAATAATTATAACATTAGACAGAATATTTCCAATTTGCGCAAGGATAAATCTCAAACTGGGGGTGTTGTGTCTCTTATCTGGCAACCCTAAGCACTTGTTGAGACGCGTTGGGTTCCAATGCAAGTTAACTGAAATATCCAATGAAAAAAAAAAAACGCTTTTACGATAAATGAGCCGTGGGCCACATTAAACCATATGGAGGGCCTGATCCGGCCCGCAGGCCATATGTTGCCCCTGTCTGATCTAAAGTATCAATACAATATTGTGAGGAAAAAGTGTCATGATGCATTGAAATATAATTGGATGGCACAGCCCAAGTGGCAACTGCTTTCTAAGGGAATTCCCTCCCTAACAGTTAGATAGACTCCAATTCAGCTGGCAACAACTGAGGCAACATTCGTTTTCGTTCGAGAGCATTTTCAGTTTCATAACTTTGTAGTTTTAGAAAGTATGTGGTAATGGAGACAATGTTTTTAAACTAAAACGTAGTAGTGTGGACTAGGTCTGAAATTGGATTAAATTCACATAGTATGTACTTAGTAGAGATGGTCCAATACAATAATATATCAATACCATTTTATGTTTTGTTTTGTTTTTTTTAAGGTGTGTCTAAGGCCCCATTTATACCTTTTCATTAACATGCTTTTTCTGTGATTGGATCATTATCGGATAGCACTTGACGACATTAACCCTCAAATGCATGGTAATTTCACTCTTACATATTCAACCTGGCACTTATATCTATTAAAAATTTAGGTACAAATGCCCAGATAATGTCAGATTTTCAAAATATTTTCAAGACAATTAGAAAATAATATCAAATATATTTTGATATGTTTTATGTTTTATTTTTCGTAAATTAAAGAGATAATGCAACAAATCTAGAACAGGATTCATTATTTTCACACTGAGATTTCATGAGATGTGACTGGCTGTCAAACATATACTGAGCTACACATAACACACCATCTACACATAAGATACACATCAGCTACACCTAAATTACACATATATGTATTTTCTCAGGCACTTTTTGAGTCTATATAGATGAACAACTTACATTATTTCTGTAGTTCACCCAATCCATCATACTGTTCATGTGTTACACTTGCTATAGTTTACTTGAGTGTTGTTTCTACATCAGCGAGCAATGTCAAATGTTAATCAAATCAATCACTGAAACATCAGCGCCACCTTGAGTAAGAAACAACATGTATAATTTGTATGTGTAAACGCATATGGGATACTGATAATTCACCACTGTTGATCATTCTTTGTTGCACAGAAAATCAGTGTGATATAGTATTTATTTTTATGAATATAGTACTCGTTTATCTTGTAATAATCAAAGAAATAGATATCCTGTTATAGTAAACTTAAATAGACATTAAATAATCATAAAAAAAAAAAATCTTGAAGTGTGAAAAAAAATAAAAAATCGACATGCAACCATTTAAACCATTATCATTTTTATTTCTTTATGGTGTTTTCTTTTTGGTTTTTCTCTATTTATAAGAGATAGATTGAGGAATACTAAAGAGGTTTGGGCACAACTCCAAAAAATGGATGAGGTACAGGGGGTGGAATGAGGTCCCGGGTCTCTAAAGACCCAAGCAATGCATTTAAGGGTTAAATGATGCATTGTGATCGGATCACTAGCTATGTTTTCATCCAAGTTAATTTAATAATATACGAAAAATCAGAATAGCTCAAGAAAGTGCGAATAAAGCCGCATTTCCATTGCATGTGTTAACAAAAAAACAATCACTTCCTGGAAATTGTGCTCTTTTATTTTATTTATTTTTTAAATAAAATACTCACGTTTTATAGCACGCAGACAAAACACTGTAAAGAACTTTGTCTCATGTTTAGGAGTGACAGTGCATAACACAGTTTTGTCCTTATGATTTTACCGTGCAGATCTATATGATATTTTTCAAAAGTGTCAATAAACCTGCTCTACGGCACAGTTCAAGTTTGTATAAGAAACACTTTTTTTTTAGGGGATTTATTCCCATATATAAATTTGGTTTTGCTTTCCAAAACTTTGCAGTGTGTGTGTAGCCTTTGTTTAATTGCATTACTGCTGGCTCACAAAGGTGAAGAAACAGTTAATGGAAATATAGCTTGTTAGTTTAATACAACACTAGAGACATCTCACAGCTCCATTGGTTTCAGCACAAGGTCAAGCAAGCCTTCATGATAGCTGTTTTGTCTACCATGATAGGCAGTTCTTAGCCGCAGACAAAAGCAACAGATGTCAGAGTCGCGTTGTGCAGTTAGTGATGACAACAGCATGCTGACTGCACCACCTGTGCAATGCATGTCCTTCAGGAGACTGTGGGATTGTTGAGTCAGGTCTGAAGCAGCAGTCAAAGAGTTTTGATTGGGAGCTTTGTAAAGTGTCACACCTCTAGCAAGATGCAAAGTGCAACAGAGGACAGTTGTGTAAGCCCAAGGTCCCACATAACTTTAATGTCACTGATGTGTAAACCATTTTGCCTTGAGGAGACCAAAATGTGGCTTATGATTTAGGAGATGGTAGCCTCCCTATTTATGTTTTAACATAAAAACCAGAGAATAATCCAATGATTTCAAACATCATGTAAACACAGAATTGTTGCTTTGACAGTAAAGCTAATGGAATAAGCAATCATCAGCATATTATGCATGTAACACACTTTATGAATTAAATACTACACCAGCATTTACATACTACTAAATATAAAACAATATTTGGAAGAAATGGACTAAATATAGATTTGTTTTTAGCATCTCATTCCAAAGGTGGCGTGTATGTAATGTGGTAATCTGTCGATACTGAGGTGAACATATCAGGTCACAGCTGTTCTCAACACATCATCTGAATGGCAGTGTTGTGTGCTGATGTGTGACGGGAGATAATTGAAATTGATTCAGCAGTTGTTTAGAGGCAGTAATGCTAATGACAGGCCCCAGACATTGCTATCAGAATGCTTGTTTCAGTCAGGGGTGAATAGCCGCCCTGCCACCCACAGGTTCAGTCCTTTTGTATTGGAGACCGTTGAGGCATTGGTTTTCTCTCTGCATAATGGCTGTTGTTACACTTGTTTCAAACCCAAGTTTGAGTCCTCCCTGCTACTCTTGCTCTCGCAGTTTCATTTTTGTCAGAAATTAAGAATTGAGTACCATTGTACACACACACACACACACACACACACACACACACACACACATATATATATATATATATATATATATATATATATATATATATATATTACACACACACACATTAGGGCTGTTAATCATTTAACATTTTTAATCTAATTAATTACATGGTGTACCGATACAAATATTTGCTGAGAAAGCCCCTCATATAACAATAACTCAATATATAATGATTATACTATTTATATCAATATATAATTACACATAGTTATCTTTAAATATGTAAAAATGATATATATATATATATATATATATATATATATATATATATATATATATATATATAAAAATTCAGATAATGAAAATGCATTACATTCTTGTAGCAGAAGAGTTAATCATTGATAAATACAAAAAGCGGCTTTAGAATACAATGTGTTGTTTACTACCATATTATTGATCATAAGTCAATCATTGGCATACAGTTCACAGCAATCCATTTCACAGGTGAACTCGTCAATCAGTTGGAGATTTATTATGAGGGCTTGTTTAAGGACCCGTCAATTTACACCTACGTCAGACATTTTTTATTTGTATTTTTTATTAATGCTTTCAAAACTTTTACATCTAGAGCCAAGAGCTATATTAAAACAAAAAGGAAAATAAATAAATAAACAGTTTAACAGTTTAAAAATATCAAATTGTTTACATATTTTCTTGTTACTCAAATTGGAAATTGTTCTTAGGTATTGCTGAACCTCTGAATTAAAAATGAAAACTAATGGTTTATAACCAACATACTTATATTTATGAATACTAAACTTTGCCAACAAAAGCTGAACATTAATCAAATAATATTCCTTATGAAGAGACATGCCATAGCTAAAAAAACTAACAAAACTTTTTCAAACCAAAGTTGAAAGCTGGGAATAATGCGATCTCTAACAATCTTGCAGAAATCAGATCAAAAACAAGTCCAACAACACCAACTCGAAAATAAATGAAAAAATGTTTACGCCTGCAGTTGTGGTGAGAAGCATAATAGCATCTTGGAATGCTATCCTGAGATGCAGGTTGGCGCTATTTTGGTGGCACATGGGGGACCTACACAATATTAGGCAGGTGGTTTTAATGTTGTGGCTGATCGTGTAACAATAATTGCGTAGCTATCCATCTGTCCGTCTGTCCATCCGTCTGCCACACTATAGTATACAAATTGTCTTTAGAAAACTAGCTACAAAGATAACTATCACCGTGTAGGCTTACATCATTATAATGCTTTTCATCATAGAGCATTCCCACAATACAAATATGCAACTACTCTAATAGTAATTCTCAGTTCATCTCTGCATGAGACAAAGACTATAAATATGTCAGGCACTGAGAGAGGCACTAGGCTTAGCCTAGAACAGTAAATGGCTTAAAATACAAAAAATGTAATTATCACAAACTTTCTAAATTGTTATGCTGAAATGTTCATGTTAAATGTTAATATGAAATGTCAACCACCCACACTCAAGCTCAAGTATCCCGCCAAGCCATTTCAATTATAGTTTTTAACATTTTGTTGAAGAAATCACTGCCTACATGTGGAAACTCAGATAATGAATTCGTCTCCCCAGAGGAAACCAATTAAATCTGCATTTCATGTGTAAAGTAGGAGTAAAAGGATTGAGGAATACTAAAGAGGTTTGGGCACAACTCCAAAAAATGGATGAGGTACAGGGGTACAGGTAAAATGTAAGCTAAAAATATTTTATTTTCAAAGTAGATTTTTAC
Organism: Moxostoma hubbsi; assembly: GCA_032164185.1. Taxonomy (NCBI): domain Eukaryota; kingdom Metazoa; phylum Chordata; class Actinopteri; order Cypriniformes; family Catostomidae; genus Moxostoma; species Moxostoma hubbsi. The sequence goes on along the minus strand of JAVLUX010000007.1, from coordinate 9,680,098 downwards.
GTTTTCTGAAATAGAGATGATGTGATTTGTACATGCTTGTGCATAACCCTAGCAATTGGTAAGTTGTTTAGTCAAAGTTTTATCATCCGTTTGATCGCTTTGAAAAGTAATGGCACACCTCTCCTGAACAAGCCGCATCATTTATTTATTTAATTTGATTTTGGGGAGACATATGATTCATGAGATCCATGTACTCATACGGTTTAGCTATGCCACCTGTTAATCGTGGTACACTTTTTGCTTGTCAAGAGAAATTTGAACCAAATAGCATTTTATGTGCTCATTCAGTTTACACATTATTACAGAAAATGCCAGCCTGAATGCCAGCATCATGAAAATTATGTGACACTGGTGACATTTTTGCCAAATGATATTATGTAGTTCATTGCACGCGTTGTGGCTGTTCCGTGGTTGAATGTCCACAGTGTGGCGCTAAAAGAGAGTTAAATGTTCACCAAAACAGATGAGGTTTTGATGATCTGTTATGTTTTAAATCAGCAAACCCCACCTCCCTACCCTAAACCTTAAACCTAACCGACAGTGTCATAAAAGCATACTGTAAGATGAAAAACGCAATTGGTGAAGCAACCTCATAATTTTTTGGTGCTTCTATGACATTTTTTGTACCCCCAGACCTTTGCATCGCAAATGCAACGCTCTATCATTTCAGCTAACTCACAATTTGACCACACTTGAACAAGCTTGTAAATTTCGTTTTTAGTTTAAGATATCAATGTATGAGGAACAGGGTGAAAAGTAAATATTTATATGAACTAATAATCTCCCGTTTTACTCATAATTTGTGTGAAAGTAGTATATAAAAGTATGTGTTAAGATGCATATAACGAGCCACGTAAAAATGATTTTGCTAAAATGTAGGTGTAGTAACATGAGACAATACTTAAGTGTTTAACCCTTAGCAGTAGCTGCAGCATGTGTATGATATATCTGTAGTCCAGAAAGTGATGAATGCTCATATTATTACTTTGAAGTCCTTATGACAAGAGCTGATAAACGTTCCATGTGGATATCCTTCCAAATTGACAGAATGATTTGTTCTGTCAGCTTTACGGCCAAATTTAGGTAGTCATAAAAATAAAATGGGAAGCGGAGCTAAAATAGCTAATCCACATATCTCATATAGTCACACGCTTATAATACCCCATTAGAGTAATTAAAATGACCCTTTCGGCTCCACGGGCCTCTCTTAGCCACATCTCCTTGGGGTTGATGGCTGAAGATAGGTCACATCAGTTGTTAAGGAGATAGCAGTTTTATGGCTTGTCTCAAATCAGTTATAGATGTCTGGCAGAAACTAGTTTACCAATCAGTATTAAAGAAAGCCTGGACTGTATCCAATACAAGTTAAGCTCTATCAGTGGCATTTGTGGTGTTTTGTTGATTACCACAGAAAATTATTAAGAAAAACAAGTATTAATCACATTTACATAATGGACTTTAAGGCTTTTGCACATCAGTGACGACGCTTGAATGCTAAATGCATTGCAGTCAAATGGCCCTTTGATATTCAAAGCGATGTGAATGATCACCGTTAACCCATTCACGCCTTTACAACAGGTAGCGCAAATCAAAAAACTATTTTACCCTGGCATGGTAGGTGGCTTGGCGCACCTTTCAGTCTGCACTTCGCCTATCATGAGTGAAAGAGGTACTACTTGTTTGCAAAAGAACAATGGAATTGCAATCCTAAGGAAGAGCAAGGGAGTTCTCCAACAAGCATATAGAAAAAAGAAAAACGATTTCTCTACAAGCTACAGCAGCGATGACGAGTTTGTTGTTGACAGGAACTCGATGAGGAAGAAAACATTGGAGATACTTTCACAAACTATTTGCGTTCACCTGCTGGACAAGTTGACTGAACGTATTATAATGTTGACACATTCTGAGGGGTGATTAGAAAGAATCGACAGTACAGCTATTAACGAATATTAATGATAGCACAACAATAACAATTACATCATTTTGTGAAGAAAAACCAAATGCACAATTGCATTGCGAGGCACAGCAATGGTATTAATATTATTAATGTGCAAATGTTCACTCCAGTTGTGAAAGGCATCATAGGAACCCATTGTTTCTTTTCAAAATGTTTACACACCAAACATAGGTCTTTAACATCGGTCTATGGGCAAGGCTATGGGCAAGACTTTAAGACTTCAACATAAGATTTGGATGATTGAATCACTTGCCAGGATTGTCTGTGCAAAGTTACTTGCAAATTTCCCTGTAATGACCATATAAAGCTGGTAAACACTAACAATATGCACAAGGATACCAGAAACTGAGGGTTCATCTCAATCAGCTCCCTATGTTGTGAATCGGTATATCCTGATCACAAATGTGTGCAGTGGCAAGAGTGTTCATCCACTAAACACTGGAACACTTATGACTCAATCATGTTCGTCATGTTAACAAACTCGTACATTAGGACACAGCTGGTATAGAGCTCAACAGTCTGGTTCCGGAGGTAAATATAGCATTCATTTTTTCAGTAGACAAATTGATTTTCAACGATAACTTGTAAACCTTTAAATACAGACTTACCGTGAACTCCAAAGTTGTTCATCGATGGTAAATGCTTCTGTTGAAGCTATCAGTCCACATTATTTTAACTTCATTGTTTAAATGTGTTTAATAGCTAATTCCTGGTGAACAACTACACTACCCATAATCCTCAAGAGATATCCACCAATCAGAGAACCTGCAGCCAATAAAGCCCGCCACACAAGTTCAGCAGCGGGCACTCACTTCTGTGTGAATGATGCAATTGAGTCTGTCTCCCTACACCCTGAAACTGCATATATATGTGTGTATATCAACTTATATACACACACACACACATATATATATATATATATATATATATATATATATATATATATATATATACACTACCGTTCAAAAGTTTGGGGTCACCCAAACAATTTTGTGTTTTCCTGAAAAGTCACACTTATTCACCACCATACGTTGTGAAATGAATAGAAAATAGAGTCAAGACATTGACAAGGTTAGAAATAATGATTTGTATTTGAAATAAGATTTTTTTTACATCAAACTTTGCTTTCGTCAAAGAATCCTCCATTTGCAGCAATTACAGCATTGCAGACCTTTGGCATTCTAGCTGTTAATTTGTTGAGGTAATCTGGAGAAATTGCACCCCACGCTTCCAGAAGCAGCTCCCACAAGTTGGATTGGTTGGATGGGCACTTCTTGCGTACCATACGGTCAAGCTGCTCCCACAACAGCTCAATGGGGTTCAGATCTGGTGACTGCGCTGGCCTCTCCATTACCGATAGAATACCAGCTGCCTGCTTCTGCTCTAAATAGTTCTTGCACAATTTGGAGGTGTGTTTAGGGTCATTGTCCTGTTGTAGGATGAAATTGGCTCCAATCAAGCGCTGTCCACTGGGTAGGGCATGGCGTTGCAAAATGGAGTGATAGCCTTCCTTATTCAGAATCCCTTTTACCCTGTACAAATCTCCCACCTTACCAGCACCAAAGCAACCCCAGACCATTATATTACCTCCACCATGCTTAACAGATGGCATCAGGCATTCTTCCAGCATCTTTTCATTTGTTCTGCGTCTCACAAACGTTCTTCTTTGTGATCCAAACACCTCAAACTTGGATTCATCTGTCCACAACACTTTTTTCCAGTCTTCCTCTGTCCAATGTCTGTGTTCTTTTGCCCATCTTAATCTTTTTCTTTTATTGGCCAGTCTCAGATATGGCTTTTTCTTTGCCACTCTGCCCTGAAGCCCAGAATCCCGCAGCCGCCTCTTCACTGTACATGTTGACACTGGTGTTTTGCGGGTACTATTTAATGAAGATGCCAGTTGGGGACCTGTGAGGCGTCTGTTTCTCAAACTAGAGACTCTAATGTACTTATCTTCTTGCTCAGTTGTGCAACGCGGCCTCCCACTTCTTTTTCTACTCTGGTTAGAGCCTGTTTGTGCTGTCCTCTGAAGGGAGTAGTACACACCGTTGTAGGAAATCTTCAATTTCTTAGCAATGTCTCGCATGGAATAGCCTTCATTTCTAAGGACAAGAATAGACTGTCGAGTTTCAGATGAAAGTTCTCTTTTTCTGGCCATTTTGAGCGTTTAATTGACCCCACAAATGTGATGCTCCAGAAACTCAATCTGCTCAAAGGAAGGTCAGTTTTGTAGCTTCTGTAACGACCTAAACTGTTTTCAGATGTGTGAACATGATTGCACAAGGGTTTTCTAATCATCAATTAGCCTTCTGAGCCAATGAGCAAACACATTGTACCATTAGAACACTGGAGTGATAGTTGCTGGAAATGGGCCTCTATACACCTATGTACATATTGCACCAAAAACCAGACATTTGCAGCTAGAATAGTCATTTACCACATTAGCAATGTATAGAGTGTATTTCTTCAAAGTTAAGACTAGTTTAAAGTTGTCTTCATTGAAAAGTACAGTGCTTTTCCTTCAAAAATAAGGACATTTCAATGTGACCCCAAACTTTTGAACGGTAGTGTATATATATATATATATATATATATATATATATATATATATATTAAAATAAAAATATAAAGGAGTGTATTTTTTACTTTATTCGAACTAATCTATGTCAAATATTTTTTCCCTTTCGTGGTCAAGACAGCCCTAGAAATGGCTGCTGATCAGCACCCTGACTACTGAACTAGGGAGCTAATTGAGACGCACCCTGACTATTTCCTGGGAAACAAATCTGCTAACAGGAAAACGTCTTTAACACATAACCAGACGTTCATCCACCTATAATAGTAGTCCCATCACTAAAAGGTGGAAAAACTTCAACATAAATGGTTTAACAAAAATATGAGCTTCCTCACATTTCTGCTTTTAAACCTCTGGTACACTTGCCCTTTAGACTTGCATTACTCTTAACATGATTTTGTTGTTTGTAGGTCTTCCCAGCTTTTGAATGAAAATATGTAGCTAAAGTAACAGTAGAGGGACTTCCCCTTTCCACAGTGACTTGTCATTCCCATATGATTCCATTACCGTCCACAGATCATCACCTGTCTCCGGGTTTCCACACATTGTTTCCATTGTCTCTATTTTGAGCTGGAATGTGTACGAGCAGTCTGATATTCAGGGTGACAGGAAGAGGTGAGGTGGTCAGGTTCACCTCTCACTGTCTGTTCTCACGAAATCCGACCACGTGTTGGAAATAAAATGTGAATGCTGCTGGTTATAGCATCCCAGAGAGCTAATACTGTCACACTGGCTTCCTAACCCAGATGCCGATCAGTCACAGTTTGCTGTTACTAGGTTATTCAGCACATACATAAATCTTTTGACAACAGGGTCACAAACTAATCGGGGCTTTGAGCAAAAATGCCATAAAAAGTGACAAAATGCTCCAAATATTTAAAATGCCTCTGTGATGAGTTTTATTTATTGCCTAATATTTGATATGTATTGGATATTGTTGACACAGCTCGTCACTTGTTGCCGTTATAGACACAGAATAGCAGTACAGTACATTGTTTATGGTTGTCAAGCAATGCCGCAACTTGCCTCCAATAGATAAGACATTTTTGATTAATGGTGCATTCACGTCATGTCGTAATTCCCTTATTTACAAGATTTTGACTTGTAAAAACCATTCATGTCTTTGTAGAACTCATAATTACAATTTGTTATCTCAGAATTTGAGACGTCATGAACTGTATGAAGAAATATGACATTGGAGTCAACAGTCAAAGGTAGTTTACATATGATTCATATGCCATTTTATTATAGTTAGTGTTACTGGAGCACTTTTTGTTCTGAAACGTTTTGATTTTTTCACAGATAGAGGTGAATTAATATAATGATTAAATATTGTATGCCATCAGCAACAAAGCTTTACATGGATCCGTTTTGACATTGAGTGTTGCTATAGAAACGAACAATTTCTCAGTCCATGTACGGGATGATGATAAAATCGATTGAAATCTCTGAATTGTCCTCACATAATTGTTGTAATTCTGACAGGACTTGAATGCACCATATATTTCCAGTAAAAATAGCCTTCACCTGTAACATTATAGTTTGAATAACAAATACAGTTACCTTAATAAAAACATACTTTTGCACAATATGAGATTTTAATTAACTGAGCCCATCCCTAATTTAATGTAACGATTTAAAAACTATTAGGCTAGTTGGTTAATTGGAAATCACATTTTTGAGTCAATTGAAGTACTTGACATAAATGCTTTCATTAATGTGAAAAAAAACTGACCCTGAATTAAAAAAGTTATTCCGAATAAATGTGGATACTTTCATTTGTGTATGAACTCGGAGTGTGTGTGTGTGTGTGTGTGTGTGTGTGTGTGTGTGTGTGAGCTTTAATCTTTTTGAATGAAGCTCAGATCATTATAGCATTGGCTTTTCAACACATTACCACTTCTCTTGTATCTCTCATCTGTCGATCATCGTCACGCTTTGAGATTCTCTCCACTGCCCGGGTCAAGCTATTTTTACTGTATGTTGGAAACTGAACACGTTGTCTGAAAAATCCTTTGCTCCAAAGATCGATATAAATAGCTGCTCACTCTGGAATCAGTCATAAACTGAGCTTTAAAGAATTGTTAAATTGAAGAGAACTGGGACACAGTTCTTTAACAATAAAAAAGGTATTTACAGTAAAGATAGACCAATATATATTCTTGGCTAATTAATTGGCTGATATTTGGATTTGGCCAATTACCAAGTCTGTACAAACTGCACATATTCTATTTTCACTCAGTATTTTGAGGTTTATATATTGTGTCCATTAGGGAAAGTTAGCTGCATGACAAGCTAATAGCAAAACTTAGCTACATTGAAGCTCATTAATCGGGCAGTATCTGTTTATACTGTACTTTTACCATCAGATGATATGTTTTGCAGTAAGAGCAGTATTTATTTCTCTGACATAAAACCAATGAGGATCTCAATTATTGTGGAAGTATAAAGGTGTAGCCAGACTACACCTTGCGCTCCATTCAAACACATCTGAATGCAGGAGACCAGATATTTTGCATTCCGCTGTGGTTTGGTGATCTCTGACCTGTTAATTCAGATGACAAGAAGACCAATGAATGACGGAAACGTCACAAACTGACCTCTTGGCTCAATACATACATATTTAAAAGCTGCAAGTTGTTGCAAGAAAGTGAGTAGACAGTATATTTTAAAACTTTAAATATAATATTTGTTATTTATTGTAAAATATTTATTAAAACCAAGTCGGTACTCAAACGATAACATTTTTACGTTACCAGAATTTCTGAAGGTACCGGAGTACCGAGTACTGGGTTTACCCGGTTCCCAATCAGAGTCGGGAACTTTCGAATGCTCACAACAAGCAAAAGATGACGACAAGCAAAGTAGCTGCTGCTTGTCAAAAAGAAAAGTGGAAAAAGCCAGGTTTGGAAATTCTTTGGATTTGAGGCTGATGAAAACATCATAGATCAGCAAAAACCTATTTGTAAACGCTGCTTTCACAATTTTCTGACTAAAGGAGGAAACACATCAAACTTAATAAAGCACCTGAAATACAGACACCCGCATTTATTCAAGCAACTAAAGCAGGTGATTTTAAAAACATATTATCATTTGCATTAGGGCTGAAATGTTTAGTCGACATTATGGACAACTGCGAAAATAAAAAAAATTGTCGAGGAAAATTTTTAATTGTCTAATAGTCGTTTGATCTCATTTAACGTAACATGAAATCACATTAAACTATAATGATGAAGCGTGAGAGCAGCACTGCAGTTTACACCTGACGGAGGAAGAATTATGCAGATGCACTCTAAACTTTCACAGCTTCATCTTATGTAGATCCCAAAGTATTAGGGAATTATTACAAAAAAGAAATAAAAATAATTCAGAAGCACTGTCGTTGTGGAATAAGCAGAGCCGGCGCTCTTTAAAGGAAACATGCGTTACATCTTAAATGAAGTTATATTTAATGCATTATAGCTTTATTAAAGTTCAAATAATTCAGAAGCAGCTCATGTTAAAAACTATAAACTCAGAAACTGGCATTTCTCTGCGCGGTCGGTGCCTCTTCTATGAGTTGCGCGAATGTCCCGATCTAAGGGGGAGAGATTGAAACTACACCCGGCTGAGAGAGACTGCCTCGGGAACGCTCATCCCTCGAGATTAGCTAGATTAGAATGCGATTGCTCGCGACTTATTTAATCATAATATATGTCACTGTGAATTTCTTATCGTGAATAAAATTGGCAATATGCAGCTTTATTAATACGAGAGCACTTTGCACATTAGTTTGGAAATAGTTGTTTATTTTGTTTTTTATTTTTGTACTTGGTTAAAACTTAAAGTAAAAGTTGCAAAAGTTGAAGCAAATCTTATATAAGTGTCCAAAAATACTTTAAGCGTACATTGTACAGTTTTGTTATAATTCAAAATAATATATTTAACTTGAAGTGTTGCTCAATGGCATATTTTTGTTCTTAGTTCTGCTGTTAATGTTTTGTAGATTTTGTTAATAAAAGAGTGTTGTTCAGTAACCTGTTTTTGTGTTTTGCTTTAGTACTGAAAATGGTATCGAGTACCATGAAATTTCACCGGTATTGGTACCGTCTACTGAAATTTTGGTACCATGACAACACTAGCATGGGACATCATATCCTGTCCATTGTCCTATACAAAATTAATATGCATGCTCTAAGCCTAGTATGACTGGCTCTTTATGCAGAGACTGAAACATTTACACAAAATACAACAAATAAAATAAAAAATATGAAAAAATGTATAACTCAGTCAAAGCATAGTACTGAATAGCAGCATTGAATTAAATATTTAGCTACAAAAAAGTTGTAAAATGTCACTCAGGGACTCATATAAACCTGTTCATTGGAGTGAAGCATCTGGCAGAACTTTTAGCAATATTCTGAAAAAATGTATTTGACTTCAAAAAGTTACATTAACATTTAGTCATTTAGCAGAACCTTTTGCAATTCGAGCTATGACGAGCAAGCAATTCGTCATACAGAAGTCAACAGTGTAATGTATCGCACTGCCAAGTTTTCAATTTGGCTGGAGTAGTACAGAAGCTAGCGTAGAAGACAGACAGGACTTATATATATATATATATATTAGGCGATGGCAATGAACTTTCATTGACTGCAGAGAGTGAGTTGAGACATAGACCTGGAGGAGTAAATTGAAGAGGGTGCTGTTCCTAAGGCTGTCCTGAAGGCCAGAGTCAAAGCCTTGAATTTGATGCAGGCAGATACAGGTGATCAGTGAAGTGAAATCAAGAGTAGGGTGATGTGAGCCCTCTTTGGCTGATTGAAGACAAGACACACTGCTGCGTTTTGGAGTGGCTTAATCGTTCTAGCTGGGGGTCACCCAACTGAACACTACAGTAGTCCTGTCTAGAGATGACCAGGGCTTGGACCAGGAGCTGTACAGCATAATCGGGAAAGATCTGATTTTTCTGATATTACAAATGAAACAGAGGACTATATAGGAGAGCAGTTTGATTATTTGTCAGTTCGCTCAGCTGTACTGCCTTAAACCCCCTTGCTTGTGGTAAAATCACTGCAACACACAACCTTATTTGCAGCCTTACTATGTCATGCTTTAATTTAGAGCAAAAATACTCAAATTAAGCTGCAAACATTTTAATTTCTGAATGCCAACATCACTGTTAGCTCAAGAGAGTGCGCAGATCTGTTGTTTGGCGGGTATGTTATATCACACTGTGCAGCAATTTCCCCTCATCAAGAAACTCCAATGGCAATGAGAATTCATAAGGCATGGCTTGTTAACTCGCAGCCAGGGCATTTATCGGAGAAAAGGGAAAACAAGACCCTATAAAGCAGGGTTTACATTTGAGAGGCACTTTGGTTAGGTTTGGTTATAAAGCATCATACATTGCGGTAGTCACTTAGGCTTGTATGGAACCTAGTTCTCTCGTTGTTCCAGTGTCTCGCCTATTCATTATTATATGATGTTATAACATAGACTGTTACAATAAGTACAGAAAGTGGCATAATCTACATATGTTGCATCATATTGTCATTATGTGAAGACTCATTGGCCGACTCAATGAAAGAATGTTCAGAAAGTGTTTCTCTCTGCTGCTTCAGGTTATCGTAATTAACCTAATAACACCACTGTTTACGTCGTGGCTGGCTGAGATGTGTATTTGCAAACTGCTTTGCCATAATAACCATCGCGTTTTTAATATGCTGTGTTAAGTTGAAAATATTGATGAATGCCTTGCGTTCTGTTCTATTCAGCTGTGTTGGAGATTGTTGCTGTGATGACTCATATTGATGCTGCATTCCATTCAACACAGAGAGTCGTAATTTCCAACTTCCTACTGGGAAAACTGCAATGGAACGACACCTGGGAGATTTACAAAGTCAATGACAAACATTCACTTTTAGTAAAAAATATTCATTAATGAGACAAAAGTTCATACATCACATGATAATAGAACATGTTTAGCAAACTTTTGCTGGGACATGTGTTCAAAACACGGTAAATTATACTCTTTGTTGACAATCAAGGTACCGCTGAATTCCAGGGTTTTTGCAGGAAGCAATGTTCTGAAATGTCATGTGAAAGGCGTTTTTATTTTTTTTTATTTGTTAATTTTCTATTTTTAAACATAGTTTAATGTATTAAAAGAAAGCTGTTTAACACATCCAGGTTTATTCCCACAGAACGCAGCTTAATGTGGTTTTAACAGCTTTATGAGCCGTTATCAATCATCGTTTTGATGATCGATCATTGCTGTTACTTCGGAGTACTCATGCCTGTCTGAGGTAGACTGAAAGATGTTCTCTGTAAGCATTCTTGTCTTCCATCTGTACATATGCTTCAGGCGCTTCTCTGTGTCTTGCTGTGGTTGTATTGCATTTATCTGGTGTTCAGCATATCCAGTCGTAAATGCTAAGTTTTAAGATGCTTTGTCAAGTAAAACTTTGTTTTAAACTTTAAAAAAACACGTTTCAAGATCCCTGCACTCTACTCTGTCCATCAGTCTTTGAAAAGCTGTCGGTTTGTTGTCTGTACAGTTGCACGTTGCCTGTGCAGCTGGAGTTGTGCTTACTGCCCCCCTGCTGACAGAGACTTGGAGGAGACACTTCATGCTTGAATTGCTCCATTGGTTTAAAAATATCTTATTATGGTGGTGTGATTAATTGCGTTCATTTTTAGCATGTTGTTTTTTATTTACTTAATCGCACTGAACTGTCTTATTAAATACTGCCGTCAATACCAAACACTGATTGTGTGAACAAAGCCTTTGTCTCTCTCTCTCTCTCTCTCTCTCTCTCTCTCTCTCTCTCTCTCTCTCTCTCTCTCTCTCTCTCTCTCTCTCTCTCTCTCTCTCTATATATATATATATATATATATATATATATATATATATATATATATTATTAAACGTGCTTACTAACAATAAATAGGACAAAATCATATTTTAAAAATACCTCTAAATGACATTCACTGAATTAAAGGAAAAAATACTTTTTATAAGTTTAAGTCAGTAAAAAATTCACTGCAAAAAATCCTATTGTTATCAACAAGACTACCCTCTCTCACCTTCCTGTTCACTTCAATCCATATTTAACTCACAAAAAAAAAATCGCTCTCTTAAGCTACTTATTTCTTCAAGATAAGAAATGTAAAGTGACATATATTATGATTCATTAAATCGAGGGCCATCATTTTATAATCTAGCTGCATTAAGCTTGTGCACTTGAGGGACAAGTGTACCTCAGCTGGATGCAGTTTCAATCTCTCCCCCTTTAATCTGAACATTCGCAGCTCATAAAAGAGGTGCTAACTGCACAGAAAAATGGCAGTTTCGGAGTTTGTAGTTATTTACATGATCTGCTTCTGTATTATTTGAACTTAAAGCTATAACACATTAAAACTGCATTTAAGATGAAACGTCGTGGTGTTTCCTTTAAAGACGCTCGACACGCAAGTTTGTTTCAGAGGAGTGGCAGCTCCAGCTCCACTTATTCCACAATGAGAGGGCTTCTGTATTTACTGTAATACTGAATTTTTGTATAATTCCCTCATACTTTGGGATCTGCATCAGCTGAAGCTGTTTGTAAAGTTTAGACTGTGAACGCTGTAATTCTTCCTCTACGCTCACGTGTCATCATTACAGTTTAATGTGATCCCATTTTATGTTAAATGAGATCAAACGACTATTCGACAATGAACATTTTTGTTTACGATTTTTTTATTGTCGATGTTGTCGATAATGTTGAGTAATCATTTCAGCCCTAGTTGTAACGGATGTGATTGCATCGTTGAGCACGGTGAGCTCACATTTCAGCTCAAGCCACCCAATAAACACCTTTATATAAACACAGTGACATTTCCCAGGTGGCACCAGGCTGCATTTAGTGCTGGCAGAACTCTCAGCTGTGGGATGTCAATTTGATGGGGGCAAAGGGTTAGATGCACAAACTCAGTCAGTGGGCCACGTGTTCATTGAGGTCTGGAATGCACGACTGTAATTGGCAAGACTACCAGTTTAGATGATGTTTGAAAAACCAGTTATCAGCTGTACAGTAGGGCTGGGAATCGAGGCCCTACGACGTTTGGGACGTCAAAACGAGAATAGGTCAATTCCTTGTGATTCTCATCCCTAATCAACCTACCAGAGGTTTGAGTTCTCTGGTGTATTTTGGAAGACACTGTACATTCAGCACACATTCTCTCATTCATGCTCTTTGGGGGTTTCTATCAAAGAGCCCTCATCCACCTATACTGACCTTTCAGAATAACACACTCTGCTTTCCCCTTTTTTTCCGTCCTCTTTTTCTCTCTCACCTTCTCTCTCATCCATTTAATAAGCCAGTTTTTATGTGAATGAATCAAATTAGCCTCTCAGAGCAGGTCTATACTCTATACAATTAATGGACTGAATGCTTCATATATGGGTGTCAGATTTGTATCACACATCTAGCCCACACGGGTTGAACATAATTGGACAAAATTGAAACTATACTAAAATATGTTTTCATTAGTGCAAAAAATAACAAACATAATGACAACAAATTAGCTTTAGTTTTTATTGCACAGTATATTATAAATTAAAATTTGTATGTTAAATCTTTACAAACTGCCTTCATTAAACATGAAAATGCCCTCATTGGCAGATACTAAAATTCTAAAATGCTAAAATTATAATAAAACGCTTAAGTATGAAAAAGGATAAATATACTGACTAAAAAACTAAAACCAAACTAAAACTAGAATGATTTAATTTGCTTCAAATGATATTGCTGCATCGCTGTCTTGCATTCCCTTAAAAAATCTCTCTGAAATTGATTGTCATGATTGACTTTATTCTGTATTTCAGCATCTTTTGCCTTTGCACTTAATCTTACTTGATTTTTTTTATATGTCTAATATAATATATGTTAAGGCATATTTGCCTCTCTTTTTTTATAATCAACTTTACAGATCTTGTGTTTTTCTTCGCCATATGTTAAAATCATGAATACTATTGCTGTGACTTGCAGAGCGCTATGTTTGGATTTGTAATAGAGGTAGACCGATAAATCTGTTTTACCGATTAAATGGTGCCGACAGTTGCTTGGTTTGGTTGCCTGTCAAAGTAAGAAAATAATGTTTTTTTTTTTTAATGTTATAAATCTATTTAAAAAATATTGTCCATTTTATCTGTTATCTGCTTTTCCCCCCACCATAGTTATCATTATCGGTAATGTCCACTATTAGTTGACCTCTAATTTGTTTGCAATAAACGTGGTGGTTTCTCCACAGAATTATGTAATCATAATTGCTGTGCTATCGTCAACAGCTTTTAACGGCTGTGCTGTCGTTAAGAGTACAGTATATAATAATGGGTCCGAGTGAAGATGGGTTTTGTGTTTGGATGTCGTCACGTTTCATTTGCATCATGCAGGGTTTGTGCAGATATTCAAGGAAAAAAGATACACACTCTAATATTTCATTGGACCACCTTTAGCTTTGATTACGACATGTATTCGTCATGGCATTGTTTTGAAAAGTTTATGCAACGTCACAACATTTATTTTCGTCCAGAGTTGTTTTCATTTCATTGTACTGATGATGGGAGAGTCACACACTCCGTAAAGTCTTCTCCAGCACGTCCCAAAGACTTTCAGTGGGGTTAAGGTCAGGACTCTGTGGTGGCCATTGATGGGATAACCTGGTCATTCAGTACATTCAGGTAGTTGCTGAGTCTAGACCAGACCAACTGAAGCAACCCCAGATCATAACACTGCCTCCAGAGGCTTGTACAGTTGGTACTATGAAAGATGAGTGCATCGCTTCATGCACTTCCCTTCTTACCCTGATGCACCCACCGCTTTGGAATAGAGTAAATCTGGACTCATCAGACCACATGACCTTTTTCTATTGCTCCACATTCCAATCTTTACCTAGTAGGGCTGAAATGATTAATCAACGTTATTGACAATGACGCCAATAAAAAATTGTCAACAAATATTTTATTTATAAAATATTTAATGATTGGATGATGACAAATATAAATGATTTGTCATTTGATCTCGTTTATTGTAACATGAGACCACATTAATGCTAATGACACACGCGAGCAGCACTTCCGTTTATGAGGAGAGGACGAATTACACGGCTCACAACAACGCCTGGTGATGTAGATCGCAAAGTATGAGGGAATTATAATGCCTCCAATAATATAAAGTAAATACAGAAGCACTTTAAAGGAAACACCCCAACGTTACAACTTAAATGCAGTGATATTTAATGCATTATAGCTTTAATAAAGCTCTTCTATGAGTTGCACGAATGTCCCGATCAAAGGGGGGGGGGGGGGACTGAAACTGCATCCGGCTGATGCATGAATCTGTCGCGTGGACACTCGAGTGAATGCTTGCTGTAGCTAGATTATAATGTATTGGTTCACGACTTATTGAATCATAATATATGTCCCTGTGCATTTCTTATCGTGAAGAAAAATACGCAGCTTTATTAATAAGAGAGTTTGTTTTGAGAGAGGAAGTCTCCGCCCCATTATACACTGCATCAAAATATGTTTTTGATTTGTTTTTGTTTTGGCTTGTTTTCCAATATAAATATGTGAAACTCTGTAAGGGGGTTTAGACGGGCAAGGAGGAGGCGAGAACCGTCTTAACAATATAAATAATATTTGATTAAATAAAAAGACACACACAAACACATAATTCTCTCTCTCTCGAACTGTCGTCGCCTTTATCCATCGCACACCCCATCAGGCCATTTGGGGACCGGGCGTGCATCATTCCAGCCGGGCCTCGCCCTCCTCCGCTCTACAAGTTCACTTAAAACAACGTACATTTTTTAGAAACTATACTGCAGAAGAAACAATTGTTATCTGATAATGTTGAATATAATATTAAAAATACAATTTAAAATTTCTAAAAATCCTTTAAAAAAAGATGCATTCACCTGAGAAGCAGCATATAAGATATTTAGACTTGCTTTTAGAGAATAGATCTTAAATATAAGTATATTTTGTATTTACTTCACTCGCAGAAGAATAACCAAGTAAAAAATACACTTATATACACAATACACACTGTAAATAAATAAACTCTAAATATCTTATATGTTGCATCTAGTAAATGCATCTTGTTTTAAAAATGGAAAAAAAGAGAGAAACACTTGATGATAATATATTTTTTGCAGTGAATTTCTTTACTGAATTAAACTTAATAGGGGTGTTTAAATTAGTCTGTAGTCCTATCAGGTCCGTGTTCATTCATTTTCATTTCAAAAATAAAAACAAAACAATCAATTATGCTTTGAATTTAGTTTTTTCAATTCAAAAATAATAGGCAAAAATGAAAAGTTTTTTTGATTATTATAATTTTTTTTTTACATTTTTAAATTAAAAAAGCAAGAAATTTGCTAATTTCTCATGTGTATTGCTCATGGGTATAAAATGGGTGTGGAACATGATTGGTCAACCTGCACTGTCACCTGCCCTGCCTGTGTCAAACCCATCAGACCCAAAACCCATAAGAGTTCAACACGATTCAGCTCTACAGATGGATTAGTCAAATTTTTAATTTAGAATATTAACATTCTTCCAAACGTTTGACAGTTGCATATTTATTACAATTCTGCTCTCACGCATGAAGCAGCCAAACAATGATTTTTGTCCAACAACCCACAAACTGAACGAAGCAACATATATAATGATCGAATACAAGAAAATTAGTCTAAATGTAAGATACTGGTCAATTGGGACACATTGGTTTTTGTACGTGATATTTCTTAATTTTCCTGTCTATAGTGTTCTTTAGATCTGTAGTTATTTAGAATATAATATACACACAATAAACTTGAATTTAGCTCACCCATGTTTAACGTGTTCTGCCGATGCATTACGGATCTGAGAAAATATACTTATAGCTAACAATTGTGAAGTGAATTGCCATTGATTTGGCTCAATATCTCTTGCTATAGCTTTTTGAGGTCTTAGTTCACACTTCAGTTTTCCGCTAACAGCATTACTATTTTAGACAGACCATATTAGACGGTATACGGAAGGACTCACCATTAGTTATCTGTGTTCAAAGAATGAAACCACTCCCTACTGATCATGGCTGTGTTTCCCAAAAGCATCACAAGCTTAAGTTGATCGTAGAGACATTGGTGCCAGTGGTTTTTACGATTGATTTGGCTTATGATGCTTTTGGGAAACGCAGCTCATGTCTGTTCTTCACTGCCCAATGCCATGTGACGCCACCTGTTTTTTTTTGGTTTTTTTTGGTCACGCATCTGTATTTTGTAAGGAGCAAATTCATTTGCCATCATATTTTACAATTTCAGCTGCTTTTCAGTGAGCAGAAAACAATCAATCGAGTGCACAAAGTAAAAACAGCATTAACTGGGGGGCATGGGTAGCTCAGTGAGTGAAGACGCTGACTACCACCCCTGGAGTTCACGAGTTCAAATCCAGGGCATGCTGAGTGACTCCAACCAAGTCTCCTAAGCAACCAAATTGGCCTGGTTGCTAGGGAGGGTAGAGTAACATGGGGTAACCTCTTTGTGGTCGCCATAATGTGGTTTGCTCTCAGTGGGGTGCATGGTGAGTTGTGCGTGGATGCCGCAGTGGATGGCGTGAAGCCTCGACACGCACTATGTCTCCTAGGTAACGCGCTCAACAAGCCACGTGATAAGATGCACGGATTGACTGTCTTAGATGCAGATGCAACTGAGATTCGTCCTCCGCCACATGGATTGAGGCAAGTAATTATGCCATCACGAGGACTTAGAGCGCATTGGGAATTGGCCATTCCAAATTGGGGAGAAAAAGGGAGAAATTAACAAATGGAAGTCTAGTTATTTATAATGTATAGAAATGTGTGGATATGCTTGATAATTTGCATCACAACATTTTTAGAATATTATATACCCTACCTTTTAAAACCGGAGCTAGTACGGCATCATAGCGAGTTATTGCCACGTAAGTTGGTAAGTTGCAGAATAAATCCATTGTCTGGTTTCTTAACAAGCAACAGCAGAGTTGTAATAATTGTGCATATGTCTAACGTTTGGAAGAATGTTAATGTTCTGAATTAAAAATGAGAATAATCCATCTGCAGAGTTTTATTGTGTTGAACTCTTATTCTGATGAGTTTGATTGAGGCAGGACAGATGACCCATATTTCAGACCCACCCACATGTGCAAATCAAATATTCAAGCTGGATGTTCATATTATATCCATGAGCAATAAACATGATAAATTAGCTAATTTCTTGCTTTTTTTTTTTAACAATGAATAAAAAACAAATACAAGCAATTAGTAAAAGTTTTTTGTTTTTGCCTATTTCTTTTTAAATTAAAAAACTAAATTCAAAGCATAATTGTTTTGTTTTTTCATTTCAAAACAAAAAATTACACAACGTACATGGACCCTATCAGTAATGACAACAACAGATGCTTGAAGCTTGTTTTTTCACTTATGTCCATAGTGCCACATGAAAGTAAGAAGCTTTACAATCAAAGCAAAAAGCTCAGTTTGGGGTTGATGAACACAATTACAGTATCAAGGGAAGTAATTGACAATTATGTTTTTTGTCAATCGTACAGCCCTAGTTGAAAGGTTTATACGTTATTGTTAAAATAAATTCCTTTTATGGAGAAAATATATGGGATTTTTATTTCCAGAACCCTACTGTTATGCTCTTGGGATGCTACATTTATGGGTACACTACAGTTATGCTATCCTGTTGGAGTTATTGGAGTATATTGAAGGCACTTCTTCATAGCAGGGGTTGTGAAAGTACATTAGGTGAACTCTCCCTGCTCATATGCATGGCTCTGTTCACTGAGTTGTGTGATTGAATAAGGTTATGAACCATAGAAAATGGTTGAGGGTAATCCCTTCCTCAGAATGCCTGCCTTGATGAATTTGCGCTAACGGGGATATGAGGTTAAAGTGTGAAGCTAAGCAAACCCTCTGGTGTTCCTGTGTGTAATTTCAAGTATCAAGGCTTTTAAAACCGTGAGAATTAAAGTTGATTAAGAAATAATCAACGTGACCACGGGGCGACCTGCTTCACATAAAATAAAATGTCCTTTACAAAATGGATAATTCTGAATTTAAATTCTGATTGGTTGAACCACGTTGTCAGCTGTTTCAAAATGTCTATAAACGCTCCTTTCAAATTAATGTGGCAAGTTGGAAGCCACTTTCAACTTCAAAGCAACATAAAACAGTCTGCAGTTATGCTAATGTACTAATATTACTTGACGGAATAATAGTTTATTGTCATCATCGTTAATAATAAATGTAAATGTGACTGTTTAAACATAGCTCTTTTATCATATTGCTGTGGATTACATGTGATCCAGTGAGATTATCCCCTGATAAAGAGGTTTACCCAATACAGACTTTTCATACTATGAATTCATTCTACTGCAGAAATCGGTCTGTGCTTCCTGAAATTCGAGTCACTGCCCCCAGTGGCCAAGGCTGGAAGTGTTGTTAAACGTATTATGTGAGTTCATATCGTATTTATGTGGTGCCAAAAGTGTGTTATATTTGTTGTAGAATTATTTTAACAGTCAACAGAAATGCATCTTTTATTATTCACACCCCATAAACAACCGTCACTGGAGGAAAAATGTCATTTTGGAACGAAAATGCGAATTCCTGAATTTCTCTCACCATTGTTCATGTAAACGTGATTGCTTCTTGTTTCCTTTTAACAGAACCGTTGTTTCAGAGGTTGCATGAGTAGCGCTGGAGGGAAAGCAAAAATGTCTAATGGGAGATGACGTTTGTTAGTTATTCGGCAGTATGGGTTGAATATCAGAGCACGTGAACTTTCGGAAGCTACATATCGATTTCCCTTGTGATCGTGTTGCCTAACAGTGTCCCTATCCGTGATAAAATCACAGAAACAGCCTACTTAGGCTTATTGTGTCGTCATTTCATGTGAGTGTACATCATTTTAAACATTTATCAAAAGTACTGTTCAATTTTTTTAGGTTGAAAATATACTGCAAGTAGAAAACAATGACTTTTAGGGCACATTTAAGAGGTCAGAATTCAAACAGTCATGTTTGCACACTCCTCTTAGGGATAACCGAACCAAACTTCTATTCTTGGAGTTTTAAGAGGTCTGGTGGTCTCAAGCCTATTAAAGGTGTGAGCGTGTAGGACCTTCCTAAGTGCTCCTGACTGACTGAGGGATTCTAAAGGGAGCGCTGTGATGAATATACTCTTCCTATCCCTGTGTGAGCTCAGAGCAGACAGAAAATAGCAGGTCTTCAGAGATGTGTGACAAAATGATAATCCTTCAGACACAGAGGATTACCAACTCTAGTTTGATTTCTCTCTGTAATATGTACATTTGTGCCCTTTAATTACAGGGAATTCGAGTTGTCTTAGATTTAATAGTTGTAGTTTTGTTATAATATCTGTAATTGCGCACAAATATTGTTTAAAATTGCACAAAAATAACTTTTTAGTACCTGTTTGTTGCTAGAAAAATCAAGGTTTATTGGTTCAATTTCAAGGGAGCTCATATACTGAAAGAATACATTAAATATTCTGTAAGTGGCTTTTGGATATGTTTTTCAGATGCATAAATGTAAATATCAGCAAGTCAATGGTAAGGCTGGGCGGTATATGAAATATGTAATGTACAAGGTTACATTAGAAGTGTGTCAATTAGTATATATTCTGATAAATTATTCATAAAGTGGTAAATATTTCGCCCCAGTTATTAGTGGGTCAGACCATTTTACATTAATTAGCTGAAAGGGCATAAAGAAACATGACGAAATGTGAAAATACAGATACATGTGTCCCCAACAAGTTAAGACGAGGAATAATCTGTTATTAAGGGGTGTTGTTAGGCACAACAAGAAGCAGAGTTGAGTTGTTTACAGTTGCCAAGCAACGGCATGACTTGAAGCGTTAATGCAGGATTCAAGATGTGTACATATCGGCTATTTCATGCTGTCTTCAAATGTGGTACTTCCCATCAGAATTTAGAGCTGCAACTATCCATTTCATAACATTAGTTTTTTTTAAAAATCTTTTTTGTTTTTTTTAACTCGCGTTACATAATGTGAAGCTGTTTTTGCACTGATGCTAAACTATTTATTACCTTTTTGATTGCATCCATCAGCCCCCACACACAATTTTTTTTTTTAGAATAATCAAATGTCATAAAGTACCTTTAATTGAATTCACTGGATTAACCACATGCTTAATAAATACAGTATATAGTTATATCTATATTTTTTCTTTGAATTTCCAGCAAAAATAAATATGTTGTGATTTGGGTTGTCATGATTTCAAAATCTCAGTAGTCTGTAACGTCCCACCAGGATTTCAAGGAACTGCTTCTTTATTATTGCGGCTAAAAATGACTGAATTTGCTGCAGCTTATTTTTTTTATAAATTGTAATGCAATTTGCAACGGTTTTTTTTTTTTGGCCTGTTTTGCAGTGAAAACTTACAAATAATCATATTATATTTGTGTCAATGACGTTATAAGTGCAATTATCTGTATATATTTTCCTGCATAATAACCTGAATGTGCAGTAAGCAAGGACAAAATAATAAATGTACACAAAAAGCCTATACATTTAAGAGGTGAAACCATATTATTTAAAAAAAAAAAAAAAAGGTTAAAATAGTAGACCTAATATGAAACCACAAATGAGGATTCAATGATTAGGCCTGTTGCCATTATTACTTCACCTGGCCACAACCATTTCATCTAACAAGGATGATTTGTGATTTTAAATTATTTATCATGTTTGATCTTGTGAAGATTAAACTAGGGATGGGTATTTCGTGTAATTTTGAATTTGGACACTCTAACGTGTAAAAAAAAAAAAAAAGAAAAGAGTAATTGTTTACTTGAAATTTTGTATTCAAGGTCAACCATAACCTTTAAACCTTTAAAGCAATATGCATAAACAAGCTCTAGATTCAAAACTAGTGCTGTCAGCATATTTTTTTTTTTTTTATATGCGATTAATCCGAGATAATCACAATTAATTGCAGATTTTGAAAGTGCTGAAATTTTACTCTTAATATACTCCTTTTCATGTCAAATTGCATTTATTTCCTTTTGAGGAAAGAAAACAAAACAATATGTAATATAACGGTTTATTAATATTTCCCAAAGCTTTCCACAGTATTAAGATAGAAATGCACTAAAATAGCACCAATTCAAGTAACATTAAACGTTTCCCAAAGTCTAAGTGGGAAGTTGACAAATTGAAAGAACTAGTCCCCACATAGGTTGCATATTCATTGCAACTGGCATTAAATATCTTAAACTCCTCCACAATATTTATCAGTTAGCAGACTGTGGCTATCCGCTTTGTTGCAGCAATCGTGATGGCACACCAATGAGCTGCCATACAAGGTGCTAGCCTGCCATTTAGAGAAACTTGGGTTTCAGTGTCTTACACAAGGGCACTTCGGCATATGGAGTCGTGTGGGCCGGGAATCGAACCACCAACCCTGTGATTAGTGGACAACCCGCTCTACAACCTGAGCCACAGCTGCCCCGTGTAGAAATGTAGAATCACTGTCTCACATGGAGACGTTTGTCCCTTGTGCAAGCTTGTTGCAGCATCACATGGTAACGTGATGGCTCAAGACGTATTGAATCGTAATAAACTTGATGCATATACTTTGTAAAATACCTGAGGGTTTTTGTGCCACCTGTTTGCATTCATTTAACTGTGTTTACATTATAACTGCATCTGTTGACCATTTTGACCATAAAACTAATTTAACCATTCAGTGTGCGGGTATAAAATTTAGTCGGTACTTGATACTACAGAAACACAGTTATCATTAAATCTTTTTTTTTATTTTAGCATCGACATGTTACCAAAGTATCGACAATTTTGACATTCACAATTGTGAGTGATACCTGTACCATGATACCTATTTTCTTCATCATATAATACTTTGGTCATACCCAGCAACCTCTAGTCAAAGGTAGTCCGAGACTCTCCATGAAAGGATTAATTTTATCTCATTTTATTTTCATGTTAACAATGAACCCACATAAAGCAGTGAAGTACAGCAAAATTATGTCAGTGTAACTGGTGTTTTCCACAAAGAGTAAAAGTCAATGAATTCGATCGGATGTTTTAAAATAAGCATGCTCCCCTCTGGGTGGTGGGTTAATACAAGTGCATCAGGCACGCATACTGTTTACTGTCTGAGTAAATGACTTCATTAAATTCTGTATATGGGGCCACTGAGAGCAGAGGGCACCTCCATCTCTGAACTGCAACCAAAACATCATCAAAACGCATGTCTGCTGTGGCGGTGCTCCGTGATTCTGCAGGGTTTTCACACTTTTTGAAACAGAAAGAGAGATACAGAGCCTAAGGCTTAGAACAAGTACATGAAAACAGTACTTCGATTTCACTTGTATTTGCTTTTCGAAATGTATTGGATGCATTCGCTGCATTGCAGCAAGGAGGATATTATGTTTAGGACTATAACCAGATTAGTGGTTGACCGATATGGGATTTTTAATGGCCGATGCCGATATTGAGAAAGCAATCTGGCCGATTGGCCGATATGAGGCTGATACAATATATGTGAATACAGTAAATGAGAGACAAACAATATTGGTGAAACTAAATGAACATTTATTGTACATATTTTTAATTGCAAAAACTATATTGCATAAATATTATTTACTAATTAAGTAATTAAAATGTAAACAAATTAGGTAAGTTAACACTTCAATAAATAAAGTTTTAGTGCAGCTTCTTGTCTGCTTAAACATTTAGCCATCTAGCAGAATGAAAACACACACAAAAAAAAACATTTTAGATTAAACTGTTATGGGTAATTTGATTTTTCAGTCTCATAAACAATTACTGCTGCTTACTGCAGGTTACAAATAACATTTATCATTAATTAACCAATCTAAACAATATTCATAAATGAATGACAAAATAGTATGTGCAATTCCATACATTTTATGTACAATACATAGTTAAAAATACATCTCACATAGTTTATTTACACTATTTAGTTTAAACAGGTTGTTTTACTTTAAGTATATTTAAATAATAATGATTTAATTCTTAATTCTGATTAAGGAATATTTTTTTTTTCAAACATATTATTACTTACCATACAGTGTTCTCTTCTCATCCAC
This sequence comes from Moxostoma hubbsi, assembly GCA_032164185.1. Lineage (NCBI taxonomy): Eukaryota > Metazoa > Chordata > Actinopteri > Cypriniformes > Catostomidae > Moxostoma > Moxostoma hubbsi. The sequence continues at coordinate 9,656,399 of JAVLUX010000007.1, read as the reverse complement.
CTCACACGATCACTGATCTGGAGTGCACGCGACCCAGCTTTTCAGTCCGTGGGAAAACAGCGTCTAGTTTAAACATAACTGCATCTGAGGAACAGCCAGTCACAGGATTTTTGACTGTTTGTTAAATGTTTTCAGTTTTGTTTGAATTCGTTTATATAACATCTGTGACCCCCACTGGAGCTACCGCTGGGCTGCGGATCTGACATATCACGGTACTGTCTGAATAGACTTTGCTGCATGTAGCGTCAGGTTAGAAGGCGAATGCTGATTGGTCATTTACTGTGTCTGTCAGATGTCTGCTTCACTTCTGAGTGGCTTGTCTTATGGTGCTGGGCGGAGCAGAGCGAGCGTATTCAGTTCATTCATGCTCGCTCTGCTTGCGCCAGTGGAAAAAAGCACTAATGCACTGTCACAAACTGTTTTGAAATATATCGGCCAAACGGAAATATTTATCGGCCGATGCCGATATCTAAAAATTTCCAAATATCGGCCGATATATCGGCCTCGGCGATATATCGGTCGACCACTAAACCAGATAATGCACGTATATCTCCGAGATATACTGTAGTTATATAAAAGTTAGGCAGTTACAATGGATTTGAATGGGCCAGTCAATAAACAGTAAAATATCCACTTTTTCAAAAGTATAACCACAAGACAAAAACATTATGTGTGTGTGTTAACATGATTTTTTTTAAATAAACAAGGGATGAGTCAAATTATTTCTGTGATAATCAACATCATGCCACAAATTCTGTCAACTGAGCTTCAATTGTATTGAACATGGAATATTCCTGCAAAGTTAGTTAAACTCTTACAGTGGCAAGTAAAAGTATGTGAACCCTTAGGAATTAGCTGGTTTTTAAATACTATATTATTATAATATTAAATATCCTTGGATTTAATAATTGGTCGATCCTCCTTTTGGCACCAATAACCTCAACCTAGTGTTTCCGGTAGCTGCGGATTAGACTCTCACAATGTTCAGAAGGAATTTTGGACCATTATTCCTTACAGAACCGCTTCAGTTATCTCATATTCTTAGAATGTCTGGTGTGAATGGCTCTCTTGAGGAATGGCTCTCTGGGCTCTGAATGAGTCACTCCAAAAGATATATTTAATTTTATTGAAGTCCTCCTGTAGTGGATTAACTTTGATGTTTAGGGTCATGGTCCTGCTGCATCACCCAGCTTCTACTGAGCTTTAGATGGCGCACAACCACCCTGATATTATCCTGTAGGATATCTTGATAAACTTGTGAATTAATTTTTCCCTCTGATGGCAAGCGGTCCAAGCCCCGAAGCAGCCCAAAATCATGATGCGCCCTCCACCGTATATCACCGTTGGAATGTGTTTTCATGTTGGTATACAGTGCCCTATTTACACCTTATTTAATGCTGCATATTATTCCCAAACAATTCAACCTTAGTTTTAACAGTCCACAAAACAATTTCCCTGTAGCGTGTGGAGTGTCAAGGTGGTCTTTAGCAAAATCAGGCATGCAGCAATGATTTTGTTTGAACGCAGTGGCTTCCTGCTTGGTGTCCTGACATTGACACCATTCCTGTTTAATGTTTTCCATATCGTAGACTCATGAACAGAGATGTTAACCAGTTCCAATGACTTCCTCCAATGAAGTCTTTAGCTGTCACTCTAGGGTTCTTTTTTTTTACCTCATTTAGCATTCTGCGGTGTGCCTTTGAGTCATCTTGGCTGGACGGCCACTTCTAGGGTGAGTAGCTACAGTACTAAATTGTCTCCATTTACAGAAAATGTGTCTAACTGTGGATAGATGAATAACTAAGCTCTTTGAGATAACTTTATGCAAAGCAACAATTCTTGAGTCTTCTGAGATCTCTTTTTTTTTTTTTTTTGCAAGGCATGGTCCATGTCAGCACATGCTTCTTGTGAATAGCAAACTTTAAATGTTTGAGTGCATATTATAAGTCAATGTAGCTTCAAAACACACCTCCAATCTCGTTTCATTAATCAAATGCCAGGTTTTCCAACTTCTGACACTAATTAGCTTTTGTTGACGTCATTAGCCTAGGGGTTTTTCATACTTTTTCCAACCTACACTGTAAATGTTTGAATGATTTATTCAGTATCTACAAGAACAAAGCAATAATGTGTGTGTTCTTCGATAAAACAGATTATTCTTGTTCATTATTGTAACTTGGATGAAGATATTTATACATAAATGCAGGTAATTCCTAAGGGTTCACATACTTTTTCTTGCCACTGTAAAAACTTTAAACAGCAGATTATAAGTAATGTGAAAAGTAACACATCTGAGTTAATGGCTCAGACATTTTAAAGTAACTCTATCACCCCTTTGCATTTTGAGATTTGTTACTGTCACATATTACAAGAATGCATATAACGGGTTCATGCACTTCCAATGAGTTGACCAAGCATTTGTGTCTGTTTGTGGTGTACTTGTGTAAAGTATATGTCTGGTCTTTGAGAGAACATGGTTTCTAATCTAACAAGCTACTGTCTGCTTCCTATGAGTCTGTATACTGATGAATTTTCTGGTGGGAGTGCATTCTCAGAGTCAGGTACACACAGTGGGCCTTATTCTTGAAATGTAAGAACAAATTTGTGTAAATGTAGCGGTTGTTCCTCTGCGTTGTGTTATTTACGTTTCTCTCTTGCCTTTCCTCTCTAATAGCATTGCCGGAAAGAGAGAAAACTTGCAGATAATGGTGTCTGTCTGTTTGTGTGAATTATAACACCTGCACGACCAGCTTTGTGTGGAAAATTGTTTATTAACAATATCCTAAAAATAAATAAATAACACAACGCAGAGGAACAACCGCTACAAAACTGGTGCCGGGACCCGGATGGGAGTGAGGTTTAGGGGGGGTGAGTGTAACGTGAGCCAGCTGGTAAATAGCTGTGCAGTGTGTAAACCTCACTCTCCTGACCTCAAGAGGTGCACTAGCGACTGATGCTAGAGGCTGTAATCTTTAGCCTCCTTGTTAGCGCACCCGCCTCCCATGCCGGAGACTTTGGTTCGAGTCCTGTTCGGAGCGGGGCGAGAAGGACAGGCAACAGTGGTGCCGTGACCCGGATGGAAGTGAGGTTTAGGGGGGTGAGTGTAACGGGAGCCAGCTGGTAAATAGCTGTGCAGTGTATAAACCTCACTCTCCTGACCTCAAGAGGTGCACTAGCGACTGACGCTAGAGGCTGTAATCTTTAGCCTCCTTGTTAGCGCACCCGCCTCCCACGCCGGAGACGTCGGTTCGAGTCCCGTTCGGAGCGGGGCGAGTAGGATCGGCTACAGTGGTGCTGTGACCCGGATGGGAGTGAGGTTTAGGGGGGTGAGTGTAACGGGAGCCAGCTGGTAAATAGCTGTGCAGTGTATAAACCTCACTCTTCTGACCTCAAGAGGTGCATTAGCGACTGACGCTAGAGGCTGTAGCCTTTAGCCTCCTCGTTAGCGCACCCGCCTCACATGCCGGTTCGAGTCCCGTTCGGAGCGGGGGCGAGAAGGACCGGCAACATAAACGCATTCTTGTGTAAATTGTCCCATTTGAATAGACAACGCAAATCATCAACACTTAGTCTGAAGGTTCCAAAAAGCTGATTGGCAAAACAGTGTCCCACTATCAGATTCTTCGTTACAGTTTACATAGCTTTGGGCTGTCACAGAGACATAAAGTATCTCACAAAAGTGAGTACACCCCTCACATTTTTGTAAATATTTGATTATATCTTTTAATGCGACAACACTGAAGAAATAACACTTGGCTACAATGTAAAGTAGTGAATTTACAGCTTGTATAACAGTGTAAATTTGCTGTCCCCTCAAAATAACTCAACACACAGCCATTAATGTCTAAACCGCTGGCCACAAAAGTGAATACACCCCTAAGTGAAAATGTCCAAATTGGGCCCAAAGTGTCAATATGTGTGGCCACCATTATTTTCCAGCACTGCTTTAACCATCTTGGGCATGGAGTTCACCAGAACTTCACAGGTTGCCACTGGAGTCCTCTTCCACTCCTCCATGACGACATCACGGAGCTGGTGGATGTTAGAGACCTTGTGCTCCTCCACCTTCCATTTGAGGATGCCCCACAGATGCTCAATAGGGTTTAGGTCTGGAGACATGCTTGGCCAGTCCATCACCTTCACCCTCAGCTTCTTTAGCAAGGCTGTGGTCGTCTTGGAGGTGTGTTTGGGGTCGTTATCATGCTGGAATACTGTCCTGCGGCCCAGTCTCTGAAGGGAGGGGATTATGCTCTGCTTCAGTATGTCACAGTACATGTTGGCATTCATGGTTCCCTCAATGAACTGTAGCTCCCCAGTGCCTGCAGCACTCATGCAGTCCCAGACCATGACACTCCCACCACCATGCTTGACTGTAGGCACTCCTCACCTGGTTGCTGCCACACACGCTTGACACCATCTGAACCAAATAAGTTTATCTTGGTCTCATCAGACCACAGGACATGGTTCCAGTAATCCATGTCCTTAGTCTGCTTGTCTTCAGCAAACTGTTTGCGGGCTTTCTTGTGCATCATCTTTAGAAGAGGCTTCCTTCTGGGACGACAGCCATGCAGACCAATTTGATGCAGTGTGCGGTGTACGGTCTGAGCACTGACAGGCTGTCCCCCCACCCCTTCAACCTCTGCAGCAATGCTGGCAGCACTCATACGTCTATTTCCCAAAGACAACCTCTGTATATGACGCTGAGCACGTGCACTCAACCTCTTTGGTCGACCATGGCGAGCCCTGTTCTGACTGGAACCTGTCCTGTTAAACCGCTGTATCGTCTTGGCCACCGTGCTGCAGCTCAGTGTCAGGGTCTTGGGAATCTTCTTCTAGCCTAGGCCATCTTTATGTAGAGCAACAATTCTTTTTTTCAGATCCTCAGAGAGTTCTTTGCCATGAGGTGCCATGTTGAACTTCCAGTGACCAGTATGAGGGAGTGTGAGAGCGATGACACCAAATTTAACACACTTGCTCCCCATTCACACCCGAGACCTCGTAACACTAACGAGTCTCATGACACCGGAGGGGGAAAATGGCTAATTGGGCCCAATATGGACATTTTAACCTAGGGGTGTACTCACTTTAGTTTCCAGCAGTTTAGACATTAATGGCTGTGTTGAGTTATTGTGAGGGGACAGCAAATTTACAATTTACATTGTACCAAAGTGTAATTTCTTCAATGTTGTCACATGAAAAGATATAATCAAATATTTACAAAAATGTGAGGGGTGTACTCACTTTTGTGAGATACTTTGTCACTGTGACAGCCCAAAGCTATGTAAACCGTAACGAAGAATCTGATAATGGGACACTGTTTTGCCAATCAGCTTTTTGGAACCTTCAGACTAAGTGTGATGATTTGCGTTGTCCTGTAGAAATACTGTGATTACAAAACACCATGAAATTATGTATGTGAGAAGCATGCATGCTGTTACTTGTTTCATTGTGTTCGAACCACAGTTCCTCTACCACTTTCCCTCAGCGTGTGCACTTTCATTAACACTGTACTTGCGTCATATTCATGTGTGAACAATCTCGAATATGTCTCATGCGACACTCGCACCCCCCAGCAAGCCACACACACACTATGTTCTCATCTGACACTCTATTGACCTGTGTTATGTGCTGCATTAGTGCTGAGACTGCAGTACATCTGCCGGTGATGGATGAGGGGAAGTTAACAGCCCCTTTGCACAAATGCTGCAATCATTTACATGACCTATTAACTCCACTCTCACTGGGGAAAGCATTTTGCAGGGATCTCTTCCCTCTCACCTCCTTTCCTCTATCCAGGTTTTAACTGGGATTTTGGAAGTAGTGGATCCCCAAAATCAGGCAAGATATGACATGATATCAACCCCCATTAACCTATCTCAAAAATAACAACCTATGTTAAAACCATTTTGTGATCGTACTATATATGTACATATATTTGCTAGAAAAAACCTTAAAGGAATGCTCTGGGTTTAATACAAGTTAAGCTCAACTGAAAGTTATTTACCACAAAAATGTATTTAGACTCTTTCCTCCTTTAAAAAATTCCAGTGAGGTGCTTGTAATAGAAGTGAATGGGGGTGTGGCAGGGTGGAGGGCGGGACCGGGTCGTGATTCTACACACCCGGTCCCTTATCAGGCTAATCAAGCCTCAGAGAGGGATAAAGGCTGACTGCGGAGGATGGTGCGAGAGAGAGGGGTCGTTGACGGACATGTCCGCCATGGGTGTGTTTGTCTTAAGTTTCTCATTAAACTATTATTTATATTGTCAAGCCGGTTCTCTCCTCCTCCTTGCCCATCTAAATCCCTTTACACGGGGCCAATTCGTTAACATTTTAAAGTATAAATGATATGTAAACATGTATTTAGTGTGATAAAATAACTTACAAACCTTTTCTGTTTAAAGTTATTGCCAATTTTGCCATGACGATATAATGTCAACAAACATTGTTTTTTACAGCATGTATTCTGTAATCTGAAGTGGAATACATTTAAAAAGTAACCCTCCAAACCTGTCTACCGGCCTAATTTTCCACTGAACCGAACAACGATCCAATGATGTCCACAAATGCGCACAGCACATTGTTTATGTTTTTACATTTTGCTGACGACAAGGCTGGTGCTGTTGTGCAAATCCAATGCAGCTGAATGAGAAACGAGTGAGAAAAGATCGCAATATTTCAACATTTTGTTACCAAGGTAGTTTGGGGTATGGAAAAGAGTTTTGGGAGGGAAACATCTGAAAATACACCTTCACCATGTCTGCGCCAGGTTTGTGTACATGACATACTCTTGAAGGGGCGGGGTTAAAACTGACTACAAATTGTTGACTATTGGCTTAACTGCAGAGCTCTCTCATATCTCATAACTCATAACATAAGGTTACATTTTTTTTTTTAAATATATGCATGGATGAAATGGAACAGTAAGACAAGTAATATGCATTAACTATCCGGAACCGACTCAGACCCGTCTATTTGAAATCTGGACCCGGACCCGGCCGGGACTCACAGACCCGATTGAACCCGATCGGCACAGATCCCACAGCTAAAATCTATTAACAAGTTAATTTACAAGTTGTGAAATTAAAACTATGTGTCTTACCTAATGTAAGATTAGTAGCCTTCTCTCCTGTACCTGACCGTGACGCATACGATCCATCCTCCTTGCCAAGAAAGTTGGTATAACAACATCCATGTTGTTCCTCTCTTGCTGATTGAAAGAGAGCGTGTATAATCCACTTATTATTTCTGCTTCAAAAGTCCACATGCTGTCAGAGTGGTGGATAACATACGCAACTTTGCAGCTTTGCATACTCTGTTTGCACTTTTGAACTATGATAACTATTACTCGTTCAGTGCCATGGCTACTGATGTTAGCATAACTAATTTTATGTCATCCGTGCTCTGTTGAGACATATCTGACCATAGATTTTAGATATACAAAGCGAACAAACTCCAACCACAATATCTCAAAAATCGCGCAGACGCCAATAATGCACTTCGGTTTACATCATCTGTCAAACACCGATATGGCGGAATAAGTCCCACCTTAAAGAGCCAATCGTCAATTGGTAAAATCATTGCATCGCTGCAGATGTTAAACAGACCTGGGACCCGACCCGGCTGACCTTTTAAAATATGGACCCAAACCCTTACGGGGGTCAGGTCCCTGGTCCTCGGGTTCAGGAGGACCCGTGAAGACCTCCTAGTCATGTGTGAACAAGACTTTTTTGAAAATACTGTTACATTTTGCTCTGGCAATTTTCCTTAATGCAAAGTTGTATCATTACCTATAATGTTTCTTATTTATGGTATGTGTGAACATCACATTTGGTACCTTTACCAGTAAAGGCAACCCAACGATTTTCCTGTAATTTACCTGTTTGCTTGTGTGAATGGGGCTAATGATATGGGAAGTATTTTCTTCTATCTTTTATGTTTATAAGCCTATTTTGCTATCTTGACTATGCAACATTATTTTTTACACTTTGATTATTTCCGTTTAGAATTGTGATCCATGAACATTTTTTTTTTTTTTTAAAGAGAAAAAATCTGGACTAGAGCATACAGGAAATGGAAAGGGTTGACAAACAGAAGGTGAAACTGCCAGTTACTGGCCCAATTTATCCCCTGCTTTAGACCCCATGTTCCTGTAACATCCCACGTTTTTCTCTTCCACCCTGTCACCACGGGTGCTAATCCAGAATTGCGGGAACAACACATTGCTCACCCCAGGCTCACAGCAGCACTATCAGTCTCACACACACATACACACACAGGATGCTGTCTCATAAATACTGTCCCTGTCGCTTCCTCTGTCAAACTCCACCGCTGGGTTTGAATGTGATCTAATCAACAGGAAATCCGAAACAATGGCTGCTGATGGATGATTTATTTTACTTTTAATTCAGAATGCTTTGGTCTAACGGCACTGTTTTAAATGGTTGTCAGTCCTTGAAGCTGTCTGCTGTTACACACTGTAGAGAAAATAATTCTTGGAATAAACAAAGTGAAATCTCAGTTATCAATATAAATGTTAATATTAGGGCTGTCAATCAATTACAATTTTTTATCGAATTAATTACATGGTGTCCCGATTAATTAAGCATATACAAATATTTGCTGAGAAAGCCCATCATATAACAATAATTCAATATATAACGATGATACATATTAATATCAATATACAATTATACAGTTATCTTTAAATATTATATATATATATATATATATATATATATATATATATACACACACACACACACACACACACACACACACATACATATATACACACATTTATTTATATATATATAAAATATTCAGATAATTAAAATGCTTTACATTCCTGTAGCAGAAGAGTTAATCATTGTTAAGACAAAAACCAGCTTTAGAATACAATGTATTGTTTACTACCATATTATTGATCATAAGTCAATCATTGGCATACAGTTCACAGCAATCCATTTCACAAGTGAATTTGTCAGTCAGTTGAGATTTATTATGAGGGCTTGTTTAAGGGCCCGTCAATTTACACCTGCGTCAGACGTCTCGGGTGTGTTGCATCATAAACAGAAAATGTTTAGGTCACTGTGTCAAGTTAAATATAGTTTATTAATACTCAATCTTTAAACACATCTTGAGATCCCTTAGATCGCATTTGCGCTCAGTGTTTTGAACGCAAGATCGTAACGCATGTTTGTGTTGTTCTGCCTACTGAAGTATTTTCTTCACTTTATAAACTGCGCGTTGCTCATACAGCTGAAATTTCACTTACTGCCCTCTGGAGTAAACAGGAGGTACTACAAGCTGTAAATTTTTTTTACGCGTTATTTTTTGTCAAATTAACCGCACTGAATTAACGCGTTAAATCGACAGCCCTGGTTAATATAAAATCAAAATCAACCCAATTTTCTTAATTAGGAATATTTTACCTAAATATTATGTTATCATTTTCTCACCATTATATTGTTCACTTATATTGTGTATATAAATATTATAAATTATTTATTATTATATTGTGTATATTGTGAACACACAAGGTGAATGTAAAGGGAGTTCAAGGGAAAGGAGGAGACGAGAACCGGCTTGTCAACATAAATAATGTTTTAATAATAAACTTAAAACAAAAGACACTCATGACGGACATGTCCATAAACGATCTCTCTCTCTCGCACCATCCTCTGCAGTCGGCCTTTATCCCTCTCGGAGGCTTGATTAGCCTGAGGGACCGGGTGTGTAGGATCACGACCCGGCCCCGCCCTCCACCCTGCCACATTCCTCCCTTGTTCTCTCAGGCTGGTGAGCCCCCGGCATGACATACACCCCCCCCCCCAAAAAAATAAAAAACACTGTAAAATTTAAAAGAGAGGGAAAAGGCCAATGCAGAGCGGCAGTGAGAGATAGGAGAGAGAGAGAAATAAAATAAAATAACTTACTCGCCAGTTCTCCGATACGCCGTAGCTTGTTCCTCAGCCACTCCTCCACCCTCTAAAGGACGACAGCCGCACCTCTCCAGGTGGATCAGACGCAGTCCTCCAGCCCCTGGTGGACGGAACACTGGTGAACTGGTGGTTCTCGGGAAGCCGAAGGGGTCTCCCGCGGCTGCTCCGTTGGGGTAGATGGTATTGACGAACTCTACTACGGCATATCCCTCCTCCTTCCCGGATTTCGGCACCAGTGTAAAGCGAGTTCAAGGGAAAGAAAGAGGCGAAAACCGGCTTGACAATATAAATAATAAAAAAAGACACAAACACACATATGACGGACATGTCCATAAATGATTTCTCTCTCCCGCACATCCTCTGCAGTCGGCCTTTATCCCTCTCGGAGGCTTGATTAACCTAATACGGGGCCGGGTGTGTAGGATCATGACACGGCCCCGCCCTCCGGCCTGCCACAATTAATTTTTTAATAAAATGGTGCGCTCTTTTCACATAATGGAGATGAAAGGGGTCTGTCAAGTTCCAAAATTACAATGAAACATACCATAAAAGTATTATAAAAGTGATTCATATGACTCATGCACAGTTTTTCAAGTCTTCTGAAGTCATAGTACATTTAGATCGCTACCACTTTTTTTGTATAACTGAACAGACTTCTGGTTAAATATAGTGTGCCACAGGGTTTGATCTTAGGCCCTTTGTTGTTCTCCTTGTGCATGCTCCATTTAGGGGATAGTATTAGGAAGTATGGTATTATTTCCTGCTGCTAAATTCTGATAAAACTGAAGTTCTAATCAATTAAAACCTGTCTTGATGGTTCAGATTATATATCATACAATAGCTTTGTCTGAGAAACACACCAGGATTTTAATTGCTATTTACTGTAGGGATGTGCACAAGTAATCGATTAATCGAGTACTCATTCAGCTTTAAATATTTGACAAGTAAAAACACTACTCGAATACTGCATTTTCATTTTTGTTTTTGTGCCTTTGTCTGCCATGAGCAAAATTAAAACTGCTTCTCTCACCTAAATCAATACCGTTAGTTCTTTCAAAAATAAAAATCTGCCATTATTTAAAGCGTTTGTATTGCTTCAGTAGACTGATTATCAGTGAATAATAATTTCAGCCTATTTAGCAAACAAGTTTAGAACAAAATGAGGGTGAGCAAACGATGACAGAATTGTACATTTTTGTCTGAACAGTTCCTTTATTACACGTTCCTTGTCTTGCACAATTCATGCTGTTCATGTTAATCTACAGCCAAATAGCTATTCAGCCCTTGTTTTAGGCTAAAGTTGTTGGTAATGCTGCCTTACGTGAAATGTGCCAATAACACAGTTAATTGTAACTTTAATTATAATGTTAAGATAATACATGTTACACCAATAACTGCAAATAATAATATATTTGAAAAAGAAGTGTTAGAATATGTCAGGATGTTCTCTCGTGTGAATTTGACCTTCACTTTCAATGTTCCAGTCAAAATTTCCCCTCAAAAGTGGGTGCTGGCTGTACCATGCAAGTACAGGTAATGATTCAGTGCCATAGTTTACTGTATACCAGAGTACCATGGTATTACCATCTGATTATTCTGATACCTGTACTGTAGCTTGGTTCCACCAAAGTGCTCAATAAACTTTGATATTAACTTAATATGCACCTCATGTGTGCTGCACGTACGTAGCGTGGGTTGATAAGAGACTATTTTGTTCTGATCAAGCTTTCTAGAAGAACAGAGCACAGTAGCTGTTAAATTAGCCCCTTCATCTGACGCAAGCTTTTTAGTACTGCTAAGTCAACAGTTCAGATCTCTATGGGTAGTTAAGTGTGCAGCTGCGTATAAAATCAAAGTGTTCTCCTCTGAAAGGAGAGTGACGTTATCACCCAGCAATGGCACCAGTAAACGGATAAAGTCTTTGTTCAATGGGTTTTTAGGGGAAAGGCTGTCATTTTAATTTTCGAGTTTAAGCATTTGATCCAATCTTAAATGAATAGATTACCACTCCCATCTTCTATTGTTGGGCTATCAAGTAGTCCTGCATCAAAGTCATGAGATTGGATGAGCAAGAAGTCGACATGACAGACCGCACAAAAAATCGAGGTATTTTTTAAAGTGCCACAGTAACCGTGTTTATAGTTTTCAGGAAGTCAACATGCAATTGATTCCTTATAGTTGTTTCTGTGCATTAAACAGGAAAATGAGCCTGTATGAAAGTGTAATTTCTGTTCCCTTATTTTTGATAGATGCTCAAAGGTCGAAAAGATAAATAAATATGTTGCGAACAAAGCAGTTACCACTCTGTTAGACAAATCTTGTTATAATGCCCAGCTGGCTTGCTTGAAGTTGTTGCCATCAAGATGACAGTTCCTTTCCTGTTCTCCATGAGCACATAATCCCTGAAGCTTTCTAATTGGCAGTGAATGGGCAGAACAGAACTGTGGCACGTTGCTGCTCCTGTTTTAATGATTTAGTGGCATCTGTGGAGTATTGTGTAGATAATGGCTGCACAGTCATCTGTTACCATTGCTCGCCCACTCTCTCAAAAGCCTGTTGCCCGAGATACTGTCTTTTACTTTATCTTTTCAAACAGTTTTTACTTGTCATTTAACAAGTGTTTTTAATCAAGTGGCTCTCAATTTTGTGAGAGTGTGTTCAAAAACAAATATTTTCATAACCATTTTCCACCCTCTCTAAGAAACTTCTGTTGCAATATTTTTATATTGTTTAGTTGTACATTACCCCTTTTCCACCCTCTCTCTGACCCCAGGCCAGAAAAATACTCTATGCAAGTATGCAAACACAGGCTCAAATGCTTGGCTAGTGCACATTCTTAAGTTACTGTGGTGGTAGTCTTGGCCTCAGATTAAGGTTATCTATGAATATTGGAATATAGTATTTATAAACCATATATTATATTATTTATTTTAGTTATTTTGCAAACTGTGGAATACAGAAGAAAAAAAAAGACTAATGGTTCTGAGAATCATAATTGAAAACAATGGGAATCGCATGTTACAGTAATTAATGATAAATGTGCTAAAATGTAATTTTGCAATTCAAAATATCTCAATGGTCCTAAATGTATGCTTCTTTATTTCATGCAGCATTTTGTACAATATATTTTATTTGTCTCAATGAATTTGCAAGAATTTGGTTAGTCATGATTTATTTTAATTAGTTAATTATGTACATTTTAAATGATGTATTTTTTTTGCAGTTAGAGTTAACTGGATTGTAAATGTCAAAAAATCAGTAGATATGCTGCAATGAAAAGCTGTTTTCCTTTTGGAATTTTTTAATAATATGATCAAATGGTCAGATTAAATTTATATCAATCTTTATTGGCAAGATTGCAGTATTAGACACTACACATACAGATATAAAACATATTGAATGCTCAACTGTTATTTTCTCTGCTGACCGTTCAGTACAGCCTGGTCTCATGAAATAAACATGAGCATTGCAAAATTTTTGCAAAACATCTCTGTTACATATGTAACCTCGATTGCCTGAGATGATGGGAATGAGACATTGTGTCCCTAAACTGACACTACGGGAATTGTCCTTCTACATTACCTAGTTGAAACCTTTCTACAATAATACCAGGATTGGCTATGGTGTTTAAGCCCCACCCTTTTGGGTGTGAAGCTGTCCGGTATAAAAGTAGGCAGCCATATATCACTATTCCTCAGAATTTCGTGACTGAGGGACAAAGAGCGCATCGCTTGCACCTCAAAAAATCCTGATTTCATAGTGTGGCGAGCTTACGCAATGTCTCCTTCCCTTCATTTCAGGCAAACGGGTTACATACGTAACCAAGACATTCCCTTACAATTCAGTACACTTGACATTGCATCACTAAGCTGACGCTAGGGGGGGAACAGATTCCCATCACACCACACTACACGACATAACCTTCCCAGAGAGGAAACATGATGCCCCAGTTCCACAGGACGGCAACCGTCATGAGTATGCCTCCAGTGAATGACCCTCATGGTGAGCCAGGAGGGAAACACTCAGAATATATATATGAACTATGGTCATATAGTATGAATTAACCCCTTCACAAACTCAGTCGTGAATGAAGTGTTTTATAATGGTGATCTATTATACATGCGTTCAGCTGCATCCTTAGTGAAGAAACTGGACTCTGTTTATCATGCTGCACTACGCTTTGTTTTTGGTGCAGAGTCTCGTACTCATCATTGTATTTTGTATGAATCATTAGCATGGTCATCCTTATATCACAGGTGAAAATTGCATATGTTTGTATTTATTGCCAAGGCACTTATAATTAAATGGTAAATTATCCCCTTATGTTTCTAATCTTTTAACCTAATGTGCAAATAGCTACTGCACAAGATCTTCAGCTTAAATTCTGCTGAAAGTCCCAAGGGTACATTCTGAATTTGGTAAAAATGCTTTTTCATTTTATGCTCCTTGGGCACGGAATGAATTGCAAAATGTGATTAATTTAAATATACTTTCCCTTTGAGCACTTTTAAAGATATTTTACAAACTGTTTTAAAGGAAACTTGTAATTGTTTTTATTGATCTGATTGTATATATATCGACTATACTTGTATACTTGCAGTATTTTTCTTTTAAAATTTATTGTGAAACTTATATGTGATGCGTCTTGACCATGACTCCCTGGAAGAAGAGATTGTATTATCTCAACGTGACTTTCCTGGTTAAATAAAGGATATAATAATAATAATAATAATAATAATAATGAAAGTGCTTGTGACTTTTGGAGATACAAAGGCCTGAATGCAGGTGGTTGTGTAAAGTGACAGGGAGCCCATATTTGAAAAGAGGGGCTTAAATGTATGTTTGGCCAACGAAACAGCAAGCACTCTAGACAGAGAGGACTTGCGACGTGTGAGATGTCACATCTAGGTTGTATAACCTTACGAATGTGTTTCGAGAAGATCATCCTGCAGCAAAAACATATGTTTTGTAAGGACACACCATTCGTCCATGCCGATGAAGAGGCCATGCCTCTAGTTGAATGTGCTTTAACATCAATAGGGCAATTTACACCCTGCGACTCCTAAGCCAGGGCGATTGCATCAAGGGTCCAGTGAGAAAGTCTTTGCTTGGAGACGGACATTCCTTTCGTTCATACTGTATAGCATACAAAGAGCTGGTCAGATAGTCTGAACTGGCGAGTATGCTCAATGTATGTATGTAGTGTTCACACAGGGCATAACAAATGCAAGGATTCTTCCTTATCCTAATTAAATGGAGAAGGAAAAAAGGCTTGGAGGTGAACCACCTCACTCTGAGGGGCATGGTTAGAACCTTAGGTACATAGCCTTTTCTGGGTTTGACAGTGGCTTTGGATAGATCCGGATCAAATTCCAGATATGAATTGTTGACTGACAGTGCTTGCAAATCACTGACCCATTCTACTGAGGCCAGAGCCAGCAGTAATGCGATCTTAATAGAAAGCACACTCAATTCAACAGAGTACAGAGGTCGAAGGCTGGGCTTGAGAGTGCTTTTTGGACCAAAAAATAGGTCCCAGTTCGGAACTGTAGCTTGGCGAGGAGGATTCAGCCACCTCGCTCCCCTAAGGAACTTAATGATTTTTCATGTTTGCCTATAGAGGTGCCGGCGTCTGGTATGTTATACACAGATATAGTCTCCATATATACTTTTGAGTGTTGACTGAGTGAGCCCTGTGTCCAGTCGCTCTTGAAGAAATGTGAGAATTTCAGGTATGGAGCAGTTCACTGGGTCTTTGCCGTGTGAAAATCTCCAATTAGTGAAAGCATTCCATTTCAGTGCATAGAGTTGTTTGTAGATGGCACTCTAGTCTGTTAAATGGTGTTCAGAAAAGTGTTCAGAGTCAGTTCTGTTAAGTTTTGCGCGCCCCTTTCAGGGACCACACATGCAGGCTGGGGATGCCAGATTGTGCCTTGTACTTGAGAGGAGAACCCTCTTCAGTGGAATTTCCCATGGAGGGCCATTCTAAATCTTATTTTTTTTTTTAGCCATTTTTGTAAACCAGGACTGTTGGATCACTTCGGCACAACCAACAGAATCGCTTCCTTGTTCTCTCTGACTTTGTAAATGACACACCAGGTGAAACGCGTATTTGCATTTTGCAGGACAGTTGTTAGCCATTGCTTCCACTCCTAGTGGAGATTGAGACCTGGAGTACCAGAGGGGACACTGGATATCTCCATCGCCCCTTGGCGTGACAATAGGTCAGCACCGTAATTCAGACGTACTGGGACTTATGTCGCTCTCAGGGAGAGGAGATGATGCTCGCTCCACAGGACGAGGTGACGTGTCAGTCTCATCATTGGTAGAAAACTAATTCCGCCTTAATTGTCATGTTGTCTGAACGAATTAGAACATAATTTGTTATGTCGAACTGAAAAGCCTTCAAGGCTAGGAAAACAGCTGACAGCTCCAGGAGGTTGATGTGCCACGCCCTCCTCGCACCTGTTCGAGCTGAAAGCCAAGGCGTTCATTGTACACCACCCCCCAAACTCTGTTTTAAGCATCCGTGTTCACCACTTTCCACCTGAAAATCTGCCCCAGAATGACATTTTGCTGGTAGAAAGCAGGAGCTGTCCCCAGTTTTAACTGAGACAGACACTGGAGAATGGCCTCAATGTGATCGCTTGTGAGATGCGCGTGCTCGCTCACGGAGTCGAGACGCACTCCTAAGAGCATGCTCTTTGCCCAGTTGACATTGAGGCCCAAACTGTTCAGCTGTTGGGGCAGTAAGTCCTGGTGCAGGCATAGTAAAGCCTCTGCTTGGCCAGTAAAGATGCTGCGAGAGACATAACATCATAATCCCCAGCATCAGAACTGCCGAACGTGATGAGTTTATGCGAGATATAGCTCGTCACACACATACTGTATCGGCATAGGCGCAGTGTATGGAGATTGCCGGCACAAGCTCCACCTCAAATTCATCCTGCTTGACCTCGTGTCCCTGCCGTGAGAGGCGGGTGGGAGGGTACGGGAGGCTTAATCGTCCCTCAGAACAAGGGTGATTCATGAGCTAAGCATCTTGAGACTCATGCCTTCACAGTGAGGGCAGGTCTGTCTCCATGATCTGATGGTTTGTTTTGTCCCTTGCATAAGGACACTTACGGAATGGCAGCTTTAAAAAGACACGAACTCGTAAGCGACTCGTAAGTTTTATTTATATATATATATATATATATATATATATATATATATATATATATATATATATATACGCGCACACAATATCAACTTGGCTTATAAGGATACAAAACTCCTGCCGAATCTCAGCAGGGAGTCAGGATGCTGAAGTGGCCCATTCACCAGCAAAAGTGTCAAGCGGCGAGGCGGATTAAATGTTTGCCAGAACACTGCAGGGGAGCGGAGTGTCTTCTCGCTGCCATGAAGATCCAGCCCGCTCGTGTATGTCGATGGCGAAGTAGTAGAAGGCTTCTAGACGAGAGATGAATCGCTTTCTTGAAGGAAGAAAATTCTGAGGAATGGTGTTTGCGAGCCCGCTTTTATACTGGACAGCTTTACACCTAAAAGGGCAGGATTTAAACACCATAGCCAATCCTGGTGTTATTGTAGAAATGATTCAATTAGGTCGTGTAGAAGGACACTCCCCAGTGTCAGCTTAGTTATGCAATGTCAAGTGTACTGAATCATAAGGGAACTGAAATCACATTCTTCATAACACGTTTGGCTGCACGTTTCTGGTGAATTGTCCAGCAGGGGGTGCCAAAATTGAGCAAAATGACATTGTAATCAGACAAGGTTTTAGTTTTAATAAAACTTACCTGCCTAACCTAAAACTTATACAATTGCTTACCAATAGTGTCTGAAAAGAGAACCTAGAGTTTAATAAAATAGACATCCTTAAACGACACAAACTTTTAAAATGCTGAAGGCTCCGTCTTATAACATTTGTTCTCTGGTCTGTTCCACGCACATATGCACTCTTCAAAAACCTGTAAGAATGGTGCTTATGTGTTTACATGACCACATAAGCCGCATTCTCTGGGAGAGACCCGGGTATGTTCAAACTCTTTCTCCTAATCTCTTAAGCAGCATAAGGAAATCTGCGTTCTTGTTTACATGATGTTTCAGAATGTTGCTTTCTAAAAAAATAAACTGGATTAAACCATTTTTTTAAATGCATGTAAATGTGGTCAGTAAGTGGCCAGTTTTGGGAGAAGCAAAGAGATAGGATGTGCAGTTGAGTTGAATGTTTACCTCCTGTAAACTTCTATATGCCAATTTTAACCACAGGAAGTGGGGAAAAATAAGTGAAGTTTCCGGAAGTGATAAAAACAGACACTGCGTTAATTGCATTAAATTGTCAACTATTAATCACAGAAAACACGTAAAATTTCACAGCCCTAATTTGAACATATCTCTGCAAGAAACACAAGATGAAAACCAATGTCTACAGACATGAATGATACATCAAATTAATGTGGCATGGTAATGAGAGATGTGCTATTCATTTACGAAGAGATCTTCTATATTTTAAATCTTTTGGATGATAAAAAGGGGAGAAATATCCTGTAGACAAAAGCTATATCTAAGGGCCAGAATTTATAGTAACTCTTATAACTTCTTGGCCAGTTAGCAACAACTCAGAACATCCTAGCAATGCAATAGAAACCAGCAAATCCCTGGCAAACATCATGAGCACCCTAGCAACCACATACTGTAGCAAACAGTACAACCTCCAGTACAACAGCCTAGCATTGAGTTGCCATGGTGGCGACCCTGGCGGTTTTACATGGGCAAGCACAACTCACATGCTGTTGACACACTAGAGTCAGTATGCTGCAGTACACTCACCTCTCTGCACTCGTGATTGAAGTTTGTCTTTGTGTGCTTGAGAGAGGCAGAGAGAGCATTTTCTCAGTATCAACAAAACCACACTTTTTTTTTTCTCCCCAGCACAATCAGGGCAGCTCTTAAGAACCCTCAAAGAGCAGCCTGACAGCACAGACTAATGACACACCATTAAGTAACTCGATTCCCATGAAACACACGCACTCTCAAGGTAACCGAACTGTAATGTGGGTTAAATAAGAGTCGCAATCTGAAGAACAAGTTTGCTGAAGAATATCGAGCAGCCCAGGGGACATGCAATGAGCTCTTTTCTGTGTCCCTGTCTCATTCATTTATTTCTAATTTGCTATTTCACTCTGTACTCTTTTAATGTACCTCTTATGCAGTCTGTGTCTTAATTATTTTTGCAGTTCCGTTTGATGATAGTCATGCAGAAATCAAACACTTTTGAAACCTCATTTACTCACCCGCATATCATTCCAAACCTGTATGACTCTTCTCTGGAAAACAAAAGATGATGTTAAATTCCTCCACTTTCATTGTATCTGGAAAAAAAGTCAATCAGGTTTGGAATAATATGATTATCAATTTTGGGTGGACTCTCTGTTAAAGGTCTATCAAAGCATCTGCAGTGTGCTATCATTAACACAGACAATAATTTTTGCTCCCTCAGTTTAAAAAAAACAAACAGGAAATGCATTTCCATGCCATTATATTGGAAGCCTAGCAGGCCACTACTAAAAGTTAAAAATATACTAATATAACACTGTTTCAAATGTACAGACATAACAATTAGGCTTGAAACAGAAACTAAGCGAATACGTTATAGCATAATTTTTGTTACATTAGCCCGATGTCAAGCATTGTGCTGCTGAATGTGTTGGAATGCAAATCAGAGTGCAGTTCAAGTAAACATTGCATTCTCAGCATTGCCACAAGGGGCACTATAGCGGATATTAGTGTCTTCTACGGTTTTTCTCTATAGTAGATGTAGTAGCAGCCTAATTTTTGGATAATTTCAGATATCAAAAGAACAGATCAGGGTTGCACGGTTTACCGGTACTATTGAAGTACCGATACACCAAAAAAATTTAAATGGTACGATATCGTCTTTTTGCTAATTTCGGTACCATATTACAGAATGCTGTCATTAGCAAAATGATATGATATGTGTCAGTTTTAAGATGAAATCAATGACAATTTGAAAATAAAATAAAAAACCTCTGAATATGGCCACATGTGATCTTTAAACAGCAGAAGGATGTAATTGAATTAAATCATGACACATGTACACATGCGCTGCACGCTACAGAATGAACAAGAGATGCCACTCTGCTCTGTCATGTGATTCTCACAAACACACACACAGATGCAACACACACTGCTGGTGCTTGATTTTCATGAAGTGTGTATAGAGTATACACGCTGTTAACACTTAAATGAACCCCTCGGGTGCAGCTCGGAGATTTCAGCTCGGGAGTCGTGACAGGATTATCCCAGCATTAATGGGAAGCTTGATCTAACTAACCTGAAAAACAGAACGAACTCAAAGGTCTGTCAAAATAAAAGTCCTGCTAACATGAAAGCTGTATTAGATGGATGCATGAAATTGAAGATGGAAAAATATAACTACTGTATAAAAATGTAATAAGTAGCAATAATACTCATAATAACAATTATGTAATGGTTTTATTATTATTATCTGTAAGCAATATCACAAACGCAAGCAGCCTTGTGCCACACGTAATCCGATATTATTTTTTTATTTATTTTTTTTTTTCCTTCTCCATTAATACTGAAGCTCTGTTGTGCAGTATTTTATTTTACTTTATAAGCCAAAATTTTGGTATCAGAGTAACCATAGAACAGATATATCTAATCCTAAAATAAACAATTCTTGTAAAAAACACAATAAGAGTTATTATTTTCAGTTGGGCATGACAAAAGATTAATAAGATTAATAATTAATAAGATTATTTCAGTAACTCTCTGACTGATGTATTAATGATGTCCATTTTGTGAACGAATCGTTCTTTTGAACTGGTTCTTTTCAGTGAATGAGTTGAATCAGTTCACTAAACCGAAACAAATCATTTGAAACCGTTCACGGCTCGAGTCAACACTGATCATTTGTTCAGGATTTGGACAATACACTAGTTGCACTATGTGTTTCTTTGTAGATTCAAAATAACTGGCTCATGAGTAATTTCTTCATTCAAATAAAAATCTTTTATTACTGATTTTTGTACTGTATCTTTTTCACATTGGCAGAAATTTGTAAGTTCGGGAACTGTTTTTATTTTTAAAAATGGAACCAGTTCTGAAGAAGAGCTGGTATTTGGTTCCCAACTCTAGACTCAAGTTTACTATTAAGCGCTCTTTTTGGTGTCCCTGTCTCATTCGTTTATTTTCAAAATGCCATTTCACTCTAAATTCTTTTAATGTGCCTCTCATGCAGTCTGTCCATCCTCTCAAGTCTCCCCACTCCTGTCCGTCACACATACAGTGAAAGTGCGAACGATGAATTATTCAGCACCACTTGAACCCCACTGGCCTAGCAGCTCTCATTTGCTCGCTGTTTCTGCTGCTTTAATTGGCTTTCAGAGGATACAAATGAGGACAATATCTCATTAATCCAACAAAGTGCCGGGTTTCATAAAAAGCTTAGATGAATGGAGGAGGTGAAAGTGAACATGTGCTTCATGTGACAGAGGATGTTTAACATTTTTGTATTTGTGTGTGTTGCACACGGTGGCCGCACTTGTTATCTGATTTAACAGCTGTTCGTGAAATGCTAGCCAACCACTTCTGGGTTAAATACAAATGTTAAAGGTGCCATTTTTTATGTGAAAACACAAGATTGTGGATCTTGTGTGCTTTCAAATCATAGCTCTGTTCATTTGCCTGACAAAGAGAATGTCAGTATGGTCTTATTCAGTAAGTTATCTCGAAGAATTTGAAATGAGAAATTCTTCCCACCCTACCATTTGCTATATAAATTAAACTACATAATCTGAAGGGCTATGGATACTCTGCTTGTATAACTGGCTTTATATGGATCAGTAGTTGGGTTTAAGAGTTGAACAGGAGCCTGGGGCTTGATCTGTTCACATAGATAAACAGCTGTCATGCACTCAGGCACTTATGGAAGTTTCTTCAACTTTGGGCAATTCGATGTCCATAGTGTTGAGTTTTTATATGAAAGTTACATTAAAAACTGATTGGGAAACTTTTTACCAAGCTTTCATAATTTTTTTTGCTTCTTTTTAAATACCTTATTTTATTTTTACTATTTTGTTATGTTGTACTCTTATACTCTGAAGCATTTTTGGGCTGCCGTCAGCAGTTTTTCATACTCAAATTTAAATGCTTACCATTTACACATACTGTGGACTGTACAAAATGGGTCTAATTTCTTTCAAAAGCCTCCCCAAATAAATTCCAATTATTTATAAATTGTATATGTTTACAATGTTATGATGAATAGAATTTTTTTCTTGTTTCTTGTCCTAAATTTGTAAGCATGTAATTTTTTGTTCTGTTCACTCCATCTCTCTCCAAATAGTCGTATTTTATTTCACTAGATGGCAGGAAGTACTAGAAAAATAATTTGACCTCTATCACTTTCTGTCACAAAATGCAAATCCAAATTGTAGGTGGCGCTGTAACGCATTTTAGCCCTCGCAGATGTGTTCTCCCATAGACATTGTCTAATTTTCAGTTCTTGCACCACCCCCATTTTTTTATCTAATATCTCAGCCTCTGAGTGGACTATAAACTCAATCTAGGTTTCATTAGAAAGCTAAGATCCTCTCCTTTGCGATGTTGGAATAACATTTTATCATTAATAGTCAATAGCATACATATTTGTTTAGCATGCTTTTTCTGTGGCACTGCATATTTTGTTCTGGATATCTAAGATATAACATTGAATTATTCACACAAGCAAGCTCACAGACAAATAAACAATGGCTTGTTTTTTTAGAAAACTTCTTAAGGTATGTTTTTAGCTATTTGGGGCTTACAGCAGCAGTTATCATACATTTTGTATTTAATGTCACAAATATCAGATTTCTCTTTGTGATTCTTTTGAAAATGCATATTATATTATTTATATTCAGATTAATATTTCTACCACATAACCACTAGGTGGCGCTTATTTGCGACACACATGTTTTAAGACCTTTGTTATTTAAAGTAACAAATGCAGAAGTTATGGTTATCTATGAAAAGTTCAGATACTAGGCATTCAAAATATACAACATATGCTGACTTATGCATACAGGGACTTGAGCATTTTAAGCATAAGCTTTTTTCGTGATACAGTGCCCTCTTTTGGACCACAGAGTTTAAGAGATTTAAAGCATTTTCACATTTACAAAATGAAAGCATTTACTTTTTTGAATGCAAATGCGTTATTGTATAGATTTGACCGTCTTTCACTCTGAAACTGAAAATTGATTATAAAAATCCTAATTATTCATCCTAATCTCATAAAATTTACGTGACCATGGCAACATTTTTGCAAAATGAAATGATGTACTTCTACATGTTTTGCTGCAGTTTCCTAGTGACATGTTCAGTGGGGGGGCGCCAAAAGCGAGTGAAAGGTTTTGACAAGTAAATTGTTCCTCCCTAACCTAAAACTTGAATCTAAACCTAACCAATAGTGTCCTAAAAGCAAATGAAAGGTGAGCAAAACTGACATCCTTACCCTTAACACCTAAACCTAATCAATAGTGTCATAAAAGCAAATGTAACATGAAAAGCTAATTTTCTGAAGCAACCACGTCATTTCATGTCACTTCTATGACACTTTAGGCTCACATCTCAGCTTGCATGCTTGGCTTGGCTCGAACCTCGGTCATCGGAATCCAAAGACTAAGACTATCAGGTGAGCTACTGCGGAAGCTAATCACATTGGAATAAGGGTTTAAATGTAGGTGGGTCTGTAATACAAGTTTAATATATATATATATATATATATATATATATATATACACTACCGTTCAAAAGTTTGGGGTCACATTGAAATGTCCTTATTTTTGAAGGAAAAGCACTGTACTTTTCAATGAAGACAACTTTAAACTAGTCTTAACTTTGAAGAAATACACTCTATACATTGCTAATGTGGTAAATGACTATTCTAGCTGCAAATGTCTGGTTTTTGGTGCAATATGTACATAGGTGTATAGAGGCCCATTTCCAGCAACTATCACTCCAGTGTTCTAATGGTACAATGTGTTTGCTCATTGGCTCAGAAGGCTAATTGATGATTAGAAAACCCTTGTGCAATCATGTTCACACATCTGAAAACAGTTTAGGTCGTTACAGAAGCTACAAAACTGACCTTCCTTTGAGCAGATTGAGTTTCTGGAGCATCACATTTGTGGGGTCAATTAAACGCTCAAAATGGCCAGAAAAAGAGAACTTTCATCTGAAACTCGACAGTCTATTCTTGTCCTTAGAAATTAAGGCTATTCCATGCAAGACATTGCTAAGAAATTGAAGATTTCCTACAACGGTGTGTACTACTCCCTTCAGAGGACAGCACAAACAGGCTCTAACCAGAGTAGAAAAAGAAGTGGGAGGCCGCGTTGCACAACTGAGCAAGAAGATAAGTACATTAGAGTCTCTAGTTTGAGAAACAGACGCCTCACAGGTCCCCAACTGGCATCTTCATTAAATAGTACCCGCAAAACACCAGTGTCAACATGTACAGTGAAGAGGCGGCTGCGGGATTCTGGGCTTCAGGGCAGAGTGGCAAAGAAAAAGCCATATCTGAGACTGGCCAATAAAAGAAAAAGATTAAGATGGGCAAAAGAACACAGACATTGGACAGAGGAAGACTGGAAAAAAGTGTTGTGGACAGATGAATCCAAGTTTGAGGTGTTTGGATCACAAAGAAGAACGTTTGTGAGACGCAGAACAAATGAAAAGATGCTGGAAGAATGCCTGACGCCATCTGTTAAGCATGGTGGAGGTAATATAATGGTCTGGGGTTGCTTTGGTGCTGGTAAGGTGGGAGATTTGTACAGGGTAAAAGGGATTCTGTATAAGGAAGGCTATCACTCCATTTTGCAACGCCATGCCATACCCAGTGGACAGCGCTTGATTGGAGCCAATTTCATCCTACAACAGGACAATGACCCTAAACACACCTCCAAATTGTGCAAGAACTATTTAGAGCAGAAGCAGGCAGCTGGTATTCTATCGGTAATGGAGTGGCCAGCGCAGTCACCAGATCTGAACCCCATTGAGCTGTTGTGGGAGCAGCTTGACCGTATGGTACGCAAGAAGTGCCCATCCAACCAATCCAACTTGTGGGAGCTGCTTCTGGAAGCGTGGGGTGCAATTTCTCCAGATTACCTCAACAAATTAACAGCTAGAATGCCAAAGGTCTGCAATGCTGTAATTGCTGCAAATGGAGGATTCTTTGACGAAAGCAAAGTTTGATGTAAAAAAAATCTTATTTCAAATACAAATCATTATTTCTAACCTTGTCAATGTCTTGACTCTATTTTCTATTCATTTCACAACGTATGGTGGTGAATAAGTGTGACTTTTCAGGAAAACACAAAATTGTTTGGGTGACCCCAAACTTTTGAACGGTAGTGTATATACACACTCACCTAAAGGATTATTAGGAACACCTGTTCAATTTCTCATTAATGCAATTATCTAATCAACCAATCACATGGCAGTTGCTTCAATGCATTTAGGGGTGTGGTCCTGGTCAAGACAATCTCCTGAACTCCAAACTGAATGTCAGAATGGGAAAGAAAGGTGATTTTAAGCAATTTTGAGCGTGGCATGGTTGTTGGTGCCAGACGGGCCGGTCTGAGTATTTCACAATCTGCTCAGGTACTGGGATTTTCATGCACAACCATTTCTAGGGTTTACAAAGAATGGTGTGAAAAGGGAAAAACATCCAGTATGCGGCAGTCCTGTGGGCGAAAATGCCTTGTTGATGCTAGAGGTCAGAGGAGAATGGGCCGACTGATTCAAGCTGATAGAAGAGCAACTTTGACTGAAATAACCACTCGTTACAACCGAGGTATGCAGCAAAGCATTTGTGAAGCCACAACACGCACAACCTTGAGGCAGAATTTGGCGTAAACAGAATGAGAACATGGATCCATCATGCCTTGTTACCACTGTGCAGGCTGGTGGTGGTGGTGTAATGGTGTGGGGGATGTTTTCTTGGCACACTTTAGGCCCCTTAGTGCCAATTGGGCATCGTTTAAATGCCACGGCCTACCTGAGCATTGTTTCTGACCATGTCCATCCCTTTATGGCCACCATGTACCCATCCTCTGATGGCTACTTCCAGCAGGATAATGCACCATGTCACAAAGCTCGAATCATTTCAAATTGGTTTCTTGAATATGACAATGAGTTCACTGTACTAAAATGGCCCCCACAGTCACCAGATCTCAACCCAATAGAGCATCTTTGGGATGTGGTGGAACGGGAGCTTCGTGCCCTGGATGTGCATCCCACAAATCTCCATCAACTGCAAGATGCTATCCTATCAATATGGGCCAACATTTCTAAAGAATGCTTTCAGCACCTTGTTGAATCAATGCCAAGTAGAATTAAGGCAGTTCTGAAGGCGAAAGGGGGCCAAACACAGTATTAGTAAGGTGTTCCTAATAATCCTTTAGGTGAGTGTGTGCATATATATATATATATATATATATATATATATATATATATATATATATATATATATATATATATAATTTTTTTTTAAACTTGTATTACAGACCTATATATATATATATATATTATTTTAATTTTTTTGCATTTTATACATCGATTTGAAAAACTAAAGGTCACCTTAGTTATCGGTATTGGTCGACTTCTAGTAGTAAACGTGTTTCTTGGCAGGAAACAAAGATTTGATGATATTAGCAATGGTGTTGCTACAGTAATATTGTTTATAAATAGTAACCATGTGTACATTTGTGTGTACTATGATTTTACTACAAAAAACCATGGTGATACTATGGTTACTGTAGTAAAATAATGGTTAATTTTTGTAAATTAAGGTTAGGTTTTGGGGTGGTGGTTGGTGTAGCGTGTCTGTTTGACTCTAAATAAACACAATAAGCATGCTGCAGTGATGCCCCTATACAGTTAGTATTTAATTAGGGGTGCAAATTAGGGATGCACTGATATGACTTTTTCTTTACTGATCTAATTCCGATCTCGGAAATCTCAGTATCAGCCGATCCCGATCTGATACCAGTGTTGTTTTTTTGCAAAATCAGTTTAGGATATCTTTACATTATTGTGTGGAAATAATTGGGAGTACTCTTTAATATGTAAAGAAACACAAACCTCTAACTACACATTATTTCAATATAAATGTTTAGCTTATTAAGAAACACTTTATTATTAATTAATATACTGGATAATGTAGCAGCAAAATTAACAGTAATTCCAGTATAAGTCATCAGCAGAAAAGCTGTTTTTTTTAAAAAAAAATTTCAACCTGTATCTGGACACTTTTTTGTTCAATTTAGTTGTAATATGTCAGCTCACTTTTCATTCACAGTTATTTTTTTGGGACCCATTCAACTTCAATATTATTATAATTTGCAAACAAATAATAATATATTATAGTAATATAAATATATCTCAATTGTGCACCTTTAACTTTTAAACCCTCACACTTTTATTTTGACATTCTGAACTCTCCAGGAAGTCTTGTAAGTGTGTCTGTTTGTAGGCAAGTTCACAGTAGTATAATTCGCTTCTTATTCAAATTCTGGTCAAATGCACCTCCGGTGCCGTTCTAAATGCATATTATAAGTGAACTGAACTATTGAGCATCTACATTTGAGGTGTTGTTCATGAGTAGCGCTCAAATATTGCACACTGCGTGAAGGCTTAAAATAGCCGTGAGTGTAAACAGCAGCGCCATTCAATAACATGCTGGAACTGCGCTTGTATTTTATATATTTACTTATTAAACACAGATTTTTGTGATTCACAGAGCTATCGCACATCTTCAAGTGGTTGGAATAAAATGCACGAGTCATGTGAACTACTTTAATTGTGTTTTTATGGTTCTTTTGTTATTTTTTGAGCTTGACAGTGAGGAAAATGACTAACAGACAGAATCGGTTTTGGATCGGGCTCGTCGGACTGATACTCGATCCATCTAAAAGCTTCAGTATTGGAGCCGATACCGATCCAGTTATCGCATCGGTGCAAATAGTATCTGCCACAATTTGCACTCTGTGCAAGAAACAACCATATATTACTGTCTCCTGTGTTGGGCACAGCATTGACACTGCACACAATTATGATATTGATTTGTGTACATATCTGCTGACATTGGGTTAGAAGTAGTAATTTGTGCCAGCCAGACAATCACTTGTATCATGCTGCCTTTTGATTATTGACAT
This sequence comes from Moxostoma hubbsi, assembly GCA_032164185.1. Classification (NCBI taxonomy): domain Eukaryota; kingdom Metazoa; phylum Chordata; class Actinopteri; order Cypriniformes; family Catostomidae; genus Moxostoma; species Moxostoma hubbsi. The sequence continues at coordinate 9,628,208 of JAVLUX010000007.1, read as the reverse complement.
AAAGTGTATTCAGCATTGCAGCTTTTCTTGCCGAGAATCGCCCCCTTAGACAGAAAGGGCAGGTGAAAATCTGTGAAAGCAGACAAAACTTTATCTTGCTACTAAGTGTCTCAAACAAACCTATATCTTAAATAAACATTGCAAAATCCAGTGATTAGCTCTTCCTTAAAAGCATTCAGCTTTTGTAGCAGCCTGGGAAGACTGCACACTTTGATTCTCTGCAGACTGTTAAAAAAAATTGTATGTTTATTTACATTGTATATGGCGGTTCTGACTGTGTTCTGGTCTGTGTTTCTAGTACAGGATTGGTCAGCTGTATATGATCAGCAAACACAGCCATGAGCAAAGCGAGAGAGGAGAGGGCGTGGAGGTTGTGCAGAATGAACCATATGAAGACCCCACATACGGCACTGGCCAATTCACAGAGAAGCGCATTTATTTGAACAAGTGAGTAGCAGCCAATCAACACATATATGTATATGACACATTGAAAGAACCTCAGTCTCTTTATCGTCTCACTAGGACTTGGAGGTTTGAGGGCTGCCCTGCTGGCCCCTATCAATTAAATGTATTGATGAGTTCTGCATGTATTTTTTAAATTACAAACCACATTCAGACAGTTAATAGGACTGTAAATCATGATAAAAATCCCTTGTGGGTTTACAGACAGTTTACAATCTTGCTACTGGAAAAGCTACTACTGGAGTGACTGTCACGCTACTAAAAATTGTAGTAAGTGGCATCGCTACTTTTAGTGAGTTACTCCCCAACACCAACCTTGGAAGTTTCATAACTGTAAAGCAGTCTGATTGGAACACTTTTAGGTAAGTGCTTGCCATTTCTATGTGCAATATGCATTAGACAATCAATGCAGTTTGTTATGCTTTCATAACCTTCAGAACTGAACTCAAGTCTATTTCTCTACTACAACTGGCTCTTAAGAGTAAATGACTCTGTCAGTGAAACACAGCTTATAACATTTAAATCCACTGTTTGACCTTTGTGCTTTTGGTTTTAGAAACTGACAAAACAAAGGCCATGTCTATATGAATATGTTTTTGTTTGAAAACGCATTAATTTTGTTTGTGGCCTTTAGCCACATTGAGACAGCATTTTCGTCCATCAAAACCTGAGCTTTTTGAAAACGCCCTCCCTAGTGGATACATTTGAAAACGCTGTCTTCGTGTTGTAGGCTTCTTCACTCAAGTTTCTGCAAATAGTTAAAATTTCTGCATCTGCTGGTCAAAACATAAACCCATTAATGCTCTACTACTTCTGACCCCAAAATAATTATTTCACTGTATATGTGCAAAAGGTATAATGTGTGACAAAATAAAGATGAATGAATAATTTCCTATGCAATTTGGAAATTTTGCTCCGTTCACCATATACACGATCAGCCACAACATTAAAACCACCTGCTTTATATTGTGTAGGTCCCCCTCGTGCTGCCAAAACAGCGCCAACCCGCATTTCAGAATAGCATTCTGAGATTATATTCTTCTCACCACAATTGTGCAGAGTGGTGTTCTGAGTTACCGTAGACTTTGTCAGTTCGAACCAGTCTGGCCATTCCCTGTTGACCTCTCTCATCAACAATCATGCCATGCTCCAAATCACTGAGATCTAATTTTTCTACTTTCTGATTTCTGATTTAATGTTGTGGCTGATCGGTGTATGTGCTTGTGGTAGGGGCAGTAACATTTAGTACCAGGTAAGTATTTGCATTACATTATTGGGATAAAACCCATGCTGGATTAATGCTTTTTTTTTTTTTTTTTTTTTTTTTTTTTTAAGCATATACCTTATATTCAGTCGTTTGAAGCTTCATACATCATGGATTATGCAAACGAGTTGCTGGTTTGACTCAGGCTTCAACTGAAGCCTCTGTGTCTAAAGGCCAATTCACACTGCCCCATCAAACTCCAACAAACTCTAACAAACACCACTATCACATCATTATTTGCTTTTACATATTTGCCTTTTGATCTGCATCTTGTGGCATTCGCCAGTCCCTTGACCTTTCAGTCATCTGAGATTTCAAGTAGTAAGAAGATTTCAAATAGTGCGAACCTTTTAAAGGCCTTTTCCACTCCTTAACTTCATTAATAATTTATATGCTTTGGCCTATTGTTTACTTTTCATAATATATCGTAGGAATTCTGGAACACCACTCTATATTACAGTTCTTATGTAATTTTCCCTTTGTTTCTCTGGTAAGTGCCTCCATGCTCACCCTTTTTTGAAAGGGCCATATGCAATGCAGTTGTCTACGCTGCATTGCAACCGTGGTGCTCCTGCTACAGGTTCAATCCATCTCCTAAGCAGCGAAAATGTGCTCTCCATGTGCTGCAATTGTGGCGTATTTCTGTTATCGGAGGTGCTGTCCAAGTGGTGCAACTGTGACATGTTTTCTGCTCGCGGCTCAGTACATCCTTAGCAGTGCAAATGTGCTTTCCAGTAGCCACAACTGCAGCATGTCTTTTGGGTCATACTTCTAACTGTCCTATAACATTGCAAAGGTGGTTGATAAATAAGGTATTTATTCTCCCTTCACATGGCAAAGCATTGTTTATCTTTGCAGGGGTATTGCACAAACAGTGCTTGACCTTATCAAAATGCTCGCCCTTTTTGTAGGGCTGAAAATGCAGGGCTCAACAGAAACTTTGTTTGGCCTTTCGTTGGGGTATTGCACAAACTTAGCCCAACTTTTTCGCAAGGGTTCAATCACAAGCATTGGTTACCCATGTGTATATGTATTGCACAAACAAGGCTCAACCATTTGCTAAATAAAAAAATTAATAATCTTGCCTACCCTTCTACAGGCTATGGCACAATAGTAGTAAATTTGTACAGTCATATACTGATTAATGGGGGGGGGGGCACAGGTTTTAAATTAGTTTATTTTCCATATGGGGTAAGCTCCGCTCCCCTGTCTTCATCACTTCCAGCAGGATCCGGCGTTTAAAGCAAATATCAGAGTGTTGAACCGTAGGACAGGGCTTACGCCAAATTATATAAATATTATACATTCGTATTAATCCCAATAATCCTGAGTCTTTTCTGATAGAAATGTTCAGAAGTTTAAGCATAGTTCTAGCAGGACAATCTCGGGATTCATTCTACCAGGCTTGTCATCCAATCACAATACAGCCTCCGCTTTATAATCCCGCTCAGATGTTTCTCATTGTTGGTATACTTTCATTGTTTTCAACACTCTCCACCCCATCACCACTAGTTTAGGTCCCATCCTTGGCGAGCGTGTGCTCTGCTCCCCTGCAGTTATCCCCTGCCATCACTTCTGGTAGGATCCGACAGTTCAAGCAAGTATCAGACGCAGAACCATAGGACATAATTCCTGTTAAAACATGAAATTTGGGTGGTACATGTTGAAGGATCCCTTTTAAAAAATAAAAATAAAAATGCTTATAGGCTTTAGTTACAACACAGCTAGGTACCATGATTTGCTAGTCGGTTGTAGGTGGTTTTAGGGGGAGGGACATTCTCATTCATGAGAACATTTGATTGGACAATCAATACGGTGTATAACTGAGGTACATTTTACTTTTAAAAATGGAAATATAAGATAATAGTCAAGGACTAAAACTCTTAATTTTATTTAATTGGATCCTTAATGCATGAAATCTTAGTTTTTTGGATCATGTTAACCAATAACCAACAGCTATTAAGCCATCGTTTTGGCAAACTCTGTTTAATGCATACCTAGGTTTCACACTGTGATCCTTTCCTAAAGGGTAACAGTAAGCCCTACCAGACACATTTTTGTATTTTCTTTTAATATACTGTTTCACTGGGAAATGTCACATTACGGAAGTGAAATTTGTTGCATGTACCATTTAATGTTGACTTTACTGTTAATTTTCCTTCCTTGTATTGACATTGAGTCTCAGTCAGGATCAAACCAGTCCACAAGAGATCTCCAATTTATTCTCACTGAAAGAACAGTCACTTAGAGGCCAACAATTTATCATGGATAAGTAACCACATGACTTAGAACACATATACTGTTACAAAAATAGTCAGTAAACGACTTTACTGGACACAGACCCTCCCCCATGAAGCTTTCGCCATTCTGGGCGCAGATAAATCAATGGGCTGAAGTTTGGCTAGGTACAGGTGTTTTTGGAGAAACAGTTTATTGAGCTTAAACGTCACTACCCCCCAAGAATAGTCTGATTAAATTGTTCCTCTAACGGTCATGATTATTGACTGAGGTGGTCATGACATCACTTCTATCCAGTTCAAACTGTGTGTTTGTTTTTTTTAGAAGCCAAAAATGCTTTTTTGTTGCTATTAATAGGGATCATGTGCAATCAGCCGGTCATATCACAAAACAAACCCTGAAAGGGTGATTGGGACCTCAACTCAAAACAGAGGGCTCTTGTTACACCCTGAAATTATTATTATTATTATTTTTACATTTTACGTTACATCTGCTTATTACGCTTCTACTTACCAAATAAATAAATACATGGACATGAAATATTGATTTTGAGCTGAAATTATTGTATTACATGAGAACGTGAGATTGCGGTGTGCTAGAAGAGATGCAAGAGATGCTACTCTAAAACTAGCATGTCATTTTGTGGCGCTTCTATGACACTTTTGGCTTATGTGTCAACTCGCGTGCTCATTGACTGCTCTTCAGGGCTCGTACCCTGTTCCTTTGCATCGCAAGCGCAAGGCTTTATTATTCGAGCTACTGCACAACCTGATCGCGATTTGAATAAGCTTGTAAAGGTAGTTGGTTATGTAATACAAACATTAAAATGTATCACTTTACAGTTCATCCTTCATTTCATTTGAATTCTACCCTATTGAAATGACCAGCTTTGCTGGTCACCAGCTTATGTTGTGTTTTGGGTGCTGGTGTCCCCACCAGTCTTTTAAACTAGCTTAACCAGCTTCACCAAAAAGACCACACTGGCCAATCTTCTTCACCACGAAGCATAATCTAGCCTAGACCAGCATGGGAATAGAATACTGGTTAAGCTGGTCTTTTTAGCTGGGCACACTTAGAGGAGATAAAAGACATAAGGATGCAAAGGAGGGGTAGGCAAACATGGAGATGTAGAAATGAAGCGAGAACATAAGAATAAAAGAACGGCCGAGTGAGAGATCGTAATGGGGGGTTTGAGATGTGTGTGGGTTGAGGAGACGGCAGAGCTCCGGTTTTTATAGCACGTGTATAATTATGATTTGGTTGTTGGAAGCTATACCTGTAGTTTCGCCCACATGCCACCTGTCATTCCTCTGTGTGTGTGCACGCTATGACGCTTACACAAGCTGTAGTTCAGCGTTGTTCAGAAATTCACAGATGCTGAAAACCATCAATATGTAGAGCACTGACAATTCTTTTGATTGACAGACTTCATTAGATATAAATATAGGTTTATAATTTTTTTAGTATCCAGTATCAAAAAGAGAAGTGCATTATATGCATTATAATCCGTTTTAGTGTAAATGGAGTAGTGGTCATGGAAGCCATTGGCTATTTAAATAATAGCATGCTAACATACTACTGTTAATAGGGATGTACCAATATGGAATTTCATTAATTCACAGCCCATTGTGGCCGATACCGATAACCAATATTGCATTTTTTTATTTACTTTTTAATCCTTTAACCTGGAACTGCTAGATAATTCATTAAAAGCTTCTATTTGAAAAATTTGTAATTTAAAAGCTTGGAATTTGGGCCGGCCCATCCTACAGGCGAAACGGGCAGCTGCCTAGTGCCCCGACGTGCTGGGGGGGGGGCGCAAATGTGCAAACACGTACAAAGTAAATTAACATGTCATAAGATTAAGAAACATTGCTGAAATTTATTTTGAAATTCTCTGCAGTTTAATGGTTTCTATCGCGCTCACACTCATGAGAGTGAGGCGTGAACCTTGTTGTAAAATGTTACCTTTATAATGTTATAATTATCATACTTGCAGTTTCCATGACCTCATATTAATTGAGACGCTGGTTTATTTGAACTTCTAGAAAAAGGTTTAAAGGTGATCAAAATAAGTTGATAAATTGGTGACTTGTCAAAGCACCTCAAATACACATATTCCTTTATGCGTGCATTTACATTTAACCTAACATCTTCATGTTTGGAAAAAACAGTATTGGATGCGTTATTTGTCAATGGCTGAGCTATACAGTGTAGTACCTCTTCTTTTTAGTAGTTCTATTAAAAATCTGCTTATCACGTTTGCAGTGGTTCTAGGATGTTTTAAAGTTATGACAAATTTCACAGCAGGGGGCCCATTTTATGATTTCGCCTAGTGCCCCACAACCCACGGGCTGGCCCTGGTGACATGAACCAGAAATGTGCTACTATTACAGATGAATGCTGATTTGAATGAGAAATAAATGACGATGACTCACTAACAGAGAGAGAGAATAATTAAATTATATCAGCTATAATAATGCATTACTCCAAAATTGGGAGAAACGGCATGTAACGAGCATTAAACACGAAAACGCACAATACAAACCCTAATCTCTTTATTTCTGCTAGCAGTCAGACTTCGAGTGCAGTGGTGGTGTGTGTGTTATGTGCACGCATTGTGCTTATGTGCATCTCATTCACAGACGCTTGTTACAGTGCACATCTGTGACATTTCCACTGTATAACTTAATAAATGTGAACACAACAATTATTATGGGAATACAACAATCATAACTGGAACTGGTAACAACGTTAGAAAAGTCTCAACTCATAAAATACAACAAGTGCAATTTTTTCACTCACAAACTAGTATTTTTAGCCATCTCGACTAACTCTGTGAGAATTATTTAAATATAAATGTACTGTGTTAGGTTGTGTTGGACTCGTTTTAATCACAAAGCTGTGCTGTAAGTAACAATGTGCCATTTCCCACAGTTTGTTTCATGAAGTAATACACGTAAATGTTCACCCCCAAGTAACATACGTACTAGTCTTTGTCATGTTTTTCCTCATGAAACAAACAGAATATGGGAAACGGCGCACTGCTACTTTGCTCAAATGACTAAAACCAAACAAGGTGCAGAGATGTTGAAATAATCCTTACATAGGAACTTGAGTTTAGCTCTCACTCACACAGACATGCTGTGTGTGTGCACACGCACTGTCGCTTGCGGCTGCCCAAGTCTCTGCCTGAAGGAAAGAAGCCGCTGGCAGTGAGAGATTCTCAGTTGCAAGACAATAAACCATAAATTATCTGTGACAATATCGGCGATAATTCTGTTATCGCAAGATAATATTTAGATTTTCCAAGTTATTGTCTCATAATATACTGTATAGGCCACCGATATATTGAGGATCCCTAATAGGTACTATTTCTGGATGACCTAGTACAATTGACAAAATGTGCAGTTTATAATGGAGGTAGACCGATATATCGGTTTTGCCGATTAATCGATACAGATAGTTGCTTTTTTTTTTTTAAATTCCTCTATGTTCTTTTGTGGCCAGCGCTGGAGGATTCTGCAGTTATATCAACTGTCTGACAATATTCATATTTATGACCACACTTCAGCAAATTTGGTTATTTTTATTTGAAGATCAAGTGTTCTAAATTGAAGCAAGGGCGTGAAAATAAAAATGTGACTATATTGAAATATGCCTCGTCAGCACATATTTTGTATCTCCAACTTCAAATCTTGTTAATAATAAAAACCTCAACTGGTGAAATACATGTATACTGTGTGTATATATACTGTGTGTGTGTGTGTGTGTATGTATGTGTGTGTATATATATATATATATAATTTTTTATTTTTTCTGGTTATTATTGGGATTTTTGTTGCCAATAAACTGCATTAGGGATTTTTTTTTTGGTTAGGACTCCTAAATCCACTATGTCTGTGCCTGTCATAGTGGGGAAACCACCTTAGTTATCGGTCGACCTCTGGTAAACAACCTAAGCTTGGATTTGACCTTCCATTTCCAATGTGACAAATGTTCCAGAAGTTATTACAGCCATCAGCCAAGTAAATATTTGATCGGAAAGCAAAATAACTGTTTTCATTACCAAGATGAGAACTGGATGGCTCTCATTTGCAATATGATGGGGTAATGTGACTGCAATGCAACATACAACTGTTTACTTTTAAAAACAGCAGGCAGTATGTAGTATATACTGTGACGTTTCAGTCAGTTTTAAGGTAATATTCCATTCTGAATATTTTAAGAGTATTTTAAAGGCCCTCAGGATTAGAATATTGCGCTCAAATTTACATCACAGATGTGGCAAGTCAAACGCCAGTAAAATCTGCAAGGCCTGCATAAAAATGTTCCCTCGTTCCCGCTGTTTGCTCAGGCTTTTAGGACTGGCACCAATCCCAGATTAATCCATTTTGCATCTGCTCCATAAGGACACAATCGAGAAAGGGCATGGAGAAGAACTTAATCCCCATTGACTTATTACATCAGGATGCAAATTTATCATGCTTTTCCAACACATTGATTTAATTGGTTTCACAAGTAGTCTGTAGTGCAGCTTTGTGTTTGAGTTTCACCTTAAACAGCAAAAAAACACATCTCACAATTCTACCTGTCATTAGTTTTAAAATTGCAACTCTACCTCTTTGAAAGATTTGATCACTAGAATATATTATTTTCATTCCTATCAAAATTATACAAATTTACTTTTGTTTTTACAAACCACGTTTCCACATTTCTAACACGATACTTCAAATTAAAATATATATTAAACCTAAAAAAAAAAAAATATATATATATATATATATGTGTGTGTGTGTGTGTGTGTGTGTGTGTGTGTGTGTGTGTGCGTATATGTGTGTGTATATATATGTGTGTATATATATATATATGTGTGTGTGTGTGTGTGTGTGTGTGTGTGTGTGTGTGTGTGTGTGTGTGTGTATATATATATATATAGACAGTCCTGTATTCAAGCACTTTTTCTAGTGTCCCAACTTATTCTGAAAAAATCTTGTTTTGGCCCATATTTGCCCTCTCATAAACTTTGTCTATCCACTATGCATCATTCTCAGTCATGCGAGTATTCTCGTCAAAAGGTGGTAGCCAAGGAAACGGCTTGTAAAACCAATAAAATCACATTGTGTTATTTTAAGTACATGATTGGATTAAACAAAACAATCCTCTATCAATAGACACCCAGTTAGTGAACTGATTGAAGAATCAGTTTGAAAGGGCACACAGATGAAACTCTGGCTGGAAAAATATCAAGGAAGTGTGCATGTACATTTAATGAGGATCTTCAAAAAGAGTTTACATTTATAAAAAAGGATTCACAGAGCCTAGTAAAGTGAGTTGTGAGATTTGTGGAGCTTGCTTTTCCATCGCCCATGGAGGCCACACCAACATCGTGCAGCATGTTCATACAAAAAAGCATGTGGGTGTTGTTAAAAGTATGCATGCCACACACAGGTGTTAGCGATTTAATTTTTTTTGTGAAGCAAAGTTCAGAATCTGACACGGTGCACGCAAGTGAAGGATTTTTTTGCTTATTCTGTTGTGCATGCCCATAGCTTTGCAAATTCATGACCCGAGAAAAGTCTTGCAAGGCCAGGCTGGAGGAATCATTCATAACCTCTGACATTAAAAAAACTGTTGGATGCCCTGGTTGAAGCTGGTGACTTGCGAGCGGATTATTTCTCTGGTGCAGTGAGAAACTTTTATTCAGCATTGGTGGATTACCTCCAAAATTGGAGCCACTCATTGGAGAACACAGAAAAACTTGAGCGGGCCCTACTGAGAGACATCCCAGAGTGGAAAGACATTCAGAGTATCCCCGGCTTCTCTTTATCCCTCTCCCGCTGATTGGGCTGATTCAGTGCCAGGCTTCCATTGTTACAACCCGGCCACACCCTCCTCCTCATCACAATGACATATGGTGTGTTTCATTCAGAATTGATCATCCCTATGCCCTATTCTTCTCAAAGACTTTACCTTTCACTGCCAGAGGGCTGAAAGGTGTAATGGATGGTGTTAACAATTGGCCATCATTACAGTTTACAGTATACATCATTACAGTATCCATTAACAATTTTTTAATTGTTTTTGTACATAGTGAATACATCATTCAGCCATTCAGTGTAGGTTGTAAAAAGTATGTGAACACCAATGCTAATGATGTCAACAAAAGCTAATTAGAGTCAGGAGTTGGCAAACCGGACATCCAGTTCATTAAATGAGATTGGAAGTGTGAGTTAGATTAAGAGCACTCAAATTTTTTTGTTTGCCATTCACAAGAAGCATCTGCTGATTTGGACTATGCCTCGTAAAAAAGAGATCTCCGATGACCTATGATCAAGAATTGTTGCTTTGTGTAAAGTTGGAAAGGGTTACAAAGTTATTTCGATGAGCTTAAATATTCATCTGTCCACATTTTGTCAAATTGTCTATAAATGGAGAAGATTTTGTACTGTGGCTACTCTCCCTAGAAGTGGCTGTCCAGGCAAGATGACTCAAAGGGTACACCACAGAATGCTCAATGAGGGGAAAAATTAGTGAGTGGCCCAGTCAGAGCTCAGACCTTAACCCAATAGTGATGCTTTGTAATGGCCTGTTCATACTAGGCATCCTAAGAATATGGCTAAGCTGAAGCAGTTCTGTAAGGAAGAATGGTCCAACATTTTTTTGCTGATCTAATCCGCAGCTACCGGAAACAATTGGTTGAGGCTATTGCTGCCAAAAAGGATCGACCAGTTAATAAATACTGTGCAAGGGTTCACTATAGGGTGACTATTCAATAGATGGACCTTATAATCCATTAGAAACCAACCTGTATTCTCAATTAATACAATAGCTAGTTACGGTCTTCTATCTGATTGGACAATTGGTGTGCTACATGAATAATTCTTTCTGGATTCCTCAGTGACTGATATCCTTCCTCTGAGCTTTCCATTAGTAGTCAAAGGGTTTGCCAGTCCACATTCACATAGTTTACATTCTAAGCTGTCTATTAGGGTTGAGCAGCTGATTGAAAGACTTTTTTGCAGCTTCTTTTGGCAGTAATTAGGGGGTCCTGATCTCACAGAGTAAAAGAGCAATTTACTCCCTGAGCGTTCATCGGTGTTCTTCACTGCTACTATTAGTCTGTACTACTTCTGTTATTTCAGCAGGTGGTACGGGACGTTTGGGACTCTCACAATAAACTGGCATTTACCTGTGTGTTCTCAATACTTAACCACTCTTTTTCCCTCTTTCAGCAAGCTGCCCAGCTGGGCAAGAGCTGTAGTGCCCAAAATCTTCTATGTGACAGAGAAAGCTTGGAATTACTACCCCTACACCATCACTGGTAACTACAACTACATTAGATTTACAGCACTGAAGCATTAGAAAAGAAGGCTAATATTACAATATCTTCATGCCAGTATGTCTGTTTTCATTTGTCGCATTCAAGAATATGAGTGTTGGATGAGTGTCTGATTTACATAAAATTCTGGAGTTATTTTCTGGAATTTTCATATTTGGGCAAACTATTTCTTTTAGAAAATCATATATATAAATATGCATTTTTAATGGAAATACTACGTTGTCTTTTATAAATAAATGTACTACTTTTATAAGGTTTCACTGCTAATTCTTGTTAAGTAGACCTATGTTAAGTAGAGATGAGTCTGGGGTCATTTTCTGAACTGAGAATTGTATTTTGAGCTTTTTGAGATCTCTTAAATGTAATTTTACAGGTACAGTGCCTATAGGATGTCAACATACCTTCCTTATCATTCGTCACATTACACGCTGGAAATTTAAATCAATTAAATCTAACCTTTTCCAGCTATATTTACACATTATAACCTTCAACTTCAAAGTGAAAATAACGTAAATAATTCTAAACCATTTTTAAAAATGTATTCGTAAAATACCTGGTTTGGATAACTGATTATCCCTCTAAGATCCATTACAAACTTGCTCAGGTGCCATCAATCACCTTTCATTTAACATACCTGGCTAATGGTTTCCACCCTTACAAGAATTGTAGTGGTTTTGATTACTTTACAGAATAAAACCAGCTGTTCCATGAGGATTCCATTACTAGTAGTGCATTCAAGAATTCACCATGGTTGGAAAGGGTACAAAAAGATTTTGAAGGCTTTAACTATCCCTTTGAGTACCGTTCAGAGCATTATTAAGAAGTAAAAAGCGCATGGTACCATCAAAACCTTGCCAAGATTGGGCCATCCCTCCAAACTGGATGACTGTGCCAGGAGGATATTGATCAGGGAAGTTATCAAGAGGCCAAAGGCAACTTTGATGGATTTACAAGCCCTTATGGCTGAGATTGATCGATCTGTGCATGTGACAACAATCTCTCAAGCTTTATACAAAGTTGGCCTCTTCTGAAAAAGAGCCACACAAAGCCTTGTTTGCACTTTGCGAGAAAATATTTCTGGTGCCATTTGGAAAAAGTTTTTGCGGTCAGATGAAACAAAAATGTAACTTTTTGGACTGAACTCCCAAGTGCTATATTTGGAGTTGGCTTTTTGTTGGCACACATACTGTACATAATACCTTACTGCCACCTTATTAGGGCTGAAGGATATAATACTTTTTTTAACCTTAATATTTATCAGCCTTTGTTTTGACAATATTCAAAATGTATCTCAATATGTATTTATTTGCTCTTAAATAACTTAAAATTATGTTAATTAACCAAACAGCTATTATTTTGGTAATTAACAGCATATGACGATACTGTTGATGGAGCTTCTTTGTGAACACGCATCTGATAAACATCTTAATAGAGCAGATTTACATATATTCTGAATCTTAAATGTCACAAATACAGCTGCTAAATGTTGTTCATACATCTGGAATGTCTTGGTGACATATTGCAGATAAACTCTAAAAATTGCATCTTCTAAATGAAAAGAAACACCCTGCGCATAGACATCTCAGTGATGCATGTGTGCTATCCAGGCATGAAGCACATATGTATACAATAAAAACCAATCAGAATACATTTTTTTTTTTTTTTTTTTTTTTTTTCTTTTCATTTTCAAGGACACACAGGTAAGAATCTCAATTATGCTCAAGAGCTGCAGGTCTTACTCTGATTGAATGTTTGATGGCTTCAAGACTGACATGTTTATTGCCTAGATCATGACCTTTAACATAAATTTTTTCTCTCTCTCTCTCTCTCCCTTCCCACCCCTGGCTCTCAGAGTATACAGTAAGTATCCCTTCTTATTTTATTTATTTGTGTTTGGAAACTAAAATAACTTGAACCAAAATGTCAGACAATGCAATTATGTAGCCCCTGCGCTTGCTTGCATAATGCCTTTGATGGGGTAATTGAATGTTCTGTGTCGATTGTCATTTGAAGCATAGTTTAGTCCTGTGTTTGGCAGAGTCTCTCCCACTGAGAGCACTGATATACCACAATGAGTTGCTCTCTCAGGGATGCATACTGGGTCAATACAGTGTGTGTCTGTGTGTATGTGTAACATTATATGTGTGTGGATGATTCTAACATCATAAACATATTTTACGCAAGGACACAAACGCAGAAGCAAATGCATGGCCAACACATCACAAGCCAGCTGTCCGATTTATGCAGATGGCAGCACAATGCCATTTCCAGCAATGCTGAGAATGCAATGCATACTTGCTCTGTTATGAATTGCACTCTGACATGTTTTGTAACACAACAACATGTGAAATAAGGCTTGTGTGGTCAGAAGTATCTGCTTTCATGTACTTTCACGTCACGCCTAAGGGGGCGTTAATACCAGACATAATCTTGTGTTAAATCAGCTAGAGGGAGTAAATTATTTCCATTGTTTTACTAATGACATTGGGGGCCTGGGTAGCTCAGCAAGTAAAGATGCTGACTACCACGCCTGGAGTCGCAAGTTCGAATCCAGGGTATGCTGAGTGAAGTCAGGCTTCCTAAGCAACCAATTGGCCCAGTTGCTAGGGTGGGTAGAGTCACATTGGGTTAATCTCCTCGTGGTCACTATAATGTGCCCCTTAACCCTCTGGGGTCTACAGACTGGATTGTTTCGTCATTATATCAGAAACAACTTGAAATACTCCGCCATTTTGGGGCATACAGATAAGTGTAAGACATCATTAGAGACTATAAAGGGTCTACTTTTATTTGTGTACACTTATAATAACAAAGAAACATTGTGCTTTTGTAAAATAAAGAAAATAAAAAGGGTGAGCTTTCAGCTGTCTCTGTGTTCACGAGCATATTTCAGAAACACATCACAAAAATTTACTGAAACTCTGCGAATACTTGTCACTTAGATCAGGACTCCGATGAACGTTTGTATTTTGAAGAGAGTCTTGATCCAGCTGAGGATAAAATTTCGGACGAGTAAGTAATTTGGTTTTCATTAGTTGACATGCTATTTTATATAAACATGTACAAATTTTACTAGTGGGACTGTGGGACTTGCCAGCCAGGATTCAGAGTATTGACATTTGAAATATGTCCTAATAAGCAAGTTTTAGTTACATTTAAATGCTGTTTCAGCAAAAGCAGGTATTTAAATTGTATGCTGTATGATATAAATATGATATGTAATATGATATAAAAATAATAAGAATGTTTAGAATATATTTTATCTAGCGTTTATGCTGCCACATTATCATCAACAAAGCTTGTGCTTTCAAATATGTGTTCAGATGTACATGAGTAAAATGCACTTTAAATATGCCCATATTAGAAATGATTTCTGAAGGATCATGTGACACTGAAGACTGCAGTAATGATGCTGAAAATTCAGCTTTGATCACAAATTGAATTTTACAATATATTTAAATAGAAAACTGTTCTTATAGTTGTAACTGTCAAAATAGTACACAATATCAATATTTTTTACTGTATTTTGGATCAAATAAATGCAGTCTTGGTGAGCAGAAGAGACTTCTTTTAAATGGTAGTGTAGGTCTAAAATTAAGTAAAGTCTTTATGTAAAGAAAATGTATAGTCAGATTACTACTTTTAACTTAAAACTTGATTTTGATCATTAAGTCTCCTCATATTCATTCTCTTTCTGTCACATTCCTCAGTGATAGGCCCAGGGGAGGGGTCTTTGTCTCCTCAGGTGTGAATTACAATCAATATTCATGGTAGTTCCTCCTCGCATATGACTTTTCTGACACTAAAAGTGTCTTACAAAAGATAAATTACTATATTGTTTTGTATGAATGAGTGATCAGGATGATTTTCACATCATTTTGTAGCAAAAACTCTAGGCAACAAGATCCAGTTCTCAAAAGGCTTGTGGACAAATGTTGAGTACGTGTTATATGGACTTATTTCAATGATTTAACAAATACAAAATACAAACATGTACACACACATTATTTTAGCCCAGTTTGTGATGAATACAGTGTTATCAGACTTTAGCCATTAATATGTTTTTAAGCAACTGAAAAAAGCACAAATGTCAAGGCATGTCAAAACTTCTCCAGGGCCCAAAACACCCTCAGACCCCAGAGGGTTAATAGAAAAGTTAATTCCTGACATTAGTCTAAATAGCCTTTTTTTTTTTTAAATGGTTTAGCTAATAGTTACATAAATGCTATACATATTCAAGAAAACAATAATAATAAAAAATCCTTCTCTAAAAGTTACCAGAATTGAATGCTTTGGCAAAACAACAACAACAACAACAAAAAGTCTCTAAAATAAGGGTACACTTCAGTACTTTCTGTGTGTACCCCGAGATGAAATCCTAGAGTCACCCATGGATGGGGCTATGCCATTATTATGCCACATTATTATGGAACACATTTTGGCAAAGGAAAATATGTTTTTAAATATAATATAAAAACAAAGAATAAACATATTGCTATATGTATGTAAACCCCCCACCATATTTATTAAATACCAAGTTATATTTATGAGATGGAAGCCAAAATTATGATAATTATGATTTTATGAAATTATGACTTATTATCCTTGTGATTACAGTACCTTTTAACCAAGATTTCAAGGTTTTCTGATTCATCTCAAAACTGTTTATTTCATCATTTTTACACTTTGTCATATATATGACTTTGAATCTAATAATTATGACAATTTTCTCATAAGTGTGACTTATCTCAACATTAGGATTTACTGTCTCACAATTTTTATTTCATCATTTTGACTTTATCCTCATAAATAGATTTTTTTTTATTATTTAATAATATTACTTTAAATCTAATAATTAGGATTTTCTGACTTCGTATCATAATTTTGACTTTTTATTTTTTAAATTATAACATAGTATCTCATAATTGACTTACTGTCTCATAATTTTAACTTTATCTCATAATTAAGACTTTTTATGTCATAAAAATGACTTTGAATCTAATAATTATTTAATTATTTCCATGTGGCAGTAATATGGTTCCATATATATATTTTATTTAATAACAAAAAGTATAAATCAAAATAGGTGTCTAATAAAAATGTAAAATTTTTACCCAATATATGTTTGGTCTGTTTATGTGTACGCTTATAAGAGTATTTTGGCATTCGTTTAGTAACATGTTTACATCAAACTCTATTGAAAGCAATTGTGAGTTAAATCTCTTCACTTGAGGAACACTATTTGTATGGCACACAGTGTTGCTGTAGAGCATTCCAAGTCAGTCACTTTTGAGGTTCCCTTTCAGTTAGGATGCTGCCTGAGTAGACAGAAGGCAGTTCACTAAGTTTTGGAACAAAGCTACAATCTCTGAGAGCTAATACCCAGTAACCACCAACGTCAACCATGTTTTTATACTATCCCAAAATACACCTGTTCTTGTTTTTCCTTGCTCTTCTGTAATATAATTAGAGTGTATTGGAAAACCAGATAGACCAGGCACATTCTAGCTCCTTAGAGACCATATTAGGTTTCATGGAAAAGCTTGTGCATATTCCAAAGACAGCTCTACATTTAAAGTAATGCATCCCTAAGCCTTATGAAAATATAGAAGTAAAGGTATGACTTGAGTCACATGGGATGCAAAATGGGCTACAGGCATCTGATGTGTGAATGCCATCCACAAAAACAGCCAACATGACAGGTTGGTTTGAATGGAGATGGGGTAGAGGATAAAGGCTTAGATTAAGCTGGAGAAGTGAATCTTGGAGTGGGTCTACATGCCGAGTGCCTAGAGATGATTGAGAGAGCTCTTCATCAGAATACCATTATCATAATCAACCATATGCCAGGAACAACAGGATGCAAACATCTCAAATGAGACCAATAGAATATGAGAAAAGCCCAGAGGATGTAACAACAAGCACAAAATGAAAACAGATGCATGTATATGCATCACTTTTTTCACGTTAGGCTGTGTTTGAGCAGTATCAAAATAATAATAATTTTTAAAAAACTAATTAATGAGTGATTATGGAGACAAAAATACAGTCTTGTTCTGTGTCTTAGTCTCTTTTGTCCCCCATGCAGTCAACATTTCATAATTAACATCTCAAATTTAATACCCAAAAGGAAAAGCCCTGCAATCAATTCCCTGGACATTAATTTCATTTTACTAGGGTGAATATATGATATGCACAAATAAACTTAATATTCTCTAATTCATTATTATTGAAGTCTCTGTGATGTTCTGAAATGTTCTAGTCAGTGCTGAGGATACAGTAGACTAGAGTATATGACACCCTGAACTGATAATATAACTTGAAGGCTGTTTCAAATAGTAGGCAGCAAAGTCGTGCCGCCTTGTAAAGATAACTTGTTTTGGCCATAAGGCAGCATGTATTCCATAAGGCAGCATGTATTCCTCCATGGATAAGGCAATCCTGGAATTCATTGCAACTATCTCAGGGAAAAAATTGATCGGGATGCTTAAATAAAAATGTATTAAAAAAACGTTATTCTAAACACCTGCTATTAATAACTGGGTGCTCTGACATTGCAATTTGCGAGTCCTTCTCCAGTGCAGCAAATACAATCCATTGCAGGCAAATTGAAAGTTCATTACAACTGCCAGTTGACGAAATGCAGCATGGAGTATAGCCATTACTCGATATCTGACCAAAATATTTGCTTCCTCTTCCCCTTTTTGTCTTGTCTCATTGTCTTCACATCTCTTCTCATCACATCTCATTTCATCCTCTTTTAATTTCTTTCTTCTCATCTTGTTTTGCCTCTTCATCTTCCTGTTTTTTGTATTCTTTTCAGCTCTCTTCACGTCTCATCTTGGTCTCATCTTTTCTATTTTCTTTTCTCCTTGTGTCATCCTTCTTTTCCTCTCCTCTTCTTGTTTGGATTTATGTCTCACCTCATCTTGTCCTCATCTCCACATTTCGTCTCGTCTTTTCGTTTCTCCTCTTGTCATCTTGTGTCATCCTTGTCTTGTCTTTCTCTTGTCTTATTGAATCTCGTTCTATTGTTGTCTTGTCTCGTCCTCTCTTTGTCTTGTCTCTTTTTGCCTCATTTCATCCCTTTTTTCCTTGTCTCATCTTGTTCTGTCTTTTTCTCCTCTCCTTTCCTCTCTTCTCCTTTTCTTCTCATCTCGTCTTCACATCTCATCTTTTTCTCTTCTCGTCAGAGGAATCCAATTCTAGTGTTGTATTATTTCATCTAGTTCTCTTCTCTTTAGTGTTGTCTTGTCTCATACTGTCTCTTATCACCTCACCTTGTTTCATTCTTTAATCTTTTTGCCTTGTCTTGGCCTCTTGTCTGACATTGTCTTGTCCTCATCTCTTCTTTTATCTCATCTCGTCTCTTCTTTTTCTCTTCTTGTTATCGTTTCTCTTCCTCATCTCGTTTCATCTTGTTCTTTTCTCCACATGTGTTGTCTTGTCACTTACTTTTCTCTTTTGTCTTGTCTGAATTCTTGTCCTCATCTAATTTTTGCTTTTCTCTTTTCTCAACATATCGTTCATCTCGTTCTCTTCTCTTTAGTGTTGTCTTTTCTCATCCTCTTCTTGTTTTGTCTCTTCTCACCTCATCTTGTCTAACATTGTCTTATCTTGTCCTTGTCATCTTTTCTTTATTGAACTATTGCATTAACCATTTGTAACAGTTAAATGATGGGCATGAGGAGGTGGGAACTGGCTGAAGAGTAAAATTAGTTTAGTAAGAAACTCAACATAAAACAAACATAAAAACAGACACACATGTGCCCTCTTTCCTTAATGTTCCGCTGATAGGGCCACGACACCTCTAGAGGGTTCAGCAGTGAATCCCAGTGTCCCGGGCTCACTCCCTCGATGCCATCTACTCACTTGAGGGCCCAGGTAGAGTCCTTTCTCTTCATCCAAAGCCACCGACTACCCTTTCTGCAGTTCTGGAGAGTTCTATGACTGCTTGCCGTTGAGCCTTCCCTCGTTCTCCCAACTCTCGAAGTAGCCTTGACATTGATGTGGCCACAAACCCTCTGCAGCCTAGTTCAACCGGCCGGACCTTTACTTTCCAGCCACGATGTTGCGCATCAGTTTACCTCATCCACTGCATCCTCCCATGGCACTGTAAGCTTGATGATGTACATGAGATAGTGAGGCAGACCATAGCACAATGTCTCTCTCAATCTCACTTGAGAAGCTGAGCCTCTGGCCTAAGTCTGCCACCATCTTCCAATTGTGTGCTCTGCGTAGCCACCTGGAGTCTGGTCTTGATGAGGTGGGTCTGGTTCGACCCTCACCTTCCTGGACAAATGCTATTGCCTGCCGGTTGGATGAAGGGGGAGGAAGGGCATTGATGCTCATCCGCTGACCGTTCATCACTGCTGCAAGACATCATAGCACCTGGTTGTGCCACCAGGTGTATCGGCCTTGAGTGAGGCTGGTCTTGGAGCCCAACAGAATGGGCTTTAGTGTTGCTGGACTTGAAAAGTAGTAGCATGTGGGGTCTTCTCCGTACCACTGGCTGTGGTGCTTGGGAGATGGCAGGACATTATAGGCAGCCTTGATGATGAAGCTTGTTCTGAATGTCTCCATTTCCCACAGCTCTTTCCAGGAGATCTTTCTCTTCTCCACTCCCTCACATCTCATCCATTTCCCACCCTTGCTGCACTCGGCCCACAATGTCTCTGTGCTTGAGCGCTGCCTTTGCCTGCTCGGATACTTCTGCTGGGGTCCATTTCTTCCCGGTAGCCAGGATGGGGACAGATGTGGCCACATGAGGTGTGGAAGGAGCCCAAATTGCATACACCAGAGCTTCAGCTTGCCAGGGAGTATGGTTCTGTCAATCTTCTTCAGGCCACTGATGACATCCTTCCTGAGCTGATCTACTTGCTCTGTGTCTTTGAGGAATGCATTGTACCACTGACCTAGGCTCTTCAAAGGCTTCTCAGAGAATGTTGGAATTATTTAATTTGCCAATGTTAAAGCGTTGTTCTGATAGCGTCCCATTAACGATCGAGATGCTTCTGGACTTGCTCAGCTTGATCTTCATCTGAGCCAGCTCAATGTTTTCTTGAAGCTTTCTCAACAGCCGTCAGTTCCCTCCTCCTTGTGACCTGGATCTGATGCCAGATGGTGATAGCGTGTTCCAAACAACCCAAGAAGCCTGATATCCCTGCTTTCTGGATCAATGTATCAATCAAATGGTTTTTTTGCAGGTATCCCGACAGCCTGTGAGCCACTACACTAAAGAAGATTTTGTCCTCAACATTTAGGGGCTGATCTGGCAAAATTGGCAGATTTTCGATGAGTCCTTTTCCTTTGGAATCAGGATTGCTCCGGCTGTCCGCCAGGATGTTGGTATCTCCTATTTGCACCATACCACCTTCATAAGCCTCCAGAGGAATCGCAGGACATCTGGTGCATTTTTGTAGAGCCTGTATGGGACACCATTGGGACCTGGGGCTGACGAGGTTTTTGTTGTATGCACAGTTTTTGCACTAAAAACATCTAGTTGGGCTGAAATCTAGTTGGTGTTCTGGTAGCTGGATTGGTGGCATGTCAGGTGAAAGGGTGATCTCTTTGTGCTGTCGGTTGTCTGTGCAGGACTTTTTCAGTTGTTTTTAAAGGTCTACCTTTGACACTGAGAGACTTCCACTTTTCTCCTTTGTGAAGAGACCCTTCACAAATTTGAAAGGATCTTTTTAGAAGCTTGTTCTTGTCCGCTCCATTCTGCGCTTCTTTACCAGGTTCTGACCTCTCCTCAGAGTCATAAGCCTGCTCCGAATGTCTGCTTGCAACAAGTTTATGCCTTCCTTCTCCTCCTCTGTGCCCTTTCTCCATTGCTTCTTCAGCTGCCTCCTCTCTCTGACAAGACAGTCAATTTCCTTCTGCCTCCTGGTCTTAATCGGGATTGTCGGTGTAGTTTTCCAACTTTCTACCACTCCAAATCGTTCCGCTCCATATCTGTAGATTACTTCCCCATTCTCTCCAATTTCTTCATGGTGTTGCCTTTGAGCATCTCTAAGATGTTGCAGAGGTCAGCGTTGACCACCTCCCGCATTGCCTTTTCACAGGACTTGGCTAATTGATCAACGATTTTCTTCCCCTGGATCTTTTTCTCTGCAGGTCGCTATGGACTGGGTTCTGGTTGTTCTCCTGTGCCTGGCTCTTTCTCTGCTGGGACAGGGTTATTGATGTTCTGCAGACTTTGGTTTTTGTCCTACTGTTGAACTTCAGTCAACTGACTCAACCTGCTTCTTAGAAAGTAGCTGTCGATGCAAGATCCCTGTTGCCTCTTCTTCAGGCTCCCTTTCCTGCCCTGATGTATTTTCAGGCCTGTGTTGGGAGTAACCTTTGCCCAGCCACATATGCAACTCTTTAGCTTGGGGTCTGTTCCCTCCTGCCAGCTGTCTTTCCCTAGTTGTCAGCTGCCCTTTCATAGCAGTCACTTGTTCACCAGATGATCAGATCTGCTATGTTGGACTTGAAAGTTTAATAAGAAACTCAACATAAAACAAACACAAACACACATGCAACGTGGCTGAGTGCATCTCTCTACCTCTCGAACTGACGCATCTCGAACTGACACTTTTATTTTTTTCTCTTCTTGTGTTGTCTCATACTCTTCTCGTATTGTCTCTTTTATTCTTGGCTTGTCTTGTTTCTTCTCTTGTCTTGTTTCATCTCTACTCTTCTCTTCTTTAGTTTTCTAGTCTAATCCTCTTCTCTTGCATTGTCTCTTCCTTTTCTCTTTTTGTCTCGTCTTGGCCTCTTGTCTCACCTTATCTTGCACTCATCTTTTCTCTTTTTTCCTTCTTTAAATCTGTCCTCATCTCGTCCCCTTCTCATTTAATTTTCCTTGTTTCATATCTCTAATTTTTTCTCTTGCCATCTTGTCTTGTCCTCTTTTCTTCATGACTTCATGTCTTGTTTTGTCTTGTCTGTCTTGTCTTTTCATTTTCATTCTTTTCTCCTCTTGTGTTGTCTTGTCTCATCCTCTTCTCATCTAGTCTCTTCTCTACTTGTCTCTTCCTTTTCTTTTTGATATGTTTTGCCCTCTTCTTGTCTTGCCTCATCTTGTCTAGTCATCATCTCTTCTTTTTTTCCTCTTGTCATCTTGCCTCATCCTCTTCTCATTTCTTATTGTGTCATCTTGTTCTCTTCTATTTTTCTCTTTGTGTTGAATTGGGTCAAAAATCTTATCTCTTCTCGACTTCTTTTTGGTGTCTCTTTTTTTTTTTTTTTGCATTGCCTTCTTGTCTCACCATGTCTTGTTCTCCACATCTCTTATTTTCTCTGTTTTCCTCTTTCCTTCTCGTCACATCCTCTTCACATCTCATCTCACCCTCGTCTTATCCTCTTGTCTCACCTCATCTTGTCTCTCTTCTCATCTCCCCCACTCCATTAGAGCTTCCTCCAGTGTTATGTAACCGCAGCTCTATTGATCTTCACAGTGATTGTGGGAGCAGTATTTAATCTAATAAGGCAGTAGTGTGTTGGGTCTCAGAGGATCTACAGCCTCAGGACAAGTGGGGAGAAGAGAGCATGAGAACAGGGATGCTGTAAATCCATTGATGCAGAAAAGAGCTCATCATTGCAGCAGAGCACAAAACTCATAAAACACAATGATATTGAACTGCAGAGCCCTGAACTGCACCAGCTCTAGTGAGAGCATGCATGCAGTGTTTTCCTGAATGGTGCTACCCCTCTTGATTGATGTCCAAAGTGAGCTGCTGGACATGTGACTTTTGAGAACTGTTGGGATTTTAGAGTGCATGAGATCATTTCATATTGATCCACTCCACAGCCCGTGATGATTGAATCATATATGCAGTCTGTTTATATTTTCCATGTTTAACTCATTGTTTAATTAATTTTTTTTTAGTGTTCTTTCCTGCCAAAGTTTTCCATCCACGTTGAGACAAAATATGAAGACAACAAAGGCAGCAATGATAATGTAAGTAGATTGTATATGGAGTGAATACAGTAGTCTGTGTCAGTGTGTGTGATTTACATCATGTCTTTTCTCACTTCCCTTACATTGTTTTTCCGTAAGTGGTTTGTCATGTGAAGTAGGTATGTTTGTTAAATAATTGTCCTGTGTATAATACCTAAAATGCATGTCTACAAGGTTCTCAGAAATTACAAAATAATTTGTGTTGGCATTGGATTTGGAATCTGATCTAGCTGTGCTTTAAAATTACTTTGAAAAATAAAAATGTGTTATTTAGATGGTCAGCTCATTCTGGTTTTACTTACTATATTTTTGGGGGAATTTCTGACTTCCAAGACATTTATATTTTAAGAATATGCGAAAGGAATCTCATGATTTCACATGGGGGTTGTCTTGGAGAGAGTTCAGGGTGCATTAAACTGTTTAATAGCCTTGAATGGCCTGCAGTCAGACTGAGATCGTACATGCATCCGAATTTTTCCAGACAGATGTTACTGTCTGTCTGTCTGTCTGATCCACAGCTCTCTGTGCTGCCCTGAGCTCTAGTTAAGAGTCTGTAGACATGCTCACTTGCTCATAGAGTATCATTTTTTTTATTCTTTTGTTCTTGGCAAAACTTTTATTCTCTTCCCCAAACGAGAACATTTTAAGATCACTCGCTATTAATTTATTCTCTTCTGTGATCAGTTCGAGACATGTGGGTGAGGGGTTGGAAGTATGTGTTTGAAGATCTGTTGTTACAAAGGATGTGCTTGAACTCACAGTGATTAAATGTACTTTTGAAGTACAATACAAGACAGAAGTTTTGAAGTGTAATGGGCTAATACAGAGGAAAACAGTGCAGCATTCTTTTACCATCCACATTTCACACCCAGGTGAGATGGCAACACTTCTTTTGTAGCTGTTGTTGACGAGAATGTTTTATTACGCATCTCCCGTTTGCCATGTGTTCTGCGTATGCTGTCCATGGTGCTGAAATCCAGTCAAAAGCTGAATGATCTCACCTCCACAACATAAATACAGCATCTTGAATTAGATTAATTATTATTATTATTATTATTATTATTAATATTTTTAAATATTATTATGTACATCTAAAATATGCTGTTTACATAATTGTTCAATCCACATATTTTAATATTTGTATAGCTGTTGCTAATAATGAATGAATAAAAAGTGGCTTGTGTAGCAACATTTTCAATTCTTGTAATCAGATGACAGTTACTGACTTTAAAGTCATTTCTTTTAAGTACATTTGAGCAGAAAAACAAAACTTTAATAGAAAAAGTGATTTAGAAGGTAACTTAAAAAGTAACATTATTAGTAATGTGATTACTTTTTAGATGTAGTAATCGGTAATCTTATTATAATGTAGAGAATTATTAATTTGTTGTGGATTACTTATTTTGAATAATTACCCAAATCTAAAAATAATTTATATTTAATTTATTTGGGGCAAAAATAATAATAATAATACATTGACAGTATCAAGTTGTTCTTCAGAAGCACTCATTGTAGCAGCCCGGTTCCTTGTAAGCACAACTTTCTTTTCAGATAGACTGATAAAAACTTGTGCACCCAGAGTTCTGGAAATTGCATAACAGCCAGCCAGTCAGTCTGGAACTGATCAGACACTCAGTAAAGTGCAGTGAGGCTGAGATTATGTACATCTACCATGTGGAAAAATAGACTACATGGGGTCCAAAAGTCTGTGACCACTGGTAAATTTTCATTTTATTAGTTTAATACAAATGTTTTCACTACAAATGAAATACAGCATAACAATTTGAGTGAAAAGTTGAATTGGATTTTTTAAATTTTTTGGGGTGGTGCTTATGTCCCTTTTAGATTACAGTCATCACGTGCTGTCATTGAAACAGAAGAGGACATATAGACCTATTAGTCTAATTAATAATGATATTAAAATTTACTGGCCAAGCATTTTGAGATCTGTCTGCCCAATATTATATCAGCCGACCAAACAGGCTTTATATTTGACTGCTAGTAGTCATTGCTATGGCTAATGATTGCATGCACTCGAGCTGGTATGGACTTCTCAAGTTTGTAAAAAACCTGATGATCCATGTTATCCAGCAGAATTTGATTTTTTTTTTTTTAAAAAAAAGCTTCTTGCATGCTCATTCATGTAGAATGTGTATGAATGTAAAAGTTTTTCACATAGCACTTAAACAGACAAGTCATATGTCAAATGAAAGCTGTCTTTATCAGGAATGTTACTGTACACATTTGTGAATGTACAATTTTGTTGCTCTTACACCACAGTTCAAAATATTTATGAAAATTGTGTCATGCATATATGGAATTTTTTTTATATATATTTGAGGATAGATTTTTGTGAATATTTTGAATGAAAGACCAAAACACTATACAAAAAACAATAAATATATATTTTTCAGACTTCTTTTCTCACCATGGGTGCCAATATTTTTGTCCACAACTGTATGTCCGATAACAAATATTCAGAACCAATATTTAATAATTAAGCTATTTTTGCCTTTTTGTCACAATAAAAACATGATAGCATTAGTCTTATCTAACACTAATCTCTGTAATAGCATGAGAAGAGACAGCACTTTGTCTGTGTGGGGAGTAGTGGTCAACAGATATATTTTTTTTTTTCTTTAATGACCGATGCCGATATCCAGAGAGCAGGGTGGCTAATAGGCTGATACAATGCTGATATATCACACAATTTAATATAGTAAATAACATAAACATAAAATTGCTTATTTGGCAAAGACTATATTTACTATTTCACTAAACTTTAACCTTGTAAAAAAGAATTAAATAAATAATATTGTATTTTAAATGGTAGATAGCAGTTTCTTATGATTTCTGTTCAGTCATCAACTTTTAATAATTTATTTGCATGAAGAAATTGTTCATATATTAGGAAGAAGGAAATAACAGTACACACAGTAGTCCAGCAACCATGGATGGCATGTCCACGTTAGCGTCACATTTACTCAAAAAATACAGAATCAAACCAATTGCACATACAGTGCATAATGAATAAGATATTTCCTTATAGCACACATGAAGCACTTTTACTTTGAAGTTGAACTCAAGTCCTGACATTTTAAATGGCTTGGATCACCTGCTTGGATTGTCGCAGAGTAACTGTCATGATTTGTGAATCAGAGGAAATTTTGATCCTAATCCAGAAGTTTTGATTCTGGTTGATGGAATATGTGCTTCAGAGGAAGATATTAGATGAGTGCTCGACTGGAAGAAAACGCTGGATTTTCGTGAGCTTCATGAATTATATCTGTATATTTGCAGATGGTATATAATAGATGTTTTATTGATATTTGCCTTTTTATAATTAGAAAAGTTACAGAGAACTGTTGAGGGGAGACTATTAGAATACATGCTTTAGAGGAAGATTTATGAGCGCTCCACAGGATGCTGGAGCTGCTGAAGCTGTGTGAGGTTGGTTTATTACATCTGTTTAAACGAGATGCACATATTTGCAGATGGTATATAATAGAAGTTTTATTGATATTTGCCTTTTATAATTAGAAAAGTTACAGAGAACCGTTGAGGAGAGACTATTAGAATACATGCTTTAGAGGAAGATTTATGAGTGCTCCACAGGATGCTGGAGCTGCTGAAGCTGTGTGAGGTTGGTTTATTACATCTGTTTAAACGAGATGCGCATATTTGCAGTAGGTATATGATATTAGTTTTATTGATGTTTGCCTTTTTATCATTAGACTAGACAGTTAAAAGTTACAAGTTCAACTGTTGAGGGGAGAGAGGGAGAATGAAAAAGACGAGCACTTTAATATTATGACCTCAAATGTGTCTGCCGCGGCTCTGATATGTGGACAGTTTAAATGACACTGTGTTGCACACCAGTCTATCATTGTAGTTACATGATGCATGTAACAACAAAATTAACCATGACTTGTCATTTACATGTCTCAGGTGCTCAATTTTGCAATTTTTTTTATTTTATTTATTTATTATTTTTTTTAGCTCAAGAAACAAATCGGTCAAATGGGAAAATTTATCGGCCAATGCGATTAATTAAAATATTCAGAATATCAGCCGATCTATCGGCCTCTGCGATAACATCGGTTGACCACTAGTGGAGAAATATTTGAATCATGTGTCTCTAGTCTTTTTGCACCTGCAGACCTCTGTCTGCATCTGAGAGGAGAAAACACAAATCCTCGATCTGCATCTATCAGCCGTTTCTCTGCTGCTTTGAAGTTGAAACGCTTCACTCCAGCATGCATTAGGCTATGCAGTAGTAGGGGCGTTTGGGGTGTTTTTTTAAATGTTGCTTATCTCCACTATTGGGTTAAAGGGTCTTCAGAGTTTGTCATGTTTTCTTCTTGGCTTTGATAAACAAGTTTGGCAATGCTGACACAATATGGCCAGTTTTTATATCTATTTTTGCTCCAGCTTGACAATCGTACACTAAAAACAATTTGGAGTGGGATTTACCTAGAAAACCTAGAAAACAATTTCCATGCAGAAATTGATAGTAAATTGAACAGACCATATTTACAAGTAAAGGCTTTACAAAATTCCTGGTGGCTTTAATTAGAAATTCTCAAGCAGTTTTTACTTTGCAATACTCTGTTTCAAGCTAACTTTGTTGGTACATTTTTCTTAAGCAATATAGCACTGATTTAAGGCATGCTTTTAAAAATGAACTAGCATTTCAATGCAAATGTAAGATGTTGTTAGAACTTATTCAATGTACTGTAGAAAGTACCTAATTTCTTCTGCTATATTTACTTCACTACAGAATCATTTTTTTTCAGTGTAGACATCATGTGCAAAGAACCAAAATAGCAGCATGTTCAACAGTTTAAGGTAGTTATGTTGCAAATTATGAAGTTATGTAGCATTTTTTACTGTCATCAACAACAAAACTTCACATTGATTCATCTTTGCGTCGTAAGCGTTGCCATAGAAACGAGTCCAAGGACATAATATTACCATTTATGCATATACTTCTTCATAACGTTCAGTTGGATATGAAAAGAATTACAATGTAATTTGCAGAAGTACACAGGTGTCAGACAACAGGAGAGCCACACTCTCACCTGAAAGCACCTGATCCTTTAATGCGGAGAGCTCTTTCGCCCATTAAAATTTTTGTTAGGCTGCAGACACTAATGCTCTCGGTAAGTGGCAGCTTATGCAATACTTTCACTGACTCATAAACAGACCGAGAGCTCCTTCCTGTGGATGGCTCAGAGCTTGCAGCTGTAGACATGTTGGGGTTTGCTGAAGTTAGCATTTAGATTTGTGGGTTTCTTATTAGAGTTAGGTTTGGACTGTCCCCCATTTAAACATGTGTGTGTGTGTGTACACTATTAGATAATCCACCCCATTGCCTCGCAATAACTACTTCCTGATTGCTTTGCTCTGGTCTATGTGGTTTTCCTGCTGACAGTAAACAGAGTGGATGGGCTGTTTTAAATTCTAAACTTGTTGCCTACAATCTATGTAATGAAATGTCTTTTTTTTCTAGTTTTATTTTTCCTAATGGTTTTTGCCATGTTTTTATGTGCGAAAATCAATAGAATTCTGTGGAATTTAGATCCTACTCACGAAAGGGTTAAAGACAGTTCAGGTAGGAGGGAAATCTACAGGTCATCTGATTTTTAAATCAACGCTGTCTCCTACGTCCACAAGGGGGTGCAACAGATCAATATAAGCCAATCAGCACCATGTTGTAGTGATTGTTTATTGCAAAGAACATATCTTGCTTTTAATAAATGTGCATAAAATGATAAAGTCAAAAGATTCAGCCAGTTCATATTCTCAAATATTAAGTAAAATATTAAAATGAAAAGAAACGCTTCAATAGATGGTTCTGTGTTGTCTTGGTGTTTCACAGTAGCCTGTACCGGTGCCACAGTACTACCACGGCTTTATAATACCAGCAATACCACAGTGTTTTCATTAAATACAGTTGTATGGACATACCTAATGCTAATGCAGCGAGCTGCTGATATGAAAGACAAAGACAAAGTCAAGACACAACCGCCACAGTCCTCTACTTAAGGGGCATTCACTCCAATCGAGTCTGTCTTTTCTCTATGTAAGCATGCACTTGACCAGGAAAACAGTTTAAGTGTGCTTAGTAACATAAAATATAAAATCGGAATATTAACATGGAAATCAAGTCATTGTCAGTGCTTGGCACACATCCAAAATTCAAATGCTCATTTTAGCAGTTGATTGTGCATTTTAATCTTAAATATGACAGCCTTACACCATCACTTTCAATGTGGTCACACATTTTTGTAACTGGTAACTTATCTTATGCAATCCCTGTGTGTGCGCATTTGCAGCGCTAACCTTCAACGATTCTTTCTAACATTCTCTTTTTGTGCTTTAGATCTTTGATACCGTGCTCAGAGATGAAGAAACGGAGGTGTGCTTTATCGACATTGCTAATGATGAGATACCAGAGCGCTACTACAAAGAGGCTGAGGTAAGGGTACAGCAAGCACTATTAAAAGATAGTTCTTTGACAAACCATGTGAATTTATCGTTCATTATAAAACTTCTAAATTATTCAAAAGCAATACAAGCATGCACTGTAAACATTTGTCTCTACGGTACAATACGTGATCATACTCGCCTCCATAATTCATAATCAACTAAATTTTCCTTATATGAACTTAATGGATAGTTCACCCAAAAATTTTAATTCTGTCAATTTCTTTGACAGATAAATTTCAGTTTCTTGTACAACACAAAAGGAGATGTTTAGCAGAATGTTCACGTTGCTTTTTTCCATGCAATGAGTGTTAATGGTGACCAGGGGTTCTCAAGCTGCAAAAATGACAATAAGCATCATAAAATCGTCATAAAAACAGTCCATACACAACTCATGTGCTACATTGCAAGTCTTCTGAAGCCATGCGGTAGCTTTGTGTGAGGAAAAGCCATTAAGCCATTTAAGATTCAGGTCTTTTAAGTTTTATGTTTGTTGTATTTAGTGCTGATGGGATCTTGCTGGTTGAAATGGGTGTATTTCTCCCAGTAAGAAAAAACAATGAAGTGTGGCTTATTTTTGAGCCAGTACTGAATTAGTAAAGTGGCCTGTTGTGCTCTCCACTGGATACACGTGAGACTCCGAGTCACCTCTCCACTGTACTGCTGCAATAATTCACTTTCATAGACACACACGACTCTCTCCTCCTACAGAGGTAAGCTGTGTTGGGTGTAATGCAATTAATTGCTGTAATTAAAATACTTTTTTAAGGGGTTACTCTTAATATTTCAGTAATTTAATTACAGTTACTTCTGATGTAATTACATTAAATGCTGTATAGACTAGAACTATTCTATATAATATATATAAAATGATTATAAAATCTAAATTTAAAGTCTAATGTTAAAATGTATGTTTTGTAATTTAACTCTGCCCCCTTTAATTATTTGGCCAGTTCATAAATAATTGAATTTGACGAATTAAAAGAACAGTTTCATGACTATCCTTGTATTTTTCATCTGGTCGAGGTTGATCAGGGTTTTAGAAAGTAATTAGTAATAAGTAATGCAGTTACTTTTCAGAAAGAGTAATTAGTACAGTAATCTAATAATACTGTAGAAAATGTAATTAGTAGTTAGTAATTAATTACTTTTTTTATAGTAACTTACCCAACACTGAAGGTAAGGATAGACCGATGAGAGAAGTGCTGTCTTATCTTTTTCTGGCAGCAGCCGACTGATATCTGAGGATCTGGCCCAGCAGCACCTAGAATTTTTATTTTTTTTAAAAACAGCTGCAGTTCTTTTAATGTTCTCACTGAACATTAAATATTTAGACAAAGTTAGCAGAATAAATAGACAGACCAACGAAACTAACATCAAGGGCTGTGTGTGTGTGTGACTGTTTGTGTGTGTGTGTGACTGTTTGTGTGAGACTGTTTGTGTGTATGTCGGTGAAAACAGTTAATATGTGCACATGCACCTGCTCAGTCCTAAAAGTCCTAGATAGATATATTTGTTTTGTATAAAGTATAACATAAGGAGGGATGTCCTTACAGATAAAATAGCCAAAGTATTCTCTATTAGACTGGAACCGGAGGGTGACTTGCTATAATATTTATAGTTTACCCCCTACAGTATATGATGAGGCATCTGAGCTATGGTCTAACTAATTTGGCCTGATTAACACATTTGTTCTGACACATTGAATTTAAGATCTTGTC
Organism: Moxostoma hubbsi; assembly: GCA_032164185.1. Classification (NCBI taxonomy): domain Eukaryota; kingdom Metazoa; phylum Chordata; class Actinopteri; order Cypriniformes; family Catostomidae; genus Moxostoma; species Moxostoma hubbsi. The sequence continues at coordinate 9,596,745 of JAVLUX010000007.1, read as the reverse complement.
ATGTGAGTTCAAGTCCACCACGTGTCATTTCTCTATCCCACTTCTCTTCCTATGATATCTTGTCGTCTTTATACTTTGCTATGAATAAGAACATGAAGTAGCAAAAAGGTGAAAATGAGGCATCATAGTAGAATGTATATGGGTTAACCGTGACCGTGTTGAACGTGTCCATTGCCCAAGATTTTGGGTTAAAATATATACTGCACATTCAAGGAAGTGTATATCTTGGGTCCTATAACTGTTTGTTTTTTTAAAGTACATTTTTTTATTAATTTTAAAGGTGCACTCAGTCATTATTTTTCTCATTAAAAAAGTTTTAACTACTAAAGAAATTAATTGTAATTTTACATTTATATTTATTCATTTAGGCATACGCTTTTATTGAAAGCGACTTACAAATAAGCAGAACGATAGAAGCGATTCATCCTAAAGGATACCGTAGGCAATGTGCTGTTATACAAATTTCAAAATACCTTCGAGAAGTACACATAGCGAGGAAATTGAGAGACTTTTTTTTTTTTAAGCAGAGAGTGCATTAGTAGGATCAAGTGCTCTTTAGGTGTTTTTTGAAAGAGGCCAGAGAAACAGCTGCTCAGGTAGAATTTGTTAGCCACTGGCAGTCAGTGCAGTTCAATGAAGAGAGGCATGATGTGCACTCTCTTAGGCTCGATGAAGACCAATTGCGGGCTCCCAGGCAGGCTGAGATCCATGCATCTGTTGTAGGATCATCAGGTTGGAATGAGAGGTAGAGTTGTGTGTCAGCGGCATAGCAATGATTGGAAAAACCATGTACCTAAATGACAGATTCCAGTGATGACATGTATTTGGAGAAGAGGAGGGGTCCAACCACTGAGCCCTAAGGTACACCAGTAGCTAGTTGGTGAGACTTTGACATCAGTCCCCTCCAAGATACCCTACCTGTGAGGTAAGACTTGAACTAGCGGAGTACGGTTCCTGTGAAGCTCTATGCCGTGAGGGTTGATGGTAGAATGTGGTGGTTAACATAATTTTGAAAAATATGTATAAAATCATGGAAAATTAAATTAAATTAGGTCTCCAGTCATATCAGTAACCTTATAAATGCTGATTTATTCTACATGGAGCAGTGGCACATCATGGGGCTGCCATGTTAGAATCACATTACCAGCCGAAAACTACTTGCTTAATCTCAATAATCGCCCTGCTATTGGACACTTTCACTCATGGATTAAATTAATCATGGCAATAGATTTGCATGCACATCATTTAAATTGCAGCAGTACCCTTTTTTTCCTAGTGTCAAAAATGATTTGTTCAATGATCTGTTCAAAGGCATTCATTCTAAACTCATCCTTTCAGAGAGCCTAATCTGCTCTGATTGGTCAGATGTCCCAGTCTGTTGTGATTGGTCTGCTGCTTAGTGTAGTGTTTGAGGGCAGGTCAAAGCTTTTCACGAGCAGCCAATGAAGACCAGAGGCAGGTTTTTTGTTACCAAATTACATAGGTTAGTACAGGAAGTAAGTCTGTAAATACTAACGACTCGTTTCAGGTGTTCAGAATCGGTTCTTTCTTTTGGGTGTCAATAACTCCATTTTTCATGCACTTTGATTTTTTTAAACTTTGCAGACATTTTTACATTCACAAACAGCTATAAAACACACTACATGAAAGGTAATATTTGAAAACCCATAATAGGAGCTCTTTAAATTGCCCTTTTGGTGTGACAAATAAATATTTAAAAGTACTAATGTTTAATTAATTCTCCCAAATAATTTGAGGTTATAAAACTGCTTGCAAAATATTTTTAAAAGAATTAGCAAAATGCTGTTTAAAATGGATTTAAATGGACTATAGCATTTCACACTGCAGGATAAGTCAACTTTCCAAAAGTATTTTATGTCAGCTGCCCATATTCTATAATCTATATTCGCCATGTTTTAAACATATCTGGTTTGTTTGTCCACTTTAGGACCCACGCCTCTTTAAATCAGAGAAGACAGAACGAGGTATGCTGCAGGAGGGCTGGAGAGACACTCAGGACCCTATCATGTGCTCCTACAAGCTAGTGACAGTCAAGTTTGAGGTGTGGGGATTGCAGACCCGTGTGGAGCAGTTTGTGCAAAAGGTAATATCATAAATGTCATATCATATGTCACTTGCATATCCCGGACGAGCCCCCTATTTCCCAAACTTGCAGTCCTTCTGTCTATAAATAGATCTCTTCATTCATCTGTGCTTACCATGATTTTGCCAAGTAGGGCATGTTCCTGAATAATCACCCTTGTTGGTCCTAGAACAATATTCCTTTCAATTAGTTTGGGTAAAGCTTAGTTCTGTGGTCGGGACTCAATTTTTAAAAAGTTAGAGTTTTTTTTCTGGCTGGGGTTAGAGTTAGGAGTACTGTATGTCTGTAACTGTCCCTTTCATTCTCTAGGTGGTGAGGGATGTGTTGCTGCTGGGTCACAGACAGGCCTTCACCTGGGTTGATGAGTGGATTGGTAGGTTTGACATTTATGAAGCGGTCTTGTTCACAGTGTTCCCTTCAGATTACAGCCTATTCATCTTTTAAGCTTTATATCTGTTTCTTTTTTGTGTTGACTCCCAGAGTCATGACTAACAAACCTATAGAGGTCATAGAGGTCCTTGAACAGCCTGATAAGATGACACCTTTCTTAAACAAATTGTTCAAATTGTTTTATTTTATTTGCATTAGTTTAGAACATAAAAAGCTGTTCTGCGCAGCATTCAGAATTCAACTAAGATATGAAAAATTAATCTGAATGAATTAAACTCAATATATTTCATTTTTTAGCATGAATTTCATATAAACATGTTATCAAATACAAAACAAATGGGGGTATTTTCAAATAAATTAGAGGATATACAGTAAACAATAGTCAGAGTCCCAGTCAGCAGGGGGCAGTAAGCACAACTGCAGCTGAACATGCAATGTGCAACTGCAAAGGCAGCAAACCACACTTAACAACAGCAGACACTTCAAGATGAGGATGCATTCATGTTCTGTTTTTCTAAGTTTCAAAGTATGTTTAACTTGTCACAGAGTCCTAAAAACACTGTTTATAACACAACGTAACGACAGTGAGACTCTCCAGAAGCATCCATTTGATGCATGTATACATTGACACATCCTTGTATTAACAAAACCAGTGGTTCCCAAACTGGGTGCCACAAGGACTGTCTATTTGCGCCACTAAATCTCTGCTCAGTTTAATATATTAACTCCTTAAATGGTGCATTTTTCTGCCGCCCGCAATTTTTCACACTCAAATTTAAAAGCTCACCCTTCACACATACATTGGACTAACTGCAAAAAATTGGTCTAATTTTTCAGAGAATTGCCCAAATAAAAAAAAGACTCCAATTATTCATAAATAATATTGTATGCTTATAATCTTATGATAAACACATATTGTAAACATGCAATTCTGGTTCTGTTCACTCTACCTCACTTTGAAAAGTAAAATTTTATTCCACTATATGACAGAAAGCACCTGAGTTTTTTTTCTCCATCTCAACGCAGAGATCTGAAATGTAGGTGCGCCCTAAATGCATTTTATCCCTCACAGATGTGCTCGTCCATAGACATTCAGTCTAATTTTCAGGTCAAGCACCACCCTTGTTGTTTCATTAAATATTTTGGTCTCTCGGTGGACTAGAAGCTCATCTATGTGTCATAAGAAAGCTGAGATCATTATTCCTGAGAATGAAAGCATTCATTTGATATATGACTTGTCCATGTTTTATTTGAAAGACTTTTTTCATATTAATATTTCTAACCCATTACCTCAACTCATAAATTGAGTCTCATTTAATTTTTGAGTTCTCAATTTGCCATAACCCTGATAGAAATGTCTTTGAATGTTCTTTTATAGACATGACAATGGAGGAAGTGAGAGAGTATGAACGAGCCACTCAGGAAGCCACCAACAAGAAGCTGGGAACCTTTCCCCCGGCTATTGCCATCAACGAGACGCCCCTTCCGGCCTGCACCCGCAGCGGCCCATCCAGCGCTCCCTCTACACCCCTTTCCACAGAGGCCCCAGACTTCCTCTCTGTCCCAAAGGACAGACCCCGGAAGAAGTCTGCGCCAGAGGCCCTCACTCTACCAGACCCGGCAAGAAGAGACTCTGCCTTCCGCTTTCCCAATCTCTTTTCCTGGGGTTCAAGCTCACCACAGCCTGAGTAAACCACAGTGCTGAGCCTCAGTTTTTTGAAAACACTCCCTGGTAATGTGTCTTTTAGACATAAGCTCAATTAATCTCTCTTTAAACATTGAGAGAAATGTGCAGTTTGCAAAACACAAACAGAGTGGCTTTCCAACCTGTGCAACCTCATGTTTTACACTGGGTGTGTGGCCAAAAAGTGCATTTTGACTACCACAAATATTACAGCCTACTGTTAATAAAATCTCAGGAGTTGTCCCATTGATAAACAGTGCTGAAGCTTTATTTTGAAGTTTTACTTTTCCTACTGCTGAGCCATTGATGTGAATATGGAGAAGGATCTGTAGCCACTGTTGTTTTGTTGTAGTGATGTATTTATTGGTCATTTTTCAATATTTCAGTTGTGATATTATGTTAACGTGACTTTATCCTCAGGCCTCTGGATTTCTTACTCAAAAATAATCCACGTTTGGCATGTACTGTAAACTTCTCGTCATTTCTAGGAATGTAGAAGTAAATTTGATAGCAGCCATGCTCTTGTCTTGAAATTTGACCCATCCCATTCCCATCCACTTTTAAATGGAAAACCAGCAGATAATCATTTTACTGACTCAGTACTTTTGCTTGGTCTGTACATAGTTTCATATTCATAATATATTTGTTTGAGGAGTGTTAGATTATTAATTAAGTATTCAGTTCTTTACATGTTAACGTTTTGGTTTTATGTGATGCATATTGCATATGCATATTATCCGTGAATATAAATGAAGTCCTCATTGAATGCTTGATAACTAGGTTGATGTATAATCTGCGAGCTCTAAGGAATGTTTGCTTCTGCTGGCTGCTGAAAGGCTCTTGTACACTTGCTGGTTCATGCATATCTGCATATCTATCATTTTTCTAAAGGATTCAGAGATGCACATGCCAAATCTTACGAAATCATGCTTTTAATGTCAATTGCCATTGTGAAATTAAAGCATTTGCTATCTATTGGGATTTCTATTTCATTCAAACTCCACCAAACCTATTATCTGGTATTTGTAAAAGGATAATAAGGCTAACATGCTTACAGACTTGTGTCTTTGAAAATCTGTGTGTTTTGAGTGTCTAGTTTTATATATATATATATATATATATATATATATATATATATATATATATATATATATATATATATATATATATATACATGGATCATGGCAGCTTTCATATCTTTAATAATTTCTTACCACACATCTTAAGGCCATTTTAACTCATATATTCAGCACCAATCAAACTTCACTAATGCCAGTTGCAATGAACCAATGTCTGTTTTTATATATATATATATATATTAGTAATTTTAGTATTTAACCATTGTGCGTCAATAAAATAAAGTTACTCAGAGGTCCTTTGAGGACAAGAATGTCCACGTCAAAAAACTGCCATAATAATTTCAATAATTTAAACATTAGTCCTGATCATAACTTCCAAATATTAAGTCATTTTCAGGATTTTAACCCTTTAAATACCAGTTTATTTACATTATGACACTGTTGTTTTTTATGAAAAAACTAAATTTGAATAATTTTACATATACTAAATGCTAAGGGGATTTTTTTGGGGGGATTATCACAGCCTGGGATATGTCAATTATTTTGTGTGCATAATGTATTATAGGAACTGATATTGCCCAAAAATACACACCTTTAGTAAAATTTATGCCGTTGGTGTTAACACAGCCAAAATGATAGAAAAAAGAGAAAAACGTCTCGAAGGTCACTCAAGGGTTAATGTCAGCTTAAATGTTGAGGCACTTTTGACATATTCATATCTAAAATGAATTCCTCGAAAGACAGTGTTCAATTTTATTACTTAAAGAATAATTTAACAGCTTGGTACTTACATTGACCAGACTCCTCAATCTTACAGTAAACCAAACATACTGTATTATTTTATCTCATTTCATTCAAGGTCACACTACAATTGAAGAATTAATTATAGAATATAAAAATAAGTATATTTACCTATGGCTGGTATGCTCTTTTGTCAATGGTGTTACTTTAACTTAACCTCCTGAGATCCCGCGTCCACATGCATGGGCATTACATTTTGCAATACGGCACACTGTTAAACACAATGACCACGTATGTGGACTGCAAGCTCATTTTCCTTAAAATATTCTATTTCCACTGCATTTTCAGATTGAGAATCAATGGATGCAACTAAAAACTGGAAAATGATGCTATCAGAGGATTTATATGGTGTTAGGATAAAAATAAAGTGTATTTCAAACTTTTTTGAGACCAGTGCAGACAGACAGCATACTTGAGGTTAAGTCATTCACTAATTAGTGAGCAAGGGATCATCCAATAGCTTTCCTGTGCATTCACTCTTAACATCTGGCCAAAATGTTAGATTCAGGCTGCAGATTATGTTTGGACCACTCAATATGTCTGGCAGACATGGGACAATGTTAAACAGTAAACAGATTCAGAATTTAAAATGCTGCATTTTATTTTAACCTGGTTGGCAGATATTGAATGATGCTGGCCATTAATTTGAAGGGGTGGAATAATAGGGTTCAAAAGTATGAATGCAAACTTTAATACAGTGAAAAAGACTCTTAGCATAACACAAATATATATATATATAAATAATTATTTCTAACATTCTTTTGAATGTCCATGTACTAAAATAATACATGTGATGCCATGAGTGTTTCTTCATTTACTATTATTTTGAATGGCCATGGAAAATGAAGCAATGTGATAATTTCATCTGGTCACAAAAAGTAGTCCATTAATTTACCTGATGAACTTTCACCTTTTGCTCACCCTTTATGCATCACAGAGCTAATGTGTGCTTTTAAATCACTAACAACTGACACACAAGTGCAGCTTTACATGTCATACATTCTGCTTCCCACTGATCTCCACCTGGACGAAAGCATGGACATTTTTGTTGCAAAACTTCTGTAAATTTACACTTTCGTTTTTGCATTGTTTCCACTCAGCTGTCATTTGCTGTATTACGCAACAGTGTTCGCGGAGAGATTGGCAGGCAGGAATTTGTCCAATAGTTGCTGCAAGCCTCTTATAATCGACCAATTGGTGTGCGAGAAGGCGGGACTTACAAATAGGGGTTAAAGCAATGCAAATATGCGCGCGCACACTATTAGACCAGATGGACGTCATAATGAAACTAAAACGAAATCCCGGACATTTTCACAAATTTAGAAATCCCGGCCGGAAGCCTTTTTAAGGTCCGAAAAAGAGGACGTATGGTCACGCTAGTATATGCGTAGTCATCATTCTAAAGTAACACGTGAAGTAAAGTCAGTACTCATGTATCTCTCTTTAGTTTTAATTATTGAGAAAGTTGTAATGAATAATTGATCGTGTAAACGCGCATGGATAACTCTGCCCGACGGAAAAACAGACGCGCGCACAGTCTGTCCAATCAGAGGCTTAGATAACGGCACTTCCGTGAGCGCTGACCAATCAGAGAGTAAATAGCTTGAACTTCCTGCTCTGCCTCTCTGAGCTCTTATAATAATGCTGGCAATAATAATAAACGTGTGTGTGTGTGATGTTTATAATGCTCGGAATGGATGAAGACTTACTGCTTAATCAATAGAGGATATCGAGGGTAAGTTTGTATGATCTCCAGTGTATTTGACCAGAATATAAAGATGTCATGTGTAGGAATTGATTTTTTCCCTTGGAAAATAACACAAAACATGAAGACATAAGAAGTAATGTGCATAAATATGTTATATTAATTGAACTTAGCAGAAACTAATAAGGCTGTTATAATGAATTTACTGAGGCAGGTTCAAGTTGACCAGCTGGTATCTAGTAACACTAAACAGTTAACTGAATCTATTGCTTCACAAACTTGAGTTATAGATCAGCTAAGATCATAAGCATCATCTAAATTAATCAAATATCATAAACGGTGAAATGGCATTTATTCAATTGTAATTGAGAACTTTAATAAAAGTAAATATTAAGCATTCTTGTCATTATTTAATAAGCCATTCAAAGTCGATACAATACATACTTTATAAGTTAAAGTTACGACTAATAAATAAAATGAAGTTTGTTCTTAAGGTGCAGTGCATGATTGATCATGTCCGGATCGCTGCTGTGGGCAGTGGATGTGTACGGGCGGGTGTTCCGTGTGTCGGCCGCTAGAGGTCGCTGGAAGCGCACTGCAGATGTTCTGCTGGCGTTGAAGCGTGTGACGGGCTCTCAGCGGTGCTGTTGGGGCATCGGGTGCGACCATCAGGTGTACCTCAATGTGGCTCCCAGTGATATGCCTATCCGCCACCAGGAAGAGACCTATGAAAACCAGGTTTGTTACCATTGCCAGCTCTGTGAGTACTTTTACTCTAGTGAATATTTCTCCGGATAGTGTTGTTTTGAAATTCAATTCTGGATGAACACTTAACTATGAAAAAACTACTGAACATTTCCACTGTGACGTACTGTTTATTGACACTGATTTGAGAAAAATACCCTCCTTTTTTATAATGTCAATTTTATTGTATATAATATAACATATTACTGTATTAGAGGTTATTTTAATGGCTTTTCAGCAATATTTAACACAGCAAAGTGTTATCTTTGTATAAATGTAGTATTTGTCTCCATGTTGGTTTCACAAGTTTTAAATTTGTTTTTATTTTTTCTACAAAAGAAAAAGATGGATTTAATGACTTTATAAATGTCATATGGCGTTCAAGTAAAACAAATTGAAATCTTTTTTTTTCTTGAATACATGAGAGAACTTAATTATTCATTTCAAAACATTTTCAAACGTATTTTTCAAGATAAAACTATTTTTTGTTTTACAAATATTATACAATTTTAAGTAAAGAATAATGTTCACAGGGTTACTTTATTTGACCTGACCAATAATGGCCTTATCATTAATATGTAAAAATATTGATATTTAATATTGATGATAAAATCCTTTTTTTCTCTGTTGTTTTTTTTTTATTTAATTTTTTTATAGAAATAATAATAATACAAGCTTGTTCTGCACTGCTCATGCCAACATTTATTTATTTATTTCTGTCTCAGGACGGTTACATTGTATGACATTTATTCATTTAAGCACCAGATAAATGTCTTTGATCTTTGAACAAAGAAGATGTGTATTCAAGTAACTGTTTTGTGTGAATTGCATTTGCATTTTTTTCTGTATTTTTTTAATAATTTAATAGGTCTGGACAAAAAAATAAAAAGAGTGTCGTGTCATTGACCCATAAAGCATGAAAGAGCAATGCTGGAAAAGATAACAAAAAATCAAGAGAAATTGTCATTAATAAATTGTAGATAATTACAACAAATGAATCACATGTGACAAGACCTACTCAATCTGACAACTTGACAGGCAAAACAATTGAACATTAACTAGACTTTTAGTATATAACTGACCCTTGCCTAAATGTATGGCAGTGTGTTTTTATTGTGTTCAGTTTTTTACCCAACAGCTAAAAAAAAAAATGAAACATTGGAATTTTAGTTTGGAGGATAAAAGTCTCAAAATTGTCCCAAATGAAGGTTTTTGAAACTAGGTGTTTGACAACCACTAGAGACAATAAACATTTATGCATTTAAACTTTTGACTAGTTACTGACATAAAACTCTTGTGAGAACTTCCTCAATTGACAAATAGTCTCAAATAAAATAACAATAGTTCAAAAGTACAGTAGTAAGAAAGCAATATTTACAACAAACAATTTTAACCAGCAGAATATATTAAGGAAGTAATCACTTGATTTAATCATTAACCAGTGAGTAATTAAGCAGAATAAAATAAAGATGAAACGTAAGACTAAATATACACCAAGAGGGAGAATAGTAATAATGAACACAAGTATTGTGATAAACACAAGCACAAGACACAAAGTTGTAGCAGAACACTGCTCCTCATATTATGGGATGAAAGGCATGTGTTGGTGCTGTTACACTGCAATGACCTCCTGAGCATCCTTTCTCTTTGTCTGTTCTACAGAGGTGGAACCCAGTAGATGGATACACTGACACACTCCTACCAACAGACCGCTGGCAGTGGACAGACGAATCTGGCTTGAACAATCAGCCTCTTCAAAGCTTTGTGTTGCCCTCTACTAACTGGGAATGGGAGGGGGACTGGTATGTGGATGATGAGAGCTGTGGGAGAGAATCCACAGAGACAGGGGTTAGTGACACAATATCAGACTACTCCAAACTCAACCCATCCAAAAATCATCCCCTCCCAAACTTAGCCCAAACTTAACATATTCCAAACATAAGAAATCCAAAACTGAACCCATTCTTAACTTAACCTGCAACCCATACCAGACTCAACCCATTGCAAGCTCAATCAACCCAAACTTAACCCATTTCCAAACGCTTAAAGTTTAACAATCCCAAACTCAAGTTACTCAACCTATCATAAATTCAACCCATCCCAAACACAACCCACCCTTAATTTAACCAATGCCAAACTGAATTTTTCATTAACGCAAACTTCCAAGTTAGACCCACCCTAAGCATAACCCATCCAAACATATCTCAAACTTAACCCATTTTAACTCAACCAGCCTAAGCTAAAACCATGCCAAACTTAACGTATTCCAATCTCAACCCATCCTAAACTTAATGTATCCTAATCTCAACCCATCCTAAACTTAATGTATCCTAATCTCAGCCCATACCTAATTTAACCTATACCTCAACTCAATCCATTCTAAATCTAAACCATCCCAAACTCAACCTATCCCAGTCTTAACCCATTCCAAACTCAACCAACCTAAACTTAACCCAATCCCTATTTGGAGGTGTGGTTTAGAGCTCCTTTGACTTGAAAAAGCACTCAAACATTTAAAGTTTGATATTCACAAGAAGCATCTGCTGACGTGGACATGCCTCATAAAAAAGAGATCTCAGAAGACCTACGATTAATAATTGTTTCTTTGCATAAAGCTTGCAAAAGGATACAATGTTATCTTGAAGAGCTTAGAAATTCATCTGTCCACAGTTAGACAAACTGTATAAATGGAAATGATTTAGTACTGTGGCTACTCTCACTAGAAGTGGCCGTCCAGCCAAGATAACAAAGGGCACACTGCAGAATGCTCAATTAGGAAAATTGAACCCTAGAGTGACAGCTAAAGACTTGAAGGAATCATTAGAACTGGTTAACATCTCAGTTCATGAGTCATTAAATATTAATGTCATACAACATTAAATGGGCATGCTGTCCATGGCAGGACACCACAAAGGAAGCTGCTGCTTTCCAACAAAATCATTACTGTGCACCTGAAATTTGCCAAAGACCACCTTGTCACTCCACAACACTACTGGGGAAATGTTTTGTGGACTGATGAAACATGGTTGAATTGTTTGGGAAGAACTTGCAGCACTACATATGGTGTAAAAAGGGCACCACGTACCAACATGAAAACATCCCAACGGTGATGTATAGTGGAGGGAGCATCATGATTTAGGGCTGCTTTGGGGCCTGGACCGCTTGACATAATTGAAGGGAAAAAATAAATCCCAAGTTTATCAAGATATCCTACAGGATAATATCAAGGTGGTTGTGCGCTAGCTGAACCTCAGTAGAAGTTGTGTGATTTAGCAGGACAATGACCCTAAACATCAAAGTTAATCCACTACAGAATGACTTTGATGAAAATCCACCTTTTGGAGTGACCCAATCAGAGCCCAGAACTTAACCCAATACAGATGCTGTGTAATGACCACAAGAGAGCCGTTTACACCAGACATCCTAATAATATATCTGAGCTGAAGCAGTTCTGTAAGGAAAAATTGTCCAAAATTTCTTCTGAACATTGTGCAGGTCTAATCCACAGCTACAGGAAACACTTGGTTGAGGTTATTGCGGCCAAAGGAGGATCGACCAGTTATTAAATAGGTTCACTTACTTTTTCCACAGCACTGTGAATGTTTAATAAGAGGTGTTCAGTAAAGACATGAAAGATTATAATTATGTGTGTTAGCTTAAACACATTGTGTTTGTCTATGCTTGTGACTTTGAAGATAAGATCACATTTTATGACCAATTTATGCAGAAATCCAGCTAATTCCAAAGGATTCACATAGTTTTTCTTGCCCCTGTAAATCGTGTTTTGTATTGATTTGGGGTTAAATATAGTTGAGGGCGCTATTTCGCTATTTTTGTTTTTACCAACCATTTCTGCATGATGTTGGTCTCAATAAAGCTCATTGGTATTTTTGGAAATAGGGGGCGTGGTTAATCCAAAAGTTCAGTCTTGTTGAATTAGAACAGCTAAATTGTTTCAGCACATTTAATATACCATGGTCAAAGGTCACTTCTGGGTTCAGAAAGGATTTTTCTCACTGGCTGATGTATAGACAAGTAGCACTGCAAGCATGCACTTTAAAGTCTTATTTAGGGCATTTATGAAAAGTTGGACTGAAAAACAGCAGCTTTTTGGGATTCTCCTTTCAAAACCTGTACCTCTTCTAGATACGAGCTGCTGAAATGGTGGAAACTGTCATTTCTTCCTGAAGTGCCGCAGATCGCTGGGTTTCAAGACCATGATGGGATAGTGGTATCATTTCAAACCTCAAAAATATCACAACTGATCGAGGTATGTTATAAATAACCACATCTTAAACATTCAATTCCAATCCCGTAATCTTGAATACATTTCAGTGCACCCTAATTTAAACGAAACCCCATAAAGAGTCTCTGCCTCAGACTGTCTGATTATATTGCACATAACATTTATACGTTTTTAGTATCTTAACATTGTTTTCTAAACACTCTGAATTCAGTGGAGGATAATGCCATTCTAATGTGGATGAGAGGCATAAACTTGACAAAAATCAACCTGTTTTCAAATTATAATGTATCCATGTAGACTACACATTTTTCACTCTTTCTCAGTTTTTTCGTATAATTGTTCATGGAGACTGCTGCAACATTATTATTATTATTATTATTTTCATGTGCCCGGCCCTTTTATTATGGTATACATATCTTTGAAAACCTTGCCCTTACATGGCACGTAATAACCAAAAGTACTGTGATTGGTTGCTTAACATGTCAGTCAGATGGCTCTTCCTGTCTAAGTGGGTGGTTCTTGCCCAGTTTAAGCTGCTATATGTCCCAGAGCTTTTGCCGTTTAACCAAAGTTTGGCTATACGAGACTACAGAATAAGTGACTGATATTTAACGCTATTCAAAGGCATCAAGTCTGTCACCATAAGTAGTGCTAGACTCGTCTCTCAATTGATTTTAGTAGATTTAGCGTTTATATGTTGCTAAGCTAACAACAGAATGCTCTAATAAAAACAATGTGATATGTTTTCATTTCTCTTCAGTCTCTAGAATGAGTATGACTGCTGGAATGATTTCTCGTCCTTCATCAAATCACCCATCCAAGAAGTTGACCTCAGGTATAAGGTTCCCAAGTGACTTGAAAAATGTATGTTGATTGAGACTAACATTCTGCCTAACATCTTCTTTATGTTCCACAGAAGAAAGCTCTGATATAATATGGTGCTTTTCAGGTTTACCTGTTTAAATCCACACAGAGATGTGACCTACACAGTGCACAAAGACTCTCAGTACACCTTCCTACCAGAGTGGTATGTGCAGGAAATGAGGAGTCATCACTCCTCTCAACATGACAAATTGCATGCAGTGCATCATACTGAGTTTATGCAGTGTGTGGGACCTCAATCAGATCTTTGATCTCAACATTTGTATGCAAGGCCTGATCTTAGAGGATGTATTGAACTTGTTTTTTTTCTTTCAACAAAACTGTCCACATGTATTTTGGGGGGCTTTCATAAATTTATGTTGATATTTGCCTTTGTTGTTTAGAATTTGCTATCAAAGTGTTCAAATTTACATTGTCACTACAGATGTACCTTTTATAAGAATCATGAAATATCATAAGAAAGAGTTATGTGAAGTCGATTACCTGACTTTAATGTCCAAACTTCATATTCTGTGGTATAAAAGATCAGAGAATGGACTCAACAGGATATCTTCCCAAACTACCTTTTATTAGCTTTGACATAATTTTTGCAGTTAATTTAACCATGCCAAAAAAAAACACAAACGAAAGTACAAAATAAAAAAAATACAAAATGAAGTGTAATGCCAAAACTCCATTTGAATTGTATAAAACCCTTTACATTTGTAATATTTTATTCTGTATGGTCACAAACCAGAGCAGGTAAGACTTCAGTAAACTAGAGAGTTTCTCTCAGTAACTGCAAATATAAAGCAAGTCATTTACACTTGCATTACAGTTTCAGTAATTTCAGTTGCATCTAGAAATATTGTGCCTGCATTATTAAAATGCCTCTCACGTGTGCTGAATTACATCTTTTCAGAGTGATATAAAGCAATTCAACTAAGACTCAATGTATGCAAACAAATACTCTGTTAAATCATTTTGTTCATTAACTGATACTGTGAAATGAATGCTTTAGTACACTTAATGTCAGGGCATTCTCTATTAGCCTACCCTCTGTATGTTATGCTAAAAAGTCTTTAATAAATAGCCCAACATATAGTAGTCATCACAGCAGAGAATATTCAAGACTCTCTCTCTAACATTCATTTTAAAGACTGGAGAAGACAATATTAATGTGGTTGATTTGATCCAATCATGGGTTTGAAAAGAGATTCATAAAATTACCTCATTCCACAGTATTGATATTAAAGAATAAACATATTTGATTCCCCAGATTAATCTCTAGTCTGTCATGTGACATAGCAGCACATCACTTATCTATGATAAAGCTCCACTATATTCATTCAAAAACAGTACAATTTATGCCTAATTAATTATTAATGACTGCATTATCTAATCATTAGACCTTTGAACGTTCGATTAGATAAATCTTCTGTAGCACTAAACAAAAAAAGACTTCATTACACTTCCCAGATTCACTTCGAAACATTTACCATTAAATTGCTCAAGTTTCATTCATATGTTATATAATTTAAGTCTTGCTGCTTTTATTTACAGATTTTGGCTTTTGACTCTAAAAAGGCCCTTTCGCATGCCACACATCAACTGTATGGAGCACAGCAGCAAACGAGCAGCTTTGCCGTGACATTTCGAAGCTCCGTAAATGAATCGGTGTACAAATCAGAACAATGATCATGCTATGCGTAGCTACTAGTATTGGGCAAGTTGCTCTAATAAAGTACTAATTATTACTAAATGTGATAAGATTACTTTGCTTTTTCGATGAAGTAATCAGTAAACACATTACTAATTACTTTCACGTAACTTTCTAAAACACTTCACAGAAATGTTTTTTTTTCTCCGCTCAACAAATTCAAAATGTCCATATTTCCTCGTTCATTGTTGCACACCCTTCACTGTCACAGAAATGCGAACGCATACAATAGAAGTCGTTTACACACACTTAAGCCAAATGTTTTAATCAATCCACAGATTTAATATTAGCAAACTATAGTTTTGGCAAGTCGTTCAGAACATCTACTTGTGCATGACATGAGGAATTTTTCCAACAAATGTATCACAATTGCAGTGGGTCAGAAGTTTACATACACTAAGTTAACTGTGCTTTTAAGCAGCTTAGAAAAATTCCAGAAATAATCCCAATAATAATCATAATTGATGTCAAGCCGTTAGGCAGTTAGCCAATTAGCTTCTGATTGGAATCAATTGGAGGTGTACCTGTTGATGTATTTTAAGGCCTACCTTCAAACTCGGTACCTCTTTGCTTGATATCATGAAAAAAAAAATGATAATTTTTTTTAAAAATCAGCCGAGACCTCAGAAAAAATTCTGGTTCATCCTTGGGAGTAATTTCCAAACACCTGAAGGTACCACGTTCATCTGTACAAACAATAGTATGTAAGTATAAACACCATGGGACCACGCAGCCATCAGGGGGACGCATTCTGTCTCCTGGAGATGAATGTATTTTGGTGCGAAAAGTGCAAATCAATCCCAGAACAACAGCAAAGGACCTTGTGAAGATGCTGGAGGAAACAGGTAGACAAGTATCTATATCCACAGTAAAACAAGTCCTATATCAACATAACCTGAAAGGCTGCTCGGCAAGGAAGAGGCCACTGCTCCAAAACCACCATAAAAAAGCCAGACTACAGTTTGCAAGTGCACATGGGGACAAAGATCTTACTTTTTGGAGAAATGTCCACTGGTCTGATGAAACAAAAATGTAACTGTTTGGCCATAATGACCATTGTTATGTTTGGAGGAAAACGGGTGAGGCTTGCAAGCCGAAGAACACCATCCCAACCGTGAAGAATGGGGGTGGCAGCATCATGTTGTTGGGGTGCTTTGCTGCAGGAGGGACTGGTGCACTTCACAAAATAGATGACATCATGAGGAAGGAAAATTACGTGGATATATTGAAGCAAAATCTCAAGACATCAACCAGGAAGTTAAAGCTCTGATGCAAATGGGTCTTCCAAATGGACAATGACCCCAAGCATACCTCCAAAATTGTGGTAAAATGGCTTAAGAACAACAAAGACAAGGTATTGGAGTGGCCATCACAAAGTGCTGAAAATGTATGGACAGAACTGAAAAAGCATGTGTAGGCAAGGAGGCCCACAAACCTGACTCCGTTACACCAGTTCTGTCTGGAGGAATGGGCTAAAATTCCAGCAACTTATTGGGAGAAGCTTGTGGAACATTTCCCGAAACATTTAAGTTAAACAATTTAAAGTCAATGCTACCAGATAGTAACAAAGTGTATGTGAACGTCTGACCCACTGGGAATGTGATGAAAGAAATAAAAGCTGAAATAAATCATTCTCTCTACTATTATTCTGACATTTCACATTCTTAAAATAAAGTCGTGATCCTAACCGACCTAAAACAGGGAATGTTTTCTATGATTAAATGTCAGGAATTGTGAAAAACTGAATGTATTTGGCTAAGGTGCATGTAAAATGACAAACTGTACATATGTAAACTTAATATAAACTTTTTATACATGTTATTTTAGAAATATGTATAAACCAAGTAATAGTTAATAGTAATCCATCTGATTACTAGAATTTAAAATGTAGTGTGTAAAGGCTGAAACATACTTTACACAAGTACGTGAATGAAAGGGTTTCCGTTTTTTGACAGTTAAAATGTCCTAATGTCTGACAACACAATATTAAAAATATTAAGTTGTCAGAAACCCCTTAAGTTGATGCCACAAATGTACAGCGTTACGCTATCCCAATGATGACAGCGCTTCACTGCCACAGAGGTTTAAACTTTCCTGATATCTTGCGACGTCCTATTCCGTGACTACAACATGTTATATCCCACAAACTGGCAAAAATAGCCCGTGTTCCCATCTCGCATTCCCGCAGTGAGAAGCTTCTCACTTCAGAGTCACATTAAAACACCCTTGCGTTACTGTCTTCTGGAGATAGTAAAAACTAAAAAAATAGGAAAATAGCCCTAAAAATAAAGAGCCAATGAAATGATCCAAGGTGAGAAATTGACATAACCTAACGATTTGTTATTTTAATATTTATTTATAAACTTATAGATATGTGGCAAATTGCAGTTTATGATTAAACGTTTATCGTTCATTTGTTTTGATTGTTAGCCTATATCGTATTATCATGCATGATCCCTAGCGTTTACAGCGGGGGAAAAAGCCACACTGAAATGAGATTTGAAACGTAATTTCTGGACACTTTGGCCGGCTCAAACATTTCTTAACGGAAACTCTGGCGAACACAGATGCGAGCTCTTGGCCACTGGTTGAACATGCATTCTTTTGTTACCGTGGCATGAACAAACCTCAGTACTCAAGGGGGCGAGTTATATTCAAATGTCTGTGCCATTAAACTGAATTTGTTATTATTCTGCAAAGTTGCAATAAATATATTGACTTTAACATACATGCTCAGCAATATTTTCTTCAAACTGTTGCTCTGACATGACGGTAATTGGCTGAAAAGAAAAAACTCACAGTAGAAGTGGACAGTTCATGCTAATCCCACTATAGCGCCCCTTGTGGCAATGTTGAGAATGCAACCTGTACTTGAGCTAAGTTATGAATTGCGGTATGATGACACATTTCAGTACGCAACAACTCCTGAAATAGAGCTTGGTAAGCAAAATGCGTCTGCGTTCATGTACTTGAGTATGTTTCGGCCATTAGACATATTTTACTAAAAAATAATTCGACTAATTATTTACAGATTACACCCAGCACTGGTATCTACGTACATGTTGTAAGACAACATCAAGTTCTCATCATATTATGCACATTAAACTTTTTCGATGCAAATGAATTGTCAGTTCGCCATTGTGTGATGCGTTCTGCAATGCTGTTCATGTGGAAGCGAGACATGAGAAAGGGACCAAGTTCTATACCAGCAAGCAAGATTCTCTACAATCCAGGCAGAGGTTTATAAAGCAAATTTGAGTGTGTAATTTAAAAAAAAGTTATATGCCAAAACCTTATGATTTTAGGCAAAACTAAAACTTCTAAACTGACCTATGTTATGGTGCGACAGACCACACCCAGATTACCCAGTGTCACTGGCACAATAAGTGAAGAGATGCACTGAGCTCCTCTTAAGTGTGTGTGTTAGAGAGGTAGTAATTAATTAATCATTCTTATTAATTCATATGACTCAGTGGTGAAGGCAACAGTATCTCAGTGCTTGAGTTTCCTCTGAAGGCCCATGAGTTTCATTGTGGCTGCAGTTATCTTCTCATACACCACGAACATGAGCGCTGCCGTCAACACTGTCTGGAGCAGCTTCGCCTCTAGACCTTTATACAAGCCCAACAATCCATGTCTCCTGTGACAGAGAAAAGGACAAAGGTAAAGGGTTAGACTCCAGTCTATCAAAACGATTCACCCATGATTATCTATTGATTATGTTTGTTTCAAATAACAGTAACATTAGTGCTCCGTTCTGATTCCAGGACTTGAAACCCACTCTTGATATTAGAGGTGACCGATATATCGGTACTGCAGATTAATCGGTGCCGATAGTTGCTTTTTGGAACTATCGGTTACTGGCAAAAATGTATGTTGATAGTTGCAGATATTTTTTATTCCTCCGTGATCCACTGAAAATTACGTTTTTTTATTTTTGAAGTGATGGCATATAGTCGCAAAGATAAATGTGACTATGTAGAAACGTCCCTCGTCAGCACATACATTGTGTCTCCAAATTCACATTATGAATAATAATATACTGTATAGGCTATAAAATGCTTAATTTGGTAAATATTTAATATAGAGCATTGTAACGGAGCCAAGTCTACATCATTTCAAAATAAGAGTCCCTGGTGTGTTTCATGTCC
The DNA here is from genome assembly GCA_032164185.1 of Moxostoma hubbsi. Classification (NCBI taxonomy): domain Eukaryota; kingdom Metazoa; phylum Chordata; class Actinopteri; order Cypriniformes; family Catostomidae; genus Moxostoma; species Moxostoma hubbsi. Next base: position 9,577,260 of record JAVLUX010000007.1, on the reverse strand, counting down.
CATGTTATGCATCCAATCTTTTTTTATCCATGATTATTATTGGGATTTTGGTTGAAAAATAAACTACATCTGGGATTTTATTCATTATCTGGCTTCAATATCTGTGCTGACTAAAAAAATAATATTTTTTAAACTATCGGCCGATTATTCAGTTATCGGCCTTTTCCACCACCCAAGATATCGGTATCTGCAAAATCCTTCATCAAAAAACTTGATATGACATAAATTTACAAAAAACTGCTGTTTGACATTCGCTGAAGGAATAGTTCACCCCAAATAAAAATGCTGTCATCATTTACTCACTCATATTGTTCCAAACCCGTTCTAACTGTCTGTCTTGTGTGGAACACAAAAGGAGACATTTGAAGAATCTCTAAACTGCACTTTTTCATACAATGAAAGTCAATGGTGAATGTAGTCTATGATTTGTGTGCTATATTCCAAGTATTCTGAAACCATATAATGTGAGGAACAGGCCGAAATAAAAATGGCTATTCCCCTTTAATGTTGTTGTTTTTTTCAGTTTTGTGGCTCGAAAGCCTTCATTCCTTTTATTGTATGGACTAGTGGAGCTTAAACATTCTGCCTAACATCTCCTTTTCTGTTCCACAGAAGCTTTGGAATGACAGGAGGGTGAGTTAATTACCGAATTTGTATTTTTAAGAAGGACTTACTTGATTCGGTCCATTAGTAAAGAAACCACATTCCTGAGGCTGCCCAGTAGACCTCCTTTACCATCGGATTTAAACTGCCCAAACTGAAGAGAAAGCAATGGAAACCAGTTCACACAGTGACAAGTTTAGTTTATTGAAAATGTTGAAAATATGAGTTTTATAAAATGTTTAACAGCATCTGGGTCCTGTTCTTTAAACATGGCTTACTTGTTTAGCTGGATATGTTTCCGGATATTTTAAAACAGGGATATTGACTGGAATGGTTGCCTTGCAAGTGAGCAAGTTCAAGAAGTCAGGTGTGCTATTTTGATAACATCGCTGGATTAACTTTGAATGGAAAATCTAGGTTTAAACCAAGTTATCCTAAAAAGTATTCATGGCTAGCAAGCCAGATTCGAAGAGAAGGACGCTAAAGTCTGTTAATGACAGTTAATGTTTGTTTACCCTGAGAATTGCCTGAACTGTCTGCAGTGGATACGTTGCTGATGTCGCGATAGCTTTAGCGATGGCACCGATAAGAAAGATTTTAAGTGATGATATCTGGAAATACAAAAAGATGAAACAACTTCAGATAATTTACAGATATAAAAATTAAATAATATATATATATATCCTTTTCTTCAACTTCGGCCAATTTCATGTCCAAGGGGCTGATTTCTATTTGTTATATGAAGGTCTCATTAAAACTGAATTGGACATTTTTACCATGCTTTCATCATTTATTTTTGCCTCTTTTTTTACCTGTATACCTTTTATGCAAAGATTTGACTGTTTTGGCTTTAGACTTTACTTTTGTGTAAAATATAGGGCTCCAACAACTAATCATTAAAATCGATAATAAAAATGATTGAAAACGAATTTGAGTACTGATTAGTCAGATATGTGTGGCAGGCACAGAGAAGCTGTCTGGAGGTTTTAAAGCATTTAAGCTGGTTTCCCCTCATCATGCATGTAATATATGGAGCTCTGGGAAATAGATGCTACTCTTCTGCACGAGAGAACAAATACCTGCGGTGAAAGTGTGAAAATGAATCTGCACAGTACGAGTTAAATATAAAGTTTATTAAACTACTTTACATAATGCTGAATATAATGTAGAATAATGCTATGAGGGAATATTTGATGGTCCTCCTGATAATATCTAATGTAATGTCTGATTTCACCAGTACATTAAATGGAAAGGCATATGCTGCCATTATATATATAAGAAATATGTAATCATTGACAATACTATTTGAATATTAAAATGTTATTTTAGAATTGTTTTAAATGGATAAAACAATTCAAACAATTGACAGTGTGCAAGCATATGTATCCAACATAATTCTGTATTTTTAGATGAGCAGAACTATTAATGTTTCTACTGTGGTGTCACCATTGCCCTTTGATGGGCTGATTTTTGGTTTAACATTTAGTTTAAATTATCATGTATCAAATCATGAATCAAACCAAATCATTACACCTTTAATCATTTGTGTTTTTATAATTACATTTTAATAAAATACAGGAACTAAATTCCACTTTATCCGATTAATCAAAGAAATAATCGATTTTCAAAATAGAAGTTAGTTGCAGCCCTAGTAAAATGTATTAAAAAGACTTCCACAGAAGTCCACAGTGTTAAAAGGGTCTGAAGTTGAAGAAACACCCATATATAAAGATATACTGTTAAGTATAGAATAAACATGTGACTTGTCTCTCGTACCTTCCTGCCTCCACGTCCTGCTTTTCGTTTCATAGCCTCATAAAACATGAACTGCACAGCAGGATTAAACACCAGCACAAGTGATGGCAGCATCCCGTTCCACAGAGTACCCACTCCCTCATTGGCTATTATCTGGGAGAAGGCGTCTTTGACAAGAAAACGAAATATAAAAGTTCTGTTACATTATTGACAATGCAGACATTGTTATTACTGTTGTTTCTTTGCTTGCAACAGTGACCAACATCTACAGTGGCAATAAAAAGTATGTGAAACCTTTGAAATATCCTGCATTTATGTATAATTTTGTCTTAAGTCAGAATAATTAACAACCACAATCTGTTTTACTTATACCACACAAATTATTGTATTGTTCTTGCACATAATGAATACATCATTCTAACATTAACAGTTATTAGTCAGGAGTTGGCAAACCTGGCATCCAATTAATTAAATGAGATTGGAGGTGTGGGTTAGAGCTAATTTGACTAATAAAAAGTACTCAAATATTTTGAGTTTGCTATTCACAAGAAGCATCTGCTGATGTGGACCATGCCTCACAAAAAAAAAAAGATCTCGGAAGACCTAAGATCAAGAATTGTTGATTTGCATAAAGCTGTAAGGGTTCAGAAGTTATCTTGAAGAACTTAGATATTCATCTGACCACAGTTAGACAAATTGTCTATAAACGGAGAGGATTTAGTACTGTGGCTACTCAAAAGGCACACCACAGAATGCTCAATGAGGTAAAAAAATAACCCTAGAGCGACAGCTAAAGACATGAAGGAATCATTGGAACTGGTTAACATCTCAGTTCATGAGTCTACTATACGGAAAACATTAAACAGGCATATGGTGTCCATTGCAGCCTGGTGTCCTGACACCCCAAAGGAAGCCAGTGTTTTACAATTACTGCACACCTGAAGTTTGCCAAAGACCACCTTGTCACTCCACAACACTACTGGGGAAATGTTTTGTGGACGGATGAAACTAAGGTTGAATTGTTTGGGAAGAACTTGCAGCACTACATATGGTGTAAAAAGGGCACCACGTACCAACATGAAAACATCCCATCAGTGATGTACAGTGGAGGGAGCATCATGATTTAGGGCTGCTTTGGGGCCTGGACCGCTTGACATAATTGATGTGAAAAAATAAATCCCAAGTTTATCAAATATCCTACAGGATAATATGTTGCTGTGCACCAGCTGAATCTCAGTAGAAGTTGTGTGATGCAGCAGGACAATGACCTTAAACATCAAAGTTAATCCACTACAGAATGACTTTGGTGAAAATCCACCTTTTGGAGTGACCCAATCAGAGCCCAGAACTTAACCCAATACAGATGCTGTGTAATGACCACAAGAGAGCCGTTTACACCAGACATCCTAATAATATATCTGAGCTGAAGCAGTTCTGTAAGGAAGAATGGTCCACAATTCCTTCTGAACATTGTGAGAGTCTAATCTGCAGATACTGGAAACACTTGGTTGAGGTTATTGCTGCCGAAGGAGGATCGACCAGTTATTAAATCCAAGGGTTCATTTACTTTTTCCACAGCACTGTGAATGTTTAATGAGAGGTGTTCAATAAAGACATGAAAGATTATAATACACATTGTTTGTCTATACTTTTGACAAGTGTTGGGTAATGTTACTTTTAAAAGTAACTCGTTAGAATATTGCTTTACTTCTTAAAAAGTAACTAAATTAAAAGTAAGTGTTTTAACACATGAATCAACTGCATTTCACTCAACCGAATGTTAACCTCATATTACCCTAAAACACAAAATGCACATGAGCGTTAGCGAGTTGATTGACAGGCGACGTCTGCATCTAAAAGGTGATTGGCTCTTTTACCTGCAAGGCGGGATTTTCTTTCAACATCAATTGACTGTTGGGTGCTAGAGCTTCTTGGTTGGGCATTCCAGTTTCTCCCATTCATTTAAATAGAAGTGACTCGTCTCTCTCTGCTAAAAAGTCTCTGGCCTCACACTATAAGAACTAGAATGCCCATCATGCACTACGTCTCCTCCCTGAAGTTTGCACACTTTTACTCCTGATTTCTCACAATACAGGGACAGTAGAAGTCTACAAAAGCAATGCATTACTTTATTAAAAAAGTAACTCTATTATGGTCTAAAATAAGAAAATTTGTGTTACTTTTATCACGTTACCCCAAAACTGATTGTGACTTTGATGAAGATGAGATCACATTTTATGAGCAATTAATGCAAAAAAACAGCTAATTCCAAAAAGTTCTCAGACTTTTTCTTGCCACTGTATAATCAGTGGTAATAATATCACAAAGGATGTTTTACTTTTAAGTTAATGGTCAATCAAACTCTGTTTGTAAGAAGATGCAATAAACATCCATTTGAAGTCTATACCTTCACAGGTAAATGAGTGTGTAAGTGGTTCTGACCAAATATGCCCTTATAGTGGGTCTGATGGAGCTCCTCGTTCCTGAACTTTGCCCCTTGAAGCTTCAGCCGTGTGTTCACCACCCACATGGGAGTCGTCAGGAGCACGTTAACAGTTCCTTGATGATATATAAACAACAGGGATTGGAAAACAGTTGACTTTACCTTCTTAATGAGAGGGATTAGACCTATTTCAGTACCTGATATGAAGCCCATGAGCAAATCTTTGCCAGGTCTAGACTTGTCCGAGACCATCACCCTCTTCAGTGTGTTGAATGTGTAGAAGTAGACAAAGTTAGAGCAGCACAGACTAGATATGACGGGAAACCAGCCACGATAAAGAGACAATCTGAAACACAATGAAAAATAATCTAACTGGCAGGTTTACAACCAAAAATGTAAATTCTGTCATCATCTACTCACCCTCATGCTGTTCCAAACCCATTATTTTGTGAAACACAAAAGGTGATGTTGAATGAATACATCAATCCGTCTTTTCAGCACAATGGCAGTGAATAGTGCCTGATTTTAAAGCTATCATATGCCTTCAGAAGATTTGGAATATGATGCATGAGCCACATGGACCACAATTTTTATGATATTTTTGGGTCCATTTTTGCTCCACTGCTATTGCATTAAAAAGAGTCTTTTTTGTGTTCCACCGAAAAAATTAAGTAATATGGGTTTGGGATGACATATGGGTTATAAAAGTAGGACAGAATTTGACCTATGCTTTTAAAGCAGAAATCCATTTTGTCATTGTTGCGGCTTTCAAGGTTGTAAATGAACTCAAACCAAATGGTTCTGTCCTGCACATTGGATCCAGTACTCACATGCCCTCCTCCTTTGCAATCTCAGCCAGAATGATGGGGGTGGACTTGGACTTCCTGCTTTCATCCACTGAGGTGAAAGCAAAAATGACAAATGAATAGCGAACATGCCAAACAGTGTCCTGCATAGTGACACAGTGTCTATATCTAAATAATTTCATATCTTGGGAATAATAATAACACTTATTTCTCATCAAACCTCATTTGGTGAATTTATAGGGTATAAAAACCTTAATTTGGACAATACTTAAATATAGAGCATTGTAATGGAGACAAGTCTCAAAGTTGCATTATGCATAAAATCTGACATTTTTGTGGTTATTATTGTGATTTTAGTTAAATGATTAATTGGGATTTTATTTGTTTTGGACTTTTGTAACTTCTATGTTTCTGGCTGTCATAGAATGGAAAGAAAAAAGAACTATCGGCTGGTTATTCGATTATGGGCCTTTTCCTCCCCCTTAGTTATTGCTATCGGCAAAATCCACTATCGTTTGACCTCTATCTGTAATTACACTTTCTCTTATTATATATTCATCCACATAGACTAACCTAATAGTTAGATGTAATTTCAGACAAAATCAGGGAGACTGGGGCTAGTTGTCACAAGTGCTATATTTAAGTAATGATAAGATTTTGAGTGCATGGTGCAATTGCACAAATGTATGTTTTCTCTAGCAGCAGGTTGGTTTCAAACCCCTAGCTCAAAGCCCTCTTAAATGATCATATTTTATGTTAGTTATACCATCCAAAGCACATTTTCACTATGTGAAATAATAATAATAAAATATTCATATTTTGTTATAGCTCTTGGGAAAACAAGCAAACATAAACAAACCACACTGGCACTACATTCAAGCAACGGTCACCTATATTATGAAGGCAGATTTTTACTGAAAGGTTTTTAACCACACAGGTGTTTTTCATTAAAGTCAGGTTGGGGGCATGTTGTCACAAATGGTCAACATATATTCAATAAACGGTATCTTTTTGCAGAAAATGACTTTCAAAAGTACACCTACCCTGAGAAATATGAAGTAAAACGTGTGACAGCTAGCTCCGGTCTCCCATTTAATACGTTTTTATAATGAAATATGGTATGTCTAGTAAACTAGTAAACTACACAAAACGCATTCAAACTGAATCATCAAATTTTTTTAAAAAAATCACTGCTTCACAAAGCAAATCCACGATCATCATAGTCTTCTGCAACGACACAATGATGAGGATAATAACTCACCCTGCAGTCTGATTCTGGCTGTGTCCAGAGGATAAAACACAGTCATTGCTGTAACACTGCCCTGCAAGACAATAACACATGCTTTAACAAACATGTCCATGCATTTTACATATTACCTCAATGAGGAAGGCACTAAAGTATGCCAAAGAAGAAATATTTGTGCCAGTGTTTTTTTTTACCATGGCTCCTGCCACAGCATGCACCAGTGTTTCATATGACAACAGGCTGTCGGACATCTTTATTCTCTTTGAAAAACCTGGTAAATGCGTGCTGTAATAACCAGATCAGCCAAAACAAAACTACGTATTCCCAGACTTAATCCACAATCATTGTCGTGTTCCAACAACAGAATCGCGTTTAATTGCGAAACCACAACTTCCGCATTGATGAAGCAGTCAGTAAGGGCAAGGCTTTCTAGCAAGTCAGTCGACTAGCGGCCAACTTTAGAACGCTATATGGGAGGCTATTTCCAGTCATGTAAGTGCAGATCCTACCTACTTGAATGGGGAAAGACCATTAAACTCAGCAATAAACTCTGACAATACTGGAATCATAAACTGTCATTCTTTTCCTCATATTACGCAAAAACGCAATTTTCCCGGCTTGTATAGCTAATACGCATGCATGTTCTCGCGTTGATTAACACGTGATGTCTGTAGCTAAAAGGTGATTGGCTCTTTTATATGTAAGGCGGGACTTCCTTTCTACATCCGTTGACCGCTCAGAGCTCCCTGTTTTTTTTTATTTTTGTTTTTTTATTTTTTTTTATTTACAGATTATAATAAACAACATTATACAGATATATACAAAATATACCAGTGTACAAAAAAATATTCATTAATCAAAAAAGGTAACCATGAAAAACACTACAAGTCTTTTTTGCTTTTTTGTTGACAATATTCTCCAAACAGGCGCTTTAGTTCTTGAACTCCTGGAGAAAATGAATGAAATTTGGCTTAGACCCTGACCATTTCTTCTTATGTATGTGGAACTTCCCCAAAATAATAAAAAGTTGCACAAGAAAAATAAAATTAGTAATATTATTTTCATTGTTATAAAATAAACATATATCAAAACTATTAAGTTTGAATATAATTTTGGCTTTCCTTCTGATAAAATATTCCATATCCACCCAAACAATTTTAGAGTAAACACAATTACAAAAAAGATGGATAATAGATTCTTATTCTGTTGAGCAAAAATCACAGGAAATGTGAGCACAGCGTAGTTCTAGCGGGAAGACTAGCAGCTGTACATCATCACACTATTAGCTGGGTAATTCCTAGCCAATCGCAGGTAAGCCATTGCTTTATAAGTCTGCTCCCAATCTATCACATTGCTGTTTCAGTGCGCTAAGATGGCAACCTCCACCACCCCACCACCACCAGTTGAGCCCCGTCCCGCACGGGGGTAGGCTCCTCGCCCCTGCCTCCTATCTCCGGCAGGATATGATGGTTCCGAGTACAACTCCCTCGGACCGCCGGACGGGGCCTACGCCAAAGAGAGACATTACTTTTCTGTTCTACATTCATCAAATAAATGGCATCATAAACCTCACTCAAGCCTGCGTGTCTTCCCGATAGAATAATCAATATCCAAATTAAATCTCTCTAATACACCTTTAGCTGTATATATACCATGTAAAATTTTGAATGTAACCTCTTTTACTTTATTATTTAAACAATATTTTTCACAAATATTCCAAGCTTTAGTCCAATTTATATTTCTAAATACATTGTTCCATAATTAACTTTTATGACAAGCTGTTTTGCCTATTATAATATTTCTAATATGTTTATTGGTACAGTGTTGTTTAAGGATATTAATATCTCCTATAAACATGCTGTCTTTAAAATATATTGTCTCAGAAATATCACTTCCACAAGCTCTTACAAAATGTGTAACCTGTTGAGGTATGGCATCAAACACAACAGCAAACTCTTTTGGTGTAATTGGAAACCCAAATTTATCCAAGAATTCACTATAAATTAACAAATCACCATTTGAATTTAAAAGTTGTCTAACTAACACAATATTATTTTCATACCAACTTTTATAAAAGAGAGATCTATTTTTATATTGCATACTTCTATTATTCCAAATAATATATTTATTTCGGGAAAAATTGTGCTTAAACACCAGCATCCAAGCTAATAAAGCTTGTTTGTGAAATTTAGCTAATTTCACAGGTAGTTTGTCAATTTTGTAATCACATCTCAACAAAAGATCTATGCCACCCAACATATCAAACACATATTTTGGAAATGTGTACCACATGCTGTCCTTTTCTTTCACAAATTGAATTAACCAATTAACCTTAAATGTATTATTCAAGGTTTCAAAGGTAAGCACAGATAACCCACCTTTACTCTTTTGTTTACATAAAATGTCCTTTCTCAAATAATGTTGTCTGTTTCTCCATAAAAAATGAAATAACATTTTGTCTAATTCCTTGTATACACTCTATGGCATATCTAAAGCTAAAGACACATAAACAGATCTTGATATCCCTTCTTCTTTAGACAATAAGACCCTTCCATTCAGGGATAAATCTCTTTGAAGCCATACATTAAATCTCCTTTTAATATTGTTAATTATAGGTCTGAAGTTAAGCACGCTGTGTTCATTCTCATCTTTATCTATGATAACTCCTAAATATGTAACTGTATGTTTAATGGGAATACCATGTAATTCTGTTAAATCACATGGTTTAAGTGAAAACAGCACAGATTTATTAATATAAATTTTTAGACCTGATACTGAAGAAAATTATTTAATACAATTAACCACCTTTATTACTTCTAGGTCATTTTTAAGAAAAATTGTGGTATCGTCAGCCAATTGGCACAATTTAAATACTCTTCCTAATGCACTAATACCTTCAAATTCTGCTCTTTGAGCTCCCTGGTTGAGCGCTCCAATTTCTCCCATTTATTTAAATAGAAGTGGCCCATCTCTATTTATTTATTTATTTATTTATTTATATCCTTTATTTAACCAGGAAAGTCACACTGAGATAATACAATCTCTTCTTCCCTAAATTTTTTTTTTTTACAAGTTTCCTTTAAAACAGTTTGTAAAAGATCTTTAAAAGTGCTCAAAGGGGGAAGTATATTTAAATTAATCACATTTTGCAATTCATTGGATGCCCAAGAAGCATAAAATGAAAAATACAATGATGAGTACTCTGCACCAAAAACAAAGCGTAGTGCAGCATGATAAACAGAGTCCAGTTTCTTCAGTAAGGATGCAGCTGAACGCATGTATAATAGATTATCATAGTCCATTACAGATAGAAAAGTACTCTCTACTATTATCTTTCTAGCCACATAAGTGAAGCATTCTTTTAATCGATAAAAGAATCCCAATTTTGGCCTTAGCTTTTTCAACAAGTTATCAATATATACATCGAAAGCTAATTTTTCATCAAGCCATATATCTAAATATTTATAAGAACTAACTCTTTCTATAGATATACCTTCTAAAGTTGATATCGGCAGATCTGCTATTTTATTTGATCTGCTATTAACACCATTGTTAACTTAAAGAATAGATGAGCTATAATTTTCAAATGAGACACATTGGGTTCATTCAGAAAGGTCGTTTTCAAACCATTTTAGAGCGACTTCACTAAGACATATATGACTGAGTCTCTGTAATAATAAATTATGATCTACAGAATCAAATGCTTTTGAAAGATCAATAAATAATTCTGCACAAGACTGTTTACTATCTAAGGAATTAATAATATCATTTGTGACTAACATAGCTGCTGTAATAGTACTATGGCCTGAACTAAAGCCTGACTGATAGTCATTAAGGATATCATTATCAGATAAGAATTGTTTTAATTGATCATTTACCAAAGATTCAAATACTTTAGCTAAGACGGGCAGTTTGGAGATAGGACGATAATTATTTGGATCAGAGGGATCTCCACCCTTTAATAATGGGACAACCATTGCCGATTTCCACATTCTAGGTATAACATTATAATCAGCGGTCAGTGGCAGCCAAAATAACCACATGTGGGAGGGGTTTCACGTTGGAACAGCCAATCACTGGCTTGGTTGAGGGGAAGTAGTCTCTTCCTCCTTCATAATAAAAGCACAAATGTTCTATTTGTTGAAAGCACTTGCAAAAAGATCAAACTGAACGCATTTCAAATAAAAACCATGTTTCTGGAATGTCGTCTTTGTTTACTTCACATAAATCCTTTTATAATTTCACTGGGGATTGTCATATGACTGACGTAATAGCTTTAATCGAGTGCTTGTTTAACACTAGCAATACAAAATGCAGCTTACTCATGGAAAGTGTTGACAGCATTTCTAAATGTCTTTTGTATGAATGATAATTGTTTTGCCCATAACATAATTGACAGTTTTAGCTACTCGCTCTTATACTTATAAATTAATTGTTTCATTGTGTATGGGTAGTTTATTAAGCAGATCTTGGTTAAGTTCAATGTCATCATGCACACAATTAACAGCCTAGTTTGTTTTGGTGAATAATGTGAAGTTATCCAAGTTGTCTAAGTTGCTGTAGTGTACTGTTTCAATCGTTATTGTGGTGTAATTTAAGGTTAGATGAAACGACTAACACAGTGATGATACAGACTTTCTGTATGCATAGTTCATGATGTTGTCAAACATTATATGAGGATGCTACTCTGTGTAGTTTTCAATAAAACTCATATGCACAAATAAGTCTGACAGTAATACAAGACCAACAACAAAATAAAATATAGTACCAACATGTCAACAACCGCACAACCCAAAGATCTTACAGAGTAAGAACAGATCACATTGCCTCAGGATGGATTTAAACCCACAACTTTCCATTCCATAGTTCACTGTATTATCCACTGCACCATACATCCACAACATTGCCAGACAACCAAGGGACATACCAAGCTTAGAGGAATCACAGCTGAGCACAGCCGTTACCATGCCGAACCCGTACAAGTGTGGGTTATTTTTTTAACAATAGGTCTCCAAACATTTAAGGTATCCTCAGAACAATGTGTAGATGTGTATCAATTCTCTTTTACATTCTACAATGCACTCAAAAGATATCAATTTTAAACTAAACATATCTTCTAAAGACATAGTTTTAACCACTGAAGACTTGGTGACCTGGTGCTACAAAGTTCTGGTCACCATTCACTTGCATTGTATAGACCTACAGAGCTGAAATATTCTTCTAAAAATCTTCATTTTTGTTCAGCAGAAGAAAGAAAGTCACACACATCTGGAATGACATGAAGGTGAATAAGTGATGAGAGAATTTTCATTTTTGGATGAACTATCCCTTTAATCTGTTGATAAAATGTATAACTGTCAATTAAAAAATAATCTTCTTCCCTTTTTAAATGTTGTGAGATAGGCTAACTTGAACATATGTGTTAACATGTATGTGGTATGTGGTAATGTCTAGATTAAATTAGCTTTATTCAATTCAAAAATGTATTTTAATCAGAAGATATTGACCTAAATGTAAGTTACACCCACAAATGTCATTTTTATGGGTTAGATCAAGTAGAAGTATATCCTTGAGGTGACAACTGCACGTTACCGTTGTGCTAAACGATCATTTACAACACACACTGGACTTTAGTTTATTACTGTGATAATGACGTTCTGCCAAGGCAGTGCTCACAGTTTTTCCACCCTCAGCCACAGAAGCCAGAGAAAGAGAAACAGAGCTCTTCAAAGATGTTCCTGTAATGTTTCATAATAAACATTTCACTTGTTTATTTTGCTCTGCGTAGAAAAAGGTTATTACAACAATGTCAAGATATCACAAAGCGGCCATTGATGGCTATTTGGATCTTTTGAAAGAAGCCACAAGAAAAGATCTGAACACCCCAGACGAGGATGGCATGACACCGACTCTCTGGGCGGCTTATCATGGACACATTGAGGCTCTTCAACTGATATGTAGCAGAGGGTGAGTTCTGTGAACCTGTTTGCACTATTCAAAACTTTCTATAAAAAAATGTGAAATGAAAAAAATGTTTTCCACCACTATATTTATTGGTTCTTGCCAGCAGACAACCTTACAGTATGTCATAGATTAGTCAAAATCGAAGCCAGATATGTTAAAAGTACATCCTGCATTTTCAAACAAACATCTTAATTGAGGATTGGAAAAACTTTCTATACTCATTAAGTTTATGCTTATTAGAGATTGTACTTGGACGTGCAAAGCCAAAATGCAGAACCACAGCAACACAGAGACTGAGAAAATGGCTTCAAAGTCTTTGAACTGTCCAGCTAAATGTGTATTACAAAATAGTCTCACTATGTTTTCTTTGAATAGATGCTGATTTGAGCCAATGCTGTTTATGATTTCGGTCATAACTCAAAATATTTGTTTTTAAAAAATGTTAAGTTACTGCATTTTGCCTTTGCAGACCATATATATCAATGCTTAATCTAAACAACCATATGGCTATATGCCATATGTAAAGAACATGCAATAATTTATCCATTTACCATAACATACTTTGCGGTAATCGGTTATTATTACAATGGGTAATTACACATTACAATGGATTTTCCAGTTCAAACCAGTTTTATGACCATTGGGAGGTTCCTTTAGATAGGTTCTAAATGAACTTATCCAAGATCTTTATGTGTACATTATACAATGTCCTGTATGTATATTCTGGGCCATATTTTTGGCTATTAATAGTCAGGTTTTTGCCAATGATTATACTATATATATATATATATATATATATATATATATATATATATATATATATATACTAGTCAGCCTTTAGTCTCTGCCTTACTTCCTTTCTCGCATGATTTGTTGTACACATCATTCTTGATTCCCAGAGCTGATTCCAAGTGTTTAATCAGGCGAATGTATTATGCAAGTTTGGAACAATAGGCCTCTTCATTCTTCTCAGCTCAAGCTAGAGTTTATTTATTCTGTGCTATAGTTGAGCACTAATTGCTATGTTTGACACTTAAAGTCAATGTAATATTAAAATTTACCCAATTTACTTTCTTAACGCACATTTGTGAAAAACGCATTATAAAAAGTTTTTGTTTTAAAAATCCCTAATAGTTCCTTTCATCAAATGTCATAACTTGTCCTGTTCTGTTGACTTCACAGACTGATGGTTAATGTTAACCAATCGCCAAATACCAAATAACTATTTCGCAATGTTTTAGGAAATTCGCATTTAGTTCTGACCACTTCAATCAATGTCATTGATAGATAAAGTCAAGTTCTGCCCTACACTTTTTTCTTGTTTCTCATCATGTTGCACTCGGAAATATGTCACCTTACAGAAGTTAGTAGAGCCATTAAATGGTGTATCTTGTCATGAATACTAAGAGTATTTTGTAATTAGGCATTTTTCCACTTTGGATGTCACTTCGATCCATGAAAAGGTGCTGTTCAGATAGATAAGCTCTTATAGATACTGTAATCAGTGGACTTTCATTTACAGTAGGTTACAGATTAACTTTTGGTGATGTTATTTGGCTTCTAATAGCATCATATGAATTACGAAAAAATATGAGGATGGAATATAAATTGCTGCAGAGATGAACACCTTTAATGTTTTTTTTTATATTTTGCCACCAAGGAGTTAATGTAAGTGAGTAATGAAACCAGCTTGGACTATATTAAAAACTCAATAAAATTGATTTGATTACTTATGCCTTATTCCCTTGTCTTAAAACAATTGAGAAGATGTTGATGTTTTCTAAAGAAAATGTAAGCGGTAAAAAGAGCCAACCCCTCAAGTCTCTATGATATTCCAGATTGATCGCACTGTGAATGCAGTGACAGGAGGTCTACAGTTCTTCTGCTGAAATCCGTCTGTGCTGAAATTCGAACCACTGCCCCCAGTGGCCAAAGCTGGAAGTGTTGTTGTCCAGTTTCCGGGTGAAATGGTGGCAAAAGCCAAAAGCAAACCGTTTTTTTCCCTGTTGTAAATTATGTAAAACAGTCAGCAGAAATGGATTTTCTATTAACCCTACTCCCAAACCCCAACCCTAAACCAGTGGAGTAATTTTAGAGTGAAAATGCATCCTTCAACTTATGTCCAACATTGTTTATGTGAACGCAATAAATTCCTAGTTTCCATGGGGTCAGAACCCGTTTCTCAGAGTTTGCATACAATGCACTATAAGTAGTGCTACAGGGAAAATTTTACATGTTTGAGTTTTTGCAAAAATCAGCTGCCATAATGGCAGAATGCTCTGAAGATCCTCCAGACACAAATTCAGTTCTCTGAAAAAGTACTCTAGAACTGTAATGTTATGACTGTCAATGGTTCTTTCAGTAACCTCATCAGAAGAGAAAGCCTTCGAGACACTTTAAATAATATTTTGTAATACATTTTTTGGGGACATAAATAGGATATTTAAGGCTCTTTTAAAGGGTGTCTGGAGAATCTCCAAAGGTTTCTGCCAATGTGGGTTGTGAAGAACCCCCAATGGTCAAGTATCTTTCCATTTTCAGTTGAAAGATAGAAATACATTCCGATTGACATGTAAAGGGTACAGTGGGTGTATCTTTGAGGGTAGTGTCCCGTTGACAAGCTGTTGTACCCAAAAAGGTATAATTTTTACGCATTTGTTCTGACAGTGTCTGACAAGTTTAATACCTAGAGTTAAAGGTTTGTTCAACTCTGTAACCCTATGAGCAATAATAGTACTTTGCTAAATTGTATGAGTCAAGCAAGTGACTGAAAAGTGATTGTTCTTTATGTTCTTTATTTCCTGTAGGGGGGATCCAAACAAAAGTGACATATGGGGGAACACACCCTTACATCATGCTGCTGCAAACAGTCACATGCAGATCCTCAGCTTCCTGGTCAACTTTGGAGCTAACCTCTTCGCTCTGGACAATGATTTCCACACTCCTATGGACGTCGCTGCATCTCGAGACCATATGGACTGTGTTAGTTACCTAGACAGCGCTGCCTCCCAACAAACAAGCCAGAATGCCAAAAAGGTGTCACGACTGAAAGAGCAGGCTACCAAAGATGCAGAACGTAGAGTCAAGCAATGCGAACGGGTGAAGAAGAGGCATCAAAATAAGATGGACAAGATGTACCGTGGCGGCTCTGTCTCGGAGGCCAGTCTATCCTCATCCAGTATGGGCACAATAAACAGCGTGACAGGGGAACAATTCTCAAAACTCATTGCCGCGGACACCAACGGGTCTGTCAAGGCAACGTTAAAGGGAACCCTCCAACGCAAGTTTGGGAAAAAGGACAAAGGGACAATGATTAGACAGGGGGACAGCAATGTAATTTTTGTCAAACAAGATGGTGGCTCTCAAGGAAAGCCTGATTTTATTGACGTCTTCAATGAGCAAGACGAAAACGAGGACGAAGATGGCGAGAGAGGTTTCGGTAGCGATGAAGAGGGATCAAGTCAGGTGAAATCTATCTTTGAAAGACCTGGCCTTGGTAAAATGGTCTTCCGCAAGAACTTCTCCATGGAGATGGGCATTGAACCAGAAGACCTTCCAAGTGGTAATACAGAAGACCTTGGGTTCCTCATCCGGCAAGAGGTGTTTGAGACTGTGAACGTAGGATCGGAGGGTTTTGAGGAGGATTCAGAACTTCCTTGGAATGAAGAGGAGATTGGTCTGGATGAGGAAGATGAGACATCACCCTTGGATTCATTCTTAGCATCCATCAGCTTGTTGGACTTTGCTCCTGTGTTCACCCGTGAGCAGCTGGATCTTGAAGCCCTAATGCTCTGCTCAGATGATGATCTCAAAAGCATCCGTATCCAACTGGGGCCACGCAAAAAGATTCTGGAAGCTGCAGCTCGCAGGAAGGCTGTCCTGGAGCAGTCTAGTGTTATGAACGATAGCTTCCTTTAAGAAATAAAATATTGCATGTTTCTTTCAGTTTGGACTTAGTTTAGTTCTGATTCGCTTGTTTCTATCATAGCTCACATTCTATGATTTGAATGATTACAGTGCTTGCAATTCTTCTTCTTAAAATGTATAATAACAATTATAAGAACAATAAGCTGTTCATTGTGATATTTTTTTGATATTTGTATACAACAGTTAAAAAATTGTTATATAAGAATTTGTTTAAATTTTGTATTATGTTTCAGACAAACATTGGTCAGTTCGTTCGTAGATTTCTTCTCTGCCAGCTAAAATAGTTTCAAAAGAAGCCAAAACATAGCGCAAATCCACTCTCTGCACTGCTCTCATACTCTGGTTTTGAACTATTTGTGTTTAGTTAATTAATATGAATCTGTGTTTTTAAATTAACCTTTTAAGTGGAGTGTTGGTAGCGTAGTGGGCTAAAGCACATAAATGGTCATCAGAAGGTTGCTGGTTCAATCCCCACAGCTACCACCATTGTGTCCTTGAGCAAGGCACTTAACTCCAGGTTGCTCTGGGGGGATTGTCCCTGTAATAATTGCACTGTAAGTCGCTTTGGATAAAAGTGTCTGCCAAATGCATAAATTTAAATGTTTTAAGGAAACAAATCATTCTCATTCACTTCCATTGTTTTGATCATGAAGACTATGTTGTTTAACGTTAAATTCAATTTGAGCGCGTTTACATGCACGTTCTTACACCATTTATGCTTAATAAGCCGTCAACGAATGTGGTAATGTAAATGCAATAAAGGTTCCTTAATCAGCATAAAAGACATAAACGACTTAAAAATAACCCGCTTGACACGGGTAGATTTTTGCCATTATGCTGATTTTATGTGCCAAGTAAACACCTTACCTGGTGTTCTTACCGGCTCATCCAGTGTGTGCACATAATGAGTGGATGCCTCCTCACGGTTTGATGTCAAAAGTGAAGAAAAACTTGATTATTTCAAATGTAATTTCTTGTCTTGTCTGATTTTTTAAATAATCTGAATTTAGAGAGTAATTAGCATATTGGTGTATATGTAAACAATCTCAAAGACTATATGTCTCACTCATAACACAAAAGAGGCTTATTTGTCTCATTTGTAATTTACAGAAATTACTATACGAATCAGTGGACAAAATCAAAATGAACAATTAATCAAAATCCCCACCAATATTTGCAAAGCCAGAGTGACAGAAATAGTGAAGCATCCCAGTGCTGTAATACTGAATATCAGCACTCTTGGAATGTTTCTTGGCCTATCAGATTCAAGGACTGGAACTGCTGTTTAAATGGAAGTAGATGAGGACCAGTGGCTTGAAAAAGCTTGAAAAGGGACAAAAAAAGCACCATAAAAGTAGTCCACATGACTTTTGTGGTACATTCCAAGTCTTCTAAAGCCATACCATAGCCTTTTGTGAGAATCAAACCCAAAGTTAATTTATTGTTTACTTGCTAAAAAATCTTGCTTGACATAATTTAAATTTTACATGAACTATCCCTTTAAGGCATAGACTTTGTTCAAGCTTTTGTTTTTGTAGATAATTTCAGTCTTACACGTTGTCCTAACCAGATGCGATGCAATAAGATTCCAGAGACAAGCAATCTGTCTGTCCCACTTGGCATGACGCGACATCGCAATATTCATACACTAAAATTAGGGTAATTGACAATACATTTTTTTAAATCAGAGCAATCACAGACAGAACAGTCTGTTTATTGAACGAAACTCATTATACTTCGTAAGATTTAAGAAAAGACAATGAACATTTCCCTGACTTACACTGCTAGAATTAAAAATATAAACAAGGATGGCATTTTTCTATATATATATATATATATATATATATATATATATATATATATATATATATATATATATATATATAATTTTTCACAAATGATTGCAATTGGTCTTCATTCTTGCATGTGTTTTTATATTAAATTGAAATTGGTCTTTTACTTTCATCTGTTTGTCAATCTACAGTATATTGCATATTACTATCAATATTTCTTTCTCTCCCTTTCTACCTCTATTTGTATTTGGGTTTCAAAATCTTACATTCTTATTCTGGCTTGCAAAAAATTGTATTTCCTTCAGTAAATGTAAATCTAGGTTTAAAAAATACACTAGTGAAAATATATTATTCATGATCTTATAAGTGAAAAAGTTTAAATGAATAAATAATAATAATAAAACACTTCAGCTTTGGTTTGCTGAATATATATGACAAGGGTTATGTTTAACACTTAGAATTGTGTTTTTTTGGCCTATAGATTAAATTGTTCAATCAATCAGTTCATATATCAACCTCATGTAATTGGTGTATGTCTCGCCACTGTCATGACTGCTATGTTGCTCGAAACTGCACACAAGACTTTCACCTACTGTTGCACTTGTGTATAAGGTCGTGTGACAATAAAGTGATTTGATTTAAACTTTTTTTTGTTAGACAGTGCTCACTTTGAGCTTAAGGAGTTTTAAACTAAAAATGTGGGTGGGAATGA
Source organism: Moxostoma hubbsi (assembly GCA_032164185.1). NCBI lineage: Eukaryota > Metazoa > Chordata > Actinopteri > Cypriniformes > Catostomidae > Moxostoma > Moxostoma hubbsi. The sequence continues at coordinate 9,558,011 of JAVLUX010000007.1, read as the reverse complement.
AAAAAAAAAACTCACTGGAATATTTTTTTTTAATCTCCATATTTACATTAAAAGCTCATTTCTGTTGCATCCACTTTATCAGCAACAACGTGAAAACCCATACAAGAACTCCATAGGTCCATACAATGAAAGTCAATGGTGGCCAGTACTTTGAAGTTCCTAAAATCATATAAAGGCAGCATAAAAATAATCCATAAAACTCCACTGATTTAATCTAGTTCTTCATAAGCGATAAAAGTGTGGGTGAGAAACAGATCAATATTTAAGTCCTTTTTTACTACACATTTTCACTTCCACATTCTTTTGTTTTTGGCGATTTGCATTCTTTGTGTATATCACCTCCTACTGGGCAGGAAGGTGAATTTAGAGTAAAAAAGTTTATCTGTTTCTCATCCACACCTATCATATCACTTATGGAGACATGGATTTAACCACTGGAGTCATATGGATTACTTCTATGTTTCCTTTATGTGCTTTTTGGATTCACTTGAATTGTATGAACCTACAGTGCTGAAATATTCTTCTAAAAATCATCATCTGCGTTCAGGTGAAGAAAGAAAGTGATACACATCTGGGATGGCATGAGGGTGAGTAAATGATGAGAGAATTTTCAATTTTGGGTGAACTGTCCAGTGTTTATTACAATCCAGTACCAAACTTTAACCATTTGAAGGTACAGGATGGCAGACAGTACTTCCAATATGGAGTACACATATGTCCATAGAAACAAAACTCTTTTTTGGGAATACCAAGATGCTCCTTGAAAGCTGCACCTTAATAAAGCATTCATTTAACCTGTAGAAATGGTATCTGTACACAGTCTGGCTTGACTGGATGAATTATAAACCCTGGTCACAAAAAATAATATGTATGATGATATAAATGCTGGTATTAAACTAATGGCATAACTTGAGCATGACAGATTACCATCACTCCTCCATTAAAATTCAGATGATACCCTGAGATGCATATTTATTTCATCAGATACAGTTCATCTGATATATGAGGTGCATTTAGTCCCAAAGATTGCATTCCAACTTTGATGCTTTAGAAACCATCCTTCAATACACATCAGTGGGCAGTTTGAATTCCTTGAAGCAGTAAAAGGAGATGTCTCCATGGTCCACCACAGCAAAAGTCACTGGGACATCTCCACTTTGAAAGGACAGCTGCTTCATGACATGTAGATCTGGCACAGGGCCATCAAAACTGTAAGAAGACAAAGACAGACATTAGCATTGCTGTGTCAAGATCAGACTCTAAATTCTGATTGCATGAGGAGCATTTAAAACTGCTGCTTGACATAAACACCCAACAGTTAGACTAAATTAATGATACTGTCTGTATTACTGTGTATTCTAGATTAGTAAGTACTTAACTGTTTTGTGCAGCTACATGTAAATACACCGTTATACTGTAGTTATTATTATAGTATTCGTTTTGGTAACGTTTTATAAGTTTAAGACACTGTAAAATAAATTGATACTGATTATTCATATTAATAATGTAAACATTTATTAAACAGTGTTATTATTGTCATCAAAAACGAAATAAAGGAAATCAAATTAAAAACCTAAATCATAATGCAAGTAATCATCCAACACACTCTTTAATTTCAACGTATTGTGTCAGTGTGTTTACCTGCAAACACACATGTGGGTGTAGGGCTTGCCAGGGTTGCTCTTTTTAAACTCTGCTACCGTGTCTGGTTGGTAAACATTGAAATGAATCTTCCACTGGTCTGACTGAGACATTCTGAGAAAACAGAACCCAGAGATTAGGCAATTTATTCGAAAACCCTCATTTGAATGAGAATTTTGAGTTATTCTGACAGCAAACTAAAGAAATATTTCTGGCAAAAAATTTGCTCACCCATATGTCATTCCAAACCTGTATGACTTTCTTTTGTAGAACACAAAAGGTGCATTTTTGGAATATACTGTAATCTCTAATGTTGTCATAACTGAAAATATTAAACATTACTTGACATGTCCAGTTTTGGGCTAATAACTCAAATATTCAAGTTCCTTGAACTTATATTTCTTAAAAATCCATAGACTTCAGATTTTAAGTGTCGAAAACCCAAACTATTTACATTTAGTCATTTAGCAGACTAATCTATTGAGTACAAAACGGAGGCTATGGGGAATACCCATAATGCTTTGTGCTTAAAATATTTAATTATGCTTCCTTGGTCAAAGGGAACTTGTGAATGCATTTAAATTGTTGTCATTAAGAATTCATTGAGGTTTTAGCTCTTTTGTAGTATTATTTATGTTGTTTTGTTTGATGTCACCATGTCATCTATGCATTTCTGTGGAGAAATACGTTTATTTAATGATAGACATAGAATAAGTTATAATCTTCACTATTTAAGCTGTGTTATTGTATGACGTAAATTTGAGCCCATTCAATTAAAATTATTAATTTGAAACAACAACATTTAAAAAGTAAATCTGAGTTAGGTCTACTTGCATCTACAGTAGATACTAGGAATAGTTCAGGTCTACATGAATTCTATATGATCACCAAGTTTTGTGAATTCAATTACACACGTTTTAGAGACGCCATTATTCAAATCAATTGAGGGAACAAGTTTACTCAACTGAGTAGTCAACTTCCAGACTGAAATCAAAGTGATTATTCACTAAAAATATTCCCTTGCACCAAAGTTCTCAAATTAAATATGGCATATTAATATGATGTCAGTGACGTCATTTGTTCTTCATGTCTGTGACACAAAAAAACAGCTAAAAGGTGCCATGTTTTATTTGAGAGCAAATGAGAATTCAATTTGTGCTCCACAGAAGAAAGCCAGTCACACGTGTTTGGAAGGACATGAGGGTGAGTAAATGATGACAGAATTTTCAATGTGACACAAGATTCAAAAGTTAACAGCTGAAAGCACAGTAATGATTGGCGATATACACATGGAAACACACTCAAGCCAGCTGGAAGTCTTGATAACGCTTATCTGATCCAGAAGTTCACCTGCACATAAAAGGAAAAAAAAATGTTACATGGGAAGAACATTACTTTACTAAATCATTAAAGGTATAAAATACACGTCCTTTGGAAAAATAAATACGTTAGATAAACTATTATAGATATATTCTTACGGTGTGAGTTGCACTGTCCAGGCTGAGTTAGAGGCGTCACCTCCCTCTCCCACAGGTGGGCAGGTCGTTCTCTCTGCCGCTTACTCCTCCTCTTCTCCAGCAGCTGAGAATACTCCACCCAGTTCCTGCAGCGCTGCACCTCTCGGTCACTGTTAATATCCCTGTGGTATCGATCCCGCACTCTCTGCCGCTCTATGTCTCGGCGTGACAGCCTCTCCTTCTTCATGTTGAGCCTCCTCAGCCACGGAGCCACATCACACTCGCCCACCTCAAGAGCTCCTGGCAGCAGGCTCGGGTCTGGAGAGGCCAGGTGGACTGAGCAGCTCCTAGAAGAGCCCAGGTCTGGGAAAGAGATGGATCTGAAGTCCCAGCGACAAGCTGAGGTTTGGGCTTGAGCAGGTGGAGACTGAATGTCCCCTTCCATCCACCACATCCTTTCAGAGGTTTCATGTGGAGCTGGATTTTGAGCAGACTCCATGGGCTCCTCCTGATGCTGATCTGGAGTTGTATGAACTGCAAACTGCTCATCATTCTGGTGTTCAGCTGTTGTCTTCTCCAGTGACGACATGCTACCTTTTTCACTGCAGCCACATTATTGAGATGTATTACAGGAATAGTTCAAATAAAATTCTGAAATAAAATGGCTAGGTGTGTGTTAAATGATTTTAAAGCATGACGTAGAGGCGAAGAACCACCCGACGTAAAGCGGTGTGCATTCAAACGGTATACCTAGCTGTGGATTGTCCCGCTTATACCATGGTCACTTGCCAGCATTGTTTATAGCTGTCATTGATTTTTAAAGAATAACAATAACAATTAATAAAAACTGTGAATTTAAATACTCAATCCAGAAATAATAATAATAGCCATATAATGTTGAAGGGTCACACAACATTTTTTCAGAAATATTTCATTTATATTCTTTGTCATTTTTACAGCAATGAGGAAAATCCGGCGTTGCTGACGTGACTGTTCTAAAAGTGGCACTTACAGTTCATGATGAGGGGAAAACCATCCAAAATGCTCTACCTCTGTAGACTTTGACCTCTGAAACATCAGTACGGTATCCATTAAGGCTGCAAAATTGATTGAATTAAGAATGAAATCGCGATGTGACCTATGACGATTACAAAACCAAAAAAGGTTTTCAGAGCTTCATTCAGCGGTGTGTGATCAAGTAGTGCCCTCTGGCAGTTTTAAGCAGCACATGATGAGCAGCGCAGCAATATTAGATTCTGATTCAATTTTAATGTTAAACAACTTGCCTAGTTTTGATGGACAAACGAAAGACGTTTTTAATAGGTCCCGGTTACCTTCTCTCCCCCTCTGTGCAAAACATAGCTGAATGTCAAACCATACTTTGCTTACAAGCTCTTTGGGTGAGTAATACAGGGGGGTTTCCTGTAGCGCTTCACAGTAGGGTTGCTACGATACCAAAATTTTGGCTTCGGTATGATACCAGCCCTGATACCTCTGTATCCATACTAAATCGATACTATAATCAACAAATAAAAAGCCTCAGATTTTTTATGAATTTACACAGATAATGACTTGATTAAATAAACTACATAAAGTCTTACAGATTCAATTATCCATTTTCCGTTTGAATATTTCTTGATGCCTTGTTTAATGTTTTAATTAAATGTTTTGATCAAATGGTGTTTAATCAAATTGATACATGCTGTTTTAATCAAATAAAAATATATATATTTTTTGTTTTTGGTAAAATAAAATGCTGCACAACAGAGCTTCACTTTATTAATGAAAACATTAATGAAAAAAATCGGATTACGTGTGGCACAAGGCTGCTTGCGTTTGTGATATTGTTTACAGATTATAATAATAATAATATTATAACCATTTAAAATTGCTTAATTGTTACTATAAATATTATTGAATTGCTACTTTTTGAATATTAAATTTTTATAGAGTAGTTATATTTTTCCATCTTCAATTTCAGGCATCCATCTAATAGAGCTTTCATGTTAGCGGGACTTTTATTTTGACAGACCTTTGAGTTCTTTCTGTTTTTCGGGTTAGTTAGATCAAGCTTCCCATTAATGCTGGGATAATCCCGTCACGACTCCCGAGCTGAAATCTCCGAGCTGCACCCGAGGGGTTCATTTAAGTGTTAACAGCGTGTATACTCTATACACACTTCATGAAAATCAAGCACCAGCAGTGTGTGTTGCATCTGTGTGTGTGGGAATCACATGACAGAGCAGAGTGGCATCTCTTGTTCATTCTGTAGCGTGCGGCGCATGTGTACATGTGTCATGATTTAATTCAATTACATCCTTCTGCTGTTTAAAGATCACATGTGGCCATATTCAGAGGTTTTTTATTTTATTTTCAAATTGGCATTGATTTCATCTTAAAACTGACACATATCATATCATTTTGCTAATGACAGCATTCTGTAATATGGTACCGAAATTAGCAACAAGACGATATCATACCGCTTAAATTTTTTGGGTATCAATGTACTTTGTTAGTACTTGTAACAATGCAACCCTACTTCACAGTTGCTCTAAAGACGGCACTTGATGATGTCATGTGACGGTTAATCCCAGCTCTGAGACTATATTCGCTTCTGAAGCTAGTTTGAACAGAGGCATAAAACTCTTGCAATGTGTCCATGCGGAGGACAGCAGAGTAGTCGTATTAATACAGAATGGTGAGTAAAACAACCTGTGTATTAAATGGTTTTAATGCACACATTTCAGCCAATCAGAATAAAGTATTCAAACATACCATGGTATAACAAATAATAATTCACAATTAACAAATAAAACAAACTTTCCTGCAACAATCAAAAAAAGAAGAAGAAAATGCAGCTTTGACATTGTTTCTATGTAATGAGCCAATAGGTCTGTGTGTGACATTTCCATCTTTTGGTTGCACATATTCTCGTCAAACAAATTTGCATGTGCGAGTTCACAAAGCTGTCATTTTGTACATAGCAGAATGCAAAATTTCTAGGGATGCACCAAATTTTCAGCCAATGAAAATTTTCAGCCGAAAATTTCACTCTTGATCGATCTAGCCATTATCACGGCACCACCAAGCAAAGGCCGATGTCACTGGTGTGGAAATACTTCAAAGCAGTACCGCCGCTCCTTATACGCATACTACGCAGTCTGCGTAAGGCACCAATGCACCAACTCCCTAGGGGGGCACCAGAAAGTCCACCGGCTGCCCTTACTCGCACATATATGTTATCCAAGGACCCGAAAGCAGTTGCAGAACACAGACGTTCGCTTCACGCTCATATCACGCGAACCCGACAATCCTCTTGACTACTGGTACATGAACAATGATCGCGGACTGCATGCAGGTATTTATCTGCCCCAAGCGCCAGCACAGAGAGAGAGAGACTATTCAGTGCAGCATCTCATGTTCTTGAGGAATCGTCTCTCCTGCTAGAAAGCTGAGCAACTTTTGTTCTTGAAGAGAAACCTGACACTTTTCATAAGCAGTCCAATTTGCTGTGTATAGCCATTACATTATAATAGGTTTAGCCCTGCAAAACTTTGTTCTTCACTTGAGGCTACATCAGTCATTTACAGTTTGAGGTTGGTTTTAGTTCTATTACTGCTGTTTTGCACTGTTGTTTTTGTGCAATAATTTTGTAGAATAAAAGTCTGAACCTTTATTAATAATATATTATAAGTCATTGTAATATTGTAATAAATGTCCTGTTCTAATGATGTTTGATATTAGGAATCAAACCGGCCTGGTTAGACTGCAGAAATATCAGACTAAAACGTATTCCTTAATTATTAAGAGTATGGTAAAAGGAAAACAATATTAAGTAGGACATTTTCACTATAGAAGCACAGTCCCAAATTAGTAAAGTGGTTTATAACTAGCCGTATATAAGGTGTTAATAAGCTTGATTTCCCACAGCACCTTGATGTACAAAAACTCTAGTTTCTAGATTCTCAGATGATCACAATAAATAATATTCATTACAAACATGAAATGCAACCATATATCTTCAATCGCAATTATGTAAAAAAAAAAAAAAGGCTGAAGATCATTTTGACCTAGGAAAAACCTTCATAAAGTATTCCATACTTCTCTTCTGAAGCCATTCAGTTGCTTTGTATGAAGACAGTCTGAAATGCAGGCCGTTATTCACTGAAAATCTTTCCCTTCGCTGCAGGTCTCAAAACTCATTCTCCACTCTGCATATTTGATGTGGCGCGTTATGTTTGGTAATGACAAAATGCAAAAATAAATGCTGTTTTGCCGTCAATGACGTAAAACCTGCTGTGCAACATTGACATGCTACTTCTGAATGTAAACGTGAACATGGATTAGATTTGAGAGCTTCAGTATAGGGGAACATTATCAGTGACGACTTTGATCTTTCAAATCGCACAAAATGTTATGATACTTTTTGGAGCTAACAGCCATAGTAATATAAACTGCCATTGTTTGGAAAAGAGCTGTGCGAGGTTTCTTTCAAACTTCTTTTGTGTTCCACGAAAGAAAGAAAAAAATGGGCTTCGAACAACATGATGGTAGGGGTAGGCGATATGACCAAAATCTTGTATCACGATACGAGTAATTTTATATCACGATACCGATATATATCACAATATAGTAAAAGTTTTCTGGAAAATCAGTAAAAATTGGTTTATATATTATATATATAAAATATTGTCTATTTTTGGAACTCCAGTCAGTTAATTAAATACTTTATAAATTAAAACTGTGTCCTCTTTGTATGGAACAAGACAAAAAATGTCAAAGTAAATAAATAAATACAGAGCATTCATAAAGTATTCAGACCCCTTCATTTTTTTCACATTTTGTTCTTGCAGCCTTACGCTAAAATGCTTGAAATTATTATTATTATTATTTTTTTACATAAATATACACTCCATACCCCATAATAACAACGCAAAAAAATGATTTTTTTATCACATAAGTATTGAGACCCTTTGCTATGACACAATTTAGCTCAGGTGCATCCCATTTCTCTGGATCATCTTTGAGATGTTTCTATACTTCCACCGAGTCCATTGATTGGACTTCAAATTCCATTGATTGGACATGATTTGGAAAGGCACACACCTGTCTATATAATGTCTCACAGTTGAAAATGCATATCAGAGCAAAAACCAAGCCATGAGGTCGAACAGCCTGCAGAGCTCAGAGACAGGACTTTATTGAGCCACAGAACTGGGTAAGGCTACAAAAACATTTTGGCTGCATTGAAGGTTTCCCAAGAGCACAGTGGCCTCCATAATTCTTAAATGGAAGTTTGGAACAACCAGGACTCTTCCTAGAGCTGTCTGGCCAAACTGAGCAATCGAGGGAGAAGGGCCTTAGTAAGAGAGATGACCAAGAACCCAATGGTCACTCTGGTTGAGCTCCAGAGATCATGTTTGGAGATGGGAGAAACTTGCAGAAGGTCAACCATCACTGCAACACTCCACAGTTCTGGGCTTTATGGCAGAGTGGCCAGACGGAAGCCTCTCCTCAGTGCAAGACACATAACAAAGCACCTAAAGGACTCTCAGACTGTGAGAACAAGATTCTCTGCTCTGATGAAAAGAAAATTGAAATGTTTGAAATACCAAGCATCATGTCTGGAGGAAACCAGGCACCGCTCATCACCTGTGCATTACCATCCCAATGGTGAAGCATGGTGGTGGTAACATCATGCCGTGGGGGGTGTTTTTCAGTGGAAAGGACTGGGGGACTGGTCAGTGTTGAAGGAAAGCTGGACACAGCATAATACTTAGTCTAGAGCACTCAGGAAATCAGATTGGGCCAAAGGTTTACATTCCAATGGGACAATGATGCCAAGCACACAGCCAAGACAACGCAAGAGTGGCTTTGGGATGACTCTGTGAATGTCCTTGAATGGCCCAGCCAGACCACGGACTTGAACTCAATCGAGCATCTCTGGAGAGACCTGAAAATGGCTGTCCACCGACAGTCCCCATACATCCTGACAGAGCTTGAGAGAATCTACAGTGAAGAATGGCAGAAAATCCCCAAATCCAGGAGTGCAAAGCTTGTTGCATCATACCCAAAAAGACTCCAGGCTGCGCACTTTGGCGCCAGAGTCATGTGAAACATTTGCATGTCAGATGAGATTTAGTGCTTTAAAAGCATCAAACGCACAATGAAGGTCATTCAATTTGAACATTTTTCAATTCTGGAAAAACCTTGTCCATGTTTCTTCAATTCAAGTCTCACGTGAAGCCCTGTCCACTGATAGATAAGCCCACTCTGCGCACATGGATATTTACATATTGTGATATACACGATATAGCAAAATCTCTTATCGGTTGATACTTTATATCTTCGCCACAATATATATCATCATATCGCCCACTCCTACATGATGGTGAGGGGAAAAAAAAGACAGAATTTTCATTTCTGGACTAATTTTGCCTTTAAAACTAAAATACAGACACACCGAGGATTTATGTGGCAGCAGTTTATGACTTAAGGAGTTATATTTCATTATAAACAACTTATCTTTAATACACGGTGAGATGAGAATTAAAGTCACATTAAAGACAATAATAAAGACTATGAGTGCATTTGTGTACCTGGAGACAGGACTCTGACAGCGCTTCCTTTTCAGGTGCGGTCTGTGTTTGTCACATGATGCTGGCAGGTTCATCTGTCTCTCATAACGGGATGGGACTGAACTGTGTGAAAGATGGAAATTGTATCGAAACAATCTCATAGCACAGTTTGTATACACGCAGTCAAACAAACACAAATAGTCATAACGAGTGTAAGTACATGGTTTTTACCTGGGGTCAAATCTGTTCACAACATACCCAAGCCTTTTCAAATGTCCAAAAACCTATGTTGAGGAAGACAAATTACACTAATAAATGTTTAAATGCCTAACATCGTTTATGTTTTGCTTTTATTCATCCCAGTGGATTTAGACTTTATGCTGACAATTATCGGTGTTGATGCATGAAGTTGGTCTTCATCTCATGTGTATAAATCATTTTTGTTTGTATAAAAGTGCTTTGTGTAATACGTATTGACATATTGAGGTGACTGTTGAACAGATGCTTGAAACAAACCTGATACTGGTGAAGAGTGACGGTGTCACAAGAAAGAAAGCATTCATAGCCCTCCTGAATGGACAGAGGAAGATCCCTGTAAAACACCTGTACATTGCCCTGTAACAAGAAAACATTACAAAGATACAGAAGAGTGCCGACATTTTTGTACAGATGTCTCACAACACCTAATATATGAGTAAGTGTAGGAATGCACCAATTTGGAAATTTTTGTCTGATACAAAAAAAAAAAACACCTAACAGCTGATATTTACATCATGGCAAGCAGTGTTGTATTTTTTCCATTTTGTTTTTATTTAAATGTATTTTCAATTTGTGCTTTCAATTTAGTCTATTTCTCGTTGAAATTATAATAAGGGGGATTCGATTTAATGCATTCATTCGGTGTGATTAATTATATTAAAAAATGGCATGCTATAAACGCAATTAATCATGTCCCTAGACCGTAATAAGGAATATTCCTATTTCCTACTTTGGGAGCAATTCAGGTTTGATGAACCATCTGGTTTCAGCAGGGGACAGTAAGCGACACACCATCTGTATTGGCAATGTGCAGCTGTACAGACAACAAACCAAACTCAGGTTTGCTTGACATTTATCCACTTATCCATCGACTATTAAAATGAATAGCCTTTTAGAGGAATGCATCGCATGGTGTTTCTCTAAGAAACATTCTGAATTCAGCGTTTCAAAAGAGTCAAAAGCATCAAGTCAAACATCTAGATACTCACAGAACTGCGGGCAAACAGAACAATATCTTGCTCTTTATTTGATAGTCTCATCTGCTGCTCATTATCTTGTTTGCAACAGATAAAATTGTGGTTCGCATCTCTTGAGTGTGGCTGCACGCACAGTGCATAGGAAACATTACCTTGACCATGTAAACGCATCCATGACCATGAGCTAAAGTTTGAGCCCTGGAGATTTCCCAATAGCCAAGTAGACATCAGACTCATCTTACATGTTATTTGTTGCAATGCTGATAATAGGCATCATTTGTGTATTTTCCAAGCACTAGAAATTAAACGGATCATGCACAGTCATGGCTAATCACCAAGTTCACAATTCTTTTGGAGGCCCCCCTACAATGAGAAGGCCCAAGGCGATTGCGTATTCTGCCTATAGCTAGAGCCGGCCCTGAACGCAGGGATCTCAAACTGTTAACTATGACACGACACAACCAAAGTGAGATGCTTCAGAAGCGTCCATCTGATGCATGTGTACATTGACGTGTCCTTAGAGAAGACCTTTTATTAAATCTATCTCAGACAGACTGACGAATTCAATTGCAAAATTGATTGCTGTGGACTGCAATCCAATGAGAGGCTAATTTTCAATAATCTGAAAATAAATAATATATTCATTATTTATATATACACTGATAAGCCACAACATTAAAACCACCTGCCTAATATTGTGTAGGTCCCCCTCGTCCCACCAAAACTCTGAATGGTGCCAAAAACAAAAAACATCCATTGAGTGGCAGTTCTGCAGATGTAAATGTCTTGATGAGAGAGTTCAACAGAGAATGGCCAGACTGGTTTGAACTGATGAAGTCTACAGTAACTCAGATAACCGCTCTGTACAATTGTGATGAGACGAATATAATTTCAGAATGCTATTCTGAGATGCATGTTGGCGCTGTTTTGGCAGCATGAGGGGGACCTGTTCATTATTAGGCATGTGGTTTTAATGTGGCTGATCGGTGTAGATGACTGCCGGAGGTGTTCATTTGATCAATAGCCTAATAAAAAAAATTATACAAAATATTTATGTCCAAATCCGATACATAAGTGCATCTCTAATTATGAGGGGAAAAATGTCCACTTACACATTCCATAAGGTAAAGAGCCTCTTCTGGACACAGGTACTGTTTGCCTCTGTCTGAAAAACCCATCGTCTGCCAAAACTTCCCCTGAAAAAACACATTACATACGATACTTAAAGGTGACTATTAATAAATGAGAGATTCATTCATTTGATGTTTGATGTTGAACTCACTGCTGGTGACTGCAATTCTACTATTCGTTCCTCAGGGATCCACACAGCTTTTACTAGATTCCCTCTGTACAGACACATAAGAAAAGTAAAGAACATCAAGACATTTCTTGTGACCACTAGGGGTGGGTGATATGACCAAAATCTTGTATCACAGTATGAGTAATATGATATCACGGTTGCTTTTGGTGGAAATTTAATAATCCAGTGAATTAAATACTTCGGAGAAATAGAAACCACATTCTGTTTTGTATTTTTGCATTAGTCCATGTTTCTTCATTGCTCTCATATGAAAATAAATTGTAAAACAGTCCAGCCCACCGATAGCTGTGTAGATTTATCTACCTCAGTATATGCGGTATAGCAAAATCTCTACCAGTAAACATATTTTTACCGCTGCATACACCGTCATACCACCCAGCCCGAGTGGTTTTCATGTATTGTTGTGAAATGTTTAAGGCAATCATCACTTACAGTCTCTCGACTCGCTCCTCTGCCAGCAGTGTCCAGTGCTCGTCCAGACTCTGCTGTAGTTGTGCTCTCTGCTGCTCTGATCCACTGGGAATAAAGTCTTTCTGGCCCTTCAAAGGGATCTTATGGCTTCGGGATCTCGTCTGAAACAGCTCTGATGGACTGCATGCAAAGCAAGGTTGTTTATTGATGCTTTTAAATACAAATATTTTATATTTAAATACATTCAAATTTTTGTAAAAATTATATGGGTCAATGACACAATTTTATGATCTATTAAATTTTAAAAAAAAAATGCAATTCACAAATAAATGATGAACATTTTGTTTAATTATGGAGTTCAAATCTTTTTGATATTTTTTCTGGGGCTTAAAGTAAAAAATGTCTACGTGATGTAACCATCTGAGACGGTTAATAAATAAAAGAAATACATATCAGTCTCATTAAAAGAATAATCATATTGCCATAAGTAGTGCAGAGTAATATTTTATTATTATTTAATAAATAAATAAGCTGTCAAACAATTTTCAAAAAAAAAAAAACTTTGTCCACCAAATCAAAGTAAGGTGGTACATCCAACATGTACTGTAAGTAGCCATTTGTATGTCAGTCCCTCGAGACTGTGTGAAAAATAAAAATAAATCATTATTTTGTGATACATTTTTAATTATCTATATTTTGACATTTATATAAAAAGTAATTTGGTGTAACCCCAAGAACACCTTGATATTCTTGACTCAAAAAATCTAAATATTTGTAAAAATATGTCTTACCTTGAAAAATAGGTTTGAAAACTTTTTTTAAATTTAATAATTAAGTTGCATACACTCAAGGTATTCAAGATTAAAGGAAATATTTTAATACATTTTACTTGAAGTATACAAGACATGACATGTTTTAAATAAATCCTTATATTTTTTTTTATTTTTAGAAAATGCTACAAATGGTTTTTAAAATATCTGTGAAACCAATATGGAGACACAGATGACATATCTACAAACCTGATCTGTAATTTTCATCACCCGAACAATGACAACGTGTCAATGACGTGTAATATATGAAACCAAGTAGTGTGCTTGAGCTTTCTTTCTTAAAATAAACGTTATTCGGTTTGGCGTTTTATATGAAGACATTCAGACATTGTAAGCGAGTCTTAAGTGTTCAAGTACTGTTTGTATATAATAGCATGCGTAACATACAAATATTATATTTATTCGCTATACTAATTTTATCGTGGTGACGGAGTTGACATTCCCCTAGTGACAAACCTACCAAAACAAATGATAAAGTGTTTAAAAAAACAGGGCACCCTAACTTGTCCTTGATGAGCCCTGGAAGTATTATACTGTCGTTATGACAGACTTTATTGAAAAGGGGGATGAAACATTAGAGGTTTGTTGTGCTTGCTAACCGCACGTGCAGCATTATAAGGCTTTAACAGGAGTACTGTCGTGTTACTGGACATCACAAGCGTATCAATAAACTAACATTACTAAATCTATCATGACCGTGATACACAGAATGTGTTTCGAGAGTTACCTGAGCATCTCGTGATAAATAGTGCGTTTGTGAGCATCAGCAGATGTGTCTCTGTCTGCCATGTTTGATATTTACTGCCGTCTGTCTGTCTGTCTGTGTGGTTTCAGGGTCCTAGTGCGCAAATCGTGTAGTTGCGATGGAGTGACGTTGCCAGTAGATGGCAGCAGCGCAGAACACCGAGGAACAATGGATAGACCTTGTTCACACACAACAGTGTCATCTTTGAACTGTTTTTTAAAGTGTTTCTGTACTGTTCTGCTGATGAAACATTAAACAAATCTTCCTAAGAATTTTAGTTGACAAAAAACATGACATGAGTTGTGGAAAATCAGATGTCATCTAGAGGCTTTTTAATAGCTATATACAGTGCATGTCATTGAAGTGACGGTAAGTCTATCTCTTACAGCCTCGTTTTCATTCCTGATAAAAATCAAAGATGGCATTACTGTGAATAAGGTGCCTTGCCCATAGACTTCCCTGATTAGACATCCATGTACTGTCAGAGTATGTACTATGTTTGATGAAGTACACACTTCTTGGTTGGTCAAACAGTACGTTCTTTGGGCATGTGAGTAGTATGATTCCATACATACTTCATTTGGGGACGTGTATTGTCCCGTGACCCAAATATATGACATGCTAACAACTTACAAAAATCGAGAGTTGCACAAATTCACCACTCATTATTTTTACATGCAAATGAGATTTGTGGCAAATTTGCGGCAAGTTGTCCATTGTTGCCAAAGGTTTGCTGCAGGTTCATGGCAACCGGTGAAATGCTGCAAACTTCTGGTAAACATTTGTGGTGAATACCAAGCTCATTTGCATGTGAAAATAATGAGTTTTCGGCAAGTTTCTGGCAAGTTTACCAGAATAGACTCTAGAAGCACCATTTAAGCACAAGGAACTAATTTCTTGGCAATATTAGCACTTAGAATGGAAAAGAGCCATCCAAATCGCGGTTCACTGTACCGTTCTTTTAAATGCAGTGAATGTGACGTCTCTTCAACTACGGAGGGATTATGAGATATTAAAGTGTCCAGTCAATCCACACTTCAGGATTTCTTCTGAAATAGCAGGTCATCCAGGTATTTACGCCTACTGTTTTTTGAATATCGTGGATTCTGACATACTACTCCATTGGCATACTGTTTTTGGCATACTATATAGTAGGGAAGTATGGACGCAGTGTTTGACTGAGGGACATTACTCGAAAGTCTTGGCTATGTTCAGAATAGCATACTACCATATATAGCTCTTATTATTTCTGCAGTATGATACTGTATATAGTAGGTGCACATTTTTATTCCAACTTTCTATGGGAATTGACTGCATGATGCAGATGGTGTTGATAGAGCCTTCATTGCAGAATATTTTAGACTGTTTTACATAAAATATTTTTTTAATTGTTATTATTATAATTTTTTATCATTTATGTTATAATGTTATATTTAATTTGTCTTTTTTGCATGCCTTCTGCATGCATCCCAGCTGATGTCTCCACAAACCCACTTTCGGCCGCTTTGCCTCCTCTTTGTCAGTTAGTCACTTGATATTTGTTTTTGTCATATGTCTAATGCTCTTTGATGAAGCATGTTTGCTGTGGCGTTGCTCCAGAGACAGCTCAGCTGAGGTGTAATCAGGAGTATCAGGTGAAAGTTGTGGATGGTGATGTCTGTTTAGGCAGTATCACACATCCAGTTCACTTTTTTTTTTAGAACGAATGGTCACAAAGCTAAGCCACCTGACCCCAAACCTGAGAAAGACATGTCTAATGAAGGAACCTTGCAAACCAAAACACTACCACTACAAACATAGTTCAGCTCCTCCCACAGCCCTGCTCACCTCCACCCCCTTCCTGAAAGTCAACAATAAACCACGTTTCCAGTAAGCCAGATAGCTTCCCAAGTCCTGCCCATCACCATGGTAACAAACGCTGTAAGCTGACTGTGGTGTCTCTTTTGGCCAAATGGGGCCACCCATGCAGAGAAATGTATGGCACAGCATGACATGTTCTGTATATACTCTGCAGACATGCCTTACTTTACAGTTTGTGTTGTGATACGTACTTTTGAGAACTTGATTCAGTGTCTGATGCATCAAATTCTGCATATATGTTGGGTTAGTCCCACTATGTACAATATGTTCATGTCCCTGTCATAGAGGAGAGATTGGGACTAGCTTTCACACTTCTTATTCCAGTGAATAGGCTATATCTCAGGGTGGTTTTATTTCTGAAAAACTATTTTTCTATACGCACCAACCTAAAAGTCTTGACTACAAAAAAGCTTTGGAACATTTCTCATAAAACTTTAACATTTTTGCTTTTAAATGAATTGTTTTAAGGTCACATATATAAAAAAAAAATCAAACCATTGTTTTAGCCAACAAATATTGTAATTAATAAATTGTAAACATATAAAACACATGCGATGACTTGCCCAATAACCCTCGTACTGAGAACATAGTCCATCCATATGGTTAAAGGTGCACTCAGTAATTGTTTCCTCATTAAAAAAGTTGAACTCCTAATGTCATGAATTGTAATTTTACTATACATAGGAAATCATGAGCACTCACATGAAATGAAGACTCCAGTCATATCAGTAACTTTATAAAAGCTGTTTTATTCATATAGAGAGGGTCCACACATGGGGGCTGCCATGTTAGAATCACATGACCAGCTGAATACTACTGGATTAATCTGTTATTTGACACTTTCACTCATTGATTAAAGTCATCATGACTGACTGTGAGTTCTACATTTCTACAATGACATCTGAAACTGAAAACTATTGATTTAAAATGATGCTGCATCCAAACCACTAGGTGTCACTGTAAATCCAAGATGGCACAATGACTAAAGTTCATCAAATAGTTGACCCTTGCCTGAATATGTGCTAGTGGTGTTTTATATTGTATTTTTATGCTAAAGATCTTTTGAATTATCCCTTAAACTAACAAAGACATCATGCTCCAGGCAGTGACATGGTGTTTAAAAGGAAAACAAAAGCACAAACCGATGTTTAGCATTAGCATATATAGCATACTCATTACAAAAACTGAGAGTTCTGGCAAATTTGCTGCAAATTCATCGCTCATTATTTTTTACATGTAAATGAGCTTTGTGGCAATGTAGTCGCCAAAGGTTTGCTGCAGGTTCACCACTACTGGTGTAGAGCTGCAAACTAACATTTGCTGTGAATCGCAAGCTCATTTGAATGTGAAAATAATGAGTGGAAAATTCGAAGCAAGTTTGCGGCAGATTTATCAGAACTCTAGGGAAAGCAATTGCAATGAATTTGATGTATTCTGTGATGTGTTGTGGTAGTTTATGATTTGTTTCACTCTAAAAAAAAAATCTGCCTGTTGATACAATATAGAAATTGATAAATTACAATAACATTTAAAAGATGGTCAAAACATTTCAAAATGAACTCACCCTCAAGTAAGATAATTCATAGTCTCTCAATGATCAGTGGCTTACGTTAGTCATTTTAGCATATTTTCATCCTATTATGTTCCATCATGTTAATGTTTTGCCATTGTGTAAATAATCAAGTTATAGTTTGTAGAATTGAAGTTACTGTGCTTGATCAAACTATCTTTCTGAAAGACCTTTTTAAGCAAGATTTCTAAAGGTACATAACGTGAATAGCCCTAATAATGGTGTTGTGGCTCAATACTCATGATATCCCTACATTTACAGTCTGAATGGACACTGTCAAGACACTTGGATTTTATAATGTTCATGATATACAGTAGTTCATACCCGAAAAGGGTGACAGATTTGTGGTCAGTTACGTCAAACATTCCCTGTGGTAAGCCAAAGGTGACGTAGTAGTTTTGTGTGCAATTCTCCATGTCCCATTCAGGAGCGCTTAACTCCCGGGTCTTGGGAGGTGTGAAAGTCTTTCATAGTGTGTGACTCCTTAATCCGATGTTTAATGCACTGAATTGGGCCTATGCGGTCTGAAATCAGCAGAGCTGTGTTTTTTTTTCTTTTGTGACGGTCGTTGGCTTGCAAAACACAACCCTAAGGACTACGGGGAAGGTCGGCAGATCGCCAGAGAGGTCATATTAAAAGGTCAACCTCATTATCAATTCTAGCCCTAATCGGACAGGACTAGTTTTCCCAGAGGTTAGCTAAATTTGTGTTTCACAGATGTTCTTTGTTCATTTAATCCTGTTCAAATTGAACAAGTCTTTAATTTTTACTGAAGTCGTGCAATAAAAACACTGAGGAAATGATCAGGGGTTCACCGAGAAATCTAATCCTGTCTGAATAGAAATGTCTGTGATTGCAGTATTAGTTATAAAATTGCTTCTCATTTATTTTGACCCATGTCTAATGACGTTACTTCTGTTTCGTTTTTCGTTGCTTTGTCTGGTGTGCCTTCATTATGGATTTAGACCTTTTGCCAACTATTTGGGCATGATGACATTTGGTTGTTTAACTGTTGGCATCCCCATTCAACGTAAAAAGAAAATATGCAGATTTGGTTTACATGAACTTCCCCAGGCATTTTTTATAGGTTGCCATTTTTTTTCTTATTTTTTTTCTTAACAATTTTTGATTCCATACAACAAATTAAATAGAAATAACAGAAATTGCGGAATCAAATTATATCAAATTAAACCCTGGATAGGAAATTGAAATCATAATCTTGAAAAGCAACCTATGATTATCTATTTTTAATTCAGTAATGCTTGTGAAATTTATTGGCATCTGAGACATCATTTACACCTGGTATTATGATGCATCTTGGGTGATCCTATCACATGAGTTCAGTTGAGACCCATCGCTGTTTACACCTGGTCACATAAATGTATCTCATGTGACCACTTGTGATTGTATTTGGAGGGGAGGGTCTCTGTTTCATGACGACATACATCAGTCACTATGTCAGTGTGTTACTGCCTGATATTAAAGCGCAACAAAGTCAGTAAAGACAAAGAAAGACTGAAAAAGTGGTGCGCTGTTTCTCCCAGATGCGGTAGAAATTTAATCTAAGCACAAATGCAACATATCAAGCAGAAATATCCATTATTTTAGTGGATTACCTATATTAAAGAAGCTTCAGGTGTTCATGCTTCTTATTTGTGTTGATATCAAGCACACTGAAGAAGATCCGTAAAGTTATAGTTATTGTGTATCCACTTTTTTAAAAAATTCAGATTGGAAGGAAATTTTCTTTTTTATCCGATCATAAAACGTTTTAGACCCCGTTTAGACCTGTATTTACCGCTGACCACATGTGATTGGATCATCTGAAACACATCTTAATAACCGGTGGAAATGGGGTCTGACATCGTTGAACATTTCTCCCCACTGCAGCTCCCTGGAAAAAAACTTTAATGGAGAAAGGAAATGCAAAGGAAACCCCTCAATCCCTAAATCAAAGGTCTCCTAATTCCTTTAAAGGGTGCTGTTCAAACAGGTCTGTATAGTAGAAGAAGCTGACACCTTTAAAACTATTTGCAAACAAAGCCATGCTAAGCACAAACTATTTTCCTTCATAGCGTCACAGACTCATTCGACGGTTGATCTTCCTTCAGCAATAATCTGTTAATCTAGCTTCAGCAATCTATTTACACTCCAGCACTTTCATTGATACCTCTCATGTCTTACAATAGTGCAACAGCACATGTCCTTCCCGCCACCCCCTAACAGAAGTTTCCAGAGCCTCTAGTGTGCTACTGTATGCTACTAGAAAGTTACAATTCATGTCCGGGCTAAAGCCCAAGGGATACTTCGGTTTTGACATGAATGTTTAGTGTCTGCGTACAGTCGAATGCTAGCCTTTCAAAGTGTTGTTCATGTGACTGTACGCGCATACACAGGTGGTTGGCGCATGCACGCTATGACTGCGATGAGAGACTGGACTATTTCTCTTAGGAGTTTAGACCCATAAACGTGTCTTTATAATCTGTCAGCCTCGAGTTATTCAAACGCAGGTATCTCTTGACCTCACAAACACACTCTTGACGTGTCATGTTGTTTTTTGCACATTTGTCTCTTATTGTTTAGCAGTGATTACGTCTTCTTTTAGCACTTATTTGTGACAGCAACAGCTCAACTGTGAGTGCTGCCACCTTGTGGACCCCCTAATTCGTGAAAATTATTCCAGGCACACGTGCATACTACACTTTCCTAGTATGCACGGTTAGCTATACGCATTCAGATTGCATCACATGTCCTGTACGCAGACACCTAGCGTTCGTGTCTGAACGAAGTACACTTTGGCCTTCAATATTCATCCTCTCAAGGCCAACGAAATCCAGTAGTTTAATCAAAGTCTTGGAAAATTCATCAAGACAAACTTTAATGTTGGTTTGAAACAGTTTATAAGGTAGTTTGAAAGTTTGAGTATTTGTTTGTGTTTGGTGGATGTAGCTTGAAAGCTCTACGAAGAGTTAAAGTTAGAAAGTGGCTAGGGAATTTGACAAACCCTAACCTGAATTTGTACCATGCTGGTTTCGTCAAAACAACATTATTGTTGAATTCAGTGTTCATGTACTTTCAGTTCATCAAGATATGAACTGATAATTCTACATAACATACATCAGTATCTAGAGGAAATATACCTTGTGCTCTCCTCCACAAGGTCACAGTGTTCTACTGCCGGCACCCTCCGGGAGATTCCTCAGCTCTAGAATGTTCTAGCTGATTCCCTGCATGGCTAATTTTGTTGCTATGTATGAGGTGTGTGTGTTAGTGAATGGGGGGTAGATTCTTCCTGCCTCACTGGTGTGTTCTGCTTTTAAGTCTTGGCTTGTTTGCATTCCCCTCAGTTAATAAATGTTTGTCTGATCCCAGGGCAGGGGCTAAAGATTACCCCATGCAAACACAGCAGCCCCTCCCATGCCTTGCTGTAAAAGAGGGAGCAAGAGTGACGCTAAGGTAATGAGCATCATAAATTTCATGGAGCTTCAGCTCATCCATTAACCATGATAATAACTGGATAACCAACACAGATCAGATCTACCACAGACCAGTCTGCATGCTAATGCACACATTAGTGGTTTGGTTAGCGCATCATTGCACCGTTGACTCACTTTTCAAAATGGCTTCCAGCACATCAGCATACTGTACTGTATGTTGTGGTATATTCTGTGCTGGTATCCTGACCAGTCTTAACTAGCATAACTACAAAAACCTTCATCAGACAGACCATGCTTGTTGACCTGTTAGACCAACAGCAAAAGCAGAATAAACCAGCCTGGATGAGGAATAGAAATTCAAGCATCTCAGTATTCTGATTTCTCCTGATACAATTGTATTTATTTCATGTGACAATTTTAAAGTTATCAGATGATCAAGGATCAATCTAAAGAGTTTAAACTGCTAATTTAAAGGACTGGAAAAATAATGGCAATGTGTGGATTAGAATACTAGCTAACTTCTTAATGATTATGCACCATATACTGTATAATGCCAACTGTTTCTTTTTTGAAGAGTATGTGAAGCAGCGCCTCCTGCAAATATAAACATTTCAAACAGTAGTTTTGCTGCCTTCATGTGCCCCTTAGAGGCTCCTACATCCGATTTGGGCATTCATTATTAAGACATGTCAAGCGTTCAAGTAGGAAACATAATATGGATTAGCAACTGCACAATAAACAATGGCAAAAGCTCTTTTTTATGTTGGACAGGTGAATTCTTTTGCAGAACTTTTATACAACCTGTACAGTATGGTTTATTAATGCACGGGTTCTAGCTTATTATTAATATAATTGCATAAAATAAACCATGAAGGGTGAGCCATTAGCTTTACATTGGTTGACTATAAGATCTGATAGAAATAACAAATTAACACTTTTAAAATAAAGTAATGAAATTTAAATAATTTAGCAAAATCATTGATTATCATCATCTTTAAAGTTGGCAGCTTGGGTATCATCGAGAATTCCCACTGGTAAATATGGCTTCACTTCAACTTTGCTCATTCAACTGCTCGAAACTCATACTTACGATATTTTTGACAGCATTTGTTAGCCACATAAGCTACATTAGTAACACACCCTCATTACATTGTATGTTGGATTCCTCCTTATGCACAATACCCTTCGAAGACTTTATCATCCACAGTCAGAGTTTTGGAGAGATGAAAGATATGAGGCTAAAAGAAAATAATAATAAAAATAATAGTTTATTTGGAACTATGTTTTAGGTAATTTTTATTGAAAACTCTGTTTGAATTTGCAAGCTGATTTATCCCATTTGGAACGCAAGGTTTCAATTATGGAATCGGAGGGCACTTCGAAGGGAGAACAATCATGATAGCCATGCTGTAAGGTCTTTCCAAACAGAAACAAATGACAGAAAAAGTGAGTTCCGAATTACCTTTATTTATAAGCCCTACAGCTTTCAGCTCTCCAAAGCACACACAGTGGATGGTAAAGTCTTCAAAGGGAATAGGGTATGGGGATGATCACTTCTGGATGGAACACACCCAGTGAGTAGCATCCAGCTACCATCTACTCTGTATTTATTGTGCATTTTTAAATCAATTTTGAGCCGTCCGATCGAGTTCAGAGTCAGTGTTGAATAATTTTTGTTCCAGTTTATTTATCACACTGGTAATGGTTGGTCAAGTTATGCACCATCTCCATGTGTAGAAACATGCTTTTAACCAGCAGAATGGTGTTATTATGGGATCTACTAGCAGGTACTAAGTTAACTACCAAAACTAACCACCCATAGCTCCTTAGCTTAGCTCAAACAAACAGATTGCCATTCCTTTCGGTGGCACAGAAATTACACACTTCACCTTTCAAAAACAGTATCATTGTTGATTAGAAAGAACAAGACTGTGGGAAATTACTACAGAAGTCTCTGTTTCACTTTACCCTCCATCTGTTCCAATCAAGTCAATTAATGTGAGACACGGCTACAAACGCTGGGTCCCATTGCTGGGGGTGGAAAACTGAGAGTGTGTTTAGAGTTGCATTTGAGAAAACTCTGGCTACGCTGATCTACGAGGGGGTCCCACTTTGGATCCAGCATTGGGGCCTTTTGTCAGGTTTTTGAAGGCAGCGCCTAAGATATGTAAAGCAGCGTTATTTTAAAGTCTTTGCTTTGAGGAACAAACAAAGAAATAAAGAAATCAAATTAAAGTTTTTTGGATAACAAAAAAGAAAGTAGACGGGTAGCATAAAAAAGACCCTGGCAAACTCGTGTGCAGGAAGCCAATGAGAAGAAGCTATGGGTGAGAGAAATAAATAAATAAATGGAAAACAGAAGAGTGGGGGTGAAAAGAACTTACTATGCACTTGTTTGCTTAAAGTAGGCTTTTTTTTTTTCATTGAGTGTAGCCAAGTCCTGCAATCGGCTTGGTGCGTCTCCCACCCAGCATTCAAAGGCAGGTCTGGACTTGCCAGTTCAAGGTCGAGCTGCATCCGCCAGCAACACACGCGGCACAGAGTCTTTCCCTGGCTACCGTGGGCCTTTGTAATGTTTGTTTTTTGTTCTCTCCAACTCATCACTGTAATTGTCCCTCCCTATTGCACCCTTAGGGATAGTCTTCAAGGCTCTCATGAGGCCAAGGTAAGATTAGGTGTCAGTTGAGCTCAACTCTTCCAGCTTTTGTATGTGCTAAATGTGTTACGTTTAGCAGCTACATTGTTTTGGCGTCTCCACAACAGTACCTTCATCCTCTACACCTATGCAATAGGATAACCTAGGCTCACCAAACCTGTACTTGTATGTGCCATTCACAAATCAGTTGCTATGAAAGGTTTATTTGTTAAAATATATCCTTGCTGATATGTCACGTCGCTATTGTTGTGATACTGCTATGTAAGGTTAAGCTGTTATGATGCAAAATGAGTCTTTTAAGGTCTTTAAAACTGAAAGCAAGGTACTTTTGTGACTATGCTAGACTCACAGGCAAGAAATATTCTAAGAAAACAATGCCTTAGAGGCTAATTTAGTTTAGCAGAGACCATATGTAAGCCACACACTGCTGCTTGTTTCATAAACAGAATGTGGATACTCTAAAATTATTTTTTTTCTGGAAGGTGTCCAGGCTAAAGGCTAACAGCTATGGCTAACAGGTTAAGTTTATCCCTGTCACTATCTTGCAGCAAATTTGCTGTTCATTGTTTTCACATGCAAATGAGCTGGTGATTCACTGCAAATGTTTGCCAGAATTTTGCAGCAATGGACAGTGTGCTGCAAAGCTGATTTGAATGTGAAAATGATCTGAAATTTGCCGCAAATTTGCAGTTAACTCTCAATTTTTGTTAGGGCTGCCACCAAAATGAGAGAAAAAGTTTTGCCGTGTAGTTGATGCATAACATAGTAGTGTCATATGTTTAGTCTAACACTGTGCCCTAACCAGAAATGATAAGGTTTTCAGCAACAATTGTCCACACTGTAGAGAAACTGAATTGCAAACAAGAATTTGGGCACTTCCCCCCTGTTTTATACAGTTTCCCCAATTTTTTAACAAAATCAAATGCACACATCCTGTATATATATATATATATATATATATATATATATATATATATATATATATATATTTTCTTTTTTTTTCTTTCTTTTTTTTGTGTGAACATTGACATAGATATGTCAATTTAAAGTCAAAACTTTATAGCACCAATATACACTGATTTATATTAAACACAGCTGAAAGATATTTGGTTCATTAAATGAAGCTTAACGTTGTCTTTGTGTTTGTTTTTGAGTTGCACAGTATGCAATAGACTGGCATGTCTTCAGGTCAATATTAGGGTAAAAAATTGCAAAAAAGAAACATCAATCTCTGGAAAGTCATCAGTCAATCATTGTTTTGATGAATGAAGCATATACAATGCTTGAAATTTAAAGATTTCATACAAAGGTGTACACTACAGTCATCAAAGACAAAGAACAACTGACTCTAACAAGGACAGAAAGAGATGTGGAAGACCAGATGTACAACTAAACAAGAGGATAAGTACATCAGAGTCTCTAGTTTGAGAAATAGATGCCTCACATGTCCTCCGCTGACAGCTTCATTGAATTCTTCACGCTCAACACCAGTTTCATGTACAACAGTAAAGAGAAGACTCAGGGGTGCAGGCCTTATGGGAAGAATTGCAAAGAAAAAGGCACCTTTGAAACAGAAAAACAAAAAGGAAAGGTTCGAGTGGTCAAAGAAACAGACATTGGACAACAGATAATTGGAAAAGAGTGTTATGGATCTTAACCCCATTGAGCTTTTGTGAGATCAGTTAGGCTGTAAGGTGCGTGAGAAGTGCCCGACAAGACAGCCACATCTATGACATGTGCTACAGGAAGTGTGGGGTGAAATGTCACCCGAGTATCTGGAAAAACTGACAGCTAGAATGCCAAGAATCTGCAAAGCTGTCATTGCTGCATGTGGAGGATTTTTTTGATGAGAACTCTTTGAAGAAGTTAAAGAAGTTCTGAAAAAAATAAATAAAACTGTAATAGTAATTTTTCACGTTATTAATGTCCTGACTATACATTGTGATCAGTTGAATGTCACTTTGGTGAATAAAAGTAACAATTTCTTTCCATAAGAGCAAAATCTATACATTGTTCCAAACTTTTAGCCGCCAGTGAACTTCTATCAAAATTGAAGAAAGAACGGGTGTGATATAATCTCGAACAAAATCTGTCCAAAAAGACACTGTTTTTCGGTTTGTTGCGGTGGGTCGAAATGGTTAACTTTCGCAAACTTTCAGGAAAAATTCCTACCCAGTGCTCTACCTACTTTGATGCCAAAAAACATTTTTGGTAAATTTCTTCACTCAGTCGAGATCAGTCAACTTTAACACACTATATTGCAGAGTTGCAGAGACATTTTCCAAGACCATGTCATGGGTGTGTTTTTTTGGATTAAGTCTTTAAAAGCCTATAAATTAAAATAACAGTCGTGTATAGCAGTAGCAGACCCCATTGGCCACCCCACTCGCAATTGCAGTTTTAGTCATTTTTTGGTCATTTTTTGGCACAATTTAGTTCTTTAGAGGTGAAATCATCTTTCTACAAATGTACAAACTTAACATGTGCGCACACCAAGGTCACTGCCAGAACGTTTCTGTGCCACCACAGACTGATCTGGGCTGGGGCCTGGCCACCCCTTTGAAAAACTCCTGGCTCCACCCCTGGTGTATAGCTTGTTAGCATTACAAATCGGGGCATTTATCACTCACAATAATCAAATCTATTGTAAAAGTTCCTCTTTGTATTAAAACATTTATCTAGACATGGAGTATATCAGTTGGTTATTAATTAAACGGGTTGTACGCATTTGTACCGTGGTTCGTTTATTTACAAGTCTAGCGATGCAAAGCTCTTAAAGTTCAAGCTCTTAGCACAGAATTCTACATCACCACCCTTGAATTTACTACAGTAACATTAACTGTACTTTAGGCATAAATAGATTGATAATATATAGTATGATATCACTACAGCTCTATTAAATTTGTCATAGGTTATATTAGGGGAGTGAGGGAATATAGTACATTTTTGTTAAAACTTATAAATATTTATATTGTGTATTTATTGTGTTTAGTGTAGGACTACTGTTTGTAATTACAAAAATTCAATTTTTTTTTTTATTTTTTTTTATAGAAATCATGTTACATCTAACCATGGTAGTGAAGAAGATCCATGCTTCCATGTGTTTACTATGGTCTTGTTACAAATACCACTGATAAAACTATACAAATAAGTAATAAATTAATAAATTAATTTTAAAATTAGCATTTTCAAAAAGGCAAATGTAAAATATATTAACAATATCAGTTTTATTATTAGTTTCTGTCTTCACATTTCCATTTTATAGGCCCCAGATATCTGCTTGAATTCAAGAAATGCAAGGTTTGCTCTCACATTCATTCAAAACTTTAAAATTAGGCAATGCATCAAAGTTGCATTGAGCAAATTAAGCATGTGTTTTATGTTTTGTTTTTGGTAAAACAAAGTCTCCACTTTCAAATTATGTCACACATGAAGTAGGGGGCGATACTACAATCCAACACATCTGAAATGGCATGAGGGTGAGAAAATGATGAGAGAATTTTAATTTGTGGGTGAACTATGCTGGTCCTGAACCAGGGCATTGTACTAAGAGAAAGCCATATGATATCACATTAGGATATCCTTCATTTTAATCATATCTTTACTCATTAGTTACAGGATAAATATAATTTGTAGAGATAATCCCACTGAGCAGTCCTCAGCAGGAAATGGCTTTGTCATGGAGGTCTTTTGCAATCTCACCACTACCCCCAACACCTACAAAAGAGCATCACAGCCCTGTGTAATGAATAAGGGGCCTCCCACTGTTTCACTACATATTGTTTTCCCTGTGCTTGCTCACTGTGTGCATTGCTCCCTAAACTGGTGATGGATGTCAGATTACTCAGCTACTAGTGTCTCGATAACAAAGAGTCACTCGCTTTAAAAACACACACACACCAAACACACACTCGCCATCTACACCCCAACATGTCATGGCCCACAGCACTCCCTGACTTCCATGTCTCTGATATCAGTGTTTATGTAATACTGCAGTCCTGAGTTTCAGTAGTTAAACACGTTAATTTTTGTTGAACAACTACAATAGCAACGTTTTAGCCAACACTTAGTTGGCATTGAATTAACTGAATAAAAGGTTGTGGTGTAACATTGAGGAAGGCTCAAGGTGACAATGAACTAAAGTGCAGTAGTGTAGAAAATACAAACATATATCAAAGAACAGCAAGAACAATGTATCCAGGAACAGGGCAATAAATAAAAAAACACAACACACAACATACAGTAACTACGTTAACAACTGACAGAGATGGAACAGAACACAAGGCTTAAAGACACAGACCAGGGTAACAAGATAAGACTAACAAAAACAAAAGTTGTGTTCAACTTCATGCAGGGCTGTGTAGAAAAGCACCTGACTTAAAGCAGTGCATGTTGATTAGAATTATTGTCCGAATTTAGTCGGTGCAGCCGCCATCAAAGAACCACGAATGTGAGATAAGACCTGTTGACTGGCTCCAGTAGGTATTGCTGCAGGCCAGAGATCTCCAAATGGGGGCGGAATCTCAACAAGAGGAAAGGGGTGACTCCAAAATAGGGTTGCACCAATTTCAAAAGGGAGTGTGACTTCCACTCATGGTTGGGTCTAGGTAAAGGATTATGTTACAGGCTCCCTATGGCCCTGTTTCCACCTAGTATTACGATGTGTCTCGGGTGATCCGATCACATGTGTTCAGGTGAGACTCATCGCTGTTTACACCTGGTCACATAAATGTATCTCCTGTGACCACTTGTGATTATATTTGGAGGGGAGGGTCTCTTTTTCATGATGCATACATCAGTCACTATGTCAGTGTGTTACTGCCTGATATTAAAGCGCAACAAAGTCAGTAAAGACAAAGAAAGACTGAAAAAGTGGTGCGCTGTTTCTCCCAGATGCGGTAGAAATTTAATCTAAGCACAAACGCAACATGTCAAGCAGAAATATCCATTATTTTAGTGGATTACCTATATTAAAGAAGCTTCAGGTGTTCATGCTTCTAATTTGTGTTGATATCAAGCACACTGAAGAAGATTGTGTATGTATCTACATTTTACATTTTTCTTATCATATGGTTATTTCCTATTAAAGCTGTATTTTTAACTTTGGTTTCTCCTGGTATTTCTGATATTAATATCTGCTGAAACAGAATTTTGCATATGTCTGTGCAGTGTGCAAGTATAGCAATGTTATTTTGGGGGCACGAGGTGTCAAGCAAGTGTGACATTTTTTAAGCACATTTTGCAGCGAATATTAAATACAAATGCAAACATTAAAATAAATGTTTTTTTTTTTATTAAGCCTACAAATAGGTGAAAGCACCGTAAATCTATATCAGAAAGTTTTATGATGGTTACACTTGAGGCTTATTTTGTGTGCACATATTTTAACATAATGTTGAGGACATATTATTTAGTTAAATAACATGTGGAGAATTAGCCTAATGCAGTGGAATAAATAGCAAGAGCGAGCAACTTTACATTTCGAGAAGGGAAAAGCGGGAAAAATTAGCATGTTTTGGATTCTCCACAATCCTGATTATAGTCTATAAAGTTATAAACATGGATATTTTTCTTACAAAAAAGCATCGCTTCACTTCAGGCCTTTATTAACCCCCTGGAGCAGTATGGATTACTTTTTTATGGATGGATGTGCTTTTTTGGGCTTCAAAATCTAAGGTACCATTCACTCCCATTATAAAGTTTGGAATAGCCAATATTGTTTTATATAACTCCGATTGTGTTTGGCTGAAAGAAGAAAGTCATATACAACTAGGATGGCTTGAGGGTGTCAAATATGGGCTAATTTTCATTTTTGGGTGAACTAACCCATTAATACCTGTGCTCATTGGATGATCAGTCTTCCAAATATTTTTTCTATTTTTCGGATGAATTTGTTATTAGTTTTGAGGTCATATTTGTTAAAGAGATGATTCAGGTGTCTGGATCACAGTAGTGGAGTGATGCTGTACAGTCCCAACAGAGTGTGCCAGATTGCAGCAGCATCCTTCACTACATAGCACAACCCGCTAGTTTGGGAATTGCATTAAATTGTGTTCAGCACAGCTTTCGTGGGTGCGTTTGCTACATTGACTGATCTGCATATTTCCTTTTATAAATTGGGCACTAAACCTGTGCAACCATTTCTTACTGGGCACAATTCTTTTTTAATGAATTCCCCCTTAGTGTTAAGGCTCCAATACACTCATGGCTACATTCTTCAGTCTTCGATTAGATCTAGAAAAGAAGGTCAAATAAGCTGAACAATGGTATACTGTTTGCTTCTGGAGTAAATTTGATTCCTTTTGTAGACTAATTAAACCATAAATCACATGAAATGTTCTCTATGAGAACGATCATTCACTTGCACCAGCTCGCTATTAACTCTGCACGCTAGTGTGTTGTTGACTGAACAACGTAAACAGAATGAGCTGTTGGCCTCAAAGTAGGTGGAGCTCCAGGTCACACCTACCAATGACATGGACCAATGGCAGTAAGAAAGTGTTTAGATTTTGTTCAGATTTTGCAGATTTTGTTCAAAATGGCATCACACCCATTCGTTCTTCAATTTTTATGAAGTATACTGGGGCCTTTATTAGGATCAGTATCTCAGATTCAACTGAGCAACTTAATGTCAATATGAAACCCATTCACAACTCAATTTACTTCCAGAATGTGGCATATTTCTGAGGAAAACAGGATATTCAAAAAGAAGTAATCCATTGGAAAGTGAAAAATGGTTTCTATAAGAGGGATTGGTCCTTTTAGAGGTGGAGCAAGTTAATACATTTTCATGAAAATTATGAAAACAGATCATTTGCATTGATGAAGCCCACACGATAAGACCAGGAACATGCAATAAGAAAGTAAATAAGGTCAATTTAGATGTTATATTGACTTTAAAGGAATATTCCAGGTTCAATACAACACAAATGAGCTTAACTTGTATTGAACCTGGAATATTCCTTTGAGAGGTCTGTACTCTACTATGTAGTTAACCCCCCGAGGAGACGAAAATAAAATGTTTCCCTTGTTTGGAGTTATTAGTGGTTCACTTTGGAAGGTAAATGCACTTTCACAAAGACATACGCCATCAGCTTAATAAATCTCAGTTCTTGCCAGACCCCATCTCTCTGCACCCTAATCAAACCCCACCCCTGCCTGGAGAAACTGTTATGGACCCTTGCCC
This sequence comes from Moxostoma hubbsi, assembly GCA_032164185.1. Taxonomy (NCBI): domain Eukaryota; kingdom Metazoa; phylum Chordata; class Actinopteri; order Cypriniformes; family Catostomidae; genus Moxostoma; species Moxostoma hubbsi. The sequence goes on along the minus strand of JAVLUX010000007.1, from coordinate 9,527,084 downwards.
ATTTTGCACTTGGCCCTCATGACAATAGCACCAGTAGTTACCCAGGAGACAGTCTTTTCAGGGCCCTTGTGATAAAAAAGATGTATTCCCCATCTCCTCTCCCCCTTTACTTTATGCTCCACCCCTGTCTCTATTCTCGGGTTCATGGGGATAGGGTAAGCTCTTGTGGTACACAATAGCAGAATACCAATGGAGTTGTGCGTGAAATGATGCAAAGGGCATCCTGATGGCACAACTTGCCCAATGGCTGATATCCACAACAATGTAGTAAGACCGCCCACCTCATCCCAGAGTCTGACGACTGACTTGGTCTGATAAATGGGCTCCTGTTACAGTAAAGGCCTGACATCTCTGATATTTACTCTCTTTTTTGAGCTTTGTCTTTAATTGTATCACACTTCCCCGATGTGACGTCAAACAGGGCAAAATGACGAATTTAAGAATTGTCTCCCTTTCAACTCAGCTGGGGTGGGGGTTGAGGGGTGGTTGGGTTGCACAAGGAAAATCTTAGTGGGGGCAATGCCCCTCCACCCTGAGCCCACCATTAAAAACGGCCATAAAACAGAGCCATTAAAACAACTTTTAAATTTGCCAAACAGCACCACATTTTGCCCAACACATTGTCTTCATATAACTTTATAAATATAAATTACCTCTAACAGGGTGGCAGGTGGTTGTTGGCCATAAAGGAATATTCCGAGTAAAAGCAACTTTTTGAATTTTCACCATTTTAAAACTTCCTTAAATTCAATTTTGAATGGTTATCCTCTATCCTGTTTTCTACCTCAATTCAAATGAAATTTAAATCGAGGAATTGAATTGAAAGCTTTCATGTCTGAGTGGCACACGACCCAAACACAAAAAGTCCCTCATGTTTTTCATGTTGCTGATGCTGTGCTTTGGTTATGCTTACATTGGATCTTGGTTTGGTGTCCTTTTTACACTTTTGGTTTTGAAGATTGAACATTGCTGGAGTGAAAAAAACACCAACAAAGTGTCAGGTTTAGCATTTCATCAGTGCGCTCTCCTTACCTGTAGCCATCAGCACGCTTGCAGGATAATACATGTATCTGATTACAGGGCCTCTCATCTGACCACGCCACCACATTATAATTACGAGTACCGGGGCGTAGTACCAGATGTTGGGGCCTGGGCACAGAACTGTTTTTGGGACCTCTAAACAATTCGAGTTTGTGGAGGGGGTAATATATAAAAGTTTTTTAGACCGATATTTAACAGTGCTGTATTATTAATAATTAATTCACAACTTTTTATTTTCATCACAAATATTTTTTAAATCAAATAAAAAAATGTCATGTCATTTTACGAGTACTGTTGTTGGAAAAGTCACTATAAGATTAAGTGCCAGGTTGTACAGTCTATGAGGCATTACTGCTCTTGGGTAGTTTGACTTTACTTCACTTTGGGCATCATAGAAAAATATCAGATGGTAATTTTTTTACCTTAAAATGGATGTATTTCGTTTAACAAACAGTCTGATTTGAAACGTGCACATCACTGTATTAAGCAAAGGTCAGATTGTTGTTTTTACAGTTCAGTGTAAAGCATGTAATGGATAAAATAAAAAGTAATGATGTAGTTGCTAATAACGTTACCAGCCAACAGGTGAATGCTTCCATTTACACTCAAAAGGCAATTATTTGATCATATTTGGAGCGTGTTGAGTGTTAATTTTGGACCATGTTTACATGGATGCCTAACAAATAATTTTTATATCCCAGTCTGAAGCACTCAACAAGTACACTCACCTGACATATCCACATTATGCCAACTCAATGACAAGTGGCATCTCCAATCAGACATTTTTGCATTGCTCCAGTGTGTTTACCTTCATCTGCGTTGAGACCAGCAGTGTGGGAATCCTGGGTTCGGATCCCGCCTTGAAAAAACAAAGTAATCGCGGTTGTATTTTCTCTCTAACACAACATTACAATTTTTACTATGATAATGGTAGATATAGGTTTGGGGTTTGTGTTGGGGTGTTCAATTTATCAAATATGCATTCCTCTTCACTCTATAACAGCTAGATGGCTGAAAACAAATAGCTTCACAACTTGCTTTTGGCGCCCCTCAGTGGACATTTCTCCTGGTCAGTTGAGCTCACATGTGCCCAAACGTCCACCAACACTAATTCCTTTGGCCAATAGGGGCAGTGTTTTGCTTTTTAGTAAGCACAGATTGATTTTAACAAAAGGAATGTCAACCTACAGTTACTGATTTCACTGTGTCTGAATCAGTCTGAAAATTCAGTGTACTGTTGCCCCATAGACTTTTCTAGTAAATCTAATTGTCAAGGCATTTTTGTTTGTTTTTACAGCATATCACAACATTTGACATCTGAATAAAAACAGAGAGGTAGTGATAAAGGTGACCCATTAATTACTGATAATAACTGATGAAAAGACACTTTTTTCTCTTTAATTGAAATTCAATATATATTTTTTTATGTGTTGTACATTTGACTGTCACAATTGAACAGGGTCAATCTCACAAATAAGTTTCACATTTACCCCAAAAGCAAAATGAAGAAAAAAAATATATAAATATTTGCAAAAAAAAAAATAAATAAATGTATAATTAAAACAAATAATCCTATTTATTGATTTATTTTTATTTATTTATATTGTTGCAATTTGACATTATTTTCATGACACTTAAATGTGTTTCCCCCAAATTCTCAATATCATAATCCATCTGGATGTTTTATTTTTTATTATTTTTTTATTTTTTAATTTATATTCTTATTAGTAATTTTCATTGCTATAATACAGTAATTTTTACAGTAAAAATTTTTTTTAGACGATATATATATATATATATATATATATATATAAAATTAAAGGCAATATTCAATATACTATAATATACAATATACCATAATGTATAAATATTTTATAATTTAAATAATATACCATTGGGAAACGTGCTTAGTTGTCATGAAAAGAATATCATATTTTAAGAAAATATAATTTCTTCTTTCTTTCTTTTGATTTTGGTGTGAAACATGAGCCAAAGATTGAGAAGTTTCATGAGATTCACCCCAACAAATGACCGGTAGATAATAAATGGGAAAAAAATACATTTTATGAGGTAAAAACCGATTGTTTCACTTTTCAATATGAATGCCAGGTCTGGGTGATCCATGTTAAAGCACAGTGATATATGAGGGCGTGAGAAATCATCCCCATCAGACCCCACATAGATACAGCAAGGGCCGGACTGACTGGATCTCTGGGGGGTACGAGAATCTCACTGAGCACAGACAAAGCCCAAACACCCCCCACACACTGCGAACAACACCCCCAAAAATAAAACAAGCAAAGTGATGCCTGTATAAATCTCACTCACACTGTCTCGCTCTATTTGACGTCCCTCCTACTGCATAATAAAAGCAAGTGCACAAATTGAGTGGAATCAAGCATGCACAGAAAGAGAGAGACGTTGCTTCTTTTACAAGCCCCTTCACACAATACACACGGAGAAACACACACAACTTGTGATATCTTGTGATTTTGTCTTTTTTGATTCTTTTATTAAAACAAGTTATCAGAGACATAAAAGGAAAGGTACAGTATGCCAATAATAAATATGATTGGGAAGAGGATGATTTTGAGGAATATTTTCAATTTCTGAAATAAAAACAAAAAGGTGTTTTTTTGTTTGTTTTGTTGTTGTTGTTGTTGTTGTTTTAAGGTGAAGAATATTTTTAGCTATGTCAACACATTGTATGCATCGTAGTAGGTTTTTATCCTTATAAAACTTTAATAACCACATAAGCAACCATGGAAGTCCAAGTTAAATTTGCAAAACCTACAAAAATGGCAGGCATGATAAACATGTAATAAATGACCCAGTAGTGTCTATGGGAGAAGTTTTGTTATTACCAGGGGTGGAAAGAGTACTCAAGTAAAAGTACTGTTACTTCTCAAAAAATGTAGTGTGAGTAGAGTAAAAGTACCAGTTCTAAAAACTACTCAAGTAAGAGTAAAAAAAAGTAGCTCATTTAAAAGTACACATGAGTAGTTGAGAAAGCTATGCCCCGTAATAATAAACACTGTGTGCTGTCATTTTTAAACTGTAGCACACATACCGTAATTTGTCAGCAACAAAATATAAGTATCCTCCAACAAGTTTCTTTTTCACTGCCAACTTTTAAAACACTTATCTACATGTATCTGATTCCCCCAAAAATAACTGAGAGACAGGATTACAGAGATGAAAAGATGAAAAAGCTATTTTCAATACACAGATCATCATTTAAATCATAATGTATGAAACAAATACATTCAAATCAAATTATGTGTGGGGTCTAAATTGCCCTTAATGCCGACAATGCTCAAAACAATGCAAAAAAAATGCTAAAAAAACAAAACAGAAGAAGACTGTCACTTGGCATGTCACATCCTGCACAATAAAGGGGTATAGAGGAGGAGAAGATAGTGTTTTTTTGGTACTGGGCAGGGGCCACATCAGGCTTTAAGTGGGGGGCCACATTGTCCTCCTTTTGAGAGACATTGTTCTGCATTGATTTAATTCTTGTATTTTATAAGCCCTGTAATAGTTGTGTTCTCATTCTAATGAATGATGCACAATTTTCTGAAGTGTATTTGTGACTAAGTATTGCTCTACTTTTCTATCAGGCATTAGAAAAACTTGATAAAGGCTGAGCAAAATTATACATTATTTTATCATCTCTACTTTCCTGCTTTTTCCTTTCCACACTCTACATCAGGGGTCAGTATTATTAAAAAATTAACAATATTATTATTTTTTTGTTTTTTTATTAAAATGTCACTGTTTTATTCTATTACATTAATACTTTTAAAGCTACTAAAGTCATTCAGCCAAACGCAGTGAGTGTTTTTCTCATTTTCTCGTTTGATTAAGAGTCTTTTAATGACAGACTGCGGCAGGTCTATTAGTTACATTTACACTTCAAAGTCCGACATTTTTATGCAAATTCACTTTTATCCCACTGTTTACGTTCATTTTAGACACAACTGACTGTGTTTACAATAATACCTCACCAAATGGGCATTTTAGGAGAATTATGAAGTCCATTTAACCATTTAGACACATATTAAGATTCAACTTTATTGTCATTGTGCAGAGTACAGAGCCAATGAAATGCAGTTTTTTCACATATCCCAACTAAGCTGGGGTCAGAGCGCAGGATTAGCCATGAAACAGCGCCCCTGGAGCAGATAGGGTAAAGGGCCTTGCTCAAGGGCCCAACAGCGGTATCTTGACAGTGCTGGGGCTTGAACCCCGACCTTTTGGTCAGTAACCCAGAGCCTTAACCGCTGAGCTACTACTGGCCAGAGAGACGGGAGACAATATACAGAGATACAGAGCTACCCCTTTATGCCCTATAGCATGAGTACAATGTGCAGTGCAAATACATATGCCACCTGTCAGTCAAACAGTGCGCACCTATAGAAGTGAGGGAATAAAAATTCAATCTTTTAGATTTTATCGAGATCAACTAGTGGTTATCTTGATATCGCGATTGATGTAATGTGCACATGGTCTAGATGTAAGCATATGCTAAATCAGAAAATTACTCCAAAGTTAATCGTTGCTATGACACTTGAAATTTACCTCAGGTGCATCCCATTTCTCTGGATCATCATTGAGATGATTCTATACTTCTATTGGAGACCACCTGTGGCAAATTACATTTTACGGACATGATTTTGAAGGTCACACACCTGTCTATATAATGTCTCACAGCTGAAAATGCATATCAGAGCAAAAACCAAGCCATGAGGTCCTAGGAACAGCCTGTAGAGCTCAGAGACAGGACTGTATCGAAGCACAGATCTGGGCTTTATGGCAGAGTGGCCAGACATAAGCCTCTTCTCAGTTTAAGACCTTAAAAGCACCTGAAAGACTCAATTGACCCAATCAAACATCTCTGGAGAGACCTAAAAATGGCAGTCCACAGACAGTCCCCATACAACCTGACAGAGCTTGAGAGGATCTGCAGAGTAGATTGGCAGAAATTCCCCAAATCCAAGTGTGCAAATCTTGTTGCATTAAACCCAGAATATCTTGAGGCTGTAATCGCTGCCATAGCTGCTTCAGCTAAGTACTGAGTTAAGTGTCTGAATACTTGTACAATGTGATATTTCAGTTTTTTCTTTTTAATACATTTGCAAAGTTATCAAAAATCAGTTTTTTACTTTGTCATTATGGGGTATGGAATGTAGATTGATGTGAATTGTTTTTAAACTCACATGACATGACTTGGATGGACACGATCAAGCAATTGACCTTCTTCACTGTGAAAAGCCCTTTCAAGTGCAGCTATGAATGTTCACGTGTTGATGTTGAACTGCTGCTTGAGGCATCCTCTCCACATCCATAGCTGTTGGTGCCAGATCTACAGCTGCAGGTCAAGTTTTCTATGCATGATTTGATTTGACAAGAGTCACGAGACTCTCGTAACCAATCACGTTGATGAAACATCAACATAAACATAAAATCAGGAGAGGGAAGTAGCGAACACAGATGGAGGGAAAATAGCACAGTAAAAATACAATTACAGCACTTACATGTACTCGAGTGCAAGTGCAAGAGCATTTGTAAGTCATTACTTTACACCCCTGGTTATTACACATTATTTGATTTACATAAATATAATTAGGTGCATTACCTAATTTGGAGAACTCTGAGTATATGACAAATTCAACACAAATATGCATAGGTAATTGATTTGCCAATTGTTTTCCTTGGCACATACAGCATGAAGGTTGGATATTAAATAGTAAAACCAAATAGCATGAGGTTCAAAAATATGTAAGAAAGACAACTTTACTAAACCTGGGGTGCATTCCTACTCGTTAAATGAATGGTTTTCTGTGTATTAGTGCCTTTACATTTATTTTAAAGACATTCACACCCAGCAATTAACTCAATATACATCCCATTTAAATTTACCTAGTACTAATGTTCTAAATAACAAGATAAACTTGTTAATATAATGTTAAAATATAATGTATTTGATCTGTAACACTTACAACACAATATGTGACACAAAATCAGAGGAGCCAGAATTCAGCTGGAAAAGACAAAGTTTGGCACGTACACTTTTTACCTCCCAAATAATTCAATGATATTCTGTTTAATTACTCGAACCCCTAAATCCCATTCATTAGTTTAATGCAGTTGCATGCAGTATTATGCAGTTAATGCAGTTTCACTGTCAAAACAATTTGACTATATCAGCCATTCAACACTAAATAAACATCTCATTTGTTCTATATAAGACTAAACAATTAATTTGAACAAGAAACAAAAACAAGCAAACTCTAAATGTTGATTTCATCAAAAGTACAGTTATGATTTTTTTATGATTGATTTTGCTCTGCTTGCAGAATTTGTTAAAATTTCAAAGCTGTTATATGCAAAAAACAACAACAAAAAAACAACAACAACAACAAAAAAACACGAACGCGCGGTCACTCATACACTTTGCATGGCGAAATTCTGCGGTTGAAGATGTACGTTTTGTACGTGTGATATCTGCAAAAAAATAACTGCCAAGCAGCCTCTTTTTAATACTGTACTTCATACTCTGGCAGAATGAAGTTTAGCTGCTAAAAATAATATCCTTGTCAATTGGGAATATTCAGTGTAGCGGTTTACAAAGCACCGTCCACTCAGAGGTAATTGCCAAACCAAACAACTTCCTATTGGTCAATGCCGCAAAGTTCAGCAAACTTGAACTCCACGCAAAATCTGCAAAGGAGAAATTCTTCGCTATCCGAAGTCCATTCCACGAAATCCACGATCGTGCAGATTGTGCAGTTTATTTTGCCCATAGAATTTTGCTGTGCAAAGTTATGTGTCACCGCACTTTTCCTTTTTTTGTTTTGGAACTTAGGCCACATCCACACTAATGTTTTCATTTGAAAACCTATTAATTTTCCTACATTTACACATCTCATCCACACTATAATGGCGTTTTCCACTAATAATGAAGCATTCTAAAAACCCTTTACTTTGTAAAACAATGATACTAGGAAACGTAACGTTCCGAAAATGCTCTTTATTACCGCATACCTACGAAAACGATTATGTTAGGAAACTGAATACGTATTGTTGTGAATGTGGCCATAGTTCTGTTCGTTTCTCCAATGAAATCAAAATAATCTCTTTCACATATGTTCCATGTAAATTTGGATTGTAAACAACAAAAAACTTGCTTTTTCACAACTAGTGCTGGTTTCAGAATCCAGTGTTCCAAGATGTTAAGGAATCTCTGAGGATCCTAATTAGATTAGCTTCAATGTCAGTGAAGGTTAAACATGTCAAATATGAAAACATAATCATAAAAACCAGTATTAGAAATAGATACACCTTTAAAAATACATCTTCACATGGGGTTCATGGAATCCAGTATGAAATCTTTGGAGGTACACAGTTTTAACCCTCTTTGTTCTTTAACTTGTTTGGGTCCAAAGGACTCAATGTAATTCAAATGTCACTAATGACCTCCTCAAAGGAGGGACTCAATCTTACTGCTAATGTCACCTCCAAGAGAGTCTCCCAGGTCAAACAGTTGATCAATATTGACTGTCGAGCAACAAAGGAAGTCTGGACGGTTGCCCTCTTCTGCCTCTGACCAGGGACTTTGCAGAAATGCTGTAGCCAGGAATGTTTCCTCATCAAGGTCTACTTCACTGCTCCTTTGGGTTTCCATTAACACATGGCTCTCAACAACACCACCAGGAGCTTCTAGAGGGCTGATATGGGTCCCCCTAACCATCAAGTCCTCATCTTCTTGGATGGAGCTCAAAGGAACACCTTCGTTCAAGCTCAGTTCTCCATTAAGGGCTGAGTCTAGCAGGGCATCCCAGTCAAAGTTGCCCTTCAGGGAGCTTAAATCATCTTGCTCATCCATGATCAGCCATGGGGAGCTTGAACATCGTGGAGCTTTGCTCCCGCCAGTCCTGTGGGCGTAAGGCTGTTTCCTCTTGTTGCCCTTCCCTGAGACCCAGCAACTAAGCATTGTGGCTTCAGCCAAACGAGGGTCCCAGTTCTGATCGGCTCCCGTGGCTTCCTCAAACTCTTTCAGGAGCTGCTGGGACTCAGGACTCACACAAAGACTTCCGTTCAATCCAGTGGTGGCTACAACTTGTCTAGTCTGGGGGTTCATCCGGAGCCGGTTCTGAAAAGCTGGATTGATTTGCACAGGGGGCATTCGACGTTTCTTGTAGGCGCCGCTGAGGAGACGTTCCGCATATTGAGGGTCGATCTTCCAGAAGCCGCCCTTCCCTGGCTCATCTTTTTGCCTTGGGATTTTAATGAAGCATTTGTTCAGCGACAGATTGTGGCGGATGGAATTCTGCAATGATAAATGGTAGATGAATTAGTAAATTTGGCTTTTTGAAGTGTCAACATGATCACACGGGAACTTGACACGTTGACATTGGCAACATTATGCCAAGTTACTGACAAGCACCATCTCCCATTAGATATTTTTTCATCAGTACAAAAATGTTTACCTTGTTAACTCTGAGCAAGCATCTTTTATATATGCAGGTCCGATTGAAACCAGGAAGGAATCGAGTTCACATAAACAATGAGGATTGTAAGATTACATTTTTACTCCACTGATGGTTAGGTTTAAGGTTAGAGTTTGGGTTAGGGCTTATGGTAATAGAATATTAAATCCAGTTAACAGCATTACATAATTTACAGCTAAAACTTGCTTTTAGAGCCACTCTGTGGACATTTCACAGAAATGAAACAGAAACCATAGCTCACACAAGCCGTCATTTCATGACCGTACCTCACACAAGCCTGTACACTTCTAGCTTCGAAAACTTGGGGCAGTGGTTTGAATTTTGGGAAACACAGACTGAATTCAACAACAGAACTTTCATTTGTTGCTGCCAAATTATAGTGAGATCAGTCTTGAAGTTCGAAATTTCTGCGCCACCAGTCTCTCCAAACAAAGTGTAAAAAATCACAAATTAAAATTTTCAAGCAGGATTTTCTGAAAATTCCCCTCATGTGCCACTGGTCGTAGAACAGATAGTCACGGTCAAAACTCATACCAGTGATTTAGTCAATGTTTGTGTGTTGGGAAGTCAGGAAGCTCAAACAAACAGAGCAATATATGATAGCATCACAGTGTTACACTTTTCAGGGAAATCAAGTTACAAATGGCTTACTTATAGTTGTCTTTGCACTTTGAGAAAATTTTGACTTTTGGTCTAAGTTTAAGTCTTACTGTGTATGGCTCTATAAATTCAGACACATGAATGCACTTGTATTATTACCATAAACTTTACTAAACCAGGAAGTACACATGCATAGAAGTTATACATTAAATACCTCATGAAATGGCTTGTCAAGCTCAGTTTTCTTTCTCATATTGATCTATTGGGGTGGAACAACAGTATAAAAGTGCTTGTCCCTTTTATTCAAATAGCCAGTAAGCTTTAGTTTACATCGCAGCCATGAACATTATTTGCTACTTGCTATTGACAGTCAAAGGCATATGTTCTTAGGTAGTATCATTCTCATTCTAGTCTGCATTTGATTGGACAAGCATTAAGATACACCCAAGGTTGGATTGGTAATCTGGTATACTGGGCATTTTTCCGGTGGGCCGATGAACTTTGGGAGCGATCAGAGGCAGTGGCCAGTGTGCCGGCCGCGAAACGAGCCGAATGGGCCGCGTTAAGCTTAAATGAGCCACCGCGTTATCCAGAACGGGCCACAAAATGGTGATATGCCGAAGGGGGCAGCGATATGCATAAAAGGTCAGCGACCGCTCAACAACTTTTGGGCCAGTTTCTATGTAAAATCCCAGGGAGATTGCTCTTCCCAGTCCACCCCTCGCTATGCCCCTGAGTGCAAGATGAGTCATCAATTTTTTTACTGTTTTCCCAGAGGAGAAAAGATGTCTGAATTTCTGCTAAACATCCATTTTGTCAACTCTCAGGAGTATCCTAGCCTATAGACAGCATCAAAGCTAAGAGACATGGAGTTAATTCAAAGTCTTTCTAGCAAGTCAGTCCATTGGCGGCCATCTTTGGAACACACTCAGGCAGCCATTTTTAATGTAAACAAGTAGCATACAAGAGCAGCTTTTATCTACTTGAATAGGGAAAGACCAAAATCTCCAAAACGGCTGGTCAAGATTATGATCACGATTACAATTACCAAGATTAAGAACATATTTCAAATCAGCAGTAAAATCTGACAACACTGGAATCATAAATTGTGCTTCTTTACCTCAGATTATGATAAAAAGATGCAATTTTACCAGCTTGTCTAGTTAATGTGCATGCACGTTCTCAAGTCGATTGACAGGCGATGTCGGAATCTAAAAGGAGATTGGCTTGTTTTCCTGTAAAGCAGGGATTCCGTTGACCATTCCAATTTCTCCCATTCATTTTAATAGAAGTGGCCCATGTCTGCTAAATAGTCTCTGGTTAAAGCCTCAAAAGACCTGATTTCATGGGGTCTTTAAAGAACTCCATCTTGCATCAATGTATTGGGCAGATAGACCAACCACCAAACCACAAGGCAATTATGTTTAAATGAAGCACTGACCTCCTAACCTTGGTTAAACATTGTTTTGAGTTAAAATAACTTAAAACTGAGAGAATGTCTAAGTAGTCTTCAAAGAATAGAGCCTATGGCTGAGGGGTTTATTAATAATTCACCAAAAAATTAATATTTTTAGAAATCCCCCTATTTTTGTAAATATCCAACTTATGAGCTCATTCTTCCTCCTAGCCACACTTTGAAAAGCAGTTAAAAATTATGTTTTAAATGAAGCCAAGGGGGCTTGTTCAAATGTCCAAAGAAACATTGTTTTTGTACTACACCGTATTGCTCAGTGGTCAAGTGGGTCTACACTTTTGCTGCAAGTCTTACACCTCAAGTACAATTAAGCTTATAATGCTCTTCCTTTTTGTGGTAGTCATGCCAAATACTCATCTCAAAATATCAAGTTTCTGAACGATCTTTCAGAAAGGTTTCAGTTTGTCTCTCTCCAATACACAACCTATGTTTGCAGGTGCTAAAAAAGGCTTTCTATCTCTCTAGTCTGCTCAAACAATAGCACAATAGTCCTATTTTCCCCTTTGCCAGATATGCAAATGATTTGGGTCTCAGTGTAGGCCATCCAGGAGCTGCATACATGTAAGTGTAAATGAGTTCAAGGCATTTTATCCCTTTAAGCAATATTTGCCTATTGAATCTTACCTGCCAAGTGGGATCTGCATAGCGGAAGTAACAGAAGTTGTCTGTGATCCATTTGTAGATGCATGAGAGAGTTATTTTGGTTTTCTTACTGGCTTGCATGGCCATGCAGATGAGTGTTGCATATGAGTAAGGAGGCTTGATATGAGGGTTGGTCTTATAATCGACTTCATCCGGACAGTGCCCGTGTGCAACCAAGCTGGGTAGAGCTGACAAGGAAGGCACCCTGTAGAACGCCGCTGCCGTTGGTTTGCCAGGGGTCAATGGCATACCTATGGATGCTGGATCTCCAGCTAAAGGAGATGCAGGTGCATCCGAACCTACTTGTTTCCCGAAGAAGTGACTCTGGTGTTGGCTGCATGAAGATGTGTGTTGCCCCCCACTGGCGTTAAGAATTGAGAATTCCTGCAGCCATTGGAGGCTGGTCAGGCTGTCGTCTAAATTGTCGGAGCCGCAGCTGCTGCTGTTGTACTCAATTGAGCTCCTGTCTAACTGCTCAGCCTGGGCAGCGGCAGTGACCACTTCCTCCTCAAGCCCCACCGAGCCTTCCGGCCAGGGATCCGCACAGCTAATGGAGAGCATGGTCCCTTCACCTCCCCAGCCAAACCCTGATGAGAAGTAAAGTTTATAGCAGGGGATTTCAAACTTTATATACTCCATCCAGACATCCCCATCCAACTGATGGACTCCCAATATAAAAAGGTTTTATTATTATTATTATTATTATTATTATTATTAAAAAAAGGTTTTCTCCGTAACACTTTATAGAAATACTTTACAATAAGATGTTACGATTAGTCACCGCTATAGTTATCATGAACTAACATAAGTAATGTTTAAAAAATTTAACATAATTGTATTTGTCCACACCATTACTGATGGGTCTAACATATATATATATATATATATACAGTATATACATGGTGGCATTTTACAATAATGTTACATTTGTAAACATTAGATAATGTATTAGATATTGTGAACAGCATTTACAGCATTTATTCATCTTTGTTCATGTTAGTTAATAAAAATGTCATTGTACATTTTTAGTTCATGTTAGTTAATGGGGCATTAACTAATATTAACATATACAACTTTTGATTTTAGAAATGTATTAGTATATGTTGAAATTAACATTAACTTAGATTTATAAATGCTTAATAAGTATTGTTCATTGTTAGTTCATGTTAAACCATTTTAACAAATGGAACCTTATTGTAAAGTGTTACATATACATATATATATATATATATATATATATATATATATATATATATATATATATATATATATATATATATATATATATATATATATAATATTATAATTTAATTTTATTATAATTTATTTAAATATATATTTTTATATATGTTTATATATATATATATATATATATTTATATATATTTATATGTTTATATATATATATATATATATATATATATTGCTACTTTATTCAAGATAATATTGTATTTTATTTTATATTTTTATTTTTATTTTCTTGTATTATCTTAAATTTGTTTTTATATGTGAACTAAAAATAAACAAAGTATATGTATAAAATAACATTAGCCATGATTAATAAATGCTATATAATAAATTAGGCCTGTTGATTGTTAGGTCATGATCTCTAGTATATTAAAAATGTTAATTAATACAATGTATATTTAATTTTGTAATACCTATAACTGACTAACTTTATATAGGCTAGCATTATTATCTTACATAAGGCTCATCATTTATTATTAGTTAATGTTCATTCAAATAGTTAGCAATAGCATAAACATCGTTTTATTTGATCATTGGGGTCTTGGTTGAAAACCCTGAATCCATGTTTTGTTTTAATAGATGATCATTTTCGATGGAATAATAGGAAACTGTGGCAACGGAAGTTATTCTGGATTTTGGAGAAGAAATGTTGCTTTATTTGGACTCTCCAGTTTATAGAGGTCATAGAACTTTCCTGAAACCTCACAGGTCGCTCTTTACAACGTCCCATAACTGACGTCTGGAAATCCACAACAGAGCAGATCCCAAACCTAACATTCCTCAGCCGGACAGGTGCATCTGAACCACACGAGGCCACGATATTATATTCGATATATTGAATATTCAAATGTTCAAATAAGAGGCTCAGTGTCAAAAGGAATAGTCAAATAAAATCGGCACAAAATGTTTGTCACGCGTTTACAAATTGAATGAATGAATTTTTAGTAGCAATTTGTAATGAATAAAATATAATTTAAATATATTTCAACCAGCAATTACATTTTTATTTTTATTTAATTTATTATTTTACCATGCATAATTAAGCATAAAAATATCTTCACAATTGCAAAGGCAAAAATGTATTTTTATTTTTATAGCCATTGAATACATATAAGAATGTTTTAGGCTATAATAGTAAATACAGTATTAATACATTGTCTGAGCTGCTAATAACTGTCACAACATCATAACCTCTTAGATCAACTCACCTGTCTTTATTGATCGGATTCTTTACGAATAGGAAAATAACATAAAGCTCCACTTTATCCGATTGGATCGAAATATCTTCCAGAGGTGAAATTCCAGGAGAATGCGAGTGTGCGTCTCAGTTCAAGGTCTCCAGGGCAGCAGAAGCTCCGGGCCAGTTTAATACCTGCTGCAGGACGTTTGTCCGGTCACCCGAGCAACGGTACACCCCCCTGTAAACAGCTTCCCGTTCTTCTATTGGTCTACAGGCTGCTATGGTGATTTGTCTTTTTATCGCTCTTGAACAGGTTTGCTCGTCACGCACGTCAATTTCATGTCTGGCTGGCAAAGAGAGAAGGTCAAAACAAGTTACATTTGACAAACATTGTGTTGCTTTCAATGGAATTGTATCGTTGATGATAGAGAATAATGATGAAATGGGAAATAAAAGAAAGGGTGGCATTATCATCCTCACCTAGACAATATAAACACACACACACACACACACACACAAACATTTTTGCTGCTTGTTCAATTTACTTAATTAAAATGAACAAAAGCAACACAATACTAGAACATTTAGTCACAACTTAATTTCATTGCGTTCTATCCATTTCAATTTCTAAAATGAAAGTTTACTTAATCCAGTTGGCGGTGTTAAAGCAGCATTGATGAAACTGGGCAGGGCTTTTCCATTTCCCAGCATGCTTTGCATGGGACTCGATAGGAAGAGTAAATTTTAAACTTAAGTGTTATTTTGTGCATTTCTTTTCTTTTTTTTTTTTCAAGACAAATATGAAGGGGGGGGGGGGGGGGGGGCTGGATACATTGGCACCCGGGACGGAGCAGTGCGGTGACCTTGGTGTGTGCACATGTTAAGTTTGTACATTTGTACAAAAAAAAAATTACTAAAATAGCAACTGTGAGTGGGGTGGCCAATGTTGTGGCCAGGCTTCGGTCCATGCTGGCCACGGTCACCCCTGGCCACCCCCTAGCTCTGCCACCTCGGACAGGTAGGTGTCACACAAAACTTCGCAGAGTAAATACTGTGCTAACCATATCATACCTGATCTACACTCTGTTAAAATCAGCATGTTTTTAGCATGCTAACATTCACATTCACTTGTTAGTGAATAAAGAAATAAAAGAGATTTATTTGAGTTACACCAACATGTTTAATTTTGTTGGGTTCACTCAATTCAATTAGGTTCTTTCTATACCAAGTTTTTGTGTTGAGATTACATAGTAATTTTAAATTAAGAATACTTATTTCGAGGCCTGGGTAGCTCAGTGAGTATTGATGCTGACTAACACACCTGGAGTCATGAGTTAAAATCCAGGGTGTGCTGAGTGACTCCAGACAGGTCTCCTAAGTAACCAAATTTGCCCGGTTGCTAGGGAGGATAGAGTCACATGGGGTAACCTCCTCATGGTTGCGATTAGTGGTTCTCGCTCTCAATGGAGTGTGTGGTAAGTTGTGCGTGGATCGCGGAGAGTAGCATGAACCTCCACATGCTGTGAGTCTCTGTGGTGTCATGCACAACAAGTCACGTGATAAGATGTGCAGATTGATGGTCTCAGAAGCGGAGGCAACTGAGACTTGTCCTCCACCACCCGGATTGAGGTGAGTAACCATGAGGACCTACTAAGCAGTGGGAATTGGACATTCCAAATTGGGAGAAAAGGGGATGAAAAAATCAATAAATAAAAAATAATTTTGAACATTTCGAACCAACGTACACGACTGAATCAAATTCAGGCATTTTGGAATAATCTTTGGAGTCCTTCAGATTTTACTTCAGAAAAAGAACGTAGGCCTAAAATATTCATTATAAATGTAAGAATTTTGGTAACACTTAATGTTCCATTTGTAAAGGGTTTATAAACAGCTTCATCAACAACTAATACGTAATTTACAAATGCATTGTAAACTATTAATATGCGATTATAACAACATAAATAAAATATGAGACTTTCATGCAATACTTCCCAAATACTTGTTATACATGCTTAATAAATACACTTATTCATACTTATGCTAATCAAAAACATAAAATGGCTAAATTTATGTCACAATGCAGCAAGAAATAAACTATTATAGTGAGATTAAAAGGCTTTGTGTTTATATTCATTACTCTCTTTCCTAGCGTAAGAGCTGGGTCCGCTTCATGGTAGTCCGCATATATATTTGATCTGGCACAGGTTTTATGCTGGATGCCCTTCCTGACTCAACCCCCAGTGGCTGGGGGACTCACTCACACACATATGACATAAGGGGCCATTTAGAGTCTCCAATTCTCTTAACCTGCATGTTTTTTGGACTTGTGGGGGAAACCGGAGCACCTGGAGGAAACCCACGCAAACATGGGGAGAACGTGCAAACTCCACAAAGAAAGGCCCTAGTTGAGCCGAGACTCGAACCCAGGACCTTCTTGCTGTGATGCGACAGTGCTAACCACTTCATTACTATAATGTCTTAAAAAAGAATGGTGCTACTCCCAACTTACCTTCAGTATTCCTAGTTAAGTCCTCTGCAAAAACCTGATAGCCATTATACCATACTGAGCTTTATGAACATAGGATTCTAATGTTGACAACTCTTTGATAAATAATGCATATGTTTCAATTTGATATAAGTGTATATTTGAACAGGGTATTCATGTAAAATATGCATTATAAAGCATTTAAAACAAGTTAGGCTCACTATTTGGCAAGTATTGCGTGAAAGTCCCTTTTTTATTCATGTTGTTATAACTCCATATCAGTGGTTTAGAATGCATTTGTTAATCATGAATGAATTAAATCATTATGAGTTAAATAAGGGTTTTGTTTTCAGGGACCACAGGGGGCCAGAAGGTGTGGTAGGGGGTGCGTGGGAAATTTAAAAGAAAAGTGTGTATAAAAATGTAAAAAATAAATAAATAAAAAAATAATACTACTATTTCATTTTGTTTTCTAAAAACTGTTTGGAAAGACCAAGAAAGGGTTGTAAAGTAGTTCTCTGTAAATGCTTCGGAACAATATTTATTGTAATAAGCAATTTTCCAAAAACATTTCCCATTTTTCTCTTCATGTACTGTACATCTAACATTACTCTGTAAACTTAATAATGTCAAGTAAGTCATTTGCTGTCTTTTTTTCATCTATAGACAGAATGATGGTGCGACCTGCTGATTGGCCGTTGTCAAACGTGAAGGAAGAGACACAGAGACTTTTATTGCTACAGTTGCTTCAGTGAGTTCATCAGCCACACGCATGAAGCGTTCAAGAGGCCACACCATCTTGTTTCTATTTCACCTACATTTATTCCCTCTATGTTACCAACAATCTGAGGAGATGCGCTCAAGCTCTTAACCAGTTTAAATCGTAATGTGGCATTTGTGTGAAAACAATGCTTATACTTTAAAGTTACTGTTTGTGAATGCAGTCTGACACCTGAACTGTCCCAGTCTCAATAACAGCATTGTGTTGAGAGGAGTCCTTTCCCCTCTTCCCTTAGAGTTAGTCATCCGTGAAATCACACATTATTAAACCCTGTCAGATCCGTAGAAACTGTATGAGAAAAGTAAAAAAAAGAAACTGTATTTTGGATAACTGTAAGTTACACTGTCAACCCTAATGTTGTAATTACTGGAAAACATCTTAACAAATATCTATGTTCCTTGAACTTATTTTTCTTAAAAATCCATAGACAAAAGATTTTAAGTGTTAATAACTCAAACTCGAGTACTAAATTGAGGTAATGGGGAATACCCATAATGCCATGCGCTTGAATGATTTAATTAATGAACTGTTTTCTCTGTCAAAGGGAACACATGGGGGCATTTAAAAAGTTGTCATTAAGAATTCATCGAGGTTTGAGCTCTTTTGTAGTATTATTTATGTTGTTTTGTTTTGTGTGATGTCACCATTAGGGTGGTCTGTGTCCCCTTTGGTCAGATTGGACCCTTTTAACTCTGTCTCAGTTCCACTTGTACATGTGCAGCTGAAGTTAGTTATTTCCAGGATAAATGAACTTAATCACACAATTTCTGAAGACAACATTACTCAATTAAAGCGAGGGAACGAGTTTAAGATGTTTTCATGTGAACTATATGAATAACTTATAATTACTGGTGATTTATAGATTTATATATAATATAGAAAATACATGTCATTTTACAGTAAAATTTTACAGTTCAAATGATTGTGAAAGACAGCAAAAAGATGCTCCCAAAATTCCCTGTGTGATAAATAACATTTTATTTAAATAACAATTATGTCTTTTTCTTATCAGTATCATGTAGTTTACACTAATATATATATATATATATATAAGATTTATGCCTTTTATTTTATAACAGCATTCCATCAAATTGAATTGAGTAGCCAAAATAAATAAATAAATAAATATTATAAAAAATGGCACAATTCATTTGAGAGTTTTGTGGAGAAAAAAAAATCCATTTTGATTATATTGAATGTGTAAATCCTAAAAATAAAAAAATAAAATACAAAATAATCTTTGTGTAAACATTTGTTACATTTCATGTGGTTTAGTTAATGTTACATTATTTTAAGGTCATGCGTGTTACCCTGATAGTGTTTTGTCTTTGTGTCTGCCGTTGTTTAAGGCCATGTTTGATGAACTTTAAGTCAATATGTGATACAAGGCAGGTAAAGCTCAGCTAAGTTGATATATATTAAAACTATGTGATAAATACTAATGATAAATACAGTTATCTAAATGATTATTATTATTTTATTATTATTTTCTTGTAATGTATGTATTTATATATTTACAGGCTTGTTTCCCTTCGTGTCCACAGAAATGAACAGCTTGATTTGATATGATGAACAGAGTGAGCAATCAGTGTCACACAAATGAGTTTCACCATGTTTGAATCCATCTTTTTTTATCAGAAAAGGAGAACCAGATTTTTCTCTTCAAACTGTCAGTTATTCTTCAACAACTTGTATCAGTCTGAAGTCAGCTTCATGTTAGGAATATATCTTAACTTTCATATGCTGAACCATAACCTTCAATTTGCCTTTTCAATGAACTTGTTGAAAATATATTTATTTATTTATTTATTTATTTTTGTATAATTATCATTAGATTCAGCTTCATTTTAAACCACTAGAGGGCAGCAGCGTACAACTGCTCACAAGTCAGCTTTTGCAACAGGTTTCTCTATTCATTGCATTGATATATACAGAACTATTGCAACATTTTATGACATATTTAATTATTGAATTTAGTTTTAAATCTATCTACTTACATTTAGTTACTAATATAATATTTATTCATATTTATTATATACATGTAAAAATTAATTCATATATTCTGTTTGTTTATTATTATTTGGTCCATTATACCCCTCCATAAGTAAGGCAACATGTAGATTCTCTATTTGTTTGTAGATGCGTTAAAAACTATATTACATTTAATCTTTATTTTAATATAATATCTTCTAAGATTAATTTGACATGACAGTTGAGTGTACTCAACGTATGCAACTTGCATACTGTGGCCCCCAAAATTATTCAGACACAAAAGCACTTTATCAACTAACTACACTTGAAAGTGTAAAACATTTCACAAAAAGAAGTTTGTTAGGTTAAATTATGAAACAGTCGATAATTTTACCTATTTAGACAGTTTCTGGTTGTCAAATGTTAGTTGAACATGTCCATAGTTAATGTGCTGAACTACACCTGTGCTTACTCGTCTAGGACATGTGTGTACTTGAGGGGAAATGACTATCACCTTGACAGCAATTTATTAAAATTGTAACAATGGCTCAGAAAGCCCAGATGAAGGTCCAAAGTCCCTTAATTTCACTTCGATCAATCATTCACAGAGAAAAGCACAGAGCTTCTGCTAAAACAAATTAGAGTGGGGAAGTCCTGCCCAATTATGACCAAAACAGTTCAAGATAAAGCCCTGAAGATAAAAGCATGTAAACACATGATCCTCTAGCAAGGAAAAGACAAAATAGTGGCACATATAGGGATGAAAGTGTTTGTTTCAAATTGTTTCAAGCACAGCCTAACATGATTTTAACACAATAAAATCACTTACTTTATCTGTGTAAAGTCATATCCAATACCGGGATCACAAGCTGTCATGACAATGTTGCAGTACTGGATATAATTTAGTGCAGATTAGCAGGTTAGCAATATTATCACACAAAAGTCATGTTAAAGGTGCACTTAGTCAATTTTTCCTCTTTAAAAAAGTTGAACTTGTAAAAGACATGAATTGCAATTGTGCAATATATGTAGGAAATCATGATCACTTACATTAAAATGAAGACTCCAGTTATATCAGTAATCTTATAAAAGCTGTTTTATTCTACATAGAGAGGGTCCACACACGGGGGCTGCCATGTTAGACTCACATGTCCAGCTGAATACTACTGTATTAATCTGTTATTGGACACTTTCACTCATTGATTAAAGTAATCATGACTGACTGTGAATATGATGTGTCATCTCTACAATGATATCTGAAACTAAAACTATTGATTTAAAATGATGCTGCATCCAAACCGATAGGTGTCACTGTAAATCCAAAATGACACAAAGACAAAAGTTTCCGAGTGCACCTTTAACACATGCAGTATAATGTTTACATCTTGAGGCTATACTTTTGAAACAGTGTGTATGTTCAAGCCTGTCAATCCATGTTGCAAACAATGGGCTAGGTGATTGTCAAAATTTGTGAAAAACTTTTGCATAATTTCTCTAAGCAGTTAAATTTGATTGAATGTGTGCTCTCCATTGCCTTGCCAAATCTAGCACACTATCTCCCACTATACTGATACTAATGTCACTGTATCCCTCCTCGCATCCAGATCATTGTGCTACAACTCAATACACAGAATGCAGACGAAACGCCCAGCTCCATTACATTATAGATAGCCTTCTCCATAACAGGCTTTCTCTGACACCTGCTATGAATTATTCAGTCTATCAGTTGAGTGGGTTGAAACTCCTCAGTTAATTTCAAAGCACTAGCTAGCTAACAACCACCATTTATACCTGACTGGATCCCACGAGCATGGGCCATTATACTCTAATGCATGATACATCAAATAAACAAGAATTTGTCAAAAGTAATCCAAAAGTAATCAGATTACTTAAATGTGATCCAAGAGATTACAGTACAGACTACAATTTCCGTCATGCAATTTGTAATCAGTATCATATTACAGTTCAGAAGTAATCTACCCAGTGCTGGACATTTAAAGATATGTGCTAAAAAAATGTATCTATCAGCCAAATTCTCAGCATCCAAAATATTATATTGTAGGGTTATAAAATGCTTTTTATGGTACTACATTATGCCAGGTGACACAGGTGGACAATAGATCAGTATGGCTTATTTGGCAGTATTTCAGACAGTGTACTGTACTAACATGTTCATGAATTTGTATAATGGATAAGGAATAATGTCCAGCTCACTGTACGTTGTCCTCCTTTTTACAAAGGCTCTTATCAAATCACTAAATAAGAATAGACATGAAATATTGATTTGTGTTGAAATTATTATATTATGTGAGAAGAAAGGGATGAATGTCAATAGTTAAGCTATTAATATATAGCTATAAAATATTTGATCACAGAATGCCATATGAGCAATCAGAATCAAGTATTTCAGTTTTAAATGTTTTTGACATTTTTTTTTTATTTTTATAGATGAGTCATTGTTTATGGTTGTTCTGTTTTAAACCCTGCCATCTTTGTGCGCTTTAAGCATTTAACAGGTTGTTACATTTATTACACATTTCCTTTGTTATTATTAACAGGCTATTATAACTATTCTTAAAGGGTTAGTTCACACAAAAATATAAATTCTCTCAACATTTATTCCACATTTATTTATGCCATCCCAGATGTGTAAAACTTTCTTTCTTCTGCTGAACACAAATGAAGATTTTTAGAAGAATATTTCAGCTCTGTATGTCCAGAACTTTGAAGCTCCAAAAATCACAAAAAGGCCACATAAAAGTAATCCATTTGACTCTAGTGGTTTAATATATGTCTTCTGAAATGATATAACAGGTGTGTGTGAGAAACAGATCAATATTCACTATTAACAGTCAGTCATAATTAATTTTATCCAAGAGTGAAAGTGTCCAATAACAGGACTGTTATTGAGATTAAGTGAGTAGTATTCAGCTGGTCATGTGATTGTAACATGGCAGCACCCGTGTGTGGACCCTCTCCATGTAGAACAAAACAGCTTTTATAACATTCGTTTTAATGTGAGTGCTCATGATTATATATACTGTATATATTTTTCAAAATTTCAATTAATTTCTTTAGTTGTAAAATGTTTTTAACGAGTAAAACATTTCTGAGTAGACGTAAGTCCTTTTTTACTGTAAATCTACACTTTCGGATTCAGCCACCTAATGATCAGAGCTGGTCAAAGGTAGAGATTTATAGTAAAGAAGGACTTAAATATTGATCTATTTTTCACCCACACCAATCAAATTGCTTATAAAGACCAGGATTTAACCACTGGAGTCTTATGGTTTACTTCTATGCTGCCTTTATGTGATTTTTGGACCTTCAAAGTTCTGGTCACCATTTCACTTGTATGGACCTACAGAGCTGAAATATTCTTCTAAAAATTTTCATTTGTGTTTTGAAGAAAGAAAGTCATACTCATCTGGAATGGCATGAGGGTGATCTATCCCTTGAATAATTAGGTCGATTTAATGTGTTCATTTAGTGTGGTTAGTTATATTAAAACATTTAAAAAATAAATAAATAAATAAATAAATAACGCAATTAACCATGCCCCCGACCTGTATGTTAATTCCGTAATAAGGAATGTTCCCACCATTGGAGGAATTCAATCTTGATGTGCCACCTTGATGCAGTAGGAGGCAGACAGCGCTTCATTCTTATATAATAATCTAACAAAAAAAATTATATAACAAAATAATTATAATTATT
This sequence comes from Moxostoma hubbsi, assembly GCA_032164185.1. Taxonomy (NCBI): domain Eukaryota; kingdom Metazoa; phylum Chordata; class Actinopteri; order Cypriniformes; family Catostomidae; genus Moxostoma; species Moxostoma hubbsi. Next base: position 9,503,430 of record JAVLUX010000007.1, on the reverse strand, counting down.
ATTATTATTTTGTTGATATTATTATTATTATTATTATTATTATTAAAAATGTATTAACTAAAAAGTATTTACACACAATATACACCGCACAGTATGTAATGTAAACAGAAAATGTAAATAGAAATGTTTTATCTGACCAATCATTACACGACGCCTTCCTGTTCTTGGAGTTCTGACCAATGAGAGAGTTCACACTGATCTCTGGTGTCCAATCACGGACGACAGGCTGCTTTAAATTGCGTCACTTGAGCCGATTGACAATGTGCCGAGCGACCAATGGGAGGCTCGTGTGTACTCGCTGTTTAGGCTAGCGAGCCAATCAAATGCCGCGCTTGGGTTTGTTGTTGGTTCTGATGACATGAAAATATTGTTGTTACTGGCAGGAGAGCGAGGCGAGCGTGTGAAGGAAGGGCCTGACAGGGACAAACATCATAAAACATTGTACCGGTCGATCGCACGGAGATTACGGTTCACGGGAGTCGCGGAGGAGCGAATAGCGGCGATGTCGGTGAATATGGACGAATTGAGACATCAAGTGATGATTAACCAATTTGTTTTGACTGCTGGATGTGCGGCGGATCAAGCGAAGCAGCTTCTGCAGGCGGCGCACTGGCAGTTCGAGGTAATCATCGATTGATCATCATCGATAAACAGCCATATACATAGAGATCAATTATGTGTACTTCCTCATTCTAGTGTTTTAAACCAAACAGGAGTGTTGTGAAGTATCTCAAAACCTAGTAAGCTGCCTATCTAGACAACACTTTTGGCCTTGAATGATGCCCCCATAAGGTAGCTCACTTGGTTTTGTGTCACAGTCGTGGTATTTCTGTATTCTGTATACGGTCGTCATGTCGTTATATAAAGTCAACACGCGGTTGTTGATGTGTAAATAATTGGTAAACAACTGGGTTGAGATTGATATTGTTTTCATGGCATTATGAGGGCTTATCCTGCTGTTAGGCAGTTTGACTCTTTAAAGAAACAGTAAGGCAGCTTGAATCCACACTAAAGCTCTGACATAATCTCTCAGTGAAACACAGAGATCATTACAAGCCATTTCATGTCTGTACACGAAGTCACATGTTGTAATTCTCTGGTTCGCCAGACACAAACTAGAGCACACCATAACCAAAATTGCACTGTATAGAAACGATAGCAGTGCATTTGATGCAAATGTGCCTTTTGTTATGAACAAATGATTCATTCATAAGAGCACCACTATACGCCAGCTCTCTTTTAAAGCGCTGAGTGGTTGTTTTCATCGTTTCCTGTAAGAAGGAAGTGTTTCCCACAGAGAGGATCTCTGTTGCAACATACTACAGAGAGTTTGTTTACATTCTCTGGTGAAAATTCAGCCAAGTAAACCAAGCATAAGTTTATCGTTCATATCGGTGCTCATTGTGGTACTTGTTAAGTAGATTGTGTAGCTGATTTGAAACGGTCCTGTTGTTTATATGATAGGACACATGCAATCTGGTTTGCTCTCCAAACGAGTGTGACGAGTTCATATGTGTGTTTTGCTTATAAAATATATATATGCGTGTAGTAAACCAGTAAGTCCCATGGTTTGATTCCATTGAGCAGAATCTGAGTAAGTAGGGTAAAGTTAACTCTACTTCCCTGATAGGACATGTTCATCAATCACCAAGATGTCTATTTGATGTACGTGTTTACATCTGGAAATGTATTCTCTATGTTGTTTGCTCATCTGCAATACGTCTCGGATGTCAATAAGATGTTCATCAGATGTCTTTGAGACATGTATGATTTAGATAGTTTGTAACTTTTTTTTTTAAGAGATGTTTAGCAGATGATAGTTAGATTGTGATGCTTTCCAGATGAAAAGATCTAAAAACAGACATCTCAGAGATGTACCTGTGCTACTGTTTCTAGAACTCTACTGATATGTTCAGAATGCAATATTAGCCTACCTATCACCGAATACTGTGTAGTTAATGTTGTATACTGTCTATTTGATAAAAACAGTATGTGAAACAGAACGTAAAATATGAGAATTGTTTCAAACATTAATGTGCTACATTGAGTGTGTTTACATGAACACCAAAACGCTGATAACTCTGAAAAATCTGAAAAAGCAACAAACGAATTTTCATGAGATTTGTAATACGTCAAACCACGAAGAGTCATGCTAAACTTGCATACATTGGATAAGCCGGTAAGAATGGTGGTAACAGGGCCATAACCACCATAGACATTGAGGGGTGTGTCTACTGATATGGGGTTTTCCCATGGTTGATTATTAAATTAATTAATTTGGTCCCCTCCCCAATCCTGAATATGTAGTTACATCCTTGGGCGGTAAAGGTGTTTACATTCAACGTGAAATCGGGGTAATGTGCGAAAATCTACCTGTGTCGATCGGTTTATTCTTAAGCGGTTTATGACCATACACCAATAAAAGGAAAGCAGTTTAATGTGTTTACAGGACCACACGCACGTTGTTGGCTTATTAAGCATGATCGGTGTAAGAACATGCATGTAAACCTGCCCAATGTCACATGACTTCATTACGTGTATGTTTAATCCTTCATCATCTTGGCAATAAAAATGGTTATTTTACATTTTTATTATGTAAAACTAGTCCCTCATTTAAGTTTGTGAATGAGGCCACTTCATAAACATTAAAATAGTCACTGTTTCAAAAGGATAGCCACAAGACATAAACAATATGTGTTACCATGACTCTAGTGTATTTAAATCAGGAATTTAGTGCAATAAAATTGATTACGGTTTACGGTGTTGCATCGTCATGGCAACGAATTTGTAATATTTGATGCAACTTTACACAGATAAGGTTAGTAAGTGACTTTATTGGCCCCATTCACTTCCTTGAAAGCGCCTTTCTGTATCAGCAATTGTTCAGCTGACAAATATTGTCAATTTATTTTGTGTTTATCCCAGAACATTCATATAAACTGGGATAGAAGAAAGTAGTTTAACATCCCAAAAATTATTCACATCACATTTAAGATAAAAAGTTTGATTAGGGCTGGGTGTTACAGCGATTATATGGCGTCGGTATAAAGTGTCAACCGGTGGAGATTTTTCGATTCAATCTATATAATACCTGTGTGCATGACACTTCACCTGGCTTCACGCAAGACTGATCGTGAGAGAGATGAACAAACATGGAGTGGGTCTCTGTTCACATTATCATTTTTGGGTCCGAACCACGGTCCGATTAGGTTATCAATGTCAGTACAAGCGGCAGCTGTTTACCACTGTATCTAGGTAACAACTCGAGAAGACGTCACCATGTTAAGTCAAGTATTACATTTGTCATTACATTACTTTGGATTTACCACAAAAACTTGCCATGCACAAAACACTTTTGTTTCTCTCCCATGGATGCATTGAAAGTGCAATGATGTGATGAATATTAGCGTTTGTCTGCTGCGAGCCCGCGATGCATTGCAAGTGATGTGAAGAATGTGACCTGCTCTTTGAAGGTGGTGTATCTGGACACAAACTGGTATGAGAAATGCATTATACTGTAATAAATGCAATTGGGAGCCTACAAAGATGCAAATTATACGTCACTGCAAATGGTTCACTTCCGCAATTGGTACGATTTTGTTTGTATCCGCAGCGAACCGAACCAGAGTTTACGTGAACCGTACCCCAGACCACCTTTTCAAGTGGACCCGGGTGCGGTTCCCGGGAACGCAGCAGAGTTCAGAAAACAGCGTTCACATTATCCAAACGCTCCGAACTTTTATGTCATTTGAACCCGGGTGCGCACCAAAAGTGCTAGTGTGAAAGCATGCTGTTAGGTATTTGAATCAAAGTAGCCAGTTTATTACTTTTGTTCTTACAAAAGTCAAATTCAAAAAAGTTAAATGACCACAATAATTTAGGTAATGTGTCTATATGGAAACATTTCTGAAGTCTCCAATTATTGGTCAATCATATTGGACATGCACTGGGCTCGCTTAATTCTTTTTATTGCAAAAAACAAAATTTTTGCTTGAAATAAAACCAATAAACACTTTTTACATTTTGTAAAATTGTTTACCTTGAAGACGTTATGAGTAAGACTAGTACCTCAACCTCCTTTACTCATATTATGTAGTCTGCATAGGGCACCAACTCCCTAGGGGGGCACCAGAAATGCTATGCACCCATCCTTCCACCGTCCAAGGATTGCGGCGCTCTGCGTAGGGCATCAATTTGCCGAGTGGCAACCCTGAATAAGACAATTTTCATAATTCTTTTAATTCTACTGTTTCAAGCTGTACTAAAATGGGAGATTTGCAACCCTTCTCTTTGAATAACATTTTGTTTACACAGAACCAAAGCAGTATCAAAGCCACAACTGGTGCTAGAGGCTGAGGTGGGTCAGAGCCATCATATTTTAGTCCAGCATTTGTGCGATTGTGTGTGCAGAATGTGGAACGTGCTCAGGGCAGTCTTCACTTGACTGTGGTAAGGCTCTTTCAGCTTATGGGTGTTGTCGAATGTTGCCTCATACTTAAGTTTCGTAACTTTTACTGGTGACTGTTTTTTGATTGTGATATTTAGCAAGGAAGTCAACAACACCTTTCCACACAATGCGGATATGGCTCTTGTGTTTATTTTCTCAGATGACATGTTGAAAGACTGATCCACGAGTTTGACATTCTCATCGTCTCTGTGTTCAGCTGGGTTTATCCTGAAGTATCAGCAGTGGCCAGATGGTTTCTTAAATGTACTTCCTTATGAGCAATCTGTTGTGGGAGCTGTAATTTGAACAGGCGGTCTCTCTCTGGTGTTGGGTTGTAGCAGTACGATTGATTGAACCAAGTGCATGTCTTTGACAAGTGTCCACTTTGGATCTCTACGACTCTTATGCAATGCATATAGCTTTGGTGACAGATGAAGGAGTTGTAGAAGTGTCCTGATCTTTCTCTCATAATACCAGGCGGAGAGAGAAACCAGGCCCAGCTAAAGTTTACACACCCAGAAAATGTCCAAACATTGACCAGCAGTTGGCTATATTGTTGTCTTTTGACTTGGCAGAAAGTCTGGTCCAGTTTCCAGCTTATTTAGGCCAAGAACAACCCACTTTGACAGTCAGGTCTATCTGGACGACAGGACAAACGAGTTTTTGTTTTTACGTGACGTTTTTGACAGGTTTGGTTTATCAATATTATATTATATTGGTTAAGTTAGTTGAGAATAGAGACAAAGCATAGCCCATCCACTTTTTCAGCAGTCCTTGTTCCGGAATTATTTTTCACATTCATTTTTTCCATAGGATTTTCATAAAAATCTTTTTAATCTTGTTCCAATCCAACCAGCTTCGAGGTGAATCACTCTTACAAATTTGATTTAAAGCAAAGAAGTATTTGAAAATTGGACAAAAAGAGGACCGTTCAAAACTGTGTACTTAAAGAAATGAACAACAGTCCCATGAAGCATTGCGAATGACGTAAACCATTTTAAATATGGTGGGAAAATGCAAAACTATTCATTTATAGTTTAGAATCAATATATTTAAATGTTATTGCAAAATATTTCGATATTTGCAAAGACTGTATATAAGAAGTTTGAGAGTATAGGGAGACCGAATCTGATGCGTCATTCTCTCTTGGGAGTGGATTGTTGCTTCAGATTTGAACACTTTGTTGGCCGCAATTTAAACAGAATTTCAAAAATTAAGTTGAAATGACACGTACCGATAGGCTCAACTGAGCATATACAGTGGAATAACATCTGAGCTCACAGTAGGTCTGTCTTTAAGTTTGTTATTGTTAAACTATTTCCCATGGAAAAATGGAATGGAAATTTTACTTGGAGAATCAGACTGTTACGCATAAACCTACCATGGTTTGGGACCAAACAAGACCTGCAGAGGCGGAATCAAACTGTGTTTTCAACCAAACGTGAAAACAGCCGTTGTGTATCTTGCATCAACACGATAACACAGGAAATCAACATGATGTTTCCAAAAGTTCATGTAACCCATTAATAGACCCCATTCAGCTGAACTACTGACAAGCAAAACTGGAAACTGGAGCTGACATGTGCTCAACAACACTTCCAGCTTTGGCCACTGTGGGCAATGCTTCCAATTTCAGTAAGTACAAACCGATTACAGCAGCAAAACTTTCGCCCTGCTGTTGTCTAATAATTCACATTGTGATCAGTCCAATGGCATTGTGATTCTGTTTAATATTTCTCTTGCTATTTTCAGAGCCGTATTCACATTACAGTGCTCTGTGGAACAAATTGAGTTTGTTTCACTCTAGTGGCTTCTGTGTAGAGTCTCCATTTGTTTCTGATGTCCCTTTCTGCACAGAATTGACCTGGTTTATTGTGAGTGTTCTGTTTGTAGGAGAGAAAGCTCTCAGTGGGCATGTTCTGTACTTATTTATTCCCACTGGACAGTTCAGAATTTGACAAGTCAACACATGCAGATATCAGAGACTGGATGTGTTTTAAAATCTAGTAAGATACATGCCTAGACCGCATTTTGGGCATCATAGACCTGTTCAAACTGTTGATTTCAGTGCTGATTTCACAAAGCCATACAGCATAAAATCTGGTTCACATATTTGTTTGAGCAACATTAAAATGTGACCAAATCTAAATCATAAAATGTGGCATATTTACAGAATAATTTTGCTGAGAGCTTAGTGAAATAGCCTATATGGAATATTTGCAACCTGGTCTCATGAAAAGTTGTATATTGGTATAAGATCACGAAATCACATGAGCTGACTTTTACAAAAATGCATGACTTTTACTTCCATTAGAGAAAATGAATAAGTAAACAAATTTGTATACAGATGTTGATTAATTAAAATCATGTGTTTAATAGAAGGCTTGTTAAAATTTGATGCCAGTATTGTATCAGTTTCAAATTCTGTTTGTTGATTGGTTGGTTTAAAAGTTGTACCTTTTGTAGTAGAGTTGTCATGAGCCAAGTTATATGATATGAAATTTGTGATGGTTTTGCTGGCAAGATAAAAAAAAAAAGTAACGGCATGAATATCGCAATGATTATTCGTTTAATCAAATTGCCATTTTTGTTGTTGTTTTTTTTGGCCAGACTGTGATATTAAATTCATTTTGTGATCCCTCCCCATCTCACGACTAGTGAGTATGAGGCCACATCCACACTATTAAGTTTTCGTTTGAAAATGCTTTTTCTTTACGTTTTGGCCTTTTGTCCACACTGACAACGATATTGACCGCAAAAATGGAGTGTTTCGAATACGCTCGCCCAAGTGGATACATTTGATAACTCCATCTTTGCATTGTAGTGTTGACAGGGAAAATGGAGATATCTGAAAACAGCGACATATTTGTTGTCATGTGACGCAGTCATGAGATCCATTCAACACAGAACATTCAAGATGGCAGCTCATATTGTAGCGGCATTGTTGTGTCTCCTAGATAAATGATACTTTGTACAACCTTCACATCGCATTACTTCAAAGGTGATGATCAAGTTTACGTGCAATAAAAAAAAATATTGTCTTGGCAAACATCTCTTAGCTTTCAAAATGCAGCTCGTGTTAATTTGACTGATGTATTTTATTGGTGCCATTCACCACCAAGCATTGTTTGTGCGGACGCCAGGTTTGTACATTCAGGAATCCTCCTTTAGCATTTAGTGCCAGCGTTAATACAATAGAGATGGACTGGCAGTTTTTGTGTGCAGTGGTACAAGTGAGCGATGTTTAGAACTATATAACTGTGTGTGTGCCATAGGAAATGAGCAATAGCTGAACACTTGAATGAGAACAATCTATGTACACATGACAGCGTTTGGGGGAGGGAAGATTTGATTACAAAGAACTGTGTGGTTCCAAAGGAGCGGAAACAATGGCGGATTGGCAAGTTCATCTTGATATGCATGTCACGTCAAACCGCAGACATTCCTGCACTAGTCGTGGCTGTTGTTAAACAGCAAGAGAGAGCAGGAGAAAGAGGGATAAAGAGATGAGAGGGGGAAGGGGCCGGGCGGGGGAAGAAAGTGGAAGGGAAGTGTTTTCCAGATGAGGATTTGTTGGGCAATATTTTGAAGTCAAGTACGTTGAGTTCAGAGACACTCCTGTGTCTCAGCACATCAATCCTTGTGAAATCATATTCCAAAACTTTGACAAACTGCATGTAGATTTATTTCAAAATATGAATCAACTCTTATACTCTGGAACTGGAATATTTATTAAAACAATCCCCTTCCCAGTCTAAATTGATTCATCGAACAGAAGCAGACATTATTTTTCTATGGGGATGTTAATGTGGACGAATACTCCAACTGATTATGTGTTTGTTTACTAGTTTCCTGGAGTTCTAAGCCTGTGTAGTGTATCAGTTCTCCGAAGCCTGCACAGATTACATGTAATGGTATAGTTTAGAAACCCTATTTTAGATCAGAGTGTTTAGACTGACTGACCCGCATGCCGTCACGGGCAGAGAGGAGAGAGAGAGAAACTGCAAACCACTCTTACTGAACACCATTTAGGTTTGAGAGTCAAGATACATTTTTTAAAAAGATACTGAAATCTAAATGAATCTGAATCATTCAGGGGTGTTTCCTGTACAACGATGCATCAACATCAATGGTACGAAATAGTTGGAGAAAGTAACTTGCAGGTCATGACTGTTTTCCGAAACCATAGCAACTCGCACATCCACTGTTCAAACCAATATAGAGCTGACATTGATGTGGTTACACAGGGAGTTGCGTAATAACCATGTATAATAGCTCATTTACATGGACGCCAGAATAATAATCGCAGTTATCTAAAATAATTGCGGTTAGATCAAAAAAACTGCAATCAGGCAATTATTTCAGAATTGTTATAGGCCTAACAGTAATTATATCATGTAGTTTATGGTAATTTCTCAAAAGCACTTAAAGAATTTGTTCTAGGTGCACTGACACCTAGTGGCCTGGATGCTCCATCATTCAAACGCAGTAGTTTTCAGCAATGCCATTGTAGAAATTAACTATGCAAAGTAAATCAGGATTAGTTTAGTCCAGGAGTAAAAGAGTCCAATAACACAGCAGTTACTGAGATGAACTGAGTAGTATTCAGCTTGTTGTGTGATTCCAACATGGCTGCCGCAATGAGGTGCCCTTGCTCAATATAGAATTAAACAGCTTTTATAAGGTTACTGATACGACTGAACTCTTCATCTCACATGATTGGTCATAATTTTATACATGCATTTCAAAATTACCATTTATTATAAAGTAAAAAATGACTGAGTACACCTTTAAGGTACTGGAATCACTGCCATTATTATATTCCTTATGATTTCCATGTTTGGTGAAGTTTGCAAACTGGAGTTCTTCTGCTCGGTCATGTTTTCTCCATCTCATTCTGATCTTTACTTTTCATCTCACTTTTCCACAGACGGCACTGAGCTCCTTTTTCCAGGAGGCAAATATCCCCAGTCATCACCACCAGATGGTAAGTGCATTTAGTCCAGAGACAAGGAGTATTAAGATCATGTTCAATGTCCTGTCATTGTCATCAGACTTCCAGTTCACAGCATGCTGTCTGAGAGAATAAATGAAGGGCTGTATTTCCTGAAGCCCACAGATATTATTAAAAACAACAAGCATTATTAAAAAAAAAAATGTTAAACCGCCATAATTTCGTTTTACTTGAGCATTTTCCAGCCTCCCATTGAATGGATTAAACAGGCGGTTTTTGCTATTGTACGTTTAAGATTATTATAATGTATGTAAATGACCTCTGTTATAATTGCTTTACCTTCACGTACTGGCATTATTCACAATGGAGTTTGTGCTTGTAGCTAAACACTAAATGGCCATTGATGCGTAAATATGGGCGATTTATATATCAATGTGCTTATTGTCACAATAAGGTTTCTCATTGACTCTTTTTGAATAATCCAAGAGGGTCGATGAAGCCCCTTACGAAAAATCCAAACTAGATGCAAACTTGACAGACATTTGCAGCTTTTTTTTTTTTTTTTTTATATATGCAAATGAGCTTGTAATTCGCAAATGTTTGCCAGAAGTTTGCAGCTCTTCACCGGTCATTGTGAACCTCAATGGACAATTTACCGCAAGTTTTCTGCAAAGCTCATTTGCATGTGAAAATGATCTGTGGCAAATTTGCCGTGAACTCTAAATTTTTTTTTAAAGAGGCAAGAGAAATGTTGATTTAAATAAAATATAGTTCTACTTCATTGAATATCAAACAACAAATTACATTTTTAACAATAAAATATAAATAAAAAAAGTTATAAATTGACATTTATGTAGTATTTGTGTGCACTATGGATTTTTATAGACATTTTTAGCTTAGCAATATGCTAATGGTAAAATCTGTTGAAATCAGTTTTGAGTTGAGTCTGCTGTTTCTTTCAGAATTATAATGACTTAAAATTCTATCTGCACCTCACAGACAATCTATCGAATGGGTTTTGAAGACTTGTAATAGAGTGCACAAGTCATTTGAACTACTCTTATGGAGCTTTTATGGTGTGTTTTTGGAGCTTGACAGACATTGTCAATGGATCTACCATTGTATGGAAAACAGCAGCACCGAGATTCATCTGTGTTCCACAGAAAGAAATAACAACATAAGTTCGTAATGACATGAGGTTGAGTAAATAATGAGTGAACCTTCAGTTTGAGTGAACTATTCCTTTTCGTGAAGTATCAAAGAGCCGGAGTCTTGCGTAGCTTGAAAATATTCCATCTGTGACTCCCACTCAACCTTCCACATCCTGTCTGCCTGTATGTCGCCTAATAAATAATTTTTCTGAAGCCGCAATGCACAAAGACAAGCTGAAAAAAAGAGAAAAATCTCCTATCAGCTGCTGATCGCTCAATCAATAATGTTGTCAGGGGCTTAATTGAGTATCTTTTTTTTTTTTTTTTTTTTTTTTTTTTTTAGGGGGGTGGTGGGGGTTTCTATGCACAGATGCAGCGGTTTTCACCCTCATCAGACAGCTGAAACATGAGCCAAAAAACCAGATGTGCAGACCGCTGTTCTTCAGTCTGAGAATTATGCAATCTGCTTTTTTTCCCCCAGTCGTACTGTGATTTAAAGGCCAGCGTCGATCTCTCAGCCACTAGCCATAGCTGCTTTTGATTCTCTTCCTGTGTTTTTCTATGGAGTCTATGTGAATGTTCACAGTTTAGGTAGGGAGTGTGTTTGAGACCGGTAGAGGCAGGAAGTGTGTGTTTGTTGTGTTTATTTGGAGTGCAGCCATTACATCATGTAGCTGGAGACCATATATGGGCAGAAGGCGGAGCAAAGTCAAGAGCATGATCTGATTGGATTAGAAGCATTCGTGCTGTGGATGTCTACATACTATAGCACATGCAGTCAACACAAAGAGGACATTTATAAACGCACACATGGGGCCCATTTCCTGAGGGCTGCAAATATTATTTTGACTTGCTTTTTCTTCCATGAAGTATAAATAAATAATGGTTTTATTAACAGTTGTACACTATAGCACAAAGCATAGAACAAAGACATTTTCCCCTATTTGGTCTAAATATATACAGTTGTATACAAAATTATTCAACCCCTCTGAACAGCAATACGTTCTGGTGATGTGAATTAAAACACATCAACTAAAACCTCAGTAAACAGTCAAAGTACATTTTTAATACACATTTGTGTAATTTTTAGAACAATTACTTGTGTAGCCTTACATATGTAAGAAACAGTTACATGCAATAGTGTTCGAATAATTATGATGCGGCTGTATTTTAAAACAATATAAAACATTCAACAAATATATATATAGGTTTTTTTTTTTTTTTTTTGCTGAAATATCAGTACTATTAAAATCCCTATACTGTGATAATGCAGTCTTGTTTCAGTTTGAGAAAGTGGTTGTATGCCTCTGAATGAATGGAAGATTGTTTTTGTTTCTGTTGAGGCAGAATGTATTATGCTCTGTAACAACTGCTGCTACGACTCCAGGCCCTAAAGTCACGAGTTTGGACCTGCCTGCCTTCAGAGGAACCTGCTGAACTGTCCCACACTATCTCAGCAGCACAGGGGTTGTTATTGTCCCACCCTTGCCTCCGCTCTTTAGAGGCAGTTGAAAGTCCCTCCAGTCTCAAACGGGTCCTCTGAGATCTGTCTGTAGGTCACATTTATGACGGGCTCTGCACACACTGTTATGACTGTCCTTGAAGAGGGAGTCTCATAGCGAAACACTCCTCCCTCACCAGCATGTGCTGTTCAAAGCCGCTCACCGAGATCGAGTGTTTATATGCACTGGCAGACTCTGCCAATCGAAGTTAAGCCTTTTCAGCATAATGTTGATTACCACGGAACATAATTTTGACTAGTTACTCATGTTTTTTTTATGCACTTACAATAGAAGCACATGGGGCCAGGCAATACACTTTAAAATGCATACACTTCAAAACTATAATCCCAAAACTTTAACATTATGCTAGTTCGCTTGATCAGTGTGTTAAAATCGCTTACTGACCTTGTGTATGTTAAGTTAAATCTAATCTTTCAATATCGTGACCATGTAAAACTCTGAAAAATGTGGTAACTTTTACGCCATGAGTGCAAGGAAAGGAAATGTTCACAAGGAGCAAACCCTATTCACAGGAATCACATCGGTAATGCATAAACAGATCTGCCTAGAAAAGTAGTCCCACCTCAGGAAGGATGATTTTATCAAACTTAACAGCTCAAATAATAAACAAGTTTGACTAAATAATTCATACATGATACAGTTTCATACGGATTTAAAGGTAAATAAGTTTACGATCTGAACATTTTAAAGTGAGTGCATGAACTTGCAAAAAAAATAGACAAAGATATGTGAAGCACGCACATTAGAATCTAAATTGTAGGTACTGCACTAAAATAGATGTAAGCGCAGCGTAGTTCTAGCGGGAAGACTAGCAGCTGTACATCATCGCACCATTAGCTGGGTAATTCCCAGACAATCACACACAAGCCATTGCTTTATAAGTCTGCTCACAATCTATCACATTGCTGTTTCAGTGTGCTAACACGGCAACCTCCACCACCCCACCACCACCAGTTGAGTCCCGTCCTGCACGGGGGTAGGCTCCTCGCCCCTGCCTCCTATCTCCGGCAGGATATCACTGTTCCGAGTACAACTTCTTCGGACCTCCAGATGGGGCCTACTCCAAAGAGAGACATTACTTTTCTGCTTTATATTCGTCAAATAAATGTCATCTTAAATTTCACTCAAGTCTGCGAGTCTTCCTGATAGAGCTAAAAATTCTGCTTTAAACGTCATGTTTGCATTTAATTTAGAGAAACTGTGCGACGTATTTAGCATTTTGTTTTCTTAATTTTTTTACTTTTTTTTTTTTTTTTTTTTTTTTTTTATTCAGTAAAACACTATGTCGTCATGAAAACTAAATTCGAACACGAGTGGTCAAAAGAGATGAACAGCTGTAACGGTGATGTCTCACTTGTACACTTGTAATTGGATCACCCAAAACGCATCTTGATTGCCTCAGTCGGGGACGAATGGACATGTAGTTGATACACTCAGTCTGCGGTCTGTCGTGTACTTTGCGCAGCAGCACAACAGAAAACAAGACTGTTAAATAAAGAGTGCCGACTGCAAGTTGTTTAAAGTACTCTAGGCTTTAGCCAATCATCTCTGATACTTTATAGCCAAATCTGGTTGATCCTTTGACATGTAATCTGTTTGATCCTTTGACATGTAATCTGTTAGCCAATCAACTTGCATACTAGATGTCTAAGATTTAAATTGCATCAGTTGTTTGCAGGTTAGCTGGTTTCACTGCAGCATGTTACGAGAGTTTTCTCTCTGAAACCATCCTCCTCCCCAGCACCACTTGTCTAGACATTGTATATATTTCTAATTGTGCTGCAGCAACATGTCTTGCAAGAAGTTGATAATGTTTGTCTTTTGTTTGTGTTTAGATGTGTACTCCACGCAACACTCCAGCCACGCCACCCAACTTCCCCGATGCCATCACCATGTTCTCAAAGCTGCGGGCATCTGAATGCACAGGCGGCAGTGGTGGCGGAACATCCGCCCAGGTGTCCATGGCTTGCTCTCCACCCCCTCACTCCTCCGCACAGGGATTTGGCTCATTCTGGGCATCATCGCCCCCCAGCCACCAGCCCATCTGGCTACCCCCGTCCTCGCCCACGGGCCACCACACACTCCATCACCACCACCATCACATGCACCAGCCGCCCATGTGGCCGCCCGTCTCCCAACCTGCCAATGGCCAGCAAACTCCCGTCATTTCAGCCCTGCACGGCCAGAGATGAGACTACGGTTGGGGTTGAACCAGGGAGGGCCAGAGGTGTAAATTTGGGCGTTGGTGCAGTTTAACGGGTTGGGACATGAGCAGTGGGAATTGAAAGACTTTGGATTGCCTAGGGGAAAGGCATGGTTCTCTTTCTTTCTGTTTTCTAAAAGAAATAAACAATCGCTCTTCTTTTGGAGATCTTGTTTTGTTCTTTTTAACTACTGTCAATTTCATTTCTGTCCAAGCCTGGGAAGAACCACTATAAAAAAAATTATGGAAGTTATAAAGAGGTGGCGGAGCGTCATATGCCCAGAGAAGCCTGGGAATTGTTCATTTTCCGCTTTCCAACACCGGAAAAAGCCACGGAGCCAACTGTGCACAAACAGAGCGATTTTGTGCATGTGTGATTGGCCGGTCTTCTGTTCTTTGGCACTATACTCTGACCTATCCTCTGTAGCACTGCGTTGGCAACAAACATTTGCAATAAACGGCTGACAAATTAGAAGATTGAATCTCATAACATGGTGGTTGGTCATGTTTTCCATCCCAGTATGCACCAGAAGAGGACATTTCTGTAGAGATATTGTCGTTTGAATTCTTAATGATGCCATTATATGACAAAATATCACCTCATATGCTTGTTCAAGATGCACATTTTCAACGGGTGTATGTTCTTAGACATAGCTGTGATACTAAGTTGAATTTATCTTGAATCACAAAACTAGTTGAGAAGTGGAAATGTTATAAAAATGAGTGAATGTAAAGAGTTTGCAATAATTTTGGGGAGAATTGGTTAAAATCAGCCCAGACATCACAACACGTTTCATTTGGTTATTTAGTATGAATCTTAATCCGTATTGAAGTCGAACTAAACATCCTTAAAACATGATATATTTACTAGCAAAATTGTGTAAAAATAAGACTTTTTTTCAAAGAATGCCTTTCAGAGAAATTTCTGACCCCATTTTCTAAAACCTCAATAAATTTTGTTAGATTTATGCTTAAAATAAGAAAAATAAACTTAATCTGAGATATATTCTCTGAAAACAAGTTTTAATACTTTATGCAATTTTGCTTCTTAAAGGAATATTCTGGATTCAATGCAAGTTGAGCTCAGTCTACAGCATTTGTGAAATAATGTTGATTACCACAAACATTTATTTTGACTCGTTCCTACTTTTCTTTAAAAAAAAAAAAAAAAAAAAAAAAAGCTAAAATCTTGGTTCCAGTGAGGCAATGGATCTGAATGGGGGCAATTTTTAACATTTTTAAACTTTTAAAAAAAGTTTAGCCACAAGACATGAAGGATAAGTGTGTAAAAATTATTCTAGTGTGATAGTCACTTACTAGCCTTTTCTGTGTAAAGTTATAGCTAATTTTACAACCTCATTACCATGACGATGTAATGTCAACAAACCCTCCAAAAATAGGCCACGTTCACTTTTATTGTCCCCATTCACTTCAGTAGTAAGTGTCTTTCTGTAACCTCTATTTTTGCATTTTTAAAGAAAAAATAATTTATGTGGAAATTAACTTTATGCCACAAATGCTGTCAATTGAACTTGTATTGAACCCAGAATGTTCCTTTAAGTAAATCATGTTATAAAGAGTTTCAGGTATTTTTATTGATACAAAAAACTAAATACTGATTAAGAAAAGGTTTTGGGTATTTTGCATTGATTTAAGCGTTGTTTTTTTTTGACCCTAGAATACTAAAAATACTAGTGCACTCTTTAAAAGCTATGAAAGGTTTAATGTTAGGAGGTCACAAGCTCTTTGGATTCACACAACCGGCAGAGTAAAGCTCGGCTCCACCTACCTCTGCTCCAGCCGTGGCCTGATCGTACCTCTCGGCGGCTGAATGAGCTCTTTGTGTGAGCTGTAGCGATGGAGGGCTCAAATACCTCATGATCATTGCTGAACTAGGTGTCTGAAACTTATCAGACTTGTCTCAGACATCTTGGTGGAAGAGGACAGTTCTATTATCATTTATTGACATTTGTGTCCTACGACCCCAGATCAGAACATTGATTGCCAGAGGGATTTTGATGACATTTCTTGTTTTATTTTTGCATGATGTCACCTTCCCTTCATATGTTCATGTAAGACAATCAGTGTTGAGGTCATGCAGATTAGTTATTTGTTATAGACCTTAGTCAGATTGGACCATGTTTGATTTGAAGCAAATGAAAATGAGGCTTTAAGGAATATATGTACAGTCTGTTCAATGTTTCGTACTGTTGTGTACCTTGGTGTTGGTTATTTAGATGACAAACCATTTAAAACATGTCCAAAAAATTCCAGTAGACAAAGTTCTCTGAAAATGTGGCACGAAGTTCTATGGCATGGATCCCATCAGCCTTCATTCGTGTAACATGAGAACGTTTAGAAGTTTAAAAATGTTTGTGAAAATTTCAGACATTCGTTCTTGTTTCATAAATAAGGCCTATTGTTTTTAAAAATCATTCATGCATAAATTGTGGCATTGAATTGAAATATGAGAAGAATGAATTTTAGTGTAAGTTGCACATTAAAAAAAGATTTGTGTGTAAATTGTGCAACGCAAGCAAAACTAATTTGTTTAAATGGTTTAGAAATCTGTTGTTTTTCCAAAGCGATTTACACTCTTACATTCTTTTTGTGTTTCATGAATGTGGCCAACTTCCATTCATCCATTCATAAAGCCATTCTTGTACATTGAATTGAAACAAGCAGAATGAATTTCGGTGTAAGTTGTATGTAAAAAAAAAAAAAAACGTTCTTTTCGTAAATTGTTGCATTGAACTACAACACAAGCAAACTAATTTATGTAAATTGTTTGTAAATCTATCCTTTGTGATTTTTGCAAACGCTTATTTACACTTTTTGGCCTATTGTTCGTAACAACCATTTATAAAACCATTCATAAATAAATTGCCGCATTGAAAAATGAGCAGGATGTATTTGGATGTAAAGGATATGTAAAAAAAACGTTTGTGTAAATCGTTTGGAAATCCGTTCTTGGTGGTTTTGTGAACGTTTTACACAAATTCGTTCTTTTCGTGTTTCATGAGTGTGTCCTATTGATCGTAACAACCACTCTTTAATTAATTGCCGCATTGAATTGAAAAATGAGCTAAACAAATTTCTGTGTAAACTGTACGTCAAAATAATCTTTAATAAATTGTCGCATTGAATTACAGTTTCACGTTGAATTGCGAATTTATGTAAATTGTTCGTTAAACATTCTTGTGAATAAATAGTTGCATTGGATTGAAACACTTGTAAACAATTTTCAAAGAATTTCATTACTTGCGCTTCAAATAAATGCGCCAATTTACGAAAGAATAGTTTATGAAAGTTTTGCAAAGATTTTTTTTCTTGTGTTTCGGTTGAATGTGTAAATTTAAGCGAGGATGGTTTTTACAAGGATTTACACAGAAGTTTGTTCACGTTTCTATTAAACGTGTCAGTTAACACAAGATTGGTTTTCCGAAGGATTTACGCAGAAATTCGTTCTGCTTGTTTTTCGTGAATTGTAAATCTATACTTCACAGCCTTGATTTAATTTGCGTCAAATTAAATAAATCAAGTACTCTGACTAAGATCCATTGAGGAATGATTTTGAACATTAGCTATTTTCATTTAAGCATTTTATTTTTTGGAAACGACAACAGAACGATGTTGCAGGTCTTTAGTTGCCTCTGGTAGACCAACAGAAAGAAACCTCTTGGTCTACAGAGGACGAAAATAAGTGTTGTGGGCATCTGCTGGGATTATTTCGGTGTCACATTCTGCATTGGTGCAAGAGCTGAGAATCTGAACTCTCTAGATAATCTCACAAACGGCAATCGCTCAACATCTCCAGCTGCCAAACCTGTGCCTTGAGGCTTGAACGGTGTCCATTTTATTCAGCTGTTGCTCTGTAAGAATAGTATGACTTGGGCTGAACTCCCAAGCCAACATGGCTAATAATCTCAAATGTCATTCTCTTAACCTCTAGACGGCAGAAAAAGAAATTGCAGTGTCGTACATTTCAGAACAGCAGTCTTGCTCTAGTTGTCACAGACACCATTGGCGGACGTTTCGATTCTCGGGGTTCTTTTTTGTTTAGACTGTGGCTTTAATGAAGAGCATACACATTGAGTCATAAAGAGGCAGGAGGGCTGACCGGTTCCTTCATAATCAAGAATAAGACATCGTTAGCGAACAACCTTTTGTATCAATTTCCCTCCTGTACTTTGTTCTTTTCCCTTGTCGATATTTGTATTTATATGTCTGATAAAAAAAAGAAAAAAAGAAGCTATGATCAGAAACCATTTTGGAGGTCATTGTGTTTTTATTAAGGTCATAATAAATGATTTAATGACTAGTGTGGTTTTGTTATTGTCTTTGAAGTGTAACCCCTCACATAAGCATACACTACCGATATAAATTCAGTGTGTGTTGTGACTGGCAGTGCAACTCAAAAGTGTGGATTACTTGTGCTGCACCAGCAAAACCTTTCCGAAAAACAATGGTTTTGTAACGTCTCGGTATGTAACACACTCAAGCTGCCAGCTCAACAATTACACAATGATTGCTTGTCAGAAACTAGCACATCCTTGCAATATTTCATAAGCCTAACATATCATGTCCAT
The DNA here is from genome assembly GCA_032164185.1 of Moxostoma hubbsi. Classification (NCBI taxonomy): domain Eukaryota; kingdom Metazoa; phylum Chordata; class Actinopteri; order Cypriniformes; family Catostomidae; genus Moxostoma; species Moxostoma hubbsi. The sequence continues at coordinate 9,484,563 of JAVLUX010000007.1, read as the reverse complement.
TGTTATAGTTAAAGGAATAGTTCATTTAACAAATGAAAATTCTCATAAATTACTCAATGTTAAGGATCTTTTATTTTACACTCTGCTCAAAATCTCATGTATTGTATGTAGAAGGCCATTAGCACGTTGTCTGCTACAGTATATAAATATATCTTTTATATTTAGCGAGTGAACATAAAACACTCACTGTGTCATGTGAACTAAGCACTGTGAACAACAGTAATGTGGAAATGAGGTCTATGAACCTAAATTGAACCTATAAATTGGAAACAGAGCATGAAAAAGCAGCTACATTCAGTTCCCCGTCTGTCGCTCACTTTGACATGTCGAAGAAGCGACACTAGGGGTCTCTCTTGAGCACCGAATATGCCTCTGATCTATGAAAAAAGGCCAATGAGAAGTTGGCAGACAGAATTTGCATGTCCGTCCCCCGGACATACGGGTATAAAGGCGGGGAAATACGTCTGTTTCATTCAGAAATTTTCTTCGGAGCTGATGGTCGTGTCACACACCTGTTCCTCTTACCTCGTGATCTGCTGTTGGATCTATGGCACACTTCAGCGGCTCTCTCCTTCTCTGCACGGCAGTGCAGTTTGCCCCTGGGCGCTTCGACAGCGCAAACTAAAAGGGTTTATAAAAGAGTGATTTTCTCTAAAAGAGTATTTTCCACTCAAAGAGCAATACACTGCGGCATTGAACGTCCTTTTCAGGACGCGTCTTTATAAAGACGCCCTTCCGCCCCTGTGTAGTTCCTGGATGCGTTAGAGTGCTCTCCGCTTCAGATGTCCACAGGCGCTGTCTCGTGTGTCTGGGCTGCGATCACACCGATTTTCCCTCCCTGGAAAATTCCCCTGAGGAAAGACCTTCTTTCTCAGGGACGGGGCACGCTCTGGCATCCGCACCCAGACCTCTGGAACCTCCACGTCTGGCCCCTGGACGGGACGCGGAAGATCTAGCTGATCTATCGCCTGCCGTTGTAGACACAATCAACCAAGCCAGAGCCCCTTCTACCAGGCAACTTTACGCCCTAAAGTGGTGCTTGTTCACGAATTGGTGTTCTTCTCAGGCCGAAGACCCACAAAAGTGCGCAGTCAGGTCAGTGCTCTCATTTATGCAGGAGAGGTTGGAGGGGAGGCTGTCCCCGTCCACCTTGAAGGTGTATGTAGCTGCTATTGCAGCCCACCACAACGCAGTAGACGTCAAGTCTTTGGATAAGCACGACTTGATTATTAGCTTCCTAAGAGGCGGCCAGGGGTTAAATCCCTCCCAACCAAGCCTGTTGGCTTATATATATATATATATATATATACTCGCCATCAGTCCGGGTGGCGGAGGACGAATCTCAGTTGCCTCTGTGTCTGAGACCGTCAATCCGCGCCTCTTATCACGTGACCTGTTGAGCGCATTATCGCAGAGACAGTGTGTGTGGAGGCTTCACACTATTCTCCGCGACATCCACGCACAACTCACCACGGGCCCCACCGAGAGCGAGAACCACATTATAGTTACCACGAAGAGGTTAACCCAATGTTTCATTTTAAAGGTGTATAAGTTATCGTAATGATAAAATCCCTTTTAGAGAAAATTAACGTGAATTCTACTTCCAGAACCAGAATGTTGCGCTCTATTATGTTTTCAATAAGTGTTTACAAATGCAATAACAAGCTATTAGAGGCTGTGTGTTACAATTATTTAACCATGGGTATGGGTTGCTAGGCACAACACATAGTAAAATCACTGTAATGTATAACTTGTTGCTTTAATAAACCAGCAATATGATAAAAGAAACCAATGTTCAAAAATGTTTTAACATTAATAATCACAATAAACAGTTCTAATGACAAGAAATAGCCTATAGTTCATAAGTCTAACTGTTGGCCCTTTACGGTTGTCAAGCAAATGTGAGGTCATTGGTGTTTGTTTATTAGCGTTTTATAATTTTGAGCGTGGGTCATCTAATCAGAATTTTGTGACTATATTTAAGTATCAACAGTGCTGTTATACTGATTATCAGCATGGCTTTCATCCGGATTTTGGATGCTAATTGGTCAATACTGCTTTCTAGTAAAATACTGCATATTGAGTACACGATATAATAACAGCTACATGATTCATCTTGCTACAGTGTATTTCACTGTGCAGAACACATGGAGTCAAACTATTAAAGGAATACTCTGGGTTCAGTTAAATTTAGGTTCAATCGACAGCATTTGTGCCATAATGTTGATTTCCACAAAAACATAACGAAACATTTTTTTTTACTCATCCCTCCTTTTCTTAAAAAAAACAAAACCAATAACAATGGAAGATCACATTTTTGGAGGGTTTAAAGACAGAAATGTGAAGCTTATAATTTTATAAAAGGTCTTACATTAATTCTTCTGTTAAATCTCTTGTATTATTTGGGCTGTAAAGTTGTTTAAATCGTCATTTTTACAGTCATTTTAGGGTTTATGGCGTTACGTTGTGATGGCAACTAAGTTGCACATTTGGCTATAACTGTACACAGAAAAGGTTAGTAAGTGATTTTATCACACTAAAATCATGCTAATGCACATATTGGTTACGTCTTATGGTATTTGAACATTTACGAATTGGCCCCATTAACGTAAACATGATTTTTGCTCAAAATTATTTTCTGTAGTAACTCACAGCATATCACAGATACTGTCCATAAAACTTAGGTTGAGTTGAACCCTTTAAATTGATCTAACAATTGATAGCAAAAGAGGTGTAACAGCGGGACGTTATCATTATAAAATGCTTAGATTAAAATAGTAAAACTGACTGATAAGATTGCAGATTTATTAGCAGTAGCTGCACATTTTAAGAGGTAGATATGCTGTCAAACAGACATAAAGCATGTACAAAATCCTTTCATTGATTCTTCAGAAAGAGTCGTTTGATAGCACAAAAATATGTTTAAACACCCTCAGGAATGTCAATTTTCCATACACAGAAGAACAACGCACATGAAAATAAAATGACAGTTTTATGAGCTTGAATGCACAGTTTGTCTGTGACACATTGCAAACAGCTGCAAAAGGTTTGAAGTAACTGACTGAGAAAATGTTCAAAACCAAGTTCAGTATTTGTGTCCAAACATTTGACTGCTAGTGTACGTTACTATTAAGACAAACACTGCATTTTTAATATGACTGACACAAATGCATACAAATATTTATTGAATCTTGTAAGTAGTTTCTTCACAGCCACATGTTCACAATCCCCTCTGTACACAAACAGAGCTCATGTCACCCACTGCTGTAAACAATCAAGCAGCTCCTATTGGACGGGCTCTACAGTGATGTCACCGGCTCATCCTCTGATTGGCTGAGGTCTTTGTTGAGCTCCAGTCCCTGTTTGGGCTCAGTGGTGGTGTCATGGAATGAAGACTGGAGCGTGATGCCCTGGGACAGATTGTCCATGGAGGATGTGGGCCGCTCTCGCACTGAGCTACTGGAAGCTGTGGGAGTACATAGGGAAAGGTTAAAGGTGACAGACCATTGACTTACAACCACAACTGCATCAGGTACAATTGGGGGTAGTAAAACTCACATGTAAATGCAAGGCATGTTTCAGGCACTGAGAGCGACTAGTAAAAAAGTAGAAGTACAGCATAATGTATAAACATTAGTGTAACTTCAGAGACATCTGGAACGTTAAAATAGACTTTGGTTGCTTACGTTTGACTATTCTGACCTCTGTCTATTTATAACAAAGTTCAGTTCAGGGATAACATCAGCTAATGGTCCAACATACAGACCTTGAGCCCTGTGGGAGCATTAAAAACCCCAACTTAGACACAAAGGTCAAGAGCAGCACCTATGTGTTCCAACTATCTAAGTGTTAACCTGCAGTGACTGTATTTATGATCCGCTTGCAGCATTCATGGGCTTTTCATAACCCACCTGAGTGGCTGCACTGAGTTTTGGCACTCTGTGGCCGTACAGGACTTCCACGGCCGGCATCCACTCCACTGGACCTCTGGGACGGCAGGCAGTTGACCTTGTCTTTGCTCTTGCAGTTACCTGCAGCAACAGCAACAATCCAAATGTCAGACATGAGGGTAATAGAACGCAACACTGAATTCATACATTTTCATTGGCCTTGTTTCCATTTTATACCATTCAAGTACTTGAAAAAAAACTATTTATTGGCTCAACAATCATAACGTAAGAAAATAAATAGCTTCTACTCAGAAATGTTAATATTTATAACATTTTTAGCTTTACTTCATTTGCATTAATGTGTACAACACAACATTTTAATTATAAGGTGCCAGAGTGAAACTTAAAGTAAAACTTGAACTTCTTTGGCTTACTAATATTACTTAAATACTGCTAACTCGAACGATCAATACAGAACTGAGGTTATGGGGAATACCCATAAGCCATTGTGCTTGAATAATTTAAGCACATTTGTTTGGTCAACAGTAGAAATGTAGAATGTAGAAATGTAGTATTCACAGTCAGTCATGATTACTTTAATCAATGAGTGAAAGTGTCCAATAACAGGACGGTTACTGAGATTAATCCAGTAGTATTCAGCTGGTCATGTGATTCTAACATGGCAGCCCCCGTGTGTGGACCCTCTCCATGTAGAATAAAACAGCTTTTATAAGGTTACTGATATGACTGGAGTCTTCATTTTAATGTAAGTCACTGTGATTATCTACATTTGTTTCAAAATGACTATGAATATCTTTAGGAGTAACACTTATTTTTAATGAAGAAGAATTACTGAGTGCACCTTTAAGTAAATAAAGTTGACTGAACTGAAACATTTCTGTATATCTAACAAAGGTTGTTCAGCGGACATACAATTATCATAAGTTGAATTTATTTAAAAAGCATGATGCAAAAATGCTGCATATACTATATATTTGAAGTAAATCCAACACATCATTTGTGTAAATGGCCATTCCAGATATCACCAACTGAATTACAACTAGTAAAAATAATATTGGGTATTATAAATAGTAAAAAAGTATTTTAAGATTTTTAATTACAGATAAAAAACAAGCATTTTTACTAGTTGTAATAAGGAAAATTATATATATATATATATATATATATATATATATATATATATATATATATATATATTTATACTTTTAACTATTAATTCATTGATATGAAAAAACAATCATTTAACTAGTAAGTAGTTCTTAGCTGATATGTGTATTTGGAGTATCAGCTGATTCATAGTTGTTTATTTCTAATTTAGTTTTGAACAGGAATGGATGACAGATCATTGTGGACTTTTACTAGTGAAAATGTAGTTTCAGAAATGTATTATTATTATTAGTTTTCCTTTTTTGAAATCAAGAATGTGTGTTCCCACGAGTAATGGCGTAATTTTTTTTTTATACCAAGAATAAAAGTTTTGCTTATTCACTAGTGCAAACATTATTACTGGTATTGAGAATGAGCAATTTTACAAATAGTAATTTCATTGCTGATAACATTTTTTGAATTTTAACCAGTGAAAACTGAATTTCTGGTATCTGTAATTCATATAATCCACATGATTAAATGGTTGCAATAATTGCAGTGCATTTGAGCTATATATATTTCAGTGCATTTGTTCTCTGGAATTGAACCGTAACCTTGATAGCTGTCCGACTAGTTGAGCTACAGCAGCATCAGGAAAAAATTACACTTGAAAATCGGAGAAAAAGACAAAGATACAAGAATGTGTACTTATGGTAAATTCTTCATAATGGAATCAACTACTCGTCCCATGAATTACGTAAATCAAACAGTAGAAAAGAAAAACTTTAGGGCTGTCAATGGATTAACGTTTAAATCGAATTAATTACATGGTTTGCCAATTAATTAATCTAATTAATCGCGTACATAAATGTTTGCTTAGAGAGCCCCTCAATTCAATATATAATGATTAAATAATTATTAATAGTTCTTTTAAATTATGAATAAAATCTGTGTAAGTCTGTAAGTGTGCTTTGTTCCCTGTAAAAGCTGCTCATTGCCTATACAGCTGGAGTTTCGCTTACAGCCCCCCAGAGAAAACAGGTGGTACTTCAAGCTTGAATTGCTCAGATACAATGAATATTCCTAACTACGATGTGTGGGCATGATATATTGTGTGCATGTATTGTGTTTTGTGTATAATTAATCACACTGAATTAACACGTTAAATCGACAGCCCTAATAAAAATACATATACAAGTATTTCATTGCAAAATATTCAGATATATATAAGTTTATGGAGATTGTAGGAAGATGCTTAATGGGAGTGGCCAATTCCTTCTCCGTGCTAACAGTGACTTCTCTGATTGGTGACGCTCTCTTCAGGATTATGGGTAGTGTAGTTCTTTGCCAAAAATTCACAAATGAACACCCTTTTTAAATCATGTTAACATCACATAGACATTTGACTACTACAGAAGCATACACTCACCTAAAGGATTATTAGGAACACCATACTAATACTGTGTTTGACCCCCTTTCGCCTTCAGAACTGCCTTAATTCTACGTGGCATTGATTCAACAAGGTGCTGAAAGCATTCTTTAGAAATGTTGGCCCATATTGATAGGATAGCATCTTGCAGTTGATGGAGATTTGTGGGATGCACATCCAGGGCACGAAGCTCCCGTTCCACCACATCCCAAAGATGCTCTATTGGGTTGAGATCTGGTGACTGTGGGGGCCATTTTAGTAAGTGAACTCATTGTCATGTTCAAGAAACCAATTTGAAATGATTCGAGCTTTGTGACATGGTGCATTATCCTGCTGGAAGTAGCCATCAGAGGATGGGTACATGGTGGCCATAAAGGGATGGACATGGTCAGAAACAATGCTCAGGTAGGCCGTGGCATTTAAACGATGCCCAATTGGCACTAAGGGGCCTAAAGTGTGCCAAGAAAACATCCCCCACACCATTACACCACCACCACCAGCCTGCACAGTGGTAACAAGGCATGATGGATCCATGTTCTCATTCTGTTTACGCCAAATTCTGACTCTACCATCTGAATGTCTCAACAGAAATCGAGACTCATCAGACCAGGCAACATTTTTCCAGTCTTCAACTGTCCAATTTTGGTGAGCTCTTGCAAATTGTAGCCTCTTTTTCCTATTTGTAGTGGAGATGAGTGGTACCCGGTGGGGTCTTCTGCTGTTGTAGCCCATCCGCCTCAAGGCTGTGCGTGTTGTGGCTTCACAAATGCTTTGCTGCATACCTCGGTTGTAACGAGTGGTTATTTCAGTCAAAGTTGCTCTTCTATCAGCTTGAATCAGTCGGCCCATTCTCCTCTGACCTCTAGCATCTACAAGGCATTTTCGCCCACAGGACTGCCGCATACTGGATGTTTTTCCCTTTTCACACCATTCTTTGTAAACCCTACAAATGTTTGTGCGTGAAAATCCCAGTAACTGAGCAGATTGTGAAATACTCAGACCGGCCCGTCTGGCACCAACAACCATGCCACGCTCAAAATTGCTTAAATCACCTTTCTTTCCCATTCTGACATTCAGTTTGGAGTTCAGGAGATTGTCTTGACCAGGACCACACCCCTAAATGCATTGAAGCAACTGCCATGTGATTGGTTGATTAGACAATTGCATTAATGAGAAATTGAACAGGTGTTCCTAATAATCCTTTAGGTGAGTGTATATCATTGCTGAACAACCTCATGGTTCTGTCTTTAAAGGTTTATACGTTCTTTCTAAAAATATATTTTTCTATGGGATAGTACAAGATTAAAATGAAACCAGAGCCCGACTATTGCGCTCTATTAGGAAGAGGACAACTTTTGACCTTAAACAACAAGCACATAATTCCATAAATCACCTTTTCACTACATGACACGCACAAGCTGCCAAAAATTTGCTCTGTCACACAGCTCATATGCCAACCTTATTCATTTGACTTTCAGCTGTGTTTCTCTGAATAAATGATGCAACAAATGGCAAAAATCAAAGACCAGTTCTCCTCCAGGTCTATTCTCACTTCCAGATGGTTCCTGATTGCAGCTCTGCTATTATGTAACAAAGAAATGTTCAGTTCATTCCAGCAAGGAACATTAAACAAGTCCCATATCCCCCATGCAAGTCCATCTATTGCCTGTCTGCCCACCCTAAACTTCAGCAATCCTATTCACCTTGAATCTCAACTAAAATGTAGATCTTTTCCATTCAATGACAGTTCAAAGTGACCACATATGTCAAGCTCAAAAAAAGACAAAAGACATGATTAAAGTGCCATAAAAGTAGTCCATAAGACTTGCGTGCTTTTACAAGTCTTCTGATGTCATATGATAGCTTTGTATGAAGTTTAAGTCTTTATTCATTGAATTCAAATTAAAAACATGGATGCAAAACTACACATTTGCTTTCACTGACATCTTCTCTATATTTCTCGCTTCTGCCCCCCTTCTGACCAGTCTTTACCCCTCCACATCCCAGACCCAGTCTTCCAGACGTTTGTTGAAAGATGAGCAGCAAGTGGGCCAACAGTACAGATGTGTTGCATAATAGAGTTGTCTGGATATTGTCATGGACACAATAGCAGCTTCTGCCTCCAAAACAAGCATCACTCATTCAACTGTTTTCACATGTTGTCTTATACTGTAGTTTGATAATAACCAAATCTCTCAGCTTATTGAATTACAGATCAATAACATAAGAGAGTTCAAGTTATGGGAATATGTCATATTTTGATTCACTAAGCACTGAAATGAGAAATCATTTTATGTTAGATCATATTTGTAATGAAAAAAATAAACCTTAAATATGTCATTAGCATAAGAATTTAGTCCCAGCTTGCAGAAAGTTTTATCAGATGAAAATAGTTTGCCTTAATGAGGACACAGTTGTCGTGAAATAGGCCTAGACCAATAAATCATTAAAATAACTACCACATTTTCTAGATAAAAACCCCACAGTCAAGAAATAGTTCACCCAGAAATGTAAATACTGTCATCAGTTTATCACACTCATGTAGTTCCAAACTTGCATTTTGTTATTTTGTCCATGGAACACAAAAAGAGTAGCTCTTTTCAACGACAAATGCAACTTTAGATGCATCTTTAGATGTGTCTAGAAATGCGACTGTAGATCCATCTTTGGATGGGACTTTAAATGCATCTTTAGATGCATCTTTAGGTGCGACTTGTGGTGTGACTTTACAAGCATTTTTAGATGTGCCTTTACATGGGTCTTTAATTGCATCTAGAAATGCGACATTAGATCCATCTTTGTGTGGTACTTTAGATGTGTCTTTAGGTGTGACCTGAGAGTAATATTACATCTTGTAAAAAGGGGCATAATAGGTCTCCTTTACAAGCAACTTTAGATGCATCTTTAGATGTGTCAAGAAATGCGACTTCAGATCCATCTTTTGGTGCAACTTTTGATGCGACTTTACATGTGGTTTTAGATGCGAGTTTAGATGTGCCTTTAGATACATCTTAAGTTGTTTCTTTAAATGTGAATCAATGTGACTGTAGATGCGTCTTTAAATACGTCTAGAAATGTGATTTAAGATACTTTGAATGCAACTTTAGATGTGTCTTTTGGTGCATCTTTAGATGCAACTTTAAACGCAACTTTACATGCGACCAGATGCATCTTCAAATGCTACTTTAGATGCATCTTTAGATGTGTCTAGAAATGCGACTTTAGATCCATCTTTGGATGCGACTTTTGATGTGTCTTTAGATGTGTCTTCAAATGCGACTTTAGATGCATCTTTGAATGCAAATTTAGATGTGTCATTTGGTGCATCTTTAGATGCAACTTTAAATGCAACTTTACATGCAACTAGATGCATCTTCAAATGCGACTTTAGATGCATCTTTAGATGTGTCTAGAAATGCGATTTTAGATCCATCTTTGGATGCAACTTTCGATGTGTCTTTAGGTATGTCTTCAAATGTGTCGTTAGATGCATCTTAGAATGTGAATTTAGATGTCTTTTGGTGCATCTTTAGATGCAACTTTAAACGCAACTTTACATGCGAGACTTCAGACTGGATCTTTAGATGCATCTAGAAATACGACTTTAGATCCGACTTTGGATGCGACTTTCGATGTGTCTTTAGGTGTGTCTTCGAATGCAACTTTAGATGCATCTTTGAATGCGACTTTAGATGTGTCTTTTGGTGCATCTTTAGATGCAACTTTAAATGCAACATTACATGCGACTAAATGCATCTTCAAATGCGACTTTAGATGCATCTTTGAATGCAAATTTAGATGTGTCTTTTGGTGCATCTTTAGATGCAACTATAAACGCATCTTTACATGCGACTAAATGCATCTTCAAATGCGACTTTAGATGCATCTTTAGATATGTCTAGAGATGTGACTTTAGATGTGTCTTTAAAATGGTCGCGAGCTGTCTTCATGTTTGTGCTGTTTGGTCACTTCGGTTAGGTTCGGGTGTGTGTGTGGCCGAACTCTCACACAAGTATCTGCTCTCGTCTTGTTTGTCGATTGGCATGAGTGTATATCACCTCATTGTCTGTGCAATGTGCACTCATGCCAATCGGATGTTTTGCCTGCTTGTGAGGCTTTGTTATTATTTCTAGAGCGCCGCATGCTTCTCAGTCTTACGTCACACCCTGCCTCCTTGTTTGCTTGTTATTGTTTCATTGTTAACACCTGCCCTGAATGAACCCTCTTGATTTCTCTCCCTATTTTAGTCTCCTTGTGTTTGCTGTCCAATGCCAGTTCGTATTGTTATCTTATTCTCTTGCCTTGTATCCTGTTCCCTGTCTCGTCTTGTTATCTAGCCTTGTATCTAGTTATCTAGTCGTCTTTTATGTTTTCTAATGTCCTGTTCACCTTCCAGTTTCCTGTGCGGTCCGGTTGGTCCTGTTCCCCTTTTTACCTCGGCTCCAGCCTGGATTCCTGTTTTCCCCTACGGGGTAGTTTTTGTTGTTTTCCACTCGTGTGATTTTGTGTTTGTTTGTTTATTTAATTAAGTATTTTGGTTTTGAACACTGCAATTGGGTCCACATCCCTGCTACAAACCGTGACATCTTCAGAAAACTTAGAGCATAGTGCACAAGTGATTTGGACTTCTTTTATGGTACTTTTTTACTATTTTGGAGCCTGACAGCTGCATGAACTATCTATGAACTATTGTATAGAAAAGAGCAACATGAAAAAAAAAATTCTCCTTTTGTGTTCCTCTTAAGATTTAACAGCATATGAATTCAGAGCACTATGAGGGTGAGTAAATCACAGAATTTTCATTTTTGGGTGAACTATTCTTCTAAAGCTGTCATTGCAATAAAGGTGGCTTTGCAATTGATTAGAATGAGAAGGGGATTGAATGCAATTGCAAGCAGCTTGTTTAAGGGTGCATGCAGTTTAGATGTATGACAGTGATTTGAGATCTTGCCTTCTCTTGGAGAGATGATGGGTAGTCTGGACTCTGTGGTCCTGACTGCTCTGCTGCTCATACGGCCCTTGTAGACCTGTCCATCCATACCCAAGATGTCTACCATGTCTGCCTGAAGAAACAAAGAAGACACCCAGTACCACTTTACGCTACTCATTGTTCTGGCAATATGAACATTTCAAATGATTCTGTTATTTTAGCCCCAGCATCACATGTCAGACCTGTATGGTTGGTCCAGAGGTCACGGGCCGGCTCTCCTCTTCAGACTGGATCAGGTGGGAGATGTGTTGGAGGCGGGTGTAGCGGCGATGGGGGTAGGTGAGTGTATGACTACCCCCACAGCTACGGGCCAGATAACTGTAATCGGCCATTTCTGGAATCCGCTCACTGCACAATGATACGAAACACAACATTCAGGTAATAATTAACTTGTACCTGTGTGCTGCATGACAGTCAACAATAAAGTTTTAAGCCTTATTGTGATATCCCGTGCATATCGGTAATACAAAACAATTTTTCTGTTGTGTTATCCTCACGCAAAAACAAACATACTGTTCATGGATGAATGACTCTTATGTGCAGGTTCTTTTTAATGAATCAGTCAAAAAGGCACACAACTCATGAGTTAGTATTGTTTTTGTTTGGTAATCGTTAAGTGGAATCAGAATGAAATTCCTTACGATTCCCTTTACTTTTGTTAGTTTGTAATCCTCAAGACAACTGGTGTCCACTAAGAAATCTCTCCCCCATAAGGCACTTTTTCAGTTTTTCCCAGGCCGCCAGCTGTGGCGGGAGTCTGACTCACTGTTTGATGAGTTTCCGGCTGCTCTTCTTTAGTGGGCTCATGGTGGGCCGGGGACGGGGCCACGCAAGATCTGGTAGAGTCTGGCTGTGTGGGGACCTTGATGTAGGAAACTGACTTTTCTCTTGCTCTATTTGTCTGTGCATTAAAGCGTAACTTTGCTGATCCTGTCTCATGCCCCTCTTAACACAAGCCATCCTGAAGTTATCCTGGTTACTGCCTGGTGTCAGGCTGAGACAAATAAACAGCTGGAGTTCACAATGAACAATTATTTAAGGAAAAGTTCACCCAAAATGACAGTGTATGACTTTCTTTCTTCTGCTGAACACAAAAAAAAAAGATTTTTAGAAGAATATTTCAGCTCTGTAGGTCCATACAATGCAAGTGAATGGTGACCAGAACTATGAAGCCCCAAAAAGCACATAAATACAGCATAAAATAATCCACACTACTCCAGTGGTTGAATAAATGTATTCAGAAGCTATATGATAGGTGTGGGTGAAAAACTGATTAATATATAAGTCTTTTTTACTATGAATTCTCCTTCCTTTCCAGAAGGTGGCGCTATGCATGAAGAAAGCGAATTGGCAAAAACAAAAGAAGAACAACTCTTAGGAGAGAAGTGGGCTTTGGATGGCTGTTTGAAAGTGGAGATGTATAGTTAAAAGGGATGTAAATGTGTATTTTGTTGGTTCATGTTTTTCAAGTTTTTATTTTGAAATTCTAGTTCCTGTTTCATGTCATGTGGTTCCCTTGTCATGTGATTTCATGTTTTCCCTCCATTTTCATGTGTCTTGTTTACATTGGTTGATTGTCTTGTTTAGAGAGCTTAGTGTTTATTGGTTATCTTTGGATAAAACTTTCTGCAAGCTGGGACTTATGGTCGTTCGTTCGTTCGTTCGTTGGTTCTTTCGTTCGTTCGTGCTTATGTCAAGCCAAGTTATTGTCACGTCAAGTTCATGTTTTATATATGATTGTAGTTAGGGTTTATGGATTTACATAAATTTGCATTTGGGTTCTTTACACTACATCGTCATCGTGTTTGTCATTCCCAGCACCATCATAACAGAACGTTACAGAGAGAATATTACACTCACCCACACCTATCAAATCACTTCTGAAGACATGGATTAAACCACTGGAGTCTTATGGATTACTTTTATGGATTACTTTTATGGATAACCACATGGATTACTTTTATGCAGACTTGATGTGCTTTTTTGAGCTTCAAAGTTTTGTACCCAGTTGACTTGCATTTTCTGGACCTACAGAGCTGAAATATTCATCTAAAAATATCAGTTTGTGTTATGAAGAAGAAAGTCATACACATCTAGGATGACATTAGGGTGATTAAATGATGTGTTTGGGTAAACTATCCCTTTAAGTAATTGAACATGTGATCAGTATGTCATTTGGTTTCCACTGTATTTTACAGCAGACCCAAAACCTATTTGGACACTAATCCCACACTTGAACATGTCTGATTGTCATTGCATTCTAAAACTTTAAAGATTGTCGTAAAAAACAAAAAAACAAACTGAAAGCCAGCTACACAAAACCTTGTCTGACAGAAGTTAATTGAGGCATAATGCAGTTTGAAGGTTTGGGCAGTTTCAAGAGCGTTTAGAAGGTTGAAAGTTGGTTGAGTGATAGACAAAGACAGTATATCTTCTGTTGTAACATTTTAAAACCTAACAAACGTTTTCGTAAATGTTTTGCATGAAATGTATGCTTGTGCTATATGTCTTTCAAATAAATGCCACTTGCTTTGATATTTTGGTATCTAATGCAATTCTAATCTAATCATCTAATGTCCAAATACCTTTTAGGGCCACTGTTTGTTCGTTGCACTGTTTTGTATTTACTGACCCATATTAAAGAACATTTCTGAACATATAAAACAATAAAGTTCATGTCAAGGTAACCGCATGGTATCTGTATAACCCTCAGTTATGTCAATTTGGGATATGACTCCCCCTTCTGGACAACCACTGCAACAGATGTGATGATGTGCTGAGAGTGGAGGCTATGACCTCACTGTGACCTGTCTTACCTTCTGCAGTGCTGTCGCACCTGTTCCAGCTCGTAGACAGTGTAGGGCCTGTTGGACTTGTGAGTGGGCAGTCCTGGGGCAGAGGGTAGAGTAACCAAGTTCCTGCAATCATTCACAGTGTCAGAGAAGTGAATGTAGTTTTTACACTCCAAAAAAAGAATTCTCTTCATCTGAATTGAAACAAAAATTTGAGTGCAGCCTCAAAGTATTTACTGTTGTCCTTGCAAAGATATACATACTGTCCTGGTGTCATATCCACTGGGCGATCACAAGAGATGCAGTGAAAGGGGGCCAGTAATTGCCTTAGACAAAGTGAGGATGAGACAAAGACAATCAGGTTTCATTTCATAATACAGTAAGTTGCATATTTTTAGAGCACTACCATGATGAGAATATATCAATGAAAGACTTAAGCCAGATACATAATCTATGCAAGTACTCTATGGAACTGTCAATGCAAATATAGGTTTATGTTTATGCCTGATTGATGAGCCCACTGAGAATGCAATACGCACTTGTGTTGCATCGTGAATTTCGCTCTGACACATTTCAAAAACAACACATGCAGTTGGCAGCACTCAGAACTGATTGTAGAATTAAATACTATCATCTGATTATTATGTATCAAAAAATGTTTTCTTTTTAATAGCTTCAATGTAGTTAGCTACTTTTTGCTAATAACTTGTAGTGTAGCTAACTACTTTTTTTTTAAGAGTAGCTTGATTGTAGTTTAACTTTAAGTTATGAGTAGCTTGTAGCTTTGGAAGCTACAGTTTCAAAGTAGCTTCCCCAACACTGGCCTCTACCCCCAAAAATCAGATTGGAACTGGCCATATCCACCATCTTGCGTGGGTAATATGCATCACATGTGTATAGTGTCTGAGGCGAGACTAAGCTTCATGTTTATTGGAAGGGAATTTTGTAGGAGTGAAAAATGTGGCCCCTCACTTCCTGAGTCCTGCAGCGTCATCCTGCTCGGGTGCTGGAGGTGTCTGCAGCTGCTTGTGAATGCTCCTCCAGCGATCATCCAGCTGTTTCTTAAGAGGATCCAGTTCAATCCGGTTCAACTACAGAACAAGACACACAGCACATTACAAAACATACTTGTGAGATTACCTCTAAACAGGGTTTCCCAGCAGGGGATTCATGAACTTGCCTCGGCTTCTGAGACCATCAATCCTCACATCTTATTACGTGGCTTGATGAGCAGGTTGCCACGTAGACATAGTGTGTATTGAGGCCCACGCCATTCACACTCAACTCACCACATGCCTCACCGAGATGGAGAACCACACATCATAGCAACCACAAGGAGGTTACCCCATGTGACTCTACCCTCCCTAGCAACTGGGCTTAACTTGCTTAAGAGTGCTGGGTGGAGTCACTCAGCATGCCTGGATTCGAACTCGCGACTCCAGGGGTGGTAGTCAGCATCTTTACTCGTTTCTCAGCGGTGATTCCCATAGAATGGCTGCATTTCCCTCCTTTTATACCCGTATGTCAGGGGGAGTGGCATGCAAATTCCAGTGGGCAACCAGTCTTGAGCTACAGGGTGATATTGCTGCTGGCTCATATATCAATATATTGAATGAAATTAAAACTCTGAATATTGTAATCACCCAATAGCAAAACCGTGGTCCGTCAATTTTCTCAAATCCGATTCTTTAGACTGACTGTTCAAACTGCAGGTTATATGTGGACAGATCACATTTTTGCTGTTCAGACCGCAGTCGCTTTTGCTAACACATCCACATTAGTTGTCATAGTAACGATGCAAACTCGCCAATGTTCACCATGAGTAAGTGTTTATCAATGGATGTTTTTCATGAGGGCATCCAAATATTAGCACATTCTTCACAGAAAATGGCTTAAAAATGGGAGAGGGGCCATATGCAATGTTTATTGCTGTAGGGTTTACAACTGTCCCATTTTTGCCAGACGTCCCGTATTTTATCTCAAATGGACATGCATATTATTTTAGTGTGTAGCAAAATATCCTGTATTGAAGGCTTTGTGTCCCATATTGAAGCATAAAAGGGTCAGGCAGCGAGACTTTGAAGAGGACCCCCGTCCTGTATTGAAGCACTAAGAATGCTCAACCGTCCCGTATTCAACCTCATTGTGCTGTGGTGGATCGCAGCCAGTGTGTGTTACTGCACATCTCTTTGGGTGAGTAAAGCCAATGTCTGTATTATTTTAAAAGAGGTTTGCACTGCTTTGCTGTCCTGTAACATAAAGTATATATGACATTTGGGTGCGTTCCAATCAGAAGAGATTCTCATACTTCACCTTCCACTGTCGGAGTGCTGAATGGTTAAATAAAATGGTCATTCTGAACTCACTTTTTAAGTAATTTTTATTGAAAATTCTCTCGTAACGTTCCTACAGCGTGGCCATCATTACTGTTTTCCCTTCAAAATGTCCTGTGAAGGCATCGCTTATGCTGTTTGGCATGCACAACTTGGCTTCTCATCGCAACACAAAATGATCAAAATACAACACTTTACTCTGATCTTATAGTCCTTATATTAGTTGAAAGGCTAGAACATTACTTGAGCTCTCAGAAGGTATTCATTAGGTCAGCGAGTATGGAACATGCAACATTTTTACACTCCGAATGGCAGCGTTGCAGAGATGTGAAATGACTTTAAAAATGTGTGGTTTGTTTTGAGGTTTAAATGAAGAGGGTAGCAGAAGGAACCACTAGCTCCGTTCTTTTCCTCACCTTGCAGTCCATTTCTGTGGACATCTTCTCAAAGATCTTGTTCCAGTCCTGCTCCTGACCACTGATCTTACTGAGCAGCTCCTGCAGCATGCTATTCAGTTGCTCCGTCACGCTGTCAAACTGCATGCGGCTCACTTTGCTCTCCAGAGCACGCTTGTCTGCTTTCTGAGGGGCAAAACGAATGACATCCACTGACTGACAGAGATCAGATGGACTTTGATTGAGTTTTATTGAACTGTATAAAGAATCAACTACTCACAATTTCAATCTCCATTTCTACCAGCTCCTTATTAGCTTTCTTCTCTTCCAGTTCCTCCATTGTCTTGTACAAACGCTGAGAGAAGCACAATTTATTAAGTCTCTGTGTGTGTGATCTTGATTGTCTATATTTGTGGGGAACAGTTATCCTCACAACGATATTGAAACCTGAGAAATCTTTTAGAAATGAAAGAAATGTAATTTTAACACACCTATATTTAGTCATATTTATTAAATTAATTTTCATTTTATAGACCATGTTGGAAGAACCAGAATACACTGAATTAATTCTACTATAAGGTTATTCAAATTGGAATAACTTAGCATAATTAGTGAAAATTAAAACTCTCAAAACTTGTGTTGTCACCAATGATCACAAAATTGCCAATTATTAGTTGATTAAATGGATTAAACAAAACAAAGTGTTCTTTCCCTAAAAATAATTGCATATCAATGAACAGCAATTTTAAACTGATTATACTTAACTAAAAAGCCCACAAGCGATAGTCGAATCATCTCTCAGTTAACACAATTCGATAACAAGCCTTGTCTTCCTTCCACTCCATTAGGCTAGAAACATGCTTTACGCAAGTACACATATACGCAGATGCAAATGCTTGGTCAACACATTGCCAATGCCCTATCCAGTTGAACATGCTTAACGTGCATTCTTGCGTTACAGTGGCAGGAACCTCAGTACTCAAGGAGGCGATAGAGTTACCATCAAACTTCTGTGCCATTAAACTGAATGTGTTATTATTCAGGTAAGTTACTATAAATATTGACTTTAACCTACTTATTATCTTCAAACTGTTGCTCTGCCATGGTAGAAGTTGGCTTGAAAGAAGTAAGGACAGTACATACAAATGTCCGCTATAGCGACCCCTCATTGAGAATGCAACTCGTACTTGCGTTGTGTTATGAATTGTGGTCTAACACATTTTGGAACGCAACAACACACAAAATCAAGCTTTCGTAGCTAGAAGTGTCTGCGTTCATGTACTTGCATAGATTATGTTTTGGCCTTTACACTCCTTGTGTTTACTCACATCGATGTGGATCTGTTTCTTGCTATGCTCTTGTATCAGGTGGCTGGATATGCTGTGGAGATTCTTACACTCGGTCTGCAGCTGCTGTAATGCTCCCTGCACATCAGTCACCAGCTCAGTGTTCTGCAGGAAAACACATACACATGTGGTCACACTAGTGTGGATTCAGCATCTTACAATGACATCAATAGTTGCTCATCCAGTCAGAATTTAAAGTCAGAAATGTTGACCTCCATTCCCCTTTAACAACATCTTTGTCCCTTTCAGTCTGTATGTATGTGATGTACCTTACAGCTGTCATGTACCTGGTTCATCAGGGGAGTGATCATGGACTCCGGTTTGTCAAAGCACTGGAACAACTGACTGATCTCCTGCTCAAGATCTTGACCTTCTGTCTGATTGTGTCCCTGATCCTGGAGGTCAGGGTGCTGATCCTGACCTCTATCCTGACTTAAACGTTGACCCTGATCCAAACTCTGATCCAGAACGTGACCAGAACTCTGACCCAGAACGTGACCAGAACTCTGACCCAGATCCTGACCCGAACTCTGACCCAGATCGTGACTCGAACTCTGACCCAGAACGTGACCAGAACTCTGACCCAGATCCTGACCTGAACTCTGACCCAGATCGTGACCCAAACTCTGACCCAGATCGTGACCCGAACTCTGACCCAGAATGTGACCTGAACTCTGACCCAGAACGAGACCTGAACTCTCACTCAGAATGTGACCCGAACTCTGACTCAGAACGTGACCCGAAGTTTGATCCTGAGTCTGACACATACTCTGAGCCTGACCCAAACCCTGGACATGACCTTGATCCTGAACTGAACCCTGGATGTGAACCTGACCCTGAACCCAACCCTGGACATGACCTTGATCCTGAACCGAACCCTGGATGTGACCCTGCTCCTGAACCAAACCCTGGACATGACCTTGATCCTGAACCGAGCCCTGGATGTGACCCTGGTCCTGAACCAAACCCTGGGCGTGACCCTGAGCCTGGCCCACACCCTGGAACTGGCCTGAAAACTGAATGAGACCCTGAGCAAGATCCAAACCCAGGACATGACCCTTGTCTTTGCTGAACTTTACTGGCTCCTGCTCCTGTCTTTTTGGGAATGGAGAGGATGAAGTCATCATATCCTCAATAACCAACCTGAGGCTGTTCAACTATAGGTGAACCGTAAAATTACATGTTAGGATATTTGACAGATAGACAGACAGAGGCATTCTCTCTCTCTCTCTCTTTCTCTGCTTGTCTAACCTGCTCTTGGAGGTCTCTGTCTTTGCTGCTCCTCTCTTCTGCTCTGTCATTCATCTTCTCTCTCATCAGCCCCTCCACCTTCGCATCCAGCTTCACTACTGCTGTCCTATATGTGTATGTGTGTGTGATATACTATATGTCATATATGACCACAATGATCTCAAACAACTGATCAGTTTGCATCCACTAATGAGGTATACATATCCATGAATAATCCAGATCATCTGTACTGGTTATATACTGCACTGATTCTTGAGTACTGGGACAAGCACCTGACAAAACAGGCTACAGGAATGCAAAAATAAATGTTTGTGTACCAAAGTGTTTTGGCATAATGAAGAATGTACAGTCAGACGGTCATTATATCAAACTAAACACAACAGGGGGATCAGGACTTGATCATGATCTAAAAGGGTGATCATTTTTATCACCCTTTTCAAAATCAAATCAAATCAAATCAAAATCAAATCAAATCACTTTATTGTCACACTACTGTGTACACGAGTGCAACAGCAGGTGAAATTCTTGTGTGCAGTTCCGAGCAACATTGCAGTAATGACAGTGACGAGACATAAACCACTTTACAATAAACAACATATTTACACAAAACAATTTACATAACAAAATTACACAACAATTTACATAACAAATGTACACATACCTACACAACAATTTACATATCAAATGTACACAATACACACAATGTAGAATACACATACACTAGATAAGGGTATAAATATATATAAACACTAACTGAATTGGGAGCGAGAATATATTTGACAGAATGAGGATTAATAAAGTGCAGTGCTGATTGTTGATTGTGAGGGATCAAGTGTTCAAAAGTCTTATTGCTTGTGGGAAGAAGCTGTCATGTAGTCGGGTGGTGCGGGTCCTGATGCTGCGATACCGCCTGCCTGATGGAAGCAGTGAGAGCAGCCCATGACTCGGGTGACTGGAGTCTTTGATAATCCTCCGAGCTTTATTCACACACCGTCTGTTATATATATCCTGGAGGGAGGGAAGCTCACCTCCGATGATGTTTCTGGCAGTTCGCACCACCCTTTGCAGGTCTTTGCGGTTGTGGGCGGTGCTATTGCCGTACCAGGCGGTGATGCAGCCAGTCAAGATGGTCTCAACAGTACTGGTGTAGAACCGTGTGAGGATGTGGTGGTTCATTCCGAACTTCCTCAGCCGTCTCAGGAAGAAGAGGCGCTGGTGAGCCTTCTTCACAACGGCCTCAGTGTGGACGGACCATGTGAGTTCCTCAGTAATGTGGACACCGAGGAACTTGAAACTGCTGACTCTCTCCACCGGTGCTCCATTAATGGTGATGGGGCTGTGTTCTCTGTCTTTCTTCCTGAAGTCCACCACAAGCTCCTTGGTTTTACTGACGTTGAGGGAGAGGTTGTGCTCCTGACACCAGCGTGTCAGAGTGTGCACCTCCTCTCTGTAGGCGGTTTCATCATTGTCAGTGATCAGACCTACAACCGTCGTATCGTCAGCAAACTTAATGATGGCATTGGAGCTATGTGTCGCCACACAGTCATGTGTGTAAAGGGAATACAGGAGTGGGCTGAGAACACAGCCCTGCGGGGCTCCAGTGTTGAGGGTCAGTGATGAGGAGATGTTGCTGCCTATTCTAACCACCTGACGTCTGCCTGACAGGAAATCCAGGATCCAGCTGCACAGCGAGCTGTTTAAGCCCAGAGCCCGGAGTTACACATCAAGCTTGGAGGGCACTATGGTGTTAAATGCTGAACTGTAGTCTACAAACAGCATTCTCACATATGTGTTCCTTTTTTCCAGGTGGGATAGAGCAGTGTGTATTGTAGATGCAATAGCATCATCAGTGGAGCGGTTGTTACGGTAGGCAAACTGCAATGGGTCCAAAGAGGTGGGCAGAACAGAGCAGATGTGATCTCTGATCAACCTCTCAAAGCATTTGCTGATGATGGGGGTGAGGGCAACAGGACGCCAGTCATTTAAGCAAGTGATTTTGGCTTGCTTCGGTACAGGCACAATGGTTGATGTTTTGAAGCATGTGGGGACTACAGACAGGTAGAGGGACAGGTTGAAAATTTTTTTCGGAGTTTTTATTCTGTTTATAGTCCGTGATGATGTTAATTCCCTGCCACATACTTCTGGAGTCAGTGGTGTTGAACTGACCTTCAATTTTGTGCCTGTACTGGCGTTTGGCTGTACTGATGGATTTACGGAGGGCATAACTGGCTTGTTTATGCTCCTCCGCGTTCCCGGAATTAAAAGCGGTGGTCCGCGCAGTAAGTGCCGCGCGAACATCGCCGTTAACCCATGGTTTCTGGTTGGGGTAGATCCGTATGTTTTTCGTCGGAACAACGTCCTCTACGCACTTCCTGATGAAACACGTTACGCTATCAGCGTAAACCTCGATGTCGTCATCAGAAGCGGACCGGAACATCTCCCAGTCCGCGTGATCAAAACAGTCCTGTAGCGCAGAGTCTGATTGGTCCGACCAGCACTGGATCATTCTGAGGGCGGGTGATTCCCATTTCAGTTTCTGCCTGTAAGCGGGCAGAAGCAGAACGGAGGAGTGGTCGGATTTGCCAAATGGTGGGCGGGGGAGGGATTTGTAGCCATCCCGGAAAGGAGAATAGCAATGATCCAAAGCCCGTTCCCCTCGTGTGTTAAAGCTGATGTGTTGGTGGTATTTTGGTGCTATTGTTTTGAAGTTGGCTTTGTTGAAGTCCCCGGCAACAATGAACGCGGCCTCAGGGTGCGCGGTTTCCTGCTCACTTATACTGCCATACAGTTCCCTAAGTGCCCGGTCTGTGTCGGCTTGTGGGTCGATGTACACAGCAGTGATAATGACCGCTGTGAATTCCCTCGGTAGCCAGAATGGTCGACACAGAAGCATGAGAAATTCCAGATCAGGAGAGCAGAAAGACCTGATAAAATGTACATTCCTCTGATCACACCATGATTTGTTGATCATAAAACATACACCTCCACCTCTGCTTTTACCAGAGAGGTCTTTCGCTCTGTCCGCTCGGTGCACGGAGAACCCCGCGGGTTCGATGGCCGAGTCTGGAATCTCCGCGGACATCCAGGTTTCCGTAAGACAGATAACACAGCATTCTCTCGTCTCTCGTTGGAAGGAGATCCGCGCTCTCAGCTCGCAGAGCTTGTTGTCCAGAGACTGAACATTTGCCAGTAGTATACTGGGTAGCGGGGGGCGATTTGCGCGACGTCTTAATCTGATGAGAACGCCGGCTCTTTTTCCTCTTTTCCTTCTGCGTTTCCGCGGCCGGGCAGCCCAAACAAAGGGCTCCGCTGGCGTGTTTGTAGACCGCGGGTCGGCATTGAGGAATGTGAAGTCCGGTTTTCGGTGTGTGATTGCCGAACCAATGTCCAAAAGCGTTTGTCTGTCGTACACAATAAGGCAGACAACATCCAAGACAAAAAAAACACAGAACTGTTAACAAAACAAACAATAAACTGCTATGTTTTAACGGAGCTCGCGACGCAGCAGCCATACTCGGCGCCATCTTGAGACGAATTCTTTTTGTGATAATGACCAGCTAACTGTACATTATCTTACTCATTACATGGCTACTTACCAAATAAATATATTTACCACAAAACAAACCTAAACCTAACAGTCAGTGGATTAAAACTTTAATGTTAGAGCAGTAATGCAACCTCCAAATTGCACTCCAAACTGTTAATTTAAATATGATTACTTCCTGGTTTCCATGGGGCCAGAACATATATCTCATATAGCCCTTTTCCACCGACATGGTTCGGGGGCGGGTTCCTGGAATGGTGCAAATTCTTGAACTGCTCTGCATGTTTCCACCGCAGAAAAGGCCGTTCAGGGCATAAAAGCTGGTTCCGCACCGGCCCCAAAAGCTTGCTGGTCTCAACACAAGGAACCATTTACGACAGGTGATGGAAGGCGGGACAATGTTTCGTCACCAGGTAAAGTTATCCCAAACAACAACATTTTGGCCGAATTCCGTCTGCAGTGAGTACTTGTTCACTATATAACAACAATAAGAATCCACAAAAATGTCAGAAATTGAAAGCGTTCAGGAAACGTGGACGAAACAAGCACTGTATTTGCAGTATGGTTTTCTATGGAGATTCAAGACAAACTAGAGAGATCCCAAAGTAAAAAAAGAGTAAAAGAGGAGATACGATATGATGCATGTCGGCTTCAATCGGACGGTTGACCTAATCATAATCTAATTGACAAAATGGCAGCACAGGGACCATAAGAAGAACCTAAGCATAAGTGGCAGATGTGTTGGACACTGGGCAGTCAGCTAACTAACCGGGGCATTTCATTCAGTCAGCCACGCTCGAGACAAACATAGAAACACAGTTATTACATCTGCAAGCTTTGTTAGCTTTCCTTACACTCTTTTCATCTTATTTTGTGTATTATTTTGTTCAGAAAGGAAATGTTTGGCCAGCTACTCACTTTGTTAGGAAGATCGCTGCTATCAGTTAAATAAACCGGTGGAGATTCAGAATCAAGACATAAACTTAATATTACAGTGTATGCTATGGCAAAAAAAATCACAATTATACCATCTGCTACACTATGTTTATGTTACTTAACAAGTTAAGCAACATTTCAAGTTCATAAAAATTATGTTATTACGTCACCTGACATCTTGATTGTAGATGTCGTCTCAGGCAATTTTGTAGAGCAATGTAACAATGTCAGATTGCTTTTCTCTATAGGTTCACAAAAACAGGAGAAAAGATGTAAACAAGCACTGTCACACTCCATAATTCTTTGTGAGCAGGTGAGCTAGTCACTTAACTTGTTACGTTTCCTCTCGATTCTCAAGCAGATCTCAAGTCAGTGGAAAAGCACGGTGGAGAAAATATGATAACTTCCTGGTTTCCATGGGACCAGAACCCATGCATTGGACTGAATGTGATTACTTCCTGGTTTCCATAGAACCAGAACACGCTTCTCAGAGTGAACATGATTACTTCCTGATTTCCACGAGACCTGAACCCATGTCTCGGAATTAACATGACAATTTACAGATTTCCATGGGGCTAGAATTCAAGTCTTGAAAGGGAACATGAGAACTTTCTGGTTTCCATGGTACCAGAACCCAAGAGTCAGAGTGAACATGATTTCTTCCTGGTTTCCATGAGACCAGAACCCGTGACTCAGAGTGAACTTGGAAACTACCTTGTTTTCTCTCATAACATTGGTTCCTTGAAAGGACGGAATGAGATGCTCAGTAGCTCACGTTATGAGAGCAACTCCAAGGGGGCAATGACTTTGAAACAATCATGCCAATATGTTTGGCTAGTGATGCTTGGCGCTCCACCGATGCTGATTCCATAAGCCATATAAGCTAGATCCCAATGTCACACCATCAGGGTTTTCCAAGATTGACGGGAAGGAGAGCATATTTCTCATCCCATAACAGTGAAAACTCAGTAGCTGTGGCAAAGCTACGCAATGTCTCGTTCCCTCCTTTTAGAGCCCCAAAGTAATGAAAGTAACCGAGATGTTCACTTTCATGAAGGTAACTTCGATGATGTGTCAGCAGCTGACACTATGGGAGCCATATACCATAACACCATAGCATTGATAGGCAATGACCACTAGCCAGCAGGGTAGTAAAAGGCATTGCTATAGCCACCCCTTCATATAAAAAAATAGGAAGGAAAGTGGTGAACAATAAACCAATGGCTCGATGCCAAGACAGAGACACTGGCCATACCAGATAGTGGTCCAATGTCTTAACACATCTTACCGGTTAGTGGAAAGATGGGGAGCAGAGCGGTCATCTGTCCAAGGGTTTTGGAACAATGACACTGCCTCAGCGCAGCTAGTATCACATCGACACATTTAGTACATGTACAAAGGGCTGAATTGTAGGACCTTAAACTGGAATACAGTCCCCTTGAAGGTTATTCTCAAGAATGGCCTGCAGCAAGGAGTTATCTGCACATGTGTGTCTGCAAATCGCTTGACAGAAACCAGTCGGTAGATGGACAAGAGACAAAATCTCTTGGTCTTTATCACTTGTGTGAACAGGTTTGTGCCCTGTGCAGACTTTATGAGGCCTGTCAGTCATGCAGGGGCATAGCAGACTTCTGGTATACCACCAACAGCAAAGACTGGAATGATGTTCTCGTTCCTGGCAAGCGACCGCAGGAAAAGTGAGATTGTTGTCTTGGGAATACAGAAGAAACAACTCCACAGGGTCTATCCAGCATGCATGCCTCGCAACAAGAGCTTAGTTTGAGTTGTTACATGGCAGTCTTCTGGCATGTCGACAACAGTAAAAATAGGCATCGAAATGAACAGTGTGATGGCACACAATCATTACCGACTTGCAAAAGTTGGGAAACCGAGAGGGCTGCTTATGCCTCCTACACACTACATGACTTTCAAAGACATCGGATTGTGTTACCGTTCATATTACACAACTGTCTGTCTTGTCATGGAAGTCGTAGGGTTTTCAAATTACACAAGGAATCGGCGACAGGGGTGAACACATTCCAAGACATTTCACTATTGACGAATCCCCGACGACTCTGCCTGGACTCCAAATTATACAAATGCATGATCATATGTTGTGCATTTCAGAATATGATGTGTATGTTTTCAATCGCCTTTACATAATGTGTAAAGGCATCTTATATTTTATTGTTTACAATATGAAAAAGAACCTCCTACTGAAAAATCTACCTATTTGCTTGCCTGACTGTCCAAGAGAATTGGCAAGTTAAAACTCCCATAGCGTCAGCTACTGATGCAGCTTCGAAGATACCTTCTTTAAAGAGAACCTGTGTCTTGAAGTGAAGTGATTACTTCCTGATTTCTCTGGGACCAGAACCCGAGTGAACATAATACCTTCCTGGTGTCCATGGGACCATAACTGGGACTAGAACTCTTGTTTCTGAGAGAATGTAATAACTTCATCGTTTCAATGGGACCAGAACCCATGTGTCTGAGAGAACGTGATTACTTCCTGGTTTCCACGAGACCATAACACATAGGTGCTTCTCATTTCTTTAATTGTGCATCCTCATTTCCTCGCTCCTCGGACCTTGAGTCCATGACCTGGAAACCGATCAAAGTCCACCATCATGAAGGACGTATCAATTCTCCAAATGCACTGCGAAGAGGTGAGGATGGTCGAAGCACATGTTGCATGCATTAATTCCCCTCCCTTCACATCTGACACAACATTTTTAATTCATGTTTCTCCTTTAAGGTTTAAATAAACCACACATTTCACAAATTTTAACAGTGCATATTGAATTATTAGTTTTATTATGAAAATATAAATTAAACAAATTTCAACAACATAATGGCAAGCATGCCAAGGTAATGCAATTTTGCAGATACAGCGCAATTAAGTGATGCCTGAGTGAGCAAGGATATTTCATTTTACCAATACATCTTGCTTTGATTACTCCATCTTCATTTTCTTTCCTTGTATCTTTTCCTCTTTTCTAAGAGGGAGGAGCTAGGAAGCAAGGATAGGAAGCAAGGAAAAGTAACGAGGATGCACAATTTAAAAATTTGAAGTACCCCATTTCCGGAGTGAACACGATTACTTCCTGGATTTCAAGGGACCAGAATCCATGTTTCGAAGTGAGTGTGATTACTTTCTGGTTTCCCCAAGACCAAAACCCATGTCTTGGTGTGAACGCAGTTACTTCCTGGTTTTCCCTCAGAGGTTATTCAATCTCTGAATAAATTCCGAGTGGAAAGGTTGCTATATTCAAAATTAATTCCAGGTAAAATTGTAGGACGTTTTGTCCCATGTCTCAAGAATCAGTGACTGGTTAATTGTATTCTCACACTGTCAGATGTGAGTACCTGATGTGAGATATTATCTGTAAGGTGTTTAAGTCCGTGCTGCTGTCTGAAGCTGTGCTCTCTCCTGCAGATTCCTGTTCTGTCCCTGTGTTAATCAACACACTCTCCAGCTCTGATACCTACAGCATGAGTCATCTACATTGTAACATGCAGCTTTAGATGTAGCATGTGTGTCTGTTTCTGACCTAGAAATACTTGTGAGACAAAACTGCTGAAAAATATCCCAAGAAATGATCTTAATCTGGCGTTTTTTTCTTTATTTGTGGTGGTTGAAATGGTTCATACAAAGTCTAAAACTTTAGTGATATACATTTTTGCATACTGTATGCCAGTGGTTCCCAAACTGGGTTCTGTAAATGCAGCTGTGTGTGTGATACATCAAATGCGCTTCTTAGTCAAAATGCCCCTCTTGACACGATATTAATGTAAACACAGCCGTTAATGTATTACGAGTGTGTAAACAGACGGGGCAAAATCTTCCGTCGACGCGATATTAATGTACACAGCCATAAATGCACTGTAATATGTACATGAGTGTAAGCAAACAGGACCAAGCTTAAAGTACTGCATATCACAGTATATCCAATCTGTGCAATATGCAAATGCAGCCTAGTAGACCTGCTCCTGTCTGTTATATGGTTAATATTAATAATAATAATAATAATAAACAGCAATATGTTCAAGTAAACAAGAAAAGCGCTCAGTGTCCTTGGCTGGATGTCTTTAGTATCTTTAAGTCTAATACATTTCAATGACAGTTCTGCTTCTCATTCAAACTCTAACTGAGTGGAATCAATATTAACTTTAACTTACTAATGTAATAATATCTATTAGAATAACGAAATGATGGTTTATGTTAGGATTTGTATAATGTTTAATAATATTAATATTTATATTAATATTAACCTTTTAAATAATGGAGTATTTTCAAAATCATATTTGTTTATTTATTTATTTTTTCAGTGGATGGGGTGCCGTAAAGGGGTCCCATAGTTCTGAAAAGTTTGGGAATCACTGGTCTATGCAACTGGGTCTCGTAGAATCATGCTACTACACTAGGAAACTTGTATATGGTTACAAACGGTTAATTACATGAGTATTATGCAATAAATGTGGTTAATGAGGACATTTCTAGTGTCCCCATAATACAAATCGCATTAAAAAAACATGCGTGCGTGTGTGTAGTCCTCTCATACCTTCTCTTTATCAGCTATAAGGCTGTCCACCAGAGTCCTCAGATAACTGAGCTGCTCTGGTATATGGTCAGGAATCTGTCTCTCTCCTACAGAACAAAATATCATATCAAAAACATACACAGCATAATCTGCCTTTACATATTAATCTATATATATATATATATATATATATATATATATATATATAAACACTTTAAGCACTTTAAGTCATACCCATAGCATTGAGGAGATCACTGAGATGTTGAAGCTGGCTCTGATCAGCCTTGTTTGCTTCCAGCAGCCTCACACGGGTCTCCAGACTCTCATGCCTTTCTCTGAGCCTGCCCACCTCCATCAGAGCCTCCACAGTCTCTGGATAACTCTCTGCCCCAATGCTAACCCGGGACAGACGTTGGCCCATCACAGCGAACAGAGCTCCATCAGACTGCTGGGGAGGAGACACCTGAGGGGAGATATCTACACCAGGTGTACCTGCTGTGTCATTCTTGAACAGGATATCTTGGTTCAAAGGCTGGATGGGTAAAGCGTCTTTAGCTGCAGAGAGTGTGATGGTGTCCTTCAGTCCCTGTGAATAAAAGAGGTAGTGCTCACGATGTTTATATTCTGTGTCATTTACAAAGAACATTTCATGCAGTATAGTGCGTCAAGTAGAGGTCAACCGATGGTGGTGGAAAAGGCTGTTAACTGATATAGGCTGAAAGTTTTTTTAAATGGATTTATAGAATGATAAAAAAAATCTTAGTCTTTCCTTATTATGAAAGGAACAGACAATGAGACTAAAAGAGTCCAAAATGTATCAAATCCCAAAAGCAGTTTATAGTACATCCAAAATTCCAATAATAATCTGAAAAATTTGGTGCATACCGCAGGACTTCTAACTATAAACAAGCCTAAAACACATGGGGACTCTTATTTTGAAATAATACTCTTATTTTTAAATGTTCTACACTGCATGCCCAATTATTATGGAAATTATATTCCTCAGGATTAATTTTAATGTTGAACAAACACAATGCTCTCAGTCAATCCAAAATGTTATTGAACCTCATACCTGAATGTTTAACAAAGAAAAAGTGAGTTTAGTCTTTCTCAGGGGAATATATAAGTATGCACAATTATTAGGCAACTAAATTACAAAAATAATTTCTCCCAACTCAATTGTTTATTCTCAATTTTTAGAGTAGGTGCAACAAATAAGTAACACAAAATGACAATGAAATAAAAATTTTGGCCTTTCAAAAATATTCAGTGACCAATAGCCAACCTTCTTTTCAATAACTGCAATGAGCCTTCTATCCATGGAGTCTGTTCATGATTAACTTTCACTGAAGCAGCATCCACAGCCTCCCAAATGCTGTTCAAAGTGGTATTGTCACTGTAAATCTCACTTTTGAGAAGGGCCCACAAGTTCTCAGTAGGATTTAAGTCAGGTAAGGAAGGGGGCCAAGTCATTATTTGGGCATCTTTGAGGTCCTTGCTGGCTAGCCAAACAGTGGAGTACTTGGATGCATGTGATGGAGCATTGTCCTGCATAAAGATCATGGCCTTCTTAAATGCTGAGGACTTCTTCCTGTACCACTGCTTGAAGAAAGTACTACCCAGAAACTGGCAGTAGGTTTGAGAGTTTCAGTCCATACTTGAAAAGGTCCAACTAACTCATCCTTAATGATAGCAGTCCATACCAGTACCCCTCCTCCACCTTGCTGGCACCTGACTCGAAGTGGTGCTCTGTGTCCATTAGTGATTCAGCCACGGGCCCATCCATCTGGTCCATCAAGAGTCACTCTCATTTCTTCGGCCCATAAAACCTTTGAAAAATCTGTCTTCAGGTATTTCTTTGCCCAATCTTGATGCTTCAATTTGTGAATGTATTCAGTGGTGGATGTGTTTCAGTCTTCTTGACCGTGGCCATGTCTCTGAGCACTTGACATCTTGTATTTCTGGACACTCCAGGTAGGTTGCACTTCTGGAATATGGTGGCACTGGAGGATAATGGGTTCTTGGTAGCTTCACATTTAATTCTTCTCAAGTCGTTTGCCATTAATTTGTTCCTTTTCTTCTCCATGCGTCTCTTGCTCCCCAGTTGATTATTCGCAACAAAACATTTGATTGTCCGGTGGTCACACCTCAATAGTTTAGCTATTTCAACACTCTTGTATTTGTCTGAAAGGCATTTTACAATATTTAACTTTTCAGTGACAGTTAAATCTCTTTTTTGGCCCATTTTACCTGAGGTAATGAAGCTGCCTAATAATTATGCACACCTTGATATAAGGTATTAGTCTAATGTGAATTAATTAGTTTTCTGATCATTAAAAAATAAAACTATTGGAATAGATTTTTGCCAATAACCGATAATAGCAAAAAGCAAATGTTGGCACCAAATAATTGGTAAAACGGATATATCAGTCTACCTCTAGCATCAGGTCCTCCTGGGAAGTTTGTTTTTACAGGGTTGGGAGTCATGAATATGATTTTTTTGTGAGTTCAAGCTATTTTATTATTTATTTATTTATTGCCATTTCATATTTCTTTCTTTCTTTTTCACTTACTGACAAAGACAGGAAACTTAATTTTTTACCAGTGCAAAAAAATGAAGGAGCAAAGATGCATAGATGTGAAAACAATGCTTTATCTACAGAGGCAAGTGGAATTATCTGCATTTATGTACAAATGTGTCTTAAAAACTATTTAATCTTCATCCAAGTTACAATAATGAACAAACACAATCTGTTTTAACTAATAACACACAAATTATTGTTATGTTTTTGTACATATTGAATACATCATTCAAACATTCACAGTGTAGGTTGGAAAAAGTATGTGAACCCCTAGGCTAATGACATCAACAAAAGCTAATTAGAGTTGGGAGATGGCAAACCTGGCATCCAATTAATGAAACAAGATTGGAGGTGTGGGTTAGAGCTACTTTGGCTTATAAAAAGCAATCAAGAAGATTGATGGTAAGCAATCTTTCACAAGAAGCATCTGCGCGGTTGACCATGCCTCACAAAAATGTGATCTCAGAAGACCAACGATCAAAAATTGTTTATTTGCATAAAGCAGGATAGGATTAAAAGGTTATCACGAAGACCTTAGATATTAAACTTTCCACAGTTAGACAAATTCAATAAAAACAAAAGTCTGTAAATGAAGATGATTTAGTACTGTAAATGCTCAATGAGGTAAAATAACCCAAGAGTGACAGCTAAAGACTTGAATGAATCATTGGAACTGGTTAACATCTCAGTTCATGAGTCAACTATACGGAAAACATTAAACAGGCATATGGTGTCAATGGCAGGACACCATGAAGGAAGCCGCTGCTTTCCAACAAAATCATTACTGCATGCCTGAAGTTTTCCAAAGACCACTCTGACACTCCACAACACTACTGGGGAAATGTTTTGTGCACTGATGAAACTAAGGTTGAATTGTTTGGGAAGAATACGCAGCACTATGTATGGCGTAAAAAAGGGCACCACATGCCAACATGAAAACATCCCAATGTTGATATCCGGTGGATGGAGCATCATGATTTGTGGCTGCTTTGTTGCTTCAGGGCCTGGACCGCTTGACATCATCGAGGGAAAAAATTAACTCACAAGTTTATCAAGATAACCTACAGGATAATATCAGGGTGGTTGTGCGCTAGCTGAACCTCAGTAGAAGTTGTGTGATGCAGCAGGACAATGACCCTAAACATCAAAGTTAATCCACTACAGAATGACTTCAAAAAAAGAAAATCCACCTTTTGGAGTGACCCAATCAGAGCCCAGAACTTAACCCAATACAGATGCTGTGGAATGACCTCAAGAGAGCCGTTTACACCAGACATCCTAATAATATATCTGAGCTGAAGCAGTTCTGTAAGGAAGAATGGTCCACAATTCCTTCTGAACATTGTGCAGGTCTAATCCACAGCTACAGGAAACACTTGGTTGAGGTTATTACTGCCAAAGGAGGATCGACCAGTTATTAAATAGGTTCACTTACTTTTTCCACAGCACTGTGAATGTTTAATGGGGTGTGTTCAATAAAGACATGAAAGATTATAATTGTTTGTGTGTTGTTAGTTTAAAACACATTGTGTTTGTCTATGCTTGTGACTTTGATGAAGATGAGATCACATTTTATGAGCAATTAATGCAGAAAACCAGCTAATTCCAAAAAGTTCTCAGACTTTTTCTTGCCACTGTTTTATCATTCTTATGTGCCACATATAATAATGGAAAATGTCATTTTGTTGCACACGCCTGTCACCTCATGAACCAGCTAAATGAGTCACAGTACAAAAAATGTATAAAAACTAAATTGCACAGTCAAAATCCACAAGTAAAACTGAATTATTTTCAATAACAATTTCTTCCGCCATTAATTTTTAATCGACACTCTCCCAATTTATAAAGTTGGGGCTCAAAGACAATCCTGAGATTCCCACTGGTAATTATGACTTTTTGGTGGTATGTGCACTTGTAAATACAATCATTCCAACATGAATTAAACACACCAATACTCATGCTGTTTCAAACCTTGTGTGCTACCTACTTACGAAGCATTTATAGGCCTGCTGAGGTTCCAAAAGACACCTTCTTTTGGCCAAATTCAAAGGCAGCTCAGAAGACAATGCCACAAAAATTCATCCAAGATGGAGGATGAAGCGAGAACATTTTTGATTTTACATATAGTTCATTAAATACAGAAAAGTACAGGTATTGATTAAATGAGTTACACGTCACTAAAACTTTAAAATTTTACCCAAATGCGGCAATTTTCGCCCCAATTTGGAATGCCCGATTCCCAACGCGCTCGAAGTCCTCATGGTGGCGTAGTGACTCTTATCTTATCATGTGGCTTGTTGAGTGTGTTGCTGCCCTAGAAGGCAACTGCCTATGTTTTGGAACAGAGCTTAAATTGATTTCATGCTGTATATTGTGCCATTAAAGCTGTACATGCCTCCTGGATCTTCTGCCTCTCGCTGATGAGTGCTGCTTGCATCACTTCCCATGTGACACACTGTGTGAGCTCTTCTGGAAGAGGATACTGAGTGAGCTTCTCCTTCAGCTCTTTCTGAGAGAGAGAGAGAAAAATACTACAAATAATTTGACATTCTCTAAATAAACATAGTTATAATTTCAGCACAAACGTTCAGAAATGTACAGGAACAGTTCACCCAAAAATGAACATTCAGTCATCATTTACTCATCCTCATGATGTTCCAAACCTCAATGAATTTCTTCTGTGGAACTCAAAAGGAGATATTTTGAAGAATGCTTACAATAATAATTAGTGTCATAAAAGTAGTCCACATGACTTATTCCAAGTCTTCTGAAGCCATATAGTAGCTTTATAGTGGAGTCAAATTAAAATTTTAAATTTGAATATTCGTTGAATTCAAGAAAAAAATGCACATTTGAATGCTTAAACAAATGCTATAATGGATTTTAGACGTGTGCCATACACTGACGATGACTTCAGACCGATCTGAAAAGGCTAGACACAGCACAACTGAGTTTAACAGAACGCAGGTGTCTCAAGACGTGTTTTTAAAGGTTGAAGTACTTTTTAACTTGACATGGAACCAAAAAATTGAGAGTTCCTACATGAGACACTGAATTAACAATGAAACGATCAAAGATGTTCTTCTAGTGCATGTTTACATAGAAAAACAAATGGTAAACTGGATGTTGCAGAAGCATTCGGTGCGAACAGCCCCTTAGGTGGAAGTCTTTGGCAGTTGCCTCTTGTTAGATGAACAAGAGATGTTAGTTGAACCCAATTGCAGTTTTTAATGATGAAGAAGACAATATACAATTAGAAATAGCACAAGGCTTGATAAACAAAAGAACAACTTAGCTCAATGCCACTATGGACGAGACTAGACGATGAGTGATGGAACACGAGGGAATATGGGAAATCACAACACAAGGAACAGCTGGGAACACTGATGGTAAACAGGTGAATGGAATGATCACAGTGTTTTCAGGGAAATGTAGTGTGGGGGAAAACTACAACATAAAAGTTCATGAAAGATTTAAACTAAGAGTCCATGAACATGAAGGGATGTGACACACCTTAAATGGGCAGCTCCAGAAGCCCAAAGACAGATAGTTGTAAGCCCAAGGCAGAGCTGGCAGATGGTCCAGAGGCCAGGAAATTGTCTCCTGGAAGGGAGCAGGGTCTGGAGGTTTGGGTGGTGGCTCCAGGAAGGGTACGGTGTCCGGCGGTTTGGGCGGTGGCTCCAACAAGGCAACTGGTGGAAGATCAGAACACTAGGAAGGAACTGGCAGGAGGTCAGGGGGTGGAGCCACAGGGGGCAAAGCCACAGTTGGTTCAGGGAGTTGAGACTCAGGAGGCGGAGCTGAAGGTGGATCAGGCGGAGCTGCAGGAGGACCAGGGACTTGAGACTCAGAAGGCGTAGCTGGAGGTGGAACGGGTGGAGCCCCTGGAGGATCAGGGACTTGAGACTCAGGAGGAGGAGCCTGGAGGAGGAGCGGGCTGATCCACTGGAGGAACAGGGATTTGAGACTCAAAAGGCGTAGCTGGAGGTGGAATGGGTGGAGGCGCTGGAGGATCAGGGACTTGAGACTCAGGAGGAGGAGCCGGAGGCGTAGCAGGCAGAGCCGCTGGAGGAGCAGAGACTTGAGCCTCAGGAGGAGGATCAGGAGGGGAAGTGGGTGTAGACGCAGGAGGAGCCTCAGGAGGCGGAGCGGGTAGACGGAACCGCTGGAAAAGGAGTCTCTGGAGGAGTGGGCAGTATCGTGGAAGACTCAGAGGATGGAGTGCTGTCAGTGACAGGGGAACGACCACTGTGGCTGTGAACATGGGCAGTGATGGGGGAACAGCCTCCGTGGCAGTGGGCACTGGCAGTGATGGGGAAATGACCTCTGTGGTTGTAAACATGGGCAGTGACAGGGGAATGGCCTTCGTGGCCATGTGCACAGGCAGTGACTGGGAAACGGCCTCCGTGGTCGTGAGCACAGGCGTGAGAGGGGAACAACCTTTGTGGTCATGAGCACAGGCAGTGATAGGGGAACGGCCTCCATGGTTGTGATCACTGGCAGCGACTGGGTAATGACCTCCATAGCCATGAGCACAGGCAGTGACAGGTGAATGAGTTAAACTAAGAGTACGTGAACATGAAGGGAAAGTGACATGAAGGGATGTGACACTTATCAGCGTTTCTCAAATTAAGCAGTGGGGTTTTTGGGTGAAATTACCCTTTATCATAGTGCTGTTTGGGTTATATTTATTTATTGCGCCCTCTTGTGGACTAAAGAAACAATGTCAATTAAAAATCTGCTGACTTTAAAATTTGAAAGTAAATTGAATTTAATTTCTCAGCCCAGTTGACAGCCTTTATTCGCTGAAAATCTTCCCCTCTGCCATGGCTCATTTGCACTACTGCATATTCAAACTTGTTATAATTGGTTATGAAACCCAAAAAACAGTGTTGTTTGGCATCTTTGCAACACATCTTCACATGCCAAGTTGAATGTACATTAGCGGGAATGACATTTGACAGCTACAGTGGAGGGGAAGATTTTTTAGCAAATGACAACTTAATTTTCGGCCGGTTCCTCACACAAAGCTATTGTATGTCTTTAGAAGACTTGAAATATATAGTAGTACACAAGTTGTACAATATACAGTGGCGCACAAGTTGTACAAGGACTTTGATTGTGCTTTTACAGTACATATTGTCGGTTTTTGAGCTTGACAGTCCCAGTCCCCATTTTGTCTGGAAAAAAAGCAGCTTGAACATTCTGTAAAACATAACTTGTGTTCCACAGGAAAAGTCATCTAGATCATCTGGTTTTCACTTTTGGATGAACTATTCCTTTAATAGCAATAACTCACTGTTGCGTTGTCCAAATCTTCCACTTGGTGGCAGTACTGCTCCATAGACACGATACGTTCAGCTAACTCCTTCATATTAAGCTGAAGATCACAACATGCTATCAAGTCATACAACTGCTGAATATTTCTGTGTAAAATGTTTCATGAGTAACATTACTGTGTATACATGCTTGTTTGTATGTTCACCTGGCTGAGCTGACCGTACAATTCCATAACTTCTTTTTTCAAATCATCTCTGGAGTCTTTGAGTACCTGAATTTCCATCAGAAGGTCTTGGATTAAGGCCATACACTGAGGAACAAAACAGGATTTGAAATAACTTTGGCAACAGTTACTAGAATATCAACAAGTGCTTGAGAGAAGAAAAAAAAAGTATAATCTCTTTTGCATGAACATTGGAGATGAATTAAACCGTTAAAGAGCATTGCTGAATCACTTAAGCACATCCTCTCAGTAAGTAATCTACTCCATGTGAGAGGCTCCAGAAGTTCTCCTGACCTTTAACCCCTAACAGAGGTTACCATGACAGCACACAGGCCTGGGAACCACTCTTGGATCAAAGAGAATGTGGCATTGCTGTCCACACACACACTCTGAAATGTGTGCATGACTCCTGATGTCACCCATATTGCTGTTTGCTTCCTTGTAAGGCTCTGTTAGATGTACAAATTTGTCTTGTTTTATTAGATTGAATGGACAACTAGCATACAGAGAGAGAGAGGTTATGACATAGTGTTATGAAATGGATTCAGAAACTATCCAGGCTGTTCCGGACATTAGTCATGATACGCCAGCCACACACACACACAAACACAGTGTCCTAGATACCTGTGAAGACATCCATGAAGTGGAATGTCTTTCTTGTTAATAAATATGCAACACTAACAAAAAAGTACCATGGAAATACCATGTTTTTTTTGTTGTTTTCTTTTTAAATACTATGTTATTTCCATTTTTGTTGTTTGGATATTTCCTTCTATATACTGTATATTTCTGGACATGTACTATTGTAATACTTTTTTGTGGGGGGGATATGTACTATGGTATTACCATGTTTTTGGACAATTACTCTATATTTTTGTATATTTACCCGCTTGATACAATTTTTTGGAAATGTACTATGGTATTACCATGTTTTTGGAAATTTACTCTATACTTTTGTATATTTAATCTCTTAATAACATTTTTTGGAAATGTACTATGGTATTACCATGTTTTTGGAAATTTACTCTATACTTTTGTATATTTAATCTCTTAATAACATTTTTTGGAAATGTACTATGGTATTACCATGTTTTTGGAAATTTACTCTATACTTTTGTATATTTAATCTCTCAATAACATTTTTTGGAAATGTACTATGGTATTACCATGTTTTGTGGACATTTACTGCATATTTTGGGATATTACCATTGTAATACAGTTTTTTGAATATGTACTATGGTGTTATGTTGTTGTACCATTTTTTTTTTTATTTTTTTTTTGACATTTACAATATATTTGTAGGCATGGTAGCATTGTAATACCACATTTGGGCTTAACCAAAAGTGCCAATTGACCTGGCTGTAACCACAGCCATATAGTCCTTTGTTCACAATTAATCTTTTGTCATTTTGTAAGTGTGCCACCATTTCAGGGCATAGTGCCCTTTTTTATAAATCCACTCAATCTATACCCACCGTAACTGACAGTCAACACAATAGAGGTACAGCCAAATAGAACGTAATAGGGAGGACCTTGATCTGACCTGGGAAAACACATGTAATAGATATGCTCCTAAAAGTTATTAGCAAACTGAATGGGTGGCGTGAAATCGGTCCATCAGTTTGAGTGATCTGCAAACACATAACCAGCTCTGAAACACATGGCCAACCATTAGAAGCTTTGGAATGGGGCGGCAGGTTTATCCGCACCCCCCTCAATGTTCCTCACTTAACATATCAGTCCACTGAGCGGATTTGTGGTCACTGTGACACACTATGTCTCTGTTCCGAAGCCTAGTCAGCTTCCTTACAGTGTACTGCCAATGTGGGCAGCTGCCTTCTAAGGCCACATCAACACGAATCTTGTTGAAGTTTGAAAACTCTGTTTTCAGTTTCCTAACATCATTGTTTTCCAAAGTATGCAGTTATGGAGAGTGTCTTCTAAAGTCCAAGATTTCGGTGGAGAAAAAGGCTGTTCTAGTGTGGATGAGAGGCGTAAACATAGTAAAATCAATGCATTTTCAAAATTAAACAGATTAGTGTGGATGTGGCCTAAAACAGCATCCTAACTAAAAAAGTAACCTCTTGAGCGACAAATTTGTAATTTTCAACATGTTCTGTTCCATTCGTTGAGCTGTGTTTTTAACACAAGAACGCATTTGGTCTAAAGACGTGGTCACATTTACCTTAGCAATGCAATATTTTGTGGGCATAACAGACATCTCAATGGGAATCCAAGCGATTGAAAGTTTGTGCGAAGGACTTCCGGTGGTGAAGAACCCCTCGATGATTTCTCCTGGAGTTAAAGTTTGGTGAACTTTGACAAGCAGATTTGTAGGTGGTGTTTCTTACATAGCTAAAATATTCCCAATGGACAGGGATATCCTTTTAGCGACGAGTTTCTTTTTAACTTTTTAATGTGGAATTTCCCCGTGCAAAGGTAAATGTGACCGCGTCTTAAATGGCTCTTTAAGATGTCATTATACTTCTAGCAAAATTTGAAAAAGAACGGGTGCGATGTCTTTTCAAACAAAATCTAGGAATATTTTTTAGTTTGATGTGGTGAACATTAGGAAAACTTTGTGCAAGCTGTTAAATGCCATCTTAAGGGGAGGTCACAACAGGCTTTGAGCAATAGGCTAAACAATGCCATGGACCAGGATGTGATGTCATGCAGTAGGCTTCTGGTGTAAGTAAATAACACATCACAAATAACACAAAATATAATAATTTTATATATATATATATATATATATATATATATATATATATATATATATACTGTCTACTCACTTTCCTGCAACAATAGAAACACACAGCTTTGAAATATGTATCCTTTGAATTGAGTTATGAGGACAGTGTGTGACATTTCGATCTTCTTTAGGTCACGCATCCTCTCGTCATGCAGATTCGCAGTTCACAGATCACCAAACTTGAACTTTGGTACACAGCGTCATATGAAATTCCTTTGTACGAGTATGTGTTTCCTGTATTCTGTGTTCGGATGCTTTGAATGGGAGTGAATGCAGTGCGAAGTGTAGTGTGACCTCCCCTTTACTGACATTGGTCCACATCATCAGTGGGTGTAACACGGTGCTGAGCCATCCAGTCATTGACAACACATTTTAATACCACATTGGTTAATGTTTTACAAGTAGTCATTTCTTTGCCTCTAAATGCCAGCCCCAGCAGCGCCGGCAGTTTCTGAATGTTCACAAGCAGTATACGTTACGCAACTTTTTCAACCTTCTTTCCAGCTCTGAGCAAAGAACGAAGAAGAACTTCGCCGTGAGTGTATCGGAGCCTTTAGAGGGCAGCATAATCAGGCAGCCTTTGCATCTGGAGAGCACCTATGGTGCTCTAAAATGCTACCTATGTAGGCAGCTCACTCTGTTTTGGAACAGAGCTAATGGCACAGCTCTGACGGCAGCATTGCCATGGACAACCTGCGCAATGTGTTAAGCAAGCACCCTACTGGCTCGCCTCCTGAGCTCCATCTACAGAGCTCGCGCAGTCACCCATGCGTCTCATTCCTGCTTGGCCTCCAGGGATTCAGTTGGCAGCTAGATGGCAGGGGTCATCTCGGGGCACTGACACATAACCATAGATGACTCCAAACATGTCCAAATGAGACATTAATGATTAAGAAGACGAGCAGGACCTCCCAGTGTACTCTCTGACTGCGGCTTGCGTCACCAGAGAGTGTGCGAAACAAACGGCTGCTCTGCGGGAGGTTCATTATTGTCGGCTTATCAAAGAATGGAGACAGACAAGGAGGGGTGGTGATCAGCTCAGAGCACAGGCATGTCTGGGCAGACGACACGTTATATGAGAAGAGTCTAGCGATAGGGCGCTATTATAGCCCTATTATAAGTTTATTATTTGAAATTCTTGTGCAAAGTTATGATTGATGGGTATAACTTTTTTTTTGCCACTCCAAACAAAACAAATATACAGTGCCAGTCCTAAAGTTAGGACTGAATGTGTGTTTCTTATGATCTTAAGCCTCATTGATGCACATTTTAATACCACTGGGTACATTTTTTTTGTACAAATAGGTTCATTGATGACTCGTAAGTAATTTACAAATGCATTATAAATCATTTATATGTTATATAAATGATTTATAACAACATGAACAAAAAGAGCAACTTTCATGCAATACTTGCCAAATAGTGAGTATTTTGACTTGTTAGCATGTTATAAATGCTTAATAAATACACTTGTTCATTCTTATGTTAATCAGAAACATAAAATGACCTAATTTATGACGAGGCAGCAAAAACAGATTATTACAGTGACATTAAAAGGGGAAAATATGTAATTTTGTATGCAAAACCACTTGATTATCTTCCAGAAAGCTTCATCTTAAGACATCTTTTTCATGATGCCATCAACATACATCACATTGTGTTATACAGCATAAAATAAACTAAATCTTGATCACTTCTCAGCACTTTTCAATTTATTGAGACATGTTCTTCACTCTTATGTGTACGTGTCATTAGTGGGAGCTGCTATTATTCCCACCTTGTCACTGATATTTAAATATTCAGGCTC
Organism: Moxostoma hubbsi; assembly: GCA_032164185.1. NCBI lineage: Eukaryota > Metazoa > Chordata > Actinopteri > Cypriniformes > Catostomidae > Moxostoma > Moxostoma hubbsi. Next base: position 9,443,362 of record JAVLUX010000007.1, on the reverse strand, counting down.
ACTAAATCAAAAGTAGAGGGGTTTGGTGAGTTTGGAACACGAGCCACAGCTGGTGTTATTTGAGAACGGAGCTCAGTGTCTGTTTCTCATTGTTTTGTCTTTTGTCATCAGTCATCTACAACTGAGAGACACTGATGACACATTCAACCTCCTGCAGACCCCCAGCAGAGGAGCAGCTCACCAACTCACCTGTCCCACAGCGAGAACAGGACAGGACTGTGCGCCATTCAGAACTGAATTGAGAATACCTCTTACAGTTTCTGAATTTGAATTGTAGTTTTTGAATGGCAGCTTTTAGTAAGTGTAGTTTGTAAGAATACATTCAGTTTTTCAGTATAAAATACACATAACATCATACACTGAGGATACTTCATTTTCCAGAATGCTAAAATTTACTCAATATATTATAACAGTAAATTCACATTTTGGTGTCAATATAAAGTCCAATCTGAAAACAATTTGGGGAAAATATGGCTGTGCTGTTATTTGTAGTATTTAGCTTAGTTTAAGAGAGAATATATAGGCATAATTAGTCCAAATGAATTGTCTACTTTTTATATTTTATCTTAAAAGTTTTGTATTGTTCTTTGCTGTAATTGGTGTGTTCATTTTCTTTTAATTGCAATTCATTAAATACCGCTTCCTGACATTCCACTTCAGCATCCTGGTAACACTTTACATTAATGTTCCCTTTCTTAAGGGTTTTATTAATGATTAGTAAGTCATTTACAATGGCATTATAAATCATTTATATGCAGTTAAAGCAACATGCATAAAAAGGGTGACTTTCATTCAATACTTGCCAAATATTGAGCATTTTAACTTATACATAATTATACTGTAAATGCTTCAAGGAATATTTCTGGTTCAATACAAGTTTTTCAATACAGCATTTGTGGCATAATGTTGATAACCACAGACAATTATTTAGAATTTACTTTAAAAAGCACAAATCGATGTTCCAGTGATGCACGTACAACAGAAGTGAATGGTAAATGTTAAAATACTCCACAAGACAATTTAATTCCATGCCCACCTAAAAAGTAGTGATTCACAGGCCCTCTATCACAAAGCCTTATGCTACCAAGAGCTGACCCCAGAGAGAAGCCCCTAAAGTCAGTTGGTCTAAGTCTCCTGAGTGCCAAGTGTGACTGCTGTGTGCATTTTCCATTTCCCTTTTTGACTTGCAAATGTTTTCCTAAAAAGTCGATGTCCTCATATGTGGACAGCAGAACTAACTGGTGAAATTTTAAATAATACGAAGCTATAGAAAGTCAGATTTCTTTTCAATCAGATTATTTATTATGTTTTCTGGAGTGATGGTTATTCATGTTTTTGAGATGTTACAGATATTACAACAGAAATTAGCATAATTCATTCTGTTTCAAAGTAATGTCCAGTATCATCCAATCACTGCCAACCATGTTAAAATAAATTATACATTATAAATGATGAATCTACACCGATAAGGCACAATATTAAATTGGTCCCCCGTGCCGCCAAATCAGCACCAACCCATAGACTTTGTCAGTTTGAGCCAGTCTGGCCATTCTCTATCAAACCAGCCCGTCTGGCAACAACAATCATTCCACGGTCCAAATCATTGAGATCACATTTTCTCCATTCTGATGGTTGATGTGAACATTACCTGAAGCTCCTGACCCGTTTCTGCATGATTGGCTGATTAGATAATCGCATGGATGATTGTTGGGTTGGTTTGAGTATGTCTGTAACTGTTGATCTTCTGGGATTTTCACGCACAACAGTCTCTAGAATTTACTCAGAATGGTGCCAAAATCAAAAAACATCCAGTGAGCGGCAGTTCTGTGGACAGACATGACTCGTTGATGAAAGAGGTCAACAGAGAATGGCCAGACTGGTTTGAACTGATGAAGTCTACAGTAACTCAGATAACCGCTCTGTACAATTGTGGTTAGAAGTATATAATCTCAGAATGCTACTCTGAGATTCAAGAGGGGGACCTACACAATATTAGGCAGGTGGTTTTAATGTTGTGGATGATTGGTGTATAATACAAGATATCTAGTATCATATTGGTCATGGACCAAACAAATGACTCTTACGAACTGATTGTTTTTGGTGAATCAAAACAGACAGCACATCCAGTGTAGTCCGACAAACAAATGACTCTTATGAACCGATTCTTTTTAATGAATCAAAACAGACAGCGCATCTGGTGTAGCCGAAAATGTCTCTTATGAAGTGCCTCTTTTAATAAACGTTCAAAAACACTCTGTTTGAAACTGACTGACTAATTTTCCTTATGCCAAGCTGTATTAAAGAGACATATTTGCAACAAGTTGTTTTTTTTGAAAATAAAAATGTATTTATAAAAACATCCCATTTCACAGTAATGGCAAGTAGCATGTAAACGGGATTGAAGCGGTTGGCCCAAATCACAAAACATCTTAATCTAATTTGAATTTATAATCTGATTATTGCAATAATCTGAGTATTGGTGTACATGCAAACATATGTCATGGCTCCGGTGAGTTTGTCGGTTTGTTTTGCATGTTTTGTCATTTTCTCTCACTCATGTCATGCATGATCAGCGTTTCCATGGGAACACTTATAGTTCCCGGGGAAATGCTGATCATGCCACTGAATAGCGTGCCAAGCAACACCTGTTCTCCCCTAATTCACTCCCTTCTTAAGCCCCTCTTCTCTGCTGGCCGTTGTTCTGCATCTCACTAAGCTTCAACTGAGGATTCTACAAATCTGTTCCTGACTTCCACAACACACCCATTCATCCTACAAACACACACTTAACAGATTGCCCCTTGCCCAACATCGACACACACACCATTGGAGAACACTTCCCACCGCTGCAGCCGGTGTCGTGATTTTCTACATATCTCAACCCAGTGACTACTCAATATTACTGTTAATAAATCCTTTGAAATGTTCCTCTGCTCTTGGGTCTGTTTGTCTCACAATGATGTGCAACATGTACATATATAATAACTTCTGACATTTGTTTTAGGGTTTCATGACCTTTTAACTGTGTGTAAATGTGTATGTATGTAAATGTAATGTTACTATTCTTTTGCAATGTAAACACCAAGCTAAAACAAAACCTTTCCTATCCAGAAAAACCTTTGAAATTGTGATCCATGCTTTTATTTCTTCACGCGGCATTACTGTAAATCTCTGTACTCTGGCATGCACCAATCAGCTCTATCCCATCTGCAGATGGTCCAAAATGCTGCCCCACGACTTTTAACAGGCAGTCGTAAATGAACACATCACTTCCATCCTGATCTCCTTGCACTGCTATCAGATTTCAAATTGATTTTAAGATTTTAACATTTCTCTATAAATCCTTAAACAATCAGTAACCCCATTATCTCTGTGATTTGGTTCGACTGCATAACCCAACCAGATCACTCAGATCCGGGGATCGTGGACTTCTGTCTGTTCCTAGATCCAGGATGGAGCATAGAGGTGATCGTGCTTTTTGTATCACTTGCCCCAAACTGTGGAACAGCTTTATGGATTACCTCAGGACCACCTCCTCTCTATCTTTTTTTTTAATCGTTGCTTAAATCTTTCTTATTTTCATTAGCTTTTAATTGACCTTAAATCATTGTTAAGCTGTGAAATTGCCCAATTACCTATGTTTTATTTATTTTATACTGTCTTGCCTGTGATGCCACTGTACAGCACTTTGGTCAAACATGGTTGTTTTAAATGTGCTATATAAATAAATGTGATTTGATTTAAACCTTTTTTGCCATGGCAATAAAGCTCTTTGAATCTGACTCTGAATCTGAATCTTAATGTTTTGGTATGTTCATTGACTTTTTCGCTGGGTCCCTCTGGCACATCGACAACAACCTATATCACCTATAGGATGGGCTGGCTCTACATTAAACCCTCCAAAATTGTCCCCATTCACTTACATTGTAAGGGCCTCACTCTAACCTTGAATTTTGCTTTTTTTAAGGAAAAATAGGGATGAAATTAAGAAATACATTTTTGTGGTAATCAACATTATGCCACAAATGCTGAATGGAATATTCCTTTAATTCATACAAATATCCAGACTTATATTTACAAAAAACATAAATGCCCCAACTCATGATTTCTCAGCAAATGTAGCAAAATATAATATTATAGTGAGATCAAAAGAAGGTATTATGTCACTTTGTGCTTTTAATTATTACTGTAATGCAGAAGTCTTTAACTCTGTTCCTGGAGATCCACATCACTTGCCATGTTTGATGTCACCCTGATTTAACACACCTGATTCAAATCATCAGCTCACAGGGTTGGGAAGGTTACTTTTGAAATGTTTTCCACTACAGATTACAGCATGCACGAATGCATGCTGTAAAATGTAATTTGTAACGTATTCCATTAGATTACTCAAGGTCAGTAACATATTCTAAATACTTTGGATTACTTGTTCAGCACTGGTGGATTTTTTCAATTCTTTTGACTATAAAAACTCTTGCCAGTACAGTAAGACAAAATACACATGTTAAAAATACATTCTCTGAAAAACCTAAATATCTTACGCAGTGTTGCTTCTAAAACAAGATACATTAACATCTTGTTTTAAGGATTTTTAGATATTTTTACAGGAAAACAATACAAAAATAATTATCAAGAATATGATTTTTGTCCTAATATCAAAGATCTTACTAGAAAAAAGAAATTATGATCCAACGTGAATTTTCTTGATAAAAAAATATGATCATGTCTGGTAACATGTGCATGTAAAATGGCTAGAAATAGCATTTTAGCTTAGCGTAAAGCTGACAATTTACACAAGGTTTATTTCTATTTCTTCTGCTCCAAACTTACTTCAAACTTACTTCTCTGTCCGCTCATATGAATGTAACACATCATAAGAAAGTGTTTCACCGCTGTTCAAATGCACTTTGGCTCACATCATACATATGTATAAATGTTTTCCATCTGAAAGGACTAAATATTAAATGAAACAAATGACAATAAAATGCAAAGTAATTGTTTCAGTAATCTAAATACTTTTTGGAATGTAACTGTATTCTAATTACCAATGATTTAAATTGTAACTGTAGTGGAATACATCTAAATATTAATACATTTAAATATGTAATCCTGTTACATGTATTTAGTTACTCCCCAACCCTGTCAGCTAATTATTAGAGGCTCCATGACCTGAAATGGGAATAGGGACACAACACTTCACTCTTCATTCAATCCTATCGAAACGCATCTGAACACTAGCTTATACGAAGGAATTTCGCACTACGCAGTAGAGGAATGTTCGACCTTCGAATCTGGATGACAAGAAGACTAGGGACCAATAGAAGATCAAAATGCCACACACTGACTTCTTGGCTCAATTCATATACATATTCAGTAACACTTTCATTTTGAGTTGCAGTTTTGTTTATCTGTTTTGCAGATTGGTAGTTGATGACCCCGCCAGGATTCACTTGTGCTGAGGTCTGTGTGTGTGGATTAAAACCAGCTTTCTCCCATTCTTCAAGACTCCTCTCCCTGAATCCGACTTGTGTTGTTTTTGTTACTGGTTCTTTTGTTACTATTCATTTTATGTAAGTATATATTTCCTGGTAATAAATTATGTTTTGAGCAGTGATCCAATGTGTGGCCTCTCTCTTCTCGTGGTCTAAGAGCCGGCCGTGACATTACATTAAAGCTCCTTTGTAAAGGGTTTATAAAGGGTTTATTCATATGTATTAATAAATATGAATTAATGTACAAATGCATTATAAATAATGCAGTTACAACATGAATGAAAAGACTGACTTTCATGCAGTAACAGTGAGCCAATTTCCTCACATGTTATAGATGCTCAATAACACTTGTTCAACATTAATAACCTAAGAAATTGTACCTTAATGTACAGTGGATACATCTGAAGAAGGACTTGCCAACATTAGACACCTGTACATAAAGTTCAGTATGGTTTAATGGTCATCAGGCTTTATTATGTGATATATTCTGTGAATGAGCATGAAGACCTGAAAAGTATTTCTGCAGAGTACTTAGGTAACCAACAGGACTAGGTTGGGACACTTTTGACATCAACGTGACAAGTGACAACACAAGTGAGTGAAGACATTACAGTAATGTAGATCAACTGTAAAATGACACTATCTCTCCTTTTAATCTCACTATAATGGTCTATTTTTGCTGCATTGTGACATTAATCATGAATTAGTGCAATTTATGTTTCTAATTTAATAGAAGTATGAATACTTGTATTTAATAAGCATTAAAAACATGTTAAAATGCTCACTATTTGGCAAGTATTGCATGAAATTTGCCCTATTTATGAATGTTGTTATAACCGCATATGAATACATTTATAATGCATTTGTAAATGTGTTATAAGTCATTAATGAACCCCTTTATAAACCCTTAATAAAAGAAACAGTAGGTGGAGCTTACCTTGGACACACCATCCTCGTTCCCCTGCGCCTTTCTGCGGAGCTGCATGAGTGTCCACATGTCACTGACCGCAGTGTCCGACCTCATGAGCTCTAAAGCGCTGGGCAGAGACTCCAGCACTGAGATCTGCTCCTCCAGCCGCAGCACCTTCTCCTCCGTCACTCGATAAGGGCTTGATTTGTCCAGGAGCAGGGGCTTAGTTTGAGGTGGGCTGCCATGGTCGTGGTCCACCTCCCTCCAGGCGGTTGTGACCCTTTCAATATTCATGTGTCCCAGCATGGCGTTCAGTAAAGTGTGCAATGCACTGAAATTAACAGACCCAACATCTGGTGTTCCTATGGAGAGCTCCAGCAGCTCGTGCAAGCTGATGTCAGTAGACATCCTCTAAAACGTCTAGCCTATTTCATCTACTTAAAAGACAGTGAAGTGACAAGATGTTCAATCAGATGTTGTCGATGATGGCTCCAACATGTTTGCTCTTGAAAATAAAACCGACAATAACAGTTGGGTTTGTTTGACTTACATATGATCTACAAACCATCACACACTTTCAATTTCAGTCTAATTTCAAACATATTCACTGAATTTTATCACTCTAAATTGGGGTTCTCATTTCTGTAAAGCCCGTAAAATGATCGTAAATCCGTTAGTTGTAGCTCCTGTCGCTATCTGTTCGTCCTTCTATAATTTCGCATGTTACCAGCAGCTTTGCTTTTGGTAAATTGTTTTAAGTTTGCTCTTCTATTTGCGTTCTCCCGCCTACCGAAGGTGCTCATTGGTTGTACTCCTGAGCATCACAGGCGAACTACATCCTTATTGGATAAAGTCTGTCAGTCAACTGAACTACGCTCTGTTGTGAGCGGCGGCGTCTTTCGTCGCTTAGCAACTGACTCACGTAGCATCGACTGTGCACGTGAGAACGGAGTGCGTTGTTGTACAATAATAAACATGTATATAGGTTTAAATTATTTACATTTCAGAGAATTTAGAGAAACCTGGAGAACAGTAAATAAGAAAGATAAACAAAAGGCAAAATGTACGGATTTTCCCTAACATTAAACATCCAGTAAATTGCTTTTGATTACATACCGTACTTAACCTTGAGCCAGACCATTTCTTTTTTGTAGCAATTAAATTTTATAATAATAAAAATATAAAAGTATTATTTTATTATTATGATTATCATTAATATTTTATATATATATATAAGATGACCCCATATATAGATATATATAGATACACACACACACACACACACACACACACACAAACACACTGTTGGAGTCAGAAGTTTACATTCTTAGGTTGAAGTCATTAAAACTCATTTTATAAACACTCCACAGATTTAATAATTAGCAAATTATTGTTTGGTAAGTTGTTTAGGACATCTACTTTGTGCATGACACAAGTAACAAAAATTGTTCACAGACAGATTGTTTCACTTTTAATTGACTATATCACAGTTCCAGTGGGTTAAAAGTTTACATACACTAAGCTAACTGTGCCTTTAAGAAGCTTGGAAAATTCCAGACAATTATGTCAAGCCTTTAGACAATTAGCCAATCGGCTTCTGATAGGAGGTATGCTAAATTGGAGGTGTACCTGTGGATGTATTTTATGTGTATTCAAACTCATTGCCTCTTTGCTTGAGAACAGGGGGAAATCAAAAGAAATCAGCCAAGACCTCAGAAACAAAAGTTGGACTGCCACAAGTCTAGTTCATTCTTGGGAGCAATTTCCAAATGCCTGAAGGTACCACGTTCATCTGTACAAACAATAGTATGCAAGTATAAACACCATGGGACCACGCAGCCATCATACCACTCAGGAAGGGGACACATTCTGTCTCCTGGAGATTAATGTATTTTGGTGCGAAAAGTGCAAATCAATCCCAGAACAACAGCAAAGGACCTTGTGAAGATGCTGGAGGAAACGAGTAGACAAGTATCTATATCCACAGTAAAAACGAGTCCTATATCGAAATAACCTGAAAGGCTGCTCCACAAGGAAGAAGGCATTGTTCCAAAACCACCATAAAAAAGCCAGACTACAGTTTATAAGTGCACATGGGCACAAAGAGCTTACTTTTTGGAGAAATGTCCACTGGTCTGATTCTAAATGTTTGACCATAATGACCATTGTTATGTTTGGAGGAAAAAGGGTGAGGCTTGAAAGCAAAAGAACAGCATCCCAACCGTGAAGAATGGGGGTGGCAGCATCATGTTGTTGGGGTGCTTTGCTGCAAGAGGGACTGGTGCACTTCACAAAATAGATGACATCATGAGGAAGGAAAATTACGTGGATATATTGAAGCAACCTCTCAAGACATCAGCCAGGAAGTTAAAGCTCGGTCGCAAATGGGTCTTCCAAATGGACAATGACCCCAAGCATACAGATGCATCTCAAAAAAATTTAATATGTTGGAAAAGTTTTTTCCGTAATTTAATTAAAAAAGTGGAACAGTCCTCTTCAGATGAAAGTAAATTTTGCATTTTGCAAAAAAAAAAAAAAAAAAACGTACTCGTCGGTTCTCTGATGTACCGTTGCGTGGTCCTCGAACACTCCTCCACACTCTCAGGCGGACGACAGCCGCTCCTCCCCGGGCTAACCGGAGTCAAACCTCCGACCCCCAGTGGACAGAACGCCCCTCCGCTTTTCTGGCGGCACGTGGGGACACTCCTCCGCCCCTGGCTGCGGCCCTACCACTCCAGGCGGTCGGGGAGTTGCTTCCCTCCTCCCCTCGCGGACTGCGGTCTTCCCTCGACCACGTCTCCACGTCTCTGAGGATGGCAGGTTACTCCTCCGCCACCGGCAGCGGCTCCATCACTCCAGGCGGTCGGGGAATCCAGTCCCCACTCGCCCTGCGGACGGTGGCCTTTCCCCGCGTCCGGGTGGTCGGGCTACTCCGTCACCCTGCAGATGGCAGCGGCGGTCCCCTGGGTGGACAGCTGAGTCAAGGACTCTGCGACGGGCATCCCTCCTCTCTCCCGGGTTTCGGCACCAACGTGAAGGGGGTTAAGGGAAAGGAGGAGGTGAGAACCGGCTTGACAATATAAATAATAGTTTAATGAGAAACTAAAACAAAAGACACACACACACACACACACACACACATGACGGACATGTCCGTAAACGATCTCTCTCTCACGCACCATCTTCCACAGTTGCCCTTTATCCCTCTCGGAGGCTTGATTAGATTATATGTGTATAATCACGACCCGGCCCCGCCCTCCACCCTGCCACAATTAGAATAAAGAATTTATAATACAGAAATGTCGACCTTCTGAAAAGTATGTTCATTTATGCACTAAATACTTGGTCAGGGCTCCTTTTGCATGAATTACTGCAAATAATTATTGCTCAGTGGTCTAAAGTCCTCTTCAGATGAAAGTACATTTTGCATTTCCTTTGAAAATCAAGGTCCCAGAGTCTGGAGGAAGAGAGGAGAGGCACAGAATCCACATTGCTGGAAGTCCAGTGTAAAGTTTCCACAGTCAGTGACGGTTTGGGGTGCCATGTCATCTGGAGTTGGTCCACTGTGTTTTCTGAGGTCCGAGGTCAACGCAGCCGTTGACCAGGAGATTTTAGAGCACTTCATGCTTCCATCTGCTGACAAGCTTTATGGAGATGCTGATAGACTTATCCAGCAGGACTTTGTACCTGCCCACAGTGCCAAAACTACTAGTAAATGGTTTGCTGACCATGGTATTACAGTGCTTGATTATGCCAGCCAACTCGCCTCACCTGAACCCTACAGAGAATCTTTGGGGTATTGTCAAGAGAAAAATGAGAGACACCAGACCCAACAACACAGACGAGTTGAAGGCCGCTATCATGGCAACCTGTGCTTCCATAACACCTCAGCCATGCCACACCGCACTGATGCAGTAATCCGTGCAAAAGGAGCCCCGACCAAGTACTGAGAGCATTAATGAACATACTTTTCACAAGGTCAACATTTGTGTATTATAAATTCTTCATTCTAATATTATGAGATACTGGATTTTGGATTTCCATGAGCTGTAAGCCAAAATATTTAATTTTATGTGTAATGAATCTAGAATATAGGAAAGTTAAACTTTTTGAATTAAATTAAGTAAAAAAAACTTTTCCACGATATTCAAATTTTTGGAGATGCACCTTTACCTCTAAAGTTGTGGCAAACTGGCTTAAGAACAACAAAGTCAAGATAATGGAGTGGCCATCACAAAGCCCTGACCTCAATCTGATAGAAAATTTGTGAGCAGAACTCAAAAGCATGTGCGAGCAAGGAGGCCCACAAACCTGACTCAGTTACACCAGTTTTTGTTTTTTTTATAATTGTTTTTATTTATTGTCATTATTGCCCTTGGAGTAAGTTTTCTTTCTAATGAAATTTTCCACATTAGATTCCACATAGACAATATATTATTATTTACATTGAAAAAAAATTGCTCTAGTTTATAATTCCAAACACAAATGTCCATAATAAAATTTATGGGCAGTTCTTCACTATTATGATATTTGTAATGTACTCATTGGAATGGTCAATATCTCCATTGCCTCCGATGCCTTTTAACATATAAAGCATCAAAATCAGTCGACACACATGACTGTGTCAAGATCATTAAAATATCAGAGAGTTTGATCTTAATATGATCTGCCAAAGTTAGTTCAGGTTGTCAGAAATCACATGATATAATTGTGAATAATTTTTGTACCTTCAAAATGATATTGTATGTGTACTCACTTCTCAGGAAAATAACTTTTTACAAGATGGTTACACCACTTAATGTGTAAAAATGTGTATAACAGACAAAAAGACAAACGAAAATCAAAGGCTCAAAACAGTCTTTAATCCCACATACGTATACTTCCATTTATAAAAAGAAAATCCAGACACCATTACCATTTTTACAGTACGATGCATTCAAGTTTATGATCAGATATTCATGTCACATTTTCCCTCAACATCCTGTAGATTTCCCTGAACCAAAGTAGTATGTTTCAATCAATCGAACATACATGAAGCTCTTCTACCCTTATGAATATAAGCATGTAGTATACTGTATGTATCGTGAATTTAAGAAAGTGTTTCTGAACTTCTTCTCAATACATTCATATTTAGTTATGCCATGCAGTCAACTCCAGCTCATGATGATATTATAATAGAAATGACTAATTATTTCCCAAAGTCCTAAAAATCATATCACCCTGATTGAACACATCAATATCTAATGATTACATTTATCATGATCTGATTGTTGAAATATTTGTTGTTCACATAAGACAAATAAAAAGTACAAATGACAAAAATATAGCAACCTGCTTCAGAGAGTTCTTCATTCTTTGGCAAAACAAATTCTTTAAAAAAAGAAAAGAAAGGCAACAGGCAAAATGGACTAAAATAAAATTTGATTTATTTCGGCGTTGATGCTAATTATAGTAGTGAAAGTTTAACATTTGTCCCTGTAATGAGATTTCTCATCTATACTTCGTTTCACAGCATAGTGTAAATGTAAATAAATTTTCCACAGCTCAGCGCATTTTACTGTACGTTTAAACTAAGGATTCTCTACAATATATGAGGTACTGTACTCTAAGGGATAGTTTTACCAAAAATAACGACTTGCAGCTATTTGTTTTCTGAGGATCACTAAAGAAGACATTTGAAAGAATGAGGGTGATTAAATGATGACAGACTCTTAATTTTGAGCAAACTTTTCCATTAAATGAATCTCTTATTGCTCAACGTTTCTGGCATCTAACGTTGTTTGAAAGATGAGATCATCTTTCCAGATCTTCCTGTTGATGTAGCGGATGGTGACTGGCATTGCACTGTTTAATTGCTGTATAGTGTTACAGCACTTGACCTTTAGAAGAGAAAATGTATTTTATGTGAAAGAAAGAAAATCTGTACAGCTGATTCACTAGAAAAAGGAGAATGAGAGATGAGGTGTTCCCACAGCTGAAAGGTAAAGTTCAGGAGACTCCCAAGAGCTAATGTGAAAACCAAATGTATCTGCTCAATGAGGCTGATGGCTGGAGGTGAGAATCTTCTGGAACTTCAGTCTTCTCAGATACTGTCATAATCAGAGTCCTGTCGGCTGCGAATAACTTTCCACTCCACCACAAAGAAAGACACCGTGCCCAGGAAGCCCACCACTACCATGATGAGCAGCTGCCAGTGCAGCAGAAGGTAGTTGCAGTAGAAGAAGGCTATGGCAGCTGTGATGGACTGCAGACACAGAGGAAATATAACTTTGGGGAAATGTCACAAAATGAACAGCACAAACAGCTGAGCAGGTCCATAAACCCCAATATAGAGTTGAGTTTATGAGTTTTCAATGACCGACTCTTAAAGGGATAGAAAATTCAGTAGTTATTTTCTCACCTTCATGTCAGTTCAAACCCATTTGCATGCCCCCCCCCCCCTCCCCCCCAACCATTCTTATTACCGTAATTCAAAAATAAACTTGTGATAATAATAAAAAAATGATATTTCTATAAAATACATTTAATAATTGAATACATAAACACAAAACAAAAAAGGACATTTGCTGCATGTTCAATTTACTGATGAATTAAAATGAACAAAAGCAACACAATTCTAGAACATTTTGTCAAACTTGATTTCATTGCATTCTATCCATTTCTATTAGTAAAATGAGAGTTTACTTATTCCTTTTAAGTTTAAGTTTAAATGAATATTTGTTGTGGTGTTAATGCAGCATTGATGAAACAGGGGATTTTGGATTTTTAGATTACCCATGGATTTCCATGGGACTCGATCGGGAGAGTAAATGTTAAAATTAAGTGTTATTTTATGTTTTTTTGTGCAAGATAAATATAAAGGGGGATACTTGTTATTGTTCAATGTTTTGTTGTGTTGAGATTTAGAAGAGTATCTGTTATGTTGGAGTTTTGGGGGTTACCATAAGCGCTTCCACTGTCGGGCCAAATAATGGCGAGTTAGTACGCAAGAGCCAGTTGAGTTCATCATGCGTCCTCGGGGCTTCCTTTGGCCTGCCAATTATCCTTGGGTCAATTTAGGGCAACTGGGGATTGAGGCAGGGTCAATGGTGTGGGCTTTAGGGCAACGCTGCAGGGTTATTGGCCCGATAATGGGAACGCAGATCGATTTTGGTCTTGAGATCCGAGGTTATTACTCGCACTGTTATGGATTGGTTTTAACAATGTCATAATCAGAGTCCTGTCGGCTGCGAATAACTGTCCACTCCACCACAAAGAAAGACACCGTGCCCAGGAAGCCCACCACTACCATGATGAGCAGCTGCCAGTGCAGCAATGCAACTGCACTTGCCAATGCAAATATCTCGTATGATGGAGAACGAATGAATGGCCACTCTTTGCGATTAATGTAATCGCAGTAAACATCCGTTTATTTATTAAAGTTATTAATAGATGGCAGACATGGAATTAGCCCACAATACAAAAAAAAAACATTGAAAATAAACACACAATACTAGGAGAAAAGCTTCAGCGCGCTTTATTGGAACATTAATTGTAGCCCAAATCTATTAAATGTTTGTTTAGCTTTTGAAAAAATGCAGGCAAAATTCCCAGTATTAAATGAAATAAATTACCAAACTAATAAAGCATTAAATTAAAAAATGTATTACCAAACTAAAAAATTATATTGTTAGGCATATATACTTGCCTTTTCGTTACACAAACTTAAATTAGCCTAACCCTGTTCTGTAGATGAAAACTGGCTGAATGACATTCTCAGAAAGTTCTACACTTTTTTCAAGACTTTAAACTATCACAACTATTTGTCCAATGCTGAGATCACTTTCAGAAAATTAGCTTTTTGAACATTTTAAAACATCGATGGATGGTATAACAAGACAGAAAGTTTCCCCCACTACTTGGTGAAGGTTGCCAGCTTGAACAGGGCCATGACAATTCGCTTACGGGTCAGAACCTGTCGGTGGCAACCTGTGATAGGTGCAACATCAGGACCATTATTACAGTCCTATCAGAAGAGCAACTGTTCCCTTTTGATTGCAATTCCTCCTCTTCTGATTGCATTTATTTGTGAAATTAAAATGATAGTAAGCTGTCTAATTTCAATGAATTGTCTCCATAATCTCCCCATTTTACCAAAACTTGGGGGGAATAAAATTAGGGACATCTGGGAGGTGAAATTACACAATTAGCGATATACACACATTTCTGAATGGAAACAGCTTAAGGGCAGATTTGTTTTGCAATAAACCAAAACTCATGCGAAAATGTGTTTTTTTTAAGCACATTTAAAAATCGCTTAGCGAGAGTGTTTACATGAACAATCTTACACGATTATGCTTAATACGACAATGTGTAAGGTCATGTAAACGCCTAAACGACTTTCCGGCTAAGGTCATAAACTGATCTACACAGGTAGATTTTTGGTCATTACCCTGATTTGCCATTGCATGTAAACACATTTACCAGCTAATTTTACCAGCATATCCAATGTGCGTAAGTGTTGTTCACATGACTGTTTACGTGCTTAAATCTCATGTAAATGCGGTTTTCTTTACTTGTCTGAATGTTTTAAAAAGCTGATTTTTGCTAGTTATAAGTGGTGTGCAAGTAGACACACTCACTGTCTTCTTATACAAGTCAACATAATGGCTGATGGTAGAATTTAAAACACTTTATTAAAAACATTTTCAAACCTGTACAAATTTGAAGACAGCAAATGCTGGCGCACTGTCTTCCCGGAACAAGAAACCCACAATGCTGATGAGCTGAGTGTTGTAGCAGCTATCACACAGACCCAGCAGGAAACTGCATATCAATGCCACTAACACACTGACAAAACACACAACCAATGAAATACATTACCACAGAGAAACAAGATCAGTGCTGAAGAGTGTCGAGAGTCATACAGGCTCCATTCTCAGGACTGTAAATAAAAACAATAAGCATGGCCGCACCACAAAAATGATCAATTTCATTTTAACAGCGTATTTTTACGTGTCAGGAATATTATAGAGTTATAATTTTTATTTAACGTAAGGATTACTTGATGAAAAAATACAACATAGCTTTTATTTGCAATAGTTACCAGAAACTATACAGCTACATCTTACCCCCATGAACTGACTTTTGCTGGGAAATGATTGCATAAAGTGATTTCTTTGTAATTTTCAACTTATTCTAACTGATGCTTCCAAGACTATCAAAAGTCAGTCTCTCAATTTCACCAAAACCTCATATATCTTGGGCCTCGATCTTTACATCAACATAATTCACAACAACAACCAAATGTGTTCATTTGGTTCAATTGTCTCACATAATGTCCATCACTGCTAGAAATGTCAGTACTGTCAATGGTGCTTCGTACCTGGGTTGTATAAAGGCTTGCATATGTGTGCCTTCCTCTGAGGCTATGGGAGCGTCATTGGCTATGTTGAGGAAGATAAGGTAGAATGCCACAAAATGTGTAATGAGCCCTAGAAGCACCACTGGGTTTCTGCCAAAGCGGTTACACTTATCCAGGATACCAAATACTCCCCCTCCTGGAGAAAACAGAGATAACAGCTTATTACGTTTGCTTTGTCATGTTGAAATAGAGCTGAAGCACACTGTTTGGGATGCACTGCCTTACCAAGTATTTCCCCAACACCAATCAAAATCCCAGAGAGGCCAATGAGACCTTTGGCATTCTCTCCAAATTGAGTCATGGCCCCTAAACATGTCCCGTACACCCCACTATAAAAGGTGAGCTCCAGACCTGGATAAGATAGGCAAACACATTGTCTCAACATCACAGTTCAGGCAGAATAGGACTTTGGCAAATAAGGTCCGAGATTCTAAAAATGAAAACTCTTAAAATACATGCTTCAAGTTAGTAGAAAATGTAATGTTAGACACTGGATTGTATATTTTTTGGAAAACTTTTATAGCATTTTCTACAAAAAAATTATTTGACTTTAAAAATGTTAAGTGGTATAACCATCAAGTAAAAGGCATTAATAGGGTTCCCACTCTTTTCAACCAATGAATTTCCATGACTTTTCCATGACTTGAAATCTAATTTCCATGCCAAAAAAACAAAACCACACCATTGTTTCATAAATTAAACTGAAAACATTTAATTAATAAAGAAATGAATAATTAAAAATAACAGGGGGTCTGGGAATCTCGGCAAGTATTGACGCTGACTACCACACCTGAAGTCGTGAGTTCGAATCCAGGGTGCGATGAGTGACTCCAGCGAGGCTTCCAAAGCAACCAAATTGGCCCAGTGGCTAGGGTGGGTACAGTCACATGGGGTAACCTCCTCATGGCCGCTATAATGTGGTTCTCGCTCTCGGTGGGGCATGTGATGAGTTGTGTGTGAATGGCGCGGAGAATAGTGTGAAGCCTCCGCACACGCTATGTCTCCGTGGTAACAACCTCAACAAGCCACATGATAAGATGCGCAGACTGATGGTCTCAGATGCAGAGTCAACTGAGATTCATCCTCCGCCACCCAGATTGAGGTGAGCCACTATGCCACCACGAGGACTTAGAGCGCATTGGGAATTGGGCATTCCAAAAGGGGAGAAATAATTAAAAATAAATACAACTTGTAGTAAGTTCCCAGTGGATAGACTAACTTACAAGAGGTGAGATTTTCCAGCATGTGCAATTAAACAGATGCAGTATTCAAATATACTATAAAACAATTTGGTTTGAGTTTAATGTTTTTATATATAGTGTTTGTTAATGCTAGTTATATGGAACAACAATTCTATGGTTAAGAGTGTTTTTCTTACAAACAAAGATATAACAGACTAACCCTAATTCAACCCTAACCTCCCTGGGTATGCTCCTCTATGAGACCAGATCACATGGAAGCCTTTAGAATGTGCAAAGGTCATTAAGGTGAATTTGTTCATAATATTTGAAAAATGCATCTGTATAATTGTGCATACTGGTAAAATATCAACTGTAGTAAGTCTATCAACTAGGAACATGTGGCATCCTCTGGAATGTGAGCATGACATCTTGGCGAATTTAAGTGATTTGTTTTCCTAAAATAATCTAATGCTACACTCATATAATTGGACTTAATTTAATAATCTCACCTGTAGTAAATTAGTCTATCCACTGGGAACTTACTACAACCTTTGAAATGTGAAAATATTGCACTTTCACTGGGGTTTTTGATGTTAACTTGCATGTCAAGAGCATAATGGGTGGAATTTTCAGATGGTCCCTTGAGTATGCCAAGCAACGAAACCATATCGGTACATGTTCAGTCATAATTCTGCAGCCACACCAAGTGTTGACTGATCTGCATTCAATGTTTTATGGCCGTGGTAGTACAGTTATATACCCTTTAGGCCAAGTGTGCAAACAGTATTTTTGCAAGACTGTCCCCTTCAGAGAGCACTGGTAACAGAAACTAATTTTGCGCAATTTTATCATTCAATTAAAAAAAGTTACACAAATATAATCTGTGTATGTATGTATATATATATATATATATATATATATATATATATATATATATATATATATATATATATTAACAAATATCATGAATTTATGTCAAAAATATTGGGTTTTCTTGGGGTACTCCATTTCAACTGAACAAAACAATCCTTTTCATAAAAAAAAATAGACCCACCCCCCCCCCCCCCCTTTTTTTTTTATTTTATATTTTTGTCTTTAATCTTTCCAAGTAGTCTTTTTTGTATACATGCAAAACATATATACAGTAATTAATAAATTGTAATAAAAAATTTATGTGAAATATATTTCACAGAACTGAGCTCTCGTAATGGTTGTCAATGACCTCATTAATGCAGACTCTGGGTCCCTTAGAGGTTATTTACACTTGGTCACTTCATGCATTTTTTCCTAATCGGATAGCTATCCTATCATGGAAAGACTAAAAGTAAATGCCCTCTAAGACAGATTCAAAATGGATATAAATTAAATGACTCGAACCACCTCAAACCAAAGTATGCTTCGGTTTTCCACGTTCCGTATTGGACTGCGCACAGTATGCATGACATAAATTTCTTAGTCAGCACAGTCTACGTGGACTGGACGTGTGCAGCTTTTTTTCTTGAAACACAGACAGTCCTTGCCTATGTGCATCGTCGGTGTATGCACCTGCCATTAACTGTAATATAACAGTATCACAAAGCAGTCTCTGTGTGCACGTGTTGAACATGCTCATAATCGCTTGTGGTCAGAAGAGTATTCTTTGAAAGGCTGAATGCTTGATCGTGTGCGAGACAATCCGGCATGCAAAAAAAATGAAGTATTTACCCAACACTGATTTAAATTGAGTTGATCTTGTGCTCACATCACTAAAGGTGTCCCCTAAGGTTCTGTTCTAGGCCCTCTTCTTTTCACAATCTACATGTTTTATCTGTCTTCATGGTCTCAGTAATGACTGCAAACACACGTACGTAGATTCTCTTTTGAAGGACTGAACTTACCAGAGTATGCAAAGGCAGTGCTGAGCAAAAGCATCTCTTTGGTCATAGCTAGTTCAATGGATTTCTCTGTTGAAATGTGACAAAAGATCATAGTAAATAAAACAATAACTCAAATTGCTTTCATGTAAACAATTATTTAAATATTTGAATATATATATATATATATATATATATATATATATATATATATATATATTTTAATATATCAGTGCAACTTACTGAATGCATCCCATGCCTGAGAACCCAGAGTTTGCGATGCACTTAAAAATAAAATGAATAGGAAACAAGGCAAAACAATGCAATATGATTAATCTATGGTCAAAATGAATGTCTGGATATGCAGAAGTACATAAAAATACACACTTACACCATTGAGCCACTATCAGAGATGTCTGCTGGTATAAGTGACTCAGAGGTGTCAGAAGGTGCCGGTTCGGGGTCTGGTCGCTGGATCAGGAAAAAGAGGAAATTTCCTACCAGGCTGATGACCGTGAGTGTAATAAAAACTGTTTGACGGTCCTTATCTAACACCAGAAAAAGAAGTCTTTTAGCTTCATTGAAATAATTTATTTTTACAAGCTGAGACTCAAATTATATTTTTGTCTAACCATTCAGAATTTCATGTCTAAAAAAAACTCACCTGTTATGTGACTTTTGCCATGCCAGGCAAGGTATATGTAGAGATTGCCAAAGAATAAGCTGCAAAAGAGAATAAATGAATCATTCAACCCTCATGTAAAAACCCTTCAAGTCCACATAGGAAGTGTCTACTTTCGAGCTAGGAAGTCATAATTGTGAAGTGCTTTTGAGTGTTTAGGTTGAAAAACAAAATAAAATAATGGACACACTAGACCAATTATTATTACTTTATCTCTCTTACAAGTGCTGGTGCAAAACATGAAGAGCAAAAGATTAGATGCAATAGCTGAGTAACTGATGTTTATCTATGTATTTTATCATTCTGAGTGGTGGTGGCGTAGTGGTTTTTAAAGAAACGTGTATATACAACGCAACAATCGTTACGAATTCTGAGTAGCGAGTAACTTAGTTCAGGTTCACCAGATCATTCTCATCATTTTCTTTGCAGATACAAGTTGTAATATTATGTTTATGTTGTTGATATAGCCGTTTTATCTTACACTACAACAAATGTGTGTTTCATTCACTTTCATACAAATCATGGGTATTATAGTTTATGACTTTATAAACACTTATTTTTCACTCTTTTACTCAAACACTGCTACAGTTGAAGTCAGAAGTGTACATACACCTTAGCCAAATACATTTGAACTCAGTTTTTCACAATTCCTGATATTTAATCATAGAAAACATTCCCTGTCTTAGGTCGGTTAGGATCACGACTTTATTTTAAGATTGTGAAATGTCATGATGACATAATAGTAGAGAGAATGATTTATTTCTTTCATCACATTCCCAGTGGGTCAGAAGTTTACATACACTTTGTTACTATTTGGTAGCATTGCCTTTAAATTGTTTGACTTCAGTCAAATATTTTGGTAGCCTTCCACAAGCTTCTCACAATAAGTTGTTGGAATTTTGGCCCATTCCTCCAGACAGAACTTGTGTAACAGTCAGGTTTGTAGGACTCCTTGCTCGCACATGCTTTTTTGAGTTCTGCGCACAAATTTTCTATCGGATTGAGGTCAGGGCTTTGTGATGGCCACTCCATTATCTTGACTTTGTTGTTCTTAAGCCATTTTACCACAATTTTGGAGGTATGCTTTGAGTCATTGTCCATTTGGAAGACCCATTTGTGACTGAGTTTTAACTTCCTGTCTGACGTCTTGAGATGCTGCTTCAATATATCCACGTAATTGTCCTTCCTCATGATACCATCTATTTTGTGAAGTGCACCAGTCCCTCTTGCAATAAAGAAACCCCCACAACATGATGCTGCCACCCCCATTCTTCACGGTTGGGATGGTGTTCTTTGGCGTTCAAGCCTCATCCTTTTTCCTCCAAACATGACGATGGTCATTATAGCCAACCAGTTAAATGTTTGTTTCATCAGAACAGAGGACATTTCTCCAAAAAGTAAGATCTTTGTCTGCATGTGCACTTGCAATTTGTAATCTGGCTTTTTTATGGCAGTTTTGCACCAGTGGCTCCTTCCTTGCTGAGCAGCCTTTCAGGTTATGTTGATATAGGACTTGTTTTACTGTGGATATAGTTTCCTCCAGCATCTTCACAAGGTCCTTTGCTGTTGTTCAAGGAGTGATTTGCACTTTTCGTACCAAACTACATTCAATTCTATGAATGCATCTCCTTACTGAATGGTATGATTGCTGCCTGGTCCCATGGTGTTTATACTTACATATTTTTGTTTGCACAGATGAACGTGGTACATTGCGGTGTTTGGGTATTACTCTCTAGGATGAACCAGACTTGTGAAGGTCCACAATTTTTTTCTGAGGTCTTGGCTGATTTCTTAAGATTTTCCCATCATGTCAAGCAAAGAGGCACTGATTTTGAAGATAGGCCTTAAAATACATCCACAGGTACACCTCCAATTTAGCACACCTCCTATCAGAAGCTAATTGGCTAAAGGCTTGAAATAATTTTCTGGAATTTTCCAAGTTGCTTAAAGGCACAGTTAACTTAGTGTATGCAAACTTCTGGCCCACTGGAATAGTGATATAGTCAATTAAAAGTTTATCAATCTGTCTGTAAACAATTGTTGGAAGAATTTATCATGTCATGCACAAAGTAGATGTCCTAAACGACTTGCCAAAACTATAGTTTACTAATATTAAATCTGTGGAGTGGTTAAAAAAATATATTTTAATGACTTTAATGAAGTGTATGTAAACTTTTGACTTCAACTGTAGTTATGGTATTGAAAAACTTATACTATATAACTCAAAAACTCAAATTATACATTTTAACGCTTGCATTACAGACCCACCTACAATTTACACACTTAATCCTACATGATTAACTTGTGCTGTAGCTCATCTGATAGATTGTTGGACTTTGATCTTTAAGACCGAGCCTTGAGCCCAGCTAAGGATGCTTGAAACGAAAGTGAAGTGAAAGAACCATAGAAGCAACATGATACGATGTGGTTGTTTCAGTAAATGTGCTTGTCATGTCGAATTTGCTTTTAAAACACAACCGGTTGGGTTTAGGTGTTGGTTAAGGGTAAATTACAGTTTTAGGTTATGGAGTTACGCTTAACCTCCATCTAACATTCACCTTGTCTGATTACAACATAATTTCACTTGCTTTTGGATATTTCACTAGGAAACTGCAGCCAAATGTGTTATGAAGCACATAGTTTTGGTGTGCAAAAATGTTGCCATGGTCACATTAATTTCATAAGATCAGGCTGAACAATTCTTTCTAGATTTTTCTATATATTCTTTTTCTATTGACAACAATATTTTTTAATTCAAACTGTTTATCGTCATGATGAGTCTTTTTCATCTCGTCTTCGCTACTGTTGACAAAATCTAAAAACCCTTTGTCAGCAAACATTTTGCTGACAAGAACACTGGACTTAAAGAAATTTATTTTCCACCGATGATAACTACATTTTGGTGCTGTTCATGTGCGCTCATCTTGTAAATATGATAATTCTTACATGACCTGAAGGCAGCATAATACTCAATGACAACAAGTAGAAAGTACCTAAACTGCATCAACGCCCAAAATATTCCACTGTTTCGCCCAATGGTGGAGTCTTTGGAGTTGATGGTAAGCAGATTACCCTGGGCCGTCCACAGCACTGCGAGAAGATGAGAATAAAGGTTATACATTGTTTGGCTGCATGGGACACTTTTATAAGTGAACAGATATTGATTTCACACCTGCAGCAGCTATTCCAAGCAACACAGATAAAGTGTAGAATGACCAGGTGTAAGGATGAATGAACACAGCAATATAAGCACTAAAAGAGAGCAGAGAACAAAGAGTTTTAACCAGAAAATACAGTAAAAATTACTAAATTATGACAAAGCCCTACAGGCACTTACCTGTAAATAATTCCACTAAAAAACAAAGACAACTGAGGTCCAATGACAGCTATCACAGAGGGGGCAATAAGATTCGAGGCAGAGAATACAGCGTAGATAATCGCCATGCTAGAAGAGAAGAGTAATGGGCCTTGTTAGAAGTATTATATTGAGTCTATCTTATATGGAGAGATTATGTACAGAAAACACCAACATTAGCTGTTCATTGATAATTTATATTTAATTGAAAAGCTACAAAACTGAAAATTGTTACGATTATTTATTATGATAATTTTAAGTTACGTAAATAACAACTAAAACAAATTTGTTTTATTGTGTTTAGCATATTTTATACTAATTTGATTTGAGGTTGCTTCATTTTTATTACAGTGTTTTAGAGGTAGACTGATATGTCGGTTTTACCAATTTATAGGTGCCGATAGTAGCTTTCGAAGGCGGCTAATGATATGTAACATCTAGGTTACTGTTGTAACCTCCATTCCCTGATGGAGGGAACGAGACGTTGTGTCGAAGAAGCGACACTAGGGGTCTCTCTTGAGAGCCTTATGCATCTCAACACTTTGAGAAAAGGCCAATGAGAAACTGGCAGATAGAATTTGCATGTCCCGCCCCCGGACAGACGGGCATAAAGGGGGAGGGGGGGGGTGCGTCTGTTCATTCAGGATTTGTCTTAGGAGCCGACAATGAGGTCCGGCCGCAACAGTGGCTCGGTTCAGCGATGTGGCCGGGAGGACACAAAGTCTCATTCCCTCCATCAGGGAACGGAGGTTACAATAGTAACCTAGACATTCCCCGTCTGTCACTCACTTTGACGTTGTGTCAAAGAAGCGAAACTAGGGCTCCAATTTTAATCATGCCACGCTCTGAACCATGTACGTGCGCTGCTGACAAAGGTGCGGGCAGGTAGTTTGTGTGCCAAAAAGACAGGCTGTGCCAGACTGCATGTACCCTTCCCCAACGCCCCCCCCCCCCCAAAAAAAACGTCAAAACCTTCTGGTTCCTTACACCCCGATATGGGGGGAACAAGGCAATGTGCCAAGCATGAGAGCAAGCCGCACCAGCCGTGCCTTTTCTCTCTCTATGTTTCTCGCATAGAGTTAAAGCGGCTGGGGCCATCTTAACGCTATCACATGCATCAGGGAAGGCGTTCTTTCCAGTTCCTATTCTTTCAGGGGGAAAGACCCTGAAGCGCGTCTGCTACCACGTTGAGGTTGCCCGGGATGAGTGGCACGCAGCGATTTGAGTCGCTGCTGGCTCCAAAGGAGGAGACGACGGGCGAGTTGTGACATGTGACGGGAGCGTATGCTGCCTTGGTGAATTATATACACTACCGTGGTGGTGCTGTCTGATCGGATCAATACGTGCTTGCCCCGAACTAGCGGGAGAAACCTCTGCAGGGCAAGAAGTACAGCCAACAACTCTAGGCAATTCATGTGCCAGCGCAGCGGGGGCCATTGCACACGGCACCCCAACCCTGTTTGGAAGCATCTGTGGTGATCAGGAAGCGTCAGGACACCTGCTGCAAAGGGACTCCTGCCCGTAAAAAAATCAGGGACATGCCGAAGGGGAGGACTTTGTACTGATACGCCTGGCCATCGAACACAAACCGTAGAAAGGCAAGATTGAGGCGTGGAAGTACGCGTCCTTCAGGTCTACGGCTGCGAACCAATCTAGATGCCGGACGCAAGTTAGGATGTGTCTTTGCGTGAGCATTTTGAACAGGAGTTTGTGCAAGACACGGTTGAAAACTCGTAAGTCCAAGATCGGTCGTAAGCCGCCGCCTTTTTTGGATACGATGACGTAAGGGCTGTAGAAACCCTTCTTCATCTCGGCTGGAGGGACAGGCTCTATCGTGTCTTTGAGTAAGAGAGTCGCATTTCCACGACAGATTTGGCGTCTTCGCCGTGCACTGCGGTAAAGCAGACGCCTCCGAAGGGGGGAGGAGGCCTGGCAAACTGAATTGCGTAAATGAGTCGGATGGTCCTGGCCAGCCAGCGTGACGGATTGGGAAGTGAGAGCCATGCATCCAAGCTCCGTGCTAGGGGCACTAAGGGGACAATTATTTTTAACATACCCGGCAGGGCTTAGCAGCGGGGCGGAGCAGGTAATATGTCGTCGGGAGGCAAAAGCACGTCCCGAGGGTCTGGTGCTGAGAGAAGACTCGAAGCACTTACCTTGCTCCGCACACCTGGTGAGGGACAGGTAAGAGACTGAGCAGGAGGTCACATGGAGGCGTCCATTAGACTCATCAGAACAGGCCGGCCGGCTGAGAGCTGGGCCCAGGCTGAGGCGGAGCTGCACGTTTCTTGGAAGCCGCAGGGGGATGCCCTCGGTGGCAGACGGAAGTGCGCTGGAAGTGCAACGGGGCATGATGTGAGAAATGGCATCTGTCTGCTACTTCACCGCTGAGAACTGATGGGCTAAGTCCTCGGCGGTGTCGCCGAAAAGGCCGAACTGGGAGACAGGCGCGTTGAGAAAGCGTGCTTTGTCCACTTCGCACATCTCGACCAGGTTCAGCCACAGATGTCGTTCCTGAACCACGAGGGTGGCCATCACCTGCCCGAGTGACCGCGCTGTGACCTTTGTGGCCCTAAGGGCGAGGTCAGTCGCTGAGCGCAGTTCCTGCAGCACGTCGGGGTCAGGATTACCCAAGTGCTGATATTTAAGTGCCTTGGCCTGGTGGACTTGCAGGAAGGCCATGGTATACAAGGCAGAAGCGGCCTGTCCGGTGGCGCTGTAGGCTTTGGAGGTCAGTGAGGACGCCACCCTACAGGCCCTGGAGGGGAGCACTGGCATTTTCGGGAAACAGGTGGATCACAACCGCTCTGTCGACCTGGGGGACTGCTGTGTACCGCTCCGCCGTCGAGGGTAGTGAGAGCGGATGTGTGAGAGGATCTATTACGGGCAGTGAAAGGTGCCCTCCACGAGCTCGTCAGCTCATCATGCACTTCCGGGAAGAAAGGAACCGGGGCGCATGGCTGTGAGCGGCGCGCAGACCCGAGGAACCAATCATCCAGCCGCGAAGGCTGTGGGGAGGACGGAGGATTCCAGTCCAACCCCACACTGGCGGCGGCCTGGGCAAGCATGTCGGCCATCAGGGCGTCAGCCTCTGACTGGGCGTGCCGACCCGAAGGTGGCAGCCCAATCGAGTCTTCCGCGTCAGACGCCAGAACTCAGGGGGCTCAAGAGGATAGGCAGACTGGCTGTGAGGCGAGCCGCTGTCATCCCAAGCCCGGGAGGAAGTCAACAAGCGTGTCAGGGGGCGAGTGGTTTCTATGCGGACGTACCAGGCGAAACCGAGCCCGCTGCCATCCCCAAATCACCTCCATCGCCAGCCGGGTCATCCTCAATCCCGTGGGAAGAAGGAGCAACGTGGGGGACGGCTGGAGTGGCTTTCTTTTTAGGAAGGAAAGCCGCGACTGCAACATTGCTATGGTAACCATCCACAAACGCT
This sequence comes from Moxostoma hubbsi, assembly GCA_032164185.1. Lineage (NCBI taxonomy): Eukaryota > Metazoa > Chordata > Actinopteri > Cypriniformes > Catostomidae > Moxostoma > Moxostoma hubbsi. Next base: position 9,417,050 of record JAVLUX010000007.1, on the reverse strand, counting down.
GCCTCGGTATGAACGTGGCCCAGACACACGAGGCAGTGCGTGTTACCGTCAGGAGTGGAGAGATCTCGACCGCATCCAGGAACTACAAAGGGGTGGAAAGGCATCTTTATAAAGACGCTTCCTGAAAAGGACGTTCAACACCACTGTGTATTGCTCTTTTAGGGAAAATGTATCTTTTACTAGCGCTGTCGAAGTGCCCAGGGGCAAAGCTGCACTGCCATGCAGAGGAGGAGAAAGACGCTTATATGTGCCATAAATCCAACAGCATATACTCAGAGATGAGAGGAAACAGACTGTGACTCGCAGCTCGCTGCTCACACAACCGGTCGGCTCCGAAGAAAATTTCTGAATGAACAGACGCATTTCTCCCCCTTTAAACCCATATGTCCGTGGAGGGACATGCAAATTCTGACTGCTAATTTCTCATTGGCCTTTTCTCAAAGTTCAGAGATGCATAAGGCTCTCAAGAGAGACTCCTAGTGATATGTTTGAAGAATATAAACCGAGCAGGGCTCTTAAATCCATGAACACATGTCAGCTTTTAGAGCCCAGAATCCAAACTAAACATTGAGAAGCTGCGTTTAGCAGTTATGCTGTACACAACTGGAATAAACTGCCAGAAGATCTTAGACGTGCCCCAAACTTATCAATTTTTAAATCCAGGTTAAAAACACTTCTCTTTTCACGTGCCTATGACTGAGCTCTTAAACTTAATCGCACTGTTTAGTCTTACAGCTTTTATAGCTTCCTATGTTTTTATCACATTTTATTTTACTTTGTTTTATTCTATTTCCATTTTCTTATTCTATGTTTTATTATTATGCTGTATTTTATATTTCTCTTCTTAATTTATTTGTTATTAAACATATATTTTTCTATCTTTTAACAATCATAATGCAAGTTCTGGTGCTATCAGAGGAATAACCTCGGTGTAAATGTAACAATTTGCGGATGACGGATAATGCAAGTTCTCGAGCTGATGTTTAGACATCGATGTAAGGTATTGTCTCACAAAAGGACTGACGAGTTTATTCAAGTTGTATCCACTGTAAAGCACAATGAATTGCTTCTATGTATGAGTTCTTGTGCTATATAAATAAACTTGCTTGCTTGCTTATCTTGCTAGCTAGCTAATATTTACATGTGATACAAACTCAATATTCTTGATAACTAGATAGCATGATTCCAAAGCTTGAGTTTCTCTTTTACTTGTGAAATGGGTGAGGTGTGTGACGCTGGCACCAGAGCGGTGTATTAAGCGTGGGTTTTAGAGCAACGCAGCAGGGCTATTGGCCTGATGGTGGGAACGCAGATCGATTTTGGTCTCGTGGCTCGAGGTCCAGTTGATAGACCTGGCTCGTACTGCCCCAATAATGGAAAAGTGGCAATTGGTTATACAATATAACAATGGCCTTTAGAGGTGAAAAAAACACTCACTGACAACTCATGGGGATTTGCTGTGTTAAGATCTTTCATCATTGACAATATTCATCAATTTTTATCTTCACTTCAATGCATATTTTGTTATTTTGATTAGATAATCAAGTGCTTCTAATGAATGCGAGAGCATGCAAAGAAAAATGTGATTATATGTGTCCCGTCAGAACATACGTTGTGCCTCATATATATATAGTCAATAATAATTAAAAAAAAACTCATCTGGTGAAATATACAGTACTGTGCAAAAGTTGTACATAGTCCAGTAAACATATAAAAAATCTAAATCAATATTCGGTGTGACCACCGTTGCCTTTACAACAGCCCCAAATCTCCTAGATACACCTGGACACAGATTTTCTTGGTTGTTGGCAGAACGGATGTTTCAAGCTTCTTGGAGAATTCACCACATCATCTATATCTATTTCAGCTGTCTCAGTTGCTTCTGTCTCTTCATGTAATCTCAGACTGACCTGATGTTCATTGGGGGATTTGTGGGGAACATGACATCACTTGCAGGGCTCCCTGTTCTTCTATTCTATTCTATTTGCAAAACAGATGTATGGGAGTCTAAAAATTATATTTCCTATTGACACACTAAAGCTGATGACAAATTCTGTGAAACATCTTATGTGCCTAAAACTTTTGCACAGTACTGTATATATAAACAAAATGCTTCTGATAAATATATAGGCTATAAAAGGCTTCATTCATTTAATACACACACATATATATACACACACACACACATATATATATACATATATACACATCATTTCAAAATAAGAGTCTCTGGTGTGTTTTGGGCTTGTTTAGATTTCAAAGTTAAAGTTTTTTTCTGGTTATAATTAGAATATTGGTTAAATACTAAATTGGGATTTTATTTATTTTGGACTATTGTAGTCTTTATGTCTGTTAGGGCTGAACGATTTGAACAAAAAAAATTAATACCGAATCAAATTTTGAAACCTAGACAACTTGATTATATTATTGCAATTATAATAACGTTAAGAAATTATTATATAAATATATTATTGTATAATAATATTTATCACTATAACTATTATAATTTATTATTTAAGAGTAATTTATTTCTTTAATAATTTCTTAATTTACAATGCAGTCCCCGTGAACCCTCAAGCCATTATTTCGGTGTCTATTGAGGCAGAACGCAGTGTCCTGTCAGACATGGGCAGAGCGTTGTTATGGACCATGTGGGACACTGATGGGTTAAGCTGTTCCGCACCATCTCCAGGATGCGAGGAGGTCCGAGTTGGGGTGGTAAGTGGGGTGGCAAAGCTCATTTTTATGGTGGCAGCTGCCACCCCTGGCCACCCTTCTGGCCCCACCCCTGCTCAGTGCACATAAGCACACCTAACTGAACTCAGAGCACATCTCTCATAGAGCACAGAACCACTCTGAAACAACATGTGTAATACATTGTACCCATTTACATGTATTTAAGAAAGCACTTCACACTACAGACAAAACAGCCATGCACAGAGTTGCAGCACAGCAGGCAGCACATTGAGACTATTTATTTATTTATTTATTTAATTAATTAAAATCGCAGCCCTCACGGTTTGAAAATCGCACTGGACCATATCATGATTTAAATTTTATTTTGGTTAATCGTTCAGCCCTAATGTCTGTGTCCATCGTAATAAGGAAAGACTAAGATTTTTTTAATATTCTATAAAGCAATTTCAAAAACTAACAGCTGATTAATCGGTTATCAGCCTTTTCCACCACCTTAGTATCAGTATGTGCAAAATCCACTATCAGTCGACCTCTACAGTGTTTAACACCAGAAGCACTTATATCCTGATCAGCTGTTACAAAAATGTCATTGACTCAGCTCTACTGCACATTGCAAATAAAACGAAAGCTGCTGTGATTAGGTCACATGTCTACTGCATTCATATCATGCTTCATAGTTCTGTTTTCTTAGAGCACATACAGTAGCTCTTTGTTACTCATTCATGGTCAATTAGATTAGTGTAGTCAAGTTAGGGAATAAAGAGATTGATTTGATTACAGGGTGACTAGATCAGATGACTAGAGCTTCATCCTGAACCTGATTGAAGAGCAGTACAGAAGCAATAACAAGTCACATGACTGGAAATAAAAAGTGACAGAAAGAAAGTTAATACCTTGTGTAGCCACTTCCATGGAACTCTGTACTGTTGAAGCTCTTTATCACGGTTTGCTGAAAAAATTGACAACAAAATAGGTATATTTGTATAATTGGTTTTCACACATCTGAATAGTATGCTTATTACCCAAAAGCGTTTATAGTGACAGACCGATATATTGTTATATAGGCTGAATAATCTACCAATTTTTGTGATTTTAGAGTGAATATTGTGCTAAATAAGAGTTCATTGCATTTAAGCAACTTTATGTGCCTATCAATTGCTGTCATTAAAAAATATTATGCATATACCTTCAACATATGGGCAATCAGAAAGTCCACTCTCTAGTGATCGGTCATTGAAAAAACACTATACCCGATATCAGATCATGCATTTTTATGTGTGAAAAAGCTCAACACCTACTTCAATATTCCCGCAGGTCCCAAAGGCAGTGAACATAACCATGAATCCCAAGCCCAGGATAATAATGTTGAGCAGGGTCTTTCTTTCTGGACTCATCTTGGCGAGTAGTTTTAAGCTCGGTGACAAATAAAGACCACTGAACACCCAAAACCGTCACAGTCAAGTAACATCTGGCACAACTGGGTGAAAACACACCATTTATTTTTCCATTATGCATATGATGGCGCTTTCTCATTAGATCAAACAGCCATGAACAGTGTTCATGTAAAAGGAAGAGGTGATTGTATACGTGTAATGATTCATTGAGTAATGCATTGATTATAAATGATTAATTGATATCTTTCGGTTTGAGAATGGAGACTGACAGTTCATATATTAATTGTGCTGAGTAAACTTACCGACTAGTTGGTTGCGGTGATGGTAAACAGCTACTTCATAATGTAAACAACAGTTGATCAATTTCAAGAGGAGTACGACGTGCACAGAAACATTTTTGAAAAGTAATAAACGTTTAAATGTGTGTTAGTTTCTGTCTTCTCGGACGAGCTCTGTCTGGAGGACTGAAATCCAAAATATGTGTCATGTGACGTCTATCAGCTGACAGTGACTTCATAACAGCCACTGCGAAAGGGTTTGTGGGAAGTGCAGTTTTTCTTAGCTCACTATAAAATGGCGAGGTATTAAATTCTTCTTTTAAATCAAACAAACGTAGTAGTTTGTGGTTTATATGCGTTAAATCGATTATTAGCGGTTTAAAGAATGTTTTAATGTATTTTAGAGCATATCTGTATTCATCTGGTCGATTAAAAGTTTGCGGTTTCGGGTCATATTCCCGCCATTTTGAAAGTGTTGGCGCGTGAACTGAAGCCCGGAGCGCGCGAGAGCTCATTGTTGTGTTCGCGTGAGCCACGACAACTAGTGTTTGTTTCATCGTTTGATTGCTTCTTTGTCGATCTCAAGCAACGTAAATCATATCAGTTTGTTGGATACACAATTAGAAATGAGCTACGGTAGGCCTCCGCCCGACGTTGAGGGCATGACTTCGTTAAAGGTGGATAATTTAACGTATCGCACGTCGCCGGAGACGCTGCGGCGCGTGTTTGAAAAGTACGGCCGAGTCGGGGACGTTTATATTCCGCGAGACCGATACACGAAAGAGAGCAGAGGCTTCGCCTTCGTGCGTTTTCACGACAAGAGGGATGCCGAGGATGCGATGGACGCAATGGATGGAGCGGTTCTGGAAGGACGAGAGCTCCGGGTTCAAATGGCCCGCTACGATAGGCCGCCGGACTCGTATTACGGTGGACGCCGGGGTGGGGGACCCGGTAGAAGACACGGTCACGGACACGGCCGTCGCAGCCGAAGGTACAACTAACATATTTACGCAAATCTTGATAGTCTGAAGTGTTTGTGAAGTTTAGGGTTGGCCTTTATATGTACACTTCACTGCAGTATAGAAACAGTATGCGTTTTTCTTGTTTTTGTATTGTTGCCATTTTGCCTGTTTTTGCGAATATATCTCTTTTTTTTTATTATTCAACAAATTAAAGGAATATTCCGGGTTCAATAGAAGTTACGGTAAATCGACAGCATTTTTGAATAATATTAAATTCGACTCGAAGTACATAAGACTAAGAGATCCGAGATCTTAACATTGAGAGAGATTTCGATACAAAACAAACAAACCGTAAACTAACTTTTTAATTTTTTTAGATGATCCCCACTTCTCAATATTTCTACTTCCCAACTATAGTTCTACGTATGTTGTCAGAATCTTAAATTCATTTAACATTAAGCGAACTATTTTTATATATATATATATATATACACACACACACGTATACGTAACGTATACAGCTCTAGAAAAAAGTAAGAGACAACTGCAAAATGATCAGTTTCTCTGGATTTACTATTTATAGGTATGTGTTTGAGTAACATTTTTGTTTTATTCTATGAAGTACTGACAACATTTCTCCCAAATAAACAAACATTATTCTTTTAGAGCTTTTATTTGAAGAAAATGAATACTGGTCAAAATAACAAAAAAGATGCAGTGTTTTCAGACTTCGAATAATGCAAAGAAAAGTTCATATTCATTTTTAAACAACACAATACTTATGTTTTAACTTGGGAAGAGTTCAGAAATCAATGTTTGGTGGAATAACTCTGATTTTCAATCACAGCTTTCATGCATCTTGGCATATTCTCCACCAGTCTTTCACATTGCTGTTGGGTGACTATATGCCACTCCTGGTTCAAGCAGCTCGGCTTTGTTTGATGGCTTGTGTCCATCCATCTTCCTCTTGATCACATTTCAGAGGTTTTCAATGGGGTTCAAGTCTGGAGATTGGGCTGGACAGGACAGGGTCTTGATCCAGTGGTCCTCCATCCACACCTTATATTGACCTGGCTGTGTGGCAGGGAGTATTGTCCTGCTGCAAAAATACAATCCTCAAGAGTTGGGGAACATTGTCAGATCAGAAGGAAGCAAGTTTTCTTCCAGGAAAACCTTGTACGTGGCTTGATTCATGCGTTCGTCACAAAGACGAATCTGCCAGATACATCCTTGCTGAAGCCATCACTGATCCTCCACCTGGTTGTCTAATGGTTAGACGGAGACCTGGAGAGGCCTTCAAGCCACATTGTCTCACACCCACTGTGAAATTTGGTGCAGGATCGTGATGATGTTGTGGTGCTTCAGCAAGGATGTATCTGGCAGATTCGTCTTTGTGTAGGATGCATGAATCAATCCTCGTACAAGGTTTTCCTGGAAGAAAACTTGCTTCCTTCTGATCTGACAATGTTCCCCAACTCTTGAGGATTGTATTTTTGCAGCAGGACAATACTCCCTGCCACACAGCCAGGTCAATATAAGGTGTGGATGGAGGACCACTGGATCAAGACCCTGTCCTGTCCAGCCCAATCTCCAGACTTGAACCCCATTGAAAACCTCTGAAATGTGATCAAGAGGAAGATGGATGGACACAAGCCATCAAACAAAGCCGAGCTGCTTGAACCAGGAGTGGCATATAGTCACCCAACAGCAATGTGAAAGACTGGTGGAGAATATGCCAAGATGCATGAAAGCTGTGATTGAAAATCAGAGTTATTCCACCAAACATTGATTTCTGAACTCTTCCCAAGTTAAAACATAAGTATTGTGTTGTTTAAAAATGAATATGAACTTTTCTTTGCATTATTTGAGGTCTGAAAACTCTGCATCTTTTTTTGTTATTTTGACCAGTAGTCATTTTCTTCAAATAAAAGCTCTAAAAGGACAATATTGTTTTTTTGAATTTGTGATAAATGTTGTCAGTACTTTGTAGAATAAAACAAAAATGTTCATGTTACTCAAACACATACCTATAAATAGTAAATAAAGGGAAACTGATAATTTTGCAGTGGTCTCTTCATTTTTTCCAGAGCTGCATATATTAGTTCACTTAGTGTGAAGTGGGGGGTGATCCCATTGAGTATTTCACTGCTTAAATATGGAACCAGCGGCTATCCGTACGGATGTCTTAATTTCAGCCAAAATATGGGACATCCAGGCTAATACGGGATAGTTGTCAACCATATTTGGATGGCTGAATGTACATGTCTTTAGCCAGACTCTACTGGAATAATTCATGCAGCCTATGGATTTTTCTTTACCTCCACCTGCAGCCCCAGACGTCGGAGACGCAGCCGGTCCAGAAGCAGGAGCCGCTCTCGTTCCCGGAGCCGCTCCCGTTACAGCAGATCGAGGTCACGCTCCTACTCTCGCTCCAAGTCTCACTCCAAGTCAAACACACCCCGTAAGAAGAAGTCCAAGTCGCCCTCAAGGTCTAGGTCCCGTTCAAGATCCAAATCCAGGTCTCGTTCCAGAAGCCGCACGCCTGCTTCTAACAGAGTGTCGAAGTCTAGGTCAAGGTCTAAAAGCCAACCGAAGTCTCCAGGAGAGGAAAGACCCACATCACCCTAAACTTTTCAGAAGTAAGAAAACAAATCTTTAGAATAATGTGTAGGAAGATCTGAATTGCATTACAACTGCGTTTTTCAGATTATATTAAGCATGCAAACAAAGGGCCTTCTTTGAATCCAGAGCTATGATCAGCCAATATCAAACTTTAATTCACACAATAGATGCATCAAGCCAGTGCAATTCCAGTGAGCTGGCACTCCAAAAAATGTTTTGCCATGTTTATAGTTTGCCACAAAATGTAAATTGTTGTTTACTTGCAAACCCACATGACTTTCTTCTGTGGCACACAAAAGGTACATTATCTGAAGAATATCCTAGCGGCTCTTTTTACTCAAGTAAAACTCAAGTAAAAGGGGGCTGGATCTGTCAAGCTCCAAAGTGACACATCAGGACAACTTTTGGTCATTTTGGAGCACGACAGACAAATTCCTCATTAACTTCCCAGGATATTGTTAAAAATCATCTTTTGTGTTACAAAAAAAATATTTGAATTGCAGAGCAGGTTATGGTTCTGCTTTGATAATGCTATGAATGGTGCTGAACTCAATGTGGAATTGTTTCCTCCAAGCTGCTGAATCCAGTATGGCAATGTAAAAGCAGGGGTGTGAAGTGCAGTTTGAGCTGTTAGAGGTGTATGTGATCCAGCCACCTGCTCCTGTTGGGGTTGCTTTGGAGCAGATGGGTGTTTTGGTGGTGCTGAGGTACGTCTCTTGAGACAATGGACAGACAGCATCCTACCTTAGAAAAAGTCTTATATGGAGTACAAACATAATTTAGCTGCCAGTTGCTTCCTTTTACCTGTAAATGTGAATAAAAATGTAGATACACATTGTAATTTTCAAAGAAAACATTCTGCAGTCACAGGTAAAACTGTTCACACAGGACACATTTTTTTCTCTCATTAAAAACGTCTAGACTGAGCAAAATAGAATTGAACATACAGCTTATGTTCTTTGTTCACTCAAGATGCTAACCCCGCCCATTGAATCATCTTATCTGTACACAATTTAATATGGAACTTAAATGCACAATCATTTTATTTACTCCAAAAAAAAAATTATTCCATAATTTTAGAATTAAGCATTGATGGGGCTTTCGGTAAATTGAGTCTGACAGAAGGGGAACTGCAAACTATGCTAATCAGGTATACTTATTGGCCGATATGACAGTTTCTAGGTTTCCATCCAAATATTTTTAGGCCGATTTTAAATGTGAAAACGCTTGATATGCACATGAACACTTAAAAGTTTGTGCTAGGCAGAGGTAGATTTTCTATAGTTTTGCACAAGTCAGAATGCTCATTAAGATGATGGAAACTGTTTATTCAAAAAACGATGACGTGATTTAAAGGTGCACTCAGTAAATCTAATTCAATACACTTTTTGTCAAATTGTCTGTTCTGTGGGTGGGCTGAAAAAAAACCTAGTATTTGTACACAGCCATGACTTTGATGAACGGACCAATCCACACAACACTACTCCAGCCAGTCAGCAACAGGAGGTGGTTCTTGTGCATGCACAGGGTGGGGGTAGAGCGAGAGGGAAATTCATTAGAAGTGCAACAGCAAATCTGGCTGATGCAAACTTTCTAAACTCTTGAGTAAAAATGGCTGAGAAACAGAACAAGATAAAAGGGTCAGACGAATAGAAACTAAATAAGGATTATGATAAATGGAGAGCTCATGATGAGTCGGAGGTAAAAGTCTTGAAGGCGGGTGCAGCAGTTGCTCTTTCTTCTCGATAGGTGGGTAACTTAAATTTAGCTATGTTTCACTGAACCCATATATGCTGTTGTTGTAATGTTAGATTTAGTAGCAGGAGAGATGTGAGTGTCTGGAGCTTGTTTGTGTAAAACTGTCTAGTATGCATGAATTTGGGGGGGCAGAGCTTCCAAAGGAGCACTGAAGGGAGGGGTGTGTTCATTTTGGCAGTTGAGTTCAAATATCAAAAGTGTTTCTCAGGAATCTCTGAGTGCACCTAATTGCACATGTTGTGTTTGCTATATCATGATGTAACTGACCCAACAAAAGCGCACAATTCTTCGAAACATAACACCAGGAAGTGTTTAACCCCCACAGCTTGATGTCAAATTGGGTCAAAGTCCTCCAGAAAATTTGAGCGTGGGCACTCCCAGGTATGAGGAGGCTGGCTGCTTATGGGCATAACAGCCATTTTAGCCCTCATTATATGAGATATTACACTCATTCTGCACAGTCTCCTGGTAGCATTTCATAAAATGATGTACAGTTGATCAAATATTACACACACAACTCTCCCTGAAGCTTTTTTTTAAATTTTTATTTTAACCAGTATATTGCACATACCGAACTATAGCATTCAAGGTCTGAGATGCTGAAAGTGCAGTGAGATGTGGCCAAAAATGTCCATAGAACAGCAATTAAAACCAAAATGTATCCTGTATGAACAGCCCCTTTGACGTCCGATAGTGCCCAATATTACCCAATGAAACATCAGTAAATGCAGTCTAACTAATGCAATGCCTTAAGTACATATGTACATCGGCAGATTTATTTATAATAGTATTTATGGTTAACTGTATATTATTTTGTAGGGCTGCCCCCTAAGAGTCTTGGTCAACCAAGTTTTGATTGGTCGGTTGGTCACAGAAAAAACTCCGGTATTACCGCTGGTTGGACGCTAGGTGGTACTATGGGGTAATTTTTGTTAAGCCTACACAATAAAGCAAGGCACCTTTTTGAAAGATGGTTTTACAACAGTTGTGAAGAACATCTCTCTGGCAAAGAACTTCATCTGTGCGTTCTCTGCCGGTCTTCAATTTAGTTGAAAATATATCGTTTGTGAATAAATGCATTTTTATCAAGTAATCACATTTCCATTTACCGTCAAGCAAGTATCTGTCTAAACATGCAGGCGGAAAATGATTTGTACAAATGAAGACAAAAGCAATTATAAATGTAAAAAAATAATTATAATGTGATAATAATCACTGAAATATAAATCATGGTTATTTTATTTTTTAATCACAGATGTGCAGAGTTGTTGACAGTGAACTGAACTCAAAGCACCTCTGAGCTGAGATGTCTGAGGTCATCTGCAGCACTCGTAGACCACTGTTCTTGCAACAATAACAAAAATTCATTCAAAGAAAGAGTGAGAACCCTTTACATGTCATCGGTACTTAATAATATAATGAGTGTTTCTTCAAGCGCGTGTCTGTGTCTCTATCGGCAAATAATTTTTTATATTATTTTGATAATTTAAACATTAATGGGAAAACGAGCCAAATATCATCTTGACGTCATCAAAGGCATCAGCTATTGGTGATCACTCTGACCGTCATTGATCCCGAGATCATCTGTCGGCACAACCCTAATGTGCATTTCTCTCTATAAATTAACAATGTTCAGACAGTCTCCTTGCTGGTTTTTCCAACACATTCATGATCATTACGGCCTTTGCCGCTGCGGCTCGCTTCGTGCGTGCGCTTGTAAAATTACATTTTTAAAGTCTCATTATTATGGTTTAGTATTTCTCTGTAATGTAGAACAGTGTTAGCAATGTTACTTATAGCATTCTTTCTCAGCCCTGGAACAGTGATGCCCCCCCCCCCCCCCCCATATATATATATATATATATATATATCTCTAGTCGACTAATGGCTTGAATTAACTCCTATTAGTTGACTAGTAAAATCTTTGGTTGGGGGCAGCCCTAATATTTTGATCCCCAGAAACCGTGTGCTCTGTGTAAATCCATTTTCCCAACTTTCTTTTCCATATTTTCTTTCATGTTTTCATCCCATGTTTGACTGCTTTTTTTGTGTTCTCCCAGGTCTTTATCATTGGACGATCCCAAACGTGTGACCTTGGTTGGAGCATGAAGAACCTTGAATTGAACATCCAGAAATCTACACAATGGCTACATGAGCCAACAGATCATTATGACTGATTGGCATTATTGAAATGTTTCATAGTTACAGCCCTTTTGTTCTTTCAAAACACTGTCCCTATTTTCAGTGAGGTTGTGTGTCCTTTTTAATTCGTTGAGTAAGATGAGCATCACAATTCTATTGGCCTTAAAGGTAAACCTGTCTCTGCAGTGGTTTTGAGGGAGTTAGCTGCCCCTCTTGTGTAACATTTTGCTAGACACTGTACAGAAATCAATATAGCTTGGCTTTTGTGTTGTTAAATCTGCAAATTTTTAAGATGATTATTCTTTAGTGTGCTTAATTTTGAAGTAATTTTGGGAGTACGTATAGCCTGGGTTCTGACCACAATATGTAAAACATCAGTTTTTGTATTTTTATTTTTCATTATATTTGATTTGTGACATTTGGATTCTAACCCCATGTCTTGTGTATTTTTTGTGCACTAGGCGCAGTTGTCTAGCTGTTGAGTATTGCTGGTTAGCTGTTAAGATCTGGTGTTGCAGTGTGGCCGAGGTCAAACAGCATCTGCAATTACATTTTTGGTGGTATAATCGCAGTCATATATACCTTTTTTCTTTTTTTTTTTCACAATTTGGGAAGGTTGAAGTATCTTAACTTGGTGATAAAGAAATTAAAGTATGCTGATAAACTTTGTCAGTTCGTTTTTGTTGTCATTTGATCAATAAATTACTTTTGTCCTAGTATCAAAGTAAAATGTGTGCTTTTTCATGTCTCTTTAAACGTATACAAAACCCATTGTAGCCCGTTTTACTTGCATAATCTGATATTTCCTAGTGAAATGGGATATTTATCTGAAAGAAATGCATGCATGGGACTTGATTTTATGCATCAGGAATTGATTGAATCAAAAGTGGCCTTTGTGCACCAAAATTAATCCATGTTGTCGGAAGGGAAGGTTTGAAATTTAAGGAATTCTTGATGTGAGGTGACAAGGAAAGTTATTAAATGTTAATGAAAGTATAGAACAGGGTTTTTATTATTGGAATAACGTAATTCACCAATTAATTTTTGCTGTAAATTAGAGCATATTTTATGTCATACTGACTTAAGACACTTTCTGTGCTCTAAACCCTTTAAAAGACTTTTTATTACAGTACTTTTGTTACTGTTGATGAATCACTTTAGTATTCTTCATTTGTTAAATTTCTTTAGATACACGTATCTGAAAAAACATTTAAAGAAGCAGTATATTTACACTTGTACGAAGTTTTATGTATCATAAACAAATAATATAACAAATTTTATGCAAGTATTCACCAAGGTGTTAAGTCATCTCACATAGTTCTAATCATCATTTGTACAGTATTATTCCCAGGAAGAGTTGATCCAGCTAGGTTTGTTTGCAATGGAACATTAATGCACTTCAGATCCCACTTGTAAAACAAGGCATATATGGACCAGTCAGCACTGAAACAATAGAAACAAAAACCGCATTAGTCTTTATCCTTGGTATTGAGTGATGATTCATTCTCAATAAAGAATCCCTACAATACACTAAGGCAATGTACAGGGGCAAGAAAAAGAATGTGAACCCTTTGGAATTACCTGCAATGTGTATAAATTTGTCTTGAAATCTGGTTTGATCTTCGAAGTTACAACAATGAAATATGAAACAATCTGTTTTAACTTATGACGCAAATTATTCAATTGTTCATGTACATATTGAATACATCATTCAAACATTCAGTGTAGGTTGGGGAAAATTATGTGAACCCCTAGGCCAGTGGTTCACACTCCTGTTCTTGGAGGCCCCTTAACACGACACATTTTGGATATCTCCGTAATCAAACACACCTGATTCAGATTGAGTGTGTCAGATAAGGGAGATATTGTCAACAAAAGACAATTTAGAGTCAGGAGTTGGCTAATCTGGCATGCAATTAATGAAACAAGATTGGAGGTGTCCATTAGAGATACTTTGACTTATAAAAAGCACTCAAATATTTTGAGTTTGCTACACACAAGAACCATCTGCTGAGTTCATGAGTCTACTATACAAGAAAAAAAATGAACTGGTGTCCAAAGTATTAATTCTTAAGTTCGTCAAGATATCCTACAGGATAATATCAGGGTGGTTGTGCGCTAGCTGAATCTCAGTAGAAGTTGTGTGATGCAGCAGGACAATGACCCTAAACATCAAAGTTAATCCACTACAGAATGACTTTGATGAAAATCCACCTTTTGGAGTGACCCAATCACAGCCCAGAACTTAACCCAATACAGATGCTGTGTAATGACCACAAGAGAGCCGTTTACACCAGACATCCTAATAATATATCTGAGCTGAAGCAGTTCTGTAAGGAAAAATTGTCCAAAATTTCTTCTGAACATTGTGCAGGTCTAATCCACAGCTACAGGAAACACTTGGTTGAGGTTATTGCTGCCAAAGGAGGATCGACCAATTATTAAATCCAAAGGTCATTTACTTTTTCCACAGCACTGTGAATGTTTAATGAGAGGTGTTCAGTAAAGAAATGAAAGATTATAATTATGTGTGTTAGCTTAAGCATATTGTGTTTGTAAATACTTTGACCAATCACAGTAGAAAAGCAGCTAATTACAAAGGGTTTGCACTGTATATGGGTGTTTCTTCAACTGCAAGCACTTTTAGCACACTTGGAGAACGTATAGTCGCATTACATTTTTCTTAAACTCCCTAATTTTTTTAATTCGTCTACTAACATTGACCAATGCATCCCAGATTTGTAATTTTTTTTATGAAAGTCATGAGTTTCCCACCACAGTGTCATTTCAGCATATCTCAAATTCTGTTTTGCGTTTTGTAAAATTCTGTCTCTGAAATGATATTTTTAACTTTTTTTTTTTTTTTTTTAATGATGACTCTTTTGTGTTTCTTTTACACAAAATTTAGAATTTTATTGGTGGGGTGGTAAATGATGCCACAACCGTGGGACAGTCATAAATGTTTAATACACAATAGTTATTTACATTTATTTCACTCTTGTAATTTTTATTTTTCTAATGGATTTTCATACTTTATTATTGAAAGTCTGGGTCTAGGACAATGCAAGAACCAAGAGCTTTTTTATTAAAGATTTTATGTAACTAATTTTGCAAGATTTATTTATGTGGGATTTCCATGGTGTTGCAAACCAAAGAATACATCTGATCCCAGGATAACAGAGAGGAGTTCTAGCAACATCTGTCCCCAGGTGAGTCTGATCACAGGTACCTGCAGTTGTTCAGGCAGAGGGGTAATTCTGTATATAGTATAGTGGGTGATTAACTGAGCTGGTAAACTCAAGGTTGTGGGTTCAAATCTTGCAGGGGTGGATTTAAGAACCATCTCCAATGTGCCCTTGCTCACTTAATGGAATAGTTCACCCTAAAGTGAACATTCTGTAATTTACTAACCATCATATTGTTCCAAACCTGTTTTTTCAGAGCATCAATTAATGACTTAAATTATAGTCTTCCACACACAAATGATCAAATGGTTTCAGAGGCCTTGGAATACACTGATGAGCCAAAACATTATGACCATGCCAATATGCTGTTGGTCCTCGGCGTGCCATCAAAACCATGCCGACCCGCTGAGACATGGTCTCTAAAAGACTCCTGAAGGTGTCCTGTGGCATCTGGCACCAAGACATTAGCAGCAGATCCTTCAAGTCCTGTATGTTGCGAGGTGGAGCCACCGTGGATCAGACTTTTTGGTCCAGCACATACTACAGATGCTCAATTGGATTGAGATCTGGGGAATTTGGAGGCCAGGGCAACACCTTGAACTCTTCATCATGTTCCTCAAATCATTCCTGAACAATGTGTGCAGTGTGGCAGGGCGAATTATCCTGCGGAAAGAGGCCACTACCATCAGGGAGTACCATTGCCATGAAGGGGTGTACCTGGTCTGCAACGATGTTTAGGTAGGTGGCACGTGTCAAATTGATGTCTGCATGAATGGCTGGACCCAGAGTTTCCCAGGAGAACATTGCCCAGAGTATCACACTGCCTCCACCGGCTTGTTGTCTTCCCACAGTGCATCCTGGTGCTATCACTTCCCCAGGTAAACGATGTACACGTCCATCCACGTGATGTAAAAGAAAACGGGACTCATCGGACCAGGTGACGTTGGTGACCAAGGTTCTCGTGGGCACTCTGACCAGTCTGTGCCTACGCAACCCCATACACAGCAGGGAACAATGCACTGTGTTGTGACTTGTGACGCATTCCTCCGTAACCATCATTAAAATGTTCTGCGACTTTCTGGCGGTTTGGACCAGCATTGCCCTCGCTCATCGATGAGCCTTGGGCGTCCAACACCCTGTTGCCAGTTCATGGTTCTCCCTCCTCGGACCACTGTCAGTAGGTACTCACCACTGATGACTGAGGGCACCGCACAGGCCTTGCCATTTCATAACTGCTCGGCCATAATAATTAGGCCCTTGTCAAAATCATTCAGGTCCTTACTCCAGCCCATTTGGGAAGGGTGCATTATCCTGCTGAAAGATTCCACTGCCATCAGGAAATACTACTGCATTGAAGGGATATGGTCTTCAGCAAAGTTAAGGTTTGTGGCATAGGTCAAATTGACTTCCATATGAATGGCCGGACCCAGGGTTTCCCAGAAGAACATTGCCCAGAGCATCACACTCCCTCCACCAGCTTGTTGTCTTCCCACAGTGCCTCCAGCTGCCATCACTGCCCCAGGTAAACGGCCACACATACACATGCACTGTGTGTTGGGAAACGTTCCTCCTGTAACCAGCATAAAAATGTTCTGACTTGTGCCACAGTTGACATGCTGGTTCGTACCAGATGGGCTATCCTTGTTGCCCTCGCACATTGATGAACCTTGGGCACCCAACACCCTGTCGCCTGTTTGTGTTTTGTCCCTCCTTGGACCACTGTCAGTAGGTACACACCACTGCTGACCGGGAGCACACCACAAGCCTTGCGATTTCAGAGATGCTCTGACCCAGTCATCTGGACATAACAATTTGGCTCTTATCAAAGTCACTCCTGCCCATTTCTCCTGCATTCAACATGTTGACTACAAGAACTGATTGTTTGCTTAACATCAAATCTACCCAGACCTTGACATGTGACCTTGTTAGGAGATGATCAACATCATTCGCTTCACCTGTGAGAGTGGTCATAATGTTTTGGCTCATCACCAGTGTATAGTAGTCCTATGGACTACTTGTATGTTGTTTTTCTTCTTTTAGTTTTAGTGCTTGACAGTCATGGTAACTATGAATTGTAACTGAATGTAAAAGTATGGTGCCTTGATCCAGCCAAAGAAAAAAAATAAAAAATAAAAAATAGGGTAGTTCTGACTTTCTATCTCACAATTTCGACGTTATTTCCCGCAATTGCAACTCTATAACTTACAATTCTTAGATATAAAGTCGCAATCACATGAAATAAAGTTAAAATTGCAAAAAATTATGCAAAATTTTAAAACTATTCAAAATTGCAAGTTATGAAGTCACTATTTCAAGAAACATTTGGACTGCGAAAAATAAAGTTGAAATTGTGAGATAAATTGCATTAAATAAAGTTGAAATTGTGAGATAAATTGCATTAAATAAAGTTGAAATTGTGAGAAATAAAGCAGCATTTGATAAATAGTCTGAATTGCGAGTTATGAAGTCACTATTGCAATGTATAGTTGCACAGTGAGAAATACATTTGAAACTGATTATAAAATGTCATTAAATAAAGTGGAAATTGCAAGTAATAAAAAAATTGTGAGAACTAGTCAAAACTGCGAGTTATAAAGTCACAATCGCAAGATAACTTTGGAAGGCAAGAAATAAAGTTTAAATTGTGAGTTATAAAATTGTGTAAAGATAAAGTGGAAATTGCAAGATATAAAACAAAAATTGTGAGAACTAGCTGAAATTGCGAGTTATAAAGTTACAATTGCAAGATAAAGTTGGACTGTGAGAAATAAAAAAGAAATTGAGTTATAAAATTGTGTTAAATAATGGTGAAATTAAGAGAAAAAGCTGAAATTGTGATTTTTAAGGTTGCAATTGCAACTTTATTAAGTCAGTTAACATGAAATAATGTAAAATTGCAAGAAATAAAGCAGAAATTGCTAACATTGCGAATTATGTTGCAAAGATTTCGGCTACTTTTAAACTGATTCCGCGGGTTGATTTTTTGTTCCGCGGTTTGGATATTTGACAGTGACATGTTTAAATGAAGGCTCCGGCTCCGTACTGGCTTATGTAATTGTTAAAATTGTCTGAAAGCATGCAATGTGCAAAAGCCTTGAACTGTGTTGAGTTATTGTGCTCGCTAATAGAGCACATGTCACAGACTCTCTCGAACGCACTTTCCGCGTCATGCAAGGAGCGCTGGGCCGTTCTCGGATCAGTCAATAACGGTTGAGCCACGGACATCACAACGTCACAAGAGGGAGGGCATTAGAGAGTGCCTTATTGTCTCTGACTTTGCCCATGTTTTTTGATTGCTGTCTTTTCACTATGCATGCACTGTTGATGTTATGATACCTTGGTGATCAGTTGTGTCCTGTATTTAAGAGTGAAGTTATTGGAGATATTAAATATGCTCTATGTGAGTATCAAAAAGAGAGTATCAGTATTCATATCATACTCATTCTCTTAAGACGTTATCTGTGCATCTCTAGTATGAATATTTGAATGAAATATTTGAATTAAATTTACATGTGAAATGCAGTATATCCGGTTGAAATGACATGACACCTACAGAAGCATTTTCCATTGATGATCGACCTCAGGTTCGTTGCTTAGAAATATATTTGAATTACATTGGCTAATTCATCACACGCAAAAAGTCTCAAATTGGTGTATTCTGGAATTCTTATTTTGAGCTGCATTTACGGTCTCAACTGGGCCTACAAATAAAGGGAAACCACCAGAAAGTGGACTATAGGGATTGTAAAATGTTTATTAGGTTTGGGAGTGGCATATTTTGATATTGGGCTAGTTTTATAGGTTTTTGGGATGGTTTTGAAACAGAGACCTGGCATGGATCAAGAACCTGAAATAAATTCAAGTGTTTATACTTCGACTTAAAACGTTAGATGATAATAAAATGATAGGCATGTACATAAACTTTCGTTGTACCTCAGAAACAGACACAGTTAAATAGAGAGCCCTCAAATATAAAGGTTTTCTCTGTTAGGGTTTGAGGAGTAGGTTCGTTCATGGTCTTGCAAAGTACTGTATTACTTTCCAATGCTGAATCGATGGAACTTTCCAAAACACTTCCATGTATTAAATCCATTCATCCAATCATAACTGAGGTATTTATGCGATCTCTTTCTCTGGTTGACGTTGATGTTTTGACAGGGGCTCAAGCACACTCAACAGCCAATCAGCTTTCACGTTGACGGTACACGTTCGAAAAGACAGCCAAACAGATTTTAGAATGCCTTTATGGGTGGGATCATAAAATACACGTTAGAGTGCGTCATAAGACGTGAAACAAGCTTGCTGCCGCCAGCTTATCTAACTTTAGTTTATTACCAAAATGTTCACTTTATCCACCGCCTGCCTCTCTGAAATAAATATATTTTAATCTCTGCCTTTCCTAAGGTGCTGTTGGCAACAAAAACAGCCGCACACACATCTATAACGCCTCTAGTGAGCCGACTAGCCATTTCAGTTTCCATAGACTTTCATTAGATTAGTGTTAATAAGTGCTAAACGCTCTTGGCAGCGACACGACGTGTTAAACGCTGAAGAAATGAGCCATAAAAGTAAGAAGCGGATCAAAGAAGCGAAACGGAGCGCCAGACCCGAGCTGAAGGACTCGAGCGACTGGATCAAACACGATTACTGCGAGAGTTTCGATCTGTCACACCGGACAGTGAAGGTAACGCTAGCTTCATCACGCGTACTTGTAGCCCACGCGTTACACGTTACTGGCACCAGTAGAACTGCTCGCTACACGTCGGCACTTGCCAATACTAATTCGTTTGTAGTGTAGTTTATTTTAAAAGCGCATGTGGTGGTGGAGCACGTTCATGATGGCAGCCAGTGTCTACGTTCCTCCCTGCACGTACACCGTCTCATCAGTTCAGCCTAGGTAACTCTCAAGAGTTTATGACCTCACTTGATCAGCGTAATAGAAATTAAAAATTTTAATTAAAAATATCTCGTGAATTATATTAAATTTGAAAGTAAACGAGAATATTTTGCTCTTTTAGTGATGAGGCTAAAGGTGTTTGTACACTAACACTGCTTGCCAGTGCAAAACTTGCTGCCATTATGCTAGGTTGCTGCCGGTGGTTGTTAGGGTGTTCTGGGTGGTTGCGCACTGGCCCAAGACACAATTTTGTGTCTGTAATAATGCATAAGGCCCTTGGTCCATAGATATGGCTTGGGTCCCTCCTTCAATGTTTCCTTATTAAAGGAATATTCCGGTGCTGTGTCGAAGTCTATTCCCCCATGTTTCCCCGGTTAGTGTTCCCCGTAGCACCATTAAACATAGGGTGAACAGACTTCGGCTAAGGTGAAAAATAGGGGGAACAGAGTTCAACAAAGGGGAAACAGACTTTGACAAAAGAGAAACAGACTTCAACATCGGGGAAACAGACTTTGACAAAAGAGAAACAGACTTCAACATAGGGGAAACAGACTTCGACAACGGGGAAACAAACTTCGACAAAGGGGAAACAGAATTCGACAAAGGGGATGCAGACATCAACATAGGGGAAACAGACTTCGACATGGGGGAAACAGACTTCGACAAAGGGGAGACAAAGGGAAAACAGATTTCGACAAAGGGGATACAGACATCAACAAAGGGGAAACATAGGGGAAACAGACATCGACAAAGGGGAAACAGACTTCGACAAAGGGGAAACATAAGGGAAACAGACTTCGACAAAGGAGAAACATAAGGGAAACAGACTTCGACAAAGGGGAAACAGACTTTGACAAAGGGGAAACATAAGGGAAACAGACTTCGACAAAGGAGAAACAGACTTTGACAAAGGGGAAACATAAGGGAAACAGACTTCGACAAAGGAGAAACATAAGGGAAACAGACTTTGACAAAGGGGAAACAGACTTCGACAAAGGGGAAACAGACTTTGACGAAGGGGATACAGACATCGACAAAGGGGAAACAGACTTCGACAAAGGAGAAACATAAGGGAAACAGACTTCGACAAAGGGGAAACAGACTTCGACAAAGGGGAAACAGACTTTGACAAAGGGGATACAGACATCGACAAAGGGGAAACAGACTTCGACAAAGGGGATACAGACATCGACAAAGGGGAAACAGACTTCGACAAAGGGGAAACAGACATCGACAAAAGAGAAACAGACTTCGACAAAAGGGAAACAGACTTCGACAAAGGGGAAACAGGGAAAACAGACATCGACAAAGGGGAAACAGACTTCAACAAAGGGGAATTATAAGAGAAACAGACTTCGACAAAGGGGAAACAGACATCGACAAAGGGGAAACAGACATCGACAAAGGGGAAACAGACTTCAACAAAGGGGATACAGACTTCGACAAAGGGGATACAGACATCGACTAAGGGGAAACATAGGGGAAACAGACTTCGACAAAGGGGAAACAGACTTCAACAAAGGGGATACAGACATCGACTAAGGGGAAACATAGGGGAAACAGACTTCGACAAAGGGGAAACAGGGAAAACAGACATCGACAAAGGGGAAACAGACTTCAACAAAGGGGAATTATAAGAGAAACAGACATCGACAAAGGGGAAACAGACATCGACAAAGGGGAAACAGACTTCGACAAATGGGATACAGACTTCAACAAAGGGGAAACATAAGGGAAACAGACTTCGACAAATGGGATACAGACTTCGACAAAGGGGATACAGACTTCAACAAAGGGGAAACATAAGGGAAACAGACTTCGACAAAGGGGATACAAACTTCAACAAAGGGGAAACATAAGGGAAACAGACTTCATCAAAGGGGAAACATAGGGGAAACAGACATCGACAAAGGGGAAACATAGGGGAAACAGACTTCATCAAAGGGGAAACATAAGGGAAACAGACATCGACAAAGGGGAAACATAGGGGAAACAGACTTCATCAAAGGGGAAACATAGGGGAAACAGACATCGACAAAGGGGAAACATAGGGGAAACAGACTTCATCAAAGGGGAAACATAGGGGAAACAGACATCGACAAAGGGGAAACATAGGGGAAACAGACTTCAACAAAGGGGACACATAGGGGAAACAGACTTCAACAAAGGGGAAACATGAGGGAAACAGACATCGACAAAGGGGAAACATAGGGGAAACAGACATTGACAAAGGGGAAACAGACTTCGACAAAAGGGAAACATAAGGGAACAGACTTCAACAAAGGGGATACAGACATCAAAGACTAAGAACGTTTAAAAAAGGCTATCAATTAAAAAAAAAGAAAAAGTATTGGGAGATTAACTGGCTTTCTTTCAACACATTGAATCAGCACAATCCAATATTGTCGACCTCTAGTTTGTATTTATTTATATAATGTTACATAAACCAATTTTAATGTGATATATATGTGGAAAACATGTCTTTATAACTTACATATAGCCTATCCTGTTTTACTGATAAATAATTTTATGGCCACATTGAATGTGTGCCTCTGCCTGTTTAAGTCTGTGATACATATGTTTGTTATGATATGGGCTTACTATATTAATTTTATTTATAAAAGGTCTTGAAAAAGGTCTTAAAAAGTCTTAATTTATATTTTAAAAACTCTGCAGCAACCCTGTTATATCAAAATTACAACTTTGCTGCCATGAGACACAACGCTGTAAACCCTGAAAGTAGATTTTATCGTTCTAAACTCAGCCTTGTAGAACAAACTTTATCATAATAAATCATCTTAACATGTGTAATGTTTAGGTCTTGTAGCTATACTTTTAAAACCGTGTGTATTTGAATGTTTATGGACTGGCTCATTTACTTCCATTGTAAGTGCTTTAGGCCGGGCATAAATGGTGCTTGTTCTGATACTTGGGAGGTCGTGAGCCCCTGCAAACATCACAAGAAGTTTATCTGCTAATTGCACAGACGTAGGGGTAAACAACTTGGCGATCTGCCGAATTCTGACATAATCGCATGAATTTTCGAGCTATTCTAGTTATGACAGCAACCCTGTAGGAATTGTAAACATCATAGCTAGCTAGCTAAAACACACTTCAACATCCCTGGCAGCTGTAGCTTGAGCGATTCTGTGTAAAATAGCGTCTCTGACGAACCTGTCATGGTAGACATTGCATGAGACATCGTACAGAGCTCACTACTCCTGTCAAAGTTTGTTCTTCTGTGGTTTTTGTTGCCTCCTGATTGGTCAACTTAAACCTCACGAATTCAAGCCGACGGGGCCTGTATTTTTTCAACATGTTTAAAAATGATCAGGAAGTTGTAAGCTGCTCGAAGTACTGCTCACATGATGTGAGCCGCAACCACCTGAGCACCAACTATTTGCATGCAATTTCTCCCGACAGGAAATAATAGATCGGGAGCTCGCACGAAAGGCAAAAATTACACCGTGTACGCGTGGGCTTAAGCTTCACACTGCCAGTGACAAAACGACCTCATCTCGTTCATTTTCAATGAGAGCTGGAGACTTCCAGCAACACGAGCGATGGCGACCGTTGGCGAATGGATGTGGGCATGTCTAGCTACACAACAGTTGAGAAATGTTAAAATTTATGCAAATGAAAAGCGACTTTCGGGAGCGACAGTTAATACGAGAGAAGATGGTAGAGCTCATGTGATCCTAATATTTTAATAATAATATTAATTTTAAAGAAACAGTGCTGTTTAGACTCTCCATACATAACACTAGAGACCTAACCACCAGCCACTGGCGACATGCAGCGACAAAGTACCTGGCAGTGTGAACACATTTTTACTCTTACAGCCATGTTTGCTTTGAAAAATATCCTATCTCATAAGCTCAAGTTATCTAGATCTGGGGCCTGTTCCATGAACGACCTGTAGCTGAACGAACACAGGGTTTCAGGATTGGTTCCAGGTTGACAAATTCAAACTAAATTCTCTGTCAACTCAGACTTCAATCCTGACTTTAAGTTTAGATTACGTGCTTGTGCACATGAATGAGTGCTGTTTGCAGCAAACAACCAATCATGTGAAGGAACGCGATTCACTTCTCGCAAGAGACTCTGCTGAAATTATGAAAATAAGAATTTGAATTCATTTAAACTGTGCAAAAAATATATAAAAGAAATCAAATGCATTTACACTGCTCAAGAGTTCAGCATGAAATCATGAAGACTTAAAACACATGATTTACACAGTACAAGGGATAACTGTAAAATTATGAAGCGATTAAAGACATTTACACAATAAGAAACAGTGTCTGCTATGAGAGCTCAAGAGGACTGCTGCAAACTAATTCTTAATGTGATATAAATATAAAACAGCTGGTATATCAGTGCATAAGTGAATTCATATAAACCCACAACAAGAATACAATCTTATTCATTTTATTCAAATATATTTATTTGAATTGAAAAATGTATATGTCATTCAAATAAAAACTATTACGAATAAATATAGACTACTATTGATTTCAAAACGAAGAGACTATAAAGAAGTTTATTTTCCTTTGTCAAAATCTATCAGTTAGTATATCAGAAAGTGTTTTTGACAATGGAATAAACTACTTACATATATATATATATATATATATATATATATATATATATACATATGATAATAGGATACCTAGAATTAGTCTTAAATTTCTTAAGTTGTCAAAAAGGCTTGGAGGACTAGAATTCCCAAATGTAATAAATTGTTATAAAGCTGCCCAAATTCAACCTATAATGATCTGGATGAACGAAGAATCTAAAGCGAAATGGAGGAAGATGGAAATTGAAAAAGCAACACATTTAAATCAATAGATCATATTTGTATTAATAGTACTTTCAGAAGTTGGTTAGAAAAAAGAAAAATAGGACAATTAAGAAAGATATTGTTAATTTACGAGAAATTTCTAAAGATAATCCATTGAAGTTTTGGGCAGATAGAGGTCTGAAAAGAGATCAGCAACTGTTCACTGATAAAGGAATGAATATTTTTCAAACCTTGCAAATATGATGAGCTTCCAATGTCACAATTTTAAAATTATTTGCAGGTAAGAAAATATTTATTAACAGAAGTACAAGAAATAAAAAAGGAAATGCATCCGTTAATAAATTATATAATTGATACATATAATACAACTAATCCAATAAAAATGTTAATAAAGAGTGACTTAAAAAGAGATACACAGGACACTCTGAATAAAATTACATGCAGGTGGAAGGATGAATTAAAAATAAAAATGCATTCCATACAACTCAATCCAGGGTTTGGAGGGAATCTGCTTGGAAGATAAAAATGAGATTTTTTTTATAACACCTGTTATTTAAAGTAAATACAACAGCTGTTAAAAGGGGATTGATGGAGAAAAGACTCATTACAGTCAAATTCTATACGAGTGCTCTAAATTGACAAATTACTGGAATGAAGTGATTTGACAGATTACTTTAATATTTAACTGCACAATAGAAATACATCCAGAAAACATTATTTTGTGTAAAATGCCATTGTCTTTAAGAAATATGAAAAATATGAGGTATGATGTCCTATCTCATTTAATATTTAAAAAAAGGTGGTGATGCCTTAACTTTCCACTTTATTTGAAATATAATATAACATGTAAATGAATGAATTACACATATTATTTATAGAATATGTTG
Organism: Moxostoma hubbsi; assembly: GCA_032164185.1. Lineage (NCBI taxonomy): Eukaryota > Metazoa > Chordata > Actinopteri > Cypriniformes > Catostomidae > Moxostoma > Moxostoma hubbsi. Next base: position 9,391,427 of record JAVLUX010000007.1, on the reverse strand, counting down.
TGAATGGTTATTTGATATGGTTCTTCAAAATAACACCGTGTTTTTTATTATTTCTCTTTCTTGATTTAACATTTTTTAATAACATACAACACACTATCTGCTGAAAATCAAAACCTGGGGTTGAGGCAAAGTAAACTAAACTAAACTTACCTGGTTATCCACCAAAACAGGCCTCTGGCATAAGCAGAAAGCTCAGCAGATTTCAGAAGAATTGGAGCATCGGTCATTAACATGGTTTATGCATCTTACACCCATTCTGTGTTTTGTGTATGAAATATTTTGGATAATTTGATTTTACTTGTAGCTACTAACCTAATAAAAGTGTACTTTTTTCTTATTTTTCAGATTTTACATTTTATATCTCAGGGTGTAAATAACGTAGCTCCGAAAAACTGCTTTTGTTATGTTTCCAATAATGCCACCTGTACATGAGTAAAATGTTGTTTTGATATGACAAAAAATTGAAAGATATTGCATTACAAATATAATGAATCCTAGTGTCCAAAAGCCTCACGATCTCATTCGGTTCCATGCTGTGACATATACTTGGTGCCATCTCCTGGTGGCCATTTGTAATTAGTGATTGATCCTCTCTAACCATATTTGGATGACTTCCACCTCTGGTTGCTGCGATCTGAATCCTAATATGATTGGTTTAGTGATTTATGACGCTGAACAATGTATTACATCGCTTCTGATGAAGTCATTTGATCCAAGAAAGCTGACGTGTTTGCAGCCAGATAGCACATTATGTGCTGTGTGCACATTGTGCTTTGTGTGGATTATCTAAAGATCTCTGCATCTGATTATGTTGTGTGTTGGCTCGTTTTAGAGCTAATCACCTCCTCTAAGTAATGGTATTTGATATTTTATGTTCTGTTTATTTTTCATGAAGTTATACACAAAAACGCAGCATGTAAGCAACACCTGTTTACACGTAAACATAAGACATATACTTGATATTACTCGCTATATTTTTATCTGTGAGTAAAACAAATAGACTGGTGGTATTCTACTCTTTCCATCAACATATGACACATGGCTGTTTGATGTATATACTGATTACAATAAAATGTGTAGTGCAAAGTTATAAATTATCAAAACGAAACACTTCTGATTTGTCTGTAAATTTCGAAGCACTAATTCAGTTTAATTCTTTCATTCAGGTCATAATGTCTACATGCATTGTAAAGTGCAGCTTTAAAACGATACTTAATTTATGTCGGTCAAGACTGTAGTTATTCATATTTTGATCACTCTTTTTTTCTCACGGGCCCTCCAGCAGGGGCCCATCTGAGCTTCAAGAGTTAACTTAACACTTTCTACCGTGTTGAAATCTGTTTTGCTTAATTCCATAGATTTTCCCACAAAACGGATGCAAGAAATGCAAATAAAGACTGCGGAATGTATTTGCACATGAGCATAAGTAGTCATTTTACTGTCTGAAATCCAGCCTCGGTTGCACACTTGGTCTTGACATGTTGCTTTTATGGGTTTTCTCACTGTACTTTATAGAGGCTTTGGCTTAATCTCCAGCAAAAGAAAGAGAAATGTTTATTTGTGAAAAATAAACATGATATTTTACATAAGCTTTTAAATTTAAACTTATTCAGGAACATAGCGGTTCTTGAAACAGCACTCCATCATAGTCCACAGGCCTTAAGCATTAAGCTTTGAATTCTGTGTTTGTCCAGGACAACGTTGAGCGAGTGGATGCCCTGTGTCTCAGTCCGGAAGAGTTCATTCAACGCTTTGAGAAACCGTATAAGCCTGTGGTTCTACTCAACTGCCAGAAGGCGTGGCCTGCGCGGGAAAAATGGACCTTAGAACGACTTAAGCGCAAATACCGCAACCAGAAATTCAAATGTGGTGAGGATAACGATGGCTACTCTGTCAAAATGAAGATGAAGTATTACATGGAGTATTTGGAGTCCACGCGGGATGACAGCCCCCTCTACATCTTTGATAGCAGTTTTGGCGAGCATGCCAAACGGCGTAAGCTTCTGGAAGACTACCAGGTGCCTGTTTTCTTTACAGATGACCTCTTTCAGTTTGCAGGGGAGAAACGCCGGCCTCCCTACAGGTAACACCTTTCAGATTCCTTACTTTTTGTCACATTTCAGTTTCAGCCTGTTGAGGACTCGATACTAAAGGAAACTAAATTAATAGCCATTGGCACTTTCCAAAAATAGGGTACATTTTGGTTCCCCCACTTTTTATTAATCAGCAAAGTTGCAAATGCCATTTTTTTGTTTGTGCTGTTTTTTCAGGTGGTTTGTGATGGGTCCTGCCCGCTCTGGAACAGGCATCCACATCGACCCGCTCGGCACGAGTGCGTGGAACGCCCTGGTCCAGGGTCACAAATGCTGGTGCATGTTCCCCACCCACACACCCCGCGAGCTAATCAAGGTGACACGAGAGGATGGGGGAAACCAGCAGGACGAAGCCATCACCTGGTTTAATGTGATTTACCCACGCACAAAGCAGTCCACCTGGCCATCCGAGTTCAGACCGCTGGAGATTCTGCAGCACCCTGGAGAGACTGTGTTTGTGCCAGGTTAGTTACTGGACAGAAGTTCAGAAAAGGATTGCACTCTGGGTATATTCTAAATGACATACTAGGAATGCTATATGTATACTTTGCACCATAGGGATGTGCAAAACCGCATATTTTCTAAATCAACCAGTCAGTGACCTGCCTGAATGACAAGACAGCTTCCTTTGCTTTCAGACGCAGCTAGTATATTAAATGAAGACAAACTAAAACAGCATTGCAGGAGTAGAAATGCAAATTTCCTTCACAGTGCCTCTTATTTACTTACCAAACTTCAAATCACATGGTATTAATGAGACTGCAAATATATCCATTGCTGCTGTTCAGGCTTTGCTAGTCTTGTTTATTCCTTTAAGTATGCATTCCACAGACACCATCTGAGTACAATTAAAGAATTATCCGGCTTCAAGTTCAACTCAATTGATAGCATCAATGGAATAATGTTCATTACAACAAAAAAAGAGCAAATATCTGAGTTAAAGTGAGGCACTTAAAATGGAAGTGAATGGGGCCAATCTATAATGTTAAAATACTCACTTTTTCAAAAGTATATACATTAACAAGACGTAAACCATATACTTGTAAACATGATTTTAGTGTGATAAAATCACTTATTAACTAGAACCTGACCGATATGGGATTTTTGAGACCGATACTGATTTTAGAGGGGCAATTTACTGTTTACTGATATGGAATGAAAACAGACCTTTTTGATGTGGATTGTGCACAGATTTTGCACCAGTATGACTATGCAAAGGTACTCAGAAGGCTGCTTTCTTAAATATTTTTATCAAAGAATATTTAACATTATTATTAGAAATTCCCATCAAATTCTAGAAATGAACACTGAGAAAATAAAGAATAATTAAAAAATAAAATAAATAGCTAAATAAACATCAGTAGTACTGTTTAGTATCAATCAAATGCTGACTATTTTAATACTGCCAGTCAATATGGGGCAGTTTGTAAAACAAGAAGCATTTACACCTGCCGAGTACCTGTCAAGAGATAAACAGCAGCAACGGTGTTACACCTTATTCTGCTATACAAGTTCAGGGGAAACTTTCAACGGTGGGAAACCAAACTTTTAAATATTATATTTTATAAATCCATTGACTAGAATTGCTCTGTTGAAGGGGGTACCAAACTGCGAATCTTGAATAAAACAGTTTAGTGAATACATGTTTACACATTAGATTCCATTCAGCTGACAATGTATGAAAGTAGCTACATGGTTTGCTAGTTAGCTATAAGCTCGATTTCACGGAGAGTAAAAGATGGACATTGTTTTATTTACTTTCCAGCATTGCGTCTCACCAACTAGGTAACAACGTAGCATGAAATCAGCACTCAACAGACACAATCCACCACCACACTGTTGTCTGCTGAGCTGCGAATAGATGCTCTGAGGCTTACCTTTCAATCTGCTACATTATTTAGTGCACTGACAAACTATAGCTGGCTAACAGCAAACAGATGTGATAAACATGAGTGACATGGTTGTCGGGAACCGGGTTAACATTATATTAGTTATATTGAAAAGGGAAAATGATGAGGTCATTGTTTATTAACTTTCCAGTATGTATTTTAAAAACTAGTTAGCAACTTACCTTGAAGACACTGCTTAATTCTGCCCTGTCTGCAGATTCAGAGCACGCTCTGCTGGACAAACTACATTATGACACCAATTCTAAATCACCCCAAGCATTGTTTTCTGCATTATATGTTCTGAAAAAAAAGTTTTAATATCTGCACATATCAGAAAACATATGCGCTGATACGATATATCTGTGAAAGGCTAATATCGGCCGATAATATTGACACTATTATTCAATTATTAACCTGTAAATGGCTAAACCAATGTAAACTATCGACTGTCCCTCACATTCACGTATATGCGCTCGTATATTGGGGGAATCTCAAAGTTTTGCGTAAGAGGGAAACCCCCACTGTTGCAGAGCAATCCCGCTGCAGGTTGCGATAGAAAGATAAGGAAAGAAACAAAGAAACATTTCTAGAATATCTGGAAATAAAGCGAAGTAACAGAGATTTACACAGCAAAGACTTCCTGCCATGTTTTATTTTTACACAAGCGTCACAGGGAATTACGTTTATGTGGAGAAAGCTGCTTACTGACTGAGCTGCATGTATACAGGACAAGTCTAAATAATTTTTTGTGGTAATAGACATTATCCCACAAACGCTGTCAATTGAGCTTAACTTGTACTGAACCCAGAATATTCTTTTTAATCTGCTCTGAAAGGTGGTGGAAGTTTAGAAAGGACAGGCTTGTGCATATAAGGCTTATTCATACCAAAAATTGTATAATAAAAGTCTACGCAATCCAAGGGCAAAACAAAAATCAGTCCAGTCATCGAGATATAATTAAAGGTCTGCAGCGCGACCCAGGACCAGAGAAACCGCCAAGTTAGGAGCCGTTCACACAGAACATATTTTTCTGCATGTCTGCTCTGTTATTCCATTGTTTTTCTATGTAAACACATGCTGGACATACATCTTTGACGGTTGCATCTTGTATCGTTCCTTCTGCATCTAACGCAGAAACTGCACATTTTCGGGTCGTGTCAAACGGTCTTGAATAGAGGTCAGGTGTCATTTTAAGGCCTGTGCGGACCTCTAGATTTAATGCAAGACAGACATCACTTCCCTAAAATAGCATATGTCAGTTTTGTTGCCTTTAGTCTATTAGCTTTGAGGCCATCTGAATGCATTCTCCTAAAAGTAAACAAAAAAAACTTTTGAACTGATACATTTACAGCTTTTCTCATTTGGGAAAATGAAGACGGCAAAATAAAAAAACAAAACAATGCATGCTCTTTCAAGCAAAGTAGCTTACTAGAGATGGGTACATTTTGTGTCGTCCATAGGTGGATGGTGGCATGTCGTGCTCAATCTAGACACGACCATTGCTGTGACCCAGAATTTCGCAAGCACCACAAACTTCACAATCGTATGGCACAAGACTGTGCGGGGACGCCCCAAACTCTCCAGGAAGTGGTACAGGTAAGACTCTGCTCTGAAATAACTGCACTGATTACTTACTTCCATGTCGGGCTAGGTATGCAATATATATCACAGTACCTGTAATTTTATATCATGGTAACAATATGTAGATCACAATACATTTTTGCATTTTCATGTAACTTAATTTTCATGACCTTAGGTTGCTTGAATGGTTCCTAAAAGTGCAATTTTCCACAGATGCAGATAGAACAATGAACTAAAATACTGTGACAGTGACAGCTCTGCCTTTGAACTGAATCTACAGGGTGAAACACACAGCAGAATTCCAGAATGAATGACTTTAATGAGCCAGTTCTTTTAGGTGACTCAATAACATACAGCGAGACCAGAGGAATGAAGTTATAGATATAATGCTGATATAGCACACAATTTAATATAATAGTAACTTTTGAACATGAACATTTATTTAGCACTATATTTACTAAATTTCTACCAAAACTTTAACTTTGTAAAAATAATAATACATATTTTTGTGTTTTAAATGGTAGTTTCTTCTGGTTTCTGTTTAGTCATCCAATTTTGGTCATTTTTCTGCACAAATAAATTGTAAATATTTTAGGAAGAATGAAACAACAGTAAGACAGTAGTCCAGCATCCACAGTGCATATTGAACAAGACATTTACTTATAGCACACATGAAGCACTTTTACTTTTAAGTTGCACTCACACGCTAATGTGGATCCAGTATGCAGCGATCTTCTGACAGATTTCAGTTTACACGGCCCTGATCGCCTGCTTGGAGCATCATGGACTGACCGTCACACAACATTCATGAGGCCAGATATATATTATTCTTGTCAACCTCACGGCTTAAAAAGATAAATTGCCAAAACGTGAAAATATGTCTTCTGATGCCGATCATTTAAAAATTCCAAATATTGGCCAAATATCGGTTGACCACATTGGTTGACGTTAAATTCCTTCCTTATGCTCACTGTGCATAACAACACCCCTAAATAACCAACGTTTTTCCTTGTCTATACTTGTTTAGGACACGTCCCATTTATTTACACATAACTCTATCTTTTTTTATCGCTCCTATGTGTAAATAATGTAAAGCAATTCTGCACACTGCTAGCCACACAAATTAGTACCAGGGTCTAAACATTGCCACCAAATCTCTACTGGTTGGCACATTTGTTTGTACACATTTTTCCATGCAGTCATACCACCCAGCACACTGCATACTAAGTGTGTGAAGCATACTGTTATGTTTGATTTGATTTGAACTGGCTCATGATGTTGTTTGGCTCTTTTGTGTTTGTCAGGATTCTGAAGCAGGAGAGGCCAGATATTGCTGCTCTGGCAGATAAAGTCGATTTGCAGGAGTCCACGGGCATTGCCTCCGACAGTTCCAGCGACTCCTCCTCCTCCTCCTCTTCTTCCTCCTCCAGCTTCTCCGACTCGGATTCAGAGGTACATCTTGTACCTCCAGAACCAAACTCACACACATAAACTACAGTCCAGTATTAGTTTATGTGGATTTGGATAGTGGCCGTGAAAACAAAGCCAAAACTGTGAAACAAAACAAGTTTTCGATTGTTATGACTCGCCTGTTCACAGACAGACCCATGTGAACAAGCTATACATGTAACTAGGGATAGCCTAAAGTGTTAACATGGTTATCTTGATATTTTTCTGCCTGCTGGTAATATTCAATATATATTGTACACTCACTGAGCACTTTACTTGGTACACATGTACACCTGCTTATTTATGCTATTATCTAATCAGCCAATCATGTGGCAGAACTGCAATCCATCAAATCATGCAGATACAGGTCAGGAGCTTCAGTTAATATACACATCAACCATTAGAATGGTGAAAAATGTGATCTCAGTGATTTGGACTGTGGCATGATTGTTGATGCCAGATGGGCTGGTTTGAGTATTTCTGTAACTGTTGATCTTCTGGGAACAGTCTCTAGAATTTACTCCGAATGGTGCCAGAAACAAAAAACATCCAGTGATTGGCAGTTCTGTGGATGGAAATGCCTTGTTGATGAGAGAGGTCAACAGAGAATGGCCAGACTGGTTCGAGCTGACAGAAAGTCTATGGTAACTCAGATAACTGCTCTATACAACTGTGGTGAGCAGAACAGCATCTCAGAAAACACACCATGTTGAACCTTGATGCAAACCAATAGAGCGATTATCTGAGTTACCGTAGCCTTTTTGTCAGCTCGAACCAGTCCTGCCATTCTCTGTTGAACTCTCTCATCAACAAGCCATTTTCATCCACAGAACTCTGTATGAAAGATATAGAGAAATATCTACCAGTTTACACATTTCTACCATTGCACATCCAGCCCTAATTCCTCACAATAATTTTACAAAACACGGACTACCACTGTCAACTGTTTTATGAATTGAAGTTTAAGCCTTCTGTGACTCTATTTGTCTCTTTCCTGAAGGTCAACTCTGAGGGTGACGTCATGTCCCACCGCAGAAAGAAGAGGAAAATATGCGGCATGATGGCAAACGGGGGCATCACAAGCCAGGATGACTGCGTTAGCAAAGAGCGTAGTTCGTCCCGGTGACATCCCACTCCCTTTCACAACAGCAGAGGGGTTGCAGCCATAATCGTCTCCTAGACTGAAAAACATCGCAATCTCTCTGTCTGTCAGCCTCAGGAGACCCCTGTCCATTAGATAAGAGGTTGTCGCTGAAGTCTGGGCACATGATAACATACTCAGCCCCTGACTTATCTGCCCTAGTGCGCTTTTAGAGATAAAGATGAACAAAATATCCAAAAAATGTACTTGTTGGAGGGGTTTCGCCTTAATGAGTGAACAGCTGTTTGGGAAAACATGGAAAACCCTTCTCCTGTTGCCTTTGCTGTTGTCAATCTGTGGACAGAAATCTTGATGTCCCCTCCTGTCCCAGTGCCACGGTCATCAATCTGTGTTCTTTATATTTTCCCAGGGGTTATGCTATGATTCTTTGCTGTCAGTTGTGATGTATCACCACCTATGTGTAATGCTGCCTTTAGCAATTTAAACTAAAAACAGATTACTTTATTACTGATTCTACACATACAATGGAAGTGAATGGGGCCAGTCCGTAAACATTAAATAACATACAGTTTCAAAAGCCACAAGTCATAAACATTGCATGTTTTAACATGATTTTAGTGTGATAAGATCGCTTCTCAGTATTATAGGGTTTACCGGTGTTGTCGCCATGACGACATAATTGTAAAATTGGCTATAACTTTACACAGAAAATGTTAGTTAGTGATTTTATCACAGTAAAATCATGTTATCATGCATATTGTTTACGTCTTGTGGTTAAAATGTTTACGGATTGGCCCCATTCACTTCCATTGTAAGTGCCTCACTGGAACAAACGTTTTGGCAGTTTATTTATTTTTAATTTTTTTATTAAACAAGTCGAAATAATGTTGATTACCACAAATTGCACCACGAATGTGCTTAACCTGAAATATTCCTTTAAAGGGAAAGTTCACCCAAAAATTACAAATCTGTTATTATTTACTCACCCTCGTAATGTTCCAGACTTTCTTTCTTCTGTGGAACACTAAAAGTGCATTTTTTAAGAATATTCTGGCCACTCTTTTCCATATAATGAAGATGAATGGGTACTGGGACTATCAAGCTTCAAAATTTAAGAAAAAAAAGCACCATTAAAGTATTTCAGAAGTAATCTGAAAAACATTTTACACTATATTTCAAGTCTTCCAAAGCATATGATTTGTGTGAGGAACAGACCAAAATGTAAGTCCTTATTCACTGAAAATCTTGCCTTCTCAAATCAAATATGGTGCCATATTTTGACAAAAACGTTTAGTCGCAAGACACGAGAGAACCAATGGCGTCAAATGGCAAGTAGTCCATACAACTTCTGTTTTGTTTCTCAGTCGGTTCCTCACACAAAGCCATTAAATGGCTTCATAGGATTTGGAATATAGCATACAAATCATATGGGCCACTTTTATGATACTTAAATGGTTCCAATTGTAAGCTTAACTTCCCCAGTCATTCATTTATAGAAAAGAGCTGCCAAGATACTCTTCAAAAAATTAAAACATGAGGGTGAGTGAATTATGATGGGAATTTTTAAATTTTGGTTGAACCATTCATTTTATTGGTACCATTTAAAATGATTGCGCAAATCCATTTTAGATTTGAATTTTGAGTCCATAATGCACTTCAGAGCAATCTAAAAGACTAACTTTCGATTAGAATGCCACCTCTTCCTAAATAACATTGTAGTTCACTTTGATGCGTCTTTTTTAAATGATAAAATTGTTACGAATTTTCAATTGCAACACTTTGTTGATTTCAATAAACATGTAATGTGTTGTTGGATGGTCTTTTCAGACATGTGGATTCGTCTTCCCCTCCACAAAGTCCCCGAGCAGTGAATTCAATGTTTAAATTGGCACTTGCATTGCAAACTCCTGAATAGGAGCTGGTAAAGCACCTTTGTGCGCTTCCATTAGTGTCTGTTAGGTGCAAGTTAAACACTAGGGGGCAGTAATGCTTATTTATTAAACCGTGCACTCTGAATTTAAAGGTTGCAAATCGTGAAAATCTGCAAATCATTTTTGCCTCAAAAGAAAAAAAAAAAACAAAAAACAAACTTAAACCGTCTTTGTGCACCAAAAATACCTGTTATGACATAAATATGTTTCAGGGCTACAATTACTAACTGTAATTTGTGATGTGAGTGTAATGATCAATGAGCAAAGGGTTTCTTTTTTGTGTGTGTGTGTAAATTGCTGTTGAAATGTGTGTGTGTGTGTGTGTGTGTGTGTGTGTGTGTAGGCCGGTCTCCTGTATAAAACACATCAAGAAGAAAGATGTCTTTAGAAAGTGCCTATTTTTTACCTGTTGTTATTCAAGCTGCATTGAGCTCTTATATTTCAGTTTCTCATTTCTCTTTGTTTTTTAGAGCTGTTTGTGAATACGGTTTTCAAGTATAAACATTAAAGATGTAATTCACTGAAACATTCTGTTATTTACTCAACTTCTTGTTGTTCCAAACTCGTATGATGTAGGCCTACTTCTATCCAGGCGTTAGGCCTCAGTCGCTGTTCACTTTCATTATATGGAAAAAGATGCAATGAAAGTGAAGGCCTAACATCTCCTTTTGTGTTGCACAGACGGACGACATAAATGATAACAACTCAAATTTTGGGGTGAGCTATCCCTTTGTTTTTAATGTACTCTTGTCTTGTAGCTCATAAAATAAGCAGATTTGAGTGTTTTCTGTATGGACTGTTCTTGAGTTCTTCATCACTGGCTCTTTCATATGACTCCTTTCGAGATAGTTAATCATTTTTGAGATTAACTACCACAATTTTAATCTTTACTGGTTTGTTAAAACCTTAAACTGACAAGACACAAACAACAGGGCAGTGTGAGCCTCAGGGTGAATTATGCAAAATCTTATTTCACCCTACATTCATTTATATTTTGCACATTGAAAATGTAGCCTATTTTTAAGACTTGTTGAGATTTTATGCAGAGTAATTCTAGAAAATGTCCTGGTCCTAATTCTAAAATCAAAAGAAACAAATAAGAAATATATATATATATATATTTGCATATACTGTAGGAAATGAAGCCTATCTTTAGGGCCATTTATATTTTTTTTACATCGAGCCTTATTACATGCACAAGCACAACAATAAGCAGATAACTCCCAAAAATCACATTGTAAAAAAAATCCGACAAAACAAGAAACCGTGCTTTCATGAGATTTGAAATAATCGAGTTATTTTCTGCTTTTGCCGTCAAACCCTGAGGAGACATGCATATGAGTCGGTAAGAACGCCGGTAAAAGTGTTTAAATGAGACGTGGAATCAGGATAACGAGCAACACTCATACTCGTGTCGATCGGTTTATTCTTAAACTGTTTATGACCAGAAAGGAAAGCAGTTTAATGCGTTTAGGACAACACAAGTGCTGGCTTATTAAGCACAATGACCGCAGCGCGAAAAAAGAACGGTATGGAAGCACATTTCCGCCACATAGAATTGTTTTTGGCTTTGGTAATCAAAATTATGAGATACAAAGTAGTTAAATAAAAAGTCATAATTATCAGATAAAATTCATAATTTTTAGATAAAAAGTAATTATGTTTAAATAAAAAGTCATAATTATCAGATACAAAAGTATACATTATGAGATAAATGTCATTGTCGATATAAAGACAATTAAAACAGTAAAAGTAAAATGTCCAGATGTGTTGCGGTAATGAGAATTGGGCAGTAAAATGTCCAGATGTGTTGCGGTAATGAGAAGTGGGCAGTAAAATGCCCAGATGTGTTGCGGTAATGAGAATTGGGCAGTAAAATGTCCAGACGTGTTGCGGTAATGATAATTGGGCAGTAAAATGTCCAGATGTGTTGCGGTAATGAGAAGTGGGCAGTAAAATGTCCAGATGTGTTGCGGTAATGAGAAGTGACAGTAAAATGTCCAGATGTGTTGCGGTAATGAGAAGTGGCAGTAAAATGTCCAGATGTGTTGCGGTAATGAGAAGTGGCAGTAAAATGTCCAGATGTGTTGCGGTAATGAGAAGTGGGCAGTAAAATGTCCAGATGTGTTGCGGTAATGAGAAGTGACAGTAAAATGTCCAGATGTGTTGCGGTAATGAGAAGTGGCAGTAAAATGTCCAGATGTGTTGCGGTAATGAGAAGTGGCAGTAAAATGTCCAGACGTGTTGCGGTAATGAGAAGTGGCAGTAAAATGTCCAGATGTGTTGCGGTAATGAGAAGTGGGCAGTAAAATGTCCAGATGTGTTGCGGTAATGAGAAGTGACAGTAAAATGTCCAGATGTGTTGCGGTAATGAGAAGTGGCAGTAAAATGTCCAGATGTGTTGCGGTAATGAGAAGTGACAGTAAAATGTCCAGATGTGTTGCGGTAATGAGAAGTGGCAGTAAAATATCCAGATGTGTTGCGGTAATGAGAATTGGGCAGTAAAATGTCCAGATGTGTTGCGGTAATGAGAAGTGACAGTAAAATGTCCAGATGTGTTGCGGTAATGAGAAGTGGCGGTAAAATGTCCAGATGTGTTGCGGTAATGAGAATTGGGCAGTAAAATGTCCAGATGTGTTGCGGTAATGAGAATTGGGCAGTAAAATGCGCATAAGTGTCCTACAAATAATGTCACGTTGCAAAAAAAATTACTGGTACTAAATGTTGGTGTGGCACCATTAGGGGCCGGCCCTAATCAGGCTAATTACCCCTTGAGAGGGATAAAGGCCGACCGAAGACGGCAGTGCGACAGAGAGAGATTTACGGACAGCTGTCTGTCCCCTGTGTGTGTGTGTGTGTTTGTCTTTTTAGTTCAGTTTTATATTAAACTATTATTTATATTGTCAAGCCGGTTCTTGCCTCCTCTTTTCCCTTTAACCCCTTTACAGTTGACTTCATTGTCATATTTATTTATTTATTGTTGTTGGGTTAAATATGACCAGGACATTTATTATTATTATTTTTTTTCCCATGACAATTAAGCACATTTTCTCAAAATCTTCATTAGGCTACTGTATCAATTTAGCTTTAGAGGATGTACTTTTTGTAATTTCTGCGATTCTCGTTAGATTCTCATTATTGTAACACACAATGTAGATTGTTTTAAAATGTATTACAGAGAATAAAATTAAAGAGTACAGCAAATACTAGAATGATGTTGTAAATAATAAGTAAATGTACATCACAGTCATAAGAATGCAATATTATTTGTTACAGTAATGAAAATGATCTCAAAACAGTCCTTATGGTCCTAAAAATAGTCTTCATGTTCTTAATGTAATTATATATACACAGTACTGTGCAAAGGTCAAAGGGCACGTAAGATGTTCCCCAAAAGTCTTTTGTCTTAAGATGTTTATTTATATCTTCAGCTTTAGTGTGTCAATAGGAAATATAAATGTTAGACTCACAAACATTACTTTTGCAAATAGAAAAGATTAGAATAGAAGAACAGGGAGCCCTGCAAGTGATGTCATGTTCCCCACAAATCCCCCAATGAACATCAGGTCAGTCTGAGATTACATGAAGAGACAGAAGCAACTGAGACAGCTGAAATAGATATAGATGATGTGGTGAATTCTCCAAGAAGCTTGAAACATCCGTTCTGCCAACAACCAAGAAAAACTGTGTCCAGGTGTATCTAGGAGATTTGGGGCTGTTTTAAACGGTGGTCACATCGAATATTGATTTAGCTTTTTTATGTTTACTGGACTGTATAATATTAATTCATAAATGAAAACTATATATGTCATTATTTTTGAAGACATCCTCACTATGCAACATTTTTCACAAGTGTCTAAAACTTTTACACAGTACTGTATATTACCATTATAGTAATATCAGTCTTACATATAGTAGTTGTATTGGTCCATCAACATAATCAAATTTCTTCTAAATACAGTGGAAAAGGAACAGGCGTTTGTCAGTTGTTTGGTCAATGCTCCTTTAAAAAGGTGGGTTGTCCTGTAGGGAATGACGCTAATATGTTGCGTGTCAAAACCTAATGAGCTGCCTAACTAGACAGCATCAACAGAAGACATTTGAGATATCTGCATAGCGTTTATTTATTTATTTATTTATAATATATTTATATATTTTCTTCGACGTCTTAATGACTGGATAATGATTATTATTTGAAATGTTTTAATCAAACATTCTGTCTCTCACAATGCTGTTTAGGTAGGCAGCTCCCTGTGTTTTGAGCGCCAGCCCTCATGAAAAGCGTCTCTGTCGCACTCGGCTTTATCAGTTCACAGTAACGGGATGAGAGCCTGCTCGAGCTGATAAACAACAGCAGAACAACATTTCAAACTTTACATTTCATATCCGAAGAGTAACAACAGAGGGAGATCATGACTTTAGACGCGCCAGTTATTTTGTCCGCACTTTTCTTTACGATTATTGCCATTATAATCGCATCGATGCTACTGGCGAGGAAAGCTGCGCCAAAGAAAGAAAACAAGAAACACGCGGAGGAGCGACGGGAGCCGGTCACGGACCATCCGCAGCCCGGAGTGGAGGCTCCTGCTCCCGTGAATGTTGTGGAGGATGTGCAGGTAATTCAAAAGAAAAAGCTTCCAGTCGCTCCTGTTGTGGAAGCTGAAGTCATCCCAGTGCAACAAACACATGTCCAGGTAATACATGCGTTATGTTCACACAGGACACGTCCTTGCGTTCCTGTGTACATCTGCGTCAGGCTGGCGTCCATGAGCGTTGCGTTTTTAAGACGGCGTGTCAAGTTGAAAATAGTTCAACTTTCCAAAACGTGTCTGGGAACCTTTGCGTTCTGGACCAATCCGTTGCACTCTCTCTAGCTGGTTTGAAAGCATGAACCCGTCCTTTCTGAACGTTTCCAAATGCTCAATTACTTGAACATTGTGAGCGGTTTGTCACTCAGTAAAATAGTAATGGGACATTTTATAACACAGCGAGCGGGAAACTTTTTAGGTACAATGTTCTTCTACGGTGTGTAAGGGACCGTCTAAAAATTCAACAAAGTGTGTTAATACGCAGGTGTCCAAGCGTTCATTCAATTGACTTGCATATTCTAACACAACAAACACTGTTATTCAAAAAGCATTTTCTAATTCTAAACATTGCAGTAGACTGCCGGCGTGATGGCTGACTTTCTACATTTAAAGCTAGCATGTCCATTTATGAGTACAGTGTTCAACTCTTTTAGAAAGAAAATTGCTGTAAACTTTTTAGAATCCTAGCCCACACTCCCTCCAATAACAAATGTAAGTATTTCACCCATAATCTCTTGAGAGAAGACAAAGCTCTGTCCCCCAAACTCTGAATTAATGGAGTAATACACTGATGCCGCATGACCTTTTCCAATAGCAGTACTCTCTACTCCTAGAGTATCTGCTACTTTAGGGGGGTGTATGCTACTCCCAAAAATAGTACAGTGCAGGTGGCGCATTTGTAAATACCTAAAGAACTGAAATCTAGGAATCTTAAAATGTTTAACCAAATTTTCATACAATCTCAACACAGGTCACCGAATGTGGTAACCCCCCTCATAATCCACTCTGACCAACAGAAAGGGGACTTAAAAATGCAAAGTTGTGCAGGGATGCATTGATCCGATTGCTGGATTGGTAACGGCTCTGATACTGATGTTTTTAAATGGATTGGGTATCGGTCCGACTAGCCTGATCCAAATCCGATACAGTGTGTTAGTCATGTTCTCTACTATAAAGCTAAAAAAATTACATAAAAGAACCATAAAAACAAAAGTAGTTCATATGACTCATGCATTTTATTCAAAGCCACTTGAAGATGTGCGATAGCTCTGTGAATCACAAAAATCTGTGTTTAATAAGTAAATATATAAAATACACACGCAGCTCCAGCACGTTATAGAATGGCGCTGCTGTTTACACTCATAGCTATTATTAGCTTTCACAGAGGTGTGCAATATTTGAGCGCTACTCATGAACAACACCTCAAATGTAGATGCTCAATAGTTCAGTTTACTTATAATATGTATTTAGAACGGCACCGGAGGTGCATTTGACCAGAATTTGAATAAGAAGTGAATTAAACTACTGTGAACTTGCCTACAAACAGACACACTTACAAGACTTCCTGGAGAGTTCAGAATGTCAAAATAAAAGTGTGAGGGTTTAAAAGTTAAAGGTGGACGATTGAGATGTATTACTATTATAATATATTATAATTTGTTTACAATTTTTAGCAATATTTAAGTTGAATGGGTTGCAAAAAATAACTGTGTGAACGAAAAGTGAGCTGATATATTACAACTAAGTTGAACAACAATGAGATCTGAATTCTTTAAAGTCCAGATACAAGTTGAAAAAATGGATTCTTTTCTACTGATGACTTATACTGGAATTGCTGTTAATTTTGCGGCTACATTATCCAGTATATTAATTAATAATAAAGTGTTTTTTAATAAGCTAAATATTTATATTGAAATAATGTGTAGTTAGAGGTTTGTGTTTCTTTACATATTAAAGAGTACTCCCAATTATTTCCACACAATAATGTAAAGATATTCTAAACTGATTATGCAAAAGAAAAAAAAAACCAATACTGGTATCTGATTGGGATCGGTATTGGCCGATACTAAGACTTCCGATATCGGGATCGGAAGAGAAAAAGTGGTATCGGAGCATCCCTAATTTTGGGTTCAGCCATATGCATAATGTTACATTTAAATAAATGTCAGAATTAAATACTTTTGTCCAAACTTCATTCAAATGAGATAACTGGGTGTATTGTTAAATTCTCTGGTTAGTTTGATAGAAAGGCTTTGCAATGGTGAAATAGGGGCAAGAACTTCCTGTTCAATACAAAACCAGGGAGGGGCTCTTTCAGGTGGGAGTGACCAATGAGCCAAATTTCTGAGACCAAATGCATAATAATAAAACAAAATCTTGGGTAGGCCTAGCCCACCTTTGTCAATCGGCCTATGTAACTTATTGAAATGTAATCTGGGTCATTTACCATTCCAAATGAAGGACTTTACTATCAAATTGCTTGAAATAAGAGAGGGGGACATCTACAGGGAGAAACTGTAGCAGGTAGTTGAATTTTGGAATACAATTAATTTTAATAACTTTAACTTTCCTAGTCATAGATAAATGTAATGAAGCCCACCTACTCACATCACTCAAACATTTTTATTAAAGGTTCAAAATTAACTAAATCACACAAATTTAATGGGAATAAAATTTCCAAATAGATAATGCCCTGTTTAGGCCACTGGAAGGCACCCGGTTAAAAAGTCATTACTGGGCAGTGCACTGTCAGAGCCAAAGCTTCGGATTTAGACCAACTGACTCTGTATCCTGAGATTTTAGAGAAGGAATTAACAATCCTGTGGAGGCAAGGCAGAAATCTAGTAGGATCAGAGAGGAAAAATTCAATATCATCAGCGTAAAGCAGAAGCTTATGCGCCAAACCTCCCGCCATCACCCATGGAAAATCATCCTCCTTATCTTGACTTCTAATGGTTCCAGGGCAAGACAGAGCAATAATGGGGAAAGCGGCAACCCTGCCTGATACCCCTATCCAGAGTAAAATAATCTGAAATTAATCCATTTGTTTGTACAGCCGCTACCGGATATCTATAAAGTAACTTAATCCACCCAATATAAAAGTATTTCTGAACCTGTATTTTTCCAAAATCTTAAAAAGATAATCCCATTCAAGTCAAGTGAGATGGCAGTGACCAGAGTCTGATCATTCGTCACTGACCACATGATATTGATGAAACGCACAATGTTATCAGAAGAGCTACGGCCCTGAATAAACCTCACCTGATCTATATGAATAAGAGATATCATAACTTGAATGATTAGCCAAAATGTTTACGTCTAGCTTGATCAGGGAAATTGGACAGTAACTCTTGCACTCGCTTGGATCTGTAATTTTTATGAATCAGACTGATCGGGGCTTGTGTCTTGGTTGGGCGAAGGTTTCCATTTTATAATGATTCCGTATAAACTTCTAACAAAAGTGGAGCCAATTCTGTAGCATAAGATCGAAAATATTCAGTGGCAAAACCATCTGGCCCCGGAGCCATGCCTGTAGCTAAGACCTTAATTACCTCATCAAGCTCCTCCAAGGTTATCTCAGAATTAAGATAATTTTTTTTGCACTCAGTGGTAAGTTTAGGGAGATCTAATGGTTCCACAAAGTTTCGAATGTCTTCATCAGAAGACGTGGAACTATAGAGAGCAATATATAGAATTCTTTAAAAGCGTTAATATCTATGGCAGAGGTAAATATTTTGCCACTATCACTTTTTACTGAGGGAATGATAGAAAAAGACACACTCTGCTTTATTTATCTAGCCAAAAGCTTCTCAGCTTTATTCCCCAACTCAAAGTATGACTTTTTATGGGGGTACCCCAACCCATTCATATTCCATGTGGAGAGAGATAATCCACTCATATTAACATTTGAAAATTTGACTAAGAAAAAATAGATTGTGTGGCAAAAATAAGACTACAAAGACCACATTCCAACATTAGTACAACAAACAAACCCCAAACTCCTCCCCGAACAAAAAAGAAAAACGTGCACATTAACAGTCCATGCACGCCTCTGTGACAACTTTGCCGTAAGATTGCTCAAGTCTGGTGCTTCTATACAAATTTTGTGAGACAGAATTACAAATCAAAAAATATTTATAAAACAAACTCCAGCCAATTTTGTTTGCACTGTTATAGCGTTTTTTTTTTAACCTTAGAGGTTACCAAAGCGCACTGTGTCCCAATCACCCATTCACACAACACATTCACACTCATACACCAGTGGTGGCAGAATAAATGGAATAAAGCGGAATAAATACAAAAAACCTTGTGGATTTATCCACATAACTGTTCCGGTGCATTCCTCCATAGAACAAGCTCCGGCCACGAGTGGAACCAGCACAAAAAAAAGAAGGAAAAAAAGGGGCTGTTCAGTTCTTTGGACAGTAATGAGACAGTCATACAGAATGTTCAGTAAGATGGCCCATTTGGCTGATACCTGATTGCACCAAATTACCTAATCATTCCAATGTCCTGCAAGAGATATTCCACTAAACAAACTCCAGGTCACAGGAGGCATAAGCACCAAAAACATGCGGATTAATCCACAAGCTGTCCTGTAGAAACTATATTGCACAAAACAAACTCCAGCTGCTCCTGGTTCCAGGCGGAACCAGCACAAAAAAAAACAAAGAAGGTGCTCAGCTTCCTCGGGCAGTTTAGTGTATGTTCAGTGAGTCGGGTCCATTAGGCAGCAACATGAAAATCATCAAATGACTTACTCCCTTGTAGTGTCTTTATGCAGGACAATCCTTGATGTGGGCATGTATATGCAAAAGCGACCATCCGTTGACGTAAGAGATTCTTGCATTCCTTGAATTGATCATGTTTCTCTCTTGTCGAATTCACAAAGTCTGGGAACAAGAAAATGCTGTGGTTCTTCCAAGAAAGCTTTCATTTGCTCCTCGAATAACATGATGTCTTTATCGGATGATCTAAAACAATTGGCCAGAATTGAATGGGGGCTGTCTCCCTCAGTGGATCTCCAAATGGGATCCTTTGAGCTCGCTCAATTTCCATCTTATAGACCGTTATGTTGAGCAGACTCGAAAAGAGCTGTCTAGGATTTTTACCATATCTCGGCCTTCCTCATACTCAGGAATTCCAACAATTCGGATGATGTTTCGTCGATTACGATTCCCCAAATCCTCCAGTTTTTCCCAAACGCGTTCCAAATCTACTTTGATCACTAGCGGATTAGTAGCTAATTCCCTTTCTGATGTATCCAGATAATCAATCCATTTCTCGATTTACCTGATTCTTGTAACCAACAAGAAGAATTTCGTCTTCATGGAAGTGATCAATCGACGTATTACAGCCAGATCCTCCAAGTCTGCAATGACCTTTTCCAGCATTGCAGACATACTCGACAGCTGACTTTGAATTTCTCCCACCACACTGGGTCCCTGGTCTGTGGCCTTGTCAGGGTTGTCAGCTTGAGCACGTAAGTGTCTTTTAATACCTCCAGATCCCAAGGATTTTAAATTCTTTGACACATTGTCTTCATAAAATAGTTAAGAATCAGGGTGTATCAAATCTCACTGGTTTATGACACTAAAAGTTCACACGTCCGAACCTCGCATGGAGTCATGTGACTCCCACAAGTCGCATTCTTGAGTTCTGTCTGAGGTGTTTTTAAATTGTTGGTCTGTGTCAGACTGGTGCCTTTGGCCATTGCCTCATATTTCACTGTGTTTTTGCATCATAAGCATTGCGTTTTTAAGACCGCGTCTCAAGTTATAAACAATTCAACTTGTCAAAACACCCAAGATAGCAAGAACCTTTGGGCCAAATGTGGAAGTTAGCTGTCACATCTGGCCTAGATCTGGCATGGCTAAACACATGTGGGCCAAATGTTTGCCATATATGTTTTGCCAAAGCTTTAGAATTGGAGGGAATTTTCTCTTGGGTCACAAGTGGCATTGAGGTAGATGGCCCAGATGACAACAAAAAGCCGAGAGACATGTGTGGCTTGGCTATGGGAAGCCATGGAAAACGTTAACTTGTGGTTAACATTTGGTTTATACTTGAAAAAACAGATGTAGGCAGGTGTGGCAATCCACACCTCAACCTGTTCAACAGTGCCATTTGTTGCTATCGTTGTTGTAGCATCTTCTTTCAATTCCTATTGGCGGATTAGTGAAACTGTCACAGCAGCAGCAAATTAATCAATGGATCGTGACCATTGTCCCACTCTTTTCTCTCCTCACAACTATCGTATACTGACACACCCTCAAGTAGCTTCAAGTGAGTGAAGTTTTGGCATTTTAAAATCCTATTACTGATGTGTTCAGAAAATTATCTAATAGATTTTTTTAGCTTAGGACCAAAAGTGTTAGGTGTAGATGATGTGTGTAGTGTTTTTCATTTTATAACAAGGGTCTGATATGTGTCTAAATCTGTTCTTCCTAACAGTTTGTGAGTGAAAAAGATATTGCCCAGGGGTGAAATGACTACCAACTTCAATACACTTCATGTGTTATTTTTAACATTATCTTAAATTAAAAATAAAATTATTGTAAGTACGCTCACATCATGCATTAGACAATTCTAACCACTTCCAATGTTTATCTATACCAGATTTAGGCCATCATTCCCTTTCTGAACTGGGCCACATTTCAGCTGTTTATTTGTGCCAAAGGAAATTTGCTGACTGGGACATCTCAGAACCCTTTCCTCCTTTTCTATTCTGTTGCACTCTGTCAAGCTGTTTTTGAACGCAAGAATTTGTCTCGTGGGGCTGTTCACTTAACACGCGTTCTGTCTGCACTGTTTTTTAATTTCTGGTCTCTGTACAAATGCATCAAACAGGCATACTTGGCCATTGCTTTGCGTTCCGCTATATTTTTTTTGTTGTTAGCATCTCGTGTAAGATGCATTGTGTTTTTAATATTGCGTATCATGTTAAAAACACTTAAACTGGGGACCTGGTTAGCTCAGCGTGTATTGGTGCTGACTACCACCCCTGGAGTCGAGTGTTTGAATCCAGGGTGTGTTGAGTGACTCCAGCCAGGTCTCCTAAGCAACCAAATTGGCCCGGTAGCTAGGGAGGGTAGAGTCACATGGGGTAACCTCCTCGTGGTCACAATTAGTGGTTCTCGCTCTCAATTGGGCACGTGGTGAGAGTAGCATGAGTTTGATGCTTGAGTTGCGCTCTAGCTGTTTTTGAAATCAAGAACACATCTTGTTTGAACTTTTCCTTAAGTTTCTACAGTTAACACCCTCTTTTATAAAACTATATAGAAAAGGGTGTCTCATTCTGATCAGTGGTGCTTTATTTACAATAAGTTGCATGTACCTAGAACTGTAATTTGGGGCAACCTGTATAATTGGTTTAAGGATGGAGTGGCAGGACTTGAATGCTGGCCAAGGTTTTATCAAGGGTATACAGCTGATTGTCAAGCAGTTTCCAATGCTATACAAGAGAAGCAAGAGCTAGATGATGGGTGAAACATGACCTGAACATATTCATGTCAGGTTTCATAGGATTTACCCTATAATCTCATGACTTAATATACTATTCGTCACTCACTGGCCACACGCCCTTTGAATAAAACACAGTTCCTGTAGTGGACTTAACAAAGCAGAGCATGATTGGAGTGTAGATTATTGCACGGCTAAATATTTTTTTAAAACACTGCGTACACCTGTCTTGGGTGACAGTACAGAATATTTATTTTCCTCTTTTAAACATCACAACATTATAGACTTGAACTGACTTTTTGACCTTCTGTATGAAGACTCTTTCAGTCTGGACTTAGAATGTGCTCACTACAGCTGTAATCAGAGCTCTGGATGTGGCATGCTCCAGGGTCTGTCTATATATGGCTTTAAACATATATCCACTATATTTAAAAGTTTATATTGTGTGACATCTTGCTGTTGCTGTCGAGAGGTCTGGAGCACAGATGTGTGTGACACCAGCAAAACATGCATGATGTTCAGAGAATACTCAGAGGGACTGACCGTAACATGACAAACTGAGCTTTTAAAATGAGCTTGAGACCTTCACTGGACCAACTGAAGAAGAACTGATATTGAACATTTTCTACCAGTATTGCAATTTTGGTATTTCTTAAAATTGATGGACTGCTTAAAGGTATAGTTCACCCAAAAATTATAATTTTTTTTTCATCATTTACTCACCCTCATGCCATCCCAGATGTGTAAGACTTTCTGCTGAACACAAAGATTTTTAAAAAATAAAATCCGCTCTGTAGGTCCATACGATGCCAGTGAATAGTGATCAGGCTTTTGAAGCTCCAAAAAGGAGACAAAGGCAGCATAAAAGTAATCCCTATGACTTCTAAAGTGGTTAATTTTTTGTTTTGGTTAATTTGGGGTGAGAACAGACCAAAATGTAACTCCTTTTTCACTGTAAATTTTGTCATTACTGTCTCTAGGGACAATCATGATTTCAAGTTCGATTACACTTCCTAGTGCTTGACGCATGTGCTTGACGGCACACTATAGGAAGTTTAATCGAGCTTGAAATCATGATCGTCAAGGAGACTGCTGTCAGTGCTGTACTTTTTAGGGAACCAGTTAGTCTTTTTGGCTAATGCAGAACTTACCATGGTTGTGCAGTTTGCTTGTTGTGTGCAACCAGTGAAGACAACATAATAGAAAGATTTATTGTCTTTGTATTATTTCGTTGCACCCACTCTTTCTTTCATCACATTAAGTTCAGACTCCAACTCTGCTAAAACATTTGTTCTTTTGCCATGATGCTGTAGATATAAGCCCTAGGTATATTTCCAATTTGATGTGATTGCTCAGCATCTTCATACAGTGGAACTTGAGACTGTCAAAGTGTACTTCACAGATATAACTGTGCGGGAATTTACAGTCGTTTGGCGCATGCACGCATCGACTGCTGAGACACCAGACTTTCTCTTCAGGATTTTAGACCCATAAAGATGTCTTTTATATTTCTTCAGACTCAAGTTACAGAAATTCAGGGATCTCCTGACCTCTTCACACGTGCACTTAACGTGTACATCCACTGTTGCATCGATTACATCTTCTAGCTCTTCTCTGTGACCGCAATGGCATAAATGTGAGTGTTGCCACCTTGTGTACCCACTAATTAGTTCAAATAATTCAAGGCGCATGCACATTCTGGACATTCCAAGATCAGCGGTTAGAAAAATCGGACTGCTCCCGTTCGGTGCTCGTGCTGATGATGAGATTTGCTTCACGCGTCCTGGAAATCGCTGGAAATTTTGGTTCCGATTCCTCTTAACTGGTTCTTTAACAGTTCCTCTAACGATACTTTAGCTTTGAGGATGAATCATTTAGATATTAGATTTACTGCCCTCAGCAGCCTGATTCAAAAGTACCAACTCATTTTGTCATTCGCTCAGAAATCGGACTGCAGCGGTCACACTGTATGTCTCGCGTTGCTGATGCCATAGCGGTGTTGCAGTGCTGTTGAATGGTAGTGTCAGAGTATTTTAGTACGCCGATGTGTCTGCATCAGTGGAAGAATGCACGTTTAATAACTGTTAACTAAACCAAACATCATGAATATTATTTGATTTTGGTATTTTTTTTAAAAATGGAACTAGTTTGGAATAAGTACCAGTTCTAGGTTTCCAACTCTAACAAATGACTTGACCAGTTGTAGTAATTATTTATTTTTTTACATTTTAACAATTCCCAACCCTACCCGTGTCATTTCAAACCTGTATTACTTTTTTTCTGGAACAAAATGACACAAGAACACAAGATGTTTTGAGGACTGTGCATGTTTTTCATGGTGCCCACTTCTGTCAAGCTCCAAAAAGGATACAAAAGTATTTATACTAAAAGCAGCATAAATATAGTCTAAGTTGTTATTCACTGAAATTCTTTCCCTCTGCCATAGCTCTGAAATCTTATTTGCACTTGCTTATATTCAATCATGGCACATGATGACACACAGGGCCATATTTGACATTGCAGACCTGATCATGGTATGCTATATGTGGAAGCATGGATGGTTACGATTTTGGAACAACATGAGTGTGAATAAATGATGACAGAATTTTCATTGTTGGTGAACTGTTCATTTAAATGGTTTCAATCCCTATTTCAATTTACAAAGAAATTTTAAATTGTGTACTGGTGTGTGTAGTAGTGTTTGCCGTTTTCTGAGCTTCATTCTCTCTGCTCAAGAGGCGGCGGTAAAGACTGAGGAGGAGGCTGTCATTGAACCGAAAAAGGAAGAGCCTGTTCCAGTCGCCCCTGTTATTGAGGAGGTTGGTGTTGTAGAGGAACAGCCTGCAGTTGAACCTGAAGTCATCCTTGTACAAGAAACTCCTGTCCAGGTATGATGTACATAATGTACTAATTGTTCCTCTCTTAAAAGATCAATGATGCGTAGAATAGTGATACATCTGCAGTAAAAGTGGTTTGCAAAAATAAGAGGGCTAGTGGACATCAGCCGAAAAGAAAAGTTGTTTCAGAGGCAATTACTTTTATCTCTTCAATATTACTGTGGAAGATAATGATGACAAATTGTATGCAGCATTTGAATATCTTGCAAATACATGGAGTATCTTGCCACGAAAAAATTGGACCTGAAGTCTCATTCTCTGACTCTAGTTTGACACAGAGTGTTTCTTGTTCATTCACCTCTGCTGTTATGTGTGTGTGTGTGTGTGTGTGTGTTTGTGTACCAGCGTGAGAGCACTAGCAGACACAAGAGAGCAGCTCTTTGCTCTGGGCAAGCTTTCCAAAGAGCTTGAGTAACTCCTACTGCAAATTACACTGCTTTTACCTGGGACAAAAAGTATTACAGTGGAAGCTGAGAAAACCCATTTACTAGAGGTGTGGTGGAATGACCTAAATCTCATATTATAGTTTGAGTAATTAAATATTATGGTAACGGTGTACATTACACTATATACACTTTCTTTTGTGCAGGGAATTAAATGAAAAAAATGGAAACCAAATTTAGCGCTGTATAACACTTTTGGTTAATCTCATAGGAATAAGTGTGTAAATGTAGGTAGGTCTGTAATAGAAGCCTTAAAATGTGTACTTTTTTTAAAAGATCCGTTAGTGTAAGTGTTTCGATATGAGCAGAGTGTGAGTGATAGAGCAAAAAATAAGTGTTTATAAAGTTAGAATTAGCTGTTGTACTTGTGATTTGTGTGAACGTGAATTAAATGCACAGTTGTTGTTGTGCCTCTAGTATTCATTTAACCAAGAAACTGCAGCAAAACTTAAAAGTTAGTTTGCAAAAATGTAGTCATACTAACATTCATTCTAGACTAGGTTGGATATGGCACATACAGGCGCACTGTGTCAGGTTTTTTGTTAATGATCCCAAACACTATTGTTTTTCACGTCCTAACCAATTGTGATGCGCCAGATGAATGTGTAGAAGTGCAAATGAAATTTGAGTGCAATGTGGAGGAGACTATATTCAGCAAATGATAGCTGTGTCCCAAATTATGCAATACACACCATACCCTCAGCCATGTAGTGTATGAACGTTTAAAGTGTAGTATCGTCACAAATAAAACACTTTTTACTGATTTTCACAGATTGTTTACTACATGTTTGCATTGGCTGTTTAACTGCCTACGGAAGTGACGTTTCAAATTCAAGCGATGTTTTGCCGCTAACTTTAGTGTGTTAGCCGACCAATGGGATGGTGAAGCATTCGACTTACCTTTGTTAGGTGCTATCTCCACTGAAGTTTCGCTAGTTGCTACTTTCTCCATTGACCAGACCAGCAACGTAGACTGGTAAATCCACCTCTTCCGCTATGTACAGAGTGCAGGAAGTTGCCATCATTCTACACTCTGTTTTGATAGTTGAAGAATTGCATTCCCTGGGGTAGTCATAGTACAACTTATTTTGTTACATTTTCTGTGTTGACATACTGCTTGCACTACTTGCACTTCAAAATGACTTGGAATAGTGTAGAAGTGTGCAGGTTGGGATGCACTTAGTATAAATTTGGTTTGTTTCTCACATTAAGCTATCGTATGACTTCAGAACACTTGAAAGTAGTGCAGAAGTAATATGGACAACTTTTAAGACCGAAAAATACTCAACTACATGATTGCAGATGTGAGTGGTTGCCAACTGCTTTGCCAACGCGGGGTCTGGTTGAACATGCTTAACATATGTTCTTGCTTTACCAAGGCTCGAACAAACCTCAGTGCTCAAGGGGGTGATCGAGTTTCATTCAAACATCTGTGCTACTGGATGTTGTTATTCTGGTAAACTGCAATAAGTATATTGACTTTAACTTGCTCAGCAATATTCTCTTCAAACTGTTGCTCCACCATGACAGTAGTTGAAAGAGAAAACTTGCCATAGAAGATGAGAGTTCACACTAATCTCTCTATAGCGCCCCTTGTGGAAAAGTTGAGAATGCACTGCATAGTTGCATTGAGTTATGAATTGCAGTCTGACACATTTCAGAAAGCAATGATGTGTGAAATCGAGCGTTGCAAGATATGTCTGTGTTTCGGCCCCTACCGTTTTTTTGTTTTTTTTTTCGTTTTCGGAGCTTGACAGCATGTGTCCCAAACCACTTTAATTGTACAGTAGATAGAAAGTCTTAGGCATGTTGAACAAGAATAAATAATTAAAGGAGAGTAAATAATTACATTTTCATTTTGGGATGAACTATTTCTTTAACTAGTATGTAGTTAGCCAGCACACCAGTATTGGACTTCCTTGATATCATATAGTCCCACAGTCCCATCTAGATAACTTAATTCCTTTTAAGTTCAGTATTGTTTATCTACATTTAAATTGAGCTGAAGCAGCTTAAGCCTCACATTCATCCATAATTTCCATGAACAAACATTGCATGAATCCTACCTTTTCTCTTTCATAGTGCAAGTGGTTGTATATAATGTAAGCCTACTTAGGGAAATAGGCCACCTTGGTACTTTTGCCATTTAATATTCAGCATACTATATGTTTTGGGATGCACTAATCCTAGTCTGGTATACTACTAATTATGTGAATTGGGATTCCTCTGTTGATTAGCTGGTTCAGGTGTGTTTGGTTTGCTTTGGTGCTAAACTCTGCAGGAAGTTGGATCTCCTGGGGCAAGAGTGAAGTTTGCCTTACGTGTTGATTGGTCTCTAGAGAACAAACCCGAATGACTTTCTATCTTCCCTGAAACACAAAAGGATATATTAGGAAAATGTACCATCTCAATCACAATTTACTTTCATTGTATGGAAAGATTGAAATAACAGGTGAAGTAAACAGGATAAGCAGGATAACAGGATTTAAGTCTCTCCTTTTTTCCCATTGGAAATCCTGTTGCGCTTGAAAATAAATCACTGTATGAAAGTAAAATAGGTTCTAAACACCTTTACAAAGCACAGACCCCTAGCACCCTTCATGACCTTTGGCTCCATGACCTTAAGACTTTTGCATAGCGTTTTCCCCAGTTTGGCACGTCCCTCTCACCCTCCACCCTTCTCCCTATCGCCAAAAAGACGTGAAATAGCATCCGGAAAGAAGGGCTTGAATTTCACCGTTC
Organism: Moxostoma hubbsi; assembly: GCA_032164185.1. Lineage (NCBI taxonomy): Eukaryota > Metazoa > Chordata > Actinopteri > Cypriniformes > Catostomidae > Moxostoma > Moxostoma hubbsi. The sequence continues at coordinate 9,363,250 of JAVLUX010000007.1, read as the reverse complement.
TATGTGCTTGTGGCTGGCCTCAGCTTTGGTCAGTGTAAAGAAATTGTGCATTTTGTGTTCCACTGAAGAAAGCAAGTCATCAGGTGTTGGAACAACCTAAGGTTGAGTAAATGATGACAGAATTTTAATTTTTGGGTGATTGATTTAAAGGACTCATTGTTTGACAATCTTTTTTTTTTTTTTTTTTTTTTTAAATACACTGGATCAGTATCAAAATTAAATTGGCATGACATTGACAAAGATGTAAGTTTTAGGTTCTTTCTACCAAGTTCCTGTTCTCTCTCTCTCTCTCTCTCTCTCTCTCTCTCTCTCTCTCTCTCTCTCTCTCCATACACCCCACATGTCCAGCTCTCAGCTCCTCAGATTTCCTTTGTTTAGAGTGTTTCACCTTCTTTTCATGGCAATGTGTACTTTGAGAGAAAACCTCAGAGAAAAGCTGTACCAATCTGTTCTGATCTGAAGTGCCGTCAACAGAAATTAAATTCTTAAAATTGTTTAAGTCGTTATTCACTGACAATATTCCCTTCTTCAGAAGTAGAGATGTGTACAAATAATCGACTAAACGAATACTCGTTCTGCAGCAGCTACAAGACTATAAAAACAAACGGTACTTGAATATCGCAGATTTATGTTTCTTTGTGCATTTGGGTGTTGGGAGCAGAGCTGAATCTCTCACCAAATCTTGCGGTTACAATTGTGTCCACTGGTCGCCGAGGTGAAGACATGGTGGTTTTTGTGCTTTTGAAAGTAAAGCCCAGAGTAGCACTAGCAATACTTGTAATATTTGGAATCTTCAGTTGATATTCAGTTCTTGTTGTAGTCATGCAAAACAACGGACGAGGATCTGATTTTATGCTGAAAAGAAACTGCGAAGCAGGATGAGAAACTTGAAGCATATCAGATCGGTGTGTCCACTAAATCTCTGAACATGCGCAGAGCACATTTTAAAAAAAGACACTTTTTCTGAATAATAACATGTGAAATGATAATAAGTGATGGCCTTTGTTAACTTGTATATAAATATGCATTAGCCTAACGCTGTCATATTGGTTTCTATATTTCTAAGTTTCTTGATGTCACTCACCTAAAACACAACTTCAATTTCAGACTGTTCTTTACACAAAGCTATCATATGACTTCAGAACTCTTTGAATGTAGTGCAAAAGTAATATAGATCACGTTTATGGTCTTTATGTTGCTTTTTGTCCTTTTTGGAGCTTGAAATTCATTCTCACCATGAACTGTCAGTGTATGGAAAAGCGAAGTGTGAATATTCTTCAACATATCTACTATTGTGTTTTATGGAAAAAATGACTTCATTCAGGTTTGAAACGATGTGATAAATTGGGTGAACTATCCTTTTTAATGAGTGGCTGAACTACAGGATTCATTTAAATCTGCAGATGATGGTGTTAAATGTGCAGACCATGAGTGTGAAACAGGGCAAGAGCTCAAGAACATTCCTCCACTCTGTTTCTGTCTCCACAACAGTCAGTCTGCTGTGGAATCTGTCTGTCTGAAGGCTGATTGGTCAGTTTGAATCTGACTCTGCTGATTGGGAATTTTCAGCTGCTGTTAACTGCCTTTTCAGTGTACTGTGAAAACGTTGCCATAAAACAATTCCTCTAGGTGTGACTTCAGCTTATGAGTTGTTGATGTGGTTTTCCAAGCCTTTACAAAGTTGATCACTATGAGACCAGTTGTATTGGTATGTTAATGTCTTTATGTTCTCAATTATCTGTAAACAAACTCTATTTTCTTTTTTTGGGGGTGATGTTTAACTTGCCAGACTCAAATGCTCAGATAAAGGACAAGATATGATCACGTTCCAGAAAATAAAGGAATGTAGGAGAACTTTCACTTTTAAAGCCCCCATGATATCATAACTGGAGTATTGTGGCTTTTAGTGCATGTCTCTTAGCTTGGAGGCTACATGTTAGTGTACTCTTAAAAGTTGACAAAACTAACTATTAACATTTAGAAGAGATGGGCTACATTTAAAATGGCAAACATGGAGAAAGATTTCTAAATATGTTTCATTAAATTCTAGGAAGTATTTAATTAATTGGTTCACTCAAATTAAGAATTTACTATTTTACACAATATTTGTTATTTATTCTTAGGCTTCTTATGGTTACATACAATGTGAAGCGAGCTTTTCGCGCGGCACGTTTACATACAAAGTCAATGCAAAGATGTGAATAGACGCAAATTTGCACCAGACAGCACAAATGAAGCGAATGGCACGATTCGAACGTGCGAAATCGCTTCATCCGTGTAAAATCCGCATGACACGTTGTCGCGAAAACCCATCAGCATTGAGATTGTTCGGATGTCACTGATGTAGAAGCAGAAGAAATCTGGAAAAATAATACAAAAATTGTTGTAGCTGTGTGTGGGCACCCGGAATTGTACGTCACATCGTCATACATGTACAGAGACCGGACGAAAAAAGACATCGCTTGGAGGAAAGTGAGCGAGGAAGTGTAAATATGCGTCTAGTCTTCCTCCTGTCCTTTAGAGATGGGGGAATACTTGCGTTTATAATCCAGCGGTCAAACTTGCACGAGCAATGCGAGGAGAAAATTTTCTTTGCGGTGTTTGTGAATGCACCATTAGAGTGTTGTTGTTAGCTTAGCAACATGCTAACATGATGCAAGACATCCGACCAGCTCGTTTACATAAAAAAATAAAGCACAGAGAGACAGAATAACATGTCCTATGTGAATTAGAAGGCAGCTGTCTCTGTAGGCTGTAGACAGCAAGGCAGCTCGCTAGGTTCTGGAATATAGCTTCTGTTCCTTTTGCCCTTTCAGACACAAGTGGTGATGTCTCCTAACTAAACAATTGTGCAGTGCTCTATGCCATTTGTAGTTGGCAGACACTGACTGTACGTGACGACTACAGGCCTCTTAAATGAGACAATAGGCTTTTTACAAGAATTTATACCAGAGCTGGATGATTTGTGGAGAATTCATTCAGTGCAAATAGTTTCCATAAATGAGTGAAACAATGTGGAGCTTATTCAAGTGTGGATGTTTTGGCCCATTGCCTCAAATAAGTTGTTAAATTGTTCAGCATGATTAAAGGAAATCTTTCCATTATTGTTTCCATTGGAAATCTTGTTATTCTTTACTTGATGTGGATGGATTACATTTAAAGGAATAGTTCACCCAATAATGCAAATTCTGTCATTATTTGCATGCCCTTATGACTTTCTTTCATGAAACATAAAAGATCATTTTTTTGAAGAACATCCTGGCTTTTCTTTTCCATATCAAAATTGAAAGGTGACCGGTTCAGACAATCTTAAAATTGACAGTATCATAAAAAGTAAAAGTAATCGTAAAAGTACCATAAAAGTAGTTCATACAACTTTTGCACTACATTCCAAGTCTTTTGAAGCAAACCATATTTTTATATCATAACTTTTGGTAAAATGATAAATGGTGTCATTTCACTACAAATACCATATGGTTACAGTAGCTAAACTACATTTTTATTTTGGAAAAAAAAACGTATATTGCGAGCGGTCACAAAAAAACGTATTGTGTGGGAACTTAAGACTTGTTGCAAGGGAGCGTGAGGCACATTACAAGGAAACTGCATTGCGAGGGAACGTCCAAAACTTATTGCGAGGGAACTTGAGACTTGTTGCGAGGGAATGCAAGACTTGTTGCAAGGGAGTGTAAGTCACATTACGAGGAAACGCAAAATGCATTGTGAGGGAACGCGCAAAAAGTATTGCCAGGCAACGCCCAAAACTTATTGTTTGAAAATACAAAACTTATTTTGAGGGAACATTCAAAACTTACTATGTGAGAATGCAAGTCTTGTTGCGAGAGCAAACATATTGCGAGGGGGAATGCAAAAAGTATTCTGAGGAAATGTCGTTTAGAGACATAATTCTTTCTAGCTGAGCAAAGACCATCTCATCACATGACAAGTGTCCATATTATTGGCTGTTTAGGGTATAGACTAAAAAAACACATGAGCATTCTGATCATTATTGTGCCACTGAATTGACAACATATGAAAGGCAGTGAGGGAATTAGGACAGCTTGTGATGGATTCTTCCTTACTGTGATGGCTGCCAGCAGTCAGTCTCTGATGCTCTTAGAAAGTGTCAATGACCTACGAGTATGTCTAACACTGAACAATCCAGCACAGAATGCCACCTTAGGCTTAGCTGTCATCTAAGATCCTCTCTCAGTGCTTGATGGGAAATATGTCCCACCACATAAGGAGGTCAGTGTAAGAATACATGTAAAGATAAGTATGAGATATCTGAAACTGGTATAAAACAAACAGAGGCTTTATGGTAATGCATTTTCAAAGGTTAGATGTGGGTGTTAACATGCTTTTTGACCCTGGAGTCATAGTAGATGTATGGAAGGAAAAAAAACTTGTCAATTTATAAAATACAATGGCCCCAAAAAGTAGGACACTTTGGAGACTTTTGTAAATTTAAGTCACTCTTAAAAATCTATGAATGTCACTGCATTAGGTAATCCTTTGTATCGAACCCATGACTTCAGCATTGCTAGAGTCATGCTCTTCTGTCCATGCAGGAACTCATTTATTGCTTTAATATCACTTTGACCCTCAAAGATCTGCTGCATTTTAATGTTGCAGTGGTCTGGAATCCAGTAGCAGACTGGAATATCTCTGTATAAGCAGTTTCTCTGTTGGATTTGAGTGTTAATACATACACACACACACACACACACTTCAGACATAAATTTGGGCAGTTGGGTGAGATGGAATGCACCATCTGTTGGTGTACCGCGAATGCCAAAATTATTCAAGTTCTTAAGTTTGGTTTCTGTGATTGAATAGGCTTGCTATTCTGGTAGCAGCTGTCTCGTCATATTGTGTGTGTAGCCATCTATTATTTCATCTATAATTATGTGTTTGCTGTGGTGATCCATTGTATGATTTTCATTTGGTGTATGCTAAAAAAAAAAAACAGGCCAAAAAAATCCATAGACATACATAGAAACCAGAATATCATAGGGATTTGGGGCAAAATATGACCATCTATTTTTTGACCTGAAGATTTTTGTCTGTTGGACAAAAAATGGTAACAACCATCCAGAACACCTTTGCAACACATTAACTACCAACCAGAACACCCTAGCAACCACATAGGAATATGCTTACAACCACCCAAAACACGTCAATACAAATCATTTTTATTTGGATTGCGCTTTTCACAACAAACAATTTCAAAGCAGCTTTACAGAAAATGATGCTTTAACCGAAAAAGCTGTAATATCTGTAGTGTCTTGGAGTCATCATTGCGGTTTGATAATTGCGGTTTGATAATAAACGTGTTTGTAAATCGTGCCTTAAAATAAATAAGTAAATAAAATTTGTATTTAGACTCCCAGTGAGCAAGCTAAAAGTGACTGTGGCAAGGAACACAAAACTTCATAAGATGTTGGTTAATGGAGAACAATAACCTTGAGGGGAATCCATGCACACTGGGGGGGGGGGGGGCAGTTCCCCTTTAGCTAAACGGCATAAAAATAATGCCAATATTATTGATAGTCATGATTTAAAATAAGTTAAAAAAAAAAAACTGTCCATCCTGAATTAACTGTGGAAGTGCAGACAGATGCATTGCCCTTTGTTATTTGGCTGATGAAGGCTTTAGTTGGCAATTCATTTATTGTCTATGTATTCCATTATAAAAGTGGTCCATCCTTTGACCAAGGTGATGCGGGCAGAGAACAGCGAGGTTCGACTGGCAGCTTGTGGCAGTTAATTTTGGTGAAGTTGATCCAAAGTTTTCAGGCAGTGGCCAGTTAAGTATCCCATGTCTTATGGTTGGAGCTGGCATCAGTTCATCCTCTGTGAAATCAATCGTAGTAGATGAAAATATGGAAGATTTGAGATCGGTCCATAACTGGTTTCTTGAGAAGCAGTTTGATAATTGCCAGCTTAAAGTTTCTTGGGACATGCCCTAAGGATAATGAGGAGTTGATCATATTGAGAAGAGGTTCTGAGATTACAGGAAACCTTTGATGTTTTGATCAGTTTTGTTGACCTTTGTTGAACTCTTCCTGACCTATGACAGTGAAGGACTGAAGTAGCTTGTAGGGAATAATATGAGACTCTGTTTTCTGAAGTACTGTGACAAACTATTTCATAATTCCAATTTTATTTCTGATGATTTCAATTTTATCAGTAAAGAAATCCATTTAGTCATTACAACTGTGCTGTGATGGAATATCTGGTTCAGTCAAAGCTTTATTCTTTAACAGTTTACAAATAGCCTAGCAACCACATAGCAACATGCTAAAAACCTCCCTGAATACCCTAACAACCACTCCGAACACCTTCACAACCATATAGCAACAGGCCTTCTACCACCCAGAACACCTTAACATCCATATAGTAACACACCAACAACTACTCAGAACACCCTAGCAACCACATAGCAACAAGCTAACAATCACCCAGAAAACCTTAGCAACCACATAGCAACATGCTAACAACCACCCAGAACACCTAATCAACTGCATAACAACAGGTATACAAACACCAGAACCCCTTAGCAACCACATAACATGTAAACAATCACTCAAAACACCTTAGCAATCACATAGCAACATGCTAACAACCACCCAGAAAACCCTAGCACCCACATAACATTCCAAAAACCACTCAGATCTCCTTAGAAACCACATAGCAGTGGCCAGGCCACAACCTATATCACCTGATGGCAAGTTTTTGTACAAAATCCACTCGCACTAAACTTTGTATTTTTTATTATTGGGCTATTCTTTCACCATTTTAACATTGTTTCACCTAATCATCACGTAAATCTAATCCAAAATGTAACCTCTCTGGATATTCTTAATCCCTATAGATTCCAATTAAATCCAGCCTCCACTTTACTCTTATATCTTTTAAGATGGTGCTGGGTAAGGCTGAGGTAATATTACTGTGCATGGTAGTATTAGCATTGGTTTCAAATTCCTTCCCTATTTTCATTTCTCAGAAACAGCACAAAGTCTTAAGGAAGTGGTTGTTATACAACATTTTGGCTAATTTGATTGTTAATTTGACTATATCAGCTACCTTTAAGCTCAGTTTGCGAAATTTTACCATTATGGAAAACCATTCTGCAGATTCATTATTCATGTTCATTAACATAGAATCACAGTGGAATTAGAACAAAATTCTTTATCAGCTATCATCCTAAATTTGACTCTTACCCCTAGAAGTCTCCAATCCTTAACCCTTGCCTTTGCAAGCATCCATAATAACACACTCTGTGTATTTACAAATTCTCCTGATACATAATTTCTAAGCATACTCTGTTCGCAAGTTCCAAACAAATCTCATTCTTGTCTCATGTAGAGTACTTGGCATCAAGAATGCTTTCCAACTTGGGAGACACTGAATTCAGACATTCATCTCTGTAGCCAACAGCACATTCTCTGCAGAGCTCCATTACCTAAGAGGCTGGCCCAGAATGCTGCCTGCATGACAGCTGTTACATGCAGTCTGTCTTTCTGCCTCTCCAACCTCCTCCTCATCATGCACCTGGCTATGACACAAAGACAAAGTACTGACCTCCTCTGACTAACCTACTTGACTGCTTCTGCTGCCCTTAACAGACCACTAACTTACACTTTAAAACATCATGTGAGAGAGCCACACCTGTTTTGTTTTTTGCCAAGTAACTTATAACCTCTCATGGTGGTTATGGATTTGGAAAAAAAAACAAAACATAAGTAATAAACCTAAAGCAATGCATTTCCCTGTATGGTTGGCTTACTGTACTTAGGACAGAACCGTGCTGGCGGAAAAGCTTTAGTGTTGTGGCAACTCATGATTGGTCACTTGCCCTGTCAATCTGTTTTAATCCTGACTTTGCAGCAACATAATGGGAAAAGAAACTGTAACCGCTTTGATTGGTACCAGATCAGTATGGAATGGCATGATTCTGCAACAAGAATCGATTTGGTCCTGTGTTAGAAAACCACCTATAGAGACTTGACAGTGGTCTCATTTGACTTTAGTAACCACCCGATTCTGTTGTCAAATTGCAATGGCTGGGGTCATTTTTTTTTTGCCAACATATATTATATTGTATTTCATCAGTATACAAACACATTATTAGAGTTCAATAAAATGTCCCACATGATAAATTCAATTCTGTAACTACCTCTGATTTAGTTTTTGTCATAGATGCGTATACACTCACTAAATCAATCTGCATTCCTGTTGTATTTCTCTCTACCTCATTTCTACAGGCAGCTCCAGAGCCAGAGCTTGTACCTGAGGCCGTCGTAGAATCTGCAACTGTAGAAGAGCTCGTCCCTGTGGCAGAGCAAGTGCCTGGGCAAGCAGAGGTACTCACACCTGCATCAGAACCAGTGGTTTCACCAGTAGAAAAGACAGTAACTGAACCAGTGAAAAAGTCTGTCCTAGAACAAGAGCCAGTGCCTGAATCAGTCCCAGAGGTGCCCAAACCGGAGCCCTCCCCTGAAATGGTCCCAGAGGTGTCCGCCCCGGAGCCCGCCCCTGAAACCGTCCCAGATGTGCCCGCTCTTGAGCCAGTATCTGTGCCTACCCCTGAACCAGTGTCTGCACCCGCCCCTGAACCAATCTCAAAGGTTCCCAACCCAGAACCAGCATCTGAGCCCGCCCTTGAACCAGAATCTTTGCCCATCCCGGCATCTGAGTCTGCTCCAGAGATCCTAGAAAATAATGGTATGGATGTGTCAGAATTCTTATATTGGTAACTGTGGCGTGGGGATGTGGTCATGCATCGGCCTTACCGCTCCCTCTCTCCCACAGACCGACACATGACCACGTCCCCACACCACATGAACATTGTTGTATTGTTACCTAATTTTGGATCCTTTATACAGGAAAGGAAAGTGAAGTGTGTAATTTTGGCACTTAAAGATTGCAACATTGAAATTCCATTTGGTGTTGCTAGTGGTGCAAAATTAGATTGTAATTATATTACTTTATTATGGATTATTGCTGGGCCATAATTCCAAGTCACAAATTGACTAATTTTGGCAGCCAATCAAAGGAAATATTTTACAAAATAACACTGTCCCATTCTTCGAATATGGACATGGTTGGAGAATTTTTATCAATCAGACACTATCTGTTCTGGTATATCGCAGGGCCATGCAGAAATTAAGTTACTCATTGTTTCCAGCACATACACTACTTCATTCTATGCAAATGACGTTAATTAAAGAGTGTGGTTTGTAGTGGTGGAGTTATGCTGTGCAATCCCAACAAAGTATGCAAGATCATGATAGTCTGCTGCATCCTCCATAACCAAGCACTCAGATGTGGAATTGTAGTGTGCAATTCTTGGGGTGTGTTTACGTGTTACCTGATTTGCATTATTCCTTTTAGTTAATCGATTGCTCAAACAAGGCAGACAGCATTTGCAAATACATGACTCTATCAGTGGGTGCAATTAATTCCAACTGAATTCCCCCTTAGTGTTTTATCTGAAACCACCCTTCTCCATTTCTCGGGGTGTCTTGTCCTCTCTCTCATGCATTGAGGTAGTTTATTTGAATCCTGTCTCCATTCTCCAATCTTTTATTTACTTTTATTCATTTCTGCCTTGGCCCACTAGGCATCCGCTTTCATTATGCTACATAAGGGCAAGTATTTTCAGAGCAGAGCTGGGAGTGCTGCTCGCAGAGATAAACACACTCAAACATGCTAGAGCTTTGTGCTGTGCAGCTGTAAACTGACGCCCGTGTGTAACTGGGTCCTGGTCAGACACTTCCTTTGTTCAGCCAGTAGTACTTTGGTCTCTAGGTTGCAGATTGTGCTGCGGTTAACAGCTACACATCAGTGGGTGAGCTCTGAGATAACTTAAGTTTGCAAAAGTGCAGTGGAGGTTGTCTTTGACAGAATAACTAGTAGAAAAGAACACAATCAAAAACCTGCCTGAATTTATTAATTATATGATTTATGATATTTTGAACGCAAAATATCTATGGTATTAATAAAGTACTAAGGGGCTGTTCACACTGGATGTTTTCATGTGTTCCATCTGAACTATTTCTTAATTGTTGGTCTGTGTACATGTGCTTTTTTGACCATTGTGGCACATCTTGGCATGTTTTTAAGATGCTATATCAAGTTAAAAGTACTTCTATTTTACAAACATGCTTCATCTCCTGTTTTTCCTTCATTCTTTGTAGCTTTTTTTTTTTTATAGGAAGAACGTTACCGAATGTGTACTGTGAGACAGGCCTGAAATGTCTAGAATCATTGCCGTCAGCTCAGTCTGTCTGTAAAAACCTGTGTTGACATACCTCCTTATCTGTAAATTGACTGTTAAACAAACATAATTGACCTTATGGTTTGCTGGTTTAAAGAACCTATTAAATTTGAACAAAACAATATTAAATGAAAGCTGGTTGCATTAAAATGTTTAGGGCAAAAAGATCCTGCAACAGCATGTGTAGAACAGCTTGTATCCTTTCATGAATATTAAGACTTCCCAGCTGTCTGTACTAATGACTTGACATGCCTGCAAGTGGATTAGACCTGGCAGCATGATAATCTGGGTTAGGAACAGTGTCACGTAATTTCCTATCCTGTTATCTAATTAGGTGAGAGCAAAACTGGCATTTTCATACTGATATTCGTCCTACTTTTGGTACTTTGATCAAGTCTGGTCCACTTTGCTGTGTATTCTGGCCAAGAAACACCTGCTAATACAGGAAAAGATTGTATGACAGAAATCTAAAGCGTAAAACCATAGTTTGTTTCGTGTTTACATGCTGGGGCAGGTTTATCTGAAATAGTAGGAAGTTTTGCAAAATGCTTTTACATGGTTCGTTGTATATACATTAGAGGCGCTAAAACAAACCCTAACCTTAAAAACCTCATCTTTTTAAAAGAACATTTAACTTGCTTTTAGTGCCACTCAATGAAAATTTCATCTCGTAACTACTGCGATACATGTTATGAACCATGTAATGTCATTTTGCAAAAATGTTGCCACAGTCACGTAATTTTTGCGAGATCAGGCTGAAGAAGGGAATTAAATGTGACTTTGTGATCAGAATTTTGGTCAAAGTGATTTTACAAACTGTATCACTCAATATACAGTTGTGCTAATGGATATCTTGCCAATAAGTGGCTCAAATAAAACGAAATATAATTAAAATATTCGGGGGGGAATTCATTAACTATTAATTTTATGCACTGATAGCACTGTTTATTTGCGCATGCTGTCTGCATTGTTTTAGCACCCAATTCATTAAGAAATAAGGTAATTCCACATGGCGCAAGTACTGATCTTGCGGACCGGTTCTGAAGGTTGTGAAATAGGTAGACTACCACCATATCGCCATACTGTATTAAGTTAGTTTAGCATCACTCCACCATTGCAATCCAGAGTCCTGAATCGGCTCTCTAATAGCGAGAGTCTGGAAAATGTTTGATTTTTGTGTGCAATATGCATCAGACTGTCCGTGAACATTTGTGTCAAAACTTATCTCTCTTACAGATGTTGCCCTAGTGACAGAAGAGGGCGAGACACCCACAGTTGTGCCCGGTAAGAAGTCGGCAACCAAGGAAGAGATGGAAGAGGAGCAAAGGTCAGTATTCCTCTTCGCCTCTGTTCTGGCTCACTGAAAGGGACTGCATCTCCTAATAACATGCTAAAGTGGAGTCCCCATTTCACTTTTTCAGTGCACTTCATATACGTTTCTGAAATGCTTGTTGTGAAAACGAATAACAACAATATCCACATTGACACGTTCTAGTTGTTGCGTATTGAAGATGTGTTCTGAACAGTGCTGTTTTTAGGACTGAGGTACAGTTTACAGTACATTTTATATTTAAAATTGGAGGACTACAGTATAGAACTGTGGTTGGTATTACCAATTTAGTGCTAAAGACAAGATGTTGCTTTTAACAAAAGCAGTCAAACCCGAAGGAGTATATTTTTCCTTAGGACCTAGACCAGCTGTGTATGTGCATGTGTGTTTGTGTGTACATGTAAGGGGAGGTACATATAATGATGCTAAAGTCAAATAAATAAGAACAGATATTAATAATTAAGATCTGAAATTAAAAAATGTATATTATTATTATTAATAATAATAATAATAATAATAATAATACATTATTAATAATGGGCAAATGAAAAAGAACAGATATTAAGATCTGAAATAAAATAATTATTATTCATAATAAAATATTAATAATAAATTATTAATAATGGGCAAATTAAAAAGTAATTAAGTTAAAATGTTATTAAGAAGAAATGAAAATTGATGATAATAATGGGCAAATAAAAAAACAAACAAAAATCTGATAAGAACTAAAAATTCAAAATATTGGGGAAATAATTCAACATTTTTTTTTAGGCTGCAAGTCTTATCTGTATACATTTGTAGAAGTACTCTTCCTCTATGGACATAGTTTAGTATGGGGAGAAATAAATTCCAGTTACCATGGTTACCCATTTATTTCTGTGGGGAAATAGAAATATGCAGTGGATTTATTTTATTTAATTTTTTTTGTAAAGAGAAAAAAAAATGCTGTAATGACACTTATATCATCATCTGCAAACTGTTCCAATATAAAATATGATGATTTTTGTTGGTTTTTATTGCACTAGAGGACAATACAGAATAACTGAAATATTGAAATGGTCAGAGAGTGCAACATTCTGCTGTAGAACAGGGTTTTTTTACATTCATTGTTGACTAACTATTTGAAATGATTATTTACTGACTTAATTTACCTGTCAGAAAATCTGCATAGTGTTGGTGGTGTTGTAAGAGTGCATAATTATTTTTTTTTTTTTTCAGAAGGTACGCCCACTATTAAACACTTTGAAAAACATCCTGACCTAGACTTCTATAACAGTTATTTATACATAATAATCACAATTATGTAGATTTGATACATTTTCTGACGGCACTTTGTTTTTTAGTTTTTTTACATTTTGTAATGTAGGCCATATCTAGTAGATAGACCTGGAGTGAGAGAACATTTTTGTTTCTTTCCCTCTTTTACGATTTTGTGCCACATGTAGCTGTTGGCAAGTATGAAGTGATCAGCATGAATTAATATATTTTTTGTCCTCCTGTTGAGTAATGTCAAATCACATTGTGAAACAAAACGCAGCCTGATCTCATGAAAATGTGACTGTAGCCACGTTATTGCGAAACAAAGTTATGAGGTTCATTATGTGAATTTTGGCAGTTCCTATGTGAAATGTCCACTGAGTTACATTTTCTTGTAAACAGATGAGATTTCTTTAAGGTTAATGCTCAAGTTTTAAATCTACAAAAACTACCTCGCTACTTTAAACCTTAAACCTGAATCCTAACCAATAGTGTTATAAAAAGCAAATGTGAGATTAAAAACGCAATTACTGAAGCAACCACGTAATTTTGAAGTGCTTCTGCGACACTTTTGGCTCATGTGTTGACTCGCGTGCTCTTCAGGATTTGTACCGCGATCCTTTACATCGCAAGTGCAATGCTACCATGCAATTTGATCATTTGAGGAACAAGCTGGTAAATGTAGTTTATGTAATGTAAACATTAAAATGTATAGTCTTACAATTCATGCACTATAGTAAAAGTGTTTAGATGTCACAAGATGGCATTGTTTGATGAACAGGGCAAAAAGTACGTGTTTATGAACTGATAATCTGCTGTTTTACTCGTGATTCGTGTGAAAGTGAATAAAAGTCATTTTTGTTGTAGCGCCTCTAGTGTTCATTTCTCCAGGAAACTGCTGTGACGCGTACAGAGGCACGTAAAAATTATTTGACAAAAATGTAGGTTTAGTAACGTGATTCTATGAGACCTTGTTGACTTGAAAAAAATCAGCTCATTCTAAAAACTTGGTGTTTAAGGTAGGAACATTGGTTTTGTTTATTTAAAAGTGCATAGATCATTAACCTTAACCTCATCTGTTTGGTAGAAAATGTAACTCACTTTTACTGCCGCGTGTTATGATATGTGTAATAAACCACGTAATGTCATTTTGCATAGAAGTCACCACGGTCATGTCATTTTTGTGGGATCAGGCTGCAACTTATAAAACATAATTGATGTAAGATTGTGTATGCAAATGCACTCCAGTAATTTAAAATTCAGTACGTGTGTGTGTACATGTATACTAGCAAGCTTACGTTGAACCCTACAGATATAATATGTACATAATTTCCTCTACTCGTGCCCTTTATCTTTCCAGGATAGAGTTCACAAATGACTTTACCTCTCTTTAAACAACAACAGGCTTGTTTCAGGCTGCTGGTAAGGTATCATTTACTTTAGTTAACCCACCCCCCCACCCAACAGCCCCCAAGCCCCTTGGCCCTCCCCCATCACCATGTGCTGCTGACACACAGGTTGTAACATGGATATCTTACTACCCCCTCACTTTCATTTTATTCAATTCGGTGTCACTGACAATTTATGTCCCAACAGGAATTATTCACCCAAAAATTAAAATTCTGCCATTTATTTATTCAACCTGATGTTGTTCTAAACCTGCATGACTTTTGTTCCATGGAATTTTCATCTTTGGTTGAACTATTCCTTGATCACTGTGATTCATTTGCTTCACTGTGTTTTCTGTAAGGTCCACATTATGGGCTGAAAAATCTCATTATGGAGCAGTGGACTGTCCCAATAGTCTCACCATATTCTCCTGGCCATTTAAGGGCTGTCAGCAAAAAAACAGATGCCACATGTGTTCTGAAAGCACACAGAACAACACAGGGCCTGTAGCTCAAAGGATACACACACAAAAAATACGGTTTATATACGTTAACATTATTTTATGCATTATGTATCGTGAACTAACAATGAACTGTTAAAGTTCATTTATTAACTAATGTTATCAAAAATACTGTTTGGCTGAGAAAAAACTATGTTCTGAGAAACATCTGATCATCTGTTTGTTTTTGTTATCTATTGCAGAGACTTGTATACATTAAGTGTGACTTAAAGGCATTGTTCACCCAAAAATATAAATTCAGTTGTTTACGTGCACCTGTGCTGTTATAACCCTATAAGACTTTTATTTATTTTTCTTAACACAAAGGGAGAAATTGTGAAAAATGTTGTGCTCCGTGATGTGACTGAATTTTTTTCAATACATTTTAATAAATGTAATCACTAGAAAATGCATTTTTAACTAACATGAATTAACAAAATAAATAATTTCTCTGTTGTGCAACCTCAACGTGTAAATAACACCTGCCACACAGCACGGCTATTTGCACCCCAAAAGTCTATTGGAAACATAGAAATGTGTGACCAACTGCATTGTATGTGTTGCTTCAGTGGTGTGGGGCGTAACGCTGGTAAGACTCTGACTTTTTGTACAGGCGCATCTGCATTGTCCCACTCTTTTTCCTATTCTATTTACTGTCTCCACTGCAATACCACTTATAATAATAAGTAACCATGTTTTCTGATGCAATTAGAGAGTAGCAGTATGTGCACATCCAAACATGAAGATCGATTACACCATAGTGATTCGATTAACCCAGCCATCGAAACAGATTTTATAGAACCACAAAATGTCCACCACATTGTTTTCAGATTGAACTTTATATAAAAAAAATATTGACTCAAAATATGGATCTAATGATGATTTTGAGCAAATTAGAGCTTTATGGGAATGAAGTGTTCTTTTACAATGGTCCATAAAAGATAGATGGATTCCACATTCTACTTGATCTGACTGGTGCTGTAAATGGTCAATTGTTTCTGTGAAGAGCTAGATTTAGAAGCGATTTATGTGAACAGTTGATATTATCTGAAGCAGAATGACCTTCTGATGATCCATCCCATCCATCTTCAACCACTTATCCGAAGTCGGGTCACGGGTGCAGCAGCTCTAGCAGGGGGCCCCAAACTTCCCTATCCTGAGCCACATTAACCAGCTTTGACTGGGGGACCCTGAGGTGTTCCCAGGCCAGTGTGGAGATGTAATCTCTCCACCCTAGTCCTAGGTCTTCCCCGAGGCCTCCTCCCAGCTGGATGTGCCTGAAACACCTTCCTAGGGGGCATCCTTAGCAGATGACCAAACCACCTCAACTGACTCCTTTTGACGCAAAGGAGCAGTGGCTCTACTCTACTATCTCTAAGGGAGAAGCCCACCTTCTGAGGAAGCCCATTTCGGCCGCTTGTACTCACGACCTAGTTCTTTCGGTCATGACCCAGTTTTCATGACCATAGGTGAGGGTAGGAACAAAAATTGACAGGTAGATCAAGAGCTTTGCCTTCCGGCTAAGCTCTCTTTTCATGACAACGGTGCGATAGAGCGAGTGCAATACCGCCCCCGCTGCCCCGATTCTCCCGCCAACCTCCCGCTCTATTGTCCCCTCACTCGTGAACAAGACCCCGAGGTACTTGAACTCCTTCACTTGGGGCAATACCTCCTTCCCTACCCGGAGTACGCACTCCATCAGTTTCCTGCTGAGAACCATGGCCTCAGATTTAGAGGTGCTAATCCTCATCCCAGCCGCTTCACACTCGACTGCCAAGCGATCCAGTGAGAGCTGAAGGTCACAGACCGATGATGACATGAGTACTTTGAGTGGCCTGATGTGGATGTATATGAGAGTTAAAGCATATTGGTATTGTAATTGCATTATATAAAGTTACAGTTGTGAGATATAAACTTGTAATTGCAAGTTTGAAATTTGAAATGGCTAGGAATAAAGTAAAAATTGTGAACAAAATATGAACTCATAATTGTGTAATGTAAACTTTTGTGTGATAAAGTCACAATTGCGAAAATAAAGTCGAAATTGCATACTACCAAACTTGTAATTGTGTGCAGTGCCAGTCGTAGCCTTTTGGGGGCCCTAAGCAAAACTTTGTTTTGGGGCCCGCATCAGTGTGTTCGCAAACCCCAAACGTTCCCTCTACACCTTAAGCCTTTCTCACAGAGCATTTTCTAGTAAATATAAACCGTGTTTTCAAAACGCTTTCTAAATACAGTTTTCTGCCGTTGAACAAACAGAGATATCATAGTCCCATTGTAGTACCATTGTTGGGGCAAGTCTAAGTGGCCCATTCAAAACAAACAGGATTTTTTTTTATAGCACCACTGAGATACAGTGTTTACAGTTTGAGAAAATGAATCTCTGAATGGGTTACTTTACAAGAGGTACCGAAGCATTCAGGCCCTCACGGTCAGACTGTGTAACAGCTTCTTCCCCCAAGTCATCAGACTCCTTAATACTCAGAGACTGGGTTGACACACACACACGTCCTGAGTTGCACTTTAATTATTGTCACTTTATAGCTGTCTGCTACCTCAATAACGGCTATGTGCATAGAACACTATCTCATAGTATGTTATGTTTACATTTGGCATTTTTACTAACTGTCATCTTTTTGCACTACTGTGTACTGGTCGGTGCTGCACTGTCTCTCATTGTGTCTATTGTCCCATTCATTGTTAGTAATTTATTGTCCTGTACTGTTTGCACGTGCACTTTATATAGGTATTTGATATAGGTATTTTATTTAGACTGTGTAGTCTCATGTGGTTCTGGGTTTGTCCTATGTTGTTTTATGTAGTACCATGGTCCTGGAGGAACGTTGTCTCGTTTCACTGTGTACTGTACTAACTGTATATGGTTGAACGAACATACTTATGGAACATAAGTATTTATTACTTTTTATACTGACTAGTTTTATTAGCCAATGGCATCTAAGGTGCCAAATATCAATAAATAAAAGAAAAAGGAACATAAGGCCAGTTTGTAGGGACAGTTGGCGTGATGAACTTGAGAATTCTCCCTGAGGGGGTGTGTGTATATATATATATATATATATATATATATATATATATATAATAGACTGTAAAAAAAGATGGACGACGCCCCTTCGCTCTTTTCCATCAGAGAGAACTGAAGCCGCCAGTGTCCCGATATGGCGCTGACATCTTGGAACTTGAGTCTGCGCACTTGCGTTTTCGGGACCAGTCATGCGCAGTAGTGAGCAGGAAGTAAAGCCGCGAAAACAAGGCCCCGCCCTCACTCTCGCAGAATCAATCGCAAGCACACGCCCCTGCCAGATCGGTTAGCACATTCTACTGCAGAACAACCCATTATGTCGGTGTGAAATAATTAATTATAGAAATTTAGATATGTAATTTAAAGCTCCAATCTCCTCAATCCTCCGAATATCCCGAAAAAAAGTCCGTTGGCGCTTCAGTGACTACTTCGCTCAGAGAACCTGTCAATCACAGCTGTCAATCATGACGTAACAGCACCGTTTTTATAGCATCAAATAACTAACTAAAAACAAACTTATTTTAAAAACAAACACTTGAAATTACATCAGCGTGATAAAAACTACAGTAAATGACAGAAACTGTCTTTGGAAAAAAGATATGTGAAGTGTAATTTAATTGTTTAGTTGGTCTCACGTCCCGTTGAATAACATGGGGAGGCGGGGTTTATGACCTATACTAGGACCGGCCTCTGGGGGGCGATCGAGACGTTTTGGCTTCACTTTTGAGGGCTTGTGCGGCACGCTTGAGAGAGAGAGAGAGAGAGAGAGAGAGAGAGAGAGAGAGATATATATATATATATATACACACACACACACACATTTTATTTAAAATATACTAACACAATTCAAATTAATGATATCAGCTAAGTTCACATTGACAACATTTTTTTATTTTATTTAAACTTGTATTAAACTATAATACCTAAAACAGATCATAATACCTATAATACCTAAAAAAGAGAAAGAATACAGGCTGTATTAAATGGCAATAAGACAAATTAACAATGAAATAACATTTTGATTGACCGCTAAATGCTCACTGAAAATGAAGCTCTAGAACATCCTTACTCTCTGAAAATGTTAGCACGGATATGATAGTTTCACAGCTGAATCCTTTTCCGATGGCATAATTTTCCAGAAAATTAGGTTTTTTTTCTTTTCTTTTTTTTTTTTTCTTCAAGAAATATGAAGTAAACATTGAGAATCCATCTATATTTCTGTAAATGTGCAAACTTTGGATGAAAAGTTCTTAAGGACATCATTTATTGAAGCATTTCAATAAATCACATTCAGCAGAGCCTACATTATTATTTTATGTGCTGCTTTAGTACATTCTAAAACAAATGTCGCATTTTGACACAAACTACACTGTTTTCAAACATTCAATCAAATATGTGGAGCTATTGATTTACAGTATATGATATTTTGATTTTATGCTAGAATGTCTTAAAGTACTCTTTAAGCAGTTTCATTAAACAATTGAAAATCATGCCTTAAAAATAATTAAAATTGCCTTAAGTGGTTAAAAAAATTGGGTTAAGTACAAGTTAAGATCTATTTTCAACTTTCCTCTTTTAATTTATAAAAACAAAGAAATTCACATTGACAGTCAGTAAATGTACATGCACTTTAAAAGTGACTTCAGTTGGAATAAAACAATCATTTGTCTTTTAAAATGGCACGTACTGTAAACCATTTAGGTGAACTGAAATCATACAAGTCCATTTTTGTGAAATCGGACAGACCTAGATAATGTGATTGTAGCTGGACTTCGTTCAGCATGTATAGATGCTAATCGGACCACAACTGCCATTGGCATTATGCGCTTGCTCCAAAAAAACTTGGTGACGCGTGACTGAGTTGACAACTGTCCCTTATAATATGTAATCATCCTGTGTTTAAGGAATCAGTATTAAATCCATATGGAATGCTGGATCCGCTAACTATGGGAGTCTATGGGGCAAGGCATTGCATCGGGATAAATGTTACACACTGTTTTGAAAGTATAGTCACAAAACCGAAGCATTTTATACATATTAACATGGGATTAGTGTGATAAAATTGCTTACTGATCCTGCCCAGTTATTATCCAGTCCTTCACCTCCTGTCATGACTTCGTAAATGCAATAACACTGGTCAATTTCACATAATACTTGCAAGGATATTGGAAAGGTATGTCTGTAAAACACTTTGTAAATTTTTAAGGGAATGATCTGTAAAGCCCTTTTTACATGAAGGAAATATCCATAATGTACAGTTTACATGAGACAAATGGCAAGCAAATTAGGTTTGTAACATATAGCGAGAAATTCATCTGCTCAAATAACACACTCCAGACATATGAGCCTCAATTGTTTACTAAAAATCAATTTTCTAAAATCAAAAGAAACAAATATTAAATTCTATTTTTCATGTATAAAATAAAGACTATGGGCTATTAAGATTTGTACAATGTGACAGTATTTTCATGACAGTTACTCACATTTTACCCTCCAATTCTCTTTACCACGTCGTGAAAAAAAATCGAATATAATTTTAAGAGTTAAGTATTTATACATCATATACATTTATACTTCATTAGATCTGTCTTTCATTTTTGTTGATAATTTTTTCTTTTTACAACAGCATCTTTTGAACTGTAATACATGTTATGATAATGAGAATCACCCCTGAAAACAACGGGAAGAATGAAAGTAAATGTCTGGACTCGTCACAGTCATGAGAATTGGTGGGTAAAATGTGCTTAAGTGTCCTGAAAATAATGTCCAGATTAAAAAGAAATCTCTATGGTCCTAAATGTTGACTGTTTTCTAGGGCTCAAATTGACCCTAATTTTGTTTCAATGCAATTCACCAAAAATCACACTTTGAAAACCGCAAAGAAATAAGTAAAAATGGAAAATCTGAAAGGAATATGAGAACATGTGAATTTCTTTTTACGTTCTAATTGTATTTATCATTTTCTTTTCACAAACTGTAACTAATTTTAACAATTTTTTTTTTAACATCTTATAATTTCATTGAGCATTTTCTAAAACATTGACCTAAATTTAAGTGCAATAGTTTTAATTTTAAGGAACATTTTTGTTTCCACAAACTGTTTGAGACATTTATTTCAAATGTGAATTTTTGATATGCTCTGTTGTGAAATAGGTTTAAAATTTCAATTCTTTTGTAAAGGTACCTCTCTCCCTCTGTCTCTGAAGCATTCTCTATCACGTCTTAATTTATTTCAGTTTCACAGTCCAAAATCTGTTAAATGACTACTTCTGTTATTCTTCTGGAGCTCATTTTACTATCTGTGTCTGACAAAGTCTGTTGCAGTACTGAAAAGAAGTGTGAAACCGCCTTTCCACTACATCCGACAGGTCGGGAAGTCATTAATTTCCAACGGAGACTAGACAGTATCTGAAAGTCCAACTGGATGCTGCTTCCTCTTTGCTGAATTATGGTTGTTGCTGCTGTTAATTATCATAATATTAACTGTAAAAAAAAGTATGACAGTTCATCACGACTGCCACTAGTGGAAGAAATACGACAATCGAATGCGAATGTCGGAGACAGTGAAAAGGCAGCATGAGAGCTCCTCTTGCCCTCACAGGTCACTGAGAACCAGACACAACAAAGAAATATTTGTATTTTGTGTCTGTGCAGCTAACTTTGAACATAAAAGTGAGCGGGTCACATTGACCAGGAAACATCATCCTTGTATACAAATTGTGTACAGCCTTTCCAAAACTTACGTGTGTCACCACTTTGCATGACAATGCAAACATTCATGACCCTAAATGAGGAAAAGTCATAAAATAAAATAAAGGTTAACAAGTGTTTCACGCAGCTCTTAATGGGTCAGATTGACCCTAACATAATAGAAGAGTTAATGATATATAATGTTTGTATTCTATGGCTGTGCCTGTGTATGTGTGTATGCATGCTTACTAGTATATGCAGTTGGAGACACTATGTATTTGGAGAAGTTCATGTGAAATATTTACAGCCAGCAATATTGGGGTTGTATGATACTGAATGTCTGTTTTCTTTTCTTTTTTCCCCAGAGATGCTGAGTAAGCAAAACTCAGTGTGTGGAAAAGTGTGCCCCATAAAATCAACCATGAGGATCATTGCAGTTTGACTTCTATTGGAAAATCCCAAACCATTTCTTTTCAGTCTTATTTTTCATTTTTTCTGTTTTCTGTACAGGCCACTTTGCATTTCTGCCTGTGAATAGCATGTTTCATCAAGCAATCCACCAAAGAGCATAAAATTATTATTTAAACACTCTTCTATGTTTTTATTTGTAGCTTTTTGTGCGTTTCAGAAGCTTGTTTAGGTACATTCAAACCTACAAGGTATTTAATCAGACACATGTGGGCTTGACTTCAAACTATTTGTGATGTAATAATCTCCCTTACGTATTATTAAAGATTTGTGTTGGAAAATGTTGGATATTACAGAACCAGTGGTTTGCAGGATGTTTTTTGTTTGAGAATGAAATGTTAGTGCAATCTTATATGAAATTACATAATCTCATTGTGCCTGTGTTGATTGCCAGTGTGTCCCAGACTCAGCCAATCAGGATTCAGCAAGTTCTACCCATCATACTCCTCTGAAATACCATCACGCCCTCATGTGGACACTTAGAGCTGTAACCACCACAGCTGATGACAGTCAGACATGTGTGTGCGATGAAATGTACAAACATTTTGGATTTTTTTGGTTGTTTTTTTTCTTTTAAGTAAGGGTTAGTGAATATGTCTCAAAAACATGTCCAGCTAACATTTTACCGTTTAGAAAAGTACATTTGCATAAAGAGAATTATGCCTTTTTTTTTTTCAGAAGATATTTAGTTAGCGTTATGACTATTTTCACGACAAAGAATATTATTCCTCCCCAAATTATCTTTACTCTAATGTGTCTGTATGTTTTACTTTAGATTTTTGTCATTCTCATTAGATTCTCATTACTGAACTACTGAACAATTTTACTACATTAAAGTAAAACAATTATTGTATCACAAGGATTTTTTTAATATACACACTGGCCACCGAAAGTTTGGAATAATGTGCAGATTTTTTTCTGTTTTAGAAGGAAATTGGTACTTTAATTCACCAAAGTGGCATTCAACTGATCAAAGTATATTCAGGACATTACTGATGTAAAAACAACACCATCACTAATTGAAAAATGTCATTTTTTATCAAATCTAGACAGACCCCATTACCAGCAGCCATCACACTAACATCTTATATTTGAGTAATCATGATAAATTGATCATACGGTACAAGAAAATCACTTGCCATAATATCAAACAAAGTTGAAATCTATTTGTTTAGTTAAATGAAGCTTAACGTTGTCTTTGTGTTTGTTTTTGAGTTGCACAATAAGCAATAGACTGGCATGTCTTCAGGTCAATATTAGATCAAAAAATGGCAAAAAAGAAACATCAATCTCTGGAAAGTCATCAGTCAATCATTGTTTTGAGGAATGAAGCATTTAAAGATTTCATACAAAGGTGTACACTACAGTCAAAGACAAAGAACAACTGACTCTAACAAGGACAGAAAGAGATGTGGAAGGCCAGATGTACAACTAAACAAGAGGATAAGTAAATCAGAGTCTCTAGTTTGAGAAATAGACGCCTCACATATCCTCCGCTGACAGCTTCATTGAATTCTTCACGCTCAACACCAGTTTCATGTACAACAGTAAAGAGAAGACTCAGGGGTGCAGGAATTATGGGAAGAATTGCAAAGAAAAAGACACTTTTGAAACAGAAAAACAAAAAGAAAAGGTTAGAGTCGGAAAAGAAACAGACATTTGACAACAGATTAAATTGGAAAAGAGTGTTATGGATCTTAACTCCATTGAGCTTTTGAGGATCAGTTAGACTGTAAGGTGTCTGAGAAGTGCCCGACAAGACAGCCACATCTATGACATGTGCTACAGGAAGTGTGGGGTGAAATGTCACCCGAGTATCTGGACAAACTGACAGCTAGAATGCCAAGAATCTGCAAAGCTGTCATTGCTGCACATGGAGGATTTTTTAATGAGAATTCTTTGAAGTTAAAGAAGTTCTGAAAAAATAAATAAAATTGTAAGAGTAATTTTTCACGTTATTAATGTCCTGACTATACATTGTGATCAGTTGAATGTCACTTTGGTGAATAAAAGTAACAATTTCTTTCCATAAGAGCAAAATCTATACATTGTTCCAAACTTTTAGCCACCAGTGTGTGTGTGTATATATATATATATATCATGGTGATTATGCAGTCAGTCCCTAGAATTCAGCCTAACATCTATTGTGTTTCCACAGAAGAAAGAAATTTGGAACAACATTGAGGGTGTTTAAAAAAGGACACAATTTTTATTTGTGGGTGAGCTATTGTAAAAGCAGTACAACAAATACTAACAGGGTGTATACACATCTTACAATTTAAATAGTATGAGAATGAGTTTTTTTCCCCCACTATACAATGATGTGAATTAGTCATGAATAAAATCTGAATGGCCCTGAAAATAAGCTTCATTTTCTTTAAAGCAAAATATCATTTCTTGCTATTGGTTTTGGGGTGAAATATGTCCTGGAGTCACCCTAATGGCTTTTGTAATACTCTCACCAATAAAGAGCCAGATTGTACAGAATAACCTTCTGTTTGCAGCACAATTTCTTCTGACATACAGTAACGTTAGGAACACCCCACAGAAAAATGACATGTGAAGTATAAAGGTTTCAAATGCATTTTCTTTCAATAGACAAACTTTTTTAACTAAAGCGAAGTCAGGCTCTACATTTTTTGAAAATCAAGTTTACATGTCAGATTACTGAAGTAAAATTGGCTGCAAATGTTTGACTTTGACTTGAAAGGTGAGATTGGCCTGTATTTTTCCAATTCCTTTTGGTGATGATAGTGCCTCAGAAATGACACACATTTCCTTTTCAATGGGATATTTCACCCAAAAAATGTAATTCTCTCATCATTTACTCATTAACCACATCACATCTCAGATGTGTATGACTTTCTTTCTTCTGCTGAACACAAATCTAGATTTTAGAAGAATATTTCAGCTCTGTAGGTCCATACAATGCAAGTGAATGATAACCAATACTTTGAACCTCCAAAAAGCAAATAAAGGCAGCTTAAAAGTAATCCATATGACTCCAATGGTTTAATCCATATCTTCAGAAGGGATATGTTAGGTGTGAGTGAGAAACAGATCAATATTTAAGTCCTTTTTTTATTATAAATTATCCTTCCTGCCCAGTAGGTGGCAAAGCAAAAGAAGAAAAATGTGACAGTGAAAATGCAGATTTATATTAAAAAAGCACTTAAATATTGATCTGTTTCTCACCCACACCTATCATCTCACTTCTGAAGAAATGTAATTATCTAATGGAGTCTTATGGATTACTTTTATGCTGCATTTATGTTCTTTTTGGACCTTCAAACACTTTTACATTGGTTTAACATCTTTTGTAAACCTCATGTTCTTCTTTATGTTTGGGGTCACAGACAACCCAATTCTTTATGTAAATAATTATAATTTCAAATTCTTTCTCTACCCCAGTCGAAACCAATTTAACACATACTACAGTTACGTATGTACCTCTGTTTTACCTAAAAGTAGTCATGCACTTTTTTATGCAGAAGTGTACTGCTAGTACTGCACCAGGTGGGTGTGACTTTAAGACCAAGCCTATAAGGTAGTCGCATTGCGCCATGTGGGGGTTGTATGTGTGAATGACGAGCTCTGTGCCTTTTGCTAGTTTTTAATTATTTTTATACCATAAACAAGTGAGATTTGATACACCTTGCTAACTATTCTAAGAAGTCAAAATGTCAAAGAATTCAAAATCCTTGGCTCTGGAGATATTAAAAGACACTTACATGATATCTCTGACAGGCCCGCAGACCATGGACTCATGCATGGTGCGGCAGGAGATATTCAGTGGCAACTGTCGAGCATGTCTCTAATGCTGGCGAAAGTCGTCACAGATTTGGAGGATCTTGCTGTAATACGTCGATTGATTATGGCATTGGAGGTTAAATTCTCTGAGTTGGTAACAAGAAGCGAGGATGTCGAGAAACGGATCAATTATCTGGAGTCATTGGAGAGGAAATTAGCTGCTAACCCGATAGCGACCAAGACAGACTTGCAGCACATTTGGGAAAAATGGGAAGACCTTGAGAATCGTAATCGGCGAAACAATGTCCAAATTGTTGGAATTCCCGAGCATGAGGAAGGCCGAGATATGGTGAAATTCCTAGATGAGTTTTTCCCGAGTCTGCTCAATATAACAGGCCAAAAGCTGGAAATCGAGAGAGCTCACAGAGTTCCGGCTTACAGATCCGTTGAGGGAAACATGCCCTGATCAATTCTGGCCAAATTTCGGAGATCATCCGATAAAGATCTTGTGTTGCACAAGGCGAGGAGTAGAGGAAGGCTTTCTTGGAAAACCACAACATTTTCTTGTTCCTGGACTTTCTGGAAATTCGACAAGAGAGAAACGTGATCGATTCAAGGAATGCAAGAAACTTTTACATCAACGTAGGGATGGATTATTACTTGGCCCTGGGGCCAATTATCTCCAAGGGCCCCCCTCCACCCAAAAGGGTTTTCGAGCGGGGGATCACCAAACTAGTTCATGCAACCTTTATATATATATTTTTATTGTATTTTTTCCCCAGGACTTTACAAAGTTACTTTTACTTTTTACAAAGTTATACTTTTTCTTCCCAAATCAACCCTTTCCACCTAATAGTTAACAAATTTATGGTTGGAGTTTCTTATTTGACAAGTTACTTGATATATATATATATATATATATATATATATATATATATATATATATATATATATATACACTGTATATATAAAGAAAAGGGAAAAAAAGGGAGGAGGCATCTGTATCAAGGAATTTCCAGCCAACATCACTTTTACATGATCTTTCTCAAAGTCATAAGTTTATGCTACTCCATTATAGGAGAGAGCGTCTTCATCCTTTCAAGTAGGTGATCATGGGTCTCCAGGTCTTATAGAGGTTTTGGACTAATCCTTTCTTTATATACCTGATTTCTCTAGTTTCAGGAATGAAACTAGGTCACATAGCCACATTGATGCCTTGGGGGGGTTTGGTGATTTCCATTCTAGCAATATTCTTCTGTTTGCTAATAGGGAAGCGAAGGCAATGGCATTTTTTGCATTGTTTGTAAGTGATACTCCATTTTCCAGGATGCAGAAAATAGCAGTTTCCACATTAGGTTTTATATTCAAGTTGAAAACATCATTTAACATTTTAAACATGAATGACCAGTAGTCTTTTCATTTTTGGCATGTCCAAAACATGTGTAAATGTTTGAATCTGTCACATTCGTCTTCAACCTGGGGTACATTTTTGAGAGCCTAGATTTGGTATAGTAAACATGGTGAAGGACCTTAAATTGTATAAGATTAAGATGGGCACAGGAGGATAATTCGTTTATTCAACTCAAAGCCTCTTCCCATGCATCATCAGATATATTCTCTCCCATCTCTCTTGCCAACTCTTCTCTTATTTAGTCGATTAAGAGGTCATTAGAGGACAAGATTAAATGATACATTTCTGAGATCTGACCTTTGAGTGTTATGGGAGTCAGTAAAATTTCTTCAACTAGTGAAGTAGGCAGCAATTCTGGGAAAGTTGAGCTTTGGGCCTGAATAAAATGTTGGATGTGGAAGTTACGAAATCGGTTGGACGACTATAATTTGAATTTTTCAGAAAGATCATTACAGTTTGCAAAGTTGTTATTGATATAGAAATCCTTACAGGCAGTAAGGCCTATTTTCTGCCACTGAGCAAATGTGTTATCTATTTTCCCAGGGAGGAATACGTGGTTATTGCGGAGAGGGTTTAACATGTCTAATGTCAGAAATGTCTAAATTGGGACCATATCTTAAGTGTGGAAAGAATGACAGAACGTATATTGAGAGGGGAATATTGGTAATTTTGATGTGATTAGGGCAGCGAGTGAAGTGGAGATACTCCTCTTTACACCAGCTAGATTTCTGGACTCCGTACCAATATAACATTTTTTGGGAGGTTTGCAGCCCAATAATAGCACATAAAATTGGGGAGGGCCAAGCCTCTCTGACTTCTTTGTCTTTCCAAGAACTTTGTGTTGATTCTGGGATTCTTCCCTCCCCATAAAATCAAGAGCATAGGTTTATGTAGTAGACTGAAAAAGGATTTCAGGAGAAAGACTGGAAGGTACTGAAATAGATATAGGAGTCTAGTTAAGACATTCATATTTATACAACTTATCCTGCCTGCCAGAGATAGGTGTAATGCATCCCACCTTTGGAAATCACTTTTTATTTTGTTTATAAGGAGTGTGAAGTTATTTGAATATAAACTTGAAAAAGTGCAGGTGATGCAAATTCCCAGGTATTAAAACCCAGCTTTGAAGATATGGAATGGAAGGGAGGTTGTTTGAATTTGGAGAGCAGAGGAATTAATTGGGAAGCATTCACTCTTGGTAAGATTCCATTTATATCCCAAAAATGTACTAAAGTTAGACAGTGTGTCTATTATTCTTGGGTTTGCGATGGACAGTAATAGGTCATCTGCATATAGTGAGACTCTATGTTTTGTGCCAACCAAATTTTCCCAATTTTCAACTTTATTGAATGCTTTCTCCGCATCCAGAGACACCACCATTTCTGGGGCATTCCCGGATGCAGGAGAATACAGGATGCCCAAAAGCCTTTTTATGTTGGTGAATGAGTGAGGATCTCTAATAAATCCTTACTGGTCCAGTGACATAATTTCAGGTATAAGTTTGTCAATTCTAGAAGCTAGTAATTTGGCAAGTATTTTAACATCAACAATTTAACAGGGAGATTGGTCTATATGAACTGCATTCAAGTGGGTCTTTTCCTCGTTTCAAATAAGTGTGATAAATGCTTCTGTAAGGGACTTAGTTTAGGGTTTTATATTAAATAAAGAATTTTCGTACATTTTCAAAAGGAGTGGTGTTAGTTTATGGCTGATAATTGTATTGGAAATCCGTCAGGGTCTACAGTCAGTCGACACAGTGTGTTTCGAATCTGTAGGATTAACCTGGTGGCCGATGGACATTTAATCTGATGTGCTAAAAGCCTTCCTGCCTTCTCTCCATGTTCATAGTAATATCCTTTGCACCAAAGCAATTTTTGCTAAGTTTCCTAAATTGATAATTGATCATATTGTACTTTAATTTCTACTCTTTTCTTCAGCAGTTCTACCGAGGGGGCTGTAGAGATTTTGTTTATTACTGGATGCTGAATAGGATATCATTTCTCCTCTAATGATGACTTTCAGTGTTTCCCAGTTGATGTTGATATTGAGTCAGTTTAATTTGTTAGCAGGAAGTTATCTATTGCTTTTGTTAAGTGGGTGTGAAAGTTTTTGTCTGCTAAAGGGTGGAGTTTAATCTCCAGTTTGGGCATCCTGTACGGTATTGGGAAAATTTTAGATCGAGGAGAAATGGAGCATGGTAAGATATTATAATTTCAGAGTACTGGGTATTTTCTACTGAGGGGAGGAGCAATTTATCATACAATACATTTACCATATGAATGGACGTGAGAAAAGTGGGAGAAAAGTTTATTTTGCGGGAGCATAAATCTCCACAGATCAATACATCCTGTTTGTGTCATGAATGAAGAAAGTGTCTGAGACATTTTAGATTGAAGATTGTTTTTTGGGTTTGAACTATCTAAAGCTGGATTGATCACACTATTTAAATCACCTCCAAATATCAGCCGGTGCAAGTTAAGGTCAGGTAAAGATGAAATAATCTTATGAATAAAATTAAAGTCATCACAGTTTGGGCCGTAAACACATACTAAGGCTACAAGTGTATGATAAAGGTGACCGTCACAATAACGGGAACTGAGACAAACTGCAGGACCCCTTTAACACACCCCCAGTAATTCCTCTTGTTGCTTAATAGCATATTCCCTCCAGGAGGCGCCCAAACACTTGAACTATATGCTGTGAGTCATTTAAGTTTCATATAGGGTTACATTTGTCCAACAAAATATCAATGTAGGCCACTGATTCTTTTTCAGTTGTATTAATTAAAAATAAAATTGCAAAGTGCCTATTTTCTTTTGCCTCCTCCATCTCAGGAATAAAAAATATATATAAAAAAAGGAAATGGAAGGAGGTAATTTTTGAGCATCAGTGAGTCAGGTTTGTTCTATGCATAAATCCGCTGGTCGTAGAATTTCTTTGCTGCATCAGGTGTGATAAACATGAGGGTTTCTTCTCCGTAGGTCTCTTTCAACTGAGCTATGTAAAGCAGTTGGAAGCCTATGCCCTTCTGATAGAGTGCTTGTTTAATACTGTTGTAAGATGCCATTTTCTGGATAGCGTGGTGCTGAGAGCTGGGTATATTCTGACAGTGGTTTCATTTTGTGGCGTCTTGCTCATCATAGCATTCGTTCTTTTTCCTGGAATCGATGGAAATACACCACAAATGGTCGTGGGTTCCGTCCGTCTGTCAACTTCTGACTCGGTGACTGATGAGCCCTCTCCAGATCTGGGGGTTTGTCAAAGACCTCCTTACCTGTCATCTCCAGCAGCATTTCAGCAATAAATGTAACCGTTTTCACTCCCTTCCAGAACATTAACTTTTCTTATGTTGGCTCTCCGTGATCTGTTTTCTAAGTCATCAATGCGATCAGTAAGAATTGCATTCTGTGATAGCAAGGTTTTAATACATTTTTCAGCTGTGACGAGTTTTTCAAAATTCTCTCTGACCTGTGTTTCTGTTTCAGCCAGGCGGCTTTGAAAGTTGTCCACAGTTTCCCGTAACGTGTTCACAGAACCTTGCAGAGGCACAATGGAATCCTGCATCAATACCGAGATATCTTCCCTAATACTAATCCGTTGCTTGGTTAATTCAGACACCAGTTGATCCATGGAGACAGATTCACAGGTTTCCGTCGCAGGCTGTTTGGGATATGCAGCCATGGCTGCTATCTTACTAGCTATGCTAGCAGTAGCTCTCGTTGTAGGCAGAGCTGAGAGTTGAGTTTGTTTTTGATTTGAATTGATCATAATATGACTGGTAATACTTCAGAAAAATTTAGTTATATTATTTGACACTATATATAGTATGAAAGATCAGGTTTTAAAGAATAGGTCAGAAGCTTCTCTTCCATATTACTCACACTTTTGCTCTCATACCGGAAGTCCACCACATCGTGCCAACTTAAAGCCCAGGGCACCCACTGGCAGTCAAGAGCCCCCTGGTAGTCAAGGACCCCTGGGCACTGGCCCCATTGGCCAGGTCGGTAATCTGTCCAAGCGTCAACGGAAGATCACTTTTGCACTGATGTTTCTGGCCAAATTGAGAATAGATAATAAGGATGGCCGCAAAGTATTTACATGCCCACAGCCAGCAATGTCTTTCATAAAGACAATGGGGTGAGAAAGCCATTTGGTGATTTTCATGGTGCCCCCAAGTGAGCTTGTCTCGCTAAACATACACTCTGTCTGAGTAACCTGGGACATTTACCATTCCAAATGAATGTCTTCGCTATGCCATCAAATTGCTTGAAATAAGAAAGGGGGACATCTGTAGCGAGAGATGGTTGCAGGTAGTTTAATAACATTAACCTTTACAATCATTGATAAATGTAATGAAGCCCATCTGCCCTCATCGCTTGAAAAACCTTTTATTAAAGGGTCAAAATTAACTAAAAAAAAAACTAAAAATTAACTAAATCAAACAACTTTGCTGGGAATAAAATACCAAAATACTTAATGCCTTAAACTTAACTACCCTTGGAAAATCATCCTCCTTTCTTATCGTGGCTGCTAATGGTTCCAGGGCAAGACAGAACAATAATGGAGAAAGAGGGCAACACTGCCGGGTGCCCCTGTCCAGAGTAAAATAATCTGAAATTAATCCATTTGTTTGTATTACCGCTACAGGGTGTCTATAAATTAACTTAATCCAACCAATAAAAGTATTCCCAAACCAGAACATTTCCAAAATCTTAAAAAGATTATCCCATTCTACGATGTCAAATGCCTTTTTGGCGTCAAGTGAGATGGCAGCGACCAGAGTCTGATCATACACTAATGACCTCATGTTATTGATGAAATGCCTAATGTTATCAGAAGAGCTACTGTCCTGAATAAACTCTGATCTATATGTATAAGATATTTCATTTCATAACCTTACTTAATTGGTTAGACTCAATCTCGATCAGGGAAATTGGACGATAACTCTTAAACTCACTTGGATCTTTGTCCTTTTTAAGAATCAGACTAATCCGGGCTTGTGTCATGGTTAGTGGACGCTTTCCATTCTTTAATAATTCTGTATAAATGTCTACATAAGTGGGGCCAATTCTGTAGTATAAGATCCTGGCCCTGGAGCTTTGCCTGCAGGCATGGCCTTAATTACCTTGCCAAGCTCCTCCAAGGTTATATCACAATCAAGATAATTTTTTTTTCTCAGCTGATAGTTTAGGAAGTTCTAATGGTTCCACAAAGTTTCTAATATCCTCATCAGTAGACGAAGACGTGGAACTAGATAAAGATAATAAAAAGAGATAAAGGTTCTTTAAAAGCATTATTAATATCAATGCCCAAAGTAAATATTTAATCACCAGCAGAATTTACTGAGGGTTTTATATATATAGCCAGAAGTTTTCCTGCCTTGTCCCCTGACTCAAAGTATGACTGTCTTGCCCTGAATAGTCAAAACTCCACCTTCCGCAACAAAACAGTATTATATCTTTATTTCAATCAGGTCAATTCTCTGAGGCCATCAGACCACATTTGGTGCTTCAGCTCTACCTTTAATATTCCTTTCCAAATCCATGAGTTCTTGTTCTTTGAATTTGTTGGTGAATGAGACATACTGTATGATAAGTGCCTCCCAAGCTATGCCCACAGAGGATACTGAGGACCAGTTGGTCTCCATTTAAACACTGATTTTAGCCTTTAACATTTGTTGGAATTTAATTTTTGTAAAAGGGAGACATTAAAACGCCATCTATATGATTTCCTTTTCTCCATATGTGACTACACCTCTAAACTCACCAGGGCATGATCTGAGACTAAAATGTTTCCAACTGAGCAATCAACAACAGATGAAATGAGGGACTTAAAAAAAATCTATTCTAGAATAAATCTTATTTTTAGTCCCAACAATATTGGTTCAAATGTCTCCAAATAATTGTAAGACCAAGATTTGTATACATCCTGTGAAGCGTCAATGTTGCTCTAGGGGCCTTACACACTTTTGCTTCACTATGATCAAGGAGTCTCCTCCCAGTATTATATCATGAGGGTATCCAGTGGCATGCAACATCCCTTCAAGATATATAAAAAAGCTCTGATCATCAATGTTAGGTGCATAAATATTAGCATATAATAATACATTGCTCCTGAATTTCTGCTAAAACAATAATGATTCTTCCTAATAAAACATCCCTCTAAACTCAAACATTCCATGTATGCCTACGAGAGCCCCCGCTTCAAATTTTGCCATCGGATTGCTCAAGTCCGGTGCTTCCATACCAATTTTGCGAGACAGAATTACACAACAAAAGATAATCTATATAATCTATATAATCTAACTCTAGCCAATAGGTGGAATAAATACAAAGAATGTGTAGATTCATCCACATAACTGTCCCGAAGATGTTATTTCACAAAACAAACTCCAGCCAAAAAAGGCGCTCAGTTTCCTCGGACAGTCAAATGAATGTTCAGTGAGTCAGTCCAATCGGCTGCAATGTGAGTACCACAAAATAACTTACCCATTGAATTTATGAAGGGCATAATATTTTATGGCCATCCTTAGAATCTATTCTCAATTTGGCCGGGAACCTCAGCGCAATAGCAACCTTCCGTTGATATAAGAGTTTCTTACATTCCTTGAATTGATCACGTTTCTCTCTTGTCGAATTCGCAAAGACTGGGACCAAGAAAATTCTGTGGTTCTTTCAAGAAAGCCTTCCTTTACACCTCGCCTTGCGTAACACGAGAAATTTATCGGATGATCTCAGAAATTTGGCCAGAATTGACCGGGCCTGCCTCCCTCAGCGTATCGCCGAACCGGAACCCTGTGAGCTCGCTCGATTTCCAGCTTATGGCAGAGCAGACTCAGAAAGAGTCCATCTAGAAATTTCACCATATCTTCGTCCTCAGGAATCCCAACAATATGGAAGTTATTCCGACCGCTACAGTTCGCCAAGTCCTCCAACTTCTCCCAGTCGTGCTCCAAATCCACCTTGATTGCTAGCGCATTAGCAGCTAAATCCCTCTTCAATGACTCCAGATAATCAATCCGTTTCTTGACATCCCCCCACTCTTGTAACCACCTCAGTGATTTTTGTCTCCATGGCAGTCATCGATTGATGTATTACAGCAATATTCTCCAAGTCAGCAAAGACCTTCGTCAGCATTGACGACATGTTCAACAAATCTTGACGAATTTCCCGTAATTCCCCGACCATATCGACTTCCTGGCTCACGTCCTGGCAGATGATGTTGTTCAATTTGATTGGTTTGTTAAGCAATCTTACTTCGTCCACCCCACCTTATTTTTCTTATCAGGACATTATGATGGACTTTATTGAGCTAATTGTGTCAAAAGAATAAATATTGTCTTGTGATTTTGTTAAGATGTTTTTTTTAGTGGGCTGAGTGTTTCCCATGTGGAAAGGCTGATGCTACAACAGTAGCGAAGGCCCTGATCAGACAAGTCATTCCAAAATGGGGAGTGCTTAAAAAACTGTCTTCGGACAATGGGACTCACTTTGTAAAGAAAGTGATTTCTGAATTGAGAATACATTCGAAAACTCACTTTGCCTACCAACCTCAAAGTGGAGGAGCAAATCAGACTGCAAAAAAACTAATTGTGAAAAATAATGGTCATGTGAGCTTGAAAGGGAGCTTGGACAGCCCTCAGACCACATAAGATTTTCACAGGTTGATGATGTGAGGGGGAATTGAATCTCCTCTCCGGGAGAGTTTTGCATGGCCGAACGAGCAGATGGAAAATTATACAATGTTGTCTTTAACAAGAAATAT
Source organism: Moxostoma hubbsi (assembly GCA_032164185.1). Classification (NCBI taxonomy): domain Eukaryota; kingdom Metazoa; phylum Chordata; class Actinopteri; order Cypriniformes; family Catostomidae; genus Moxostoma; species Moxostoma hubbsi. Next base: position 9,328,367 of record JAVLUX010000007.1, on the reverse strand, counting down.
CAAAGCTATTAAATTACAGGTTAAGGCCGCATCACCAGTTCAAGATGCTGAGTCACTACGTTTGTATGAACCAGGGCAGTGATTCAAGGACCTCTGGAGTATGGCGTGGCATAACCCCAGGTTGTTGATTCTGTATGAGGTTATCCTGACCACAAACACTGCAGTGAAGTTTGCTAAACGTGATACCTGGAGTCATGTGCCCCACTGTAAACCCCATCAGACCTGATAAAAGTTAAAGACTATAAGCCGGATTACAATTAATAAGACTTTAATCAACACAAACGCTAAACTGAAACATAACAACAGACATCGACACACAGCTCCGTGTGTGTGTGTGTGTGTCTCTCTCTCTCTGTCGTTCCAGGCTCCTCCTTTATCTCTCTCCCGATGATTGGGCAACTCAGCGCCAGGCATGCATCCTCTCGGCCACGCACTCCTTCTCGTCACATACTGTAATGACTAGAGACTCAAGGGGTTAAGAAACTTTGGCCTTCCTCAGGACAAAAATTTAAATCCTGTTATCATTTGGGCAAAGGGATACAATTCTTGGGAATTCTTTGGGGTTGCAAGGATATCCATAATGTACCTTGTAACTAATGTAACTAACCATTGAATTGTGAGACCATTTGGCTAGCGGGGTGAATCAATTACTCCATTATTATTGGTTTTGCTGACAGACAGCCTACCCAGTGTTACCAGAATCTTTGAAAGGTACTTGTACTTTAGTCAAATTTAGAGAAAGTATTAGAGTGGGGTATTTGGAGACAGGGTAAAAAATTAGAAAAGAATATTGCACGTTTGTTCCAGCGTATCATGCAGATGGAAGCAAAACATCTAGAGTGTTGGAGGATATGAAAAAGGTGTCTGATGACTTATGGCAGGATGAACAGGTTAAGAAACCCAATGGTTCATGGGATTGGTTAACAAAGTTCTCTCATGGTATTTTTGGTAATGCACTTGGACCGATATTGACATTTTTGATGCCAGTATTGCTATCCTTCGTTATTGCAGGAACTGTAATCACGTGTGCTGTTAAATTTATTCGTACATGTGTGGGAAAAATTATAAATGAGACCATGAAGCATCGTGAGGGACAGTATGTGCAGTTAGATCCTGTAGCCATGAAGAATGATTCTGAAAGTTGGATTGATGAACAAGAACCGGAGGTTGTGTATGATGAAGTGTAGAGAGAATGGGGAATAAACATAGAGACAGGGTTAGGAGCTTTACTTTTGAAATGTTTTCCACTACAGATAACAGAATATATGCTGTAAAATGTAATTTGTAACGTATTCCATTAGATTACTTAAGGTCAGTAACATATTCTAAATACTTTGGATTACTTGTTCAGCACTGGTGGATTTTTTCAATTCTTTTGACTATAAAAACTCTTGCCAGTCCAGTAAGACAAAATACACATGTTAAAAATACATTCTCTGAAAAACCTAAATATCTTATGCAGTGTTGTTTCTAAAACAAATCAATCAAATTGATTTTGTTTTAAGGATTTTAGATATTTTTACAGGAAAACAATACAAAAATGATTATCAAGAATATGATTTTTGCCCTTATATCAAAGATCTTACAAGAAAAAAAGAAATTATGATCCAACGTGAATTTTCTTGCTAAAAAAATATGATTATGCCAGCTAATGTGCTAGAAATAGCATTTTAGCTTAACGAAAAGCTGAAAATTTACACAAGGTTTTTTTATTTTTCTTCTTCTCCAAACTTACTTCAAACTTCTCTGTCTGCTCGTATGAATCATAAGAAAGTGTTTCACCGCTGTTCAAATGCACTTTGGCTCATCATACATATGTATAAATGTTTTCCATCTGAATGGACTAAATATTAAATGAAACAAATGACAATAAAATGCAAAGTAATCTCTTCAGTAATAAAAATACTATTTGAATGTAACTGTATTCTAATTACCAATTATTTAAATTGTAACTGTAGTGGAATACATCTAAATATTAATACATTTAAATATGTAATCCATTGTATTCCGTTACTCGCCAAACCTGCGTAGAGACGATTTAAGATAAATCGATAAATTGTCCATCTTTGTTAGAACGATCGAAGGGGGGAATGTGATTGATACTTTTGGGTTGAATAAAATGGATAACTGAGGATGAGGTAAAGAATGGTAAGTGCAAGCCAGTGCAAGTCAGGGCAAGAGGGGTTTTGGAGGGGGAACAAGAAAGCGTAACCTGGACATTATTAAAAACCATGTAATGGAACATGCAGCTAAGATTACTGGAATATATTTCACCATATTCTTTTCTGTAACTACATTTCATCATGTTGATTTCTTGCCAGATTGCTAAAATGATCCCAACGCAAGTATATCCAATCAGAATGAAGTAACAAGAATCAGGAGAGTTATGTAAACCATCCTATATAAACTGTTTTCTACCTTCTCTCTGGGTTTCCACAGGTGTGACTGTTGGGACCCGGCCGCATACTAATAAATGCAATACAAAAGACTGGGGTACGAGTCTTAACATGGTTGCTACAGAAATTGTGTTTTTCATGACACATTTGCTTTTTATGACATTATCAATTAGGTTTAAGGTTTAGGGTAGGGAGGTCAGTTTTTCGATTTTCTAAGACCAAATGATCAATTTAGCATGATTACTCAAGGATAAGGTGTAGGAGTGATGGCTGCTGGAAATGGGGTGCTGATGATGCTGTTTTTTACATAAGTAATATCCTGACTATACTTTGTGATCAGTTGAACGCCACTTTGGTGAATTACATTACCAATTTCCTTCCAAAACAACTAAATCTGTACATTAATCTGTACATTATTCCAAAATTGGCCATTGGTTTATATATATATTTGCACCATGAATGATCATTTATGGCTTCTTAACTGTCCTATCTGTAGAAGTAGCAGGTGTTTAGAATAAAGTTTAGGGCAAAAACCATCAGTGTTTCTCACTTCATGCTCATAGTTTTGAATGAATACATCACATTCAGTCAGGTGTTCACATACGGTCTAGTCGACCTATCCGAAGCTCAAATCAGATCCGATATTCTGCCTCTGCAGATGGTCGGAACTTTCTACAGCCGCCATGCGACACATTTGAAATTACTGTTATCTGTTGTTTGTCGGAAACAGTGAAAAGGTGGCTTCAGGCAAGTAAGATGAAAGAAAATTATCTGCAAAAATGTAGTGAGTACTTTTCAAGTTTAAATGAAATTGTAAGGATTAAAAGCAAAAAAATAATAATTTTATGGAAATGTAATTTAGTAATAGTATTCCATTTAAATTGTAGTTGAGTAAAGTAAAAATCCTAATAAATTATACTTAAGTACTTTTACTCAATTTCTTTACACCCTTGGCGACAAATGCTGCTGAATGAACCCAGAATATTCCTTTAAGTATGGTGGCGTTGTGTTGCCTTGTACTCATAAACAAACTAAACTTCCACAACAATAACCAGAATACACCTGTGTCTCAGTCAAGAGTTCTGTCACCACAAATTTTTTGGGCAGCTTCAATGTTCCTTGGTTGAGATAAGCTGCTTATGCGATATATATACATAAAAAAGAAAAAGAAAAAACGAGATGTCAAAGGCTGTGCTTCAAATCAAAAATACTGTATTTTGGCAGGGAAATGTAGGCCTATTAGCTTACCAGTTTGAACACATCCAGAGGCGCCTGCAGCTGTACGGCTAGGCACTGTGTGTACAGGGGTGTAACAATATGACATTTTTACGGTATGATAAGCGTCACAAAAATGACCACGTTATTGCGGTTTCACAGTATTTAGGTGCATTAATCATATTATAAGCAGTTCAATGTTTGGCTATGAAATAGGCTATTGCTGATAAACACAAAGATACATTTTCTGTTGTAAAAAATTCTTGAACTGTATTTTGGATTTCTCCAACTTTAATCCTTTAACTTTTGATCTTGAACATCAGGACACTCTCTTAATCTGACAAGGTAAAAAGAGAAAAATAAATAATAATTGTAATGATTATTGCCCAGGTTAACATTTAAAATATGCATTTGCATGAATACAGTAATTTGTTGCATTTGTGATTTAGTTCAATTCTACAATACCTACTGAAAATATATTGTTCATGTGCAGTTTATTTATTGGCATTTTGTCCAATACTGACAATTTCTGCCACAGTTTCACTGTCAGTTTCTTGCATTCATGGTCAATGTCAATTTCCTGAACACCAAAAGCCATACATTTTGTAAACACTATTTAGTACTATGTTTTACGAATAAAACATATTATTAATATTATCAAACACATTAGCCTGATGTTGAGAAGCACACACATCGGAAAGTTGAACGAGGTCTTAAATCCGCTGCATTTGTGAATGTGACAGAAAGCACATAACTTTAGCCTAGTCATGTAAAACTACATTGAACCTGGTGTTTTATGAAACTGGCTATAATTTATTATCCTGTATAATGTGTACTGTATTTCCACTTACATTCTTCTCCACAAATTCCGTGGGACGGTGTTTACGGAGGTGGTGCTTAAGGGTTGAAGTGTTTCCCGCCTTAGCTGATACATTTTTGCCCAAATTTTACAGATTGGGTATAAACATCAACAATGGTGGTGCCTCGTGGGTCTTTTACATAGCTTCAACTTCTGTGACGGCGGAAATAAAGGTTCAGGCTCGGACATGTCTGTATGTTGCGCTCGTGATTCACTGCACTTGCAACACCTGCATGTCACCTTTAAAACTGAGTGACCATTATGCAACATGAAGAAGGCGCAATTTAAAGATTGATTTTGTGTAGCCAAGTTTATAAGATGCTGTGTAAATGTGACAGATTCAGTTCTCAAAAAATCTGTCTTTATCTTCATGCAATACCGTTAATGTGAAGATTTCAACGGTATGATACCCGTCCGTTTTAAAACCGAGGTATATGTTGAAACCGTTACATCATTACTATCATACTAGCGATCTGAATGACCTGAACTCTCAGAATATTTCACCAATCATGAAATGTGTCCCGTATTTCTTTTGGCTGTAGGCTATACAAGAACAAACAATGACCAATTTAAGAAATAATAATTATTTTGTGTCGGTTCTTTTCAGTGAATTGGCCAAAAGGGCTTTCAAAAGTGTCTAAATTGATTCGTGATTCAGGACAGTTCGTTCAGAGCGCTCTCTCGTTGAGTATCAGTAAAACAGTATCAGGATATTTACGAATACAGCGCTGGATACAGTGTACACTTACCTAGTTAACTGAGACAAAAGGCTGTGTTTATGAGAGGTAACTTTGAGAAACTTCAGCTAGTGTTGTGTCATGTGAACAAGGGGCTGTTCAATCTAAATGTACTAGTACGTCCGCTCGTGGTGCATTTCAATCGTTTTCCTTGTAAACATTCGCTAGATGGATGTCTTTTGACAACTGGGTCACGTTCAACTGTGTTTTTAGCATCTCTCACGGGAACACTGCATTAATAGATGCTGTTTCAAGTTCTTCAACTGACAAAAACGCGTCTCCAGACACCTGCGGTCTGCTCGCGCTCTGCTTTATTTTTAGCGCGAAAACGTGTCTGTCTGAATGGTTAAGAAATAAGAAATGCTTTAGCCAATAGTTACATGAACGTTACTCATACTCGAGAAAATAAAACTAATGCTTATCTCAAAGTCACCAGAACTAAACATTTTGGTGTTGTCTTTGCCAAAGAATTAGCATGAAGACAATTAACTACGCTTTAGAAAGTGAATATGTGTAATCGTTAGTTAAAAAAGCCATTAAAATGCACCTTTGTTAGTGTTGTAGGCCTATTACATAATGTAATATGATTGATTATTATACTAGTCTTTAATAATTGTTATATGAAGTTATAATACTAACAATTTTGTTGACTTGATTATAGCAGTTCATTTATTTTAATACATGAAATACATTTGTTAGATTAACTGAAAAAAAAAACATTTTACACGAAAAAAAGACACGCAATTTTTACATCACAATCTATTTTGACTGTCCACATTTATATATATATATATATATATATATATATATATATATATATATATATATATATATATATATATATATATATATATATATATATATATAAACATTTTTTTTAAAACTTTTTATAACCCATAACACAATGCAACAATGTATTCAGATTGATTCAGTGATGTCAAATAATATTTTTGACTAAAAAATAATAGAATAAAAGAGTTGTTAAAGAGTTGAAAGAGTTGTTGCCGCACGAAGTGCACATTTTTAAACTAAAAATGAACTAAATTATTAACACCCCCCCCTGTCCGTTTTTAACTGTAATATTGTAATTATTGTTGTTGTTATTCCCTGATTTAATGAACATGTAGAAGATTATATATGATTTAACTACAAACATTTTATGTTTTCATGACTGTGAAATGCATGACATTTCCTTTTTTCAATTATAAAAAAGCTGACACACTTGTTATGCAAATAAAATATATATATACTGGCGGATTACTTGTGAATTGTAATCAAGTACTGATTACAAATTACATGACAAGAATGCAATCAGTAACGTAATCTCATAGATTATATTTCTAGGGAAATCTAACCTAATTTGAGTTGGATAATAAAAAGAGCCTCACAAAAAGAGCTCCTTATGACATTTTTAAAAAGCACATTACATTTTACATGAATTAAATAAACATTAAATCTAACAGCAATGACAGTGCATGGCCAAAGTTTATAATTCAAAACAATGAGACATAAAGTTAATATGCATAAAACAATAGCAGCAATACGAACATTAGGCTAATGACCATAAAATCAACATAAAACTATTATATAATGAATGAAAATGAATGACCATAAAATCAACAGCAACAACGTTTCCTGCAAAGCTTTCATCTAAAAACACTGAAACACTTTTAACCCTTACTATTAACTAATAGTTCATCACCTATTCCAAGCAGAGGTGCAAGATATTATCTTTTGAACAGCAAGAATATTCTAAAAGAACTGAATATTTTAAAACAGAAGAGTTCCAACAAGTCACACAAGTTTTATGTCAAGTTTCATGTAGTGGACGAGACTGTGATCAGGCTGTGATCAGGCTCAACAATTATGCCATGGTCGAAATCACTGAGATTTTTCCCCATTCTGATGGTTGATGGTTGATGTGAACATTAACTGAAGCTCCTGACCCATACCTGCAGACTTTATACATTGCACTGCTGCCACATGATTGGCTGATTAGATAATTGCATGAATAAGTAGATGTACAGGTCTACACAAAGTGGCTATTTTTATATATTTATATATAATTGTTCAAATATAGATATTTTTGTAGTTAAGAAAAAAATCGTTGTAATATGTTGCTCATTCTCAAATGCTCTGAATTATTCTTATTATTAATCTGCTAGTAAAATAAAAATAATGTGCATGTATTATATACAATATGTAATTATTAATATATATATTAAAAATTGTGTGTGTGTGTAGGCCTATATATATATATATATATATATATATATATATATATATAAACACTATAATGATTAAAGCACCTTAGTTTTGCAGGGTTTTGGCAGAGGTGAAAGTGCTCCAGTGAGTGGCAGCGGGATCGGATGGCGCAGCTGCACCCTCCCACTGGGAGGACCGATGCGACCCGCTGCTCTGCCGCCAGACTCTACTGCTGGAGATCTCAGCACACACATGCTAATCGCTACCAAAGCTCAGTCTGGAGTTTCTCGACGCGGAATGACGAGACTTTTAAAAACTTGACTGGGGGTAATAGTCAGGTGTTCACATGAACAGTAAAGCGTGTTTATCTGTAAAGAGTTGACTTTGAAGTGGACTTTGAGTGAGTTGTTGTTGATGTGTCGGGACTGGAGAGAGACTGATCCCTGACCCGCTGTTATGACAACAAACCTGCAGCGAAAATGAGTGCTTGAACTATTTTAATGGTGAGTATCTTCATAACTCAAGGAGTAGTACTGTTTGGGCTGATCGATAATGGGTTAAAGTCTAACTATGATGTGAAAACAGGCTGGACTTTAGTTAGTTTGTGTTTTAATAGTGAACTATCGCTAATATACTGAATTATCCTTTTGATCTTTAGATTTCTCGTACGAATAATCACCAGGTTAACAATAGTCCGCCAAAATATCACAGTGACTACAGCTATTGCTAAGTTACATGTTTTAGTGCAGCATTGTATATATATATATATATATATATATATATATATATATATAATTAGTATTATTATTATCTAACTATGGTATTCAGTGGAAACAATGGTTACCATGGTGATTTTTTTTTGCAAGGATCTTATCTCTTTAGATTTGATTATATAAGTATACCAAATTATATCAACACCATCCTGACCTATTTGTAAACTGCTGGTTAAAATGTATCTTAACCCTAACTATCAGTATTAACTCTCACGGTAAAGAACTTTGGCTATAAACCAGCTGTCGTAGAAATGTAAATAATGTCGCATGTGATTTTTTCATGATTTGTGACTTCAGATGACATCATGGTCCGCTCTGCAATCGGTCGTTTACATTTTACGCCTGTTTATTTTCTAATGCAAATAGCTCCAAAATTTGAACACCTAGCAGACTGAAACCACTCTCATCTTGACCAGTCTGATTTGTGAATTTGTTCACAGGAGTTTGTTTTCCTGTCAACCCTTCTTAAGTCCATGAGTCGGGATGGTGACAAATAATCGCTCTTTTCACTCGTCTCTTTCACTATTCCACAAAACAGCCAGTCTGTGTTCATGCAAATGTATTTGTTTGTGAAAACTCCCACAATCACATTTGGTCACGTTTGATTGTGTCTTACTGCTCTACCCACGTTGCCTTGCGTAATCATAGGAAATCAGCTTATAATTCGAAAAAATGACCAAAAAGATTTTTTTTTTTTTTTTCACTGATCAGTTTTTGTCTCTTAACAATTTTTGGAGTTCTGGAGTCAACAGTTTACCTGAAAACTCAGTGTTATAGGCTTTGAGAGGACACATTCTTGAAACACATGATAATTATGATAGAAAAACACTAGTTTCACACAAAACTGGATTTACAAAAAAAACACAGATTGATTGTACTCATTTTGATGGCTTCATGCATATTGTATTGTGAAAAATTAAGGATATACGCCATAAAAGGCCTAAAACAATAAAAACGGACAAACTAGATGCGTCACAGTAGGCTCAAATTGACCTTCATGGTTTGTGAATTTTTTTCACAAATCAGTTTTTGTCAACAGTTTATCTGAACAATCTGTATTTTAGGCTTTGAGAGGTCACATTCTTGAAACGCAGATTGAATTTACTCAGTTTGATGGCTTAATACATATTGGCATAGTGAAAAAAATGCTATGCCATAAAACCAATACACTTCTTACATTTCTACAAAATGACCAACTAGACTTGTCCCACTAGGCTTAAATAGACCATCCTGATTGTGATTTTTTTCTTCACATATCAGTTTTTGTAATTTAACCCTTTTTTTAATCCATGAGTCAACAGTTTACCTGAAAATCAGTGTTATAGCTCAGTGTTGTAATTGCTCTGCGTTTTAGTCTTTCCCATTCCTTTCCTATGGTGGGTCAAAAATTACCTGGAACACCATAAGTGTTACTTTTTTGTCACGCAGCCTAAACTCATTGAATACATTCCAATTGTTTTGTGTGTTCAGATGGCAAATGAAAGTAACGCAACCAAGCCTTAGTCCACTGAGGTGAAGGAAACAAAATCAAAATGGTCAAAAATGACCCGAACACCGCACAAGGGTTAAACAAAATGACTAGCTAGTTGACGTATCATCCATATCAAAATTTAATGTCAACAACAAACCAAAGCCATCAAACTGAGTAAAATCAATCTGTGAAAGTTTTTCGAATTATAAGCTGATTTCCTATGATTACGCAAAGCAATGAAAGAGACGAGTGAAAAGAGCGATTATTTGTCACCATCCCGACTCATGGACTTAAGAAGGGTTGACAGGAAAACAAACTGCTGTGAACAAATTCACAAATCAGACTGGTCAAGATGAGAGTGGTTTCAGTCTGCTAGGTGTTCAAATTTTGGAGCTATTTGCATTAGAAATTGTCGTAAAATGTAAACGATTGATTGCAGAGAGGAGCTTGTTGTCATCTGAATAAACAAACCATGAAAAATCACATGCGACATTATTTACGTCTACGACAGCATATAGCTGGTTTATAGCCAATCAAAGTCTGAATTTCAAACCACAAACTATCTTTACTCTGGATGATTGTAGTCTGATTTATGATGGTATGAAGAAATGTGTTATCTCACTTGTTTGTTTATTTCTGCTCAAATGTGATGTCTACGTGCTCAGCAGTGGTGTTATGTTTAAATATCTAGGCTGGTAACCTTAGGTTGTACACTACCGTTCAAAAGTTTGGGGTCACATTGAAATGTCCTTATTTTTGAAGGAAAAGCACTGTACTTTTCAATGAAGACAACTTTAAACTAGTCTTAACTTTGAAGAAATACACTCTATACATTGCTAATGTGGTAAATGACTATTCTAGCTGCAAATGTCTGGTTTTTGGTGCAATATGTACATAGGTGTATAGAGGCCCATTTCCAGCAACTATCACTCCAGTGTTCTAATGGTACAATGTGTTTGCTCATTGGCTCAGAAGGCTAATTGATGATTAGAAAACCCTTGTGCAATCATGTTCACACATCTGAAAACAGTTTAGGTCGTTACAGAAGCTACAAAACTGACCTTCCTTTGAGCAGATTGAGTTTCTGGAGCATCACATTTGTGGGGTCAATTAAACGCTCAAAATGGCCAGAAAAAGAGAACTTTCATCTGAAACTCGACAGTCTATTCTTGTCCTTAGAAATTAAGGCTATTCCATGCGAGACATTGCTAAGAAATTGAAGATTTCCTACAACGGTGTGTACTACTCCCTTCAGAGGACAGCACAAACAGGCTCTAACCAGAGTAGAAAAAGAAGTGGGAGGCCGCGTTGCACAACTGAGCAAGAAGATAAGTACATTAGAGTCTCTAGTTTGAGAAACAGACGCCTCACAGGTCCCCAACTGGCATCTTCATTAAATAGTACCCGCAAAACACCAGTGTCAACATGTACAGTGAAGAGGCGGCTGCGGGATTCTGGGCTTCAGGGCAGATTGGCAAAGAAAAAGCCATATCTGAGACTGGCCAATAAAAGAAAAAGATTAAGATGGGCAAAAGAACACAGACATTGGACAGAGGAAGACTGGAAAAAAGTGTTGTGGACAGATGAATCCAAGTTTGAGGTGTTTGGATCACAAAGAAGAACGTTTGTGAGACGCAGAACAAATGAAAAGATGCTGGAAGAATGCCTGACGCCATCTGTTAAGCATGGTGGAGGTAATATAATGGTCTGGGGTTGCTTTGGTGCTGGTAAGGTGGGAGATTTGTACAGGGTAAAAGGGATTCTGAATAAGGAAGGCTATCACTCCATTTTGCAACGCCATGCCATACCCAGTGGACAGCGCTTGATTGGAGCCAATTTCATCCTACAACAGGACAATGACCCTAAACACACCTCCAAATTGTGCAAGAACTATTTAGAGCAGAAGCAGGCAGCTGGTATTCTATCGGTAATGGAGTGGCCAGCGCAGTCACCAGATCTGAACCCCATTGAGCTGTTGTGGGAGCAGCTTGACCGTATGGTACGCATGAAGTGCCCATCCAACCAATCCAACTTGTGGGAGCTGCTTCTGGAAGCGTGGGGTGCAATTTCTCCAGATTACCTCAACAAATTAACAGCTAGAATGCCAAAGGTCTGCAATGCTGTAATTGCTGCAAATGGAGGATTCTTTGACGAAAGCAAAGTTTGATGTAAAAAAAATCTTATTTCAAATACAAATCATTATTTCTAACCTTGTCAATGTCTTGACTCTATTTTCTATTCATTTCACAACGTATGGTGGTGAATAAGTGTGACTTTTCAGGAAAACACAAAATTGTTTGGGTGACCCCAAACTTTTGAACGGTAGTGTATGTTCAAACCTTGCCAAAGTTGATCCATGGACTGTCACCATTGTTTCTCTGCTGTTTTTTTTTCTATATTTAATGATGCTACATGGTTAAATGTGGTCAATAAAACCATATAGGTTCTGTCAAGTCATTGTGAATTGAGCATTTGACTGTTTTGCTTATGAAAAGTTTAATGTTGTTATTCAATTGAGCAATAAAGTACAAAAATACAAATATTAAATTGATTGTTCTCCCAAAAATGAAATGATCTCATCATTTACTCACCCACATGCCATCCGAGATTTGTTTGACTTACTTTCAAACAATTTTTTAGAAGAATATTTCAGCTCTGTAGTTCCATTCAATGCAACTAAATGTGTACAGAAACTGTGAAGCTCCAAAAAGCACATAAAGGCAGTATAAAAGTAATCAATATGACTCCAGAAGCAATATGATAGGTGTGGGTGAGAAACAGATCAATATTTGAGTACATTTTTACTATATATTCTCCCTGCCCAGTAGGTGGCAGATCCACAAATAATGTGTTTAGCTAAAAAAAAAAAAAGAAAAAAAAAGAAGAATGTGGAAGTGAATGTGACACTGGATATTTATAGTAATCATTTTTGGGAGAACTATCCCTTTAACCTCAGGTTTCTCCGGGACAACTGAACTTGGAATAAATGCACTGAAAGATGCTTTGGATAAAAACAACAAGTAGGCCTAGTTGTTTTTATCCAAAGAGTCATTATGTAACAATGATCACATGTCAGTGGATGCACATTAGAGTTTTGAATCCTCTAAAACAGTAATTCTTAAAAATTCTTGGCCCAGGATTTGTAAAAATTTCTCATAAATTTTAATCAAAATGCTATAGCTGTATCATGACAGCACTCCACCCTGCCTAAAAAAAAATCACACATTGTCAGAGGTTTGGCAACAAAGCGAAACCGCATGAAAAGCCTGACTATTGGCCCTGAGGGAAACCAAAGGAGGACATTATCATAGCTATTGGGAATGACAGCTTTGCCTACTCCCTCACTGTCTTTTTTGGGTGTGTAGAGAAGGCAAGACCATGCAGGCTTATATAACGGAGGACTGATTATGCTCATTTAATGCTAACGCTGTGACCGAACCATTGGGCAGCCTGACCGCTGAATGTGGAGTTGCCATGTGCTACATTGGATATGGTTATTGTTGTTTTCTTTCCCCTAAATGGTCTCCTCCTGAGGAATTTTACAAACCACACATTTTATGACCAGCGTTTCAGTTGCTGTATGATTTTTGGCTTACTGTTAAGCCTGTGATTTTTTGCTTGGACAGCAAGTACGCTTGAGTTGTCAGCTAAAAATGTCTCAATGGCATGCCGTGTTTCAGTTGGCTGCTTTTAGCTGTTTCTTTTCACTACTACAGTTGAAGTCAGAAGTTTACATACACCTTAGCAAATACATTTAAACATTCAAAAAGTCTGGACATTTAATTGTAGAAAATATCGCCTTAGTCCAGTTAGGATCACTACTTTATTTTAAGAATGCAAAATGTCAGAATAATAGTGAGTGTGTCAGAAGTTTACATACACTTTGTTACTATCTGGTAGCATTGCCTTTAAATTGTTTAACTTAAATGTTTCGGGAAACCTTCCACAAGCTTCTCCCAATAAGTTGCTGGAATGTTAGCCCAGACAGAACTTGTGTAACTGAGTCAGGTTTGTGGGCCTCCTTGCTCGCTCACACTTTTTCAGTTTTGCACACAAATATTTCTATCAGATTGAGGTCAGGGCTTTGTGATGGCCACTCCAATACCTTGACTTTGTTGTCCTTAATCCATTTTGCCACAACTTTGGAGGTATGCTTGGGGTCATTATCCATTTGGAAGACCCATTTGCGACCGAGCTTTAACTTCCTGGTTGATATCTTGAGATGTTGCTTCAATATATCTACATAATTTTCCTTCCTCATGATGCCATCTATTTTGTGAAGTGCACCAGTCCCTCCTGCAGCAAAGCACCCCCACAACATGATGCTGCCACCCCCATGCTTCATGGTTGGGATGGTGTTCTTCAGCTTGCAAGTCTCACCCTTTCTCCTCCTAACATAATGATGGTCATTATGGCCACAAAGATTTTAAAAATATTCATGTGCACTTGCAAACTGTAGTCTGGCTTTTTTATGGTGGTTTTGGAGCAGTGCCGCCTTCCTTGCCGAGCAGCCTTTCAGGTTATGTTGATATAGGACTTGTTTTACTGTGGATATAGATACTTGTCTACCTGTTTCCTCCAGCATCTTCACAAGGTCCTTTGCTGTTGTTCAGTGATTGATTTGCACTTTTCGCACCAAAATACATTCATCTCTAGAAGAGAGAATCTGTCTCCTTCCTGATCGGTATGATGGCTGCGTGGTCCCATGGTGTTTATACTTGCGTACTATGGTTTTTTCATATGAAAGTGGTACTTTCAGGCATTTGGAAATTGTTCCCAAGGATGAACTAGACTTGTGGCGGTCCACAATCTTTATTCTGAGGTTTTAGCTGATTTATTTTGATTTTCCCATGATATCAAGCAAAGAGGCAAAGAGTTTGAAGGCAGGCCTTAAAATACAACCACAGGTACACCTCCAATTGACTTAAATTAGCCTATCAGAAGCTCATTGCCTTAAGGCTTGACATCTTTTTCTGGAATTTTCAAAGCTGCTTAAAGTCACAGTTAACTTCTGACCCACTGGAATGGTTGGAACAATTGTTGGAAAAAGATGCACAATGAAGATGTCCTAAACCAGTGTTTCTCAACTGGTGGGTCACGACCCAAAATTGGAATTGGAATGGGTCACAGACAGCAAGGAAAGAACAATGAATTTTCGGTGGCCGCCCAAGTGATAGAGATTATTTAATGATAATATATTATATAATGAAGAGATTTAATGGTAAGCTCGCATTCAGCTAAAGGCTTCTCATAAAAGGCAAATATTTTCGCGGTGCGATAAGTTTTCACGTGAGTGCATACGCTAATGATCTCCTCTGCTCTCTGATGCATGCGCGCAACAGCCGGCTTTCCCTCGATATTGCGGCACGCAGACCTTAAAACTGATGTGACCCATTTCAATTACATTTTCAAAAAGTATTTACTAGTTTAAAGCATCACAGAGGAAGTCAAGTCAAACCCATCAAACAGGCAGCCCAGACATGCCAAACAGCACTGATGAGGAAAAGAGCAACACTGCGTTACGCTGTGTTATTAAATCATTACACATCACCTTTACAAAGTTTAATAATTTTACATGAGTAAAAGTAACTTATATTTTGACAAAGAGTTATAGTTTCATATGAAATAATCTAAAGGTAGACTCTATTAGACCTCATTTTTATATCAACAGTGGCAGTTGTAGTTAAAGTTTCAAAATGTGTTTTGGCTTGTATTTTTTTCATCAATAGTTTCTATCAGTAGCTATAATTTATTATTATTATTATTATTTAATACCAGCTATTCGAATGGTGTTTGGAATTAAGAAACAAGCGGGATAATAATGGGCTCATAACCTATATTGACATCAACAACAAAAATAATGTCGCTTGATGCATGCCCTTATACTTGAAAACCATGAACAAAACTATGCAACATAAAAGGAAATGCGACCCAGGATACATTAATACGTTTTTACTATAGTGGGTCGCTACTTGACTTCCAATGTAAAATCTGGGTCCCGAAGCAAAACCAGTTGAGAATTACTGTCCTAAATGACTTGCCAAACTTTAATTTGGAGTGGTTAAAAAATTAGTTTTAATGACTTCAAATGAAGTGTATGTATGTAAACTTCTGACTTCAACTGTTCTTTTAATGGTTCACAACTAAGGAAAGCATCATTATTGTTAGTGCTCATATGTCTGGTGAGGGATTGAAACAAACCCCTAACACTAAGGCCAGAAACATATACACCGATCAGCCACAACATTAAAACCACCTGTCTAATATTGTTTAGGTCCCCATCGTGCTGCCAAAACTGCGCCAGCCCGCATCTCAAAATGCTATTCTGAGATTGTATTCTTCTCTCCTCAATTGTACAGAGTGGTTATCTGAGTTACTGTAGACTTTATCAGTTCAAACCAGTCTGGCCATTCTCTGTTGACCTCTTTCATCAACGAGTCATGTCTGTCCACAGAACTGCTAATCACTGGATGTTTTTTGTTTTTTCTGAGTAAATTCTAGAGACTGTTGTGCGTGAAAATCCCAGGAGATCAGCAGTTACAGAAATACTCAAACCAGCCCATCTGGCACCAACAATCATGCCACTGTACAAATCACTGAGATCACATTTTTCCCATTCTGATGGTTGATGTGAACATTAATTGATACTCCTGAAATGGCTTGTTGATGAGAGAGGACAACAGAGAATGGCCAGACTGGTTTGAACTGACAAAGTCTACGGTAACATAACCGCTCTGTACAATTGTGGTGAGAAGTATATAATATTAGAATGCTATTCTGAGATGCAGGTTGGTGCTGTTTTGGCGGCACGAGGGGGACCTACACAATATTAGGTAGGTGGTTTTAATATTGTGGCTGATCGGTGTATGCAAGTAGACCAAAGCAGACTTGAATGCTTGGCCAGTGCGTTGCAAGTGTGTGGTCCCGTTGTACGTGTCCCGTATGTGTCCTGCTTACTGTGGCTGTAACAATCTTTCATAAGGGTGGCCAATTGTGTTCCGTATTATTTTGCCGAAATTTAGACTGTATGACACGTAAAAACTAGAGACCCAACAAATGCCCTTTCTGTGGTTACCGAAACTTTAACCTCTGCCCCAGTGGCTGTAGCTGGAAGTGTTGTTTACCATAGTCTCTGTGTGAAATGTCCACATAATGGCACCAAATGTGAGTTGTATTTTCCGTTGTAAATGATGCAACCGTCAACAGGAATGCATATTTTATTAATCCCTATGCCAAAACCCAAAACCTAAACGTCAGTGGAGTAAAATTGTAATTTTAGAGCAAAAATGCAATTTATGGGTTTATTTCAATGTACATAAACATTCTGAAGCCGCATGTCAATTTCTCATGTGATCATGTTGTGCTCCACTCTGTCAGGAGTCCTGAAAGAAAAAACAGAGTGTAGATGTTAGTTTATGCAAATGTACGCATAATTTGGAACACAAAGATTTGTAAAATTGAGCTTGCATAGAGGTTGGATGAACCCAAGCCAAATGTAGGGACCAAAATATAATAGCTCTTTTGTTTTGGGCCAGCACTCAACCACATAGAACAACCACATAGAAACATGCAACAAATCATTCGGAACACCTTAACAACTGACAAGCAATGCCCTATCAACCACGGTGGCCAGTTTTGCATTCTTCAGCAAATGTAAAAATCTGGTTGAAGATTAAAACGTCTACTATGTATTGAAATGTAGCTTTAAGTACGCAAAATCCACCTGTTTCCTTTCGCTTAGAAGGAATTGTTTTGCTCTTTCTGAGTGAAAGGATGTATTTATTTGCTCTGTACTAAGCTAATGTGTTAACAGTACTGTTTTTTCTTTTCAGACTCCTTTTTCAGTTTCTGGTCTGCTGGACCAAGCAGTTCCGCTCCATTCTTCCCAACCTTCTAAACCACAGCATCAACAGAGCCTCGATGCTCTGTGTTCCCAGAAACTGAGCTCCACGCGACCCAAACCAACTACCCAGAAAAGGCCCTGGAAACTTGAGAGCCAAAAACCGAAAGGCAATTCTTTGGACAAAATAGATTTTCCATTTCCCTGGCCTTCTACATCCATAACCAAACAGAATACTGAAGTAGATGGTCTGTTATTTTGATGACGAGATTGTTGGAGAGATACGGATATCTGATATCTTGTGGTTCCTACAGTCATCTGATTGTCGGTTACACTGATTGAAGTTTGTTTACCAGAAGAGAGAATACTGGGATAGGTTCATGTGGCAGTCTCGTTGCTGTATGGAGGTGTAAGTGAGGAGTAGGACTCTTGTGGAACACTGTTGGAGTTCTGGCTTGTAGGAGAATATGGGAAAAGAGCAGGATCTTCTGCAAGCGGTCAAGAATGGAGATCTGTCCACAACACAGAAATTGTTGACCAAGGTCAAAGCCAGCAGAAGCAGTGAGTAAAGTCTATATTATTGGGTTAACAGGCTTCGTATAGTTCACCTAAAAATTATTACGAAATGCACTGCCACTTTTGTTCTGCTAAGGTGTTCATTTGGTGATATTTCTCCGCAGACATTCTTGACATTGGAGAACTGAGCTAGTCGAAGAGTGTTGATGATTTATTAAAACTAATTGTGGGTGTGGTTTGGACATGATGCTCTTTAAACATTTATATTCCTCATCAAACTAATTTTAAAACAGTGCTGTGCATAGTATAGAAGGCTTCGTTCACCTCAGAAAGATTCACTTCAGACTGTTGCGTCACAGACTGACCACACTGGGAATTCGGCAACCGGAGGTTGAAAATCCAGCTGCTGAAATCATTCTGTGCTCACCAAAATTCAAACCACTGCCCCCAGTGGTCAAAGCTGGAAGTGTTGTTGACCAATTTCCAAATGAAATGTCTACTAAAGCTTTTTAGTTGCTAAAAAAAAGGAAAGAGAAGGCATTTTCACATTTCAGTGAATGACATTTTATTAAGAGGCCATAATGGCATAAATTTGGCCTCTTAATAAAAAAATGTGTATGGACATTTGTGTGCGACATTCTCTTTCTTGGATTAAAGTTTTTGAGCCTATGCACCATATTTACATGAATATAAGCTTTTTCAGTATTTGGCGAGGTTGTTTTTTCTGCTTTTTGTCTACTATTAGTTGTTAATAAAGTAATACAGCCAACAGGATGTAGGGGTGCACCAATCAGGAAATTTGAGGCCGATACGATTACCATTATTTTAACAATGAAATCAGCCAATACGAAACAATCACCGATATTTATTTTTAAAGTGCGCCCTGCCACAGTTTTACAGTTACTGTCAAATTTGCATTTCAGTGGGACAAAATCAGTTTCGTATCGTCCGAGAGTTCAGGTATTGGAATCTGATCGGGAGAGAAAAATTATTATCAGTGCATCCCTAATTTTAGAGCAAAAATGTAACCTCTGAATCACTCACAATTGTTCATGTGAAAATTACTTCCTGATTTCCATGGGACCAGAACTTGTGTCTCAGAGTGAACGTGATTACTTCTGGTTCTTTCTTTCTTTATTTTCATTCCTTTGGGAGAAAAAAGTTCAGCTTCTTCCACTGTGTAAATTAGACTTAAAAGTATACTACACTCTTATAAAAATCTAAAGAATTGATTCGAAAGAAACAATAAATCAAGGAAAGAAAAGAAAAAAAATCTGTTGTGTCATTCAATTACGTTTACATTTATTAATTTGGTGGACGCTTTTATCCAAACCGACGTACAAAAGAGGAGTAATACAACATAGACATTCAATGACAGTTCACATTGACCATAGCTGTAAATCTCCTAAAAAAGTACTGTAAAAGTAGTATAAAAGAAGTCTTTTTAGTTGAAAGCTCAATTAAAATAAGCTCAATATTTAATAAAAACACGCCTTTTGAATTCTGTGGAAATCTGATGTGCTTTCTATGGAATTGTGTGTGTGTAGATTCTGGGCAGATATGTGACGATCATAGACCTTATCACATAAAGCCCATTTATTTACTTTTTATTTTTTAGGTTTTACCCAAGGATAAGAGCTATTTTTAGGGTCAAAGTTTGGGACCCACTTGTCAGCTCAACATTGATAAATGGCGACTGTTGTTATGGCTAAGCATATCTTTGCATACTGTACCTTTTTCATGATTCAACGTGAATGAACTCTGTGAAAGGAGAGCCCCATTCATTCCTATTTTCCCATTGCCACCAATTAGTCCTTTCTGGAAGTTTATCTGTTGTCCCGGTTCATGTTCGACAAGAGGTACATGATTAGTCTTTGAAACACCTTGCCAACCTGATAGACTCTGTCTTTGCCTTTTACTCTACTTTATCTCTTAATGGCGGTACAGGCTGTACTGCATTATCCACTCACTCCACTCCAGCATGAAGAGCTTGTGTTATCTGTGATGTGGTCCAGTGGGAGTATGTAAAGGGTAAGAGAGGCCCCCCTTCCATAAGACCTCCCAAACTGACAGACTTTAGGAGAGGGATGGGGTCTTTTCTAATTTATAAGGATGGTTATTTAAGCAGTAAGACTGTGTTTCACCATGATTTTTCTATTTTAAAAGAGGTACTGGTTTAATGTGAGTTAAACTTGATTGGTTACAGTCACCCTTAAAACGTTTTTAGCATCGATTTAGCTAGCTATCTGTAGCCATATATGCAAACAATATCTAACGTTACATAGGTCCCAGTTTATAGGACTATGTCACCGCACACAGAAACGTTAATTTAACAAGTACACAAGCATGTACAAATACAAGTTAGCCGATTTTGTTTGTTGGTTTGTTTGATAAAAGTTAACCTTACCTGTCGGAGTCCCAGTCATAGCGCCGCTGCATTCATCAGTAGTTTTGAAGGAGGCTCTGTGGCAAGAGGACGCTGAGAGGATGACTGCACCTGCTCGGTCTTCTTTCAGTCGAAGACAGAGCGACTTTCTGCTCTTAAGTTTATTCTGTGCACTGTGAAGTGCTTTATCAGATTGTTGTGTTGCCGATCGTGGCAACAATTATCTTGTTGCAAATATTGCATTGCGCGCTGTTGGCATTGAGCCTGGTGAAATGTAACCACACTTTTGATCTTTTCCACACCTTTTACATCTATGGGGGTTGGGATGCATACACTCTACAGCCTCACGTGTGAGCCGCGTCTCTGGGCGTAAACTAGTGTTTATCCTTGATGCCTTAACACAGCCAATCATTGGCACTTTTAGATTTGGGCACATCTAGCAGGCTACATGCTTATCACTGACGTTGACGAGATTAACCCCTTAGGTATCGAAATTTGGTACCGAACACATAAGGCATTTTTTGATACTCGATTGTTTAGAAGCAATTCGGTCGGTGCCTAAAATGTATCGAGCTCGATACTCAGCCCTAGGTATTAGGCATTATGTAAAGCAGAGTAGCTGATTGCTTTAAAAAATGGTGACATCAGTAATATGAGAAAACACATCATCATTTAATAATAGTTGAATTTATAAATAGTAATAATCAGAAAAACTCTTCTGTGAACGCAAATGCATTTAGCTACACAAACTTGAATTTGTGGGTCATTGCCTCCTGAAAAGTGTCACATCGCTATTCATAGTGCAACAAAAGTAGGCCTATGCATTTTATTCTCATCATTGCCCCAAGGGGGTGCTATTGTGGGAATTTACATAAACTTATTTTATAGTTTTATAGTTCTACGTCATAACTACTGTCATGGCCTAACAGTTTGAAGAAACTCTTGCTGAGCAAGTTAGTTTAAGTAAGTTAAACTGTAGACATGTTTTATCTAGTTATGTGAAAAATAACACATTTGATATAATGGTGCAAACAATTTAAAGTAGCTCTGTCACTCCCTTGAGTACAGGGGGTTCATTTTCACAGTGATGCCAGAACGCACATTAAGTATGTTCAACGGGTCGGCATTCTCCTGATGTGTTGCCCAAGTATTCCCCTGTGTTTGCGTACTTGCGTAATGTATGTTTACATTTGTCAAGCAAAATTACAACTTAAAGCAGTAATATAGTTTTCAATTAAAGGGATAATTCACCAAAAAATGAAAATCCTCTCATCATTTACTCACCCTTATGCCATCCCAGATGTGTTTGACTTTCTTTCTTCTGCAGAACACAAATGAATATTTCAGCTCTGTAGGTCCATACAGTGGCATTTAGCATGAATGGGTGCCAAAATTTTTATGCTCAAAAAGCACATAAAGGCAGCGACTCCAGTGGTTTAATCAATGTCATCAGAAGTGATATGATATGAGTTTGTGAGAAACAGATCAATATTTAAGACATGCTAGAAATTCTAGTCCCTGCCCAGTAGGGGGCATTTGCATGAAGAATGTGAATCACCAAAAACACAAGAAGAATGTGAAGGTGAAAGTTAAAGTGGAGAGTGACTGAGCAAGGAGAAGAATTTATAGTAAATATGGACTAAAATATTGATCTGTTTCTCACCCACACAGCTTCTGAAGTCATGGATTTAACCACTGGAGTCTTATTATGTGATTTTTGAAGCTTCAAAATGTTGGCACCCATTCACTTGCATTGTATTAACCAAAAATTCTTCTAAAAATCTTAATTTGTGTTCTGCTGAAGAAAGAAAGTCATACACATCTGGGTTGACATAAGGGTGAGTAAATCATGGGAGAATTTTCAATTTTAGGTGAAATAACCCTTTAGTGTGCAGTCACAAGTGTGTATATCTGCTATTTTACAAGAACTTCAAAAGTGACACATCCAGTCAAATTCTAGAGCCAGAACTAAGTTTTATCAATGTAATTTTTGATCTTTTTTTCTTTACTTTACTGCACTTCCCTTTTTATCTGCACTGGATGGAAAATACTCCTATGCATTCACACCTGGAATTAACATAACTCTAAATATACCTTTTACCTTTCAGGTGACCTTTTAACATGTTGGTGGAGGTGCTAGTAGTAGTTATCCATTAGAACACAGGAGAGTTTGTCTTTTGAAGTTTGTACCCTCTTATTGGAACGGTGTTTGTAGTTTTAGTGGGTTGGCTGTATTTTTGACTGTCCCGGCTGGGAAAGAGTCAATTAAATCAAGCCGGCTTCTCAGACAGCACTGTGTTAATATTCTTCAAACCTTTTAGTTTTTCTGAAATTTTATACTTTTTCAGAAATGTAAAGAAGTGCCCACCTACATTTTCAGATGTGTTGGTTCCAAAAGTATTTTTACCATACATTTTTTCCAGAGGGATTTCATAAAGTACTTAATAAAAGAGTTGTAAGCCATGAATCAAACCAACCAGGTCCGATATGCATAGGAACAATTATTCGAAAATCAGACAAAAAGACAAAGGTACAAGACTGTGCACTAGATGCCTTTAATGAAGGAATTAACTACAATCCCATGAAGCATTGCGAATGACCTAATCGAATTAAAAACTATGGAAAAATTAAAACATTTGATTTAAAGTTGTTGGTTATAAGTATAGAAACAATATATTTAAATTTTATGGCAAAACAATTAGATATGTACAAATATATAAAAAGTTTGAGAGTGTGGGAAGACTGACTCAATTGCGTAAGGGGATTGGGAAGATGTTGCAGAGCTCTTTTTCTGCCGTTTGTTCTCTTTGCCACTATTCTCTGACTGGTGGATTTTTCTTTGCTGAATCATAGGTAGTGTAGTTCTTCACCAGCAACTCCGCAACTGAACACAATTTCTAAGAAATTACATTGAAATCATACAGACTGATTGTTTCAGTAGAAGCATATACCATCGATTAACAACCTTGGAGCTAACAGTAGGTTTGTATTTAAAGATTTAGAAGTTATTGTTAATAAACAAATCCACTGTGGAAAAATGAATAGGATTTTATTCCGTATCCAGACTATTGTACTCAGTAACTGCTTAGTGATAACCGCCATCAGAAAACAAGATGCTTGATTAGTGTCATGACGGAGGCAAAGCAGCTGTGAGTCAACTTTTCATTTATTCGGAACCAAATCTAAAACAACGTATTTAAAACTTGAACACGATTATTTTACTGCCATGCAAACACTGCTGTCACCAAGATATCTCATTTAACAATTGACCAGTGTTTTTTTTAGGGAAAACAAGTTTGAGCTTGGACTCATGCATTAGGGTTTGATTTCCAAGGCCAGCAAGAGGTCAAGTATGATAACCTAGCACCACCTCCACTTTTCTTTCCCAAGTGTGTGTAAATACACACAGATAATGCACCCACTTCAAGCCAGGACAGGGTCACATGGCGATCTCTGGTATAACCTCCTCTTTTGTCTTTTCAACCCAGAATCAACACCTGAGCCATTGTGCGAGCGACAAGCTGGCTGAGTAATTGCTCCATAATGGCATCTTTATTGTGCTTAGGGTCATAAATGCTTTCATACAGTCATTAGCACATGGCAGGCTTTTGTGGCCCTCATCCTTCAGGCTGGAGAAGGCCTGGCCAGCTGACTAGCCTACTCTGCATGCCTCCACCCCTCCGTCCCAGCCCCTTTGTCTGAGTCCCTGAGAGGCTGCACCAGAGCCTGTCCGATTACCCTCTATCTTTTGTTCATACTTGCAGCTTCACTAATTCATCAACTTATGCTTCATACACTTGCTCACGAAGGCTGTGAATTGCCACGACGTGCAATGCAACAAACATTTTGCATCTAGTGATAATGAATGCATTAATTGCACCCATTCCTCTTTGACATCTGCCATCGCAGGTTTGCTTTCACCCAAATTCAGACGCTCGTAAATCATGACCCAGATGGTGCCCAGACAGATTAAAAGGTATTAAAGGAGATACCCCCAAAGCTCACTTCTTATCATGTCCTGTTCTCATTACCTATTTTTGATCTCCATGTTCATGTCTAGTTGAAGGCTCTGGAAAGTTCTTTGAGTCAGGAGAACATCGGATATAGGCCTGCTGCTGACTCTGGAATTTTGCTGGGCAGATTTTTGCTCCCTGACCTCTTTTTATTTCCACCCTCACAACAGCTGGATGTCAGAGGATGGGTTAGAATTATTCAATAATTTTTTGTGTGTATGATAATGTTGCTAAATCCATGGTGTAATCCTCTATGATATCCATTTTCCTAAATGCTCGGTCCTTAAAATTACAAGAGCAATACATGTTATTCAAGCCAAGGTTAAAGCTGAAATGTGTTATTTCTGCACCATTAGGGGCTTCCATCTGACTCGCGTTTGGTTTCAATGCACCGTTCTAGGCTAGCACCAAGTGCCGGTGACGCTACACTCCATGGAGCTCAACTTATTCGCTATGTTGACGCAAGTTATTTGGAAGCCCCTTTAGTGTCACTTAATGGAATTGCAAAATAAATTATTGTTTTCAAACAGCTTTATGGAATACTCCCCACAATTGCCACTGGTTGAATAAACAGGAAGTTCTGCCCTAAACTTACAATACTGGTTGAGTCAATGTTGCAGTAGCGTCTCTGAGCCACAATGGTTACACCTTTTGATGAAATCAGTTTACGAATAGCTTATATTTGTCTCTGCATTTTTAGTTGGTGATATCTTAACATCGAAAAAATAAGAAGTTCTACACCTTAAGAAAAACCACGAAAAAAAGACACCAAGCAACAACTAGGATTTGAGAGTGACCCCAGCATGGACCATCAACATCTGTCTTGATTCATTTGAACTTTGTGAGATTAACTCGACCAGTCTGGCTTCTCTTCATATTGGCCCTGTTTCCTCCTCTCTTCCTGATGCCCATTACTTTTCCATAGTAAAACTGTCTGCTTTGACAAATTAATTAACCATTCTTGGAAAATAGTGACTTAATACTCAGTCCAACTTTTAGAGTGATGTCTAGACAAGACTACCAGTCCTATCAGACACATGATCCCAGTGAATAAGTCATGACTGCTCTGTTCAAACTGATCTAGCCCACCTCTTGTGTTTCTTAGGTTTCTTGTGTTGTAATGAAGTTATTTACAGACCTCCAGCACCTTGGATCATGCAGCAGATGCTCATCAAGTTCCCCATCAGCACTTACTCTCATTTAATACTTTTTTTTACTGTCTACAGTACGTTCATTTCAATTACTGTGCAGTACCAATGTGTTTGTGATCATTTACAACAGATGACACACACGTTTGGATGGATCTGAAAGAAGCGGTGGTGGTTTCTCAGTTTGTAATGACGGCACTCTACATCAGAGTCACAGACCAGTTTCATTTTATCCTTTGAATAAGTGTTTACAGTGGTTTTTCATTCATTAGTCAGTGGTTGAAGTGCACGTTTATGTGATGCTCCTTAATATCCAGCAAACCCACACCATGACTGATGGTAGCAGGGGAAGCTAATGAGATTGTCTCTTTTTGGGGGGGGGGGGGTGAACGTGCTAAAACTCTTTTAGACAGACTGTGAAATTCTGTCTCTGTATGGCAGTAGCCTGTTGAGTCTGTCGCTTGTTTGCTAAACGTTTAATTGCCTCGCTAAAGAAAAATGTGAAAGGCAGACAGCTCACAGTGAATTTGGCAAAAGTCGACAGTTCTTGAACTAAACTCAGCCTGTGCTTACCGAAATTCGAAGCACCGCCTCAGTGGCCAAAGCAGGTTTTTAAATTACGTACAGTGCGAGGAATGCATTTTTTATTAACTTCCTTCGACCATAAATCTAACCATCAGTAGAGTAAAAATCTAATCTTAGAGGGAGAATGGAAGCTCTGAATCGTGGTTTTCACTGATTATGCGAATGCGATTAATTCCTGGTTTCAACGTGGGATGAGAAACCAGGTCTTTGACTCTGCAGACACAACGCACTATTGGTTGTGCCACAGGAGAAGGTAAACATGCTTGAACCGATGCAATAATGTCTGATGCCACTTTTCCGAAACTCAACAGAAGGGGACTGATGACATCTCCCTTCATATTAAATGTAAAAATATATGACCCTTCTTCTTTGCATTAAAATATTAATTTAGGTGAAAAACTTGGCTACTGTGATTCTCGAATAGAAAGTTCATTCAATCATTGTGATATTTGCAATGTTAGTTAATTATATATTCAAAAATATCTTTGGATCACTCTACATCCATCATAGATTTATTGACAAAACCATTCTCAAAAATGGAATGATTTTGAGGTTTTTTTCGAACTCACTGACCTCCACATCAAAAATTTGTCCTAAAACAAGATTTCTCAACAAGAACATCAAATTTCAAGTCTAGTAATTCAGCATTCAAGCATAAAATTGGTTGAAAATGTCCTATTTATGTTGTGTATTTGCCCCTCACCCTGTTTGTTTTTTTTCTGGATGGCTAATCTCATCATTGTTGTGTCCATCAGACAAACAGACGCAATATTTAGTGTGTGACAGATAAGCTTTGAGATTACTGCATTTATTTTCTCCCTCTGAATGAGTATTCAGACTTTATCTTCCGGACACAGATGATATGCGCTAAGAGGAAAGCTACAGTCATGCCTGAGGCCCGAATATTGCTGAATAAACCAGAGAACCTTGCATGCCTCAAATGGCACTTTGCCGTAGTTTAGCTTACACTACCAGTCAACAGTTTGAACACATTTGACCAAATTTATGTTTGTGTTATTTTATAGTATTGATGACTAAATGTGGAAAATTATAATAATAAAGAATGAGTGTGATTTTAACTGGTAGTGTACATACAAAAACAGCCTTTATTGTGTATTCAGATTTATTTTTGGCTGTGTTCAGGAATGGAAATTTACTACACAGCTCTTAATACGACCCCAGAGTGGAGCTCCATAATACTGCTGATTAATGCCTAAGCCCCACCGTATGCACCCCGCGCTGTGTGTGACTACAGCAGGGGTCTCTGGTACGTTTTTTCTTTTCCACTCAGGAATGCGGGAGCAGAACCTGGTAGTAGATGGGTAAAATTGGTCTATATTGCTTCAGGACACAGTACGGTGTGACCTATGAGTCACAGCTGCCTTGAACTGGAGCTTAATAGTGTTACACATATATTTTTCTGGAAATCATCCAGCTCTGAGCGTGCCAGCTATTGTCCAGGCTGCGACATAACACTCTGAACTTGAATGAGGGGGAAAATAAGCATACAAGAATAGGATAGATGATGTCAGCTTGAGGGAATGTACACCCTGGAGCACTGCCTCTCTCGTCCAATGAGGAATGAATGTGTTCAGCAGGTACTGCAAAAAACGATCACACGGGAAGTCAGAATGTTGCTTCCGAATGTACCAGTATCCTAAATCGGTCCCATTATGGCACTTGTCACTTGTCAGTTACTGACAAGAGCCATCTCCCATCAGGCATTTCTGAATCAGTTCAAGCATGTTTACCTTCTCCTGTGGCGCAACCGAAAGCGCTAGGAGAGATCTTGCTCCAGACTGCTGCCAATCCTACGATCCACCTTGCGAGCATGACGCTCGGCTTTCATAGGAATGAATTGAAAACGCTCTCAGCTTCGCTCACAATGCGCCAGTGGTAACGTAGGGTCAGACTGGATGAACTTGCTAATGCTAGCTGCCTTGCTAACAATTAGGTTACGTTGAACACCGGATTTATTCCATCCATGCCGCAAGACTTCATGACTACTGTTGTGCCCTCTCATTATCTCTAGTGAAGAGCGCGACAGATCAACAGTGATGTGGACAACAGCTCTGATCTTTCTACGCTGTAATCTTGAATATTGTTCTCTAGCAACAAACATGCATAATTTCTCCCCTGTCCCGCTCCGCACGCGTTGCCTCTTTTCCCTGCATGCGTGTAGTAGTGTTAATTTCGTCAGACGAGACGAGACTAAATATGTTCGTCAACGACCTTTTTTTCCATGACTAAGACGAGACGATGACGAGACTGCACCAATGTCCAAAAACGCTGACTAAGACTAAATTAACATGCATTATTGTTGACGAAAAAAGACGAGACTAAAATGTTTTGGCATAAAATAAAATCTAAGATAAAATCTCTCTTCATTTTCGTATACAATCGTCTCTACTTTTTCACCATGAGATTGAATATTCAGCTGTTACGCCTTCAAAATATTCCGAATGAGTTCGCGCTGTTGCTCTAGTAACGGTTACAGGTCTCATACTCCTGTGGCTGCAACACGAAACTACATGGAGCAAGAACACAACAATCATAGACAGTGGCGAACACACGATGAGCGCCGACAACATGCTAGGTAGAAGGAAGAGGCTCGACATTTGGTCGCATTTTAGGTACAATGATATTGACAAAAAGTCAGAATGTGTCATTATAACTGACGGGAAGCACTGCGGATAAACAATACTGGGAAAAACACCACCAACCTTAAGGGACATCTAAAGGCTAACCACCCACACATTCAGGGAAGTTAACTTAAATATACGTCTCATAAGCTAATGCTGATTTTAGGCATCTACGCTGTAAATTAACCAGTTAGCTATGGTGTTGTGGCACATACATTATGCAGGTTATATATATTTTATGTAACTTATTTGCTTAATAAAATACTCTTCAGAACAAGTTCATCATTTGTGAATGTGTCTCTTAAATCAGAAAACCAGACACATTTAACAAAGTGAATTCAACAAATCATTCATCAAGTGTATTTTGTCAGGTAATTATGACATTTAACCAATATTTGAGATGTGTGAAACATTATTTGACTGAAATGGTTATCTTAGAATTAATCTCAGAAATAATTTATTTAAAAAAAGACTCAAATGTTTTGAAACTTGACTAAGATATATTGAGTTTTCTTTTGGTCGACTAAAACTTGACTAACAAAAAAAGATATGTGAATGACTAAATATGACTAAAACTAACAAGGACATTTCGCACAAGACTAAGACTAAGACTAAATTAAAAATAGGTGACAAAATTAACACTAGCGTGTAGGTATGAAGCGCCGCATGAGTTAACGTGGTTTCAAAGCACCTTTCAGACTATAACGTTTTTCCCTTTTAAATGTATCTTTATTAATCAGCATGTTACAAGCCTTTAGTAATAAATCAAAAAAAATTATATTCTACTTTTGAGAAAATTAATTAGATGTCTGGAATGGATAAGGAAAGACTATAATTACTAGTTGGTAGACTAGTCTCTCACTTTAATGAAAATATACAAATGTTTTTTAAAAAATTTTTAAAAACATTTTCAAAATGTTCTCTAGGAACACCCCTGAACCCACAGTCAGCATCATTCCACAGTCACAAGGGCTTCTATGCCCCATACTTGGGTATCTGAATCTAAAGAAATATAAAAAATATTTAATTTTAAAATGAAATATTATAACAAATACTGGACTGCTGTCAATATGCTTCAGAACAAACAGATGCTCTTTTAACATTCATTTTCAAATTAAAATAAAAATAAAATTGGTAAAAGATCCCGCAGACCCCACTGCTTTGGCCGACTCTTGACCCCCTGTGCAGTTTTGTAGAGACTATTTTGACTGTTTAGAATACATTTTTTGATAAATGTAAAAAATTTAATAAATAAATTTGTCAATTTTGAAATAAAAAAAAAAAGAAAGTGCAATGTGTAAATGTATATCGTGATAAATATCGATATCGTGCAATATGAAAAAGATTGTCGTGATTTTGGCCATATCGCCCAGCCCTAACTGTTACTGACAGTTACTGAGCATGAAAAAACGGCATGCTGATTCATCCAGATGTGGTTGACATTTAATCTAAGCACAAACTCAACATGAAAAGCAGAATTATCTGTTATTTTAGTTGATTACCTGTATTAAAGGAGCTTCAGGTGTTCATGCTTCTCATAACTGTGTATGTATCTGCTTTTTTAAAATTTCCAATCAGACACTTTTCATCTTTTAAAGCCGGGTAAGTTTAAACTCTTGTTTTAGCACAGCGGTTGATTGACAGGTGAGGGGTGGCACTCCTCTGCTGCCAGTACGCACACATTAGCGATGGATTTACACCTCAAATGCAATGAAGTCACATGCATTTTTGACCACATGTGGTTTTGGTGATCCGATCACAAAAAGTTTTAGACCCGGTTTAGTACTGTATTTAGCTCTGACCAGTGTGATCGGATCACCTGAAACTCAGCTTAATACCAGGTGGAAATGGGGTCTAAGATTAGGTTTTTGCTCCTCTTACGGTTAAGTTTGGGATTTTTTTCGGTGGTTTGGAACAGCTTGCCTGGGTGAACTTTTAGGAAAACTTCTAACCGGCTGCTAAACCCCTTCTTACTGCCATTGGTCCATGTCATTGTTAGATGTGACCTGAAGCTCCACCTACTACTTTGTTTACATTTTGTAGTCAGTATCCAGCATGAACATCAGTTCGATCGTTCACGCAAAGACATTTTCTAAGGCAATTTCATGCGATTTCCTTTGTTTAATTAGTCTACAAAAGGAATCAAATCTACCCAAATATTCTCAAGTGCCCATTCACTCATGTGCCATCTGCAGCAAAAGCCAATCTCACATCTGCCCAAAGTAAGATATGCCTCCATAACCATTTTTTGGTCTGTATTCACTTTTATAAACCTATCTTTGCAGTAGTAACAGTATCATCATAAATAACAATAACAGTGTAAGTGGCGCATATTGTGGCCACATGTAGCATGTTAGCGCTTTAGCATCATAAATTCAAAATGTAAACAAGAAAGATTCTACAAAATATAAATATCTTAAAATCATCATCGAGTGGTTAAAACAGCTTCTTTTACTGACCTCATGTAAACTGTGCTCATAGAATGAGACAAAGTCATTGATAACATACATTAGTTAAGGTTTTACTGAGCATCCTCATATTTAAATGTACTTCTAAACGACTCCCACAGCGGTCTGGCGGGTGTCTGAATGTCCAGGAAAAGTATACATCGCTTGGCTGTTTAGAACCCTGAATGGGTCCATTTTTTTCTAAGAGAAAGACTGTACATTTCAAATATGTATAAGTGTTTATTTTATAGATAATTTTTCCAGGCATAGCATAAAGATGGCCTTAAAGCTAACATACATGGACTAAAAGCCAGAAACCTATGATTTTAATTTTGATTTCATGGAGTCTGTAATATGTCTCAACAGCAGAGTTGGAAACAGTCCTGCTCTTTTCATATAGAGATGAATGGACATTATCCAAAGCACAGATGTGAGAGAACAGAATAAAGGGCAAGAGAACAGCTTTAGACAGCTCTAATACCGCCCGCTGTTAATCTGTCACCTTATCTCCTGTACCGTCAGCATATCTCTGACGGATACGGCCAATCACATGCCAACAGCACGTCATAACTACGGAATAGTGTGGGTGGGAATTCTGGGTAAACTGATGAAAGTTTGGGATCAGCGGGGGGAAAAAATATGAACAAAGCATGGGGTGTCAATTTCCTTTTCATCCTGAGAACAAAATATGTAGGTTGTTCCTGTGTATGGGTGTGTGTGTGTGTGTGCAGTGTTGAATAACAGTTTAAGCTGCTACTCCATGCACTGTTAAGAAAAATTATGTCACAATGCCAAAAATTCTATGATCTTAGAAAAAACTGGTTTAATTTACTTTAAAGGAATGTTCCAGCTTCAATACAAGTTAAGCTAAATCGCGACAGCATTTGTGGCATAATGTTGATTACCACAAGGTTACATTTAGGCACTTACAATGGAACTTAATGGGGCCAATTAATAAACATTAAAATACTCACTGTTTCAAAGACTAGTCAGATAGAATAGTCACAAGACATAAACAGTATGCATGATTTTAGTGTGATAAAATCGCTTGCTAACCTTTTCTGTGTAAAGTTATAGCCAACTTTACAACTTCTTTGCCATGATGGCGCAATGCCATAAACCCTGTAATCCTGGTAAATGACAATTCACACAACTTTACAGTTCAAATTATACACAAGTTTTAACAGAAGAATGAATGCAAGTGCTTTTATTAAATTATATGCTTCACATTTTTGCCTTCAAACCCTCCAAAAATTGACCCCATTCACTTCCAGTGCAAGTTCCACTCAGTAAAAAATGATATCTATTTAGTTATATATTACAGCAATGAGAGTTGGTGTGGTAACTAATTCTTAATTCCATGAACATAATCTTAATGATCCTAAAAATAGGCCTAATTTTCCCTAATCAAAATGTAATTTCATTTTTGTTCTTTTAATTTTGGGGTGTAATATGATCTGGGCAAACTTAAAACATTCCCCATTGAGTTTGCAGCTCTGTGCTACACAATTTAAAACTTGTAAAACGGAATGTGGGGTAGTGGATGAAGCTCAGCACTGGCAACCGAAAGGTTCGAATCCCATAAGAAGAGAAGCATTAGCTATCACCATTGAACCCAAGTTAGTCAAGCTTAGGATACTTCAGAATAACTGAACCTGAAATCAATTATATATTAGCATCACTGCATGTTACATATCACATTGTAAGCTGGATGTTCTGATTGGTCTCTCCATCATCATCATGAGTGCGTTGCACATGGGCTGAAGTGATAAAAAAAAATGTAATCCCCTTTTCTCCCCAATTTTGTCATGCCCAATTCCCACTACTTACTTACTTAGGTCTTCGTGGTGGTGCGGTTACTCACCTCAATCCAGGTGGTGGAGGGCAAGTCCCAGTTGCCTCCGCTTCTGAGACTGTCAATCCGCACATCTTATCACGTGGCTCATTGTGCATGACACCGCAGAGACTCACAGCATGTTGAGGCTCATGCTACTCTCCGCGAGCCACGCACAATTTACCACGCGCCCCATTGAGAGCGAGAACCACTAATCGCGACCACGAGGAGGTTACCCCATGTGACTCTATCCTCCCTAGCAACCAGGCCAAATTGGTTGCTTAGGAGACCTGGCTGGATTCACTCAGCACACCCTGGATTCGAAGTCGTTACTCCAGGATGGTAGTCAGCGTCAATACTGAAGTGATACATTGAGGTGAAGGGCTCATGGAGCATTTTGGTGTGTCAGTGTGAATGAGCGCCTGTCAGCTGGGTCAACACTGCACTGATGTTTACTTCATTCAACGCTCTAAACTCTGGCTCTATTACAAACCCAAAACCTCCTTCAGGACTCTTGCAGAAATATGTTCATGGATTTAGTCTCCAGTAACATATGAGGTAGGTTGTTTGAGTTTGCAGAAGGACTTCATGAAGTTAAGTGGTGGAGATCTCACAGTTTGCTTGAAGCAGAAGTTCACCTTCAATTTACGAGCTTTATAGCTGTGGCCACTATTAACTACCAAAGTATGGAAAAAAGAGCTTGAACATTCTTCGAATAACATGTTCCTTTAATCCTGGACTGAGAATAGAAGATCTAGGTCAGTGGTTCTCAACTGGTTTTGCTCTGGGGCTCAGAATTTACATTGGACATCAAGAGGTGACCTGACATATTAAAAAAATTTACCTTTATTTAATTTAGCCTAGGTCGCATTTTATTTTTTCTTGCATAGTCGCACATGTGTATTCTTCAGTTCCAGCATATTTCATTAGGGTTGAGGTTTAGGTTAGCACTATGTCAGTACAATTGGACCTCTCCTTCACTTGCACTTGGAGGGGCATAATGATAATTTGGTGGTGGGCAAAGCCATCCCAGCAACCTCTTAGATCTGGCCCTGCACAGTTGTAAAAATGAGGTCTAATAGATTCTACCTAATAGATTATTTTATATGAAACTATGCTATTTTTGTCAAAATACCACAGTTACTGTTTCAAAGCACAGTGCTGCTCTTTACCTCAGTTCTGTTTAGCATATCTGGGCTGTCTACTGTTTGAAAGGTTGGACTTCCTCCATAGAAGATTCTCACTAGAATTCAAATGGCTTTTATCAGTTTTGTGGTCTGCGGTGCGATATCAAGGGAAGTACGGTTGACGCTTGTGTGCTCTAGAGATACAGCATGTTGAAGCAGAGCAGATCATTGGCGCGACTGGTTCTGTGATGGCGTAAATATTGCGTTGCAGATGAGAAGCGTAATTAGCGGGTTATAATCTCTCAAACGCGAGAACCGTGGCATTGTTCTTACCATGCTGTCCATGACCCTATCTGAACAGACCTGCCACCCACCAGTTGAGAAACACTGATCCAAGTTACCAGAAGTCACATAGAAACAGACATGCCATCGCAGTACTGCTGCAAAGCAATGAAAGTGATGCAGCACTGACTCCCTCTTTTCTATTTGCCTTGTCTGTGCATATCACACCCATATTTAGAGCCTTTCTTTGCTCTCTCAGTTGGGTTGGGCACACAGAGCACTGAATATTTGCATGTTTCACTACCTTTTATCTGCATATTGTCTATTATCTTGCTTTGCATACTGCGGTAATACACCTACAATATTTTAGTGAGTTTAGTGTTGCCTAAATTCACTGAATCGGTGGCATCATAGGTGAGTTGTCTCAAATTGTAAGCTGCAGATTATGTGGCCTATAGAGGGCCACCGGAATGCCAACACTATTTATAGATGCCACCAAAGCAATTTTCAAAAGCTCTTGCAGGAAAACCCAGGCCTGAATCAGATGTTTCCCTCTTGTTAATTTATGTCTCTTTGGTTGTTTTTCAGAGACATAATAGTATGCAGTAAGTGGAAATAACCTCTTTTCAATCCTAGTTTAAAAGCATTCCTCTTGTGACCTTTGGCACAGCATTGGACTTCTGATTGGTGGCTTGTGTCATTGCAAATTGGATTTATATTAAAGTGCCATCAAACAAAATTAGCAATAATAATAATGACTGTTTTAAAAAAATGTTTCGTGAACACTTCTCACGTCTTCCATTAGTTGGACTAACAGATATTCACACACAAACTCATGGCATCGGTTGAGTTAATTATGCTGTCTTGGACTGATACTCAAACTTCAAAATCAACCTACAAATAGTATACTTAGAGCCGTCTCTGCATATTAAAATGGGTTAGAAGAAAGTATTATAACAATGAAATATCACCTTTAACGTCAGATTTTAGCCCCTATAAAATTCTGAAACGATACCAGAACATTTGTCAATATAAAACTCAATATAGAATTCATTCAAATGTGACATCTTTCTTCATATTGTGGGTTTATTTAAGCTTGTGTGTAATTTAGTATGACAAACTCTTATTTCTCTCTGAGAGCTCGACAGTCTGCAGTTTACAGTCACCGATTGTTTTATTGTTTATTAATGGCTTCATAACCTTTTTGCACTTCACTTATCAAATTATAGTTTTTGAGCTCATCTCTTGCACATGCATAAATAAAGTGTTTTCATGACTCTAGTCTTGAAACATTTAAGTTTTCCTTCATTGGAATAGCAAGAAAACGTCTCTGTTACGTACGTTTCTTAGAAAGTCTCTGGATCAAAGCCTTGCTCGTCCATTTGTCTGAGGAGCTTTGCTTGGAATACCAGGAGCACTGCCATTGCGTGGAGTGCTAATCCAGCTTGTCCTGCTGCCGAGTAGGCTTTTCCCGCCAGTGTGGACGTCCATCTACAAGGCTTAGAATAATGTACGCGGCTTGATTTCCACGCCCTGTTACTCGTAGGACAGAGATGTGCCGCTACCGCCTCCTCCTTCATAAGAATGCAGTTACTGCGCATGTGCGCTGAGAAGGGCGTCTTCCAGGACTTAGATGGTTCGCTGTGCACTTCGGGGAAAAACAGGGCAGATCTGCGGGATGCGGTCGGTTGATGGCGTCCTGACTGCAAGAACCACTCAAGGCGAGACTGCCCAGGTTCCTCTGGGGGAGACCACTCGAGTTTGAGTTCTTCGACCACCCTTGTAAGAACGCAAAGCATCTCCCTGTCAGTGGCGCGTACACCGTCCTCGCCCTCGCGGGAGGGAGGGGCGGTAGCATCATCCACTGACCATTCGCCTGATGTGGCGAGAGACATGACATCGTCATCATCCCCAGCGTCAGATCCACCAAATGAGACGAGGCCACATGCATCTTCAGAGGGCCGGAGCTCATTTCACACATAGCTTACTGGGAAAACTGTGCTTCAGGGAGATTGAGGGGTTCGTGGAGCATGTGCCGGCACAAAATTCACCTCAAATTCATCCAGCTCAACCTCTCGGCCCCGCCGTGCCTCCTCATGTTAACCATAGGTTATCACAGAAGAGCCGGGTGGGAGGGCGCAAGAGGCGAAGTGACTTGAGAC
The DNA here is from genome assembly GCA_032164185.1 of Moxostoma hubbsi. Taxonomy (NCBI): domain Eukaryota; kingdom Metazoa; phylum Chordata; class Actinopteri; order Cypriniformes; family Catostomidae; genus Moxostoma; species Moxostoma hubbsi. The sequence continues at coordinate 9,291,729 of JAVLUX010000007.1, read as the reverse complement.
TCATGTCCTCACAGTGAGGACAGCCTGTCTCCATGAGAGCTGACTCTGAACACTTAAGGGCTCTTTTATATGTATTTATATATATATATATATATATATATATATATATATATATATATATATGTATGTATGTATGTATTTTGGAATGTTTTAATTTTTCCCTCGATGATGGCAAGTGGTCCAGGTCTTGAAGCAACAAAGCAGTCCCAAATCATGATGCTTCCTCCACCGGATATCACCGTTGGGATGATGTTTTCATGTTGGTATGTAGTGCCCTATTTACACCATATGTAGTGTAGTGTGTTCTTCACAAACAATTCAACCTTGCTCTCATCAGTCCCAAAACATTTTCCCAGTAGCGTTGTGGTGTCAAGGTTGTATTTGGCAAATTTCAGATGTGCAGCATTGTTTGTTGGAAAGCAGCGGCTTCTTTCGTGGTGTCCTATCATGGACACCATGCCTGTATTTTATTATGCTGTAATTTCCAGTTTTATGCAAAGCAACAATTCTTGGGTCTTCTGAGATCTCTTTTTTTTTTTTTTTTTTGCGAGGCATGGTCCACATAAGCAGATTCTTGCTGTTACAAAATGTTTTGTGTGCTTATTATAAGTCAAATTAGCTTTTGTTGACATTATTAGCCTAGGGGTTCACATACTTTTTATTGCCACTGTATATAATACATTGATATCCACTATATCAGTCAAGTTTTTTTTTTTTTTCATGATCTATTTATTTTTTATTTTATTGTATTTTTTTAACAACCAAACACCCTCTCCCTCCACAGATGTTTTGGGCTGCTTTGAATTCAAGAAACGCCCCTTCAAATGCAGTAGGGTCAAATGTTCTTGTTAACTGCCCCATCCTTCAATAGCAAACTCTTTGTAAACAAAATTATGTTGTCACATAATCACAAATAGTCCTTATTTTTGACTTGTAAATGTGTGTGTCCATATATTAATGCTTCAGGTTTCTGATGTCAAAAACTTGAGAATATGGGAATGAGTCATATTTGCAGTTCTGTTTCAATAGTATTTTTAGACTGGAAGGCAAGATTTGAGTTCTGACATGTGCAGTATATTTTCATTGTATAATTAACTCTTTATTTTATTGTATTTTTTTCTCGAAAGTTCAAGGAAAATTAGATTTCCCGTTATATGACCTGTTTAGTAAAGAAACACGCAAAGAACTTTGCGAATGAAGGATGTTCCAGTTCTGTGGAAATCTTCCGTGTGTTTCTGCCCAATAGTCAGTTTAACAGTGAAAAATGAAAGGTGTGTTGGTGCTCTGTGTGTGAAAGCTTTCTTGCGGGTTTCGGGGCCTCCTCTTTGCTCTCTCCAGTGGCCGGCCTTGCAGCTGCCGGGCCCCGTCAATTGGCATGTAGATGAAAGCGTGCCTCGTGCTCCTCTGTCCTCTGTGATAGCCTGACCACAGTACCGTCACAGACGTGTCCATTAACTGTACCACTGGCCCACTGACAGCAAAACTCTCCTGAAACCGACAGACACCCAGAGGCCCCAAGCTGAGAAAACTATCATACACACAGTATGCTCTTTACTGATTTATTAGCAAGGGATCTCCCAGAATTCATTTTTTACCTGACTTTAAAGGGAAACCAGGATTGGTTTCTTAAGGACATAAAAACATGGAATGTGTTTGGTTTGGATATGCATAGCTTTCCAGAGGCCACAGATCCAGGCTTTGGCAGCGGCACGCGACCACAATCTCTCTATAGAATGGCAGAGCTCTTTGAAAAGTTTTGTGACTTGAAGGCGTAGCATATATGTATGTAAATTCTGTTGCTTCCCTCATGTGTTCTGGACTAGATCACTCATTTGGGGAAATTGAATGCTGCAGCTGTGGATATATGCATAAAGCATAATGTACTGAAAAGTTTGAACTCAAATTGAATCATGTTAAGTTACATTGACATTTGTGATAAAGTTGTTCGTATTAATGTGAATTGTAATTCTGAACAAAAAATGCAAACTTGGACAAAGTTTATTGCAGATTTTCAGTACACTAGTTTTGCTCACTTCTTTACTTAGTCTATGAGAAATGTCAGTCATTGAACTTTTAAACCATGTCATTGTTGAGAAAGACCAATAGTCATTTGATTTGTTTGTTTTACCATTGGTTTACAGCGTAGAATGGGTTTGATCACTCTTGCACAAAAGCCATTTGGAGCTGGGATGAGTCTTTGTTTCCCAAACTTAACACTCTGGTGTTAAAGGTAATCCTGTGCTTAACCTTTGCCCCTTTCCTCTGACCACTGAGAGTAACTCCAGCTTAACTTCACTAACCTTTTAGGGGACAGCTCTCCTCTGCTGTGGAAGAAGTGATCCCTAGTCCTTCAAGCCTTGTAGCACGGAAGGTGAAAGACAAGATGAAAGTTTCTTGTCCTCAAAATCTACAGAGTGGATGAGCGTTACACATTAGGAGCCTTGTATTATTTCTAAAAGTTAAATGCTAAGTATTAGTTGTTGACCAATATATCGCAGAGGCCAATAAATCAGCCGATATGCTGAATTGTTGAATAATCGGCATCGGCTGATAAATTTCCTTGTGGCCGATTTGTTTCTTGAGGGTGCGGAAAATCACCTGCTCACATGTAAAATGACTGAGACATGTAAACGACCAGTCACAGTTTGTTTAGTTGTTACATACAATCTTGTTACTACAATGATAGACCGGTGTGCAATACAGTGTCATTTAAACAGTCCACATATCAGAGGCAGACGCGTTTGAGCTCTTAAATTTAAAGTTAAGTTAAAGTGCTCGCCTGTTTCCTTCTCCCTCTCTCCCCTCAACAGTTGAATTTGTAAGTTTTAACTGTCTTGTGTAATGATAAAAAGGCAAATATCACTAAAACTAATATGCTCATATTTGCAGTAGGTATATGATATCTTGTTTAAACAGATGTAATAAACCAACCTCACACAGCATCAGCAGCTCCAGCATCCTGTGGAGCGCTCATAAATCTTCCTCTAAAGCATGTATTCTAATAGTCTCTCCTCAACAGTTCTCTGTAACTTTAGCAAATATCAATAAAACATCTATTATATACCATCTGCAAATATACAGATATCTTGTTTAAACAGATATAATTTACGAACCTCACGAAAATCCAGCATTTTCTTCCAGTCAAGCACTCATCTAATATCTTCACATATTTCATCAGCCAGACTCAAAACTTCTGGATCAAAATTTCCTCTGATTCACAAATCATGATGACAATCCAAGCAGTCGATACAGGCCATTTAAACTGTCAGGAGATTGAGGCTTGTGCTGGATCCACATGAGCATGTGAGTGCTACTTCAAAGTAAAAGCGCTTCATGTGTGCTATGAGTAAATGTCTTGTACTGTACACTGTATGTGCAATATGTTTGATTCTGTATTTTTTGAGTAATGCGATTGCTAACATGGACATGACATCCATGGTTGCTTGACTACTGTGTGTACTGTTATTTCCTTCTTCCTAATATATGAACAATTTCTTTATGTGCAAATAAATTATTCAACAGAAATCAGAAGAAACTGCTGTCTACTATTTAAAATGCAATATTATTGATTTTAGATTATTTTTTTTACAATGTTAAATTTAGAGTGAAATTTTGTAAATATAGTGCTAAATAAGAGTTTATTCATGTTTTTTAGCAATTTTATGTTATTTACTATATTAAATTGTGTGATATATCGGCATTGTATCTGTCTATTGGCCACCCTGCTCTCTGGATATCGGCATCGGTCATTAAAAAAAACTCATATTGGTCGATCATTGAGTATTAATGTCAAATGTACTAGTACATTGGTACCAAGTCTGTACCAGTCATTCAACAGTATCAGTAGTACTGAGAACCGACTTAATTTGGTGTATGCACAAAATCTGACTGACAGACGGCTTCTTTCGAACGGTCACTTTTCATAAGTTTAAAATTATTTAAATAGGCGGGACAAAAATAAAATCTGATTTTTGTCAAAATGTCAGAACTGTGCTAGTGATTGACCGATATATATCGGCCAGGCCAATTAACCAGCCAAAATTTGTCAATTTTACAATTTATCAGCAACGGCTGATTACCATGTTCCCTTGGCCAATTAGTAAAGGTTTTAACATTCCCTTGTGTCGGTTTCTTGAAACAATCACTTCCGGTCAGAAGCATTATGTGCATTCACGAGAAGGCGGAATTCACAAGGTTTCTCCTGTGATGTATTCATGTTGGCATGAATGGATGTAGTCTCATAGTTTTTCAGGCTTAAATCAAGCTTCATCCTGCTAAACTAATATCATTCTTGTTCAAATAATGTCCAAACAAACGCATGCAGTTACATACTCCAGTTACCTTTATCACTTTGGGATTTGGTCTAGTGAAAATTTTGAGTGACTAGTGACCTTAGAAACTCGAGGACTCGGGTACTCAGACGTGGCAGCAATGGTCCATCATGAAAACGATGATCGATAGTGATCACGTATGATGTGACTTTTCACTTAATTTGAAATCCAGTGACAATTACCTGACAACTAACACAAACTCAAAATTATTTTTGATTTTGAGTACATCGATTATCAGAGATTTCTCATGGCAAACAAACTGATACGACACTGCAATGCTATCGTTACAATGATCAAAACAAAGAGAGTGTAATTAACTGTGTTTTGAACTCCTGTCTCTGTAAAACGTTTGTTAAACACGCTTTATTATCATTTAATATAAGAACTTTGACCTGAAGCTCCATCTACTATTTTGTTTACATTGTTCAGTTAGTATTCAGCATGAACACACCGTGTGTAGAGTTATTAGCAAGCTGGTGCACATTTACTAACATCAGTACGATCGTTTGCATAGAGACATTTTCCAAGAACATGTCAAGTGAGTTTTCTTTTTTTCTTTTTTTTTCTTTTGTCTGTATTATGAACATTAACACATTTATACTTCCATCATTACATTATTGTAGTAGCAGTAGCATCATAAACAACAATAACAGTGTAAGCGGTGCATATTATGGCCCCATATAGCGTGTTAGTGTAATAAATTCACAATGTAAACAAGACAATTGAAACATTTTTCTACTGCATATATATTACTTTAAATCATCATCGAGTGGTTAAAACAGCTTCTTTTACTGAACGTGACTTCTGCTCAAAAAATTAAGCAATTATCAGCTTTTTTCACACAAAATGAACAATAAAACAATAATACCATCACTGACATATAGGTGGAGCTCTTTCCAGATGTAATGTTACTATAAAAGTACTATTGTTCAGTGTCAAAAACATGCCAATGCTTTTTTTTGTTGTTGATCATTTAAGAGGTCGACAGATAGTTGATTTTGCTGATACGATCAAAGTCAATGGAAAAGGTCAATAACTGATGAATCAGTCAGTAGCAGTGGCGGCCCGTGCATTTACAGTCTAGGCCTTCTGTGTGATTCATGGCATTTAAAAACCCCCTCTGTTTTTAAAATGAATAATACATCCTATGCCTTTGGGCATCATACATTATATCGCAACTAACTAATAATTCCAACTGACATTTTAAAAACACGTCCACGCAAGAAAGCCAGAACTTGAAATGACACTTGTGCTCAAACAAGCCAAATTTTAACTGCAGCATGACTGTTTTGTGAAATGAACGTCTACTGAACAGACATTCAACAATCATAATTTTTCATATGAATCTACCTAGGAGGTCTATAATACCTGGAAAAATCAATCTAATAATATTTATATTTAAATGTTGCTTGCAATACATTTCGTTTTGTCAGGGTACACAGTTATGCTGCGTTCCATTCAAGTTGGATGTGGGATTTTCCTACTTGATATCTCCGACCATAAATGCATTACATTCCCTGATATTCGGATCTGCAACGCTCCCGTTAGTTGAGCAGGGCTCTCAATTAGAGATGTCTCCTAGCAACCCAACTAATAAACAATACTGCAGCGCTAGCATTTGTGTTTCAGGTGTACGATTATCAAAAGAGATTATAATGTTTTATACACCTTGACTTGACCACTTGACTTGACCAAATTGATATGGTTTTGAAATTGATATAAAGTGAAATTTTACTTGTATCTGTATCGACCGTAGCCATTTTTTGACTCCTCTATGTTGAGACCAGAGGAGGTCTGTGTATGTTTAAAGGCAGAGCTCTGCAGCATGTTTGAGTTGGCTGCATGCGTGACCACATGTTCCGCTGGGCCCATCTGCAGCGATTATTTATTTACACGCTGTGCTGCTTAACCCTGAGCAGGGCAAGGGCATCACAAACCTCAGCAGCAGGCCAGGATGGACTTCTAATGTACCAAACCTGTGTCTCTTTAAACTTAACTCTAATCCCTCTTTCTCTCCGTACCTCCCTCAATCATTCAGAGAGCCTGCTTGATTCTTCCCAGACCGTCACTCATGACATTCTTAGTGCTCCAGACTAAGAAAAATGACTAGCAATAAGTTATGGTATGAGGTGTTCTTAAAGGTAAAGTGTGTCATTTTTTTCTTACCCATTTTGCAGCTGTATAAGTAGAAAAAATCAACCACTAGGCCATTCATAATTTAAAATGAAATCAAATCAATTAAAAAAATGTAAACTAAAAGCAAAATTACTCTGAGAATCCTGACCAGTTCGACATAGCAACATTGGCTCAACCATTGGTGTGATTGTTTAGGTGGGACTATATGTTTGTCCATTTTCTAATGAAACATTTAGGATCACAATGACTTTATTAGTTGACAAATGACAGAATCTTTCAAAATATGAAATAAACTTTGCATCTGCGACCATTTTAGTCAGTCTGGAGCACTGATTCTTACATGCACTGTTTATGACATGGGACACCAGAGGAGACAGATATTACACGGATAAAGGAAGACTGCTGTTATCTGTTATGGATGGTCTGAAGTCCCTGTTATCAGGAATTCATCAGGGTTCTTGAAAACAGGCTAACGTAGTCTCTGCATTCCAGTGTGGAGAGGTTTAACTGTGTGAAAGGTCTGCCATCCCACTTTGAACAACGAGCACTGTGAACTGGGCCAGTTATTCACCTTTATCTCCGTGCACAGCCCTTGGTTTTCAAGTAATGCTTCACTAATCTTTTTGGAGGGTCCGCTGGGGTTAGTGTGTGACTAAATGCACAGCTCTGTAAAACGCTTTTGTTTCTCCTCAATGTTTTATTTTTTTCCATTTATTTTTGGGTGTATGAATAGGACCTGCAATCTCTTATTTAACACTGTGGCCCCATGGGAAAGTGAACATTTACAGTGACAGAAAACATTTCAATTCTATTTACACGAGTTGTGCAAAGAAAAAAAATGGCTTCTTTCAGCTTGTTGAACATGCGTTTTCATTTGGGCATTACGGGACACCGGGACACCGGGACACACCTCGTAAAACCGAGAACGACTTCTGGTCACCCTAGTTTTCTACCTTCTTTGCTTCTATCTATGATGTACTGTAGTGATTCCCTCCCGCTCTGTCTTTACTTTTGTAATGAGGGCAATAGACCATCTGCTAATACTATCACTGCCTAGTGGCGTCTTCATGTTATGGTGATAGCGGGTTTAAAGTTTTAAAGACCTATCGCAACAAAAACGAAAACTAAATAATTTTTATGATTAATTTCATTTTATTTCAGAGTCATGAAAATGTATTTTAGTTAAATTTTTTCCAATTATGTTTATTTGTATTTTTTATTTCAGTTGACAAAAATGTTTTTTTTTTTACATTAACTTTTCGTTTTCGTTTAAGTTTACAATAATAACCTTAAGAAACCCCATAAGTTCAGAAAACTAGCTATAGCTATAATTGTAAGTGTATTGTCACTAAGGGTTTTTTATTTATTTAAGGGGTTTCTTGGTCTTGACATGGACTTGACTAAGGTGGACTCGAACTCAACACTTGTGATGAAATAAAGCAAGTGAGGAGAACAAGAAAAGTGTTTCTTGAGTGAGCTCACAAAGAGATCTTCTCACCCTCAACATGGAGACCTTAAAGTGTTTTACTGGGAAGGAGTGAATGGACACAATAGCCTGAGTCCCTCTCTTTGGAACAATGGGCTAGGGAAGGAAGTGTTATAAGGGGCCTATCCCTTGTCCTTGAAAGCATTGCTGCTCTCGATGAGGCTTGTCAACAGACCCCCCACCTAATCTCGGCAAGGGTCACATTTGCTTTTGCATCCTCCGTCCTTGCTCGAACAATCCCTCAATCTGTGTGAACCCCCCTACCCCAGTTTGGGATGGCACAAACCGGAAAAGTGGCTCACAAAGGGAGGTGCATTCTTCCGTGGAGAAAACAATGTGTAAACAAAGAAGACCACCAAGACATGGTAGGTGAACTGAACTGGATTTGTCTTTGCCTGCTGGAGCATAAGTATGCTGCGCCACCCTGTTGCTAGCTGGGAACGACATCTACGTGAGCGCTAGAAATCCATGCCTTGCTTGAAGAGCCAGAGAGATGAGCAAAACCATGAAAATCAGTTGGAATTTGGTGTCATTGTGTAACTTGAGGCTTGTTAAGAGAATGAGTTTGTAAGGGATGGTGTGTTTGATGCCGTGCCCTCCTCAGTGTCTAAGATTTCTGTCTGGAGATGTGGTAAAGTAAGAGCCCAGCTGTTCATTGAAGGCTTTTTCTGCTTCAAATGCTAGAGGCAAGTATGTTGAAAGGATATAGAAGTTTCCTACAGCACTCTTTTGAGGTGTGTCTCAATCAGCTCCCTGGTTTATAAGGAGGGGAATCGAACAGAATTTAACGATTCTGGTTCTGATTTATCTTAATGATTCTGGATCCTTAATGGTTCTATTAACAATTCTTTTAATGCCTTTGAGATACTTAGTGGTACTTTTGTGGCTTTTTCTACACTAGAAGCACTAAATGCTCAATTCAAATCAACCAGATAATTTCAGTCAGTTGGACAGCACTGGGCAAGCTGTATGTTTCATACATAAGAACCGGCTCATTAGAGTTATTTTATTGCTTACTTTTGTGAGGGACATTGTCGTGTTCTCAGTTTTCTGATAAGGCACGGAAACCCAGAGTGGTAGCTGTCGCCAGTCCTAATTTACAGAGCCGATAAGAGGGGCAGTGGAGCTGTCTTTCTCCTTCCTTTGCCAAACATGCAATTTCCCAGCACTCCAGTGTCAGGTCATAAGGGCTGAAATGAAGCTGTAAACTTCCTAGAATCTGTCACCTCTGATCTGCACCCGGAGTTCCTCAAATATGTAAGACGTAACTGATGCAGATGCTTAACAATCCGCCCCTTCGACAGCTTTCCTTCTGTGTACTCAAGAGATTCCTTCAGCAGCCATTACAGAAGAGGAAGCTCATCTTTCGTCAAACCATTGTTTCAGGGGTCATTCGCTCATGCCTGCCGAGCGCTTTTTGCTAGAGCAGGAAGAAGACGATGTATAGAAATCAAAAATGTACAAACAATTAGATCAATTATCATAGTTGCACTTGTAGACTTTACCTATTATAGTTGTGCAAGCTGATACAGCTCCTTGAATGGGAAAAGACGGGAATCTTGAAATATGTTTGCCAATATTTTGTTTCAGTATTACGTCAAATCACAAATGAAGTCTGACAATAATGGCATATTTAGTTTGACATGAATGGAAGCAAGGATATGAGGGATGGGAGTACAGTCTTTTCAAATGTGTTGTTCCATCCTAAGGTCCTAGGTCATGTCTAGTTTTCACAACCCATGTTTTACTGACTTTTTTTGTCCACTTGAATAGCTTTATCATGAGGTATTTTCAATGTTTCGTAAGCTAAATTATCAACACCAACGTACACAACAGTAAAACCCATTGAACAATGTATTTCTTTCTCTCACAGACTTGTTTTCATTTGTGTCAAATTAAATATATCTACACTGACTAAGATCTATGATGTTATGAAATTAGCTTCTTTAGCTCAAATCCGACTAAAAACTGTGTTTTGTGGGCTAGTCCAGGTGTATTCTGGTGACAAAAGACCAGGCGATACCTTGGCCTAAAAGGTTGGCGATTGGCTCTTTGAATTGAAAGGGGGGGATATCCACTTTGAAGAATAAAGTACATGCATATTTTTTATTTACTAAATCACAGCCGGTTTAGTTTATTTGCAGTTCTGTTGAGGTTTAGTAATTGCGCAAGACCAGGTAATAATTTAGATTTTAATTTGATTCATTCTGCAGCCTCAATTTGAACCTCAGAGTTTCTACTTCACGTCTTTAACCACTATGCTACCACCACAACTCATCAGTCACCTAGTTCCCATTCAAAGACTTTTGTCTGCATGTTTTTGAGTGTGTACTGTAGAGTTCATTTAAACATTTGAGACGTAATGCAATATACGTTCAGTCTGTTTGACTTGATTTGGTTTGACTTCCTGTTAAACAAGGCCTTTTTTTAACATTCATGGCTCATTTCAGATGGAGCACAATCTATGCAACTCAACTAACACTGCCAGTGAAAAATCCTGACCCATGCTTTTCTCTTGGGTGTGTATGTTTACGAATTGGCTCCAATGCATTGTCAGTTATAGTAGTGAAAGGCGTTGGCTGATCTTTTATAGATGAACATATAATTGTGTACTTTTGATATAAGCAGTGGGTGTCTAAGTTTAGTCTTTTCTTTTTTTAATAACAGACATACACCAAGTGTCACCCCACAGAAACAGGCAGACACTTGAAGTCAGCTTTACGAAATTCTTGATTATGCAGAGTCAAGTAAAATGGGCCAAATACATTCTTGTGGCAGAGAAAACCATTCTACATTTTACCTACTACTTTTAGCTTAAAAATTGAGAATTAGTCTAGCCTTACCAGTGTAGTAACCAAAGAGGAGATATTTTTTCCTACTCATAAACTGCATTAAAAATAACTTGAACAAATGTTTAGCAGATTAAATTTCTGTTACTCAAATGAATAAATTACATACAGTTTCTGCCTCACATCCAAAGACAACAGTGGTAAAGTTACCATTTGTTTTTAGAAATACTAAGCCTTTTCTTAAGACTCATCCCTATATGATGAGTATATGATAAGTAGTTCTGTATCAAAAACCATTTAAAAACATACAGGAACTAAATTATTTTTTAACGAGGTCCGGTTCCATCAACGGTTCTTGAATGTCTGATTTCTTCCACCAATGTGGACTGAACACTGTACTAAAATACTCCTGGGGTCATTCACACATGATGCGTTCTTGCACTCAAAACAGCTATACTGAGCCAACGGAATGGAAAAAAGTAGAAGAGTCTCTATGTATTTTGAAAAGTTTAACTACTTTTAACTTGACAAAGCATTTCTAAAATGTGACACTCATGGTGCAACAATCAAAGATGTTTATCTGGTGAATTTGTACATAGATAAACAGTTAAAGGTGTGTTTTTCAAAGTTAACCTTTTTTTTGTTTGTCTGGCACATTTGTACATACTGTAGATTTTCCAAGTTGAAACACATTTTTGAAAATGCAACTCTCATGCGTAAAACACGGTGCAACAACTAAAAACGTCTGTTTGACAAATTTGTTCATTGATAAACAATGAGTGTTTCTCAAGTTTGAACTACTGTACTTTTAACTTGACAAAGCAGTTTTAAAATGCACCACTTATGGCTCGAGACATGGTGCAATGACCAAAGACGTTTGTCTGGCTCATTTGTACATTTGAAAAACAATTTAAGGAGTGTTTTTCCAAGTTGAACTACTTTTAACTTGACACAATGTTTCGAATAAATGCAACGCTCATGCTGTGAGACATGGTGCAACGAACAAAGATATCTATTTGATCAAATAATTCAAAAAATGTGGTGAGAAATAATACAAAGTCAACAAACAGACAACACCTATTTATTTTGTGATGTTAAAAAAAAAATACGCCTTTACAGCATGACCAGTGTTGTCTGATTCGCAAACAAATGAGCAGGTTCATTTTAATGAATTGGTCAAAATGACACAAATCAGTCTGTCAAGAATCAGCTCGCCAAAAAGTACTACAAGAACTGTTAATTGAATCATTAACCAGAATCGGAACCAGAATACGATTCCCATCCCTAATGAAGAGCCCGTGTTTGGATGAAAGCTTGCGTATGGAAGGTAACTATGCTGAATTGAGATCCTGTCAATTAACTGCTCCTGTGGATTAAGAGGTTAAAGAGCTTTACTTCAAAGGGTTTTTTGTTGCTTTGGTCACTCATGATGGTGACAGCTCCATAAAAAGGACGGTCGAAGGGTCGTCTCATCACCATGACTTCACATCATGAGTGTATCCAGTGACTGTGTTCTAGGTCCCATTCTACCCCAATGTCGTCATTGTTTTGAACTTTGACCTTTCTAAACTGGGTATACAAAAACTGATTGACATTTAGGAATACACTTTGGTTTCCTCTGGCGTCTGTTTAAATTGTTCTTTTATAAAAGGGGAAGGGATCTGGAAATCTGATAGACTCAATGGATGTTGATGTTGATGCCTTGGGTCTTAAAAATCATAGATTGAGTAATTACACACAAAGTAATATGAAACACAATTCAGGCCACATTTCTGGGTGTGAATATATTGTACTGGCATGGAATCAGTATATGATTCTTAATAGTAAATCCCCTTGTATTGTTCTACAGTGATGAGATAACTGACTTAAAAATAAATAATGGTAATTTTGTTTCTCATGGCACAGTTTCAACAGGTCGCTAACTAAATGCAATGTCATGTGTGTTGTGCTGTCAACATTGTTCACTTTTATCGGTTACATTTACAGACGATATGAAATGGCATGAATACGCCCCTCATCTGCAGTTGTTCAGACTGTCAGATAGTCCCGCCCCCAACTCAAGCCATTGGTTTTAAGAGGGTCGATCTTAACAATCAGGAATTTTCATAGCAGCACAGAGACACAGTGTTTGCAGTTTACACGAAAATGTACCTTTGAATGACTTACTTATACTGTAGTTGTCTCAGCATATTAAGTTTTTATATATTATATATATATTATAAAGAAACATTATTGTTGTTTCAGTGGTGAAGAAAGTTCAGACAGGTCTGAGGACACTGTCTATGTGCTGCAGTATTCTCTCCCTCAAGAAACATTCTCTGAAGTTCAAAGAATCTTAAGAGCACTATAATGTGGTCTCTCATTTTCCATCCTCCTGCCAGTCTAACGCCTCTGAGTTGGACAGTAATATCACACTGAGGTGTGATATAAAGTGCCCTTTATTGTTCCAAAGAATAGACAATGATATTTAGTTCTGTATCTTCTAGCAAACTAACAGAAATCTCTAGTGTTCATCCAACCCGTTCTCATTAGAATTGGCTAAATTGTATGAAATCGAATTAGTATGTTCGTATGAGTTTGTACGAATTCTAGACGTGCAAATACCCGTTTCTATAATTCGGACGTAAGCGAAAGTTCCACATGTCTGATGTTGTGTACATGCTTATTAATTGTTAGGAGGGATGGGATGATTTGGTTATCTCATGATTCAATTTGATATACGGCATGAGGTTTACAATTCTATATAATTTTATTGATTTTTGATTTAATATAATAACACTTAAATGAAGAATTTTTTTATTTTCTGAAAAAATGTTTGAGCAAAATACTCATCAAAGTAAAGTTCTTTAATACACAATATAAATACTCAGAATTTGAATAATAAGAGTTTCTCTATAAGAAAAGATCACAAAAAAAAATTTTAAAAAATAAATAGTGGGCTAAATTCAGGCTGATCAGGTGCAGGACAAGCAATAGAATTGAGCAAAGCCTGTACTGAAAAAAGTATGCGAAAGTATATATTTTATCTTTTAATTTGTTTGTCATCATTATTATAATCAAAATTTGAATATCACTAAATTATATTAATATTATATCATTAAATTGTGTACATAATAATGATATGAGCTATCACTATTTGAAATAATGTGTACAATTTACAAGTAATACCATTCATATGTATAAGAAATGCTAAAAAGGTTACTGTCTCTAAGTGTTTAATGGGTGCCTCACTGTGTTTCGGTTCAGTGAACATCAATGAGAATCTCTTTGTTTCTTTAGCACATCCATGTTGCGTGAGATTAAAATGTATACATATTTTTACTTTTTATCTGACTGTAAAGAACAGAAAGGATGTTAAGACACATTATTCAATGAAAGTAGAGTCTGCCTCATCTTTGATGGACACACATTACACGGAGAAAACAATCCATTTTAATCTCAATCATTTTGCATCAAAAGAAGGTGATTTTTCTAATTCTAAAAGTTTTAAAAGCTTAATTCAAGCACTTCAAGGCCCTTGTGTGAAACCTGTAAACAGTGTAGAAAAAAAGAGCAGTAGTGGTAAAATCAAACAATAGCGAGATAATGTTGTTTGACCGATCATTTCATTTATGATCACATGTACAGAAAACAATGTTGCAAATTCCAAAATATGGAGTACTGCCAACAATATGGTTCATAATTATTTTGGTTTGCGAAATATATCGAAATTCAATATATTGTCCTATCCCTAATTGTTAGGGTAATTTGAAGCATAAAGAGTATGTTTTGTAGGATGGAAGAAAGTAATTTTCGCGTTTTAGAAGGAGAGAGAGTTACCTGATTGACTGTTGCAAAAGCACACATTCACACATTGCCGTGAGAGTGTTTTTTTTTTTTGGTTCATCAGACCTGCAATTGATGGTCTGTAGACATTTGAAGTCCTTTAGTGCATCCCAATTCACTATCCATACTCTATATATAGTATGCCAGGTTAGGATAAGTGTTTATCATATGCCAAAGGTGAAGTTGCATTCGTGTATGGTTTTTGAACTAATGTTGTCCACAATCCTTAGCAATTCAGGATTCTTCCAAAATTTTGGATCTGTAGAAAGGTGGTGTTTTTTTGTTTGTTTTTTTAGCATGAACTTAAAACAGTTTAAGGTATAGTGTGGACATTTTTGTGCCACTAGTGATTATCTGTTTTGAAGCTGCCTAGTAACCACCCAGAACACCCTAGTAATTGCCTAGTAACCACCCAGAACACCCTAGCAATTGCATAGTAACCACCCAAATCACCCTAGCGACCACCTATCAATGCCCAGCAACCACCCAAAACACCCTACCAGTTGCCTAGCGACCACCCAGATCAACCTAGAGACCACTCACTCAAGCTACCACCCAATACACCTTACCTAACAAACTGTTTTAAACTTGGAAAATTCTAAACAATATTTACTTGTCTAGTCACAGGGTTTTGTTTTACATGGAATTCTGTGTCTGTAATTGTGTCTGTTCGTGTACACTGATGTGTGTGTATAACTCTGTGTGGTAACAGGTCTCTAATACAGACACATTCCACACTGTCCACCAATAAATGACAGACAGCCTGTAAACACACTAGTCTCTCATTTACCTCTTGTGACACTAAACATGTACTCTCAGGAACTGAAAAGAGAACAATGAGTAAAACACTACTGCGTTGTCAGTAAGAAATTAATATTGAGTCAGTGTAGGTTAACATCCTTGCTGAAATAATGATTGACCAAAATATCAGTGAAGCTGCTCAATCGGCCAATATTTGTCTACTTTGGCATTTGTGCTGGCTGATAACCCTGCCAGAATACAGTATGCTGACAAACTTATCAATTGATAATGCACTTTTGTCTTCTTACAAATATTTTGAAAAAAGCTCTCGCAGATTGCAAATCTTTATTGGCAATATTTTGGTCAAAGGCTTTCGTCAGGCATTTTGAAGTTCTTTAATTTTTAAATGCAACAACTGACAATAACTACACATGGAAGGAGCAGATGGAAAACTGGAACTTTTGCTGCCAAAAGTTCTTACAGACCAGACTGAAACGAATGTCCAAAAATTTATTTTGAATGAAATTCCCTACCCCATATGATGCATGTGGCAATGTGGCTGGATCGGTTTGTAAAAATCTGTTTTCATGCAGTTCAGACTGTCGAATGTGCATAAATAACCTATCGGGGCTACCAGTGTGAAGCCTTGTTTTGTTTACAAGTTGATATTTTTTCTCGTAAACCCCAAGAAGTCAGCTGAGTCCATGTTTGATTGAAATGGCAGCCCTGCTTTATTAACATCTTGTACATCATCCTTTCATTGACTTTCTCCTTTCAGTTCTTGAATGATTTGCAGCTGATGTTCGTCTTCTGTGCTCTCTCTCTCTTGTGTTGTAGAGTTACTGGGCTCCACCAAAAGACTGAACATTAACTATCAGGATCCAGATGGGTGAGTTATTATTTAAAATGTTTGTTGTCAGTTAAAAATATGTTTTGTTTTTTAGTGTTGTCAGTCAATTAAAACATTTAATCGTGATTAATCGCTTGATTTTTCATAGTTAATTGCGATTAATCGCCAATTTTGAAAGTGCTGAAATTTAAATATATTTATATTCTTTTTTCTGTCAAAATGCATTTAGTTCCTTCTTAGAAAAGAAAACAATATTGTAACGCAGTTCAGTGGAGAGGAGGAGGCGAGAACCGGCTTGGCAATATAAATAATATTTTCATGATAAACTAAAACAAAAGACAAAACACACACATGACAGAAACGGAAATGTCCGTAAACAATCCCTCTCTCCCGCTCCACCATCCGCAATCAGCCTTTATCCCTCTCCGAGGCTCAATTAGCCCGATAAGGGCTATTTAATTAACACTTTTCAAAGTGTAAGTTGGAGGTTAACTAATTGAAATATCTTGTCTCCATAGTTTGCGTTTTCATTGCAGTGGCCATTAAATCTCCTAAATTCTCATCATCCACAATATCAATAGTGGCTATCTGCTTTGCTACAGCAATCATGAAGCTGCATTTATATGATTTGGCTTCACTACAGCAGGATGTGTGAATGCAGCTTATCACAATCCCATCTGACTTTGTTTTATACAAACAATTATGGTTAAAAGGTCCTTTCGTCATTACTTGATCATAATGACACATCGCAAAGTTTACACTCTATTCTAGCCAGAGTTCAACACTCACAGGAGCTGAATAAAATGTCAGAATCTGATGTGATAATTGGCAATTTGATAATCGCGATTCAGAAAAATGTACGCGTTAAACATTCTAAATTAATCGCATGCGTTAACATGTTAATTTTGACAGATCTAGTTTTTTAATGATAGAGATGAATGAAATGCATCTCTAAATATTTTTAACACAATATAATATTTCTTTAAATTCATTATAATAGAGATATCAATTTCTTAAAAAAGCTTACATTTCATTTTAAAAAGACTACAGGACTAAAATATCATCCATATATTGACCCATATATTGTTTATATATTTTTTTATTTGAGAGAATCACATGCAATTATAAAATATATTTTGCATAAAGAAAATCAAGTTCATTTTTATGCCATGAGCACGTTTCCATTATTCTCAATGTGGATTTTCATTAGATTCTCATTAGTCATACAGTATTTTTTACTGTATTACAGTAAAAATAGCATTATTATAATATTATTTTATAATATTTTTTTTTATTAACACAAATTAAAGGCAGTAGAACAAATGCTATGATTATATATAAATACTTGACAACTAAATTAATACAATTGCTCCATTACATTGTGAGTATTGTGGGTGAAAATGTTCTTAATTCTAATAAAAAATAATGTCATAATGCAAAAATTCTTTTCTTCTGTGGAACTCAAAACGTGAAATTGAATATCCTTGCCAGTCTTCCAAATAATAAAAGTGAAAAGGGATGGGTGTTGTCAAGCTCCAAAAGACAAAAAATTTTTTTTTAAAAATTAAAAAATAAAGTATCATAAAAGTAGTCCATTAATTTGTTGTTCACTGAAAATCTTACCCTTCACTGTAGCTCTCAAATGAAAAAAGGTGCCACTGACATTGAAACACGACATTGAGACACATGAGAGTAAATGGTGTTTCCTATTGATGTTCCATTTTTGTTGTCCACATGAGTTTTGGGAGAAGATTTTTAGTGAATAACAATTTTGGTTTCGGTATTCATAAAGCTATCGGATGGCTTCAGAAACCTTCAAATATATTGCACGATTGTTGTATTTTTAGATACTTTCATGAGACTTTTTAATTAAATCTTTTTTTTTTACAGCACCCGTCCCCATCAATTTCATTATATGGAAAAGAATGTCCAGGATATAATTAAAAAAAGTTTTTGACCCACAGAAGTTACTTTTAACAACATGAGAGTGAGTAAATGATGAGGGAATTTTAACTTTTCTGTGAACTATTTCTGTATCCCACTGTTAAGTTGCACTTTCATGCAAGCTGGATGCCTTGAAATAACTCTGCCATCCCTTCATCTTTGACATGATCATGTCTGATGAACTTCATATACATACTAAGTGCAATATGTGCTATTAGCCCTAACATTTGTGTTGTATACACGTCTAGTCTAATTTCAGCAAGATACCTTACCTGTGTCGCCTCTTAAACTGACAAAGTACTGCTGGTTCCTCAGTCCATTAAAACATGTTATGTCAACAGTGTCTTTGAGATAAGACTGGCCTCTCACAGGGCTGTAAAATTATATATTGACCACATATATTAAGAGTCAAGTCTTTGGCGACATTTAGGTGCTTTTGGGTCGCCACCACCTATCTGGCTTAAAGATGGAAAGGGGGGTGGGTCGGTTGAGGGGTCAGAGAAGGCCATTCGTGGATAAAGACTTTAATGAATGAGATAGGAGTGTTTACAAAGCAGCCAATAGGCATCATTGAGGCCGGATGGGAAAGCCAAAAGGAAAACATGGAATGATGGATGGAGATTTATGGGAGGCATTAAGTGCTGATCCCTGCTTTCATGTGTGACTGGTGTGAACACAAACTAATGGAGTCTGTCATGAGGAAATCTGGCACTATATGACATGGAACCTCTTTATTGGTATAAAAGATAATATTAAAGATAAACTTCTTCTGTTAGACTGGCTAATGTGCTTAAGAAGAGATTAAATGGAGATTGTACAAATTGGGCACTTAAAATTCATTTTGTATTTTTTTTCAGCAAATTATCTCTGAAAGGTGCCTTCAGAGCATGTTGATCGTCAACATCAGGAGGTCACACTAAATAATTTTTTATTATTGCAAAGTTTGACAATGACCACAATGAGCTGTAAATTATCGGTTATTGTATCAGCCAGAATGAGCTGTGAATTATCTGTAATCATAACGGCCACAGTGAGCTGTGAATTATAGTGAATTTATCGGCCACAGTGAGCTGTGAATTATAGTGAATTTATCGGCCACAGTGAGCTGTGAATTATCGATGATCAGTTTCGGCCACAATGAGCTGTGAATTATCGTAATCGTATCTGCCACAATGAACTGTAAATTACATGTTATCGGTATTGGCTACAATGAGCTGTGAATTATGGGTAATCTTATCGGCCACAATGAGCTGTGAATTATAGTGAATTTATCGTCCACAGTGAGCTGTGAATTATCGATGATTGGTTTCGGCCACAATGAACTGTGAATTACCTGTTATCGGTATCGGCCACAATGAGCTGTGAATTACCTGTTATCGGTATCGGCCACAATGAGCTGTGAATTACCTGTTATCGGTATCGGCCACAATGAGCTGTGAATTACCTGTTATCGGTATCGGCCACAATGAGCTGTGAATTACCTGTTATCGGTATCGGCCACAATGAGCTGTGAATTACCTGTTATCGGTATCGGCCACAATGAGCTGTGAATTACCTGTTATCGGTATCGGCCACAATGAGCTGTGAATTACCTGTTATCGGTATCGGCCACAATGAGCTGTGAATTACCTGTTATCGGTATCAACCACAATGAACTGTGAATTACCTGTTATCGGTATCAACCACAATGAACTGTGAATTACCTGTTATCGGTATCAACCACAATGAACTGTGAATTACCTGTTATCGGTATCAACCACAATGAGCTGTGAATTACCTGTTATCGGTATCTGCATCAATGAGCTGTAAATGACCTGTTATCGGTATCAACCACAATGAACTGTGAATTACCTGTTATCGGTATCGGCCACAATGAACTGTGAATTACCTGTTATCGGTATCGGCCACAATGAGCTGTGAATTACCTGTTATCGGTATCAACCACAATGAACTGTGAATTACCTGTTATCGGTATCAACCACAATGAACTGTGAATTACCTGTTATCGGTATCGGCATCAATGAGCTGTAAATGACCTGTTATCGGTATCAACCACAATGAACTGTAACTTTTCGGTTATTGTATCGGCCACGGGCTTTGAATTGTAGTGAACAGTATCAGCCACAATGATCTGGGAAATATCTGTGATAAGTAGGGCTGGGTATAGAGTTCCATACATTTCTTGTCGTTCGGTACCAAATTTCGATACCTAAGGGGTTAATCTCGTCAACGTCAGTGATAAGCATGTAGCATGCTAGATGTGCCCAAATCTAAAAGTGCTGGTGATTGGCTGTGTTAAGGCATCAAGGATAAACACTAGTATCAGAAAATGGTTTGAGTTCCAGGGCTGAGAAAGAATGTTATAAGTAACATTGCTAACACTGTTCTACATTACAGAGAAATACTAAACAGCTATTTGGCTTGTTTTCCCATTAATCTATTAAATTATTATTATTAGACTATTATTATTATCAAATTAATGTAACAAATAATTTGCCCATAGACACAAAGACACACATTTGAAGAAACACTCTTTATTATATTATTAAGTACGGATGTCAGGAAAGATATCGGTATCTGTATCGATATCGAACATTTTTTAACAATACCCAGCCCTGGTGATAAGTATTGGGCCCAGAAATTCAGTGTCATTCATCCTTAATATAAACATCAAAATTAAATAGACAAATTCAATATTTTTGCAAATTTAGCCTAAATTATCATTCAGTAGGGGCTAGCTAGATGCTAAACCAAATGTCGGTTTGTACTAATTGATAAACATATATTTCCCTTAAATTAAAGAATACATTGATACATTTTCTAACAATAACTAGGGTAACAGGGTTGAATGGTTGAGCTTGATAAATCCAGTTAACACAAATTAATAGTATGTTACATTTTTAATATCATGTCATATCAGGGTTATGCTCAAAATGTTGTACACAGCTAAATATAAAAGTTTTGGTTACATTTTTTTTACTACAATGAATTGAATATCCTCTGAGATGAACAGGCCAAAATCACCCTATTGAGGGCCTACAGAAATTGTATGTGTTTAATACTAGGTACGTTTCATGCTAGGCTAATTTTATGCTAGAAAATAGTTTATCTAACATGTTCCATAGTTCTCACAATGAAAACTTGGCATTTGTGCATCTAATGCTGTAAAATACAGTTAATAGGACTGCAAAGTGTTTGTGGAAAGTGCCTGATAGCAGTACACTCCAACAATTGCACAAGATGCATCAGTCACGTTGTTTTATTTTGTTGTTTTTTTTTAAGTTGTCATGGTATCTGATGGGTTTGGTTATATAACATCTCTGTCCAATGGAATGTTTCTGACAGAAGAGGAAAACAGAATAGGGGTCGAAAGGATGTAGTTAAACTTTCTCCAATTGTGTGTAACACACTCATGCAGAGGCATGAATCAGGCTTCGGGCAATTCGGGTGAATCTTACAAAATATGTCAATAACATATCCAAATCCACACCTAAAAAAATAAATAAATATATATATATATATTACAAAAACATTTTAAAATGGAGAGGGAAAGGCCAACACAGAGTTGCAGTTAGAGAGAGAGAGAGAGAGAGAGAGAGAGAGAGAGAGAGAGAAAAAAAAACTCTTAATCACCGGTTCTTCGATACGTCGTATCTTGGTCCTCGTCCACCTCTCCACCCTCTGACAGCTGAGCCTCCCCGGACAGATCGGAGGCTGACCCCTGGCCCCTGGCAGATGGAATGCCCCGCCGCATTTTTGGTGGACAGTAGGGGTCTCCCCCTCCCCTGGCAGCGGTAACCGCTCCAGGTGGTTGATTGAGAGCCCCTCCTCCCTTCGTGGTCGGTGGCCGTTCCTCCGCTTCCAGGCAGCCGGGCTCCTCCGGTGGATGGCCGCGGCTCCTCCGTTGGGGTGGATGGTAGTGGCGAGGACTCTACTACACGGTGCATCCCTCCTCCTTCCTGGATTTTGGCACCAGTGTAAAGGGGGTTTGTGGCAGCGGGGGTGTGGTCAAGTGCCCGTCCCGAGAGAGAGAAAGCAGTAAGGGCACTTACACCTGAGCTAAATTATGACTAACACCTGTCTGTAACTCCTGTGAGCACGGGGAGAGCGGATAAAACCACAGGGTTAAAGGGAAAGGAGGAGGCAAGAACCGGCTTGATGATATAAAGTTTAATTAAGAACTAAATAGTTCTTAATTAGTTTAATTAAGAACTAAAGAAAAAGACAAACACACAAAGGTGTCGGACAGATGCCCGTAAATCTCTCTCTTTCCCACTGCAGTCTCCAGTCAGCCTTTATCCCTCTCTAAGGCGTGATATAGGGGCCGGGTTTGTAGCATCACAACCCGGCCCCGCCCTCCGCCCTGTCACAGTGACATTTCACCCCACACTTCCTGTAGCACTTGCCATAGTCTTGTCAGTCACTTCTCATGCACCTTACAGTCTAGCTGTTCCCACAAAACTTAATGGGGTTAAGATCCATAACACTCTTTTCCAATTATCTGTTGTCCAATATCTGTGTTTCTTTGACCACTCGAACCTTTTCTTTTTGATTTTCTGTTTCAAAGTGTCTTTTTCTTTGCAATTCTTCCCATAAGTCCTGCACCCCTGAGTTTTTTCTTTACTGTTGTACATGAAACTTGTGTTTAGCGGATAGAATTCAATGAAGCTGTCAGCGGAGGACATGTGAGGCATCTCTTTATCAAACTAGAGACTCTGATGTACTTATCCTCTTGTTTAGTTGTACATCTGGTCTTCCACATCTCTTTCTGTCCTTGTTAGAGTCAGTTGTTCTTTGTCTTTGATGACTGTAGTGTACACCTTTGTATGAAATCTTTAAATTTCAAGCATTGTATATGCTTCATTCATCAAAACAATGATTGACTGATGACTTTCTAGAGATTGATGTTTCTTTTTTGCCATTTTTTGGATCTAATATTGACCTGAAGACATGCCAGTCTATTGCTTATTGTGCAACTCAAAAACAAACACAAAGACAATGTTAAGCTTCATTAAATGAACCAAACAGCTTTCAACTGTGTTTGATATAAATCAAGTGATTTTCTAATACTAAATTATCAATTTATCATGATTACTGAAATATAAGATGTTAGTGTGATGGCTGCTGGTAATGGGGTCTGTCTAGATTTGATCAAAAATGACATTTTTCAAATAGTGATGGTGTTGTTTTTACATCAGTAATGTCCTGAATATACTTTGATCAGTTGAATGCCACTTTCGTGAATTAAAGTACCAATTTTCTTCTAAAACAGCAAAATCTGTACATTATTCCAAACTGTGTGTGTGTATGTTTTGACAAGCACTTTTTATTCAAAATTATTTTTTTTATTATTTTGTGGTGAAATGTGACAGAAATCTTTTTATGTGATTTACCCTTAAAAGGGATACTGTAGTTGCACATCATGCTCTTAATTGTGAAAGTGTTTAATGCTGGTGTATGCCCAAGTTTCATACTAAAAGACGAGAAATTAATCCTAGGGGTGGGGGCGTTCAGCAAATTCTAATTGTGTAGTGTTTAGGTTTTGCTTGCCTGTGAGACAAATTAGTATTTGAGGCGCCTTTGATTTTCTGGGTAACTGTTGGGATTTGTATGGGGGACGTTTCCATGGCAAAAGTCCTGGAATGTGTGTGAATGAATGCCCGGGCCAGTGTGAGAGGGACTGTTTGGAGCCCTGTCCTTTGTCCATGCAGGGCCGTGCTGCCAGGACATATCAAATCCATCCTGACATCCTGAGAAATGAAGTCGATAGTGGAAAGGGCTCGTAACATAGCCCTCGCTGAGCTCTGGGAACTTTTAAGAATTGTGCAGTTTTGGGTAAATCAGCAACTGCTCAGTATTGCTGCAGGCGTCCTGCGGTGTAAAACTGTGTTTTTGTCTGTTGGGATGGCAAAGTGTAGCAGACCTGTGTAGCTAGAAAAGAACATGGTATTATTCCAATTAATTCAACTAATTCTAGCATTTAAAACATTAAAAGTATTAAGCAATTTGCCTCTTTTCACTTTTAATTGGTGCTGAACAAGTTGATAATATTCTGAAGGTTAAATAACAGCTTAAGGATATAATATACAAAGCAGAATAAAAGTGTCATTAAAGTAGTCTAAGACTCGCTGTATTCCAGGTCTTTTGAAACCATATGATTGTGTCAGAAACAAACAAAAATTTAAGTTGTTGTTCAATTATCTTTCCCTATGCCATTTCTCTAAAATGTTACTTGCAGTTGAGGATAATGAATATAACTGAATATTGACTTAAATGACAAAGAATCAGTCACTGGCAGGGGCGTTTCTAGGACTTGAGGAGGTTCGGCGCTTAACCCGGCCCCATTTAAGTGGGTGTGGCTTTAGGTGACCCCCCCATCTATTTTAAATAAACGCGCTCTACCTTTATGTTTTTTCTGCACTCTGGCACCTTACTTACGATTAAAGTACAGTGATTCCCACAGGATTTTGTGAGACTATGGAGGGTGGACCTCTGATTCTTTAGGGGGGTTCGGGACATGCTCCCCCATAAGAAAATGTAAATTAAGTTAAATACTTCTGTCTGGTGCACTTTGAGAGCAAAATTAAGAGGCTAGTGTTGTGCTCTTGTAAAAAAAGTTTGTGCTCTTAAAGCTGCAGTAGGCAACATTGAAATAAATGTAATTGTGAAAAACAGTGCCCCCAATTATTCCCCATGTACATGATGCTCTTCATCACCAGCCAGGGTTTAATTGACAGAGCCAAGGCCTACCTCGCCAAAAGCGATTGGCCAAAATTAGCT
The DNA here is from genome assembly GCA_032164185.1 of Moxostoma hubbsi. Lineage (NCBI taxonomy): Eukaryota > Metazoa > Chordata > Actinopteri > Cypriniformes > Catostomidae > Moxostoma > Moxostoma hubbsi. The sequence goes on along the minus strand of JAVLUX010000007.1, from coordinate 9,266,847 downwards.
GGATTGACACTACCCGACCCACAATTTTAACTCAGAGTTAGAGTCTGCTAACTAGAGTGGTGCTAACTAATTGCTCATGGGGCCTCATTTAGCTTAGACCATGTCTCTTCCTCATCTGGGGTTTAACATCTCTTAAAATATTTTTGTATGCTCGTTCTGAAAGCAGGGTACAAACTAGGGATATCAGTTTCAGCTTTTTATCTTGTAATGTTACCTCAGACTGCTAAAGATAGCTAGCTACTGAAGCCATAAGCAGTGTAATGTTGCCTAGTAACCTAGTAACACTAACGTTAATTTACGTTAATCATCATGATTGTAACTTCAGCAGTAATCTGTTTGCTCTTGTACACTGATGATGATAAATTGTGTGTGGAGTAGTGTATAAATGTAGTGGATACAATTAATGTTAGTTAACTTTAATTACCTCAAAGATTACCTCCTCAACCAAATAGCATTAGATGGATCCAGGGTTCAAAAGAGTGCTACTATGAATGCAAACTTTAATACAGTGAAAAAGACACTCTATTAGCATAAAATAAATATATATAAATAAATATACATTTCCAACATTCTTTTATTTTACATTTATTTTAATTTCACAAAATAAAATAATTATGTGATGCCATGAGTGTTTCTTCATTTACTATTATTTTGAATGGCCATGGAAAATGAAGCAATGTGATAATTTCATCTGGTCACAAAAAGTAGTCCATTAATTTACCTGATGAACTTTCACCTTTTGCTCACCCTTTATGCATCACAGAGCTAATGTGTGCTTTTAAATCACTAACAACTGACACACAAGTGCAGCTTTACATGTCATACATTCTGCTTCCCACTGATCTCCACCTGGACGAAAGCATGGACATTTTTGTTGCAAAACTTCTGTAAATTTACACTTTCGTTTTTGCATTGTTTCCACTCAGCTGTCATTTGCTGCTACTGTCAGTATTACGCAACAGTGTTCGCGGAGAGATTGACAGGCAGGAATTTGTCCAATAGTTGCTGCAAGCCTCTTATAATCGACCAATTGGTGTGCGAGAAGGCGGGACTTACAGGTGAAACTTGAAAAATTAGAATATCGTGCAAAAGTTCATTTAATTTCAGTAATTCAACTTAAAAGGTGAAACTAATATATTATATAGACTCATTACAAGCAAAATAAGATATTTCAAGCCTTTATTTGATATAATTTTTATGATTATGGCTTACAGCTTATGAAAACCCCAAATTCAGAATCTCAGACAATTAGAATATTGTGAAAAGGTTCAGTATTGTAGGCTCAAAGTGTCACACTCTAATCAGCTAATTAATCCAAAACACCTGCAAAGGGTTCCTGAGCCTTTAAATGGTCTCTCAGTCTGGTTCAGTTGAATTCACAATCATGGGGAAGACTGCTGACCTCACAGTTGTGCAGAAAACCATCATTGACACCCTCCACAAGGAGGGAAAGCCTCAAAAGGTAATTGCAAAAGAAGTTGGATGTTCTCAAAGTGCTGTATCAAAGCACATTAATAGAAAGTTAAGTGGAAGAAAAAGGTGCACAAGCAGCAGGGATGACCGTAGCCTGGAGAGGATTGTCAGGAAAAGGCCATTCAAATGTGTGGGGGAGTTTCACAAGGAGTGGACTGAGGCTGGAGTTACTGCATCAAGAGCCACCACACACAGACGGGTCCTGGACATGGGCTTCAAATGTCGTATTCCTCTTGTCAAGCCGCTCCTGAACAACAAACAACGTCAGAAGCGTCTCAAGCGCTCTCAAATTCCAAATTTGAGAGCAAATTTTGCATCTCATTTGGAAACCAAGGTCCCAGAATCTGGAGGAAGAATGGAGAGGCACACAATCCAAGATGCTTGAAGTCCAGTGTGAAGTTTCCACAGTCTGTGTTGGTTTGGGGAGCCATGTCATCGGCTGGTGTTGGTCCACTGTGCTTTATTAAGTCCAGAGTCAACGCAGCCGTCTACCGGGACATTTTAGAGCACTTCATGCTTCCTTCAGCAGACAAGCTTTATGGAGATGCTGACTTCATTTTCCAGCAGGACTTGGTACCTGCCCACACTGCCAAAAGTACCAAAACCTGGTTCAATGACCATGGTATTACTGTGCTTGATTGGCCAGCAAACTCGCCTGACCTGAACCCCATAGAGAATCTATGGGGCATTGCCAAGAGAAAGATGAGAGACATGAGACCAAACAATGCAGAAGAGCTGAAGGCCGCTATTGAAGCATCTTGGTCTTCCATAACACCTCAGCAGTGCCACAGGCTGATAGCATCCATGCCACGCCGCATTGAGGCAGTAATTAATGCAAAAGGGGCCCAAACCAAGTACTGAGTACATATGCATGATTATACTTTTCAGAGGGCCGACATTTCTGTATTTAAAATCCCTTTTTTTATTGATTTCATGTAATATTCTAATTGTCTGAGATTCTGAATTTGGGGTTTTCATAAGCTGTAAGCCATAATCATAAAAATTATATCAAATAAAGGCTTGAAATATCTTACTTTGCTTGTAATGAGTCTATATAATATATTAGTTTCACCTTTTAAGTTGAATTACTGAAATTAATGAACTTTTGCACGATATTCAAATTTTTCGAGTTTCACCTGTACAGAGAGGGTTTAATGCAATGCAAATATGCGCGTGCACACAATGAAGTGTTAGACCAGATACGCAACTAAAACTGAATCCCAGACATTTTCGCAAATGTAGAAAAAAATTTTAAGGTCTGAAAAAGAGGATGTATGGTCACCCTACATTTGAACGTCCTTGACCAGCCCACAAGTTTAAAAACTTTAAGCTGAACATGTAGGTAACATCAGTAAATCCTCACCATTACTCTTCAATAAAGTCCAAAAGGCTGCGTTGCTTTTTTTCTTGACATTGAATTTTTCCTCCAGAGTGACACAAGCTGCCGGTCTCTAGTAGCGGAGGGGGAGGGTGTCAGGTCACGTGAACTTACATTTTTTTTTTAGCAATATTATTACAAGTAGCCTACGTTCTTCGAAGACCTGCGACACCGTCTGCTTCATGAAGATTATTACATATTCATACAGAAATATTTTTGTTGTTTTTGTTGAGCTGCACCTAAACTCGTGTTGCCTACATTTAAAATTACATTCGGGGTTACAGTCAAAACATTCGGGGCTTAAGCCCCGGAAAAATGACCTGGCAACGCCGAAGGTCACTGGTAAAACATCTATAATATAATTAAATATTTGCGATTTATATGTTGCTTACAAAAAACTGTATTTCTTCCAAATACATGGCTACTTATGAATTGCCGGCAATGGGACTAACTGCCCTCGCTAACCAGACAAACCTTGACCCCTTTTGTTCACTTAGACCAAGATTATTTTCAAAACCACACATGAAATGTCCGTGCTACCTGACAGAAATCACTGAAATAGGTGAGAAATCAAACCTTCTGTGTGATAGCCTGAGACTTTGTCGGTTCTCACTTTTTAGCCAATCAGAAACTCTCTCAGTGTGTGAAACTTTATTGCATGCTCCGGTTAGCTGACATCGGGTTGGCTGTTATATATTTAGATGGTGGAGTTTTGGAGAGAGCATGTGGTTGATGGGATGGGGAAGGTCTAATTCAGTGGCTGAAATCACTTACAGCACCTTTAAGAAATATTGCAGATAGTACTCTAGAATGCGTTGTATGTGTATAAATGTCATGTGCTGTGGATATAATGGCAGTTTAGGGCACTGAGAGGTTTATCTCAGTTCCCTTGAAGTGGGTGCATCCATCTTGGGTCCCATCTACAGGGATGAAGAGAGATGAAAAATTCCTTGAACCCTTTGGAAAGGGTCACTGCTACAACCACCCATCTCTCCTCACAGCCCTCTCTGTTTTCCTAGAGAGCTTCTAACACAAATGAAAGAGTGTTAGGAAGCAGGAGGAGAGAAGAGTAGACTTTTCTGTTCAGGGTAAAGAGAGCTCTTTCTCTACACTGTTTTCTTTCAGCATTTTTATTCCCATGCAGGGCTCTCAGGTCCCGCCAACAGTAGGTCAGGTAGAGGTACGAAGAAAGACTGCACAGAGGAGCGATTGTGCCACCTACCCCAGAGTCCTACACCTCATAACCAAGCCTCAAATTCCACACTTGGTAGGTGTGACACCCTCGTCCAAAACCTTTTTGTTTTGTTTTTGTCTCACTGCTAGTGAGACGTTGGCTTTAATGAGCTCTTAGTAGAAGGACTTGTAACTGATGAGAGTTCACAGTGGAGGGGGCCACTTGATGTGATGCAGCAGCAGTTGGCAGAATGTTTTGTCGTTCATCACTTGTCACTGTCGTGACAATTTAGGACAAAAACTCTGATCAACATGGAAAAGATACCTTTTGTCCTGTGTTATGTTGTGTCTGGATAGGTTGTGGTGTAACACTGCCGGATTCAGAGTTAAATTCATGTGGTTATGCCCATTGCTTTGTTCCAATGTGCCCCCAGCACTCTTCATTTCCTGTCTTAACCTGCCCTCTTGTTGTAGTGCCAAGTAAAGTTCTCCCACTTTGAAGGTATTTGGCTAGGAACCAGTGCGCTAGTAACTACTGATCTTTAGTCCACTAGATATCCAAGAAAGTTTTCGACTAGTCAATGTTTAACTTATGTGACTCACCACACGCCATGCAGCAACAACAAACTGATGGCCAGCTGGAGAGCATCCTGTACTGCTGATATGAAAATGAATACTTATGGAATTCCATTGATGCTGCTTGCATTTGTCATGGATGGTGCAAAATGGAGTGATTAGTTGACTTGTCAGTACAACTTCTTGTAGAAATTGTGTCATACTGCATTGCCTCTTACAAATTCTACTTGAATCGAATCTTTGTTCATTGCTAAATGACTGACACCAGTGGAGTATTTCTGTGACTTTCACGTAAAGTCGTATCGAATAACATATTAAAAGTCCAGGGCAGGCCCCATGGAGGAACCTGGGATCAAGACTTAGGGCACAATGGTAATGGCTTCTTGCAGGGTTAGACTTCTAGACTTTACTTTTAGACATCATGACACAGTCTCTTCATTATCCACCTATATGAATGTGAACTGGATTTTTCTCATAACTTTCCAACCTTCATGACTGTCAATATGTTTTTCAAGAGTGTCAAGAATGTCCACACTTGCACGTCAAGCGGCTTACATCTGAGCGTGTCCATCAAGATTGGCAAACTCTGTGTCCTGTGTGATTCAACACAGTGTGAGAGTTTGACACCAGCTTGTGATCCGAGGATAGTGAAGACCCTGGAAAGTTCCTGCTCTTCAAATACACATTGGCAAAATGTTTGCCCTCAGTCTGAGTCTCAGTGTGTACATGGAAATAATCAACTTTTGCCTTCCTATTTATCCAGTCTGATCCATTTCCGCTCTATTTCTACATGTTGTCTCATATGTGGAGACAGCTTTCACTTCTAATAGATAGCTCTGGGAAGCCATGGGTTCAGGAAATTAACTGTTTTTTTGTTTTGTTTTTTGTTTGGGTAACCCCATCTGGTTTCATATTGAGTGAAAGCTTCTGACTCTCTGACGTTGTCAATGTTCCCTTTTGATAAGATGATTCAGGCATGTTGTGGATTTAAATGCAGGAATGGACAATTTTTTCAGATTTCTGTTAAAGACATGTAGACTTGGGATGCACCGATACAAAAATTTTGTCCAATGCCAGTTTTAGCAAAAATTTATAAGTCAATATATGGTATATTGTCACTTACCATGTTTTGTCATCAGATTGCTGTTTTACTTTGGAATATTGCTTTAAAATTTTGCAAAGTGATACAAAAGCTTTTTTACTGTTCTAACAATATAGTATTTCCATTGAACTTGGATTTGATTTGAACATATGACAGGCCAAAATTCTAAAGAGAACCACTATGAAAGATACATAAAAGATAAAAAAAATTAAATATGACAACATGACGATTGATATGAAAAAAGGTTATTTTGTACTTCTAAAAAATGTATGCACTTATGTTTTTGCATTACAAAGCAAAAAAACTCACATTTTACATGTATGTACTCTATGGTAGAACCACAAATTCATACTATACATATATGAACAATTTCTCTGAAATGTCAACTAAATCATGGTAAAAAATTAAAGGTCAAAAAAAAATTTAAAAGGTCAAGCCTTTTAAATAGTATAATGGACAATGGGAATGCTGTCCAGACCGCAAGCTCACACAGAACTGTATCTGATCTGTATTTTCATGCTTCTAACTGATATGCTGATGGTTTAAATTTGCATCACTAATCTAGACATTTAAGACTTGTTTCTTGCCCAAGAAAATGGGTGAATTCCAGACGCCATTTTTGCTTACCTTGAAGGGAACTATGGGATGGGGACGCCATTTGAAGAGTCGTTCCCAACAAAAGTAAGAAAATTAATCTTTTAACCACAAGATTATTAGCGAAGGGTGCATAAGTACAGCAACGCCATGCACTCTTCAGAGAGCTCACTTCAAGGGCTCTGCCCTTCGGTGTGAGAAGGTCACAGGGATAATCACGTTTAATTGGAATTTACACAATGGGTCTGTTCTAAAAACATAGTAAACTGAATATGTGACCAAACACCAAACTATTGAAATCAGTTGTGAGTCAAGTCTCCTGTGCACTTCATGTGAGGAAAGCTATTTAAATGATGCACAAAGTTGCTGTCTATATAGAGTGTTCCAAATCAGTCACTTATGAGTTTCCATTACAGTTAAGATGCTGCCTTATAAGGCTTCTGCCTATCAGAGGTCAACCAATTAATCGTTTTTGCAGATTAATCGGCACCAATAGCTTTTGGGACTATTGTTTATTGGAAAAAAATCAACCAACGATAGTTTGCTAATAGTTTTTTAACCCCTGTGGTCCTAGAAGTGAAATTGATAGATCAATTTTACATTTACTGATTTGGCAGATGCTTTTATCCAAAGCAATTTACAAAAGAGCAATTATACTACATAAGCGAAGTAGACAAAGTAGTATGAAAAGTGCTGCATTACAAGTTTCAATTCCATCAGAAAAATACTATCCAAGACAGACTAGAGTGTAACAAGTATAATGTACATATAATTTTTTTCTTTTCATGAGTGTATGGTCAAGTGCTCATGGAAAAGGTGTTTTTAGCTGTTTTTTTTTTTTTTTTTTGAAGACAGAGATTGAGTCTGCTTCACAGATGGAGTTGGGAAGGTCATTTCACCAGCCAGGTACAGTGAAACCGTAAGTCCGGGAAAGTGATTTGGTGCCTCTTTGTGTTGGTACGACAAGGCGCTGCTCATTTGCAGACCGAAGGCTTCTGGTAGGGACGTAGCTCTGCAGGAATGATTTTAGGTAAGCTAGAATTGGCCAGTGACTGTTCTGTATGCCCAGAATCAGACCCTTAAACTTGATATGTGCAGCAACCGGCATCCACTGTTGAAACGAGCAGTGGTGTAACGTGCTCTCTTTGGTTCATTGAAGACCAGACGTGCTGCTGCAGTCTGTATAATTTGCAGAGGTCTAAATTTACATGCAGGAAGGCCAGCAAAGAGAGCATTACAGTAATCCAGTCTAGTTATGACAAATGATTGAACAAGGAGTTGTGTGGCATGCTCAGAGAGGAAGGGTTTTATTTTCCTGATGTAGATTGTAAATGATTGTGCTGTCTTTAAGATGCAGTTGGTAAAATGGAGTTGGTTGTTGTTGGTCACCCCTAGATTTCTGACTGTTTTGTATGTTTTTATTGTAGATGAACCCAGCTACAAAAAAGTTGTGTTCAACATCAAGGTTGGCTGGAAAGATGAGGAGCTCTGTTTTTGCTAGGTTGAGTTGCAAGTGGTATTCCTTCATCCAGATGAGATGTCAAGCAGACTGAGGTTTGAGCAGTCACCGTTGGGTGCTTGGGCTTATAAGACAAGTAGAGCAGTGTGTCATTGGAGCAGCAGTGGTAAGAGAACCCATGTGCTTGAATGATTGGTCCCAGTGATGTAGTGTATATAGAGAAGAGAAGTGGTCCAAGCACTGATCCTGAAGATACCCCAGTCAGTAGCTGATGTGACTTGAATACTTTACCTCTCCAGGCTACATTAAAAGACCTACCTGAGAAATACGCACAGCTAAGCACAGTTCCTGTGATGCTCAGAGTAGAGAGGGCGAACAGGAGATTTTAAACATTATTAGCCAATTGTTTATAAGCCTTTTCCACCACCTTAGAATTCAAATGCAAAATCCAATCTACCTCTACTGGCGATGTCGGTAGTAAACAGCAAGTCAGCTCACTAGGTTTTGGAACAGAGCCTACCTCTTAAGTATTTAAGAGTAGAAACTCAGTTTTCTCGATTTCATCTCACTGCTTTAATGCAGTTCAAAAAAGTCCTCAAAGCTTTAGAAATGACCTCTAATCTGTGACATTAAGGGTCAATAACCTGGTGTTGCACTTGTGCCACAATACTCCAGACTCAAGCTTCATAATACCAGCGATACCACAGTGTTTTTCAAGGGTCAAGATATTGGGGGGAATCAATATCTAGTATATAGTATCAATATATAGTAATTCAGCCTCTGGTGCACGGCTTATTCCAAAAGCGCCACAGTATTGATTTACATGCCCTGTCTGGTTTGGCTCCTCCTTTATGGGACCACTTGTGTTTCAAGTGACATCTACTAAAGTGATGTGTTTGCAGTAATTGCTGTGGGCCACTCTGTCTGTGATGGCTTCACAAATAGTAGGATATGTATGAAGATTTATGCCTGGGATGTCTGAAACACTTGAGGGGAGGGGTAGTTGAAGGCCTGTTACTCAACTTTGAGAGGTCTTGCTTTAATTTTGACATGTTCTAACAAAAGACATCCTCTCCAGACAAGCATTTTAATTTGTCATACTTCTGTAAACGTCTGAACATATGAGGGCATCTTTGCCCAGGGGACATTGTTTTTTCCCTGAGCTTGTTCTGGATTGAAAATATCTCCCCTTTCAGCACACTGATTTAGCTTTTGCCTAATGAAACCTTTTAAATTTTAAACTTCAGTCTTTCATTGTGCCACAATATGGGGCAGATTTACAAGGCATTGGTTTTTTGGCAACCTCACATGTTTTGGAGTTTTTTATTTTTCCATTCTCTTTACGACCACACACGGCCTTAAGTAGGGACTGATTAAAGTGTAATAATGTGAATTGGTATCACAATAAACTGATGGAAATTTATTTGAGTGGCTTCTTTATTATTTGGCTTTGCCTGCATTATTCCCAGAAACACTGTTTATCATTTCTTAAGGCCACCGTCTTATGTCTTAAGGCACTCGGCCAATTTAGTTGCTTAGAAGACCTGGCTGGAGTCACTCAGCACCCCTTGGATTCGACACATGACTCCAGGGTTGGTAGTCAGCGTCTTTACCTGATGAGCTATCCAGACCCCCATCCCCCTTTTTTAATAGCCAATCAGTTTTAGGGATATCACAGAAATGAACCACGATTTTCTACTTGCTGGTTGGTATTTGATTGGACAAAAATCTTTGTAGTGCGACATGAGTCATCAATATTTTTGGTCCTTTTAAAAAAAAGATAAACTGTAAATTGTAAATGCAGAAATCTGTTAAAAGTTTGTCAACTTTTAGAAGAACATGACCGTATAAATGGCCCCAGGAATTAACTTGAACTAAAAGCCCAGGTCTGTTTTTTTCCGCTCAGGTTTTCAGCGCTTCATCATGCTGCTCTCACTGGCACTACAGAGTTGCTCTCTCTCCTGTTGGAGGCTCAGGCCATCGTTGACATCAAGGACAGTAACGGTTAGAAAATTGCCATCTCATTTACTCATCTGCCTTTTGTAAAACTCTAAATGACTTTGAAGTTAAATTATCTACTAATGTTTGACCGACTGGGGTTTTAGCTGATTATCTTAAATAAAGAAATCTTGCTTTTGCTAATGCTTTTTTAAATTTTTTTTCAAAGAAATGGACAGATGAGTCGAAACTAATTTTTGTGCTTATCAACATAATGCTACAAATGCTGTCGATTGAACTTAACTTGTATTGAATCCGGAACGCTCCTTTAAAGTTAAAAGAGCTAATCACCTTTTTGATACAGTTTGTTAACTCCAGAACATACATGTGCATTAGCTGACCCAGCCTGAAAAAGTTGTTTTTGCATTATTTGAGCTAAAGAAGCACAGTTTATGATATGGGAATTGTTAGATTTAATTGCTGATTTTTTGAAACATGTTATTGAAACGTAATCTTGACCAACAGTTTTGAAGATTTTGGTCTTTCTTTTTTTTGAAGTAGACAGTAGCTGTAATTGTGTGCCAGTTGTTTACATACAACTAATGGATGTAAACAATAAGTCCATCAGTGGCTGAGTTTTGATTGTGTTTTTTTGCTCTGCAGGCATGCGGCCGCTGCATTACGCAGCATGGCAGGGTAAAGCTGACTCAGTACTCATGCTGCTGCGAACAGGTGCTGCCGTTAACGGCACGTCTCACGATGGGCAGATTCCACTGCACCTGGCTGCTCAGTATGGACACTACGACGTGGTGAGTATACATTACACAAAATGATTATCCACCAAACTCTGATGCTTCAGAACAGATTGGAGTAAACAAATAGATCACAGACATGCTTACAAAGATCAGAGCGGTTTAGAGTTGTGATGGGGATTGAGTGAGGTGTTGAGGACACAAGGATTTGAGCATCAGTAATGTAAATGTAAGAAGATAAGGATTTATGGAATTAGAGCCACATATGTTTCCTTTCTAAAATACATAACATACTTTATATAGTATATGTGGGTCATTCTGACAGTGCAGTACATTTGCATGTCCCCAACATGTTAGTTTAGTTTCTTTTATCACAGTATCACCATTAAGGGATCAATGATGTGAAATTTCATTGGTGATTAACTTAGAATATTTACAGCATTGCATGTTAATGAAAGTCTGGTATACCCTTTTATAGAAATACTTCAAATACAACACAAGCATATTCTTTTTTTTCTCTTTCTTTTTTAAGTTCAAAACATTCTGCATAACAGAACATGTTCAAACCACACACACGCACATATAAAGAGATGAAGGCTGTATTGGAACAGGATGGCATGTGTTTGTGTGGATTAGAGTGCATGTTGGGTTATTTTTGCCAATGTGTTTGTCTTTCATTTTCATAAAGGATTATACATACTACCGAACACAGTCTGCTCTATTAGCAGAGATTCAGGGCTTTGTGTGTAGAGTAGGTTTTAGTAGAATGGAGGGGCATCGCTGTACTATTGCCTATACTTAGGGTTAGGGATTTAAACAAACTATTAAATATTAAACTTAGACCTGCTTCATTTGCACTACAGACATTAATTATAACTCAAATTATGCAGCCTTTACAGGTGAAGTGTGCTGTTACCTTTTCTAACGGTTTGACTTAAACATCGTAGCAATGCACTAAAACACTCAGAACACCATAGCAACATTGCAACAGTATACACGGGTAAGCACTCACATCTATTGTGTTTAGGGATTGCAGTTGAGATGATATCATTCTTCTTCATTGAGGTCCATTGAGGTTTTATGGTCCGATTCACTCATTTGGCTGTGATTAAAATGAAAAGACAACAGATAAAATAGCATGAATGGTTGGGTAAATATTAGAGGAACAGTATTGTTGGATCAGCACCTGGAAACATATGACATCATGTGGCTGAAATGCCAAGATATATGATATCATCCTTATGACATTAACCAGAAATGTTTTTTCTGTGTACAGTATATGTGTGTAAATTAGGGCTGAGCGGTATGACGATTAACACTAGCTGAGTTTTCATCATATTTCCAAATATTTTAGTGCATTTCTAAATATAACCCCAAATCTGATAAATTTGGGACTCTTTCACATTGCATTGTTATTTCAACTCATCAAATTGTTATTAGTCTTAAATTGCCTCTGTCTCAACTTTTTTGGAGCGAGTTGCAATCCTCTGATTTGAAATTACTGTACAATAAACAAAGAATTGTGTGTCAAGCGTTTCCATTCAGGATTTCTTATGTGCAATTTGAAAATGCGAATACAAATTCTTGGATGGAAACCCAGCTATTGTATGATGGTAAAATTGTGTTTCTTTGTTGCTCTCATGTATACCTCTATTGCAAAACGTTACTTTTGCTAAAGTAGTAGTGCAAAATCTCACAAAACGGTTCTATTATAATTGTATCGCAAAATCTGTACCAAAATGTTATTACAAAATCTTGCAAAACTTCACTATAGCTCAAACGGTATCACAGAAGCTCTAGATTTTGTGTATAGAACTGCAAAATCTTGCAAAGTGTTATTATCCTTATAAGCTCTAACGCATTATCTCTGTCAATTTTGTGTATACTATTGCAAAATCTCATAAAACGGTACTAGAGCTAAACAATATTGCAAAATCACGCAAAATGGTGCTATCTCTAAAACGCGATTGCAAATTATTTACCGATTTTATGTATTTTAGCAGAAAATCTTGCAAAGCGGTACTATCGCTATAAGCAGTATCGCAGAAACTCAGCCGGTATGTCAACAACTCTACCAGTTTCATGAAAACCATTGCAAAATCTTACAAAACTGTACTATAGCTAAAACGGTATTGCAGAATGTCTAGAAATTGTGTGTATACTATTGCAATATCTGGCAAAAGGATATCACAAGATTTCTACCGAATTTGGCTCATCCAATCATAATTTAGAATCAGAATTATCCATTTTATAATATTAGTTTAATTGCTTTGAGTCTGTTGTTTTGAACTCAAGTGTTACATAATGTGAAGCTGTTTTTGATTCCAGAATTATTTTTTTTAAAGAACAATCTTATCGTTTGATTGGCATCCATCAAGCTCCAAATAAAAAGAGGAAATAATCAAATGAGATTTGTTAAGGGTTGAATTCACTAGATTGTCCAACAACAAGTATTACCACATGGCATTTCCAGCAAAAATAACTATAATGTGATATATAGTTTTTATTATATCAAATTACTCACCAAGATATTGAAGTTTGATCATACATCCACCCCTACTGTACATGTGTGTATTAGAGAGGGATCAGGGAAAATCTGCATGTTTTTAATCATTTGTTTGTGTCTTTTATGATGTTTTGTGCACGTCACATACAAAACAACAAGCCAGTACAACAAAAAATGAATTCTCTCCCTCTGCCTGTCTCTGTTTGTTAGTCTGAGATGTTGTTACAGCACCAGTCGAACCCGTGCATGCTGAATAAGGCTAAGAAGACTCCTCTGGATCTGGCCTGTGAGTTTGGCCGGGTGAAGGTCAGTGTTCTCGTATCTATAGGGACTGATCATGAACGTTTACAATCATTCTTCATGTGGGATGTCATTTATTACATCACTGTCACCATGGTTACCATATAATTTGTTATTAAAGATGTATGGGTGAATCTAATGAAAACATGTCAAGGCTACATACCCCCCAAATTTGGAATCAGCTGGTTTTCTGCATTAATTATTCATAAAATGTGATGTCATCTTCAATAAAGTAACAAGTATCGACAAACACAATGTCCTTGAGATAACAACACACAAACAATTATAATATTTTATGTCTTTATTGAACACATCCTATTAAACATTCACAGTGCTGAGGGAAAATTATCAACTCATCAAATTGTTATTAGTCTTAAATTGACTGTCTCAACTTTTTTGGAGCGAGTTGCAATCCTCTGATTTGAAATTACTGTACAATAAAAATAAAATAAAAATTAAGTTCATAAGGTAAAACATCATATGATGTGTAGTTGTTCTGCTTTCAATATAGCAAATTATGTGAATCCCTAGGCTCAAGATGAAAAAAAAAGCTAATTAGAGTCAGGAGCTGGCAAACCTGGCATGCAATTAATGAAATGAGATTGGAGGTGTGGGTTAGAGCTACTTTTACTTTTAAAAAGCACTCAAACACTTTGATTTTGCTATTCGCAAGAAGCATCTGCTGATGTGGACCATGCCTTGCAAAAAAAAGATCTCGGAAGACCTATGATCAAGAATTGTTGATTTGCATAAATCTGGAAAGGGTTCAGAAGTTATCTTGAAGAACTTAGATATTCATCTGACCACAGTTAGACAAATTGTCTATAAACGGAGAGGATTTAGTACTGTGGCTGCTCAAAAGGCACACCACAGAATGCTCAATGAGGTAAAAAAATAACCCTAGAGCGACAGCTAAAGACATGAAGGAATCATTGGAACTGGTTAACATCTCAGTTCATGAGTCTACTATACGGAAAACATTAAACAGGCATATGGTGTCCATTGCAGCCTGGTGTCCTGGTGTCCTGACACCCCAAAGGAAGCAGGTGTTTTCTGACAAAAAAATTACTGTGCATCTGAGGTTTGGCAAAGACCACCTTGATACTCCACAATGCTACTGGGGAAATGTTTTGTGGACGGATGAAACTAAGGTTGAATTGTTTGGGAAGAACTTGCAGCACTACATATGGTGTAAAAAGGGCACCACGTACCAACATGGAAACATCCCATCGGTGATGTACAGTGGAGGGAGCATCATGATTTTGGGCTGCTTTGCTGCTGCGGGGACTGGACCGCTTGCCATCATCGAGGGGGAAAATTAACTCACAAGTTTATCAAGATATCCTACAGGATATGTTGCGGTCCGCTAGCTGAATCTCAGTAGAAGTTGTGTGATGCAGCAGGACAATGACCCTAAACATCAAAGTTAATCCACTACAGAATGACTTTGGTGAAAATCCACCTTTTGGAGTGACCCAATCAGAGCCCAGAACTTAACCCAATACAGATGCTGTGGAATGACCTCAAGACATCCTAAGAATATGGCTGAGCTGAAGCAGTTATTTAATTATGGTATGTGTTAAATAAAGACATGAAATACTATAATTGTTTGTGTTATTAGTTTAAAACACATTGTGTTTTTCTATGCTTGTGACTTTGATGAAGATGAGATCACATTTTATGACCAATTAATGTAAAAAAGCAGCTAATTCTAAAAGGTTAATAGACTCTTGCCACTGTATATATATAAAAATGATCCAATGAAAATAGGAGGGTTAAGCAAAATATCATCTTTCTTTTGTGGTGAACTATGAGCCGGAAATGTTCTTTGTACAGAAATGTATGGAAATATACAGACAAGGGATAAGCCATGGAGATAGTTATGCAATCAAGTATTATTTTTCCTCCTCTCTCTCTTCAAGCCCGGGCTGTTTTTTTCTTTCTTCTGTCTGTCTTTGTGTTCTTCATTTACTCTGAGAGTGACTGAGAGATCAGATTTCAATAGTTGTATTTTTTGTGTGTAGTTTCACACACAGACACGCACACGCACACGCGCGCGCACACACACACACTGTGATATGTGATTTGAGTTTAGCTGTGTATTTTTAGTGCGTCTCACTGTGTGTTTATGTTTGTATGTGTGGTCAGGGTCCAAAATTAACACTCGCTAAGCACCAAACTCAAGTTAAAATTGATGTCAGTACAACTCACCAGTTTGCTGGTGACTTTATAAAGAACTGCATCATAATGCATGAGTTAAATTGTGTTGTAAGAATAATGTGTCTTGCTGACATAAGGGACATGAGTGACTCAAATCAAGCTGCCTACTAAAGAAATGTATGGTGCAAGCAACACAAAGACCTGCACATTTTGTGACAAAACCAATGTATTTGTAATTAAAGAAATAATGCAAAATACAGCTTCATGGCCAGTAAAAATATTTATTTCTGGTAAATTTACTCCGTTCACTACATCATGTCTTTCTGTCTTCTTCTCACACTCTTCGTCCTGTCATTTGACAATGACTGTCTAATTGAGATTGTGGTGCAGATGTTTTTGGGTGTTAATGGTCAACGGGACACTTTAGCATGACCTCATCCTCACCTGTCAGACCCCTGAGAGCCAATATTCAACTTCCCAGAAACTGTTGCGCTGTGTGTGCGTGCGTGTGCGCATGTATGCGTATGTGTGTGTGTATGCCTGTGTGTGTGTGTGTGTGTGTGTGCGCATGCGTGTGTGTGTGTGTTTGTGGGTACGTGTGTGTGTGTGCACGTGAGTGTGTATGCGTGTATGCATGTGCATACACGTGTGTGCACGTGAGTGTGTGTGTGTGTGTGTGTGTGTGCATGTGCGTTTCTATGCATGTGCGTTTGTGTGTTTGTGTGTGTGTGTGTGCATGCGTGTGCACGTGTGTGCGTGTGTGTGTGCGTGTGTGCGCCTTTTTCATGTCTGTCTACACACTTATGTCACATGCTCTTTCTCTCAGTTCAGTTCAATTCAGTGTACTTTGTGTTACCAAAAGTGTTTTCAGTAAAGCTACACTGTGCCTCATTCACAAAACATGAGCAGAACAAATTTCTGTGTAAAACGTTCGTAAAACCATCTGAATGCGACAATTTACAATCTGCCCTAATATTATCATAGTAAAAATTTGGATACAAAAATTTGGATGAACAATAGTGGAATAGCAGCAGCATTTGAGACATAATGTTTATGTTCATAATGATTACCACAAAAATTCATAATGACTTTCAAAAAAAAAAAAAAAAAGTAAAAATGGAAGTTCCAGTGAGGCTGTTACAATGGAAGTAATTGGGCACAATCCGTTAAACATTCAAATACTCACTGTTTCAAAAGTCTAGCCACAAGGCATAAACAATTTATGTGTTAACATGATTTTAGTGTGATTAAAGTCACTTACAATCTTTTCTGTGTAAAGTTATAGCCAATTTTACAACTTTGTTACATGACAATGTAATATCTACAACCCCTAAAACGATTGTAAAAATGACAAGCTAAACAACGTTACATCTCAAATAATACACAAGTTTTATTAGAATTAATGCAAGTGCTTTTATAAAAATTCGAAGCTTCACTTTTCTGCCTTTTAAGCCCTCCAAAAATTGGCCCCATTCACTTCCATTGTAAGTGGCTCACTGTAACTTTTTAAAAGACAATGTGGGACGAGTTGAAATATTTTTTTGTGGTAATCAATATTATTCCTCAAATGCTGTTGATTGAGCTTAACTTGTATTAAACCTGGAATATTCCTTTAAGCAAGTAGTATTCAGCTGGTCATGTGATCCTAAAATGGCAACCCCCATGATGGACAACCTGCTCCTTGTGTAATGCTGCTGATATGACTGGAGTCTTTATCTCATGAGGGTGTGCATCATATTAATTTGATAACTTTATCAAAAAGATTGTAATTTCACATTTAAGAAAAATAAGTTTTAATATGCCAATAATAGCACTCTCTCTATCTTTATCTTGTGCAGGTGGCTCAGTTGTTGTTGAACAGTAATATGGTTGCGTCTCTGTTAGAGGGCGATCGGAAAGATGGGTCTGACTTGAACTGTAACACTCCTCTACACCTCGCCGCACGCAACGGACACAAGGATGTCATCCGGTAAGCTCTTATTGGCTGTTTTCATACTTGGTTTGATTCCACCTTCCTCCCCTGCACCTGCAGGTCTCTTGTCAAATGGTTCTTTTTGGTCTGATCTGCTGTACATCTGTGTCATTTCAATCAATTAAGAAATAGTCCCTTTAGACTTACTACAAAACCTTTACATGCACAGACCCACATTTACATATGTCTACCATGAATGCGTTGCAAGAGATGCGAAGACTGCAAACTGCTTTCTGATGCCAGTTTATTTGAAGAGAGTCAGCAATGAGAAATGGGTTACACTGTAATAAGTGCGACTAATGTATCAATAGCAGTTCATCAATAGTAGTTAGCAAACGGACTGCTTTCATACTAACTATGAACCGCACTGTGCGCACACGAGTTTAGAAACCCACTTTCACAACAACCAAATGCAACAAACTCTGATGTCAAACAGACTCGGGTCTGCACTAAAAGCTTTAGTGTTAAAGTTCCTGGAGTGTGAGTATATGTGTGTGTAACACATCTGTATCATCAGTCTCAGCTGTGTCAGACTTTACTGTGTCTCTGGAGAGCTGAATATGTGTCTGAGTGCGTCTCATGGGGACTAAGGGCAGGTCAGCTCTCTGCTGTATGTTTAATGTGTCACAGCTGAATTGGATTCTCCATCTGAAGTGTTAAAGGAATTTTATTCATGCCATTCCAGATGTGCATGACTTTCTTCTGCTGAACACAAATGAGGATTTTTAGAAGAATATCTCTGCTCTGTAGGTCCGTACAATGCAAGTGAATGGTGACCAGAACTTTGAAGTTCCAGAAAGCACATAAAGGCAGCATAGAAGTAATTCATAAGACTCCGGTGGTTTAATCCATGTCTTCAGAAGCGATATGATAGGTGTGTGTGAGATACAGATCAATATTTATGTACTTTTTTACTATAAATCTCAACTTTCACTTTCTTCTTCTTTTGTTTTTGGCGATTAACATTCTTCACACCCAAAAATTTACATTTGTCATTATTCACAAGTGAATTGGTTCTGACCCTATATTATTTTCTTTCTTCCGTGAAATGTTTGAGCTGCTCTTACCATACACTATACAACACAAGTAAATAGAGACTGACACTGTTGAGCAATATATAAGACAAAAAACACAATAAATGTAGTCTATACAACCTGTGTGCTATATTTAAGGTCTGCTGAAGTCATAAATAGCTTTATATGAGGAATAGATTGAAATTTAAATGTGATATCAGTAATCTTTAAAAAATAAAATAATTATTTCAAACATCAAAAACTAGAGTCTACAACTCTTGTAAGTAATTTAATAACTAATTTAGTCATTTAATAAAATTGTAGGTTTTCAATGATAATCTGTTTTTTTATTGTAATGATTTTCCACAGTAGTAAAAAATGTCATATAGGTTTGGAACAACCTGAGGGTGAGTATACGATAACAATCAAAATTTTGGGTTGAACCATCCCTTTAAATATGGTATCCGACTGTAGTTTGACTAGATATTTGTGTAGATCTTGACAGACTGATCTCAGTGCCCTGTCTGTCTCTGTGACTCAAGGTCCTGAGGGAGAGGAGTGGTTCTTTCTCTACACATGTCTGATCACCTCAGATTGCTGAGTGTGTTTGTCTGTGGATTTATTAAACACTGCTGTTACTCACTTCCTCTAAGACAGACAGCTTTTCCTTGATCACCTCTAACCCTGATAAGCATTGTGCTTTTATCAGAGATATAATGTGATGAATCTCACCAACCTTGTCAAGCACATGCCCAGGTCATATGTCATCCTAAAATCTAAATGAAAAAAAAAAAACTAATTATGTTTTGCATTAAGAAAATGAGGCCTTAGGGGCCTGGGTAGATTAGTGAGTATTAACGCTGACTACCACACCTGGAGTCGCGAGTTTGAATCCAGGCAACTAAGATTCGTCCTCCGCCACCCGGATTGAGGCGATTCACTACACCGAAGGGAGGATTAGAGCGCATTGGGAATTGGGCATTTCAAATTAGGGTGAAAATTAAAAAAAAGAAAAGGAAGCCTTTTTTTAGGAGCATAAAAATAGGACATCCCTCTATTACAGTCCTCATTACCATAATGGGAAAAAAAATCTAAATTTCTTCCTTTCAATTGTGAAGTATTCTTATATCATGGTAGTATTTTGCCTGTGTTGTATGCTAATGTGCAAACAAAAATCATTATATTACAGAAAAAAAATACAGTAAAACAGTAATGAGATTGTAATAAGAATCACCATTGAGAATAATGGAAATTACAATTAAACTCATAAGTAAACATTTAGGCACATTGGGATAGTTAGAATTAGGGGAAAATTAGCTTAATTGTCATGGAATGGCAATTTTGTGGAATTTTAATGCTGTCATTCAATAAAAATGTTGTAATAGCAATTAATTGCATACGTTTTTGTAATGAATCGAGATAAAATGTCAGATTTTAAAAGTGCTGAAATTTGACACTATATATGTATTTCTTTTCCTGTCAAAATGCATTTAATTCCTTCTTAGGAAAGAATACACAACATTATGTAACAATATAATTCTTTATTAACTTTTTCCAAGCAAAGCTTTCTACTGTATAAAGATAGAAATGCACTAAATTCAAGTAACATTAAACGTTTCCCAGTCTAAGTGGGAGTTTTACTAACTGAAAGTACTATGCAACCACAGGTTGTATATTCATTGCAATGGCCATTAAATCTTTTAAAATCTCATCATCCACAGACTATGGCTATCCGCTTTACTGCAATCGTGAATATGCATGCATGATTCACGTAAGGGAACTAGCTAGGGATGGGCATTCATCAATAATTTGGTATTCGAATATTTAAGCTCATAAAAAAATTCATTCTCGAATATTCTATTATTACGCAAAGGAAAAACGTTTCCATTTTTAGTACATCGTTGTCGTGTAAACGTACCCTTAGTTTGTGTGTTCAGGATTTCTCAGTATTTTTACTTTTCGAATACTTATTGTTAAACGAATACCCGAGTATTTGACTACTCATACACATCCCTAAAACTTACACAGGCTGTAAAGCACTTGATTTCTGTCACAAGTCCCATCTGTGTTTGTTTTATACATCAAAGAGCATTAAGAGGTCCTTTCCCCATCATTTGATCACTGACACGGCTGTTGTATATGTGTTTTGTGGTGTGTGTTTCAGTGTAATGACTCATTGCAAAGGTTACTTCCTACTCTGATCAGTTTTTATGCGGGTCTATGCTTTATTAACAGTAATAGTGTTAATTACGATTAAGAAACATTATTAATCACATGCGTTAACACGTTTACTTTGACAGCTCTAGTCATAAGTAATAACATTCATAAGTCATGTTTCCATCCAAGTTATAATTTAATTTAAGTGCAAAATTTAAATATCGAATTGTGATATAATAAAGCAGCATTACCGTTCATCAGCAATGTTTGTTTTTGTTTCATCTGACCAGTGGACATTTCTCCAAAAAGTAAGATCTTTGTCCCCATGTGCACTTGCAAACTGTAGTCTGGCTTTTTTATGGTGGTTTTGGAGTAGTGGCTCCTTCCTTGCTGAGCAGTCTTTGAGGTTATGTTGATATAGGACTCGTTTTACTGTGGATATAGATACTTGTCTACCTGTTTCCTCCAGCATCTTCACAAGGTCCTTTGCTGTTGTTCTGGGATTGATTTGCACTTTTCACACCAAACTACATTCATCTCTAGTAGTCAGAATGCATCTCCTTCTTGAGCAGTCTGATGGCTGTGTGGTCCCATGGTGCTTATACTTGCGTACAATGTTTGTTTGGAAATTGCTCCCAAGGATGAACCAGACTTGTGGAGGTCCACGGTTTTTTTTTCTGAGGTCTTGGCTGATTTCTTTTGATTTTCCCATGATATCAAGCAAAAAGGTTGTCCTTAAAATACATCCACTGGTACACCTCCAATTAGACAATCAGTAGCAATTGTCTAAATGCTTGACATCATTTTCTGGAATTTTCCAAGCTGCTTAAAGGCACAGTTAATTTAGAGTATGTAAACTCCTGACCCACTGCAATTGTGATATAGTTTAAATGTAATTCAAATTGAAACAATCTGTCTGTGAACAATTGCTGGAAAAATAACTTGTGTCATGTCTACATAAATATAATCACATTTTCAATAATTTCACATGTTATTATTCAGAAAAACAAGTGGTGAAAGTTGACTTTTTATCAAATGTGTTCTGCCTGTGTTCAGAGATTTAACACTAATAAAAGTCTAATAAGCGCCTAATAATTTCTCGTACTGCTGATTTCTCGTCTGATTTGTATCTTTTCACTATAAAATCAGATCTTCGTCCATTGATGCCAACAAAAACCAAATATCAATGAAGTAGCATTCAATAAGAATCTAAATATTGCTAGTGGTACACTGGGCTTTAATTTCAAAAGCAAAGACGCCATGATTTCTTCTTCTCTCACCAACACATTGACGACACATAGCCACAGCGCCCCCCCCGGGGACTCAATTGTAACTGCGAGATGTGGTGAGATTCAGAGGGAAAGTACTGTATAATTCAGCGCTTCTCATGGCAGGAAAATGCACAAAGAAACATCAATTTGTGATATTCGAGTAGTGTTTTTAGTAGTCGACTAGCTGGTCCAGTATGAGTACTAGATTAGTTATTTACTCGTGCAGATCCCTAATAAAAGCAGCCAATTAATTGGATGATAGGCTTTGCCATTTCAGAATAACCAGAGCAACATTTGTGATGCTATGTGATATTATGTTCTCTGAGTGAATTATGTATTTACATGGCTTGTCAATGCAAAGTCACATGACATTTTTATGCGCATCTGATTTTATTTGCATCTTGGTGTTTCCATCCAGCATTTCTTTATATACCCCAAAATTCACATAAAAAATGTAGATGGAAACCCTATAGATCTAGTTAATTTCTGTAGTTATACTCTGATCTCAATTATTGAATCAAATAAGGATTACTTGTTTAGAGTAGAAACCGGTTCACAAGACATGTTTATGTCTGATTTGTGATTTAAAGTCACATCATTAATTTTGCTACATTTCGCTATGTTTTTGCCTCTCATCCACACTAGAATTCTCTCCATTACCACAAACCTAGGAAAACAATGACGTTTGGATACTAAAAAGGGAGTATTCAAATGAAAACAACTGTGGTTCTTTTCTAATTGGATGGTCAGGACACGAGTGTGTGTGTGTGTGTGTGCGTGCGCTTTCTACGGCTGTCACAGCACGAGCAGATCCCCTCCTCATGCCTGACATTCCCACTGCAGCACTGACATTCCCATAGATGAGCGTGTGTGTGTGTGTGTGTGTGTGTGTGAATTCCACATGTATGTGTGTATTGCAGGCCCTCCATTGTGAAAATATGATACAGTATGCTAAAGAGGATGTCATCTCCTCTTGTTATATATATCAGCTACAACAAACTATTGCCATCCATTAATTCTGTTTCCATCTCTCTTTCTATCTCTGACTGTCTCTCAGTCTTCTTCTGAAAGCAGGTATTGACATCAACAGAAGCACTAAAGCTGGCACAGCTCTGCATGAGGCCGCACTCTATGGGAAGACAGAGGTAGTGCGGCTGCTCCTGGACGTAAGTTCTTTTGTGCTTTGACGTGAAGTCCAATGAGCATGAATTTCACATGGATGAGAAATATAGATTTAAATGATCAAAATTTAGAAATTAATTTATGTAAGAAGAAAGAGACTGTGGAGTGATACAAAAGACAGGAAACTACTACAACTTTGTAGGAAACCATTTGCCTGGGACAATGGTCAATTATACAGTTTGGTATTCATTAAACAAAAATATTGAACCACACACTGTAAGCCCAGACAAGTTCATTTCACTGAAAAATGTTATAGATAAAGAATAGGTAAAAGTTTGCATTGATTCAACTTAACTTAGTTGTGTTGTCTTTTTGCTTTGACTAAAGTTACAGTGATATAAACAAAAATGTTTTCAACTTAAGAAGTCAGATCAAACAACTGACAAACCCGTTTGATTTAAGTAATGTGGACTTGACCTGTTTAATTAAAATTGCTAAATATAAGTAATGAATTAATTCATCTTGTTTTTAGAACTGTTGTACTTTGTCTGGATACTTTGTGAAGTACAAAGTACAACTTTTGACACTTAATGCCAGAGCATCTTGCAAAGCAAATGTGGCATGTGATATCTAGTCAGGGAGGCACTTAGACCTCAACACTTTACTCACAAACCTCAGTAATGGTGACAGTCAACAAACACCAATAACTAACAGTATTGATGAAAACAACAACAGCAAAGATCAAATCTGCAAACAGCAAAAATAAGCCTATGACTAATCTTAAAATTTGTCATGCTGCAATGCATGCTGGGAGCTGGAAAATCAGCAACATTGTTCAATATTAAATAGTTTGTTCAGACAACTTTGTTAAGCTAGTTGAGGCAACATTAGGGTGAAACTGTTATTCTGACATGTGTTTAGATTCAAAGTTATTGACATTTCTTAGTATTGAAGATCTTGCGATGAATGTGAAGTTACCTGGCACCGATTGTAGTTGATTCTATACAAATATATACAAATTAATGCAATGATAACTTAACATGTTAAGTTTGCATTAAAAACTCAAAAAAGCACTTTCATACGATATAAAAAATCTTCATATGATTGCCACTGGCAATGGACTAAAATGAATAGACAGAGATAAATTCATTATTTATGTTTATTGCTCTCAATTTATTTGGGTTAAAACAACATCAGGGATAAATTGACCAATCAGAGATATATAGATATAAATTACATATAATATTCTTTTGTCTTGGTCCTGCGTCTCTCATTTTAGTCTAGAGAAACAAATAAGGGTCATCTATAAAGAAATAGATGTATTTAAATACATCAGTTCTAATGCGTGTTTTTGTGCTGGCAGGCTGGGATCGATGTGAATATCCGTAACACTTACAATCAAACAGCCCTGGACATTGTCAACCAGTTCACCGCATGCCACGCCAGCAAAGACATCAAGCAGCTCTTACGAGGTGAGACGCAGTCTGATGTGTGTTGTAACACTGTACATTTAACTCCTGTTGAGCTGTGGTGTGTGTTATATATGCTGTATATGAGAGTGTAACAATGTGAAGTTTGTGTGTGTGTTTGGGAATGACCCCTCTTTGGTTTGCGAGGGGTTACAGGAGACGTTTAATCTGTAATTTAGAAAGCAGCTGTGTTTAAACTCAAGGTTATAGGTTATTTAACCTGTTGCTTTTGCCTTAGGAGCCAGTCTGATGTTTCCTTAAAAGATATCTTCATACAAAAATGCTGCCTGTTTAGTTATTGACTGACTCGGTAGAAAGGAAGCTGCCTTAGGTTTTGGACAGAGCCAAATAGCAAGTCACAAATAATAAAATGATAATATTCTATAAATAAAGTAATATTCTTGTTATAAACGTTTTTACTATATTTTATTTATTTTCTGAATACCCCACAACATGAGGCGCATATAGATGTTACCAGTCCGTAATGGCCTTTTTACCACCGTGGTTGTGCAGTAAAACTGCACTTGCTGCTCTGAACCGCTAAGTGGCGCTATAACAATGCTATTTCAATAGTCAGGAGTGGAGCGCATCAAAACTCATTCTTACAAGGGGCAAATTTTGCATGTCAATGTTTGCTTTTAAAGAAGGTGACTGAAGAGGGAGGGTTTGTGGATTTACATTTACATTTATTCATTTGGCAGATGCTTTTATCCAATGCGACTTACAAAAAGAGGAAAACATAAGCAAATAATCTTTAGGAGACATTAAGTGCCATTTTACAAAGTTTCACTAGCATCAGAATAGTATTCAAAACCAATTAAAGTGCAACAAGAATTTATTTTTTTTAGTGACTGGTTAAGTGAAAGTGAGTCACCAGAATACCTTTTGGAATTATGGCCAAAAAGTTCAACTTGGTTTCATCAGACCATAACACATTTTCCCACATGCTTTTGGGAGACTTGATGTTTGTTTTATCAAACTTCAGGCTTGGATGTTTTTCTTTGTAAGAAAAGGCTTCCGTCTTGCCACCCTACCCCATAGCCCATTCATATGAAGAATACAGGAGATTGTTGTCACATGTAGCACACAGCCAGTACTTGCCAGAAATTCCTGCAGTTCCTTTAATGTTGCTGTAGGCCTCTTGGAAGCCTCCCTGACCAGTTTTCTTCTCGTCTTCATACATTTTGGAGGGACGTCCAGTTCTTGGTAAGGCCATCCTTAAAAATATTCTTGTTTGCCGTTACCCGACCGACCCTGTCAATTTAGGACCGACCCAATAATTTTTATTTTTTTTCTTTTAGTCTGACCGACTTGCCGGTTGTAAACTTGCGTTAAGACCGACCAATTTTTTTTTTACTCTTCAAACAAACTTATACAAATTCAATAAAATAATATTAATTGTATTTTAGTAAGTATTGTGAATATAAGTTGCTTATGCCTACATACAAACGTAGGCTACGTTCTTTCTTTAAAAAAAAAACCTGTGGCGTCTATGATTATGTTTACGCTATTGGTTTACGCATGTCACACTATGGCTTGTACGTTCGCGTTTCATTCACTGTTCGCGCTTGGTAATGATGGCTGCGGCTGCAGTAAATAAAATGTTCGCGGTCACCGTTCAAAGTCATACGGTTCGGGCACCATAATACATTTAAAAAATGCATTAAAACATCTCGACACTGCTTTAACTTGGCACGAAGTTCTGGAAAACCTGTACCCAGATCTATTCCCCTCCCTTCTCCCCTCTAGTCTAACGGTGACCGTGTCGACTGAATTAATTAGTCGACTGAATTAATGCAATAAAGATGTTTCTTGACAAGATTTCAAATTATTTGTGGTCTATACGACCTGCATCAGAATGAGGTTTGCAATGGTGCGCCCGAAGGCACGGTTTGAAGACCCAGACAGTGACGTCACAATATGCAAAATTGTAAAATTGAAACTTGAAAAAAAAAAAAAATAGACCTACCTACCGACCCTTTTTTTTTTTTTTTGCAGCTGTTACTGCAAACCAAAATATTTTTAAGGATGGCCTAATGTCTCTGTTGTGCCATGTTTTCTCCACTTGATGATGTCTTCACTGTGTTGCATGGTATATCTAATGCTTTGGAAATTATTTTGTACCCTTTTCCTGACTGATATCTTTCAACAATGAGATCCCTCTGATGCTTTAGAAGCTCTCTGCAGAACATGGCTTTTGCTACAATACAACTAAGAATGTCAGGAAAATCCTACTAGAACAGCTGCATTTTATTTGTGATTAATCAGAGTCACTTTAAATGATGGCAGGTGTGTAATGACTTCTATTTAACATGAGTTTGAATGTGATTTGAATGTGATTGGTTCATTCTGAACTCAGCCACATCCCCAGTTATAAGAGAGTGTGCACACTTGTGCAACCAGCTTATTGTAAGTTTTTTAATTTTAATTTTTCCTACCCAAAAAGACTGAGTGCTGTAATAAAATCAAAAGGTGCTTCAACAAAGTATTAGTTTAAGGGTGTGCACACTTATGCAACCAGCTTATTGTGAGTTTTTTCATTTTCATTCCCCCCCCACGAAGATTTCAGTTTGTTTTTCAATTGAATTGTTCACATTATAGGTCACATTAAAGGTGGATCTTTGTCTCATTCTTTTACATCACAAAAACCTGGCATTTTAACAGGGATGTGTAGACTTTTTATATCCACTGTACATGATCTTGCGCTCTTTGAGATGTGGTCTGTGAAATTTAGCTTGTTATCGGTGGTTACCCCCTAGATTTCTGACCGTTTTGGAAGGCGTTAATGTAGTTGTACCCAGCTGCACAGTGATGTTGTGTTCAACAGCAGGGTTGGCTGAAAAGACAAGGTTGAGTTGCAGGTGTTGTTTCTTCATCCAGGCCGAGATGTCTGAATTTGTTAAAAAAAAATCAGCAGCTGGGTGAATCTCATGAAAACATGTCCAGGTCATAATTCACAAAATCAAACACAAAATCAAAAGAAAAAAAACAATGATTTTGCTTTAAAACAATAAGCCTATTTTTATTCTAATAAAAAATTCTAATGCAAAGACCACTAACAGGTGAAGTGAATGGTGGTGATCATCTTTTATCAAGGCCACAGGTCTGGGTAGATTAGATGGTAAGCAAACAATCAGTTCTTGTAGTCAACATGTTGAATGCAGGAGAAATGGGCAGGAGTACCTGAGTGACTTTGATAAGGGCCAAATTGTTATGGCCTGACGACTGGGTCAGAGAATGTCTGAAACGGCAAGGCTTGTGGTGTGCTCCCGGTCAGCAGTGGTGAGTACCCACTGACAGTGGTCTGAGGAGGAACAAACTACAAACCGGCAACAGGGTGTTGGGTGACCAAGGCTCATCGATGCACGAGGGCAACGAAGGGTAACCCGCCTGGTCCGAACTGACAGAAGGTCTACTGTGGCTCAAGTCACAGAACTTTTTAATGATGGTCATGGCAGGAATGTGCCACATCATGCCGTTGGAGGGAGTTTGATGCTCTGGGCAATGTTCTGCTGGGAAATCCTGGGTTCAGCCATTCATGTGAACGTCAATTTGACACGTGCCACCTACCTAAACCTTGTTACATGATGGCAGTGGCCTCTTTCTGAGGGATAATGCGTCCTGCCACACTGCACACATTGTTCTGGAATGGTTTGAGGAACATGATGAAGAGTTCAAGGTGTTGCCCTGGCCTCCAAATTCCCCAGATCTCAATCTGATTGAGCATTTGTGGGATGTGCTGGACTAACAAGTCCGATCCACGGTGGCTCCATCTCGCAACTTACAGGACTTGACTGATCTGCTGTTATTATCTTGGTGCCAGATACGACAGGACAACTTCAGGGGTTTTGTAGAGTTCATACCTCGGCGGGTTGGTGCTGTTTTGCCGGCACGCGGAGGACCAACAGCATATTAGGCAGGTGGTCATAATGTTTTGGCTCATTCGTGTATATATAAAAGGGAGATAGAGGTTAGTTGTCACATTTTTTACCCCAGTGAATATTTCTCATGGTAAATTTCTCAATTTCTGAAAAGCCTTAAAGTACCTTAAAGTATTGGCTACAAAACAGCTATTGAACAGTGTCACCGTTCTTACCCAGGAAAAAATCAGTTAATTGAACACGTATAGTTGGGAAAATTGTCACAATGGAACCTGCTATTAAACCAGTGGTGTAGGTTTCATGTGGACATTGGGGGAACACATCCTCTTGTCACCCCAATACCACCAAAACAAGATCTACAGCTCTCTTTAAAAATCAACACCTGCATCAGACACATTATACTGTTGGCTTTTCTGCTAAATTTAACAATGATGAACCTCAAAATCATTTGTGAAACAACAATAACGTATGAAAAATACTGGCCAAGAAATTATTGTAATTCACTTATTGTAAAACTTTATAACATTTAAAACACATGTGACAACTTTCCCTGGTACAAATGTGAAAACGAGCCCCGACCTGACTTTCCTGAAAAATATATTTTTCCTAAGAACATATTCAAATCCTTCTCCATAATATAGTCGACCATTCCTTTAATGTATGCCAGTGTGGTTTGATTATGTTTGCTTGTTTACCCAACATCTTTGATATGTCCTCATTTAGAAGGATTAAAGTAAACATGTGTTTTCAGATGCTACTGGAGTTCTTCAGGTGAGAGCTCTGAAAGACTTCTGGAATCTTCACGACCCCACGGCCCTCACCATACGTGCTGGTGATGTCATCACGGTATGCCCATTTAAATACTTTATTATAGCTCTCCAATGTCAAAATATGTGTATGCATGTGTGTGTATGTGCACACTCATTCTCCCGCTATACTTCTGAGTACTACCTGAATACCAGTGGTTCTCAACTTGTTTTGCTTCGGGACCCAGATTTTACATCAGAAATCAAGTGGCGAGCTAATGCGGTACAAAATGTAAATGGTACTTTTTTGTTGTTGTCTCAGTTCTCAAGCACGCTAAAGATGAAGTCACAAGCTTTTATTTGTGAACTCAAACTGGTGCAGATTTTTACACAGTATTGTTACATAGGAAACAGTGGACAGATGATAATAAGTACAGTCTAAGGGTCTCATGTACTGGAGATATATTTCATGAGTTCTTGCTGCTGTTGCACCTTCACTTGTCGTTAGGCCTGATGCTATTGTGTGATTTTTGTTTGTTTGCAAAAGGTGGGCAGCTGGGTTATGTTCTCTAACATTCAAAGCTTTCAAATCATGCATTGTCTCTGAACTCCTGACCTGCTCCTCTGTTTTGACTGGGTGAGATCACTGTGACATAAATAGAGCGTTACAGTGAATGCCAGTGAATTTATCATTATTTAAATGAATGTGTTTAATCGACAGTCCAAATATAAATAGATAAGTAGTTTGATGCAGGAACCTGACTCAGTGATGTTATTTGCAATGGGAGGTCATGGGAGGTTGCTGCTATGCTCTTTTGGCACAATTGCCATTTCCATTGTAACAGCGACTTCTCTGATTGGTAACTCTCATCATAATTATGGGTAGTGTAGTTCTTCACTGGGAATTTCCCAGCATATACCATCACTTAACAATCCAGGAACCCTGCTGTTGCTCTCTATATGTAAGCACTGTGTTGTGATTGGCAGGTGATAGAGCAGCACATGGACGGACGCTGGAAAGGCCACATCCATGACACCCAGAAAGGAACAGACAGAGTCGGCTACTTCCCTCCCTCCATAGTGGAGGTCATCAGCCGACGATCAGGTACCATAATAACAGCATGAATTTTCATTCTTGGGTGAACTATTCTTTTAAAGGGGACATGTCATGCATTTTTTAAAAGTTAGTTTTCTTGAGGTTCACTTATAATGTATGTACATTTATTTTGCACAAAAAATAGTCATAATGTAGAATTACTGACATTTTTCCACCATGTCTCTGGTGCTCTGTCTGAAATGTTTGGTTACTGTGTAATTTACCTTTAAGACAAACCCACTTTTATGATTGACTAATATCTTTGCGGAGTACAATGAGTTGGAGTGGAAACAATAAATCCTCTTTTTGGGCTGGAGAGGAAGTTTTGAATTTTGAAACTTACAGTATGTTTTTATAGCACAATGACGAGTTAAATGTCAGTATATCAAGTACAATTTGATTCCTCATGTCATAACCCCTTTGAAGTAGAAATAGGTGAACCACCCGCCCCCGGAAAAAACAAATGGGAAAAAATTAAGCAAGAGTTTATAGCCTTTTGAATAATACAAAGAGAGACAAAAATCCCACACACTGCTGTAGCTTGCATGAAATCCAATATCCACCAGGCTTTTGCCTGATAAACGTTGCGTGACTAGTTGGTGTTGACTCTTTCAGTTCTATGAAAATCTGTTTGATTAAGCTTACTGTTTCAAATTTAAAATCCCAGCCATTAACCCCTCAAATGACAGACTTCCAGCAACACATTAATCATACTGACATATATTACGCCACTCTAGATATGTGTCTCTGTCTTCCATTCATCTCTAACCTCCATCCGCTTGCATATTAACCCGCTGTTGCTGTCATGTGTGTGTTGTCCTGTAGGGGGCACCCTGTTACGACATGCCTCACTGCCCTCCCAAAGGCAGCAGCTGCTCTCCAGATCCGCCCTCAGCCCCAGTTTGAGTCTGAGCAGTGGTGTTGCCCCTCAAACTGACGACTCCTTCACTCTGTACACCTCTAACCCCCACCTGGTTCTCCCCCACACCAACGGTCTAAACACCAACCCAGGTAAACACAGTGGAGGAAAACACCATTTTAAAGGAGAAATATTATGGCCCTTACAAGATATAAGTCTCAGGTGTCCCCAGGATGTCTGTGTGATGTTTCAGCTCAAAATACCCCATGGATAATTTATTATACCATGTTGTAAAAGCCTCTTTTTGAGTGGAATCAAAAACACGCTGTTTTCGTGTGTGTCTCTTTAAATGCAAATGAGCTGCTGCTCCCCGCCCCCAACATAGCTCTGGTCTCCGTGAATACAACTTTAGCTGCATTAGCCGTGGAATCAGCAAACATTCACAAATATAAAGTGCAACACTTACATATTCAGGATATAAAGCTGGAACATGAACAGTTGGTTCTGATCCATGCTTGAGAATCTATTTTTTTTTTTTAAATCCTGCTTTATATCAACACTCATTCACAAAGCAGTCCAGTGTAAAATGATTTGCACAAACATACACACATTTGGAATGTTTTGGGGCACATTTCCTTCAGAAACAAAACTTGTCCACTGCATCTTCAGTGGCTCTGATGCCGGGAGTACATGAAGACTCTTATGCCACTTTTACAGCCAACAACAGAACACTTATGATGCTTACGAAGCTGAGATATTCCTCTCACTGTATCTGCTCCAGTGCAGAACAAAATCACTCAGGGGAGGATCTATGATAATAGGGTGGAGTCCGTCACCAGTCGTGGGCAAGGCTTGCTCTCCATCCACACTGCCATTTTCAAGCATTTTCAAATAGTTTCTTGTCCACACTGAAACAAATGAAAATGCTTAAATCCTCTTTGTGCACATGCAAAAAATTGCTGTTCCATGTACGGTCTAAAACACAATTGTCCTTGTGTTCCAACACCATCAAAGTGGATAGCAGGAACAACCATGGGCCGCCATCTTGATTGTATTTTGTTGAATGGATCACATGACTGTGTCACATGACAACAAATACGTCATCGTTTTCAGATATCTCCATTTGCCCTGTCCACACTACAACGCAAAGACGGCACTTTGAAATGTATCCACTTAGGAGAGCATTTCCGAAAAGCTCAGCTTTTGATAGACTAAAAAAACAGTCTCTGTGTGGATGGAAGGACAAAACATGCAGAAAAACAAATGCATATTCAAATTAAAATGTATTCATGTGGATGTGACTGTTGCATGTCTTTTTATCTCAGGGGAAATCTACCATCCAAAGGAACAAGGAAGCAACAGCAAATGTTTTTTCTTTTATTAGAACACAATGTGTGATACAATCCAAGCATCACACCATCTAAATTAGCAAAATACAATGAAACACAATGAAATAATTCATTAGGCCATGTCCACACTAATTGGTTTTTGTTTGAAAGCTTAGTTTAACATCATTGTTTTTCAAAGTATGCGTTAATGAGAACTTTTTCAAAATGAAAATATGAATTTTCAAACGAAAACGTGTTAGTGAGGACAAGATCTTAGTCAAAGAGACAACAAACTTTTTTTTAAAATAAATATTACAAAATACATAGCGGGTTATAACAGAAATAAATGAATGTACCATGAGATAATTAAATATAAAATAATATGCAATAAAAAATAGATTTGTTTTTGCTCCTCATTTATTTTGTTTTTATTTGACTCTCTCTCTCTTATTCTATTTATTAACAGATGTCATTTTTCATTATATGTTTATTAAACTTTGTCGGGTATATCCGTCTATCCACCGTATTTTACAATGCGAAAGTAAGCAAGCAGTTGTATTTCCGGTGAGTGTGTGAAAGTGCTTGTAACGGGTAAAGGATGGACAAGGAGGCGGTGTGAACCGGCAGAACAGTCAACATAACTTTAATGACACAAAAGAAATATAACATAAAACACATAGATGCACACACACACAGCGGCCGCATGTGTCTCTCTCTCTCAAACTGACAACCCCGGCTCGTCTTTATCCCCCTCGAGGCTGTTTCGGTACTCAGCGCCGGTCGTGCACTCTCACGGCCCAGTCACACCCTCCTCATCATCAACATGCTGTTGCCATTAGCTACTAGGCCAAATACTTGGAGAATCATACCAGAATGTAGTAGTGTATATATTCTATATATATATATATATATATAGAATATATACATTTATACATTTATACATTGACATTACATTTATAGCAGTTATCCACTTCTCACCTGTTGACATTCACATGATAACGCACATGTAAATAAAACTGACTGATTCAGTGGGAGAAGGTGATATTACCATGGATACAGTGTGCAACAGCGAAAGCCATCTATGAAGTAAACACGTTCAGCAAGACACAGGGCCTCAGGACCTTACTGTGATCCTGTAAACATCACAATATCATGCAGATTTTGCATATAAACACTCTACAGTAGCACTCACTAATCCTGACCCCCCCCAAGACTAGGCCAGTGGCACAAATAGTGTTTGTGTCTGTTAGGTGGGCCTTCCAGAAGTTTGTCCCAGCACAAAACCCCCAGCATGGAGGACATCTGGGTTTTGCGGAACTCCTGCGCTGGTAAGAATCCCTGCACTGCCCTCCACTGAAAAGCTCCTCCCCTGCGCCCCCATACTGCCTGTCTGCGCTCCAGTGTTAATGCACCCTTCCTTGCTGCAGACAGACCCTCTGATTGGCTGGCCTGCTGACTATGCCATTAGGGCAATCAACCAGACTCATTTGGTGTGTCTGTCTCAGGATGCTCGCTTGTACCCAGCCTCCCTGTTAGCTAGACGTCAGAATGCTGCAACTACTGTGAGAAATATTGTTATTTTTCTCAATTATTATTTTGGTCTTATTTCCCAGTAAAATATCTAAAGATTTTTACTAGAAAAGAAAAATGGTATAAACAGCTCTGGAAAAAATGAAGAGACCACTGCAAAATGATCAGTTTCTCTGGATTTACTATTTATAGGTATATGTTTGAGTACCATGAACATTTTTGTTTTATTCTACAAAGTACTGACAACATTTATCACAAATTCTAAATAAAAATATTATCATTTAGAGCACAAAATAAATATTCTTAAAACAAGTCTTTCTTCATTTTGCTTTTCAAGAATTTTTGAAGGATGTTAGATAATTTACTGGAATTCAAGACACTGATTAAGAGAATGATGACTTGCAGTGTTCCTGTAGCAGA
This sequence comes from Moxostoma hubbsi, assembly GCA_032164185.1. Classification (NCBI taxonomy): domain Eukaryota; kingdom Metazoa; phylum Chordata; class Actinopteri; order Cypriniformes; family Catostomidae; genus Moxostoma; species Moxostoma hubbsi. The sequence goes on along the minus strand of JAVLUX010000007.1, from coordinate 9,232,572 downwards.
ATGAAGGTTGTGCATTGTCATCTGTAACTTTACCACATTCCTGTGGCTTTACCCTGCTACTCACCACCCCATCCTGCCTGCTGCTTCAGTAGAAATCCATCCCTCATGGCACAGCGGGCATTGTGTCCTCACGGCTCCGGTGGCACACTGGCATGGCACTACAGATGACTATTATGAAATCAGTCACTCACTGGACTAACCTCTCTCTCTCTCTCTCTATCAGCTGGGGACAGGAACAGTGTGGGCAGCACTGGTAGTGTGGGCAGCACCCGCAGTGCAGGCAGTGGGCAGAGCACAGAGAGCAACAGCGCCCCCAACGGAGCACACCAGCACACCGCACTCCCTGACACCAGCAAGGTAACCAGCCATTCTGAAACCTGGAAATATCAGTGTATAATTGTTTACACCTAAAGATTTGTACATGATATACAGTTGGAAACGTACTCAAAGGTTTCTATGTAATAATTTGTACAAATCCTTAACCACTAATCACAAATTAATTGAAATGTCATAGGATTTCATTGGTAACAATATATGGCAACCCTGACTGTACATATTACCTCTGACTGTGACAGATCTACATTCCTGAAACAATACATTAGATTTACCATGATGCATTTCATTTTATTGAAACTTTTTTGGCTTGAGGTGCAAATTTGTGGTTTTGATTTGTTTCTTTCTCATTTCATGCAGACGACACCATCTGCTGGGGATGTTCTACAACCAGATCATAACAAACATGTGGACACACCCACAGGTAATGAGTTAGTTAGATGCATTACAAGCTACTAACACAAAGTATTTAACTACAATGAAGCTGTTTATTTATTTTTTAAACATAGATTGCAATCAGAGGCTTATAGTTATATTGTCTTTTCCAGATATAGTTAATAAACTATAAATATAGTTACATTTATAACAAGATTTGAAATATAGTTTATATTTTATATTTATATATTTTTGTGCCAAATAAATACTGTTCTGATTCAGAATTGTGTGGTGCAAAAACATGGTATAAGTGAATATGGGAGTCATTTAATTGAACTAGTTTGTTTATATGAACCATACAAACACAGCAATTCACTAAAATGAATTGTCTTCCCAACACTACATACAGTAAGTGAATCAGTGTCTCAAAAACATGGTATAAGTGAATATGGGAGTCATTTAATTGAACTAGTTTGTTTACATGAACCATACAAACACAGCAATTCACTAAAATTAATTGACTTCCCAACGCTACATAAGTGAATAAGTCCAAATGAACCCATTCACTGAAATACATTTACATTTATGCATTTGGCAGACACTTTTATCCAAAGCGACTTACAGTGCACTTATTACAGGGACAATCCCCCTTAGAGCAACCTGGAGTTAAGTGCCTTGCTCAAGGACACAATGGTGGTGGCTATGGGGTTCGAACCAGCGACCTTCTGATTAGCAGCCCTGTGCAGCCCTTTTTTTTACTAATTCTTCTACATGAACCATCCAAACGAACTGATTCACCTAATCTATCATATGTTCTCTAAAATTGTTGTGATTCTAAAACACTTTCTTTTTAAATGATTTTATAGCATTGCATCTTTTTTTAAGCAATGTTATATAACAAATCCTTGTGTATGTGTGTGTGTGTGCATGTATTGAATTTTCAGGTGTTCCTCACAGACCTGTGTTGCCCACACAGAGGCCTTTAGAGCCGGGCTTCTCTCAGCAGTTTGTGCGTCCTCAACAGCTACTTGAGGGCAAGGTGAGAACATACCCTTACAGAGTAAACCACACAAACCTCAGCATATCGTCATATGGCAGATTTTGCATTCACATACTTGTATTTAGTGTGTTTCAGGTCTTTATTTGTGCACAGCCATAGGGATGATGAGAAATGTTGGTTATTGTAAGTGCATGTGTTTTGCAATTGTCAGGATGCCGAGGCTATCTATCAGTGGCTGAGTGAGTTTCAGTTGGAGCAGTACACTGCAAACTTCTTGAACGCCGGCTATGATGTGCCCACCATCAGCAGAATGACCCCAGAGGTACTACAGCTTTACAGCATCTGGGAGATATGGCATTCATTGTTGTTGCTGCAGGTAGAGTTTATATTGATGGTATCTCTTCTTCAGGATCTCACAGCTATCGGTGTGACTAAACCAGGCCATCGTAAAAAGATCTCCCTGGAGATAGGAAACCTCAGCATTCCGGAATGGCTTCCAGAGTACATACCAGTAGGTGAAAATAGGATATAGTTTGCGTGAATACATGTATCTACTGTGTTATCTTCTCTCACAGTAAAGTGTAATCTTAACCCTTAGCAGGATCTCGGGGAGTGGTTGAGTGCTATAGGGCTGCCTCAGTATCATAAGAAACTGGCTGAGAATGGCTATGACTCCATAAACATTGTCCGAGACCTCACGTGGGAAGACCTGCAGGAGATTGGCATCACCAAACTAGGTGAGCTAACGTAACCCTGGAGAGGAAATGCATTGTGGTGTTTGTACATAGAACAGATTATTAGAGTTCAAGAGTAATTCATTCATGACAACTCAGAATAAATGATAAGATATTCTAATGGGTATGACAAGTTAGTAGGTTTGGTCTTGGCACACTAATTCAGATATGCTTGCTTGCTACTGCTAAAGGCTCGGGTATACTTAGTTTTTACGTGTGCTCGATCATCTCACACACGGTCAAGCGCTCGGCCTTTCAAAGTATAATCTTTTGACTGTGAGCCAATATGAACACGTTGGACGCATGCACACTATGACTGCTTTGTGATGCTATTTTAGTACAGTCAAAGGCAGGCGCATGCGCCATGATATGTACAGATGAGAACTTTCTGCATGTGAAGAAAATCTGGGTAGCACGCTAAGCAAACTATGCTAATGACGAAATTTGTCTCACATATACTGTGCGTGATCCGATCCGGAATGCAGAAAACCAAAGTATATTTTGGCCTTAAGAACATGCACAGACATGCTGGGTTGAGACGTACATTACATTATTAGACATACATACAATCTCCATGAAGCAGATGTAGATCTACATACGACGCAATTTAGTAGGGTTTATGGGAGCCAATTGGTTTAACAGATTACATGTCAAAAAACCTATCAGCTTGCACCAGGTAGAGTTTCATGACTGAACTTAAAATAATTTGTCTTGAAATGTATTGTTGGAAAATGGTTGTAGCAATGGTGCAGGGATACATTTAGAGATGCAACTTCTCAACGAGAGTTTTAATGTTTATCTGTAGTGTTAAGCTTATGTGTGTCTCTTATCAGGCCATCAGAAGAAGATGATGCTTGCAGTGAAGAAGTTGCGTGATATTCATAAGGCCATCCTGCAGGCTGAGTTAGAGCAGGGCACACTGCATCGCAAAACCCCTGCTGCCCTGGACCTGCTCACTATTGAGCCGCCCTCTGAGGATGGTAACCTCCCCTCACCTCACACACCCAAGATGCTCACTTTCCAGGATAGTGAGTTGAGTACTGAACTACAGAGTGCAATGTCCACCCCCTACAGTGGCTGTCACGAGGAACTGGCCATCAAAGACGCGATGGGTATGTCCATCAGTCAGGAGAGCATTGACACGCGGTCTCGGGGGTCCGGACGCTCCCAGGAGCCTCCCAACACTCCCTCATCCTCTTCTTCATCCGCCACCCCTTACAGCTGCTCCCGTGAGAGCTTAACAAGTGCAGACAGCAGCCCTGCTAAAGAGCGGAACATTCCAGAAGGCCGCGACCAGGTCACGCGTCCTCAGCTACCACAGCAGCTGCCGTTCAGTGTATCCACAGGCTTTAAATACCCAGTTCTACCTACCAAACCCAAACTGGGCTCTGCACCCTCTCCGCAAGTCTCCCCTGCTCAAAAAACCCTAAATTATCCACGTTCGCACTGTAATAGTGCCACGCTCAACCGCTACTCTCCTAGCTTGACTAAGAAGCGCACACAGAGTCTGACCCGCTATGCTTTGTCGGATGGTGAGCCTGATGAAGAAGACGATGAAGAGGAAGCTCAGCTAGCCAGTATTGCTATGCCTTCTTATGCCACATTGAGCCGCAAGCCTGCCCGTGGCCAGCTGGCACGCCTTCAGTCCGCTCAGGAGCAGTCCATTGGCCGAAGCCAGTCTTTCGGCATTAGAGCTCAACGTAAAGGCCCTCCCCCACCACCACCGAAACGCCTTAGCTCAGTCAGCAGCAGCACTAGTGTCGAAACTGTCTTGGACATGCCAGTGCCACCTACTGTAAGAGTGGAGAGTGACAGCTCTGGCACTATAAAGAGCATTGGAGCTGTTTTAGAAACTGTTCTACCTGCCCCTAAAGTGGATTTCCTTCAGGAGAGCACATCATTTGTCTCTGGTTCCAATGAAGGGTCTAGACAGAGAGCTTTGAGTCAGAGCGAGTCCAGCCAAGCCCTGCAAGCCCTTCCAGATACTGATAGAGCAACAAAGTCTGACTCGGAAGAGGATGATGGGACCAAGGATTCGGGTCTGGAGAGCTCTTCCTCACCACAGAACAGCTCCAGCGAGTGCATCCCTTTTGCAGAAGAAGGCAACCTCACAATCAAACAAAGACCTAAAGTTGGCGGCCCTCTCAAGGCTGAGAGCACTTTGGAGTCTCCAGACAAAGTAAAATCAGCCAAAGCCCCTGAAGTTCCAGAGTTCAACCTAAAAGAGTCAGACACTGTAAAAAGAAGGCAGAAGCCAAAAGACAAGGAGCTGTCAAACACGGCATCTGACAGTAATGTGGACAACCCAATGATTACTGAGCAAATTCAGACTCAGGACACAGTGAAACTCCGTATTAGTGAATCAGAGATGAGTCTTCCATGTGTTGAGCCTTTAGCCAAACCAGTGAAAGCACCACCACCTCTTGCCCCCAAACCTCCCAGTCCCCTGAATCCAACACGGCATGCCTTGAAATCCCATCCTGTAACTACAAACACAGGTACAGCCTACTGATGCAAATTTCAGGCATTTGCAAGATACACCAACATTGGTAGTATTTCTCAAGTAGCTTTTAAAGAACAGTTCACTTAAAAAGTGCAAAATTACTTCACATCATTTACTCACGCCATATATTTATACTGTATATATACACTCACCAACCACTTTATTAGGTATACACCATACCTATACATACACCACCAGAATGGTGTATACCTAATAGGTATACACCATTCTAGAGACTGTTGTGTGTGAAAATTCCAGGAGATCAGCTGTTACAGAAATACTCAAACCAGCCCTTCTGGCACCATCAATCATGCCATGGTTGAAATCACTGAGATTACATTTTTCCCCATTCTGATGATTGATGTGAATATTAACTGAAGCTCCTGACCTGTATCTGCATGATTTTATGGATTGCACTGCTGCAACATGATTGGCTGATTAGATATTCGCATGAATATGTAGGTGTACATGTGCACCTAATAAAGTGGTCGGTGAGTGAATATACAGTATTTCAGGGTATTTTTTACACAATTTACATCTCATCTTTTCGGTGCCAGATAAATACTGCTCTGATTTTAAAAATGAATTTTTTATCTTCTAGATATAATTAAATAGCTTCAATATAATGAGCAACATTTGCTGTTAGTTGCAGTGTATCACAAGAACAAATTGAATGCATTTAACTACTTATACACAGCGTTACATTTATTCTGTTGTTCTTTTATTGGTGTTGTGTTAGCAGCAGTTGGCTCTGGCCTGACTCTGAATGTTGTTCAGAGTGTGGCCTTTGTGGCTCCTCAATCTCCTGTCCCATACTCCCCATCACCAGAGAGAACCTCCAGAACAGCAAAGACTCATGTTGATGGAGGTGAGGGGTCGATTATGGTGCAGCAGAGGCTGGAGAAGACCAGCTCATCTCTAGAGGAGGCACTGAAAGCTGTGGAGAGAAAACTAACTCTGGAGAACCACACTGAGGGGTGAGAGACACTTTACAAAGCGTCAAGTACTGTATGCTCAAGGATTTGACACTTTTTAAGCTCGTTTTCAGTCTGACCTGTTTATAGTTGTTTTTCCATTTTGGTTGAGCTATTACTTTAAATGTCCTGTTTTTATATGTTTCTTAAATGTTAATGATACTTTTTACTCTGGGGGGTCTGGGTATCTCTGTGAGTATTGACGCTGACTACCATCCCAGGAGTCGCGAGTTAAAATCCAGGGTGTGCTGAGTGACTCCAGACAGGTCTCCTAAGTAACCAAATTTGCCCGGTTGCTAGGGAGGGTTGTGTCACATGGGGTAACCTCCTCATGGTTGCGATTAGTGGTTCTCGCTCTCAATGGAGCGTGTGGTAAGTTGTGCATGGATTGCGGAGAGTAGCATGAACCTCCACATGCTGTGAGTCTCTGTGGTGTCATGCACAACAAGTCACGTGATAAGATGTGCAGATTGATGGTCTCAGAAGCGGAGGCAACTGAGACTTGTCCTCTGTCACCCAGATTGAGGTGAGTAACCGTGCCACCACGAGAACCTACTAGTAGTGGGAATTGGACATTCCAAATTGTAAGAAAAGGGGATGAAAATAAATTAAAAAAATAAAATGATGCTTTTTTTCTCTGAAAGTAAAAGTACATTCAAGTAAATGACTTTCTGTTGTGCCTCTTCTAGTGTTTCTCACGTGGCAAACTCTGCAGGGAACATTCTGGATGATATTGGGAACATGTTTGATGATCTGGCCGATCAGCTGGATGCTATGCTGGATTGATCGTCCTCTCTCTTGCATGGAGCTGTGGATTATTCATTCATATCATGGACCAGGTCCAGAGCAAAACATTTTCTTCTGCCTTTATAACAAATGGAGACCAGAGGAGAACTCTTGAACTCGCTAAGAACCTCCATTGACCTCCATTTTGAGGACCACACAGACATTTGTGAAAGTCCATAATCTTCTGACTAATCTCAGTCTAGGTTTCATCTGTACTTGTTTGTTTATTCTTATTCCACTGTATAATCAACCAATGTACAGTACTGTGCAAAGGTCAAAGGGCACATAAGATGTTCCCCAAAAACATTTGTCTTAAGATGGTTATTTACATCTTCAGCTTTAGTGTCAATAGGAAATATAAATGTTAGACTCCCAAACATTACTTTTGCAAATAGAAAAGATTAGAAGAACAGGAAGCCCTGCAGCAGATGTCATGTTCCCCACAAATCCCCCAATGAACATCAGGTCAGTCTGAGATTACATGAAGAGACAGAAGCAACTGAGACAGCTGAAATAGATAGAAGAACTGTGGTCAATTCTCCAAGAAGCTTGGAACATCCAATAAAATCTGTGTCCAGGTGTATCTTGGAGATTTTGTGGCTGTTGTAAAGGCAAAGGTGGTCACATTGAATATTGATTTAGCTTTTTTATGTTTACTGGACTGTATGATATTAATTGATAAATGAAAACTATTTTTGTCATTCTTTTTTTAAGAAATCCTCACTTTGAAAGTTTTTCACAAGTGCCTAAAACTTTTGCACAGTACTGTATATATTTGTTTATGCACTTCGTTCTGTCCTGTCATTATTTGTCTTTCTGGGGCTGAACTGTGGACTTTACCGAGCATGACCCAATGAACTTTACATAATGACCACAAATGTTGCCAGTGGTCCCAGTTGAAAGTGATGCACTTAGGGTAGTCATTCCTAAAGCAATGTACATTTCAAAACACTACACTGTTTCAAAGATGAAATCTTTGGAAAGAATAAAAGAATAGTTCACACAAAAAAGTTCCACAGAAAAAATACCAGCATATTGGTTTGGAAAGACATGAGGGTGAGTGAACTATTTCTTTAACATATCTGTACATTTCAAAGCATTTTAGCTCTGAAAACAATTGTACTTTATTTTATATGGAGTACAAGAAGCTTTTTTTCCATTTCAGGCAGTAAATAGACTTCAGGTTTAGTACTACATTCATATTAAATATTTTCCTCCTGAAGAAATTGCAAATGATCAGGGTATGAAACATGACTGGCATTTATTTTTGTATTTAAGTGTGGTTTTATAGAGAATACACCATCTTTGAATGAAAACTACCTTATGTAACTAGAGCAGCGTCAATGTACAGCAAGCAATTCAGGTTAAAGTTGATCATAAACACTATGAACGTCTTTAAACTTATTTTAGTCAAAATAGTATTTAAACTTTATCGAAAAATTCACACTTAAGGTATATTTGATTGGGAAGCAAACCTATTTGTTGTACCAAAGTATATATATATATATATTATTATTATTTTGTATTTTTTCTATTCAAATGTTGTTATATCTGCATTTCTAACAGAATTATCTTGCCGCTAAACTAATGTAAGTTAACCCAGTGACATTTCCCCTTTGCACATCATGTGATATATATGTATAATTATTGTCATTTGTTGTTTTCACATGAGGGTTGTTTTGACATTTCTTAAGTTTCTGGACATGCAGTAACTTACAGTATGTTACCGCTATAAACATAAAGTGATATTCTTGAGATCATACTGCACTTAAGTTTGCATTGGTCTATCACACACAGAGCCGGTAACTCTGCATGAGTAATGAAATTCAAATTGCTCATTGTTCTCTGACTAGATCCTTACAAGCTCGTGTCTCTTGTTTGTAAGAACAAATGTAATTGGTTTCTATGTTGTATTTCTCTGCATTTTCTTTCCTTTTTGTAATAATTTTTTCATGTTTTCTATTAAATGAATTAAACTATATTGTCACTATTTTTTGTTGTTGTTCTGCCCATTTCCTTGACATTTCTCAAAACTTATATTACATTTTAAACTACTTCAAAGATTTCTCATCGAAAAATCCTCCACATGCAGTAATGACAGCTTTGCAGATTCTTGGCATTCTAGCTGTCAGTTTTTCCAGATACTCGGGTGACATTTCACCCCACACTTCCTGTAGCACATGTCATAGATGTGGCTGTCTTGTCGGGCACTTCTCACGCACCTTACAGCCTAACTGATCTCACAAAAGCTCAATGGGGTTAAGATCCATAACACTCTTTTCCAATTATCTGTTGTCCAATGTCTGTTTCTTTGCCCACTCGAACCTTTTCTTTTTGTTTTTCTGTTTCAAAAGTGGCTTTTTCTTTGCAATTCTTCCCATAAGTCCTGCACCCCTGAGTCTTCTCTTTACTGTTGTACATGAAACTGGTGTTGAGCGGGTAGAATTCAATGAAGCTGTCAGCGGAGGACATGTGAGGCATCTCTTTCTCAAACTAGAGACTCTGATGTACTTATCCTCTTGTTTAGTTGTACATCTGGTCTTCCACATCTCTTTCTGTCCTTGTTAGAGTCAGTTGTTCTTTGTCTTTGATGACTGTAGTGTACACCTTTGTATGAAATCTTTAAATGCTTCATTCCTCAAAACAATGATTGACTGATGACTTTCCAGAGATTGATGTTTCTTTTTTGCCATTTTTTTGGATCTAATATTGACCTGAAGACATGCCAGTCTATTGCTTATTGTGCAACTCAAAAACAAACACAAAGACAACGTTAAGCTTCATTAAATGAACCAAACAGCTTTCAACTGTGTTTGATATAAATCAAGTGATTTTCTTGTATCAAATGATCAATTTATCATGATTATTAAAATATAAGATGTTAGTGTGATGGCTGCTGGAAATGGGGTCTGTCTAGATTTGATCAATAATGACATTTTTCAAATAGTGATGGTGTTGTTTTTACATCAGTAATGTCCTGAATATACTTTGATCAGTTGAATGCCACTTTGGTGAATTAAAGTACCAATTTCCTTCTAAAACAGCAAAATCTGTACATTATTCCAAACTGTTGGCTGCCAGTGTAATTGGCAGCTCGTCCGGGACAGATTGAACTTGTATTGGATGGTTTGTATCGCTACATTATTTTCTGTAGCGTGATTTGTTTCTGCTGCTGGCTTGCATTGCTACATTGTTGTTTGTAGCATGCTTTGATTCAGCCATTGGCATGTATTGCTAATTTGTTTACAGTTGCATGCTTTATTTCTGCTGCATTTGATTATTGACGTGATACTTATGAGTGGACAATCATTTGCTGTCTTTTTAAAGTCGCTTTTGTCTGTCCACAGTTATGGTTGGTTTATGGGGTTGAGTCTTTTTGTTTTTGCCTCATTTTATTTTTATTTGCTGTTTGGTTATGGTTCTTCCCTTGTGTCCAAAAAATTGGAAATGGAGAAGACCCTGCCTTTTAAAGCGTTAGAACTTCAGGCCTGTAACTCAAGTGAAACATTTTATGGGTGGGGGTGTCAGGTGCCTCTGCTTTCTTTTTCCTGTGTGAGGCTGCCAGTTAGAAAGGGGTGGAGACTCTAACCAGCTACACCTAAAGTCCTGCCCTTTTAAAAGCTGCTGTCTGCACTTCATGGTTGCTACTGCCCCAGGAAACCTGCTCCTTTGTTTATTGTTTTCTTTTGTTTTCTACTTTTGACAGCTAATTATGTTGGTCCCAAACCTGGATTGTAACAATTTAGTAATTTGTCTACTGAAATATAGCATCTGACAAAGTGGGTGTGACGTATAAATGTATTGTTACATGGAAATAACATTCACATGTGCACACATACAGGAAACGACAACCAATACACCAGTGATCAAGTGCAGAGTTATGGTGTCAACATTGACTATATACATAAAACGAACAGAAAAAAATCAAATTGTGGGCATTTCAAAATACTTTGGTCATTAGAATATGTGGCCATTTGAATATACTTTGACAAGTGTCCTGAAGTCTGAGACCATGTGAACATGCTTTATTTTGCATTTTTTTAATGGAATTTAAAAAAAAAATGTATTTGCATAACAATTTGAGAAAAAAATGTAAAATACATTTTTGTATTCGTGGCATGATCTCTGATCTACAGTACAAAGTCGTTAACATGGTTAACGTCACAAATTTGCTTTTACATTTGGTAAGTAACCAAGAACTAGAGCAGCGTCTTAAATATTTCTGGTTAAATGGGATTTTAAATGCCATTTATTTTCAGTGAGGTCTCAGACTCTATATCTGATTTCAGCAGTAATGGCAACATATCCTGTATATGATATGTCATTCTTAGTTAACAAATGCACTCATTGGTTCACAGTGTAAGTCAAGAATTCATTTCTATCAACAGTTTATTTGGTCCATCATTATAAAACAGTAAGATGTTTCAGAGAAACAGAATTAGTAGAGAAATAAGGCTGAGAACGGCTTAAAAAATGATTCATGAAATCAACCTCATGCTTAACTACATTGTTAAGTTAGAACTTTCCAGTACAGCCTCATGCACATGACAGAATCACATCTGCTTAATATCAAACACACATGGTGGATTAGGTACAAGGGCTATGTTCAGAATAGCATACTAACATATGTACTATTCTTACTATTTCTGCATTATATAGCATACTTACACTCACAGAGCACTTCATTAGGAACACCTGGACACCTTCTTATTCATGTGATAATCTAACCATGCCATTATCTAATTGTGTGGCAGCAGTACAATGTATAAAATCATGCAGATACGGGTCAGGAGCTTCAGTTACATAACAGTCTCTTAATTTACACAGAATGGTGCCAAAAACAAAAAAAATCCAATAACATCCAGTTCTGTGGACAGAATGAGAGAGGTCAACAGAGAATGGTCAGACTGGTTTGGGCTGACAGAAAGTCTACATTAAATCAGATAACTACTCTGTACAATTGCAGTGAGCAGAATAGCATCTCAGAATGCACAACATGTCGAACCTTGAGGCGAATGGGCTACAGCAGCAGAAGATCATGTTCCTAATAAAGTGCTAAGTAAGTGTATATACTATATGATTATACTAATTGTTTTACCCAGGTGACCTACTACACTAAAATGCAGTCACTAAAAGTGTCATTATATTCAAGATGATTACTGGATACCACTCACATGCGACACAATGAGATCTTGTGACCAAAACGTAGCATGCTACTGTTTGAAATGTTTGGCATGGAATTATTTCTTTTCAGTTTCACTTACAAATATTGCACAGTATACAGTAAGTGTTAAGTATTCCATTCTGAACATACTGCAGTATGTTTGAATGATTGAAATGCATCACCGTTGTAGAATGTTACATTCCATTTGCCATAAATTTACTGACACAATCTGTTAGTAGTTCAAATATATATTTCTGAATACAATATAAATCTGTGTGTATATATATACACACTGTACATATATATATATATATATATATATATATATATATATATATACATATATATATATATATATATATATATTTATATATATCATACTGGCCCTACTGATGGCCTCAATATATCTACCGTGTCTATGTCAAAAAGTCTTGATGGATGGATGGAGAGGTCTGACGGAGGTCTATAAGTTACTGAAGAGTTCATTTTTCTTGCTCCAGTCCATGGGTGGAGCTCTCTTATTGGAGCGTTTCTGGTGAGCGCGCTCCTTCACCTGCTGTAGGGACAGATTCAGCTCTGGTATGGCATTTATGATTGACGGCTCCACCCCCTAAAACACAGAAACAAATATTAACTTACTAAACTATATTTTAACATTTTCAAGTAAATTTTATAACAAGGCTGATCAAACGTAAACCTGAAATGCACTGCATGTCGCTTTGAATTAAAGGGTCTACAAAATGTATAAATGTAAAAGTACATAATTTCATCACAAATGCTGCAAGACGAGTTATGCAGCAAAGATAAATAACTAAAGTTAGGTTAACCCAAATTATGAGCGTTAAGTTATCTACTGAGAGAAGGTCTACTTTGGCACAAGTCACAGAGAATTATAATGATGGTCATGGGAGGAATGTGTCACAACACACAGTGCATCACACCCTGATGTGTATGGGGCTGCGCAGCCGCAGACTGGTCAGAGTGCCCATGACGACACCTGTCCACCATTGAAAGTGCCGGAACTGGACCTTGGAGCAGTGGAAGAAGGTCACTTGGGCCGATGAGTCCCAATTTCTTTTACATCAGTGGACGGCCATGTACATGTGTGTTGTTTACCTGGGGAAGTGATAGCACCAGGATGCACTGTGGGAAGACAACAAGCCGGTGGAGGGAGTGTGATGCTCTGGGCAATGTTCTTCTGGGAAACTCTGGGTTCGGCCATTCATGTGGATGCCAATTTGACACGTGCCACCTACCTAAACATCGTTGCAGACCAGGTACACCCCTTCATGGCAATGTTACTTCCTGATGGCAGTGGCCTCTTTCCGCAGGATAATTCGCCCTGCCACACTGCACACATTGTTCAGGAATGATTGAGGAATGTGATGAAGAGTTCAAGGTGTTGCCCTGGCCTCCAAATTCCCCAGATCTCAATCCAATTGAGCATCTGTGGATCCACAGCAGCACCACCTCACATCTTACAGGGCTTGAAGGATCTGCTGTTATTATCTTGGTGCCAGATACGACAGGACAACTTCAGGGGTCTAGTAGAGTCCATGCCTCGCTGTGTCAGTGCTGTTTTGGCAGCATGTGGAGGATCAACAGCATATTAGGCAGGTGGGCATAATGTTTTGGCTCATCTGTGCATCTAAAACACATGAATCTAGCTCAGGGGTGCAGGAACCATTATAACTGACTGGGACATGTCCTCCTCACTTTTAGAAATAACAAAATTCATCCACCCCACTTTTTGAGAAATAATGATTACAAGGGGAAGCCTTTAACATCCATCAGAATCCTCTGGCAGCTGGTTACTTCGGCAGTGAGCAAACATAGAAGTAATCTTTGACTATTTTAAGTTATTAAACATGAAAACATTTTACATTTTGGTAACTTGATCTCTGACCTCTTTATTGTTTTGTTTTTCACTGAAACGCTGTCTTATGTTCAATCACCAGCCAACAAACTGAAGGGGATATACATTCATGATTTATTTAATTGTCATGTGTGTGACAACAATAATGTAATATTATAGTATACATCTAAACTATTTTATTGTTCTTTGAATTTTTCATGTTTTTTGCATGACTATTTAATTGAATTTAGATTAATGATGATGGTGATGTTTGTGGCATATCAGTGACCGAGTGAACAGTGTAGACAGAGAGGTAAGAACATATTTGACAGACACTTGAGGAATTGTTTGGATCAATGTTTCACATGATTGACAGTCATTAATCATATGATAATTCTTTATCTTTGTTTAATATGAAATGTTTCATTCACACATGGTTTCTACATTTTAGTTCTAATTATTAAAGTTCATAAAAATGCTGATGCTTCTTAAAAGTTCAGTTGATATGCTTTATTTCAAATATCACATATTCTTAAAAACATTTAAAAAAATTATAATTTAATACTTTCGTATAGTGAAAAGAGATTGAGATTGTCTTGCTGCAGCTAGATTATAACGTGATTGCCCGCGACTTATTGAATCATAATATATGTCACTGTGCATTTCTTATCATTAATATTGTCAATACACAGCCTTATTAATAAGAGAGTTTGCTTTTTGTGAGTTAAAGATGGATTGAAGTGAACAGAAAGGTGAGAGAGAAAGTCTTCACCCCATTATACACTGCAACAAAATATGTTTTTGATTTGTTTGTTTTTTGGCTTGTTTCCAAAAATAATATCTAAAACTCACATGTACATTTCTTTAGCAGATATACTGCAGAATAAAAAAAAATTATCTGAGAATGTTGAAAATAATATTAAAAATAAAAATATTTTAAAATATCTAAAAATCCAGGGCGGCACGGTGGTGCAGCGGTTAGCACTGTCGCCTCACAGCAAGAAGGTCGTGGGTTCAAACCCCGGTTGCCCCGGCCATTCTGTGTGGAGTTTGCATGTTCTCCCCGTGTCTGCGTGGGTTCTCTCCGGGTTCTCCGGCTTCCTCCCACCATCCAAAGACATGCAGGTTAGGTTAATTGGTGTCTCCAAAAAATTGCCCTAGGTGTGAATGTGAGTGTGTGTCTGTATATGTGTGGCCCTGCGATGGACTGGCGACCTGTCCAGGGTGTACCCTGCCTTTCGCCCAATGTTAGCTGGGATAGGCTCCAGCCCCCCGCGACCCTGTACAGGATAAGCGGTTGACGATGGATGGATGGATCTAAAAATCCTTTAAAAAAATGATGCATTCACCTGAGAAGCAGCATATAAGATATTTAGACTTGCTTTTAGAGAATACATATTGAATTCAAGTATATTTTAAATTCGTACAGTCATGAGGGTCTAAAGAAGCCCTCTAAGGGGTCACATGACAACAAAATAACAACCTGCATGTTGGTTACATCACCTGACTGATTTGGTGGACAAAAACTTTTCAAACATTTTATAACGATATTGTTTCACTGCTTTAAAAATATATATATATATATTGTTCTCAACTGTTTGTGCCAATCTTTTTTTTTAATGAGATTTCAGCTTTTTTTCTCTGGACAATTACACCACTTTGTTTACTTTAAGCCCCAGAAAAAAAACATCAAAATGACTTTGAACTCATAAATTGAAAAGAGGTGTATTCAAGAAACTGTTTTGTGTGAATTACATTTGGTATGTATTTTTGCTAAACTTAATAGATTTGAACAAAAAATGGAATCAAGTCATTTGAACCGCTATCATTAGCAAACTCCAGCAATAATAACCCAAACAAACTGC
The DNA here is from genome assembly GCA_032164185.1 of Moxostoma hubbsi. NCBI lineage: Eukaryota > Metazoa > Chordata > Actinopteri > Cypriniformes > Catostomidae > Moxostoma > Moxostoma hubbsi. The sequence goes on along the minus strand of JAVLUX010000007.1, from coordinate 9,216,983 downwards.
TCCCTTTAGGGATTTATTCATATTAAAAGCATGCAAAGTGTTCATCTGAGTGTGGATACTTTGAATCTCATCCTTTCACTGTTACAGCTACCGTTCAATCAAAAATGTTGAATCTGAATCTGATGATCTGAAGACGTTCATGCTTTGAAAGGTGTCGTTCAGCCAGTGCATCCCATGGCACTGGTAAAGCTGTTTGGAATGGAAAACCAGCTGCTTATTCTATACTATAAAACAGTATACAATAATCAACATTTCAAGCAGTTGTATGCAACACTGTTATCACATGACCTCATAATGCTATGAATAACAATGTAGTGCAGTATGCAGCATATACTGCACAGTATTCAGTAAGTAATAAGCAAGTATTTCATTTCAATCATATCTTACCTCAGGGGGTGGAGTCCCAGTGGGCGGAGTCATGAGAGATGTGCTGGAGGATGCGTTGGATGGGGATGGACTGACCGATAGTTTTGAGTCCTTCAGCTGCACCTGTTTGGCCACATTTCCATTTACCTGAAAGGCAGACACGGATTTCAGTAAAATATCCTGTGATAGATCATCTACTAGTAGACAAACTTTTACTATCAGCACAAAGTCTTGTCCAGTTTGCAGCTTATTCTGGCCAAAAACCAGCTACTTAGACAGCAAGTTAAACCACCAACCAAAGTTATACAGAAAACTATGGACATCTTGAGGTGCAGTGCTTCAGTTTGTCCACTAGGGGTGAGACTTGACCCTCTAACTGTAGTTTCTGTCAGCTCCACAGATTTCAAAATAGAGTGGCCTCAGGCTGCTGCAGACAGATGTTCATTAACTGTAAGAGTGGGCAGCATTAGCACGGCACCTGTGACAGGTGACAGCACCCCCTTATTCCCTCCTGCCAGCTACATCTTACAAGTCCACCATTAGCCAGAGGCTGAAGGAATGTGTCTCAGCTCTCACACAGTCCCGCATCTCCTCACTTCTGGAGACACATGTGGTCTCACAGCTCCTGCGTCTTGCTACTTCTCTGTAAAGGCAGCACTCCACTAGCTAACTCAAAGCAGTTTCACGCCAACGATTTTTGCAGAAATCTTGCCCTCTTCTGTCAGAGGCCTGTCACCAGAATGGACGATAAGTGACAGAATAAACAACTCCCTCTGACATTTATCTCCCAGTCATAAATTGCTAAAATAAGAACACGAGTACAACACAAACATAAATAATTGGAATATGCTTGATTAGGTGGGTGAAAGTTTTTTTGCTCCTTCAGGGCTTGCTGTAGAAAGTATTAAGATTGTATTTGGACACCTAACCACATAATTGTCACTGCATTATTTAACAAAATATCAAACCTAGTGGCATCTGAACAAATGATGCTAGAGCTTTCTCAGAACGTTTTGTTTTTCAGTGGAAGTATGCAAGGGCGTAGATTTGGCTTGAACATTGGTACATGTTTACATGTACTTACTTGTTTTGATTATTGGAGGGGCCAACTTGGAATTTACGCCCTTGGATGTATGAAGATATTTCTCTTCAAGTTCATGTCCTTGCAGAGTAACTACAGGCTTGACAACCAGAATGTTTTTGAACAGTATATATATACTCTTTTAGCATTTAAAAACTACACTGAAAACCCTAAGAAGTTGACTCTTGTAATGATGAGGTCAGACGAGGGAGTGAGGATCCAAATGCAGTTTATTAAATAAACAGGAAACACAAAGGCAGGAACAAAACAAACCTCCACGAGGGGAAAACTAAAGAAATGAAAACAAGAAAACAACACGGGGGGTTTTGCAAAGTGGGCTTAGGCAGGAACACGGAACAAGGCTGGATACGGGACTGAGCTTCAGACATCAAACACTAACATCAAACAACGACCGACAAAGGACAAGGTGAACATCAGGACCTAAAATACAAAACAAGGGAAAACATAAACCAATGGACAATGAGAACTAATAACAAGGTGAAGAGGTAATTAACTAAAACCAATGACAAGACTAGAACAGAGAGTAAAGTGGTTAAACAATAAACCAATGGGGAGCGGACACATGGACGAGGAGGGAGGACAGGACATGACAAAACTTCAAAATAAGAGTGCTTAAAACAGAAAGCAATACGGAACATAAAAGGTGCCAAAACTCAAAGAGTGCATAAACAAAGAACAATGTGGAACATAAAAAGTGCCAAAAACTAAAAGTAAAAAGGTAAACAAACCAAAGACGGTGTGGATCGTTACAACTCTACTCAATTGAATAAATAAACTCATTCCCTCAATTGAATTTAGTAATGGCATCTCCAAAACTTGTGTACTTAAGTTCACTTAATTTGGTGTTCATATAGAATAAACGTAACTATTTAACTTTACTAGACGCAAGTGGACTTAACTCAGATTTGCTATTTAAATATTGTTGTCTCTACATAATAATTTTAGTTGAATTGACTCAAATTTAGATGATACAATACTTAGACCACAAAACAACTATTTGCAACAAAACAACATAAATAATACTACAAATGAGCTAAAACCTCAATGATTTCTTAATAACACCTATAAATGCACATTTAAATGCATTCGTAAGTTCCCTTTGAGCAAGGAATAAAAGGGAATACAATTTAATGTAGATAAAAGAATTCAAGAGCAAGGCATTATGGGTATTCTCCATAGCTTCGATTTTGCACTCAATAGTTTGAGTTATTAACACCTAAAATATAAAGTCTAGATTAAGACACATAAATACATATTTAGGTTATGAGCCCAAAACTTGACATTTCAAGTTATTTTTAATTAAGACAACATGATTTTTCCAGTAATGACATCATTAGGGTTTACAGTAGGGCTGAAACAATTAGTCAACATTATCAACAATGTCGACAATAAAATATTGTTGAGAATAGTTGTTTGATCTCATTTAAATAACATGAGATCACATTAAACTGTAATGATGATGCACGAGAGCAGTAATGTAGTTTGTGCCTGACAGAGGAGAGGAAGACTTACACAGATCACAGTCTAAACTTTCTAAACAGCTTCAGGTGATGTAGAAAGAATAATAATGCAAAACTACTAAATACGTAAATACTCTCGTTGTGGAATAAGTGGGGTCGGAGCTCTTTAAAGGAAACACCCCAGTGTTACATCTTTAATGCGTTATTGCTTTATTAAAGTTCAAATAATCCGGAAGCAGATCACGTAAATAACTACAAACTCCGAAACTGCCATTTTTCTGTGCAGTCCGCACCTCTTCTATGAGTTGCGCAAATGTTCCAATCTAAAGGGGAGAGATTGAAACTGCATTCAGCTGAGGCACACTCGTCCCTTGAGCGCACATGCTTAATGCAGTAACAGTAGCGCAGATGAAAGTAATCCAGTAATAGGGTTATGTTTAATTATATGGAAATAAAATATTTTGACTTTAAAGCCACTTTTTGTATCGACTAATTTGTATTGCCACAATGTCAATTCTTCAGCGTTAGAAAATGCTCATTGGTCACTGCCATGGCCACAGTAATCCACCCTACTGAATAAAAGTGTCGAAAGTTGCCTGTGAGTAGGCGTCATTATCCACATTTCCACTATCAGGCCAAATGAGGGTGTGCTAGTTGCTAGTTGCATTCCAACTGTCACTTCCAGGGCTTCATCGTGCCTCTTCTGGGCTTTCTTGGTGAAAAAAAATAAATAAATAAATAAAATGTGGGCACAGTACAAACCTGTTGAAACTCCCAATGTACAAAGCGGTGCCCTAGGAAATGTCTTTCCATGGTTTGGTGAACTTTCATAGACGCCGTGCTTGGACATCGATATAAACTCGATATTCTAGATAACTAGATATCATGATACCACAGCTTGAGTTTCCCTCTTGCTTGTGAAATGGGTGGGGTGTGTGACATTGGCACCAGGGAGGTAGTATTAAGGGCGGGTTTTAGGGCAATGCTGCAGAGCTATTAACCTGATGGTGGGAACGCAGATCGATTTTGGTCTTGCGGATCAAAGTCCAAATTGGCCACGGCTAGCCAGTTGATATCCCTTGCTCGCACTGGCCCAATAGTGGAAAAGCAGCTATTAACTCCTCAGATAGTTCAGTTGCGCACTAACTCCCTCTGATTCACGAACAACTGTGTAAACAAAACTTACAATGAAAATAGGTTGAAAAATCGGCAATGATCTGTGAAGACACTCGGTATTTGATCCGTCCACCTCCACTCCAGTATGAAAACTGTGAGATGCAGTCGAATGGCTGTGGGTATCTACTTTGTACAATACTGAGTGTGCACTCAAAAAAGGACATTTGCTGCATGTTCAATTTACTTGAACTAAAGCAAAACAATTCTAGAACATTTAGCCTCAAATTGATTTCACTGAATACTATCCACTTAAAATTGTAAAATGGAAGTTTACTAAATCCAGTTGTGACTACATGAATATTTTTGGTGGTGTTAATGCAGCATTGATGAAACTGGGCAGGGGATTTAAATTTCCCAGCATGCTTTGCATAGGACTTGATGGGGAAAAGTAAATTTTTTAAATTAAGTGTTATTTTATGTTTTTTTGTGCAAGATGAATATGAAGGGGGATACTTGTTAGTGTTTAATGTGTTGTTATGTTGAGATTTGGAAGAGTTTATTTTATGTTGAAATTTTGGTAGTTACCATTATGGTGAAGAGTGGAGCTTGAGCTAATAATAAGCACAGGTAATTATCGCAATAGATCGTTTGCTTCATTGAGTAAATGCTGTGCTGCTAACCATAGCATAGTTACTAAACTACACTCTGTATTGTGATTTATATGAGTTACATTAACAAATCTAATTATGTTGGGTTTACCCAATTCAACTAGGTTCTTTCTATACAAGGTGATTGTGTTGAGATTATATAGTAATTTTAAGTTAAGAAAACTCATTTTAAACATGTGGAACCACTCTACACGACTGAATCAAGTTCATCCAAATAGCTATTTGTTTTTAGTGTGTGTATGTGTTTCTTGTAGCTCAATGAAACATGGAGCTATCAACCAAGGTCATCGGTCTGATTCCTGTGGAGATTGCTTTAAGACTACATGGTAAGCACGGCTTCCCCTAAAATTTCATGACAAGTGTAAATGATGAGAGTAATATATTAACAAATAATCTATGTAAATTACATATCCCTCTTTGTGCAGTTCAGTATTTTAGTGAACTAAAGTGCAAAGCATCACACATTACTACAGCACTGTTTGTTCAAGTAAAGCAATCTGCTTTTTCTACATGAAGTACAAGTCAGTGGACGCACAGCCCATAACAGCATGGTGCTTTAATGGGAGTCTATGGCAGATACCAGCCCCATTCAATTAAAGGAATTTTTTTTTAATGTTTATTTGACAAAAGGCTCTAAACACATAATTTTGTTTATAGCCATGAGTACTATTTGCATTGGAAAAATTATTTGATTGTTTATTTGACATTGGGATTTCAATTTCAAAGTACTTTATTGGCATGATTGTGTTTACATCTAATATTGCCTAAGCATCAATACACACAACAAGTAATGGCAAGAAAGGAATACTGTAAAAGATCCAGATACTCCTAGATTATAATCAAATCAGTAATTGTTTCTGAGAGTGTGCAGTTAAAAAAACAAAATAAATCTGCAACTGATGAGTAATTGTCCTCCCCCAGTATCACCTGAGGAAACTGGTGTTTTTTAGGTGTTATTGGGTTTGTGAGTTTCAGAGACAAAGGGGACTGGTTTTAGGCCTCAACTCTTGAGTTTTAAGGGCTTCATGTTGCAGTGTTTTAGGGGAACCTGACTTTGTCAAGAACAAGAATTTGAGGGATCGTTTTTGAACAGGGCAATTTCTGGCTATAAGTGGACACTTAGGGGGCCCCCTTGTGGCCCGAGAGGGAAGGGAGAATGCAACTGCAATTTATGGATGGGCCTTGATCCTTAGTAGGATTTTGCTTAGGCCCCCCATATGCACAGAAATGGCCCTATTTTTGAATGTGTAATTATAGGGTATCGGCCTAGTTCAGCTCGTCATGCATTAGTAGGTTTTCTTCTCTGAACTCTTAGAATGTTTCTACAGAATTCTGCATGCAGGGATTATATTTTATGGGGCGTTTGTCCAATCTAGAGTAGTCTGCCAGACAAAGTGGACCCCAAACCTCACATCCGTACTGTGCAATTGTCATGACAATACTGTCAAAAGAGTTACACCAAATTGTGACAGGAATGTCTACTTGGGTAAATTTGCCCTTAATAGCATAGAATGCTCTTCCAGCTTTCTCTTTAAGTGCATTCACTGCCAGACCAAAACTTTTTAGACTGAGGTTTTCATAGTGTAGGGCGTGTTCCACTGAAGTGTTTCCCAGAGTGAACGTGTATCTGGTTTCCTGTAATCAGTATTTTTTTATGTTTTTTTTTTTTTAATGCACTTTCAGGGCCCATTTCTGACAATAGTTCTCCAGCAGGTCCAGGTGCTGTTGTAATCCCTTGTGCAGTATCTGACAGTTGCACCAGGTCTCTGAATAGAGAAATTTCACTTCTAAATTATTTAGAGTAAGACCGAGTGTTGCACATTGTTCCAGCAGTACTGCTAACTCATTAATAAACAAGTTGAACTGAGTTGGACTCAGACTGAAGCCCATTCTCACTCCTCGCCCTTGAGTGAAGAATTCAGTTCTATTATTGCAAATTTTAACTCTGCACCTGTTATCCGAATACATACATTTAAATGCGTCATACATTTTACCCCTTATGCCAGACTGTAGAATTTTACAATATAGACCATTGTGCCAAATTGAATCGAACCCTTTTTTTTAAATAAACAAAACATACATACATTTTGTCTTTGCTTTTTTGGTGAACATGCTGGTTGACAACATTGTGTAGCGTGTGAATGCGGTCAGTGGTGCGGTTGTTTGGTAGGTTTCCAATCTGACGCTTACTCAAGATATTGTGCTTGGTAATCAATATTTAAGTCCTTTTTATTATAAATCTCCATTTTCACTTTCACATTCTTCTTTTTTGTTTATAGCAATTTGCATTCTTCGTCCATATCACCACCTACTGGGCAGGGAGGAGAATTTATAGTAAAAAAATACTTAAATATTAATCTATTTCTCACCCAGACCTATCATATCACTACTGAAGACATGTATTTAACCATTGGAGTTTTGTGAACTACTTTTATGCTGCCTTTATTTGCTTTATTATTTTGTATGTTGTATTATATGGACCAACAGAGCTGAAATATTCTTCTGAAAATATTTGTTTGTGTTCAGCAGAAGAAAGAAAGTCATACACATCTGGGATGGCATTAGGCTGAGTAAATGATGAGAGAATTTTCATTTTTGGGTGAACACTCCCTTTAAGACTGCGGTTCAGATGTTTTTCTTTTTTTTGTGGCATATTGTATTTTTTGTAATCCCTGAGTGTTTCACAATAATTCAGAATTGTTTCAATGTGTGGCTCTCTATGTTTCTGGTTGGAGAGCTGTCTCAGTAGTTTTCATCCCCAGTATTTTTTTAAATAGAGAAGGTTTGATAAGAACCTTTGATAAATATAGTTTATTTGATGTACTGCAGAATTTACATCTTGTTTGCCTTAAAAAGTGTAAATCTATTGATTAAGGTTGGATCTATTCATAAATGTGTTTTTGTCCCCCCTGGAATCCCGGCTTCTTAACATGATGATTGGTTGAGCTTTAAAATGGGCGGAACGAAATACTGGATGGCAGCCTGGATGAATTTTATTATTGTTTCTTCTAAACTAATTGCATATTGGATCCATATAATTAGATATACTTGGAAAATCTATCCATTGGCATCATCCGTAACCTTTATAATTTTTATTAAAAACATTTTTTTTAACCAACTGTGTTTAAAATGTTCTAACTTGAAAAGTTCCTGTTACTGTTTTCCCGATAGAGAAAACACTCTAAATAATTTAGTTTTTCAGTCAGTGACCTTTTGGCATGGATTTTGATCAAATCAGTGAACCAATCCTGAAGAAAGGACTATATCTCATTCACACAGCCAATCAGGTGCAAAGCTATGGTGCCTACCCTTTCCATTTTGACTGAATTGCTGTTGTGTTCCCCTTCTGTCACTCACTCAACATTGTGTCGATGTAGTGACACTAGGGGTCTTTCTCTTCAGAGCCTCGGTTACCTTTTATCTTTGAGAAAAGGTCAATGAGAATTGGCAAACAGAATTTGCATGCCCCTCCCCCAAACATGCGGGTATAAAAGGAGGGCAACATGCATCTGTTCAGACTGATTTTTTTCTTCGGAGCCGAGCGGTTGTGTTTCAGAGAGCTGAGTAAAACCTACTGCTGTTCCACTCTTCTCTAAAAGAGCATACGCTGTTGGAGATATGGTGCATTTCAGTGACTTTTCGCTTCTTCTACACACCAGTGTAGACTACGCCCCTGGACACTTCGACAGCCCTCTAAAAAGAGTATATATTTCTCTAAAAGAGTACACATAGACGTTGAATGTCTTTTTAAAGACGCATCTTTCTCAAGATGCCCTTCCGTCTTTGTGTCATTTTGTGAACATTTTGAAGTCTCACGAACTACCTCCTGGACCCGGAAGGCTCCCAAGTGCTCCAACCCCTGGTGGAGGGCTGCGTTACCCACATTGTCACAAAAAAAGCAGTTTCCTCACTCCCTGGGTCACTTAGCCGGTGCTCACAACCACCGTTCTCATGGTGATCAGACAACGAGCACTGGCAGTCAGGCCCCCGTGAACGCGAACCTCTCACCTTCACGTGCCCAATTGTACCACACTCGCACCTCAGGCCAGCAGGTGGTGACGAGTCTAGAGGTCATCTCTACAGAACCTCATTCTCAGTCGCCTATCCGCCCCAGGCCGGGTACGCGGAGCAAGGTAAGTGCTTCAAGCCTCTCCTCAGCACATCCACCTCGTGATGAAGCAACGCTCTCCGACGTGATGTCGCCTGCTCCCCCCATCACAAGGCCTCATCTCCAGGTATGTCACAAGTGATCGTCCCCTTAGTGCCCCTTACCTGGAGCTTGGACGCGTGGCTTACGCTTTCTAACCCATCGCGGTGGCTGGCCAGGACAATCCGACTCGGCTACTCGATTCAGTTCGCCAGGCACCCTCCCTGCTTCAGCGGCATCCGCTTCACCTCGGTGCAGGGCAAAAACACCTCCACCCTGCGTGCGGAGATTGCAACCCTTCTGCACAAGTATGCGATAGAGCCTGTCCCTCCAACCGAGATGGACAAGGGGTTCTACAGCCCTTACTTCTTCATTCCAAAGAAAGGCGGTGGGTTGCGGCCAATCTTGGACCAGCGAGTTCTGAACCGGGCCTTACACAGACTCCTGTTCAAGATGTGACATGTGGTCCGCATCAAGATTGGTTTGCGGCGGTAGACCTGAAGGACGCATACATTCATGTCTCAATATTACCCCGTCACAGACACTTTCTTCAGTTCACTCTCGATGGCCAGGCATATCAGTACAAGGTCCTCACCCTGTCCCCTTGCGACTTCATGAAAGTCGCAGAGGCAGCTCTTGCCCCATTAAAGGAAGTGCACATTTGCATACACAACTACCTTGACAACTGGCTAATCCTAGCACACTCTCAAAAGTTGCTCAGTGCACACAGGCACCTGGTGCTCAGGTATCTCATCCGTTTAGGGCTTTGGGTCAACTGGGAAAAGAACAAGCTCTCCCCAGTTCAGAGCATCTCTTTTCTCAGAGTTAGACTTGGTATCAATGACAGCGCGCCTCAAAAGCTAGCATGCGCAGTCAGTGCTGAACTGCCTGAGTATGTTCAGACTGGGCACAGTGGTTCCACTGAAACAATTTCAGAGGCTTCTGGGGCATATGGCATCCTCAGCGACAGTTGCGCCACTCAGGTTGATGCATATGAGACTGCTTCAGCACTGGCTTTAGACTTGAGTCCCGAGATGGGCATGGCGCTACGGCACATACTGTGTGACCCTCACCCCTTCCTGCCGTCACTTATTCAGCCCTTGGACAGACCTCTGTTTTCTATGCTTTCTATTATCTGTGCAATGGGCACACAGCCGCTGGCTCCTGGATAGGGCAGCGGCTGGGTGAGCACATCAACTGCCTAGAGTTGCTGGCTGTATTTTTTGCCCTGCGCAGAATCCTGCTGCTGATCCGAGGCAAGCACACGTCGATCGACTCAGACAACACAGCGACAGTAGCGTATATATATATATATATATCACCATGGCGACGCTCTCTCTCATCGCATGTCGCAACTCGCCTGCCATTTCTTCCTTTGGAGTCAGCAGCAGCTGAGGTCGCTGCGTACCATGTCCCGGGCAACCTCAATGCCACAGCGGACATGCTGTCACAGCAGGTAATGCTCAGCAGAGAGTGAAGACTCCACCCTCTGGTGGTCCAGCTGATTTGGGGTCGGTTCGGCAGAGCACAGGTAGATCTGTTTGCCTCCCGAGAATCCACCCAATGCCCTCTCTGGTACTCTCTGATGGAAGCCCCCCTCAGCACAAATGTGCTGGCACACAGATGGCCCCAGGGGATGCGCAAGTACAAATGTACCCCAGTGAGCCTACTTTCACAAGTCCTGTGCAAGGTCAGGGAGGACGAGGAACAAGTCACTCTTGTGGCCCCTTACTGGCCCACTCGGACTTGGTTCTCAGATCTCACATTCCTCGCGACAGCACCTCCCTGGCGGATTTCCCTGAGGAAGGACCTTCTTTCTCAGGGACGGGGCACCCTCTGGCATCTGCGCCCAGTCCTATGGAACCTCCACGTCTGGCCCTTGGATGGGATGTGGAAGATCTAAGTGGTCTACCACTGCCGTCGTAGACACGATCACTCAAGCCAGAGCTCCCTCTACCAGGTAGCTTTATGCCCTAAAGGGGCACTTATTCGCAAATTGGTGTTCTTCCCGATCTGAAGATCCACAGAGGTGCACAGTCAGGTCAGTGCTCTCATTCCTGCAGGAGAGGCTGGAGAGCCGGCTGTCCCCCTCCACCTTGAATGTTTATGTAGCCACCATAGTGGCTCACCACGACGCAGTGGACGGTAAGTCATTAGGGAAGCACGAGCTGATCATCAGGCTCCTTAGAGGTGCCCGGAGGCTGAACCCACCTAGGCCATACCTGTTCCCCTCATGGGATCTCTCCATGGTCCTCTCAGGCCTTCGGAGAGCCCCGTTTGAGCCGCTAGAGTCAGTTGATCTAAAGGCCCCCTCCTTGAAGACGGTCCTCCTAATCATGCTCACTTCCATCAAGAGTGTTGGGGACCTGCAAGCATTCTTTGTCAGCGACACTTGCCTGGAGATCAGTCTGATCAGCAGATTCTCACATCATCCTGAGACCCCGACCAGGCTACGGGATCAAGGTTCCTACGACCCCTTTCAGGGATCAGGTAGTGAACCTGCAAGCGCTGCCCCCACTGACTGGATCGTGGACGGCATTGCATTGGCCTACCAGACCCAGGCCATGCCCGTCCCCTTGCGGGTTCAAGCACACTCTACGAGGAGTGACGGCACACTCTCGTGGACACTGGCAAATGGCACCTCTCTAACAGACACCTGCAGAGAGGCAGGCTGGGCAACACCCAGTACCTTCACGAGATTTTACAATCTCCGCGTTGAGCTGGTCTCGTCCCGTGTTTTGTAAGGTCCAAACACGTAGAATTCAGTAATACAGAACAGCTGGTTGGGTGTATCGCTTGCGCATAGCGCCTTTCCCCTACGGTCTACTCCCCCAGTCAAGTCCACAAGTCACGGACCCTGGATTTCCTTCCTCCCTAGCTCTCTGGCTCCGATTTCAGTGGAGGAGTTCGCAGCCAGACCCACTACAGGCACCCAATTGTCTGTACTGGAACAAGTGCCACAGGTACTAATCTCCGGTGATGTATCTGTCGGCGGAACCGCATCTCCCTTGGGCAGAGTTCCCTCTGCCACCCGATCACTATGTTTGTAGAGCTCCTCCCCATCGAGGCAGGACCTGCCATCGTGCCACCTCCATATTGTCACATGTTAACCTCGCCTGCTGGGAAGGATGTGGTTTCCGCGGGGTCTTTTCCCCCTGAAAGAATAGGTAAGGAAAAGAACGCCTTCCCCGATGCATGTTATAGCGTTAGATGGCCCCAGCCACATCTAACACTCTACGGAGAGAAAACATAGAGAGAGAAAAGGCCGCTGCTTTACTCTCGGCTCCTCAGCTCAAAACCTGTCTTAACATACACACACTGCCCTCCTTTTATACCCGTATGTCCAGGGGAGGTGCATGCAAATTCTTTTTGCCAATTCTCATTGGCCTTTTCTCAAAGATAAGAGGTAACCGAGGCTCGTAAAACCAAGGTAAAAGAGAAACCCCTAATGTCACTACACCGACACACCATCTCGTTCTCTCCATCAGGGAACGGAGGTTATGACAGTAACCGAGATGTTTTCTGATTTGCTGTCGTGTTTTCTGAATTACTGTTGTGTTTTCTGATTTGTTTCTGGATTTGGTGTTGTGTTTTTTTTCTGATTTGCCATTGTGTTTTATGATTTGTTGATGTGTTTCTGAATTGTTATTGTGTCTTTGGATTTGCCATTGTGTTTTTTAGATTTGTTGTATCGTTTTGTAATTTATTCATTTGTGTGTGTGTGTGTGTGTGTGTGTGTGTGTAAATTATGACAATCTGCGAAAATAGAATCTTATAACATAAATCTTACCCTCTGTCATAGCTCTCAAATCATATTTGTTCTTATGCTCAATTAAAAATAATGCATTCAGACATGTCACACCAGGTTTGATGTCACTTGACAAATCACTTTGCAGCAATGACCACAACTGAGTTTTGAGAGCAACAGCAGAGGAAATTTTCAGTGAATACACCCTTAAATTTCAGTCTGTTCTCCACACAAAGCTCTTCTACGACTTCAGAAGACTCATATGGACTATATGTGGCTCTGACATTTCCCTGACTTCTCCTTTATTGTTTCACGGAAGAAAATAATATGGTGTCAGAATTACAAGGGGATGAATACATTTAAAATTTTGAATGATTAATATTCTCAAAAGTGGCTCATCCAATCAGAAATTAGATCCACTTTTAGAAAGATCATATTAGCTGGATTCTCTCTATAATACTACTCTTAATGCATTAGTATGGCTTACTAGTATGATAACATTAGAGCTGTTGTTTTACCTTGTCTTCCATGCCTCCGTTGAGTACTGGTTCAGGCAACGGTCCTGCAGGCAGAGAAAAGCAACACTGGTCAGTCATAGATCAACCAACTATGCCTCAAACTTTCATCTACATCCTTTTAGACAGTCAACATTCTCCAACAGCAAATGTAACGCTCCTCATCAGGCAGCAAGGAAGAGTAAAGACACTTCAAACATCTTCATCAGAACATTAGCTTGTATGACATTTACTCTTCTTAGGTTTCAGTGAGCAGATGTCTCCTCAGTTACATACTACAGGTATGTGCTTCATTCATTATTCTGGTAAAGATCATCACGGTAGTGAGACACATGGTACCTGGATACGTGTCGTCATGGCCCATTAACCCCTTTAATTCCATGGGGAACAAAATCGAGATGCCTTCATAGTGGATTACACATCAGCAAATGAAGTGACACAATAGACGTATGCGGAGATCTTGGTATGATACTGTAATTGATGTCTGTGCTCCAAAACCTATTTTGCCCATCGGACACAGGAAAACACTTGAGAAACTTTATCGAAAAAGACATATTTCAGAAAATGCTGCTCTTTCAGTTTGTAAACACAGTCAAAAGAAACACAATGCAAAAACTTGCAACAGGGAAGTGTTTTAAGGATACACGTTTCTTTGCTGGCGCATACAGGGAGAAGTTCCATTCTCTGACCATGTGCACATTAGAAGAGTGAAGCATTTGTTTAGGGTTCCAGAGCATGAGAGATAGCTACGCCTGCCTGAAAGAGGAAACGTCTGATGGTTTGCCCACAATGACGCATGCATAGGGAAGAGCGCCAAGAATCACAAGCCAATCAAATTGATTGATTGGTATAGGGTTTTAAGGTCACCGCCCCATGAAGAAGCTCCCACAGTGTCAGCTACTGGCGCACCACCGAAGTTACCGACTTGAAAGGCAACAGTCATTAAGTCCCCCCAGGAAGAGGACGAGCACTGGATCGCAATTAGAGTGAGAATTGGATCTGAGGAGACAGATTTTTCTACATCATTGTAAGTGTTGAGTACAACAGATATCAGATTGATCTCAGATTATATTTAAGTGTTTGAATGAAACTTTCCTCCATTTTAAGTGGCTAACGTGATCGTCAAGGTTGAGTCAAGATGCAACTGAGCCAACATCCACATTAATCTGGTTAGATTTGAAAATGCCATTTTCAAAATGCACTCCGTCCACACTGCCGTTTTCAAATGTTTTCCAAAAGTTGCTTGTCCACAATCAGACGAAAACAAATAAATTCCCTTATTGCGCATGCAAAAAAAAAATTAATAAGCATGGCCCTCTGTCATTTCCATGTACAAATGAATGAAACACAATTGTTCTTGTGCTCCGTCACCGGACTGTAATTCCAAGTAAATTTCCCATTGCCTTTGAAGTAATACAATGTGAAGGTTGTACAAATGAATGTATACAGTATCTTTAACAACGACCCACAACAACACTACTACAACAGAGGCCGCCATCTTGATTGTTTTGGGTTGAATGGATCACATGACTGCGTCACAAGACAACAAACACATCATTGTTTACAAATATCTCTTTTTTTCTGTTTTCTGTTTTCTGTGTTCGGGAGAGCATTTTTGAAAAGCTCAGTTTTTGCTGACAAAAACGCTGTCTCAGTGTGGATGGAACAAAAGCTTATCGAAATTTATGTATTTTAAAAAGAAAACGTATTAGTGTAGACGTGGCCTGTGACGTTAGATGGTGAAACCCCAATCGAGGATTACCGGCAATAAAAAATATGAGGGTAACCTGGATTTACAGAGAATTTTCCATTAATGTAAAGACTGCACTCCACATGTGGCCATGCTTTTCACAAAATGCAATAATTTATTTTAAATGACAAACTTTGTAATTTGAATTGTAAAATGATTAACATTTATCAAGTGATATTGCCTCTGCTCAGCATAAGATTCAACTTTATTGTCATTGTGCAGAGTAAAGGGCCAATGAAATCGAGTTGTTTACGCATAGCCCAACTATGAAACAGCACCCCTGGAGCAGATAGAGTCAAGGGCCTTGCTCAAGGGCCCAACAGCGGTATCTTGTCAGTGATGGGGTTTGAACCCCCGACCTTTTGGTCAGTGAACCAGAGCCTTAACCGCTGAGCCACCACTGGCCCTACACATTGCCATACACATTGATAGAGAGAGCTGCTCCCTCACTCCGACTGAAGCATGAATTAAAACTATAGTTGAAAATGCATCCCTTTGTCACTTTGTAATCTTTCAAAGCCATATAGCAACGTCTATCTTAATTTAATCAATAGTGCAGCCTTAATAGATTCCATTCACATGTCTTAAAGTGCAAAGATGCATTTTTAAAGGTGTTTTGAATGTTTTTTCCTTTTTCCGTATTCACCTTTCTCATGTCCGTAATGCATGTTCACTTCCAAATCTAAACTGGAAAAGATGGTGATGAGGACTTCAAATATTCAATAATATTAATTGTGTCTTGCATAATTAAACACATAGAAGATTGTAGCTTGACTAAGCAAAAACATCTTTGCATGTAAATGTACTGAATGTTGCGGTCAGGCTGGTTGGGATCCTCAAAAGAAAGAAAAATGTCATAGCACAACGGAGTTCAAATCAGACTACAAATGGCTTACTGGT
Organism: Moxostoma hubbsi; assembly: GCA_032164185.1. Classification (NCBI taxonomy): domain Eukaryota; kingdom Metazoa; phylum Chordata; class Actinopteri; order Cypriniformes; family Catostomidae; genus Moxostoma; species Moxostoma hubbsi. The sequence continues at coordinate 9,201,211 of JAVLUX010000007.1, read as the reverse complement.
CTCTGCAAATTATGAAAACATAAGGTATTTTAACATCCAAAAAATTACACCACGTCTACAGCCCAATTCTAACACCAATTCTGAAGTTCCCAACACCAGCTGGTCCTTCTGATATTTAGGAAGCAGAGAGTAGTGAAGCAGATAACAGAATTAGGTTTTTCTGACACCCTTAGCTTCTTTTCTTATTTACTTCATCTCTCTGAAGCTTTTTATCTCTTTCTAAACACTAAAATGAGTGGCAGACAACTGCGAGAAGATGGTGTGTTTTGTGTTTTGCTATGATAACTCTGATCCATACATAACCCTGTATCCATCTGGCCCCTGATCTGCACAAAAACACACACATGGCTGGCAGTCTGGACACTTCAAAAGCTCTTCAGTACAAATAACGCAATCTAAGAGCCACTCCACACCAGCACCTTGGAAACCACACAAATTAAGCTTCCACATTCGTGTGATGGGCAGCAGAGAGAGACAGAGAGAGTATGTTCTGGAGAGAGGACACATTAGTGTTATCATATGTGGAATAGTTGGAGCTTGTGGGACTGACATAACGAGAGGATTTCATTGGTTGAAAGAACTACTTGAAGTGACTTTATTGGCTATAATAATCTTTGAGGTAATAGAGTGCAACAGTACCTTGGTTCTGAAAGTATTTTTCCCATTCATATTTTATGAAATGCTTCATAAAAGAGTTGTAAGCCATGAACCAATCCAGAGTTGAATAACAACATTACAAACTTTGATTTGGAACAAAAATTATTTGAACATTGGACAAAAAGACAGTTTCTGCTGTATTTTTTTTTTACAGGAAGCAGTCCTATCATCTGACACTCCAGGAATTTCCCAATTAAGGTGTCTGATCATGTGTACATACTATAATGAATATGACAAGTTGGTAGGTTTGGTCTTGATAGGCTAGATCTGCTTATACCGCTGTCAATTAGACATTCATACAATTCCTTTTGAAACAGATCTAGACCAGTGATGCTGGGGAGGAGGAGGGTTTCCGAGAGAAAACTCTTGTAGTTCACTGCAGTGAAACCAAAGTACCTATCAGCTGCCCCATGTAGACTTTCATGACTGAACTTATAATCATTGAAAAAAGACATATCAACCAATTATAAACAAAAAAAAAACACCAAAAATAATCATTTTATTTACAAAATAAGAATTCTTTTTGCATGTAAAATTATTAAAAAGGAGGAAAGGAGGAAATAAAATATTATCTGTTAACCCATATCTGTTTGTTGACGCCAAAGACCGTAGCTATGCCCAATCAAACTCTTTGTTATTTTGGAACAAATTAATCTATCACTTGATAAAAGCTAGCCAAATTAGACAGATGCCATCATGGACAGGTTGCATGACATGACCTCATCCTCAAAAACCATGAACAAAACTACAGAAGGTAAAAGAAAATATGACCTCAACTATGTGTTAAGGGTTTAGTTATGTGTTGGTCACCACTTGTTAAACCTTGATACAAAAGGAGTTGAAAACCATTGCCATAATGGACCTTATGGCCCCTCCTTGTCACAGGGTCCGGGACAGTGTTGACAGATGTAGTGTGTATGATGAAGTTCTGATAAAAGGTGATATCAGTGATAGCAGCTAATACAATATTTATACTACTGCTGATGCCAAATTATTGGACAGTATATAAAATGTGATAACAGTGTGTCTCTACTCACTTCTGACTAATCTCGCTGTGCCAAACATTAACACGCACAACACACACTTTTGGTTTCCATAGCTGCACTAGTCACTGTCCTCTCACTTGGAGAGATCTTTGAGACAAAATGAGATGACCAAACAAAATTGCCTTCTGTTCTGACTGTTTTAATAAGAAACAACACCAGCACAGAGAGAGAGAGAAACTTGAGAGTAACCAGAGTCACACATGCCTGACCGACGATGATTCTGCATCGGATGCCATCTAGAGTTAGTAAGAAGTAAGTTTTTGAAATGGGCTTACACAAGCTCTTCTTGACAAAACAGACTAGTTTAATTTTATATTTTGTCTCAGATGAGAGTTTTGTACCTGTGATGTGCTCTGCAGTGGGCGTCACTCGACACTTCTTGAAGAAAGCATCTGTGTCTGGATCTACAACTAGGAGTGCTGTCTCATCTCCACTGGCTTTAATAGCAGCCACCACCTCTGAATGCTGCTTGCCTTCCACTGGAACTCCATTCACCTTCAAATAAAGAGAGACATTTGAACATATGTAAGACTTATAAAGTGTTAAATGAGTACTAGGACTATTCAGGATGAAATACTGTTGAAGATGCTACTTTGAAACTGTAGCTTTTCAAGCTAAGAAGTTACAATCAAGTAACACTATTTTGAAAATAGCTGAGCTACTGTCATGCTTGGATTTAAAAAAAATACTGCAGCAACCTTCAGGATGAAATACTAGCATACAAGTGTGCTGGAGATGCTACTTTGAAACTTTAGCTTGTCAAGCTACATAGTTACAGTCAAGCTACTCTTTTGAAAAAAAAAAAAAAATAGCTAGCAAAATTACAAGCAAAACACGATTACACTACTAACAAAAAGCACTACTACACTGACTGTTTAAGTGGGTAATACCTTTTCAAATTAGTAGGCATCAGATTATTTAATTTCAACAGAGCATCATTGTTCAAAACCAACTGAAAAAAAAAACCACAGAGATGTAACATTTTGTCGCGCTACACAGCTAATTGTTGCAAAAAGTAGCTCAGTACTGGAAAGCTAGACTGTTTTGAAAACAGCTAATTTACTGTCACACTTAGCTGCAGTAAAATGACTGAAGCTATCTTCAGAGAAAAATACTAGCATACTAGCATGCTGGAGATGCTTTGAAACTGTAGCCTGTCAAGCTAAGTATTTACAGTCAAAGCTAGTCTTGAAAAAGTTGTTTGCGACACTCCAAGCAAAACAACTAATTTAAAAAAGTAGGTAACTTAATTGAATTTAAAGGGTGAAATAACTTTTTTAAATATATAACTGAATACTAATTTAATCATAGCTTCATTGTTCAATACAACATTACAAAAAACAGCAATGTAGCATTTTGTTATGCTACACTGGAAAGCTATATTTACCCGATTGTGTTGATTAAAACGTTTTACTATGTTTTAAAATTTTATACTCCTGAAGAATTGTAATTAAATACTTCACATGTATTCTGAACTCATAATATACTGTGTGTATATATATATATATATATATATATATATATATATATACAATTTTTAAATTACTTTATTAAATTTGATGGAAATGTGTCACAACTGAAATGCGTAAATCTTAAAAACAGACTAAAATATATTTTTTATATGTGTGATGGAGGGAAAACCGTTGCTGATAATGAAGTGAAGCTCTCACCTTTGGATGTTACCCTGAAATCTATTTTTAGCATTATTCACATCTGCATTGTTCCAACAAAGAAAGTGTTTATCAATGCAAGCATTCATTTTTCAATATTATCAGTCTTGTTTCCTGCAGTCCAAGGGGAGGATATCCTGTACCGTTTTTTCTCAAATATTCACAAGTTAAGGCAAACACACATGGTTGCCAAGAATCATGAGACAAGTTTGTCTGAATTGAATATCAAGGCCACATCTGACAGGATCCAGGCCTGATTCTGGGCAATAAATGATAAAAATTCCAATGCACTAATGTAGGCTACTGTACATTTTGGTGGCACTTATTTAAATGAATAGTTCACCAAAACAATTACAATTCTCTTATCATTCACTCACCCTCATGTCACTCAGATCCTATATTCTTTTCTTTCTTTCTTGAAACACAAAAGAGGATCTTAGGCAGAATTTCAGAGCTTCTTTTTTCCATACAATGAAAGTGGATGCCAATTATATTGTCAAGCAGGGCTTTACATTAACACCCATCCAACTGGGCAAATATGGGTAGAAATCGGCAGTGGCGGAAACTCTGTCACTTATACTGGCCACTTTGGCGGGTGACATTTTCTGCATTGAAAATTCTGTGAATGTCAGGCCACCGAAGCAAATGAAATTATATAAAGTATATCTTGCTTTCAGTGATTTATAAACAATAAATTTTATTTTCATCTGAAACGCAGGCATGTATTGCACAGCACGATTCAAGCCTGGCTTTTGCATAATTGTGGCACAAGCCTTTTCAGACCCACTCGCATGAGTGAACACCTCTACTCTGTCCTATTTCTGGAGCACATGCTACAACCGGGCTTACCTCATTATCCACGCTTTATCAATATGCGTGCTCCAGAGATAGGACATGCTTGATTCAACCAGACTTCAATTGATATTGTGCCGCAGATTACAAAATGTATGCAACTCATTCAACATTTTTTACAGATTGCTCTACATTACAGCTCTATAAAGGAAGTCAAACATCTCAAACGGCTAGACAGCCTTGACATTATAAATGACAATGACGAGAAAAAGGGGGATAACAACATTGTGGCATGTACCAACATAAATTACAAGATTTTTCAATCTAGACATCATCACATTTACTAAAATGTATCATGTTTTTGAACTGTAGAAACTCTAACTGGTATTAAGACAGAAAGGTTACAGATTCATATTTAATCAATTAGGGTAAATCTATTAGATAACTGTAAACATTGTAGTTAAAGGTTTCTTAATGTGTTTGGGCTATTTGTTTTTTCATAACAAATACTATTGTTTATTTTTCAGAAATAATATTGTAATGATTCAATGAAATGAGGAACCGGGAAACAGCGATTCCAATTCAGGTATGTCACTTTTATTTTATAAATGAAACACGTCCACATCAAGTGTGATGGTAAACCTTCACAACAGCCGACAGCGGCTAACAAACACACACACAGCTTGTCAGCTTGTGGGGTTTGATAGAGCAGAAGATCCCCCATTTCCAGGGAAACGGAACAGGGCGGGAGATGAACTGCTCCAGCACCACCAAGCTGTTGACATCATTGGCGTCGCTGTCTTCCTCGGCCAGCACCTACCACCGGCAGGTGTCATGGAGCTCCTGAGCAAAGGCAAATGGGCAGCCGAACTCGATCAGCATCAAGGAGTGGAAACGCTGCCGGTTTAGACTTCTTCAACCTCGCATAGTCCAGTAAGTCGCCGACCGGAAGTTATTGCACAGTGATCTGGGCTTCCCCGGTCAGCAGCGGCAGTATATGTACCACCCATTGTCCCTGCGGTCAACTCAGGGCTTCGGCCATGTGCTCAAAGAGCTCGAGGTACATCTTGAGGCCCCATCTTCATGAGCAGCATGTGAGGGTTTGCTGCTGCCGGGGAACGGTCGGCAGCACCCGCTGGTCCTCTTCCTGGGCCTGAAGAAGCACCTCAAAACACAGCTGCTGCTCCACACGCATGCCAGGTGTTGGGCCGGGTGGAAGCTGGCAAGGGACCAGAAGACTTATGAACACCATGGCAGCATATCTTCTTCCTCTTTTATCCCAGGTTTTCGGCACCAGTGTAACAGATAAATGAAATGAGGAAGCGGGAAACAGTGATTTCAACTCAGGTATGTCACTTTTATTTTATAAAATAAACACGTCCACCTCAAGCGTGACGGTAAAGCTTTAACAACAGCCGACAGCATCCAACACACACAGCTTTTCAGCTGGGTTCTCTCTCCCCCTCTCTGGTGTTTTGGGCAGCTTTTATCTCCCAACCTCACACTGTGAACATAGAAATCACAATTAGCAGCAATTCTTCTGAGGTGAAAACCCTTACAGCTTCCTCTCTCCCCAGACGAACGTTCAGCCATGCCCTCGCCCCCACAGCTATCTACATTGACCTAACCACAGTATTTTGGAGCCATCCATGGTCTTACCTGTGGTTATGGCCTTACTACAAACGCCACTGTTAAACAATGGAAAAACAATGGTAAACTTTCATGAAGGCAAATCCTGTACAATGTTTAATAAAGGCATATAAAGTCTGGACTTCCATGAATTATGGGCAAACTGTTGACCTCCTGTTTTATGAATTATGGTCAAAGTTTTCCTCCTGTTCTCTCCTACTAACTAGTTATCTTTGCCTTTGAATATTCCAACAGATGACTTAAATCATTATGCTTGTGTCCTGCTGAATTTATATAATTCACGAGTCACCTTTATCAGTTTTTGGGAACGGATCACTCTGTCTGTATTTGGAATGAGGGTGTGTCTGTTAGTTGAGTTCACACAGCACCAGAGAGGAAAAGGACAATGTGCGCTCAGCAGCAGGAACAATAGCTGCCTGTCCAACACAAAGAGCGTGGCTCACAGAAGGAGCACTGGAGGCCCCTCTGGGACAACAAAGAGCCCTCAATCCCTCCCTCTCTTTCCTTCCCTCATACACTGGTGGCCTTTCTGTAGCCCTTAATCTGGATAGAGGGCCAAACGCGAACACAGTGAGAATAATAACTTGCACAAGAAAAGGAGAGAGCTGTGAGTCCCCCACAAATCAGAAATAAATGAACACTTTACAGAATGTTGAATGTGTAATGGATACGACAATTTAGTAGGTTTGGTCTTGGCCGACTAAACATTCCCCGTGAAGCAAAGACAGATGTTGCTGGGGAGGAGAAGGGTTACACAGGAAAAACTTTGATAAAGCGTTGATAGTGAAACCAGCTACCAATAAACAACTGAAGCAAACTACATGTTCGACAAAGAGAGAGAACACAAGTTGATTGGCTAACATATTACAAGTCAAACAGTCTTGTGAAGCCAGACCTTTGACTAAAATGGCAAAAGGTCAGGTAAAGGCTCATTTGTACTTATTGGGGCGAAAAGGATTTTTTTAGTTCACCTAAAATCATGACGATATGCAATGACGTTTTATTTCTGCCACCGTTTAATTTTGTTTCTCCTTCTCCAACTCCTCTTCCTCCTCCTCGGTGGCAATGATGTGGAAAAATGTCCTTGAGGGCAACCTCATTAAAGCCCACCTTGCTGGCCAGATCGCAGAAATCCTCCATGTATTCCTCTAGGGGACGATACCCCTGCTGTAGGCTGAGGAGCTGAACTGTTGTGTTCAATGTTGTCGGTCAGGTATTCTGTAATGTTTCTGGACACTGGGAGTGACAGGAAGACGAAGATGACGTGATGAACCCAAGTGCAGTATTATTTTTTAAACGTGGAATCCAATACCCCTAATATTAAACATGAATCAAAATAAAACAAAAACATGAATGACTAGACTTGACATAAACAAAACTTGACTAAAACTAGACGTGACGTGACGTGACGTGACGTGACGTGACGTGACCAAAACAACAGTTACATTCACAATACCAGACAAAACACAATGGCAAACATGAGGGCTTAAATATACAGACATGGTTAAAAGTAAACAAGACAACCAATCACAAGTCTAAACTATAAACAAGATAACAAGACTAAATGAACTTAAACCAATGAAAAGACAATACTAATAACAAAGTAATCAACCAATGAAAACAAGACACATGAACAGGAGAAACACATGACAAACTCACATGAGGGAAACAGGAATCACGTGACATAAAACAGGAACTAGATTTTAAAAATAAAAAACATGAAAACATGAACCAACAGAATAAACATGACATATATGCATGTAAACATGATTTTAGTGTGATAAAATCACAAACTAACCTTTTCTATCCAAGCAAAGTTCTATCCAATTTTACAACCTCGTTTCCATGACGACTTAACGATTTAAACATCTTTACAGCAAAAATAATACAAGAGTTTTAACAGAATTAATTTGTGCTTTTTATAAAATTACAAGTTTCACATTATTGCCTTTAAAACCTCCAAAAAATGGCCCCATTCACTTACATTGTAAGTGCCCCACTGTACCCTTGAAAAGGAGGGACGAGTCAAAATAATTTTTTGTATAATACCAAAAATGCTGTTGATTGAACCCAGAATATTCCTTTAATGGCACAGCACTCTCTACAAGCGATTGCACAAAGAACACATGGGAAAATAGCAAAAATTATCAAGTATGTGCCTCAAACAAAACTGAGTATCTTTAAAAGATTTTATGTTACTTTGGCAAATCCAGTGATCATTTTATCCTCAAAATGGCTCATTGTAGGAAAGTATCTTAACTATGCAGTGACCAAAACATGCTAAACAAATTAAAATCAATATATTTTATTTAAGCTTCTTCAAAGCTACATCCCAAGCTCTTAACCAACAACATGAGGTTCATCCTGAAATGCTTTTAAACAGTGCTGAAGGATTATATGCTAGACACTTGTTGGCTGCTTTACCTTTACCATCTGCTTCAATTCTCAGCCATTTAAAGTTACGTTTTATGAAGAAATTCATAAATAGGTAGTTTATTTTTGTCTTTGAAACTATTTGTAACATTTTAGCACAATATCAAAAGGGTTTTAAGAGCATAAGAAATATAAATTCAGTCAAGTGTGTCCAAACATTTGACTGGAACACAAGCTCAAGATAGAAACATTATCATCGCCTTGAGTAATACACTGTAAATTCAGTTTGACATTTGTTTGCATTCTCTTCTCTCTGCAATGTTAATGGTGGTGATGTGCTTGTTCCATGGCTCTTGCCCATGTTCCATTTCTATCCCATGAGTCTCTCCTCCTACGTTCTCAACAGGATGGGCTAAAAAAGTTGCACAATGTGCAAATGTTTCTTTTCTAGGAACAGTGTGTATTAACGCTATACCTGGAAAAGTATAAATCCATCATGTTTTATTCTAATCTCAGTGATTTACTCAAATTCAGTAGGCTTCTTTTTTTATAAAACTGCCCGAAACAGAACACAAAATGTGAAATTATTAGCTCTGTTGCTAAAACTAGTGAGCGTTTCTGAACTATTTTCCCCATATATTTTCAAAACCAAATATAATAAATATAAATATATTTTTAACGTATTGCAAAATATATAGTTACATACAAAAAGGTAAGTTGATTTACTACCAGAATGCTACTGTTGTGCTCTATTGGAATGACTGTTAGTTTAGTCTCATGTGAGTGACCATTAACAGAGTTGCTGCCTATGTAGAGCGTTTCAGAACAGTCACTTATGAGATTCCATTTGAGTAAGGATGCTACTTAAGTAGGTAGTAGATAGCGAGATGACTCAATAGGGTTTGGGTTTGGAACAGGGCTAATGCATTTGTACCTGTATTATTTGGTCTTTGGGCTGCAGACCGGACATCTCTGCTGGCGAGTCAACATCTATAGCTCTGATGTATTGACCGGGTCGAGACTTCTCACTGTGCAGGTTGAAGCCGAAGCCGTTGGGGCCTTTCCGAATGACACAGAGCCGAGGTCTGAGCTCCAGCTTAAAGTCCTGCAGGACAGACACAACACAACACCAGCACAATGAAACACAAGCACATGCCGCTGGAATGCAGGAAGTGTGGAGACTGTATGTCAGTTTAATTCGTCAATAGTATATTTTAGAGCAATGCTTCCTAACTGGTTTTGATTCACGACCTAGATTTGACATTTGTTATCAAGTGGCGACCCAACACAGTACCTGTATTTTTTATGTCCTTAAAATCAAACAGTGAATTTTGCATGCTGTCAGCAGCCAATAGACCTTATTCGCGCTAGCACCGTCTTTGTAAAAAGCTCCAAGATCACATCTGGTTTTCCACAACTCATGTTGTCTGGAGTTCTTTGTCTACTGAATGTTCTTAGACAGATATTTTATCAATGTTTTGTCTGCAGAACAATCTAAAAACACTTTAAACTGCAGTACAGCCCATTGACGAGACTGTAAGTCTATCCCTCACAGCCTCATTGTCATTACCATTAAAAATCAAAGATAGAGCTAACGTGAAAAAGGTCTATAATTCACTGTACAAAATACACTGTGGTAGGAACAAACCATTTGTATTCTTGCTGCAAGTGAACCCGTTTTTAATGTAGTGTGGGTCATATTTTTAATCTTGCATAGTTTTGATTATGGTTTTTGAGAGTGATTGCGTGTCACGCAGCCTGTCTGTTGACATCTACTTAATATGTCTAGCTTCTATCAAGTGACAGATTAATTTGAGTTTGATTGGACGCACAGCCTTTAATGTTGACAACAAAAGATTTGGAAAGCGTTTTCTACACATACACTGATCAGCCACAATAATAAAACCACCTGCCTAATATTGTGTAGCTCCCACTCATGAATTTGAGAATTTCTATAACTGCTGATCTCCTGGGATTTTCACGCACAACGGTCTCTAGAGTTTACTCAGAATGGTGCCCAAATGATAAAGCATCCAGAGATTGGCAGTTCTGCAGATGTAAATGTCTTGTTGAGAGAGGTCAACAGAGAATGGCCAGACTGGTTTGAACTGATTAAGTCTACAGTAACTCAGATAACCACTCTGTACAATTGTGGTGAGAAGAATATAGTTCTGAGATGCGGGTTGGTGCTGTTTTGGCGGCACGAGGGGGGCCTACACAATATTAGGCAGGTGGTTTTAATGTTGTGGCTGATCGGTGTGCATATGTATAGTTGGTTATATAGGATTATACAGTAAATATGGTTAGTTGCATTTTATTATTTGCATTTAGCATTGTTTTTATTTCCCTCCTGTTCATGACCCTATCAGAACAGATCTGTGACCTTTTTAAGTCATAACACACCTGTTGAGAACCACTGTTCTAGTGTTATGTACTGGGGACAAGGGGAAGACACACTGTGAGCTGTTGGAGAGGAATCAGTCCAGACAGAAGGATGTTTTCTCTTTGTTCTCAATGTGGTGGAAGTGAACGGCACACAGGATGAGGTCACTTGATTATGGTCCGCCCCTCACTGTTCACTGGCAGTATGCTACATTGTCATCCAACACCTTTCCGCTACGTATAACAAGTTGGGACTTTTTATAGACCACTTTTTAGAAAATGATTTGTGAGATACTATTTGAGTTTAAGTTGCTGTCATTATATTTTGCCTAGAGAAACATCCAATGAAAGATTACAGATGTACGGAAACACAATTACAATCTCCTAGGGGGTACAATGGACCTTAGATGTCATACTTAATTTGACAAAAATACAGTTCATTGGCTGGTACTGTTGCTTCTAGGTCACGTCTTTAAAACATTTCAAAACTCATGTTTTATGGAGCTTTTCTTCACTGGACAAATGTTCAGGAAAGACATATTTTCAAATGCTAATTGTACATAGGTATAAGCAATCATACTAGTAATACAATGTATTGATACAGTAACTATTTACAGTATTTTTTTTCTTTAATTAAATCTGGATAAATGAAATACATGCAACTAATTCTACACTACACAAACTCTTTCAGCTGCCACCCAAGGTGAAAGTTTTTTTTAAAAATACAAATCATCACCCTTACTAAAACTGATCACGATTTTACAGCAGTAACAGCAGTAACAGCAACTTTGGTATTTTGACAGAAATTTAGCAGTTTCATATTAAATATGCTAATCTATTAAATGGAATCAATGTTATTAGAACTGTGGCAGCTGTAGTTAATGTTTCTAAATGTGTTTAGGCTACTATTTTTCACAAATAATTTTTCAGCAAAATAAATACGTTCATAAATATACACTCACCTAAAGGATTATTAGGAACACCATACTAATACTGTGTTTGACCCCCTTTCGCCTTCAGAACTGCCTTAATTCTACGTGGCATTGATTCAACAAGGTGCTGAAAGCATTCTTTAGAAATGTTGGCCCATATTGATAGGATAGCATCTTGCAGCTGATGGAGATTTGTGGGATGCACATCCAGGGCACGAAGCTCCCGTTCCACCACATCGCAAAGATGCTCTATTGGGTTGAGATCTGGGGGCCATTTTAGTACAGTGAACTCATTGTCATGTTCAAGAAACCAATTTGAAATGATTCAAGCTTTGTGACATGGTGCATTATCCTGCTGGAAGTAGCCATCAGAGGATGGGTACATGGTGGCCATAAAGTGATGGTCATGGTCAGAAACAATGCTCAGGTAGGCCGTGGCATTTAAATGATGCCCAATTGGCACTAAGGGGCCTAAAGTGTCCCAAGAAAACATCCCCCACACCATTACACCACCACCACCAGCCTGCATAGTGGTAACAAGGCATGATGGATCCATGTTCTCATTCTGTTTACGCCAAATTCTGACTCTACCATCTGAATGTCTCAACAGAAATCGAGACTTATCAGACCAGGCAACATTTTTCCAGTATTCAACTGTCCAATTTTGGTGAGCTCTTGCAAATTGTAGTCTCTTTTTCCTATTTGTAGTGGAGATGAGTGGTACCCGGTGGGGTCTTCTGCTGTTGTAGCCCATCCGCCTCAAGGTTGTGCGCGTTGTGGCTTCACAAATGCTTTGCTGCATACCTCGGTTGTAACGAGTGGTTATTTCAGTCAAAGTTACTCTTCTATCAGCTTGAATCAGTCGGCCCATTCTCCTCTGACCTCTAGCATCAACAAGGCATTTTCGCCCACAGGACTGCCGCATACTGGATGTTTTTCCCTTTTCGCACCATTCTTTGTAAACCCTAGAAATGGTTGCGCGTGAAAATCCCAGTAACTGAGCAGATTGTGAAATACTCAGACCGGCCCGTCTGGCACCAACAACCATGCCACGCTCAAAATTGCTTAAATCACCTTTCTTTCCCATTCTGACATTCAGTTTGGAGTTCAGGAGATTGTCTTGACCAGGACCACACCCCTAAATGCATTGAAGCAACTGCCATGTGATTGGTTGATTAGATAATTGCATTAATGAGAAATTGAACAGGTGTTCCTAATAATCCTTTAGGTGAGTGTATTTCATAAATGATTTCAGCAAAACCTTATATATATATATATATATATATATATATATATATATATATATATATATATATATATATGTATATATATATATATATATATGTTAGAATATTCCATGAAAAGAACACTTTTCTGAGTTGGGACTGTACTAGTGAAAATTTTAGTTCCCTGTCTGTCGCTCACTTCAATGTTGTGTCGAAGAAGCGACATTAGGGGTCTCTCTTGAGAGCCGCGTGCATCTCTGAACTTCAGAAAAGGCCATTGAGAAATTGGCAGACAGAATTTGCATGTCCCGCCCCAGGACATACGGGTATAAGGGGAGGGAAATGCGTCTGTTCATTCAGAAATTTTCTTCGGAGCCGACCGGTTGTGTGATCAGCAAGCTGCGATTCACAAAACTGTTCACCTCATCTCTAAGAGCGTATGCTGTTTGATCTACGGCGCATATCAGCGGCTTTCTCCTTCTCTGAACGGCAGTGCAGCTTTGCCCCTGGGCACTTCGACAACGCTTTCTAAAAGAGAATAAGGTAAAAGAGTTTGATTCTCTAAAAGAGCAATACACAGAGGCATTGAATATCCTTTTCAGGACGTGTCTTTAAATAGATGCCCTTCCGCCCCTGTGTAGTTCCTGGATGCAGTCGAGTTCTCTCTGCGGTCTCGCTGCCTCGTGCGTCTGGGCCGCGATCACACCGAGGCAGCGTTTGTGGATGGTTTGTGTTCTCACAACGAGAACCTTACCATGGCAAGTTGCGGTCGCGGCTTTCCTTCCTAAAAAGGAATGCCACTCCAGCTGCCCCCCATGTCGCTCCTTCTTCCCACGGGATTGAGGACGACCCGGCTGGCTTTGGAGGCGATTTGGGGATGGCAGTGGGCTCGGTTTCGCAGGGTACATCCCCACGAACCACCCGCCCCCCGACACGCTTGTTGACTTCCGCCCGGGCTCGGGGTGACAGCGGCTCACCTCATGGCCAGTCTGCCTATCCTCTTGAGCCCCCCGGGCTGGATGATGAGCTTGCCGCTGCATTGGAGAGTGTTCCGGTGTCTGACACGGAAGACACGATTGGGCTGCCACCCTCGGGTCAGCACGCCCAGATGGCCGACATGCTTGCCCAGGCTGCCGTCAGCGTGGGGTTGGACTGGAACCCTCCGTCCTCCCCACAGCCATCGCGGCTGTATGATTGGTTTCTCGGGTCTGGTGGCCGCTCACAGCTCACAGTTCCTTTGTTCCCGGAAATGCATGATGAGCTGACAAGGTCGTGGAGGGCACCTTTTACTGCCTGTAATTGACCCCCTCGCTCATCCGCTCTCACTACCCTCGACGGCAGAGCGGTCAACGGGTACTCGGCGGTCCCCCAGATGGACAGAGCGGTTGCGAACCACCTGTGTCCTGAGAACGCCGCCACCTGGTAAGATCACCTGGTGCTCCCTTCCAGGGCCTGTAAGGATGACATTGTTACTGACCTCCAGAGCCTCTTCTGCGGTTCTGATGAGTCTAGAGGATGCCTCCATGGGACCTCCTCCTCAGTTACTTAACCTGCCCCCTGCCGGGTGTGCGGAGCAAGGTAAGTGCTTCGAGTCTTCCCTCAGCACCAGAGCCTCGGGACGCGCTTTTGCCTCCTGACGCCGTATTACCTGCTCCGCCCCGCTGCGAAGCCCCGCCGGGTACGTCAAAAACAATCATTCCTTAAGTGCCCCTAGCACATAGCTTGGATGCGTGACTTTCACTTCCCAACCCATCATGCTGGCTGGCCAGGGCGTCCGCTTTACTGCGGTGCACGGCGAAGACGCCAAGTCCCTGCGCATGGAAATCGCGACTCTCTTACTCAAAAGCACGATAGAGCCTGTCCCTCCAGCCGAGATGAAGAAGGGTTTAACACAGCCCTTACTTCATCGTACCCAAGAAAGGCGGCGGCTTACGACCGATCTTGGACTTGTGAGTTTTCAGTCGGGCCTTGCACAAACTCCCGTTCAAAATGCACACGCAAATACACATCTTAACTTGCGTCCAGCATCTAGATTGATTCGCAGCGGTAGACCTGAAGGACGCGTACTTCCACGTCTCGATCTTGCCTCGACATCGACCCTTTCTACAGTTTGCGTTCAACGGCCAGGCGTATCAGTTCAAGGTCCTCCCCTTCGGCATGTCCCTATTGCGGCCCACCACGACGCAGTAGACGGCAATTCTTTGGGTAAGCAAGACTTGATTATCAGGTTCCTTAGAGGCGCCCGGAGGTTGAACCCTCCTCGGCCAAACCTGTTCCCCACCTAGGATCTCTCAGTGGTCCTCTCGGGCCTTCAGAGACCCCCCTTTGAGCCACTAGACTCAGTTGAGCTCAAGGCCCTCTCCCTGAAGATGGCCCTCCTGATCGCGCTCACCTCCATCAAGAGGGTCGGGGACCTGCAAGCATTCGCTGTCAGCGAAACCTGCCTGGAGTTTGGTCCGGCAGACACTCACATCACCCTAAGACCGCGACCGGGCTACATGCCCAAGGTTCCTACATCTCCCTTCAGAGACCAGGTAGTGAACCTGCAAGCACTGCCCCAGGAGGAGGCAGACCCAGCCCAATTCGTTGCTGTGTCCGGTACGTGCTTTGCGTATCTATTTGGACCACACGCAGAGCTTTAGACGTTCTGAGCAGCACTTTGTCTGCTTTGGTGGACAGCGGAAAGGGAACACTGTCTCCAAACATAGGCTTTCCCACTGGGTGGTTGACGCCATAGCATTGGCCTATCACACCCAGGCCGTGCCCGCCCCCTTGCGGGTTTGAGCACATGCGACGAGAAGTGTGGCTTCCTTGTGGGCACTGGCCAAATGCACCGCCTTAGCACACATATGCAGAGCAGTGGGTTGGGCAACACCCAATACCTTTTGGAATTTAAAAGGTTGCATATTCTTAGACAGTGAAAAAAATTATAATATCCAATGTAAACATGAAATGCAATAAGTAAAGCAATAAAGAGCATGTGGATGATCGTATACATTAGTCACCACCTAAGACACTGTAAAATTCTGTATCACTTTACATACTTTAATATTTAAATATTATTTCATTATTTTTTTCCGCACTGCAGTAATATGAATTTGAGGAAACAAAGTGCTCAATTGTCACAAAACAATCTTGAAATAGACTTCATTTTCTTTATTTCTTTTGATTTTGGAGTGAAATATGTAAAGACATCTTGACAGTTTTCGTGAAATTCCCCATATATTCTGTCAAGGCATTTTTAAGGAGTCGTAACTTTGGCATATCTCCACCCACAGTGAATCAAAGCGAATCTAAACCACACAGGAATAGAATAAAAATAACACCGTGTTAATTCCGTACTTTACATCATTTATACACTATATGAATAGAGTGTAGGGTGTATGTACTATAGTAAATTCTGCTGTACGACACCACCCTGATTCTTCCGCTCCTCCCAGCATTCTCACTATAATACACAAAGCTTTGCAGCATTTCCTCTCTGTTCAGCATAAGAGCAGGAAGAGCTGGACTTCCTGTGACCACACCAGCTTCCCACTGTCAGAAACAATGCGGAACAGCAACTACACCCACCCAGAACCACAGCTCCTGCGCTCCATCACTATACCGTCACTCTGGCAGACTGAGGATGGGTGGAAATCATGTACAAAATTGGTGTGGGCATCAGAGAGGGGGTTAATCTGCACTGATGAAGAGTGCTGCTGTATTTAGATACCTATTCTGCTTGATTCAGCAATATAAGGCTGTGTCTCGTTTGGAATTCTGCGTGCTAGGTAGGACGCATCCTTTAAAGGCTGCAGTATACAGAGTGTCCTCCTTTAAACAAGCCTCATTTAAATGAGACGGCCTTCATAGGACAAACGGAAATGGAAAAGAACATAGCCTAGTTACTATGACAACACCCACTCTTTAACAAGCGCGAGCGTGAGAAGGGAACAAAGTCTGAAATAGAAGGGAATGTATGAGGTACATTTAAGGAGAGTTATATTGATATAAAGAGAAAAGATAGATAGATTAGAAAAAATAGATTTTACAGGTGTACTTTTAGTCTCATACTTTAGTTTAATTATATATTAATATAATTATACATATTATATACTCTGCACCCATCTAGAAGGTACTTCAACTTGGGAATTAACATTCCTTGCATTTGAACATCATAATTAAGGGCAAATTGGCGTAAATCTTTTAAGACATTTCCTTTGAAGCAAAGTATTGTGGGTTATAAGTGCCCACGAAGGATATACCTCATGCATCGTCCAAATTCTTGTGAAAGAAGGTCGCATTTGAAGCCTGCATTCAAAGTGTCCTACTCGCTTTTATGAAAAGAGACAGCCTTGATGACGTATGCGGCCAAGAAATGTGAAATGAGACCTAAAAATGTGTCCAAAATGAGACCTAAAAATGCACTAGCAACTGGCCAGAAGATCCTAGTACACCCTAGCAACAACCTAACAATGCCCTAGGAAGTGGCAAGAAGACCCTTGCAACCACCTATCAATGAATTAGCAACTGGCCAGAACACCCTAGCAACATTCTAGCAACCAGTCAGAACACCCTAGCAACCACATAACAATACCCTAACAACCAGCCAGAAGACATTAGCAATGCTTTAGCAACCAGTAGAACACCCTAGAAGCCACCTACAACTGCAATAGCAACCAGCCAGAAGACATTGCAACACCCTAGCAACTAGACAACAGCCATGCAACACTGTAGCAACCAGATAGAATACCCTAACAACCACCTAGAAATACCCTAGCAACCAGCCAGAAGACCCTACCAATGTCTTCTCAACCAATAAGAGCACCCTAGCAACCACCAATTAATGCACTAGCAACTGGCCAGAAGACACTAGCAATGTCCGTGCAACCAAACAGAACACCCTAGCAACCACGTATCAATGCACAAGAAGAAGACCCTTGCAACACCCTAGCAACCAGTCAGAACACCCTAGCGACTAGACATAACACCCTAGCAACCACCTAACAACACCGTAGCAACCAGCCAGAAGACCTTATCAATGCCCTAGCAACCAGCTAGAACACTCTATCAACCACCTAGAAGAACAAAGTGATGTCCTCACAACCCAACAGAACACTCTAGCAACACCCTAGCAACAAGTCAGAACACCCTAGCAACAAAATAGCAATACCCTAGCAATCAGGCAGAAGACCCTAGCAATATCCAAGCAACCAGCAGGAACAACCTATCAACACCCTGGCAATGCCTTAGCAACCACAAATAGCACCCTAGCAACTGCCTAGCAACCACTTAGAGGACCTTAGCAATAAGCTAGCAAGGCCTACATCCCTCAGAATTCTATTCAAACTACACAAGGCTTGGGATGAGTACTCGGCAGTGACAGCAATGATGGATCATGAAAACGATGATTGATATTGATTGTGTGTGATAATTTCGAAATTCAGTGACAACTATACATAAACTTATAGTAGACACTCAAGTAGACAAAATGACCAAATTGCCCATCCCTACACAAGGCCTAAATAACTGTTAAACTTTAAACAAACAAAATAAAGTTTCCTATTACAACAAAGACCCTGCATTCAAAACCTTTTAAACCCTTCAACTTGGCCTTTCTAATGCATGTCGCGCATCCCACGGTGTCTGTCTTCATGCCACATATACAAAGCCATATGAGACATAGTGATGATGGTTAAAGATGTAAATCAGGTGCACAAATCATGAATAGAACAGACCAGAGACATTGAGAACAGATTCAGACAAATCTAAGGATCAGTCAGTGTAAGAATGCTGTCTGCTCAGCTTCAACAACAAATGCACTGCTGCTCTCTCTCAAATGCACGTTTGGCCACCAGCGACGCAACAGAGGACGTGTTGTGAGCCTCGTATGGAGGAATCTAACAGAGGGCATGGAATCTGAAGAATCTGCTGCCATCACAAAAGCCTGTCCATCTCGTGAGGAGGAACCATTCACATGAAACCGGCAGGAACTGAGGGTTGGCTCTGATAGCACATCCTGTGTACACAACCCTGGCCTTGACCTTAGATCAGCCCGGCAAAACCAACACAACCACTGCAACACCAACAACTCTTAAGAACTCTCAAATATGGAGGGAGAGTGAATTTACAGTATTTTTGTGCTGTTTACATGCAGTTCCTGGGGGAACAATGACTTGCATCAATATTTTCTAAAGCCCATGTCCAAATAGAGGATAGAAATTACAAATTTTTGAGAGACACAATTGGCGGGTTAACATAAGTAGCATTAGACCTTGTGTGAGTTCCAAAATCTACTGTATCAATAGTCTTCTCAACTGAGAGTTAACATGATCCGTCTTCTGTTCTCTAGACATTGGCTTTTAAATAAATAAAAAAATACAAAAAAATACTGCTCAACTCAACTCCACTAACACATTGTACTACTATCTAAATGTCATATAGAGGTCACAAACATTTTCTAACCACTGTAAATAGGCCTGTCGCAATTATTTAACAAATCACATTTATTTTAGATTACCGTAATCATTGCACACTTTTTACATTTAAATTGTGCATCTGTGGTAGTTTGCGCCCAAATCACGTGAAAGTATATACGAGGCTCAATGTTCTTTGTGAGTGCAAGTTAATGACACACAGGACGAGATGACCCGCTTATATGGAGATAGCAGGATAAAGAATATATTTTGAAAAACTACTGTCAAATACACACAAACTCAAAGGTCTTCCATCATTTGAAAGCATTTAGGACACAAATACATTAGTGACTATTGCATAATATTCTATTATTTAACATAATAATAATAATACATCACTTTAATATATTATTCAGCTTGTCTGAACTCCAAAAAAAAAAAAAAAAAAATTGTATATGGAAATGGGACTGAGACTAAAAAGGACCATTATATTATATTTAGGCATGTCATAAAATATTGATATATTGATTATTGATTGGAACATTATTTTTGAGACATCGATATATTATAATTAGAAGCTTAATTTGCATGCTTTCCAATTTATTCAGTTGGGCTTCAGCTGAATGTCTGGCGTAATAGCGTCGGGAGACCACAAGAGGGTGATAAAACATTTACAGAAGCCAGTCGAGGTATCACACATGCACACACACACACACACACACACACACAGGACAAGTTAATTTAAATTACAATTTACGAAGGCTTTTTTACATTTAAAAGGAGCTATTATTTTGGTGAAACCCTTTCAGTTTCTGTGTGTGTGGGGCCTCCATGGATCACACTTGTTGGTCCAGGACATCCCATAAATGCTCAATCGGATTGAGATCTGGGGAATTTGGAGGCTAGTCAATCACCATGAACTCTTTGTCATGTTCCTCAAACCATTCCTGAGCAATTTTTGCAGTTTGGAAGGCGCATTATCACACTGAAAGAGTCCACTGACATCAGGGAATACCGTTGCCATGAAAGGGTATATGTCGTCTGCAACAATCTTTAGGTAGGTAGTACGTGTCAAAGTAACATCCACATGAATGCCATTACCCAAGGTTTCCCAGCAGAACATTGCTCAATGGTCCAGTTCTGATGCTCACGTGCCCATTGTAGGGCTTTCGACGGTGGACAGGGGTCAGTATGGGCACTCATGCAAGTTGCAATGCACTGTGTGTTCGGACAGCTTTATATTGTGGCCAGCATTACGTTTTTCAGCAATTTGTGCTACAGTAGCACAGTAGTACACTCCTCTGTGGGATCGGACTAGACGAGCTGGCCTTCGCTCCCCACGTGTATCAATGAGCCTTGGGCACCCAATGACCCTGTCAGCGGTTCACCAGTTGTCCTTCCTTGGATCACTTTTGGTAGGCACTAACCACTGCATAATGGGAACACCCCACAAGAACTGCCGTTTTGTAGATGCTCTGACCTAGTCGTCTAGCCATCATAATTTGGCCCTTGTCAAAGTTGCTCAGATCCTTAACCTTGAGAATTTTTCCTGCTTCCAACACATGAAATGAGACATGCTGCCTAATATATCCAGCCCCTTGACAGGTGTCATTGTAACGAAATAATAAATGTTCAGTTCGCCTGTCAGTGGTTTTAATGTTGTGGCTGATGAGTGAATATATCAAATCAAATCAAATCACTTTATTGTCACACGACCATGTACACAAGTGCAACAGTAGGTTTAAGTCTTGTGCAGTTTTGAGCAACATAGCAGTCATGACAGTGACAAGACATATTACAATAAACAACATATTTACACAACACAATTTACATATCAAATGTACACATACTTACACAACACAATAATAATATACAATGTACAGTAAACAATACACACAATATAGAATACACATACAATAAAAATTCAAAATAAAGAGTATATAAAAAAATATATATGCAGTAGTTATATTGTGGAGAATATAATTATGACAGTCCAGTGTGAGATATAAGATTAATGCGTGATCAAAACAGTCTTGTAGCATAGAGACTGATTGGTGTGACCAGCCCTGGATCGTTCTGAGGGTAGGTGCTAACTGTTTCAGTTTCTGCCTGTAAGTGGGCAGAAGCAGAACGGAAGAGTGGTCTGATTTGCCAAATGGTGGGCGGGGGAGGGATTTGTAGCCATCCCGGAAAGGAGAATAGCAATGGTCAAAAACCCGGTCCACTCATGTGTTGAAGCTGATATGTTGGTGATATTTTGGTGCAATTGTTTTAAAATTGGCTTTGTTGAAGTCCCCGGTAACAATGAATGCGGCCTCAGGGTGCCTTACATACAGCCATACAGTTCCTTGAGTGCCCGGTCTGTGTCGGCTTGTGGGGGGATGTACACAGCAGTGATAATGACCGCTGTGAATTCCCTCGGTAGCCAGAATGGTCGACACAGAAGCATGAGAAATTCCAGATCAGGAGAGCAGAAAGACCTGATAAAATGTACATTCCTCTGATCACACCATGATTTGTTGATCATAAAACATACACCACCACCTCTGCTTTTACCTGAGAGGTCTTTCGCTCTGTCCGCTCGGTGCACGGAGAACCCAACGGGTTCGATGGCCGAGTCTGGAATCTCCGCAGACAACCAAGTTTCTGTAAGACAGATAACGCAGCATTCCCTCATCTCTCGTTGGAAGGAGATCCACGCTCTCAGCTCGCAGAGCTTGTTGTCCAGAGACTGAACATTTGCCAGTAGTATACTGGGTAGCGGGGGGCGATTTGCGTGACGTCTTACTCTGATGAGTAAGCCGGCTCTTTTTCCCCTTTTCCTTCTGCGTTTCCGCGGCCGGGCAGCCCAGACAAAGGGCTCCGCTGGCGTGTTTGTAAACAGCGTTTTAGAATTTGAAGTCCGGTTTTCGGGGTATAGTTGCAGAACCAATGTCCAAAAGCATTTACAATAAGGCAGACAACATCCTTTAAGGATGTTGTATTGTTGTGTTCTGAGTTTAATGTGTATGAATGACTTCATACAGTGTATATATATATGTAAGTCACATGAAAAAACACACACAATAAAATCAAAAATGTGTATGATATAAGATAGATGGCCAGAATGTCATGAATGTGTCAGCCATAGCTGTAAATTACATGAGACAGCAAGAAGAAGCATTCTGTCACAGTGTTATTACAGTGCAGTGAGTGTTCTCAGTCATTTCCTGCTGTTGTTGTGCTCTGACTCTACTCACATGCTCACACATGCAGAACTATAGCAAACACACACAGATTACAGCACTGTAAAATCTTTTAGTGTATGTTTACAGGCAGGGGTGGAAAGAGTACTGACAAATCATACTCAAGTAAAAGTACTGTTATATATGTCAAAAATATAGTTTGAGTAGAGTAAAAGTACCTGTCCTAAAAACTAGTAAAAGAGTAGCTTATTTAAAAGTACTCATGAGTATTGAGTGCTGAGCTGGGAAAGCTATGCCCCTTTATAATAAAAACTCAATGCTGCAATTTAAAAAATGTACTGTAATTTACATTCCCTTTCATGACTGTTTGCCAGAAAGAATGGAAAGATGGAAAAGTTATTTTCAATATCATAATGTATGAAACAATTACATTAAAATCAGTTTATGTGCAGGGTCTAAATTTCCCTTAATGCCGATTGAGAGAGTTATTGTTGTGAATAAAACAATGCATGGGATGCAAAAAAAACAAAACAATAAAAAAGCAGGGTCACTTGGCATGTCATGTTCCACACAATAGAGGGGGTAGAGAAGTTGTTTGGTACAGGGGCCACATCAGGCTTCAAAGGAATAATCACGCAAAAAATGTTAATTCTCTCATTATTTAGTCACCCTTATGCCATCCCAGATGTGTATAACTTTCTTTCTTAAGCAGAACACAAATTAAGATTAAGTGAATGGGTGCCAAAATTTTGAAGCTCCAAAATTCACATAAAGGCAGCATAAAAGTAGCCTAATATATATGACTCCAGTGGTTAAATCCATGTCTTCAGAAGCGATATGATAGGTGTGGGTGAGAAACAGATCAATATTTAAGTAAATTTTGACTACAAATAAATAAATTTACAATAAATTAGTCAATTTCCACTTGCACTTTCTTCTTTTGTTTTTTGGTGATTCACATTCTTCGTGCATATCATCTACTGGGCAGAGAGAAGAATTTCAATCAAAAATGGATTTAAATATTGATCTTTTTATCACCCACACCTATCATATCACTTCTGAAGTCATGGATTTAACCACTTGAGTCACATGGTTTAGGCTACTTTTATTCTGCCTTTATGTGCTTTTTGGAGCGTCAACATTTTGGCATCCATTCACTTGTATTGCATGGACCTACAGAACTGAAATATTCTTAATTTGTGTTCAGCTGAAGAAAGAAAGTCATACACATCTGGGATGGTATGAGGGTGAGGAAATAAGAGAATTTTCATTTTTGAGTGAACTAGTTTTTAAGTAGCACATTGGGGGCCACATTGTCCTCCTTTTGAGATACAATGTTCCACATTGATTTAGTTCTTGTATCTTTTAAGCCCAGAAATAGTTGTGTTCTCATTATAATGCATGATGCACAATTTTCTGAAGTTTGTGACTGGTGTACTGTTCTGCTGAAGTATTGCTCTACAAATGTTGATACTTTTCTATCTTTATAAAGGCTAAGAACAATTATAAATAATTTTATCATCTCTACTTTCCTTGTGATTTATTGTACCAATTATTGTACACACTCTCTACATCTGGGGTGAGTATTATTAAAAAAATTCACTGTTTTATTCTATTACATTAATACTTTTAAAGCTACTCAATTTATTCAGCCAAAAGTAGTGTGTTTTCTCGTTTCCTTGTTATTGTTGTTTGATTAATATCCTTCATATGTCATAGCCTATTAAACAGTGCTCAGTTCAGTTACATGTACACTTCAAGTCCAACATTTTGATGCAAATACACTTTTTGTTGCACTGTTTACGTTCAATTTCGACCAAACCGAATGTGTTTACATTAAATCCTCATCAAGACGGGCATTGGCGGAATTATAAAGTGATTTTAAAGTGTGTGCGCATACCCACATTAGCACTCAAACATTAGCCACCTGTCAATCAATAAACATGCAGCTACAGACATCAGGAAATACAAAGTCAATCTTTTATATTTCATCTACATCAACCAACCAGTGGTGCTCTTGCTATTGCGATCAATTTAATGAACACCCCTGGTCTAGATAATATAGGCTAAATATAGAAAAATCTCAAAAGATCTCGAGGACATCTTTTTTTTTTTCAGATAAACATCAAGAATGTTTTATTGCCCAGCCTTATTGATAACATTGCATTCATCTTTCCCAGTGATAGATAGTTAAATTACAGGCTACATTATAGACACACAGAATCTAGTAAGCAGAAATATTACATTCACCTCAATATGTTTCTTCAAATTAGAGGCAGGATTAATGCTGATATCTGGCTTGAGCAAGTTAAACTCACATGACAAGATCATGCAATTGGCCTTTTTCACTGCGAAAAGCCCTTCCAGGTGCGTCTGAGATGTTCAGCTCTAAACTATCTTTGAGGAATTCCTGTGAAACACTACTTAATTACAGTAACGTGAGTATTTGTAATTCATTAATTAACACCGCTGTTTACAGGACATTCCTGGCTACTAATTGCCGGACTTTCACTGTATATTTTACAGTAGTATTTTATATACAATTTATTACAATTAATAGACAACTGTATGCTGTCAGCTTACGCTAAAGCCTAAAGTATACTTCAATTTTGATGAAAACGCTCAGCGTCTGTGTACAGTCGAACACGAGCCTGTCAAAATATACTCCATTTGACGGTACGCGCATATACAGGCATTTGGTGCAGACGCCAGACAATTTCTCTTTAGTAGTTTAGACCCATAAAGAATGTCTTTATATTCCTTCAGACTTGAGTTATACAAATGCAGGTGTCTCACACACACACTCTTGACGTGCATATCTACTGTTGTTATTTTTACCTTCGTCTCCTGTTATTTACCAGCGATTATATCTTCATCTAGAATTTCCTCATGACAGCAATGACTCAAATGTGATTATTTCCACCTTGTGAATCCACTAATTTGTGCATATAATCCCAGGCACATGCAGTCTGCACGTTCAAAGACACACGGTTAGAAAGATTGGGCTGCACATGTTCAGGGCTTGAGCACTTTGCTGTTGACGAGATTTACATCACGCATCCAGTCTGACCGAATTATACTTTGGGCTTAAGAGTTCATGAGAGATAACAACCAATCATAGCATAGCTCCCATTTTCTCCCCAATTTGGAATGCCCAATTCCCAATGCACTCAAAGTCTTCATGGTGGCATAGTGACTCGCCTCAATCCGGGTGGCGGAGGACGAATCTCAGTTGCCTCCGCCTTGCTTGCCTGGCTTGTTGAGCACATTACAGTTGAGACTTCACGCTATTCTCTGAGGCATCCATGCACAACTCACCACGCACCCCACCATGAGCGAGAACCATATTGTAGCGACCACAAGGAGATTACCCCATGTGACTCTACCCTCCCTAGCAACAGGGCCAATTTAGTTGCTAAGAAGACCTGGCTGGAGTCACTCAGCACACCCTGGATTTGAACTTGCGACTCCTGGTGTGTTAGTCAGCGTCAATACTCGCTGAGATACCCAGACCCAATGAAAGCTGTTTTATTCTACATGGAGAGGGTCCCCTCATGGAGGCTGCCATGTTAGAATCACATGACCAGTCATATACTACTGGATTAATCTCAGTAACCGTCCTGTTATTTGACACTTTCACTCATTGATTAAAGTCATCATGACTGACTGTGAACACTACATTTCTACAATGACATCTGAAACTAAAACTATTCATTTTGAATCATGCTGCATCCACACCGATAGGTGTCACTGTAAATCCAAAATGACAAAAACAAAAACGTTACTGAGTGCATTTTTAACAGCGTGTGTGGTCTTCAAAAAACATTTTTCCAATTATTCATACAGCTTTTTTCATTGAATTAATTCAAATAAATGTGATATTATCACACTACTTTATCTCTATGTCTGATTTAGAACCAGCAGAACTCTAGATTTAACGACTTATTGATAAAGTTAATCATTATTTGCCTCCTTCCAGTCGGAAGTTGCATTGCAAAAATCTTTGACAGCTTTAACTGTCTGGCAAGGGATCATGGTATAAGCGGGATAATCCACGGCTAGATGTGAGCTGAGCGTTTTTAATGCACTTTGTGTTGCTAGTTCTTCACCTTCACGTCGTGCATTAAAAACGTTAAACGTGCTTAGCCATGGATTATCCATTACTTAGAGTATTTTTATATTTTTAACATACAGAATTGGGCCTCAGTAAATGGCACATTATGATCAAACTTTAATGTCAATCACTCAATTTCCTCCACGTAACAGTGCAACACTAGACACCATAATGGTAACTTCAAATTAAACTATTATCCCATAATGCAGTTTGATAATGTTGTTTCTTTTTCCAGTAATTTGCTGTGTTATGAAAGCATTGATGTTACTGTAAGAATTTACTGTTAAATCTGGTAAAATCCTGGCAACTTTATAAAGTGTGGAAATCAACTGTAATAACAACTAAAGACATACATGGCAAGCAACAGCTTTAGTTGTTTTTTGTTTAGTTTTTTATTGAGGGGGATTCAATTGGTCATTTCTTGATAAATGCTTGCAAGACTCCCTAAAATCACAAAACAAAGTAGACACAGGGCTCATGTTGTCCAGCAGACCTTAATGATTAGATTTGTATATTCAAATGAATGTAAGCGATACTATGCAGGTATGTGTCTTTGACTAAGCAAACATTTGACAAATGAGAGCTAGTTTTTAGCTGACAGTTGACAGAGAAACAGGTATTTCATCCATTCAATGTAGTTTTTGTCTCTGTGAGCATGTATTCTATGAATGAGACATTTCCATCACCTCTTCATTGCTCACACTCTCCAAAAAACAATAAACAGTGATTTTGGGATTTTTAATTTCTTGTTCCAGGTTTAAATATTTATGAATACATGTTTAGTGGCGCATACTGATTAATCTATAATACATAAGGTTTATGCAATGTATAGTTGCACTGTTTTTAGATCAAGATTGAGCAATATTTTTATTACAAATGATATCAAATATTTTTATGTTAACATAATAATAACTGATATGAATACCCGATATTAAATAATAGTAATAACTAAACTCATTATACTGCAAAAATAAAAACATAATACCATTAGTCAATTAATATTTTTATAATAATAATAAGAAGAATACCATATTATATATCTAGTACCAAAAGATCAATTTATCATGATTATTAAAATATAAGATGTTAGTGTGATGGCTGCTGGAAATGGGGTCTGTCTAGATTTGATCAATAATGACTTTTTTCAATTAGTGATGGTGTTGTTTTTACATCAGTAATGTCCTGAATATACTTTGATCAGTTGAATGTCACTTTGGTGAATTAAAGTACCAATTTCCTTCTAAAACAGCAAAATCTGCACATTATTCCAAACTTCTGGCCGCCAGTGTACAGTATATATATATATATATATATATATATATATATATATATACACTACCGTTCAAAAGTTTGGGGTCACATTGAAATGTCCTTATTTTTGAAGGAAAAGCACTGTACTTTTCAATGAAGACAACTTTAAACTAGTCTTAACTTTGAAGAAATACACTCTATACATTGCTAATGTGGTAAATGACTATTCTAGCTGCAAATGTCTGGTTTTTGGTGCAATATGTACATAGGTGTATAGAGGCCCATTTCCAGCAACTATCACTCCAGTGTTCTAATGGTACAATGTGTTTGCTCATTGGCTCAGAAGGCTAATTGATGATTAGAAAACCCTTGTGCAATCATGTTCACACATCTGAAAACAGTTTAGTTCGTTACAGAAGCTACAAAACTGACCTTCCTTTGAGCAGATTGAGTTTCTGGAGCATCACATTTGTGGGGTCAATTAAACGCTCAAAATGGCCAGAAAAAGAGAACTTTCATCTGAAACTCGACAGTCTATTCTTGTCCTTAGAAATGAAGGCTATTCCATGCGAGACATTGCTAAGAAATTGAAGATTTCCTACAACGGTGTGTACTACTCCCTTCAGAGGACAGCACAAACAGGCTCTAACCAGAGTAGAAAAAGAAGTGGGAGGCCGCGTTGCACAACTGAGCAAGAAGATAAGTACATTAGAGTCTCTAGTTTGAGAAACAGACGCCTCACAGGTCCCCAACTGGCATCTTCATTAAATAGTACCCGCAAAACACCAGTGTCAACATGTACAGTGAAGAGGCGGCTGCGGGATTCTGGGCTTCAGGGCAGAGTGGCAAAGAAAAAGCCATATCTGAGACTGGCCAATAAAAGAAAAAGATTAAGATGGGCAAAAGAACACAGACATTGGACAGAGGAAGACTGGAAAAAAGTGTTGTGGACAGATGAATCCAAGTTTGAGGTGTTTGGATCACAAAGAAGAACGTTTGTGAGACGCAGAACAAATGAAAAGATGCTGGAAGAATGCCTGACGCCATCTGTTAAGCATGGTGGAGGTAATATAATGGTCTGGGGTTGCTTTGGTGCTGGTAAGGTGGGAGATTTGTACAGGGTAAAAGGGATTCTGAATAAGGAAGGCTATCACTCCATTTTGCAACGCCATGCCATACCCAGTGGACAGCGCTTGATTGGAGCCAATTTCATCCTACAACAGGACAATGACCCTAAACACACCTCCAAATTGTGCAAGAACTATTTAGAGCAGAAGCAGGCAGCTGGTATTCTATCGGTAATGGAGAGGCCAGCGCAGTCACCAGATCTGAACCCCATTGAGCTGTTGTGGGAGCAGCTTGACCGTATGGTACGCAAGAAGTGCCCATCCAACCAATCCAACTTGTGGGAGCTGCTTCTGGAAGCGTGGGGTGCAATTTCTCCAGATTACCTCAACAAATTAACAGCTAGAATGCCAAAGGTCTGCAATGCTGTAATTGCTGCAAATGGAGGATTCTTTGACGAAAGCAAAGTTTGATGTAAAAAAAATCTTATTTCAAATACAAATCATTATTTCTAACCTTGTCAATGTCTTGACTCTATTTTCTATTCATTTCACAACGTATGGTGGTGAATAAGTGTGACTTTTCAGGAAAACACAAAATTGTTTGGGTGACCCCAAACTTTTGAACGGTAGTGTATATATACACTTTACAACTTTATAAAATACCAATACCATGCAGCATTATTTATCGGTAGATTTAATGCTTAAAAAGAACAACAGATTAACCAGATATGTGTGCAATTTTTCCTGTTTTTAGACAGAGATCGACCAATTTACATTTTTTTTACAACCAATACCGATTTTGTTATGGTAACATTTCCAATAACCGATATGCAGGCCGATATTTAATAACAACTAAAAATCATTAGACTGCAACTATAAAAACATAATAGTATGAGCCAATAAATATAAAACATTTTTTTTTATAATAATACCATTTTACCATATTATATGTATACTTTACATCTTTATAAAAATACAAGTTCCAGATGGCACCATTCATCCATATATTTAATGTTTTAAAACAATACCAGATTTTTTACAACAATCACTAAAAATCATTAGACAGCAACAATAAAATCATAATAGCATCAGCCTACAAATATTTGATATTTTATAACAATAATAATAATACGCGGTCTGGGTATCTCAGCGAGTATTGACGCTGACTACCACTCCTGGAGTCATGAGTTAAAATCCAGGGTGTGCTGAGTGACTCCAGCCAGGACTCCTAAGCAACCAAATTGGCCCGGTTGCTAGGAAGGATAGAGTCACGTGGGGTAACCCCCACGTGGTCTTGATTTGTGGTTCTCGCTCTCAATGGAGCGTGTGGTAAGTTGTGTGTGGATCACAGAGTGTAGCATGAACCTCCACATGCTGTGAGTCTCTGTGGTGTCATGCACAATGAGTCACGTGATAAGATGCGCGGATTGACGGTCTCAGAAGCGGAGGAAACTGAGACTTGTCCTCTGTCACCCGGATTGAGGTGAGTAACCGCACCACCACGAGGACCTACTAAGTAGTGGCAATTGGGCATTACAAATTGGGAGAAAAGGGGATAAAATTATTTTTAAATATCTAAATAATAATAATAATAATAATACTATATTACATACATACTTTACAACTTTATAAAAATATAAATACCAGATGGAACCATTTATTGGTAGATTTAATGGTTAAAAGTGATAAATGATTAAGCAGAAAAGTTAAAAACATCAGTAAAACTGAGGCGATCCTCAGATGGGGAGAGTTTTCCACGACTGCTATCGGGTTCTTTAATAATAAATAACATGCGAGGAAAGGTAGCCAGTGGACTTTTTGGTGGCCCCCTAGGGAGTTGGTGCCCTACGTAGACTGCGTAATCTGCGAATAGGGAGCGGCAGCTCTGCTCAAATGTAAATCCACTTTTCCACTGTTAACAAATATTTAAACAGCAGTTCCCAAGTGAACTTCCTGTCTAAGATTTGCAAATATTAGATTGGACTGAACTCGGAATCAATAGACCTATACTGTGTAATCTTACCATAATAATCATAATACAATCTGCTTGACACACTGTACGCACCACAGCTATTCTATTCTCACATACCAAATAAACATACTTTATTCATGAAACATGAGCAGAACGAAATGTCTGAGGCCCACTGTGTGCACATTTTAACAACCTCATCTTATAGTCGCTCTATGACATAAGTCACATCTGTTTCATTACATTCTTCCCAGTTAACCTGATAATTCAATTGATTTGAATAGCTCTGAAACATAAATGAACAATTGCATTAATCAACCTTATGGGAGGTAACAGCTTTGTCACTAAAGTCTGTTTCACAGATTTCTATCTATATATTAGAGAGCAAGTTTCAGTTTTCATGCAATTAATGATCTCGCTCAACAAGATTTCCTGTTCAATGCTAGGTTTAACCATCTGTCTGGTCCAAAGTTCACCCATATTAGACCAAATGTCCTGCAAATGATCAACATTACTGTCAATCATGCCTCGTCCTGACTACACCGAACAGCTCTAGAATGAATGACCACAGATGACGAAAAACAAAAACAAACAGCATGTGTTCATATGTTAATAATGAACTTACTCTTGGTCTGGAAGCAGGTGGTGTATGTCTGCACTCTCCCAGACTGGCAACAGGACTGAAAGAGTTATTGAGGAGAGCGGGGGTTTTCAAACTGTTTGATGTCAAGGACCCCCAAATATGATGATCCTCTTGCGAGGGATCCACTTCCTAAAATATAGAAGCAAAAAGTCGTTTAATTGTAAATTTGAGTTATCAGATTACAATTACAGACTTTTATTTAAGTTAATTACCTTTAAGTACATTACTTGGGTTGGACACATTTAAAATAATATTCTTTATGTAGAATACATTTAAAACATGAAAATATGTTAATATTTCGAGTCATTATAAGGGAGAAATGTGTGGTGCTGAGTGTATGAATTGAGTGTGACAATGAACAATGAGGGAAACATTTTTTCTGTATTTCTTTTTTAATTAAGTTAAAAGTAGATTGTGTAGTAATGTGATTACTTCCCCATGAAGTAATGAATACTGTAATCTGATTACAATTACAGAGAAGTAATTATAAGGTAACTTGCCCAACACTGAACAAATTTTAGATAGCCCAGAGTTTATTCTTCATGTCTGGTGGTGACTCTATGACTCTCTCCCACTATGATCTCCATTTAATATACCACACACAACTGTATAAAATCCATCATTCCATTATGATTGCAGTGGGACCCCTGGCTCTCTAAAGCCCCGTTCACATCGCTCGAGACAGCGACAGGTTCCCATTGATTTTCAATGAGAGCATAGTGACTTCCAGCAACTCAAGCTGTTGCGGCCGATTAGCGACAGAGATCACGATGGAGATCGACAAGAGAAGTTGAGAAAATGTAAACTTTATGCAAATGACGAGCGACAATCGCGAGCAACTACCAATGAGAGTGAAGACAGCAGAGCTCATGTCATCTGTCTCCTGGCAGACTGGAGATGAGTGCAAGAAGTTGCTGCATTGTGAGGGATTTTTATTTGTCTGTAACCACATCCATGTATATAATAAAACAAAGATGCATGGAAAAGCGTGTCAGAAACGGTCTGCATTCCAAGTGAGTTTGATTCATACAACCATGATAGATTGATTGTCTTGTTAACGATTTATGTTGATAGATTGATCGTCTTGTTAATGATTTTATGCACTGAAAACAGCTGCACGTTTATAAAACACTATACACCGCAGAATGTACATTTTTAGAGAGAAGAGAACTGATTCCTTTTCAAACTGCAATGATATCTTAATTTTACCGGTATTAGGTCTCATCTGTGATAACATTTTCAAAAGCTATGGCCAGATGTGCATTCCTTCAATAGCGTTACAGCGACAAACAGTAGGAACACCCACTAGCAACACAGATCTCAGAGCCTAGCGACACCAAGCCACAAAGTCGCTGGCGGTGTGACTCTGTAAGACCTGCTGACTTTTACATGGTGAATCACTGGATCACCTGTCTATCGTTTCTGTCCTCCACTGGTTTGAGTTCTACTTCAAAAATCATGGGGTGAAGGTCACATGACGCCATGCAAGGTTCGGACGTGTGAACGGCGAGCTCTGCGCAGTTTGCTAGTTTTAACACTATTAATGACATAAACTGGTGAGATTCACTACACTCTGTTCCATAAATGTTCTAGGAGGACAATATGTCAAAGAATTCAAAATACTTGGGCTCAGGAGACATTAAAAGACACTTACGTGCTCAAGATGTCACCCCCGAGAAGGCCCCAAAGCCAGGGAGCAGATTTGGTCAGAGAAATTAGGGAAATTCGGCGAGAGATGTTGAACATGTCGGCAATGCTGATGAAGGTCGTTGCTGACTTGTAGGATCTTGCTGTAATATGTCAATTGATCACTTCCATGGAGACTAAATGTTTTGTGGAGTATTTCTTGCAAGACATTTGAGTGACTAGATCATTTGTTGCACTCATGTAGCAGCCAAATGGTCCGGCTCACTGAACATTCGTTTGACAAGGGGTATTTCTCTTCTTAAGTGTAAGAAATATGATACAGTGTTTCTTCAAGAAATGCATTGTAAAGAAGTTCATGTTCACGGGCAAGGAAGAGGCGAGAAACCGGCTTAACGTATAAATTAGGGTTTTAATGGAAAACTCAAAAGACAAACACATAAGACGACGGACCTGTCCGTGAACGATCTCTCTCTCACGCACATCATCCATGGTCGGCCTTTAACCCTCTTAGAGGCTTGATTAGCCTAATATGGTACCGGGCGTGTTGAATCACGACCCGGCCCCGCCCTCCACCGTGCCACATGCATCTTACCCTGCAGGAAGCTGGAAAATTTGGGAAGATATTAGGTGGACATGTTTTCTAGTGCTGGCTCAAGTAAGAGCAGGTGAGTCATTACACTGATAAGTAAGCATCTACAATTTAAATGTCTCAAACAGATTAAAGATACATTTGGAAGAGTCATTATTGTTTTAGCAGATATTCTGGGGCAATGTCTTATTTTGGTTAATATTTACACACCTAACAATGATGATGAGGGCTTTTTTTATAGATCTTGAAGGGATGTTGCAAGCCGCTGGCACCCCTCATGATATAATATTGGGAGGAGACTTTTTTGAAGGACTCGGTCCTTGATCATAGTGAAGCAAAAGTGTGTAAGCCCCCTAGAGCAACATTGACACTTTACAAGATGTGTAAAAACTTGGTCTTACCGATATTTGGAGACATTTTGAACCCATCAAGTAGGGTCTTTATATTTTTTATAATCAGTCCATAAGATTTATTCTAGAATAGATTTTTTTTATATCTAAGCCCCTCAATTCATCTGTTGTTGATTGCTCAATTGGAAACATTTTAGTCTCAGATCAAGCCCAGGTGTTGCCAAATAGTGAGAAAAGGAAATCATATAGTTGGCACTTTAATATATCCCTTTTGCAAAATCCTGAATTCCAACAAACGTTAAAAGCTGAAATCAGCGTTTATATGGAAACCAAGTGGTCCTCAGTATCCTCTGTGGGTGTGGCTTAGGAGGCACTTAAGGCAATTCTTAGGGGCCGGATCATACAGTATGCCTCATTCACCAAAAAATCCAAAGCATGTGAACTCATGGAGTTGGAAGGGAATATCAATAGGGCTGATGCAGAGCTGAAGAGTCTAATGTTGTCTGATGGCCTCAGAGAATTGATCTGATTGAAATATGGATATAATACTATTTTGTCACAGACGGTGGAGTTTTAGCTATTCAGGGCAAGACAGTCATACTTTGAGGCAGGGGACATAGCAGGAAAACTTCTGGCTAGATATATAAAACAGAGAGAATCTTTTTCTACAATTACCTCAGTGAAATCTGCTGGTGGTGAAATGTTTACCTCAGCCATTGATATTAATAATGCTTTAAAAGAATTCTATCTTGATCTCTATAGTTCAACGTCTTTGTCTACTGATGAGGATAATAGAAACTTTGTGGAACCATTAGAATATCCTAAACTGATGGCTGAACAAAAAATTTCTCTTGATTCTGAGATAACTTGGAGGAGCTTCGCAAAGTAATTAAGGCCCTGTCTACAGACAGGGCTCTGGGGCCAGATGTCTTTGCCGTTGAGTTTTTTACATCTTATGCTACAGAATTGGCTCCACTTTTGTTAGAAGACAGAATCATTAAAGAACAGAAAGCTTCCGCTAACCATGACGCAAGCCTGGATTAGTCTGATTCTTAAAAAGGACAAAGATCCAAGCGAGTGTAAGAGTTATCGTCCAATTTCCCTGATCCAGCTAGATGTTAAAATATTGTCAAAACTTTTGGCTAATCAATTAAATAGAGTTATAAAACCTCTTATATATATAGATCAGGTGAGGTTTATTCGGGGCAGTAGCTCTTCTGATAACATTAGGTGTTTCATAAATATCATGTGGTCAGTGGCAAATGGTCAGACTCCAGTCGCTGCCATCTCACTTGATGCTAAAATGTAATTGATATGATAGAATGGGATTATTTTTTTAAGATTTTGGAAATGTACGGGTTTGGGAATACTAGTATAGGTTGGATTTAGTTACTTTATAGACACCTGGTAGCGGAAGTACAAACAAATGGATTAATTTCAGATTATTTTACCCCATTATTGTTCTGTCTTGCCCTGGAACCATTAGAAGTCGAGATAAGAAAGGAGGATGACCACAAGGGTGGTAGGGAGAGGTGTGACTTCTGCTTATGCAGATGATATTTTATTATTCGTCTACATAATTATTAATTCCTTCTCTAAGTTCACAGTATACAGAGTTAGTTGTGCTTTGGCATTGACAGCCAATCAGAAGATGGAGACCCAACCCATGTTTTTTGGTGGTGTGTTAAGATCCAAGAATTTTGGTTGAAGGTTCAGAGTTTTATGTGTGACGTATTGGGCACTCAAATTTCATTTTGTCCCAGACTGTATTTTAGGCAATGGGGCGGTCATCAATATAGGGAATAAACACATACAAAATGATCGGCTGACAGGCTGACATTGTTTTAAAGGGATTGAGTTAATTTCAAGAGTTGTGCACAGAGATGGGGAGGCTTTTGAGGAAGTGTTATGTAGAAGACTGGGGAACTTGGATTCCTTTGATGGGAAATGGGGCAGCTATTTGGCATTCTTGGAAGGCTCTTGGGGAGGGGCAGTGGAGAGAGAAGTATAGTTTTAAACGTGTGTGATTAATATTTGTGTGTGTGTGTGTGTGTGTGTGTGTGTGTGTACTTATGTGTGACCACAGGGATGTTTGTTGAGGGTCAGGTTGGGATTGGGGATTGGGAGGAGGAGGGGTAATAGTAGGGGTTAAATGTTGATTCTGTGAAAATATATTTTACTTTTCTTTGTTAATTGTATGAATCAATAAAAACTGTTAATCTGAAAAAAACATGGGATACTGCAAGGTTCAGTACTTAGCCCCTTTTACTTCTCGATATCTACATCACTCAGACCAAACCTTTATTTTATTTATCTCTTCTTTCTTGGAACTTTGTGTTGTGGTATGTCTTATGTAACTTTCTCCTTACGATGAATCGCTTGTGCTGTAGCATTCCACAATCATACATCACTTTGGATAAAAGCAACAATTGTAAGTGTAGAGAAGTGCAATGGTAATGAGAAATGTGTCA
The DNA here is from genome assembly GCA_032164185.1 of Moxostoma hubbsi. NCBI lineage: Eukaryota > Metazoa > Chordata > Actinopteri > Cypriniformes > Catostomidae > Moxostoma > Moxostoma hubbsi. The sequence continues at coordinate 9,164,799 of JAVLUX010000007.1, read as the reverse complement.
GTTTACTGAGGTGTACAAATAATTAAGGTGAAACACATATGGTTCTATTATGATAGGGGAAACCCAGTTTATTTGGGAAAATATTTGCAGCTTATTGGTTATGTTTTACAATCACATTCTAAGATTCAGTTTTGATCAACACAAGCTCTTTAGCCATTGCCGTGTTTTTATGGCCAGGGTGGAGATGCTAGTCTATTTTAGGTTGATAGAGTTTGGCATTTCCAGTCAGGCTTTGTAGAAGGAAAGAATTTTGCTTATTGTTAAAAGTTTGTCAACCCTGCAGAGACCAGAATAGGAAATGGACTAAAGCAGTGTGGTAGCTGCTATTCAGAAAACCCAAAAGCCAATACTCTCCTTTTAGATGGATACATACAATATATTTTACATTATTTTGTTGGCAAAGTAAACTTAACCAACATCCTACATTTTGCAAGGATTTTAATCCACTTTTTATTTGGCCATTAATTTTTCTAACATCAAGTTTAAACAGTAACAAACCTTCCAATGAAGTTGGGTTGTTTGACTGATTTCAGTAAAACAGTTATTTTGAACCATTCCTTTCAATGAATCACTTCAGTGATTAGCTTTAACAATTTGTTTGTGTCACCACTCAAATTTAACATGTCTCAAGAAACTTGTCAAGAAAATGTCCAAGTCCTATTCTACTCCAAAATCAAATGAAATAAAGAAGAATTTATATTTCGCAAATAGAAAATAAAGCCTATTTTAGGGCCATTAAATTTTTTTACATTGTCACATTATATTCATGTTACACACATTTTAACCGAATGCAAAAATCTAGTCATTATGATATTTTTATTACTGCAAAGGGAAAACATAAATATTTTTAACGTTTTTAATCATCATTGTAGTACTCTCTTGGTACTCCCTTTCTCTTTCAGTACTTTTAATTAAGAAAAATATTGTACAACAGCATCTTTAAAAAAAATGGCTGTGTAATGGTAATGAGAATAGTCATTGAAAACAATGGGAATAGTACAAGAAAAACATCTGGATGCATTACAGTAATGAGAACTGGGATGTAAAATGTGCTTAAGTGTCCTGAAAATAATGTCACAATGTAAAAATCACTGTTTTGTCAATATTGAATACATTTAGAATATTGTCAAAAGGTAAAAAATTATCCACGCATAATTTTTAGCTACAGCTCTAACTTGCCCATGACACTGTGTGAATGGTACAGTTGAGATATGGTTGAGCATCCCAGTATCACAATACAATAGCCAGAGCTCCACCCTGGGCACCAGACAGAGAACTCATACTGTACACAAGTCACCCTGGCTACCTCCAGATGATCCTTCACCAACCAAACTCTATACAATCTATACAGCCTGTTTGTACATGCTAATTATCATCTGTATCAGGCAATACCCCACAGAGATGAGTGTTTTTAAATTAAAGATAGATTGTAATGTGCTCTCTAAATGGTTGGCTTTTACACTGAAGCCAGTATATCAGTTGAAGATTTAAAGCCAAAAATCTTGGACATCCTAATGAAACTGAGCTGGACCACAAAAGTGCTTAAACATTCTGCTCCCACATGATAAGACACTACTACATGGTACAGCACAATGCTACAACAGATGTAAAAAAAATAATAATTTGTTACTCTCAGTGATGTTGTGTACAGTAAATTGAGAACAGTTGAGGGCCTAGTACTGAACCTTGAGGTACCCATTGTTTGACTGAGGCCTAGGCTTGATTATCTGGTTTATTAATTCCACGCTCCTATAGATTTTTTCCTATACAAACTTTGGGCAGAAAGAAAAGCCCTTCACATGAAAATAAAAGCTTTGTTGACCATCACAACTAACAAATACTTCTGCCTAATTAAAGAAACAAGTTAAATATGAACAGAAGTATTTTGTAAGATCCTAAACTTCAACATAATAAATACTGACAGGTCCAGGGGGTCAGATGTGCATGTTGTGATTGATGGACAGATGGTAACAGAACTGCTCCAAGATCAGTGCTTACATAGATATCTGCACATCTATGGAAAACAATGAGAGGAAACCACTCTCAGCTTTCTGGAGTCTCTACACTGCCAGCGGCTCCAAGAAAAGATTCCCACAGACAGACTGCAGCCTCTTTGAATCTCCACTTTCACAAAATGCCGGCATCACATGATCTGGGACCGCCAAGCTGCTTTTTAATATAAATGTCATTATATTTAAAAAACAAAATGATTTGAGAAACACATGACTAAATGACTATTATAATTTAAATTTTTTAAAGTAAACTTACCACCCACAAAGCTATCTGAAAGTCTAATTTTACACTTAATAGATTCAGATAATGAATGTAAATGAATTAGGACCATATCATTGACCCAAATATCAGGATATATATAAAAAAATTGCCAAAGGCTAAAAAATATAAATATTTTGAGAAATTTGAGCTATATCGCAGAGCCCTACCTCCAATGTTTTTTTTTTTTTACAGGAAATTGCCAAGATCATGATAGTACAAGACTCCAAGCTCTGTTTGTACCAACCTGCTCATACAGGAAGTTTTGAATATGAATAGGTACATAAGGGAGCTTAGCCAAATACGGGTATAAATGTACCACCCACAGGATGACGTACCCTGCCTCTTCCTAACAGAGGAGTTACGCAAGAAGCAGCAGTTGACCTGGAGAGAATCAGTCAATTTAACTTAACACTAAAGCACTTCCTCACCAGTAATTGCCTAGAGAATGCTTATGCAAGACCAGTCATCTGTGCACAAGTGAAAATCGTCCATCCACTATCTTCTCAGATTTCACTCGGACATTCCCTCCAAGCATGTCTTGAAAATATCAGAACACAGCGCGTTTTTTAGAGGTTTTCTCTACTATTTTCATTCAAAAGCTCTCATTCTAGTATTATCATGCTCATATACACTTGTTAAATCGTGAAAACCAAAAGATTAGGGGTGCACCGAAATTTCGGTAGCCGAAAATGTTCGGCCGAAAAAGGCATTATCGGTTTCGGGCCGAAAAAAAACAAACAGCCGAAAACAAACCGAAAATGAATGTCACCCGCCCCTCCCATCCGTGCGCAAGCGCTTAGGTTTCACTCACGGTTGAGCTGTTATCACGCGTCTGCCTATCAAAGATGAACATGTCAGCGGTACCTGTGCCTGAGAAACGGTTACGTACAAGTGAGGAGGTATACGCTCCCTCACTTTCTGAGATGTTTGACGAAATTTTACAGGAAAGCACCCCGATTCGTAGCGGTGTTGGAACAAGCGCAGCCGCACAACAAATAGAGACGTATCTAGCTGAACTACCCATTGCCAGAAGCCACAATCCACTTGACTACTGGCGCGCGAACAAAGGCCGCTTTCCATTGCTTGCGGGGATTGCACGACATTGACACAGACAGTGAGAGACTATTCAGTGCAGCATCTCATGTTCTTAAAGGGATACTTCACCTCTGGGAAGATGAATGTGTATTTAAAATTGGTCATTTATAGAGTATAAATGTGAAATTATTTTTGAATTTGAAGCATTCTAGACAGAGAAAAGGCAGAAAATTTATTTTTTACACATGTGGCTGAAAGACAACAACTCCCAGAATGCACTTGCTTTGCTGCCCTTACGAGGCCACTCCCAAACCACGCCTACCGGTTACAGGCGGCAGTATCTGAAAATATGATACAAGTATGCTACATCGTGACTCTATAAATCGTGAGTTAGTTGATAAATTGACTGACTACGCGGGAAGAACATTATAATTCCGGGTGTCCAAACTCTGTACATGACGTCTCAGTAACAAAAAAGAAAAACAAACAAAATACTCACTTTACACTAAGCCGTCCGTTTGTCCCTGCGGGCTTTTGCTGGCGTTTCCAATTTATCTTCGGGATCCTAAAATAAGTTTCCAGGACTCCCCTGTCCATGTGTGATACAAAACTTGGGTGCTCAGTTATACATGCTCATGTTATCGGTGCAGTTTCATCAGCGGATTCAGCGATCTCGTCCAGTATCGCTGAAATTCGCGACAGCAATAGGACTCTCTATCTGTTTCCATAGGCGCACAGCGAGAGCACTGACACCACCAGTCCGCCCCAACTCGAGTCTGAATATAATTTAACACTCTCTTCCTCCTGCCTGCCAAGCAGGTTTTGCTCCCCTGCTACAGCAGCTGCTCCAGCCTCTGTTCATCGCTGTATTGCGGCTCGGACAGGTAGCGCGAGCATCAGATTCTCGCAACAGATCTTCGAAATCCCCTTCTGCCATTTCAACTTCAAACTACCTTCCGCCATCGTGATTAGCCTACTTGTATACAAACTTTCTACACAGAGCAAGAGCCTGTTTTCTTAGCTTCTACAGAAAGATGGCTGACACTATCTTCACATTCTGTGAGTGAGATCCCGCCCCATATGGGCGTGGTGAAAACATGCGGAATACTGGCTGTAGTTTTAAGCCTCTGGACCAAAAATCCTCCGATGATCCATCCATCCATCTTCAACCGCTTATCCGAAGTCGGGTCGCGGGGGCAGCAGCTCCAGCAGGGGGCCCCAAACTTCCCTATCCCGAGCCACATTAACCAGCTCTGACTGGGGGACCCCGAGGCGTTCCCAGGCCAGTGTGGAGATGTAATCTCTCCACCTAGTCCTGGGTCTTCCCCGAGGCCTCCTCCCAGCTGGAAACCGAAACCAGGTTTTGTTATGTAACTGTTAATAAAATTTTGATTATTCTATTGGTTTGTGATTTTTCATTTCAGATCCATTAAATTCAAGCAATTTTTATATATATATATATGTAAGTATAAGTTTTTAAAAGAAACCATTTTCGGCTTCAGTTTCGGTTTTCGGCCAAGTGCATCCTAAATTTTCGGTTTCGGTTTCGGCCCAGAATTTTCATTTCGGTGCACCACTACAAAAGATGGAACATGCAACATTAGCAGTTTTCAAGGGTTGAGATGAGGACAGATTCTTATTTTTTTTGCCACTTTAAAGATATAAACAGAAGAGAAAAGACAATTGTGTGAAAGTAGAATGTGGAGGAGGGACCAGAATTAGGAAATAAGCATAAACCAAGATTGAATGCGCATTGCCCACATGAGCACCACAGCTTAATGTGTCGGAACACATTCTGAGGGTGTTCTTAAGCGGTTACTGGACAAACAGAGACAGATAGAAAAAACCTTTGACCCTCAGATGGGACATTTTCTACTGGCTGCCCTCCTACAAACCAGCACTCATCCAAGCAGAATGTTTGGACTAGCGGATACACCACACAGTAGACCACTCCACATGAGGGCAGTTGGCTTACAGGTGGGGTGCAGAACAGATCCACACACTTAGACTGTGATGCCAAAAGGGCATTGTGGGTAATTTGGTTATGCTGATGACATGAGAATGAAAGGGGGTTTGGATCACCATGGGGAGTCCAGCTGTTCTAGAGTCTGGCCTTGTTCCTGCTTGAGTAATGTGCAAATCATTATCATGGCAGCAGTACACTCACAAAACACAGTTACAACCATCCGAACAACAAACAGAGAGACATGTGAGACAAACACAACAGACTCTTACTCAGAGAGCTGGACTTCATCTGGACAGAGAGCAAAATATAGTCTTTAAGAGTCACAACACACAATCTGTTCATTGGTAGAGAACAGCTACACATGTTGTTCCATGCGACAACAATGGGTCTTATTGACCAACTGCACATAAACAAGTATTTGTGTTCAAAATCAGTATGCTTTATTTATATGCAGCTGCATATAAATGATTTATAATTAGGGCTGTCGATTTAACACGTTAATTCAGTGCGACTAATTTGACTAAAAATAAAGCGTTAAAAAAATTAACGCCATTAATCGCAATGCCCCCCACAACGTAATATGGAAGATTCCAGAGAAATACAAGCTTGTAGTACCACCTGTTTACTCCACAGGGAAGTATGTGAAACTTCAGCTGCATGGCAATGCATAGTTTATACAGTGAAGAAAACACCCTTGAGCAGCAGAACAACATAAACATGCATTACGATCTTAACACTTGATGGAGCGCAAATTCGAACTAAGGGATCACAATATGTGTTCGAAGTATTAAACAATATTTAAATTGACACAGTGAACTAAACATTTTATGTTTATGACGCAACGCATCCAAGATGCTACACAAGTATGTCTGATGCAGCGGTTCATTGACAGGCTCTTAAACAAGCCCTCATAATAAATCTGGAACTGATTGACAAATTCACTTGTGAAATGGATATTTGTGAACTGTATGCCAATGATTGACTTATGATCAATAATATGGTAGTAAACAACACATTGTATTCTAAAGCCGCTTTTTGTATTTATTAATGATTAACTCTTCTGCTACAAGAATGTAATGCATTTTAATTATCTGAATATTTTATTTATATATATATATATATATATATATATATATATATATATATATATATATATATATATATATATATATATATATATAATTTTTAAATATTTAAAGATAACATGTATAATTATTTCATCATTATATATCGAGTTATTGTTATATGAGGGGCTTTCTCAGCAAATATTTGTATATGCGATTAATCGTGATTAATTAATCGGGACACCATGTAATTAATTCTATTAAAAATTTTAATCGATTAACAGCCCTATTTATAATGCATTTGTAAATGACTTATAAATTATGACTCATTAATGAACTGACTTCATTTATGCATCAATTTATGCATTATACCTTACATGTTAAAAATGCTTAAGAAATACAATTATTTTCACCTTTATTAATAATAAAAAAAATGCCTTGATTTATCATTTGTCACAACATAGCAGTAACAAAGACTTTAATAGTGAGGTTTAAAAGAGGGATTATATCATTTTCTACTGCCTGCATTATGTTCATATTCATTACTGTATTGTCTTGACTCATTTTCATTGTCAAATGGATATCAAAAGACTGGTGCTACTCTGAGTGCTGTTCCAACTTAACTAGTCCTAGTTACCTAAAGTCCTCTGCAAAAACACCTTTTCAGGTCTTCATGCTCATTCACAGCATAAATCACATAATAAAGCCTGATTGAACTTAATGTATATAGGTTTCTAATGTTGGCAACTCCTTAATAAATGCTTCAAATGTGTCCATTTTAAATTAAGGTACATTTTCATAGGTTACTTATGTTGAATAAGTGTTATTACGCATTTATAACAAGTGAGGTAAAATGGCTCACTATTTGGCATTGAATAATGCTAGTTGTTATACCTGCATATTAATGATTTATAATGCATTTGTAAATGATTTATTACTTATTACCCCTTTAAAATCCCTTAACAAAGGGAACATTTATGTAAAATGTCACCAAACTTATTTTTTCTGAAATGTTTTGCTTGAGAAATGTGTTTGAGCCAACTTTACAATAAATTTCACCAATCCAGATTCCACAATGATGATGAGAACAGGTTATTGTCTGTATGCACCTGTGGTAATTCAGCAAAAAATTGGTATGAGAACCTTTTCTGTTATTCTACTTACACTTTTAATGCAATTAATAGTGAATGAGAGCCAATGTTCCTAAGCAGTGCTGGGACTCTGTGTAAGTGCTTGAGGTGTGAAATTGCATATCAAAGGTGTTTTGGCAGGATCAGGGCTGAATGCAACTGTTTGTCTTTCTTTCTAAGAACTCTTCATCTGGTGGACCTCCACCACATAACAACACAACACCACCCACCCAAAGTGAAATGACTGCAACGCTGAGTATGTGACCAGCCAAGTGTACTACAATGTGTTGGTGTGCATTTCACAGTTATAATTGATTTTCCTTTGGCAACAATGAAAGCTTGAGGAATACAATGAAGTTAACAGCCAACGTTACAAACGCACACATGGATAAACAAGACCAAAACAATTCAAACATAATGACATCCTACGGTATGTGTTGACATATTTCTGATTTACATGAGAAGTATGACAAATAAAATGCATTGACAAGGGTTGGGGTCAGGATAAGGTTTGTGGCAGTATCATAGTAGAGATGGTAACAGATGGTAATACTATGGTTCTTTGACATAATCCTTGCTTCAGAATGATTCATGTACCATGGTATTTACATGGTCCTCCAAGGTACTTCAAAGAATACCATGATACATGCCTAATAGTACTACCATGTGACCAGTGTTCAGTAAGACACTTAAAAATAGTAATCCACTAAAATCTTATAATTATTTATCTAAAATTGTAATCAGATTACTTATTAATTCATTGAAAAGGTAATCACATTACTTATTACTTAACTTTTAAGTTACTTTCGAAAACACTTTTCGCTCAAATTCAAACTAATGTTTATATTTCTTCCTTGTTCATTGTTACACACAAGTCATACACTCAGCACCTCATACACTCAGTTTTCATTCACAATGACTCGTTACAGGGCCATTATTCATGTAATCTAAAGAAAAGATATGTTCGAAATAAGCATAACCCTATCATGTATTTAAAAAGTAGTTAAATTACTTAAAAGTTAGTAACTGTAATCTTATTACAAGAATTGAAAATGTATTGCATGACACTACATTTGTATTAAAAAGTAATTAGATTACTGTATCTAATTACTTTGCAATTGGATTACACCCAAAATTTGCATGTGACCATGTTAACCAGATCTCACGACAAGTAAAAATAGTAGTAGTTAGTGAAATCTTAAAGATATAGTTCACCAAAAGGCCCAGGTATACTTTGTTTTTGCACGTTCTGGATCGCCTTGTGCCCAGTCGACCGTGTTTCCTTTGTGAGTATATTCTTCTGATCGTGGCAAAAGCATACTCCGGGTGTCCGCATTGCGGATCGCTCCGCGCACAGTATGTGTGATGCAAATTGCATCATGAACTGAATATGAACGCATTCGATGCACCCCTAATACAACTTCTTTGTGATACTCTTTTAGGACAGTCAATAGCAGGCGCATGTGTCAGCAACGCATGCAGCCGAGGACCGCGAGCCACCTAGATTTTTTTGACCTGTGCACGTGGTCCTCGGCTGTATGCGTTGCTGACACATGAGCCTGCTATTGAGCTGTAGTTAAAAAGAACTAAAATATTGATCTTTTTTGCACCAAAAGCAATTATGTCGCTTTAGAAGACATTCATTTAACCGTTGGAGTCGTATGGATGACATTTATGCTGACTGTCTGTTCTTTTTAGAGCTTCAAAGGTCTAATCGCCATCCATTTGCATTTTAAGGATTTACTGAGCTGAGGTATTTTTCTATTTTTCTTCATATGTGTTCTGCAGAAGAAATAAAGTCATGCACACCTGGAATGGCATGAGGGTGAGTAAATGATTAGAGACTTTTCCAAAAAATACAACCTTTACTCTCATAGAGGAAAATAAATGATGGTATTACGATATTTCCTTTAACCGCTTTCCCAAACCATGATTTTTATAGGAAAATTTCTTACATTGTGCCATGTAAGAAAAAAAAATTGCGATTTGGAAAGAGACGGGACATTGACATTCATCAGTCATTTGTATTCATAAATAAATATGGAATGGCCAAATTTCTTCACAGACCTTTCCTTTCTATAAATAAATGTATTGTATAGGACGCCAGCAAACATTTGATGCCTTTGTTGTATAAATTTGAAATTGTGTTTGCTGATTGGTTTGGTCTCTACCTAGCACGTACATCTCTGAGATGTCTGTTTTAGATCTTTTCATCTGGAAAGCATCACAACCTAATGAACATCTGCCAAACATCTTAAAAGATAAGAGTTACTATCATCTAAATCATACATGTCTCAAAGACATCTGATAAATGTCTTGACAACCGAGACATATTGGCATACGTTGTGTTGCAGATGATCAAAACCACGTTAAAAATACATCTTCCAGATGTAAATGGTTGATGGGTCATGTACGTGTGCTATCAGGGTATGGGAATAAAAGTCGAGACTTTTTGTACGCTCCAAGTCCTTGTAGGACAAATTATTTCAAGTTGTCATGAGACTATGTTGGACCATGTCAGTACCACGCGTTATGAGATAATTGAATCCTCAATTGGCCTACAGATTATTGAATGTGACAGTAGCCCAACAAAAAAGTGATGTGGGAGTACCATAGTATTAGATGGCAATAGCATGGTATACACACTTTGTATTTCCATGGTGCTCCAAGGAACTTCAAAGAAAACCATGGAATTGACTCCCAATAACATGTATGATGGCACATTTTGGTACTTTTTCTTAGTATATGTAAACAAATCTAACATTCTTTATTAGCCTACAGATCACTGGACATGTCAGTAGCCTTCTAAAAAGTTTTGTGTTAGCACCATATCAGATGTTAATCCCATGTTTGGATACTTTCATACACCCTGATAATAAATGATTACCATATTCATATTGACGTGGTGCTCCAATGTACTTCAAAGTAAACCTTTGTATTTCCAAAGTACTTTTTTGATTAGTAATCTCACCATGTCCGAGCTCACGGATGATCGGAGTTTCTCCACCGCGGGAATGTGCACGGAAATGATCTCTCCGTTCCTCTCGGGCACCGGCGGCGGCGATGGAGACGGAGATTCTCTCGGTGTGCCGTTGCCCATCAGATCCCCGCGGAACTCGGGCTCATCCCACTCCGGCACCGGTATACCCTCCGTGACGAACTCCTTCACGCACTTCAGCTCGTGTTTCTTTAGCAGCTGGTCGGTTTGAGGATCCACCACTACGAGCTCCAGATTACCGGCGGTCGCGCGTATCCGCGACACGACCTGCTGATGGCTGTCGCTCTCTACGCGCTCCCCGTTCACGAACACGAGCCGGTCGCCCGCGCGCAGCCCGGACAGCTCGGCGGGGGAATCGGGCTCCACCAGGCGGATGAACTGGCCTGTTTTGCCCTTCTCTCCGTGCAGATGGAAGCCGTATCCGTTGTCGCCCTTCTCTAGGACGCATAGTCTGGGACACAGAGTCTGGCTGGGCATCTTGAGTTTCACCTGTTGATTGAATGTGATCTTCTATAAATGGCGAATAACTGAAAGTCCTGCGCTCAGATGATCACGAATGAACATGTTAAACCCGCTCAGCTCCAGTTAATTAAGTGATTTGCTGTTGTTGTAGCAAGAGAAAGTTCTAGAGCTGTTCAAGTGTTTGTTTGGCCAACAGCACATCATCCAGATCCTGAAAGAATGACTCCTCTAGCACCTCCTACTGTCTCTGTCTAACTGCACACATGAAGTGAAAGTAGGATAAGTGAATTAGAGAAATCCCAATTTACTGTGATATCATCTCTCCACACTGCAGATCACAAATGATCAGTGTTGTTGGGTGTAATGCATTACTAAGTAATTCGTTACTATAATCAAATAGCTTTTTCATTAAAAAAATTTCAGTAATTGATTACTTTACATTTTTTAGTAATTTAATTACAGTTACTGCTGATGTAATTACATGAAATACTGTATAGACTCTAGAACTATTCTATATAATAAAAAAGTTTAAATGTAAAGTCTAATGTTAAAATGTATGTTTTGTAATTTAACTCTGCCCCCTTTAATTATTTGGCCAGTTCATAAATAATTGAATTTGACGAATTAAAAGAACAGTTTCATGACTATCCTTGTATTTTTCATCTGGTCGAGGTTGATCAGGGTTTTAGAAAGTAATTAGTAATAAGTAATGCAGTTACTTTTCAGAAAGAGTAATTAGTACAGTAATCTAATTACACTGTAGATGTAATTAGTAGTTAGTAATTATTCACTTTTTTAGAGTAACTTATCCAAAACTGCAAATTACATCTCTCTAGAATTCACAAGATGTTTTCTTGCCATATAAAATACATAAAAATTGACCTTTGGCAAATAAGGATGTCCTAGATGATTAAAAGACATAAAACGCATGACTAACAGCATATGTCAAATTCACAGAAATGTAATCTTTGTGCACATGTTGGCTTTATACATTTTTGAAAAACATTCATAGCATTTCTACAGAAATAATAATAATGGTTTAGTGACTATAAAAAGTGGTGTGACCATCAAGAAGGTCTAAAATGTATTTAAATATGTTCGTTATACTGCTCAAACAGGCCAAAATGTGAGTGCATTCTGTAAGATTCAGAAAGCCTTGCTATTAATGACAACTGTGGCTGTTAAGTGAACTGCAGCCAGATGCCTGTTGCTCGAATGAGCCAGCGTTGGCCAAAACAATGACATAACGTACAAAGAGGCTCTTTGTTAAAAATCGAGTGGCTCTCAGGGTGTCTCACCATTCACATGATCGTTTAAAACTTTCTAGAGATCATTTTCCAACAGAAAGTGTGGATACGACTGCAAAGCTTAAAGTCAATGACACTGTTTTGATTTCCTTTCTCCCAAATTTGTCATACAGCCTACTCCTGGTGAACAAAGTTTGAAATTAACACCTGCCAAAAGCAGATTTTTCATGAAGAATATTTTGCTGATGTACCAGCCACTGTGGAAGGTGACCTGTAAGACTTCTTGGAGTGATATATTACAAGAAATTAGACACAATGATGCATGCTTGACGAAAAATTATTATATTTTGAAGACAGACGAAAGAGTGCACATCTTATATTATATGTGTGGGCATATGTGAGTGCAATGAATGCGCTTCTCCTAGACACAGCAACTCACAGATTAGGCAACCAGCTTGGCCTCATTTTTACACATAACTGTACCAACTCAAATATTCTTGTTACACCTTTACATGTCTCTGATCACTACTTTGTTCAATTAAACATGATTCTCCCATCTACATTAAAACAGACTCCACCCTTGGTCGCCTTTCACCGTAACCTCCATTCTCTTTTACCCTCTCACCTTTCCACTGCTATCTCTACCTTTCTGCCCACAATAAATGTATGTTCCACGCCACAGACACACTCAGCTCTACTTCAACAACCTGTCTAGACAACATCTGTCCTCTCTCCTCTAGGCCAGCACATACTACACCACCCAGCCCCTGGCTGTCTGACATCCTTCGCAAACATCGGACTGACCGCAGGGCAGCTGAGAGGATATGCCGGAAATCAAAAGATACAGCAGATTTAAGTAAGTATCAGCTTATGCTTGCAACTTTTTCAGCTAACGTTAAATCTGCAAAAACCTCCTATTTCCAGAACAAGATCAACAGCACCACAGACACTCGCAGCTTGTTTAGAACATTCAACACACTTCTCTGCCCTCCCCCTCCACCACCTGACACATCACTGACAGCAGATATCTTCGCTATATTTTTTACTAATAAGTTTACAACCATCAGCAATACATTCTCAGCACCACACCCTGTCAAACACTCACCTCCTGTATGTTCTCTCCTCTGACTGACACTGAGGTCTCTAAACTCTTCCTCTCCAACCACCCCACCACCTGTACCCTTGACCCCACTTCTTCTCACCTTCTCCAGGCCATTTCTCCGTCCATCCTACTTACAGGCACTTTTCCCACTACATTTAAGCAGGCTCGAGTAACCCCACTGCTGAAGAAACTCACACTTAACCCCACACAAATAGAACACTACAGACCAGTCTCTCTCATCCCATTCATGGCAAAACACTTGAAAGGACAGTTGTCAATCTCTCACAGAACAAGCTGCTGGATGACAATCAGTCAGGCTTCAAAAGTGGACACTCCACTGAGACTGCCCTGCTGTCTATCACTTGAGTCGCTGAGACAGGCAAAAGCTGAATCCAGATCATCCGTCCTGATTCTGCTGGACCATTATGCAGCCTTTGACACAGTCAACCATCAGATCCTACTCTCCACCCTCTCCTCGCTGGGCATTACAGGAACTGTTCTTGACTGATTTAACTCCTATCTCTCAGGTAGGTCCTTCAAGTTAGCCTGGAGAGGTGAGGTATCCAAGCCACATCAGTTACTTACTGGGGTACCTCAGGGATCAGTGCTTGGCCCACTTTTCATCTCTATATACACTACATCACTGGGACCCATCATTCAGTCACATGGTTTCTCCTACCACTGCTACGCTGATGACACACAAATCTACTTGTCTTTCCAGCCCAATGACATCACAGTGACTGCTCGATTCACTGCCTGACTGGCAGACATCTTGGCCTGGATGAAGGAACACCACCTGCAACTCAACCCAGCCAAGACCGAACTCCTTGGTACAACTACACCATCGCCTTCCAAAACGGTCAGAAATCTAGGCGTAACCATCGATAACAAGCTAAATTTCACAGACCACATCTCACCACATCTATATTTATACTCTACAATATCAGGAAGATAAGACCTTTCCTCTCTGTACATGCCACACAACTGCTTGTTCAGTCACTTGTCAAAACTTGACTACTGTAACGCTCTTATTGCAGGCCTCCCTGCATGTGCAATTAGACCCCTGCAAATGATCCAGAATGCAGAAGCACATCTGGTCTTTAATGAACCAAAGAGAGCACGTTACACCACTCTTTGTCTCTCTTCACTGGCTGCCGGTTGATGCACGTATCAAATTCAAGGCTCTGATGCTGGCATACAAAACACTCACTGGGTCTGCTGCAACATACCTAAAATAATTTCTGCAGAGCTACACTCCCACCAGATAAAAAATAATTTCCAGGACTTTCAGTTTCATCATACCACGTTGGTGGAATGACTTTCCCAACTCCATCCGTGAAGCTGACTCACTCTTTGTCTTCAAAAAACGACTTAAAACACATCTTTTCCATGAGCTCTAAACCAGTCACTACAAAATAACAAAAATAATAAAATCTTGTTGTACTTTAATCTGTTTTGAATACTATTTTGATGCTAGTGAAACTTTGTAAAATGGCACTTAATGTCTCCTAAAGATTATTTCCTTATGTTTTCCTTTTGTAAGTCACTTTGGATAAAAGCATCTGCCAAATGAATAAATGTAAATGTAAATTTAGACACACACATGCATAGACTTATGAGCCTTGTTTCCCAATAACTATTGATCTTAGCTGTTAAGAGCATTTTCTATGAGCAATTTTATGAACATTCTATATTTTTTATGTGCACCCAGGGTGTGAAAGGGTGCACCTGTCACACTCCAAATGTGAAGAGGCTCAATCCAGTTTGTGAGTCAAGAAGACACGTGCTTAAAGAAACACACTTTATTATATTTTTTAAGAACAGACAGAAGAAAAGCCGTCAATGCCGTCAATGCTTGTGTCTGATTTGCTGTTTGTTTAGAGGTGTGCTACAGGACACTGTCTCGTGGAGCAAGAGCATGTAAAGTGTTATCACTCCCTTTTCTCGGTTTCATTCATCTGAAAACTGTTTGGAAGAATAATGTTGTCTATGAAAATGCTGCACATGATCTCTTGTGAGGTACTCTTACACATTGTGAACGCAACTCTGCTGGTTCAGTAATATATACAGGTATCTTTCTATTAAAGAAACAAAGACGAAAGTGATTGAATCAAGTAATACAAGACACGTTCACCTTGAACCTAAAATTGAGTTCTATTTTCTTTTCTTTAGGCAGCATTAACTGTATAAACCAACGCAGTACAAGCACATTCGATAAGAATTTATTAGGCTTATTTATTATGATGAATATTATAATTATCTTTACATTTATAATTGTCTTTAGTTCTTAATTTGTAGGCTATTAGTAATTCTTCACCTGGTGTCATTGACAGATGCTTGTGTGAAATGGGGCCATCGAATTTGGGGAGGTGAGTATACATAAGATTTTTTAATCACTTCGTTATTTTAATTGCTTTTTTTTTAGTTGGAAGTGCAATTTGAATTCAGCAATGTCTTTTATTTAAGTTTTTCGTGTTTCAATAAATTAATACATTTTTAAAGCAAAATAAAGCAAAAATATTCACCGACCTTGGAGGTTAACCATATAATCGGATATCACAATATTTTAAATGTGATTATCATTAAAAAAAAAATTACATATCGCCCAGCCCAAAAGGGAAGTAAAATATTTCATGAACAACTGTAAAATGAAGTAAATTTATGGAGACCCGCACAAACACATGTACTCAATTCCATATTGCAACATGTTACCTATTAATATTTGCATGTTTGTTTGTTTTTGTGTAGTCTATGGGCAATATAAAAAATTTATTAAATTGAAAAACTTTGTTTTTGAAAATAGTAAATTATTCGTTTGTGGTATGGCTCTTTCGAAAAAATGCATCAACCAAAAATACAATTGTTGTCTCCTTAGTGAAAAAAGGTTCTCCCTGGGCCAAATATTAAACAAACAGTTGCTCTCAGAGGCCACAGGTGTCATCATGTCACAAAACAAAGATAATAACAGATAGCAGCCAGTGTACAAGTCAATGTCTAACCAAGATCAACAGACATGTATTTATTTGGCAGATTCTTTTATGCAAAGCAACTTACAAGAAATAATACAATACAAGCAATTACTCATTCAGCTCCATTATATTTTCTCTTGTCCAAAACTTAGACTTATAACCTGATTTTATCCACTAAAAATAATTTACTTTATTTAAAAGCACAGGACACATACAGTAAATTACTCAGATAAGGCAACAAGAAAATTAAGCTAATTATTTATTTGCAATTCTCAGTGTGTAACACTGCCACCCTGTGGCTTTAAATATTAATCATACAAAACAAAAAAACCCTAAACATACACCGAAACCAAAAATCCCTCTTTTACAAAACAAGTGTAGGTACAATATATAGCCTATGCCAAAACAATGACTTTCTCATGGCACTTTGTGATCACTATGAAAACTGGAGTGACAACAAACGTGGAGTTCGCACGAGACGAATCGTAAATATTTTACGATTCATTTCGGTAGCAGATTTTATACTTATTTCATATCAATATCTGTGCCAGACAATCATACAGTAGTAAATGCGACAGATATGAGTGCGTGTGACATGCGCAATTCAAAAACACGTACCGAGTTTTGTTCAGGCCTGACTCAGTCAAGCTTTGCTAGGATTCTTCATAAGTCAATATATACCGATTGTAAACATATATTTAACATATAGTGGCCCCAAAAAATATTTGGAGACTTTTGACACTTCTATAGGCTACGCAAAAAAATATCAAACCAAATGGCGTCCACAAACACATTATGCCAGATTCTCTCAGAAAAACTAATAACCACACAAATACGGGACGCTTAAGCGTTTCCCGCTTTAATACGTGACACAATTACGTTTTGCTGTTATTTGCCACGAGCTTTTTTTTTTTTTTTTTGCCGCCAAAAAAAAATACGCGACGTAATTTGGCCAAAATACGTTCGTTCTGGCAAATTCGCATTAAATATATGTTCCGTTAACTACTAACAACCATTTATATTGTTTATTCATTGTTATAATATGTATCTTTGTTTAATTGTGTGCTTAAAAGTATGTTTGTACGATCTATTCAATAAATTTCACTTGGTTTGATATTTTGTAATGCAAAGACATCCATACATTTTTAAGAGCAGCTTAATTGTCCACATACTTTGGGGTCACTGTATGCGGACATTTTGACACTTAAACAGACATTTGAAAGAATTTGATTTAAAAAACACTACAATGCCCATTTAGAGCACATTTGCATTTTGCATTTAATAATAGTTACATTAATACATGTGTAAATATAGACCATAATCATTAGAGAAAGCCTAGGAATCACATTACACAAACAAAGGTACCTGGAATATTCTGACACACCTGAATACTGTATACACCTGTATAAATCACCTTCATCACTCTTATTACTGTGATGTACTTCATTAAATCCTGCAGTATTTGGCTGTATATTCCTGACTATAAAGCGAACAGACACATCAGAACACGGCACATTTCTTACACACACGTAAATGTATACAAATATCTCTTGTGTTGATGAACAAGTGGAGTTGGGTCACATGAGGCTGCCGCAGCAGCTGGACTTCTGCTTCTGTGACTCGATGTAATCGTGGATCTTGAACTTGGGCTCCTGTGGCTGCTGGGCATTTCGCTGCTTCAGTTCTCTGTGTTAAAAATAAAACAACATCCAGATTCATGATCAATTTTAAAGTTAAGTTTATTCAAGATAAACTTGACAAAGCATTACTTGAAAGTTTGAACTTTAAAACAGCATGAAGGTTAAAGGTATTTACAATTTTAAAGTTACGGTAACCTTATAATTTTGTCTTTTGGTTCCATTAATGGATCTTGAACATGCTTTTTTTTCGCCAATGTGGATGAATAAACTGTACTAAAATATTCGGACAGTGTTTCCTGCTGCCTCGCAACTGAATCTACAGCGCGAACAATGCAGTCTGATTGCCGAATTAATGACAATTATTAGAGTAGATTAGATTCAACTTAATTGTCATTGTGCAGAGTACAAGTTCAAAGACAACGAAATGCATCCAACCAGAAGTGCAAAAAAAAGCAGAAAGGTGCAATGTGATATTCAAGTGTAGACTGGTGGTGCAAAGGCAGGACAAGAAATATATTGCAGTGTTATAAGAGCAGAATAAATATGGCTATGTAATATAAATAGTGTTAATGAACAACATGTACAGATATGTGCAATGTAGTAGCAGTGATATTAAAATAGTAGTAAGAATGATATAGATATATGCAGTGTATTAGCAGAATATATAAGAAGAGTAAATATGGATATTCTGTACAGTATGTACAGCTATGTGCAGTGTGGTCAATTGTCACCGGGATGCAGAGCTAGAGTTCAGTAGGGTGACAGCGGCAGGAAAGAAGCTTTCTCTGAACCTGCTGGTTCGGGTGTGGAGAGACCTGAAACGCCTCTCGGAGGGGAGTGGGGTGAACAGTCTGTGGTTGGGGTGGGAACAATCTTTGATGATGCTGCGCACCATACGCAAGCATCGTTTGCCCTGGATGGAGGGGAATGAGGAACCAGTGATGCATTGGGCACTTTTCATCACCCTCTGCAGTGCTTTCCGTTCATGGGCAGAGCAGTTGCTATACTAAACTGTGACACAGTTGGTGAGGATGCTCTCGATGGTGTAGCGGTAGAAGTTCACCAGGATCTGAGGAGACAGGTGGACCTTCTTGAGTCGCCTCAGAAAGAAGAGATGCTGGTGACTCTTGATGAGGGTAGAGGTGTTGAGGGTCCAAGAGAGGTCCTCAGAGATGTAGACACCCAGAAACTTGAAGCTGGTGACACGCTCCACCTCAGTCCCGTTGATGAGAATGGGTGTGTGTGCGCCAGCTTTAGACTTCCTGAAGTCCACAATGAGCTCTTTGGTCTTCTTAGTGTTGAGAGCCAGGTTGTGCACCACGATGATAGGTGCTGGACCTCCTCCCTGTAGGCCGTCTCAATTATGAGCTTGTTCTTTTGAATCTACAGCGTAACCAATGTAATACAGTTCCAGAACGAATGCCAATGCGAATTAGTGAATCCGAAACACTTCAGTCTGAGAAGTTGTTGAATTAAAGATGTAGTTCACCCAAAAATGAAAATTCTTTCATCATTTACTCACCCTCATGCAATCCCAGATGTGTATGACTTTATTTCTTCAGCAGAACACATTTGAAGAAAAATAGCTCAGTAGGTCCTTAAAATGCAAGTGGATGGTGATCCAACTTAGAAGCTCCAAAAATCACAGACAGTCAGCATAAAGTTATCCAAATGATTAATGTCTTCTTAAGCGAAACGATTGCTTTTCATGTGAAAAACATCAATATTGAAGAACTTTTTAACTATAAATCATTGCTTCTATATGCACAATCACAAGAGGGCTGAGGTCACGCGGTCTTGTGTGACATTTCCGCGTTGGCATGTTACAGACGTAATCTAACATTTTTCTCTCAGTTTAGACATCCAGGATGAGCACACAAATGCACCACTGTAAACAAACAAACAGATACAAATACAGATCTAAACCAAAACCAACTAAGCTCCTGTACAGCATTCCTCCTACTCATTTGTAAACAGTGCTGCTCTTCCGGGTGTGACGCATGTGCATCTGTTCTCACGTGAACAAGCCAACGCGATTAGGTCACATGCGCATACAGCTGCTGACCAGAAGTGATGATTTATAGTTAAAAAGTACCTTTTTTTTGCTTCAAAAGCGATAATTTAGCTTTAGATGACATTAATTTA
The DNA here is from genome assembly GCA_032164185.1 of Moxostoma hubbsi. Lineage (NCBI taxonomy): Eukaryota > Metazoa > Chordata > Actinopteri > Cypriniformes > Catostomidae > Moxostoma > Moxostoma hubbsi. The sequence goes on along the minus strand of JAVLUX010000007.1, from coordinate 9,144,767 downwards.
ACCGGTGGATTCGTATGATGACGTTTATGCTGACTGTTCTGTTTGTAGTTTCAAAAGGTCGGATTACCTTATTTTAGATTACCTTAAAACAAACACACCTGGGATGGCATGAGGGTGAGTAAATGAGAGAATTTTCATTTTTGGGTGAGCTAAACCTTTAATAACAGGGCAGTTTCTGAGCATATTTGTATATACTGTATAAAAAAAATACTTTTTTTTTTTTGCAGGGCCCGGGGACCTTATGTGGCCACTTATACCGCTTATAACTAGAAACAGCCCTGATTTGAAAGTTAAGACTTCCATAACTTCCAACTAGTAATCAAACAAGAAATGATACTGTGTTATGTAATGTGGTTCTTAAGGCTCCTGAGACTTTAGGCTCTTACACATTAAGTGTTTTGTTGTAATCACTGAAATTATATTTTAAAAAAATGTAATGAATGAGATATATTAGTATATTTTTGGTTTATAATTTGTATTTAATAGAAAGTTACAGTAGGACTAATTATTAGATTGCATTTATGCCTCTAAAAACCTTTTGAAGTCACCCCATTGTAAGTCTGATGTCTCAGAAAACACATAACTTTCCTATAATAAATATAATATAATTAAACTCCAACCTTGCTATGGCTTGGAAAGCGAGTTCCACATTGGCACCAGTCTTGGCACTCGTCTCCATGAAAGGAACTCCATATTCCTTCATTCAAGTAAACACAGAGCATTGCAGTTAAATAAATTATGTTACTTCAGGTTTTAATTATACTAGATTTTATTGATCATTTGTAATGGTATATGGAAGCAAAGCTGTTAGATTTGAGTCTGTACCTTAGCCAGCTTCTGCCCCTCCTCATGTGTGATGACCCTCTCAGCTGCCATGTCTGACTGTCAATTACACATGAAATACTGAATCAACTAGACTTACTTTTTTATTTATGAAGACATTTCCTGTATTGGAAACTACTCAAATACATGTTACTTTTGTTCTTTTACAAGAGTATAAACTGAGGTCCAGTGATTAAGACATTAACATATGGTCACATTAAGACAATGTTCCAGGATCAATATACTGAATTTGTGGCATAGTGTTGATACCACCTAAAATAATTCTGACACATCCATCAAGGTGAAAAAGCAAATATTGTGGTTACAGCAAAGTCCCTTTCAAAGCAAGTCAGAGCATTTAGCAGCCATCTTTGGAACACCCACAAACAGCTATTTTCCATGGATACAAGATGTATATAAATACAGCTCAGATCTACTTGAACAGGGAAAGACCTAAATCCCCAAAATGGTTGGTCAAGATTACGATAAAAGAACATATTTCAAATCAGCAGTTAAATATGACAGTAATGGTATCATACAGTTCTTCTTTATCTCAGATTAATAAAACGCTATTCTTCATGCTGGCCCAGCTAATGCGCATTCGAGATCTCGAGTTGACTGACAGGTGAAGTTTGTATCTAAAAGCTGATTGGCTCTTTTTTAAGTAAGTCTTTCTACATCAGCCATATTGGGCATTCCTATTTTTCCCATTCCTAGTCGGCATAAAATAAAAATTGATGCCACTTATTTTCTTAATGCATTTTACTGGTCGATTCATCAATGCTTAATTGTTATATACTGTATACATATATAAAATTGACCTTGTAATCTTAAACAAAATGTCATAACTTGCACTTGCTGATATAACTGACACTTCTCTGCTGACGTATGTGAGAGCGCAGCCATTAGTGAAAAGTTTTAAGTCATTTTTAACCCCGCCTCTTCAACATCCTATCACGTACACAGACCTGCTGTTGGTATAAGTTGATTTCCCTCCCAAAACCAGGTTCAATACCCCAAACTGCACTGGTTACGAGCCTGATGGCTTGAATTTGTACATTTCAAAAGAAGGAATAACAGTGACTTTGCAGTTGCGTTCCAAGCATTTCATGCCAAAAAAACTTCCATCAGATTTGTCTATAATTTATTCATATTTTTTAATGCAGGCATTTTTCAGAGATATCTTACATCTTCTTTTAGCATGTTTTCATGTTAACAATGCTCAACAGTGAGTGCTGCCACCTTGTGGACCCACTAATTAGTGCAAATAATTTCAGGTTCATGCGTACACTATGCCTTAAGAGTATGCACAGTCAGAAAAATGGAGGTTGCAAGCGTTCAGTGGTCAAACACTCTGCTGATGAATTTAATACACACTGGCAAGAAAAAGTATGTGAACCCTTTGGAATCAGCTGGTTTGCTGCATTAATTGCTCATAAAATGTGATATCATCTTCATTAAAGTCACAAGTATAGACAAAGCACAGTGTGTTTAAGCTAACAACACACAAACAATTATAATCAGTGCTATAATTGTTTTAAATGACCTGTACATACAGTATCATTTAACATCTCCAAATGTGTTTTGGGGTTTCATGATCATTTAATGTGCTATAAAAAATATATAGACAAGTCTAAATAATTTGTGGTAATTTATATTATATATGCCACAAATGCTGTTAATAGAGCTTAAGTTGTATTGAACCTGACCTTTCTAAAATAGGCTTTCTGGCTTATTCAGTCTATTAGGTCAGTGTTTCCCAAATTTTATTTGCCACAAGTACCCCCATCTCACCATCAGTAAAGCCTTAATCACCCAGAGATGTGTATCTAAGACTAAATATCATTTAACATTATCATTAATATTGATTATTATTGATCAATCAGTATTGGTTTGATCTATAGACATCTCTTTATCAATACCCATTAGGGCTGGGTATTGATTTCCTGATCGATTCTGATTCACAAGCTCTCAAATCAATTAGATTCTGATTAATTTGGGTATAATTCAGTTATATTATAATGTCCATTTTGCTTACATATGAAAGAAATTCTCTCTCAGCAAATACTGTTAATTTTATAGGGGAAGTTCTAACCTGATACTATATGAAATATTAATTTCACCAATTTCATTTTATCACTAGTTCCCCGTCTGTCGCTCACTTCGACGTCGTGTCGAAGAAGCGACACTAGGGGTCTCTCTTGAGCGCCGAAAGATACCTCTGATCTATGAAAAAAGGCCAATGAGAGTTGGCGAACAGTATTTGCATACTCCGCCTCCGGATACAGATATAAAGGCGAGAGAAATACGCTCGTTCATTCAGTAATTTTCTTCGGAGCCGATGGTCGTGTTTATGCTGACAGCTGCGTGTAACACTGCTGATCCTGCTTCTGATCCTCTGACGCTCTGCTGCTGTTGGATTTACGGCGCACTACAGCGGCTGTTTTCTCTTCTCTGCCGGCGTGCAGTTTGCCCCTGGGCGCTTCGACAGCGCAGAGTTGAAAGAGTTCCCTTCCAAAAGAGTTATATTTCTTATAAAGAGTTTATTTCTCTAAAAGAGCAATACATTGTGGTGTTGAACGCCCTTTTCAGGGCGCGTCTTTATAAAGATGCCATTCAACCCCTGTGTAGTTCCTGGATGCTGTAGAGTGCTCTCCGCTTCTGACGGCCACAGGCGCTGTCTCGTGTGTCTGGGCGCCGATCACACCGAGGCAGCGTTTGTGGATGGCTCATGTTCTCACTGCGAGAACATGACCATGGTAACGTTGCGGTCGCGGCTCGCTTTCAATAGAAAGCACGCCACTCCAGCCGCCCCCCGTATCGCTCCTTCTTCCCACGGGATTGAGGACGATGCGGTTGGCGCTGGAGGCGATTTGGGGAGGGCAGCGGGTGCGCTTCCGCCGGGCACGTCCCCTCAGACCACCCGCCCCCCCGACAAGCTCGTTTACCTCCGTCCAGCCTCGAGGCAACGGCGACTCGCCTCTGGGCCGGTCTGCCTATCCTCTGGAGCTTGAAGCCGATGAGCTCGCCGCTCCGTCGGAGAGCGCGGCATCTGACGCTGACTCCTCCCCTGGACTGCCGCCTTCGGGCCAGCAGGCCCAGGTTGAGGCGGATGCGCAGATGTCCGACATGCTTGCCCGGGCCGCCGTCGGGGTGGGGTTGGACTGGAAACCTCCACCCTCCCCACACCCGTCACGGTTGGATGACTGGTTCCTGGGGTCTGGGCGCCGCTCACAGCCACGCCCCCCCAGGTCCCGTTTTTCCCGGAGGTGCATGACGAGCTGACGTCTTCATGGAGAGCGCCGCTCTCCATTCGTCAAAAGCCCTGCTCGTCCGCTCTCGCTACCCTCGACGGCGGAGAGGCCCACGGGTACACGGCGATTCCCCAGGTGGATAGGGCAGTTGCGCTCCATCTTTGTCCCGGTGACCCTACCACCTGGCACGGGCGCCCTGTACCCCCTTCCAAGGCCTGTAGGACTTCATCCTCCTTAAACAACAAAGCCTACAGCGCCGCGGGACAGGCCGCCTCCGCCTTGCACGCCATGGCCCTCCTGCAAGTCCACCAGGCCAAGGCGCTCAGAGATCTGCACGAGGGTAGCCCTGATCCCGATGTGTTGCAGGAACTGCGCTCAGCGACCGACCTCGCCCTCAGAGCCACGAAGGTCACCGCGCAGGCACTCGGGCAGGCGATGGCCACCCTTGTGGTCCAGGAACGTCATCTTTGGCTCAACCTGGTCGAGATGCGTGAGGCCGACAAAGTTCGCTTCCTTGACGCCCCTGTCTCCCAGCTTGGCCTCTTCGGCGACACCGTCGAGGACTTCGCCCAGCAGTTCTCCGCGGTGAAAAGACAGACGGAGGCCATTTCTCACATCCTGCCTCGCCGCAAACCTGCCGCCAAGGCCACTGCCCCGTCTGCTCGCTGAGGGCGTCCCCCTGCGGCTAAGAAATCTGCTCCGCCTCAACCCGGGCCCAGCTCTCAGCCCCTGCGTCGAGCACACCGCAGGAAGCAGACGCCCCCCGTCTCCCTGACTCCCTCGAGGACCTGGAAGGCTCCCAGGCGGTCCTGAGACGGACGACCCAGCGACACAGACGTTAGCTCCGGAGGTGGTAAGACCACTCCGTCCCCTGGTGGAGGGCCGGGAGGAGAATCTTTTGTTTTCAAACAATTTAATTTGCTGCCCCCCCTTAGATGGGGTTGCGGTACCCACATTTTCAATAAAAGAGCTATTTCCTATGTCTCTGGGTCACCTGGCCCGCAAATACCGTTCTCACGGCACTTTGCCCTTAGATCTCAACAGTCCTGGCTTCCTGGACACGGACCACCCGTCTTCAGCCCCACGACTGTCCCCCGGCCGGCCGGTTCCGACGAGTCTAGAGGACGCCTACCCAGGACCTCCTCCTCAGTCGCTAACCCGCCCCCAGCCGGGTGTGCGGAGCAAGGTAAGTGCTTTGAGTCTTTTCTCAGCACCTCAGCCGCTGGTCGCCTCGTCGCCGCCCAACGCTGCCCTACGTGCTCCGCCTCGCTGCGAAGCCCCGCCGGGTACGTCCAAATTGACCGTCCCTTTGGTGCCCCTAGCGCAGAGGTTGGACGCGTGGCTTTCACTTCCCAACCCGTCTCGCTGGCTGGCACGGACCATCCGACTCGGTTACGCAATTCAGTTTGCCAGGCCCCCGCCCCCCTTCATGGGCGTCCGCTTTTCCGCAGTACACGGCGAACACGCCCACTCCCTGCGCGCGGAAATCGCGACTCTTCTGGCCAAAGACGCGATAGAGCCTGTCCCTCCAACTGAGATGAAGAAGGGTTTCTACAGCTCTTACTTCATCGTACCCAAGAAAAGCGGCGGCTTACGACCAATCTTGGACCTGCGAGTTCTCAACCGAGCGTTGCACAAACTCCCGTTCAAAATGCTCACGCAGAAGCACATCTTAACCTGCGTCCGGCATCTAGATTGGTTCGCAGCGATAGACCTGAAGGACGCGTACTTCCACGTCTCCATCCTGCCCCGACACCGCCCCTACCTGCGGTTTGCGTTCGAGGGCCAGGCGTATCAGTACAAAGTCCTCCCCTTCAGCCTGTCTCTGTCCCCTCACGTCTTCACGAAAGTCGCAGAGGCAGCTCTTGCCCCGCTTCGAGAAGCCGGCATCCGCATACTCAACTACCTCGACGACTGGCTCATCCTGGCCCACTCGCGAGAGTTACTATGCGCCCACAGAGACCAGGTGCTCAGGCACCTCAGCCGTTTGGGCCTTCAGGTCAACTGGGAAAAGAGCAAGCTCACTCCAGTTCAGAGCATCTCTTTTCTCGGGATGGAGTTAGACTCGGTCTCAATGTCCGCACGTCTCACCAAGGAGCGTGCCCAGTCAGTGTTGAACTGCCTCGCCGCCTTCAGGCCGGGCACAGCGGTCCCCTTAAAACTTTTCCAGAGGCTCCTGGGGCATATGGCATCCTCCACGGCGGTCGCGCCGCTGGGCTTGATGCATATGAGACCGCTCCAACACTGGCTCCGGACCCGAGTCCCGAGACGAGCATGGCGCCGCGGCACGCACCGGGTAACAATCACCCCCGCCTGCCGACAAACATTCAACCCCTGGACAGACCTCTGTTTCTTACGGGCTGGAGTACCCCTGCAGCAGGTGTCCAGACGCGTCTTGGTCACGACCGACGCCTCCAGATTGGGTTGGGGCGCCGTTTGCAACGGGCACGCAGCCTCAGGCCGTTGGAAAGGGGCCCAGCTGCGTTGGCACATCAACTGCCTCGAGTTGTTGACCGTCCTTTTTGCCCTGCAGAAGTTTCTCCCGTTAATTCGGGACGAACATATCCTAGTCAGGTCGGACAGCACCACTGCGGTCGCGTATATAAATCGCCAAGGCGGCGTACGCTCCCGCCTTATGTCACAACTCGCCCGTCGTCTCCTCCTTTGGAGCCAGCACCGACTCAAGTCGCTGCGCGCCACTCACATCCCCGGCAACCTCAATGTGGTAGCGGACGCGCTGTCACGACAATGCTTGCCTGGCGGAGAGTGGAGGCTTCACCCCCACTCGGTTCAGCTGATTTGGGAACGGTTCGGCAAGGCCCAGGTAGACCTGTTTGCCTCCTGGGACACCTCCCACTGCCCGCTCTGGTATGCTCGTTCAGAGGCTCCCCTCGGGGCAGATGCACTGGCACACAGCTGGCCGGTGGGGCTGCGCAAGTACGCATTCCCCCCCAGTGAGCCTTCTTGCACAGGTGCTGTGCAAGGTCAGGGAGGACGAGGAGCAAGTCACTCTTGTGGCTCCTTACTGGCCCACCCGGGCCTGGTTCTCGGACCTTGTACTCCTCGCGACAGCCCCTCCCTGGCGAATTCCCCTGAGGAAGGACCTTCTTTCTCAGGGACGGGGCACGCTCTGGCATCCGCACCCAGACCTCTGGAACCTCCACGTCTGGTCCCTGGACGGGACGCGGAAGATCTAGCTGGTCTACCACCCACGGTCGTAGCCACGATCAACCAAGCCAGAGCCCCTTCTACCAGGCAACTCTACGCCCTGAAGTGGCATCTGTTCGTCAATTGGTGTTCTTCCCGGGCAGAAGACCCACAGAGGTGCGCAGTTAGGTCGGTGCTCCTGTTCCTACAGGAGAGGTTGGAGGGGAGGCTGTCCCCGTCCACCTTGAAGGTGTATGTTGCCGCTATCGCAGCTCACCATTACCCAGTAGACGGCAAGTCTCTGGACAAGCACGACTTAATCGTCAGGTTCCTAAGAGGCGCCCGGAGGTTAAACCCCTCCCGGCCAAACCTGTTCCCCTCCTGGGATCTCTCGGTGGTCCTCGCCGGTCTTCAGAGATCCCCTTTCGAGCCGCTAGAATCAGCTGGACTCAGGGCCCTCTCTCTAAAGACGGCCCTGCTGATCGCGCTCGCCTCCATCAAGAGGGTCGGGGACCTGCAAGCGTTCTCTACTAATGACACTTGCCTGGAGTTCAGTCTGGCAGACACTCATGTGATCCTAAGACCTCGACCGGGCTATGTGCCCAAGGTTCCTACCACGCCCTTTAGAGATCAGGTAGTGAACCTACAAGCGCTGCCCCGGGAGGAGGCAGACCCAGCCCTCTCACTATTGTGCTTTAGGCGCTCTGAGTAGCTCTTTGTCTGCTTTGGAGGACAGCAGAAAGGGAACGCTGTCTCCAAACAGAGGTTGTCTCACTGGGTGGTGGAGGCCATTCAATTGGTCTACCACACCCAGGCCGTGCCACCCCCCTTACGGGTTCGGGCCCACTCCACTAGGAGCGTGGCATCCTCATGGGCACTGGCGAGGGGCACCTCCCTAGCAGACATTTGCAGAGCTGCGGGCTGGGCAGCACCTAACACCTTTACCAGATTCTACAATCTCAGGGTTGAGTCAGTCTTGTCCCGTGTTCTCTCAGGTCCGAGCCCGTAGAACTCGGTACACGTCAACGATCTGACCGGGTGAACCGCTTGTTCCAGCGCCGTTTCCTTCTGCCAAGGCAAAACAGTGCGCTTTTGTCCCAGAGGACCTAGGTCCCTGGTTGATTCCTCCCTAGCCCTTCGGGCTCGCAGCAGTTCAGCGGAGGAACGTGCTGGTCCAGTCCACTACGGGTACCTCCGGCTACCCCTACTGGAATAGGTGCTCCACAGATCAGGCCTCCTACGGGACTCCTCCTGTGTGTATTTCCACGGCACGGTCACCTTACGAGCTGACCCGCGTCTCCCTTAGGCAGTCCTTCACTGCCCTCCGGTCGCCATGTTGTAGCAACTCCCCCCTCCTCGAGGTTGGATCTACCACCGCGCCATTTTTTCCCACATGCCTGAAGTGGCCATGTGATGTATTTTGCCAACTTTACCTCCCCTGCTGGGCGGGTGTGGCCTCCGCAGGGTCTTTTCCCCCTAAAAGAATAGGAATTCGGAATAAGACCCCCTTCCCTCGATGCGGTAAGGGCCCCGGCTGCTCTTGCTCTATGCCGAGAAAACATAGAGAGAAAAGAGGCCCAGCCAGGCTTGGCCCGTTCCCTAGTTGGGAGCTTTTTCGGGGCATTAGGGAAGAGTACGTGCAGCCTGAACACAGTTGGTCGCTTGTGCACGTGCAAATACCTGCCCGCTTCTGTGTCAGCAGTACACGTACACGGCTCAGCGCATGGCGAGTTTTGAAGTGGACCCCTAGTGTCGCTTCTTCGACACGACGTCGAAGTGAGCGACAGACGGGGAATGTCTCGGTTACGTATGTAACCTCCTTTCCCTGATGGAGGGAACGAGACGTCGTGTCTTCCCAGCCACGTCGCTAAGCCGAGCCGCTGAGATGCCCGGAACACTCCCGGCTCCTCAGAAAAATCCTGAATGAACGAGCGTATTTCTCTCGCCTTTATATCCGTATCCGGAGGCGGAGTATGCAAATACTGTTCGCCAACTCTCATTGGCCTTTTTTCATAGATCAGACGTATCTTTCGGCGCTCAAGAGAGACCCCTAGTGTCGCTTCTTCGACACGACGTCTCGTTCCCTCCATCAGGGAACGGAGGTTACATACGTAACCGAGACGTTTTGTATCATTAGTATCAATGACACATTTGAGCTTTTTTACAAATGTAGAAATTCAACCTATTCCATCAATAAATATGATGTCTTGAAATTGCATTTATTATATTGCATACATATGTTTTATTACATGGTTTTTGTTTACATGCATAATTTGTACTATTTATTTATTTACATTGATATGTTGAAAGAGTGCCATAATGGTAGTGTCTCTTTAAGACTACTGGTAGTTCAGCAAGTGAGTGCATACTAACGAGAGAGTACTTGCACATTTAGCGCATCCGTGATTAGAATTAATGTTTCTATTTTTGTAGTTTCTGATAAACAACTGACTGTAAAGAACAGAAAGGGTATTAAAAGAGACATTATTCAAATGGATAGCATGGATGGATGTTTTCTTTGGACACACATTATTCGGAACTAGTCAAACCAAACTGTTACTCTCAATTTCAGGGATTGTTCAAATGAAGATCGCCATTAATTGTAAAATCAATATTTACCCCATCCCTTTCCCTAACATGACGTTTTGGCTTCAATATAGGCTATGCATTATTACTGTTAATTAAATTGAAACCAACAGATCTCAGTTCAGGAGACTCTAGGCTGCAATTAAAAGGTTAAACGTACAACACACGGAGTCATGTGACAAAACAACATGGCACCAATCTCAGATGAGTTTGTCCTTGGGAGAATGGCAACATAACTACATCTGGTAAGAAACCTCATTAAATATTTGCATTAAAACCTGTTTGAGTCAAAAGAGTAGAATCTCTAGTTTTATCTAATATGCCCTTTTGAAGTGAAGACAGTCATTCCCTAATTAGGGATCAAGGGAGCATCCTTTAGCTTTCCTATGTTGCTTAAGTGCATTCACTCCTAAAATCTGACCAAAAGTTCAGTTTCAGGCTGCAGAAGATGTTTGGACAACTCAACATGTTTGGCAGACATTATACAGTTTTAATCACTACATAGATTCAGAATATATAATGTAGAATTTTATTTTAACATGGTTGGCAGTGATTGGATAATACTGGACATTACTTTGAATCAGAATTAATTATGCTAATTTCTGATGCAATGTCTGTAACATCTCAAAAACATGAATAACCATCAGTCCTGGAAACATAAATCATTAAAAAACTGACTTTCTATAGCTTTTAAATTTCAAAACTTGGTTCCGCTGACACATATGTGGACATACATTTTTAGAAAAACTATTTAGTCCAAAAAAATCCAAATCAAAAAGAGAAATGGAAAATGCACACAGCAGTCACGCTCTGTCGCAGGAGTTTAATCCCTATTATATTTATTTTAAGCCATACATTTAGTCCAAATCCAGTACTTTTCACGAACCCCATGGGACCTGCTTACGTACCCATGGTTGGGAACCACTGCATTAGGGGGCTCTATCTAAACCAGTGCAAAATCCATAGTAGAGAACATACCCTGTTCGTAAAAACATGAGAGAAGGGGACCAAAGACATACAGGCATGGTTAAAAACCATGTACCTAAAAAGCTAAACTGAGAAAGAAAAGAAAAGTATAGAAGGATATGAAATAAAAAGTACAAACAAACATATTTTGAGACTGTGTGCATGTCTGCACATGCATTTATACATTTCAAGGGGTATGCTGCTTATCTATTTCTTTTCACTCTTTACAGGAAGTCCCACTTACCTTGTTGCCAAGCAACATGATGACCACATCCTTCTGTGCATACTCATAGACTTCAGTCAGCCAGGCCTGATAGATAGCAAACAAACAAACAAAAAACAATTTAAGAAAGAAACAAATCATTTCAGTAAAAATCAGTAATGGATCAAAGACTCACTTTAGCTTCTTTCTTACATCATCACAGTTTCTGCCAATTGTGTCAATAATCAAAGTATAACTTTTATTAAAATGAAAGTGCTTGAGCTTGACCAGAGCATATTTCTGAAAGTCTGTAATTCCCTTAACCTAAAATTACAACACATGCATCATTTATTTATAAAAGTTACAGAGTTCAGTAAGTGTATAATAGGAATGACCCATTTAATCCTTAATAATGATTCTTGTGTGATAAGGTCTTTGTCTTACTCTAATGTTGTCAAAAGAGGACTTTCTTGTGATGTCGTACAGCAGCAGTAAAGCTGTAATGTAAAGAAAGAGCAGGTTAAAGTCATACTGAATGATTCACACTAGAGCTTTATACACTAATTATACACTCGAAGCCTCCAGACAGTATTTGTTTGTCATGCATTCATCGTGAAATGCCACTGTACTTACAGTAGAATAAACAGATTTCACTGTGTTGTTTAAATATACCAATTCAGCGACCACTTCCTGTCTCACAACTCACAAGAATGAGAACTTTAAAAGTGTTTCTGAATTGAAATTCAGTATCACTAATTGTGTTAGATTTGGTAAGTTCACTTCCATGAATCAGTTCAAACTGTTATTTTCTATAAATTGATTTAAAACTCAGAATAAACTATTTGTTCCAACAATTCCAACATTTTACCTATAGAAATATGTAAACAGGTAAATATTGCCCTTTAGTGGTATCAGCAGAAATCACTGACAGAAATACTCAAACCAGCCCGTCTAACCCCAACAATCATGCCACGGTCGGAATCACCGAGATCACAATTTTTACCCATTCTGATGGTTGATGTGAAAATTAACTGAAGCTCCTGACCCGTATCTGCATGATTTTATGAATTGCACTGCTGCCACACCAATAAGTAGATGTACAAGTATTTCTAAAAAAGTGGTCAGTGTTTTAATATTAAATATCTCCAAAAGGCAATAGCTAAAAGTATTTATCTGTATCATCTAGCTTTAGTAGTTAATACAGTATCAGATATAGCAGCAATACTTCAGTCTGTTAGTAGAGATGGTACACTGAAAACCCTAATAAGTTGACTACTCAATTGAGTAAACTTTTTCCCTCAATTGAATTGAGTAATGGCTTTCACTTAAGTTCACTTAACTTGATCATATAGAATCACATAGAGTTGATCATATAGGGCTAAGGTAACTAGATACAACAAGACCTAACTTAAATTTGCTATTTAAATATTGATGAGCCAACTTAATCATTTTAATAGAATGAATTCAAATTTAGGTCATACAATAACACAGCTTAAATAAAGAAAATTATAACTGATTCTAGGTCAATTATTAAATAAACTTTTTTCCCTTTGACCAAGAAACATACATAAATCAAGCACAAGGTGTTATGGGTATTCCCCATAACCTCAATTTTTAACTCAATAGTTTGAGTTATTAACACTTAAAATCTTAAGTCTATGGATTTTTAAGACAAGTAAGTTCATGGAACATAGTTATGAGACCAAAACTTGACATTTCATGTAATGTTTAAATAAGACAACTTGATTTTTCCAGTAATGACAACATTAGGGTTTACAGTGCATACTTGCCCTGAGCGTCTCTGTAGTATGCATGAGTAACACTACGGAACCTCTCCTGACCTGCTGTGTCCCACATCTGCAGAAGAAAAGAGTTAACAGGTCAAACAGCTTCATCGTAGTTCTCTTGACAGTTGCTATGTGGTTGCTAAGGTGTTCTGAGTGGTTGTTTGTGCATTTCTGAGTTTCTTCAACTTTTGCCATTTTTAGCACTGTGAACTTCTGGAAAGTAAAGTATTGACGAAACATACTCTTACTAATTTTCTAAATTTGTCAACTAACAACTAACAGTGTATGTACATCACAGAAGATTGTTGTGGTTTATGTAATTCTTTCTGAAAGTCATGAAAATTCCCACCACAGTGTCATTTCCATCACATTTATGTGTTTAATAAAATTGTGTCATGGAAATGATGCTGATGGAAATGACAATGCTTAGAAAAGTAAAATCACATCTCTCCTCTACAAGCTATATAATTTGAGGTGTCATTCATGTCTGTAGCACAAAAGGTGCAGGACGAGTTACATGCTGATGTTTAATACTTAGGGTTACAGTTTGTTCAAATCACTAGCTATGAGTAATAGGGATGTCCCGATACTGGTATCGGAATCGAGTCTGATACCATGCTCATAAAAATGCACCAATACAACAAAACAATACCATCTGATTAATGTCATTGCATAAATGTCCTAGTGTGATTTTTAAACCCCGAAGTCTGCAATTTCTTGAGATAAATATATAGTTTGCATGTGCTGTGCGCTTTATGTTCAGCTAGATGTTTTAATAAAGTTTGTATGTACAGTTGAAGTCAGAAGTTTACATAAACTTAGGTTGAAGTCCACTCCACAGATTTAATATTAGCAAACTATAGTTTTGGTTAGTCGTTTAGGACAACTACTTTGTGCATGAAATTAGTAATTTTTCCAACAATTGTTCACAGACAGACTGTTTCACTTTTAATTGGCTTTAATCACAATTCCAGTGGGTCAGAAGTTTACATACACTAAGTTAACTGTGCCTTTAAGCAGCTTGGAAAATTCCAGAAAATTATGTCAAGCCTTTAGACAATTAGCTTCTGATATGAGGTGTACTGAATTGAATCTCTGGCTGTATTTTAAGGCCTACCTTCAAAATCAGTGACTCTTTGCTTGATATCATGGGAAAATCAAGAGAAATCAGCCAAAACTTCAGAAAAAAACAATTGTGGACCTTTACAAGTCTGGTTCATCCTAGGGAGTAATTTCAAAATGCCTGAATGTACCACGTTTATCTGTACAAACAATAGTACGCAAGTATAAACACCATGGGACCATGCAGCATCACACCGCTCAGGAAGGAGATGCATTCTGTCTACAGAACAACAGCAAAGGACCTTATGCTGGAGGAAACAGGAAGACAAGTATCTATATCCACAGTAAAACGAGTCCTATATTGACATAACCTCAAAGACTGCTAAGCAAGGAAGAAGCGACGGCTCCAAAACTGACATAAAAAAGCCAGACTATAGTTTGCAAGTGCATATGGGGACAAAGATCTTATTTTTTGGAGACATGTCCTCTGGTCTGATGATACAAAAATTGAACTTTTTGCCCATAATGACCATTGTTATGTTTGGAGGAAAAAGGGTGAGGCTTGAAAGCAAAAGAACACCATCCCAACCGTGAAGAATGGGGGTGGCAGCATCATGTTGTGGGGGTGCTTTGCTGCAGGAGGGACTGGTGCACTTCACAAAATAGATGTCATCATGAGGAAGGAAAATTACGTGGATATATTGAAGCAAAATCTCAAGACATCAGACAGGAAGTTAAAACTCAGTCACAAATGGGTCTTTCAAATGGACAATGACTCCAAGCATACCTCCAAAATTGTGGTAAAATGACTTAAGAACAACAAAGTCAAGGAATTGGAGTGGCCATCACAAAGACCTCAATCCGATAGAGAATTTGTGGGCAGAACTGAAAAAGCTTGTGGAGGCAAGGAGGCCCCTAAACCTGACTCATTTACATCAGTTCTGTCTGGAGGAATGGGCCAAAATTCAAGCAACTTAATGCAAGAAGCTTGTGGAACATTTCCCGAAACACTTGACTCAAGTTAAACAATTTATAGTCAATATTACCAAATACTAACAAAGTGTATGTAAACTTCTGACCCACTGGGAATGTGATGAAAGAAATAAAAGCTGAAATATATAATTCTCTACTATTATTCTGACATTTCACATTCTTAAAATAAAGTAGTGATCCTAACTGACCTAAGACAGGGAATGTTTTCTATGATTAAATATCAGGAATTGTGAAAAACTGAGTTTAAATGTGTTTGGCTAAGGTGTATGTAAATTTCTGACTTCAACCGTAAATGTATAGCCAAGGAGTTTTAAAATATCATCATGAGCATTGCGTGCTCTATTTGTAGCAGATGACAGGGAACAATTCACTTTGTAGCGCACAGCACATACAGACTACAGTACATATTTATTTAATGAAAAAGTAGCCTTTTGCGGTTTAATAATCACACTGGTCATGAAGTGACCTGATTTTCTGAAAGGTGAGAAACTACCATCAAAAACACACACAGAAACAGGAAAGGACTTCACGCCAGAATAAAAGCTACCACCAAAATAGAAATCTCAATTTAAATGGAAAACAGGTCAACAGAAATATATCACTACTGTAGAGTTATGTAATATTCACAGTAATACTAATACTACTAATAAAACTATTAATAATAATAAACCAGTAGTAATGTATTATATTTAAACAATTCCTCACATCTGTTATGCAGCATTTTATTTGACAAAATTATCTCTAATTTGGATTGTGCTATGAGGTTCTGTTTAGAAGTACTTCAATTGATAAACAATAATGCTACATTATGTTGAAAATTAATTGTTCTGTTTTATTTGATTAAAGTTGTAATTAATGCATTTATTTAAGCACCATTTTGATGATAAAACTGAAATAAACTGTAGAATATGGAATTGAGAAAAATAAAAAACAGACATCTGTATTGGCGAGTACCGAAAAGAAAGTATCATTACTAGTACTCGTTCTCAAAATATAATGATATCAGATCATCCCTAATAAGCAATAATAATGGGGTTGCCTGTTTTAGCAAACACCCTTAACAAGAGCTTCAGCATGAAATGCAGAGAATGAACTTGTGCTTACTTACTTGGAGTTTGACCTTCACATTATCCACAGACACCACCTTATTCTACAGACAACATGAAGAAACACAGGATTTATGAAACTACAGTACAGTCCATGTGTAAAAAAACATCTTAATCCAGCGTAAGATAGTTCGCTGGTCTTAGCTAGTTTGGTCTGATGGTTTTTGAGGGGCCTGGTGGACCAGTTAGACCAACTTAAACCAGGTTTGTCTGGTTTGAGATGTGTAAAGCAGTTGCTCTTTAACTTTTCACAAATGTTCTGGAAGACGAAAACAATGATTGAGTTTGTTTTTCAAGGAAATTACAGCACACACAAACCTAAATGGTCAAACAATTTAGCTACCACTAAAGTGAGATCTCTAATGTGCTATTTGCTTTGTGTGGCCAGGCTCTCGTCTTAGACTTAATTATATAGTGAAGATGAAATAGCAGCCCAGCTCGCTGCTTAATTTCCTGTTGACGTCAGCCGTTACTTCCTTTGAGAACAAAATGTTTTAAAATCGCACCTTCTGCACTGAGAGCAGCAGACTTATCAGAAGATTTGGTCCACCAAATGGCAGTGCTATTATGAAAGAAAACGTCAATCAAACAAATGGAAGTGAGATTTCAGAGATGAGTAATTTTCACTGTCATCTGCAGACATTCACATACATCCACACATTTCAAGGCCGCTCGATGACAATAATTTATGCCAATCATACAATCCTCAATACTTTTACCCAGTTTCTAAAGATAATGCTGACTGACCAAAAAAAAAGTGAAAATACTCCATGGTTATGTGGTTGGCAAACATACTAGTAATCACATATGCACACATACTTAACACACAACCAGGACATTTCACATAAACAACAGTGAAATCTGAGCACAGCAAAGACCAGAGCAACTATAAAGAGAACATTAACTGGTTCAACAAGAACATTGTGCTTTCACTCAGCATTAATTATCTGGCTTGAATGAAAACCATTTTCTTTCTTGACAGAACTGCTTTAAGCAGTGCTCAGATGTCTTATTGTTCTTTACAGAGATTCCAAGGGCAAAACCATCAAACATGCATCACTCATCTTCAGCTACATAATAAGATGAATTCCACAGACACAAATATAGGCATTACATAATACATGATTCTAGTTCTCATCCAGGAATAGTTTACACAAAAATTATAATGTTGTCACTATTTAAGCACTCTCAAAGCATCATAAAAGCAGTCCAAATGACTGGTGCGTTATATTCCAAGTCTTCTGAAGCCATATGATAACATTGTGTGAACTGACCGATATTTAAGTCGTTGTTCACTGATAA
The DNA here is from genome assembly GCA_032164185.1 of Moxostoma hubbsi. Classification (NCBI taxonomy): domain Eukaryota; kingdom Metazoa; phylum Chordata; class Actinopteri; order Cypriniformes; family Catostomidae; genus Moxostoma; species Moxostoma hubbsi. The sequence continues at coordinate 9,127,540 of JAVLUX010000007.1, read as the reverse complement.
TATTTACCTCTGTCATATTTTTCTAATTTGTCTCAATAGAGTGGTTTCGGAAGTAAAAATCCCATACATTTATTTTGACGGGAGTAGATTTTTAACGATAACATATAAACTAGGGCTGCACAATTTGGACAAAAAGTCATATTGTGATTATTTTGAAAAATATTGTTCCACATGTTCAACTGCAAAAAGGCTACTGGGGTTTTCACACTTGAGCCCTCTTAAAAAGATCCAAAAAATCCTTTTTTCAGTTCACCCACAAACAAATAAATATATAAACAGTGAAACAAAGTCTTCTTCATATCCAAATGTTACCATCCACCGTGTACCTGTTTTTGTCCATTTTGTGACAGGATCTCAGCCCACTAATCATCAACATTAGTTTTTGAAACAGTCAACTTTTAGGGATGATCCAATCAGGATTTTAAAATCTGACACTGATCTCCAATTTTCATCTCATCAATCGATGCTGATCATTTCACTTTTATCAGCAGCTCTGTCAAAACTGGTTATATGTAACCTTTCTGTTCAATGTCACTGTTAACTACATTTCCCTGTTGGTAAAACCATAGTTGTTGCCTAGTTTTTGCTGTCAAAAATAATGTTGATTAATTGAATAATTCAATAAACTCAAAATATAATTTTTAAATATAAATGTTACTCTTAATTCAAGGCCTTAAAACTAGCAGGCTTATACAAACTATTCTTTATTGTATATAAGATAGTCCTAAAGAATGAGGCTTAATGTCAAACTGAAGTTGAACTGATAACCCATTGGTGTAATTACATTTAAAGTGAAAATTTTGGTTAGTTTGTCACCATTTCATTTAATTATTGTTTATATTTAATTTAGCGATGCTTTACATTATAGCAACTCAATATTTGATATAGATTTATTATATGTATGTTCCTTCCTTTTCGTTTGATGTTGGTAATATTAGTTCCGCTTTTACTTGTTTCCGCGGGGAATGTAATAAGGGTGACACACACTCTCTTGAGGTAAACAAATGACAGGAGAATGAAGAGATGTTTCTGGACCCTACAGGTGTTACTGTTAATGAAGTTTGTTCAGCAATCATTTAATAAAGATGTTTGAATTATACCCCATCTTGTTTTCTGCTTTATTATTATGATACCTGTGTCTTGTGGAGACTGAGATGCTGCTACCACAGACAATAATAAAAAAACTTCACACAGGAAGTGCCAGTTTAGTGTAAATAAAGCGTTTAGCGCACGTAAGCAAACAGAACCAAACTCTGAGCACTTCTGTTACTATAAGCATGAGAGGGCGTTGTGGAGGACATAACCGCTCTGAAAACACTGTAACAATGCTTTAACTTAATACAGATGACAGAGCAGCGCTTTGCAATTTAATAAACGCACAAGGTCATATCGCGATTTCGATTTCATTTCGATTAATTGTTCTGCCCTTGTATAAACCTACTGTGAGCTTCGAGGCTCTTAATCAGTGGTATATGCTTCTGTTATAGACATCAGTTTTCAATATTTCATCAGCATTTTTTAAAACTTGTGTTTAATGGTGGAATTCATGGTGAAGGACTACAATGATCTGGAGGAGAAAACAAACTGCAACAAAATAACTCACTTCTATAGCAGACTGTGAATGACTCTTTATATTTTGCAAAAAAATTAAAAAACATGTATTGGTAACAACTTTAAATCAACAGTTTTATATTTTCCCGCCATTTTTAATTAGATTACAACATTCGCAATGCATCATGGGAAACGCAGCAAGTACAGTCTTGTAACTTAATCTTTTTGTCTGATTTTCAAATACGTTTTTGCTTCAAATCATAGTTCGTAATGTTGTGATTCACCTCAGTGCTGGTTTGTTTGGTTCATGGCTTACAGCTCTTTTATGAAGACTTTTATTAAATCCCTATGAAAAAAATACTTCCAGAACAAGACGGCTGAGACGGCTCTTTTGGTGACATGACATGCGAGAACAACAGCATTTGGTGTCAATGATGTCACAACATGATTGAAGGCGCTAAATTTTAACTGAACACAATCACAAATAAGATTTGAGAACTACAGCAGGAGGGAAGATTATAAGTGAATAAGGGCTTAAATTTCAGTGCCTTCCTCACACAAAGCTTTTGCATGGCTTCAGAAGACGTGGAATATTGCCAACCTTGCCTCATAGAATGAACGTTACTTGAACTACATTTTTGCATCTGACTTTTACATCACTTTCTCCCAAATCACGGGTACTGTGGCTGTTTATGAGTTTATAAACACTTATTTTTGATCTGTTACTCACACACTGCTATGTTTTTATATCAAAACACTTTTTTAAAAATCGAAATTTGAAAAACGATTGTAAAACAGACCCACCTACATTTACACACTTATTTCAATGTGATCAACTTGCGCTGTAGTTCACTTGATAGTGTTGGACTTTGGACTCAGAGACCAGACCTTGAGCCCAGACAAGGATGCTCGAAACGAAAGTGAAGTGAAAGTGCAAAACAAACGACATGGAATGACATGGTTGCTTCAGTAAATGTGCTTTTCATATCAAATATGCTTTTAAAACACTTATGGTTAGGTATACACTACCGTTCAAAAGTTTGGGGTCACTTGTCTGAAATGTTTCTCATGATCTTAAAAATCTTTTGATCTGAAGGTGTATGCTTAAAAGTTTGAAATTAACTTTGTAGACAAAATATTATTCTGCCAAAACATATACATTTATTTAATTACAAATCTAAAATTTCCTAAAAAAAAAAAAAAGTTTTTGAAATGGATGACTTGGATCAAAATATGAAGAAAAGAAGCCAATAAGTGCCCAACATAGATGGGAACTCCTTCAATACTGTTTAAAAAGCATCCCGGGGTGATTCCTCAAGAAGTTGGTTGAGAAAATGTCACGAGTACATGTCTGCAAAATCTAGGCAAAGGGTGACTACTTTGAAGATGCTAAAATATTACATAGTTTTGGATTTATTTTGGATTTTTTGGTCACAAAATAATTCCCATATTTCCATTTCTATTATTCCATAGTTTTGCTGACTACTATTATTCTAAAATGTGAAATAAATAAATAAATAAAGAATGAGTAAGTGACCCCAAACTTTTGAACGGTAGTGTAGTTGTTGGTCTAGGGTAGGGATGTCTGTTCTGTTCACCGCTCCTTTATCTTTTTGAACACTATTGGTTAGGTTTCAGTTCAAGTTTTAGATTAGGGAGGTTGAGAATGAGGTACTGATTAAAACATCCATCTAACATTCATCTTAAAAACGGCGTCTGATTACAACACACTTTCACTCGCTTTTGGCGCCCCCCCCCGGACAGTTCATATTTGTATGCAAAAAGATTGCCATTGTCATATACATTTAATGGGATCAGGTTGAATATAGCACAAATAGAGTCACATAGAAAACTTTATGCTGCTTTTATTGTGTTTATTGTCCTCTTTGGAGCTTAGCAATAAAAATCACCATCTACTTTCGTTGTTTGGAAAATCGTAGCTCGCACATTCTGCCTAACATCATTATTTTAACAACACTGAAGGTGAAAGAAAATTATCCTTTAAATTTCTCAAAGGACCTCTTAGAAGTCTTAACCTTGCCAAATATTTGAGAATTGGTATAAACTGACCATGTACTGCATATGCAGCTTCTTTTCTGACACCATATTTTCAAGAAGATACATCTGTGAAGGCCTCTGTGAATCTAGCATAAATCAGCTCTAGCTATCAGTTACTAGTAATAGCTTTCCATTTCTCTGGCATCAGCCTGCTCTGGCTCTGCTCCTACACACCCTTATACTGAGCAAGTGCTACAAAGAAGAGCCCAAAATAGACACAGGCTATAGTGCTGCCACTGTGCCATTCAAAAAATACCAGTGGAGAAATGCTTCACTGTTTCTCTCAGCCGGAGCAGATAAGATGCCTCATTTCAAATTAATTTTAGACATTGTTGGCAGAAAATCAAAGCTTGCAGAATTTTAAGGAGGACTAAAAGATGCCACTTTCAAAATTATTATTTGTATTATTTTACTTTTGCACTACAAGCCAAAAATTTACAATTTCCCCTTCCTGTGAAGCGACACGTGGCTAACCCAAACTGACTTGTTTTCGCTTGAGGGCAAAAATCTATGTGTCATGTTTTCAACCAATTCCTTTTTTATTCCATTTTTATTCCATTATTTTCATCCAATAATACATGCAGCCTTAATGCTAACTGACAGTGGACTATTGGCTAAGTGTATGTGGATTAAATAGTACATTTTACTATGAAGAAGTATGTAAAAACCATCAAAAAAACTAAACAAAAATTTATTTAAAATTGAGGTCTATGGGGCAACCCTTATTGTAAGTGCATAACTGTCAATGTATTTTTTTGTATAAACTTTTAATTAATCCATAATATGCTTTTAAATCAAAATAGTTAAATTCCTTATACAATTCCCATCCATACTTGTCGCATCGTGATTGGTGACACGACATGTGAGAACCAGTGGCATTTGCAATGATGTCAAACCTGGCGGGACACGATTAAAGGTGCCATTATTTTAACTGAACTCATGTGCGATTAAGATTTGTGAGCTACTCAGTGTCGGGGAAGATTATCAGCGGTCTCTTGCTTTAGCGTGTGTGGGTAAGAATTTATAATGGAAGTCTACAATGGAAGGCTATAGGTCAAACGGTTTCCCCATAGCCTTGCACTGTACGTGTACAGCCTCACTTTCAATGCATTTTTTGTATACATTTGTATTTAATCTGAAATAATAATTTAAATTAAACCTAAATACAAAATGTTGCTTAGTATTGCAAAACATTCTTTGTAGAACATATTTGAACCACTGTTGATCAATTCTGACATAGCAAATTGTTGAAAAGTTTTGTGACCAAATTTATTTTCATCCAATTATGTGCACCCTTAATGCTAACTGATAGTGCATTTATTGTATAAACTTATATTTATTCTGGAATATTAATTGAATACAGACTAAGGTCTACGGACAACTAAGTTTTAACACTCCAACCAGGGCTGGCAGATGTAGCTCAATACCCCATTGCTGTAGGGTGGTAAATTGTTAATCATTTAGCCAGACTGAAACATGAACAAGCATCATATATTGGCCTGTTATATCTGCACACTCCAAGACATCTGAAGTGGCACAATGACTTAACAGATTTACCAGAGAGGCTGGTGGATGATATGGAAAATGATTACAGTGAAACACTCACAAGACAGCTCTATGAGTGTCCGTAAACTTATTGACACTGGATGTAAATGTTAAAGGGGTCATATCATAACATTTTCATTACTTGTAATTACATCTGTGGAGTTAACCCATTCATTTGATTAATTATATTAATGCATAAAAAATCAATGCAATTAATCGTTGAAGAAAATTCATTTTCCTACCAATGGAGCAATTCAAGATTGATGTGGCACCTCCATGTTTTTGCTAGTCTCAGTTGGCAGGGTGCAGTAAACACAAATCCAGCTGTACGCAACGGAGTGGAGTGCAGGGGTCTCAAGATGCGTTTTTAAAGTTTCTTTAATTAACTTGTAGTAACTTGACAGAACATCCTTAAAACTTTGTGTTTGCTAAAGAAACTGAAAACCAGTAAGACACACCAAAAGCGCCCATCAGACAGTGTACAAACGAAATGCAAAAACACATTCTGTGAGATAATCTCTTATGTCATCAACTTAATCAATTTTTTGCACCTAAAACAGAGGGACTTTTTTTGCATGTGAAATGAGTGATAGCACTTACTTGCAGGCTACAGGTTTGCTGCCATTTGATATAGTTTGTGATTTTGAATCAATGAAAAAATAGCCTCTTTGCAAAGCCTGCATTACACCAGAGACAATTTAGCATAGATGGGCCACTTCTATTTAAAGGAACGAGAGAAATTGGAATGCCCAATGGTCAACGAATGTAGAAAGGATATCCCGCCTTACAAGTAAAAGAGCCAATCACCTTTTAGATACAGACATCACCTGTTAATCAACTTTGAGAACACGCATGCGCATTAGCTATACAAGCCAGGAAAATAGCATCTCTTTGCGTAATCTGAGGTAAAGAAATACACTTTTATGATTCCTGTGTTATCAGATTTTACTGCCGATTTGAAATACAGTATGTTCTTTGATCGTAATCTTGACCAACCGTTTTGGAGATTTCTGTGTTCCCCATTCGAGTAGATATGAGCTGCACTTACATGACTGTAAATAGCCTCCAAAGAGCATTCCAAAGATGGCCGCCAGTAGACTGACTTGCTAGAAAGTCTTTGATTACACTTACAAGTTCACAAAATGATCTGGCTGAAATGTACCACATACCATTAAAATTGGACTCAAATGAACCTGGATAGTGTTAAAGATAAACTTCAGCCGCCGCCTTCTAACATTGTGATAATTCAGAGGGATTTCTGCAATCCTGTAGCTAAATTGGTAGAGCATGACACTAGAAACAGCAAAGTCACGGATTTGATTCCCAAGAATGCACATACAGCTATTAATATGTACTGTATAGCAAGTTATTTTGGACAAAAGTGCCTGCTAAATGCATAATCGTATAGGATATGTGAGTTCTGAAAGTTACAGTATGTTTACATTGAACATAAAACTCATTTAAAGATTGAGGTAAATTAGATTTCCATGATATGACCCCTTTAACTGGTGATCAGTCATTGCAAACATGTTGAACAAAGAGAAGTAAACCAGCTCTGCCATTGCCGGCTCACCCTAAAGTCTATCCCCACTGTGGCAATGAAGTTGCCTCCCAAAAAGGCGCCATCTTTAAAGCGCACCAGGACACAGGTCTTCCCCACTGCAGAGTCTCCCAGCAGCATCACCTAAAAGCATCAGGGTCAGACACAAAACTCACTTTATTACAAACATCCTGGTTTTGTTTGATGAGCACTCACTGCTCACCACCACGTTTTAAAGTCAACATGAAACTTTGTTCACAACACATTTTAGTTCAACATTATGAGGTTTTCAGAATGAAACAGGATTTTCAAAGCGAAAAGATGTAGAGCGGGACTTAATTTTATCCACTGGCAATTTATTTTATGGTCCTGGCACCTCCGATTCCAAATAGAAAAAAATAGTGATGCCTTAGAACATGCGGGTATGTGCTCTGCTGCACGCTTCAAGAAGTTCAGACACTGGGAAGAAATGTGTGGCTCTTAAAAGCAGGAAATTTGTTTTACATTTACATTTTGCCTTTGACGCCAAAGCTCAGGATAGTCGCTAGTGGAACTGTGAGCAATATTGACAACGCTGATTGCGACAGTCGAGCAACTGCCATTGAGATGAAAGAGAACGCGAACTGAGGCAGAGTTTACCTCACGGAACAATAAAACCAGAAACAAGATTTAAGAAAGTAAATGATGAATTTGCTTGACTTTAAGATCAAAACGAAGCTGCTTAAACCGGAAAAACTGGCCTCAAATCGACAGGAAACTCAAATTGTGAAACGTCTTCCGCTTTACAGTTTTTTATAATATTGCATAATAGTATTCCATACAGAAACTAGATGTAACGCTATTGCTCAATTCTGTCATTGCACATTGTTATTATTGTTAATCTATTAATTTTCCTCACTACAAAACAAAATATAACCAATTCAGCTCGTTTATTGGACTGAAAAGTCTCAAGGGATTATTTAGGATACCAGACCGGATGCAATAACGAAATATCATTGTTATTTCAGAGTGTCAAAAATTGACCCCCTCCCTTGGTAAATATGTATCCACCACTGAGGAAAAGTTAAAGTTAATACAATATTACTACACCCTTCCTCACCATACCTGCAAGTTCCAACGTCTAAATTAAAAACAAGTATTGAATAGTTAGACAGTAAGATACTATTTAAACACTATTTGATTTGAACGCAAGGATTTAAACAGCATATTTCCAGAAATGTTTAGTGCTGATAGTTGCATGGCTGGGTGAGCATGCCTTTACATTTCTTAGAAAGTGGTTTCCGAGAGCTCTACCCACGCGCGCGCCACAAGTGCCAACTAACAGGTCAAATGTATAACACACAACAACAACAACAATAAATAATAATAATGCACACCTTGAATGAAATATCAAAATACTCATTGACCGAAGCGCATCGTTCCAGCATATTTCTTGACGTTCCGTTTTTAAACCCATTCTCCGTCAATGTTGCTTTTTTGATTGACATCGCGGAAACAAATAATGAAAATATTGCTTTCGGTATTCTTCTACTGACACGCCAGTGACTGAATCACAAATGCATCACATAGTGCATCTTAAACGAGCCCAAACTTCATCAGATGCAGCCGGAGGATGAGGAGAGAAAAATACAAATGAAGAAAAATACAAATGAAGAAAAATGCATCAAAGCGTCCTCCTCATCATCAATAACGCGCAAAGACTCAAAACATGACGTTTATCATCATCCAGTCGCGCGCATAATCACAGGTTGCTCCGAAAAAAATCACATGAAGTAATAAAGCGCGCGAGCAACAGGCTCTTGTGAGTCATGCACACACCACAGGTGGTCACATCTGATCAGTCTGATTGAGAGGTGACCGACAGATAACACCCCTGCGAGCGACGCGTCAAAACTATAACGCATACATATTAATCAGATAAGCTGTCTATTCTGCAAGCAAGCGCGCAGGTTGGTTGATTATAATGGGAGCGTTCAAGACTAGTTTTGTCGCGTCGATAATCGTTTCCTTAGAGACATAAAGGCGTTTGTCCAGCAGGGGGCGCGCGACGGCTCAGTAAGCCGAATACCCCGTTAAATCGCGTTCAATCTTAGGACGTTTTTTTATTTGTTGAAGAAAATTCTACACTAAAGAGTACAATCGTTTACATTTATTAATTACCAGGACTGGTATATGACATACACAAATAAATCGGCTCCCCAGCAAACTCCATATACTGATTTTTTTTTTTTTTTTTTAAAAAGCCTCATCCTTTAATCACAAACGACTGTGATTGGTCCTCCTAACCAGCGCTGATAAAAGTAACAGGTATCACATGAAGACGTCCAACACGTTGCGTATTAGTAGCGTTCTGGACGACAATTTACAACTAAATACCAACAATTCATCTAAATAATGACAGTGCGAAACTTAAATTGATAATAAGGACACTAGGTCACAACTGAATAGTAACTTGAATAGCCATTGTGTATTGAAATACACAGATTAACCGTACCTGTCCAATTATAGACAACATCCGGGCCAATAAGCCCCACCCATTTAATAATCCTGATTCATTTTAACTGGCATTCTCCGCGTTAATCAGAATCAAAATGCGCTTTGGTCATCTACTTCTCAAAGGTATTTTTTGATTTTATTTTTTGGTGATAGGAGAAAAGAAGAGCACACAGAACATTACAGTGATACACAGAATATAAAACAAGGTTTAGACATACAAAAAAATAAAATAAATAGGACATATTACATAGAAAGGCATTTGTACATGTGTAAGTGGTAATATATATGCAAGGTAGAGGTATTAAATTAATTATGAGTGAATTTACACATGTACATGACATATTTATAAATTTTTGCACTATGGGAGTCCTGAAGGCAGTTTAATTGTTCATGTGGAAAAAGGCCTGAGTGTAAAAAAAGTTATTGTGCCTGGACGTCCTGGCACTCTGTGCTCTGTAGTGCTGGCCAGAGGGCAACAGTTTAAAGAGGCAGTGGGCAGAGTGATTCTACCAGCATGTTTCCTCAATCTGAAGACATACAGATCTTGAAGAGTGCATAGAAGGGCACCAATAATCCTTTTAGCAGTCCTTACTGTCCATTGTATTTTCCCTCTGTCTGATTTGGTGGCTGAACCAATCCAGACATTTATACATGTACACGGGACAGACTCAATGATGGTCGTGTAGAACTGTGTCAGGAGCTCCTGGGGCAGGTTGAACTTCCTCAGCTGATTAAGGAAGTACAACATCTGCTGAGCCTTCTTCAAAATGGAGTCAATGTGGGTGTCCCCCCAAACATTGAAATGACCACTGCTAACACAGTACTATTCAGGATGGTGATGATTTCTCCTGAAGACCACTATCATCTCCACTGTTTTGAACCTGTTCAGCTCAAGGTTGTTGTGACAGCACTAGACAGTTATTCAACCGCCTGTCTATATGCAGACTCGTCACCATTGCATATGAGACAGATGACCGTGGTGTCATCTGCAAACTTCAGGAGCTTGACAGAGGGGTCATTTACAGTGCAGTCATTTGTGTACAGGGAGAAGAGTAGAGGAGAGAGAACACATACCTGAGGAGCACCTGTGCTAATACTGAGGGTCCCGGATGTTATTTTCCCCAGTCTCACTGTCAGAAAGCTGGTGATCCATCAACAGATTGGGGTGGGCATGGAGAGCTGGGTCAGTTTGGTTGAGAGAAGATCAGGCATGATCACAGACATGAGAGCGACAGGTCTGTAGTCATTAAGTCCTGTGATTTGGGGTTTTTTGGGGACCGGAATGGTGGTGGAGCATTTGAAGCAGCACGGAATTTCACACTGTTCCAGTGATCTATTGAAGATATGTGTGAAAATGGGTGCCAGTTGGTCAGCGCAGACTTTCAGACAGGCAGGTGAGACCGTCTGGGCCTGAAGCTTTCCTAGTCTTTTGTTTCCGGAAGACCCGGCACACATCCTCCTCACAGACCATAAGTGCAGGTTGAGCAGCAGGGGGGAGGTTTATCCCACTTCCATGAGATAATTTAGCTGATTATAATGGGAGTGTTTTGGTTTATCTCGTTGCTCGCTTGCAATGTAAATGGGCTGTGACACAGCGCACAATCTGTTTTGAATGCATCTAACTTGAATGCAATGATCCAAGATGGCAGCGCGGTAGCACGCAGCGGCCACTCCGGATCCAAAATGGTGCTATTTTTGTCACTTGGCCCGACTTTTAAGGCACATGGACATCAGAGCAACCGGTGTACGTGTCTACCATCATCAGACACTGTTAAAATATAAGATTCATGCAACAATCAAGCTGCATCATGCAGGAGTTGCTACGCGTACTCGGCTTGCTGCAGAGACTAGGCCTCCAGTCCTCGGCATCACCTGATGCCGGTGCCTGGGGAAGGGGACGCCGTTAGCGGTGTGAAGGAAGCAAAAGCGCGGCAAGAGGGCGGGGGGTCTATGCTAGGCTAAAAACAAACCTTAGCTGGCCGGCTCTCCTGTCTATCCTGCTCTCAAATATTAGCTACCAGGACAATAAACTGAACTATGTCCGACTCCAGCAGACTACGCAGCGTGAGCTTAGAGACTGCTGCGTCTTTGTTTTCATGGAGACGTGGCTCAGCGACAGAGTTCCGGATGCCGCATTCAGCTAGACGGGCTCGCCTCGTTTCGTGCCGACAGAAATGCAGCTCTGTGCGGTAAGACTCACGGTGGTGGCTTGTGTGTTTACATCAACATGGAATGGTGCAATAACTTTATGCTGGTCTCTAGTTACTGCTCATCGCTGGTGGAGCTTGTGACTGTTAGATGCAGACCTTTTCATTTAACACGGGAATTCACAACTGTTATCATAACCAGAGTTTACATTCCTCCCAGCTCTAACGCTAAGCGCTCTGTGATCTGTATGGGGCTATGAGTGATCTGCAGAACACTCACCCTGACGGACTGTTTATTGTCGCCGGAGATTTCAACCATTCGAATCTGAAGGCAGTGCTCCCTAAATTCCATCAGTATGTGGACTTTGCAACGAGAGGGGCGAACATGCTTGATCTTGTTCACACAAACATTCCAGGCGCGTAAAGGGCGGAGCCCCGCCCCACCTTGGCTACTCAGACCACATCTCTGTTATGCTAATTCCAGCATACAGACCGCTCGTCAGATGCACAAAACCGCTCCAGAAGCAGGTGAAAACCTGGCCAGCAGGAGCCATCTCTGCTCTTCAGGACTGTTTTGAGTGTACTGACTGGCACATGTTCAGGGAGGCTGCAACATATGGCGACTCTACCAACTTGGAGGAATACACAGCATCAGTGGCCAGCTACATCAGCAAGTGCATTGATGATGTCACCTTCTCCAAGACCATCACCACACGCTCAAACCAGAAGCTGTGGATGACTGCGGAGGTGTGTGTGCTGCTGAGGACCCGAGACTCTGCCTTCAGAGCAGGCGACAAGACTGCCCTAAGAACAGTGAGGACCAAACTGTCCCGGGCCATCAGAGAGGCAAAGCACGCACACGCCCAGAGAATCCACAGCCACTTCCAGGACAGCGGTGACACGCGGCGCATGTGGCAGGGCATCCAGACCATCACCAACTACAGGACAACATCAGTTGCCTGTGACAAAGATGCCTCCCTTCCAGATGCGCTGAACGACTTCTACGCTATGTTTGAAACACAGAACGACGTGGTGGCAAGGAAGACCACCACTCCTCCCAATGACCAGGTGCTCTGTCTTCCCACGGCTGTGAGGAAAACTCTACGTAGAGTCAACCCACGGAAGGCTGCTGGACCAGACAACATTCCTGGCTCAGAGTGCTCAGAGGGTGTGCAGACCAGTTGGCAGATGTTCTTACCGACATCTTCAACATCTCTCTGAGCAGCGCTGTCGCTCCAACGTGCTTCAAGGCCACCACCATCGCCCCCATGCCAAAGAAGTCTTCAGTGTCCTGCCTCAATGACTACCGCCCCGTCGCACTCACACCCATCATCATGAAGTGCTTTGAAAGGCTCGTCATGAGGCACATTAAGACCCAGCTGCCCCCCTCACTAGACCCACTGCAGTTCGTGTATCGTCCAAACCGTTCAACAGATGACGCCATTGCCACCACCCTCCATCTGGCCCTCACCCACTTAGATAAAAAGGACTCATATGTTCAAATGCTGTTCATAGACTTCAGCTCAGCATTCAACACAATAATTCCACAACTGATTGGAAAGCTGAACCTGCTGGGCCTGGACACCTCCCTCTGCAACTGGATCCTGGACTTCCTGACTGGGAGACCTCAGTCAGTCCGGATCGGTAACAGCATCTTCACCACCACCACCACACTGAGCACTGGGGCCCCCTTCAGGGCTGTGTGCTCAGTCCACTGCTGTTCACTCTGCTGACTCATGAATGTGCAGCAATGCACAGCTCGAACCACATCATTAAGTTTGCCGATGACATGACCGTGTTGGGTCTCATCAGCAAGAATGACGAGTCAACATACAGAGAGGAGGTGCAGCGGCTAACGGACTGGTGTAGAGCCAATAACCTGTCTCTGAATGTGGACAAAACAAAAGAGATGGTTGTTGACTTCAGGATCGCTCTCCGCTGAGCATCGACGGCTCCTCTGTGGAGATCGTCAAGGGCACCAAATTCCTTCCCTCCAAATCCCTCAACACCAGCTCTATTACCAAGAAAGCCCAGCAGCGTCTCTACTTTCTGCGAAGGCTGAGGAAAGCACATCTCCCACCCCCCATCCTCACTACATTCTATAGAGAGACTATTGAGAGCATCCTGAGCAGCTGCATCACTGCCTGTTTGGGACTTGCACCGTTTCGGACCGCAAAGCCCAGCAGAGGATAGTGAGGACAACTGAGAAGATCTTCGGGGTCTCTCTTCCCTCCATCAAAGACATTTACAAAAAACACTGCATCCACAAAGCAACCAGCATTGTGGATGACCCCACACACCCGTCACAAAAACTCTTCACCCTCCTGCCGTCTGGCAAGTGGTACCGAAGCATTCGGGCCCTCACGGGCAGACTGTGTAACAGCTTCTTCACCCAAGCCATCAGACTCCTCAATACTCAGAGACTAGACTGACACACACACACACACACACACACGTGTCCTGAGTTGCACTTTAATTATTGTCACTTTATAACTGGATGCTAGTCTGTGTAGTCGCATGTGATTCTGTGTTTTATGTAGTACCATGGTCCTGCAGGAATGTTGTCTCGTTTCGCTGTGTACTGTACTAACTGTATATGGTTGAACGACAATAAAAAACATTTGACTTGACTTGACTAACTTCTGCCAAAATAGTAAAGGGTTTTACAAGTGGTTCTCTCATTCATGTACAGTGAATTGCGATGAATATATCAGTATGACAGCAGGTATCTTTTAATAAATCTGCAGAGATACAGAGATAGCATTCTTGACCATTCGCACACCTATTCAGAAGATGCTACAAAATTAATCAAGCTTGATTTCCTTACTACAGGAAAGTGTTTTTATGGCACCCGCTACCAACCAACCTGATAGAACGACATCTATTATCATTCTCATAATAATAAAACACTTTTGCTTAATTATCAATGTTATTTTATAAAGGAATGTTGTTGTTTCCTTTATAATGCTTTCAGTAAGATGGGTTCAAACTCTATTCATTACCTTTACAAAAAACCCAAGAAATCCCACAGGCATATTAAGCTGCAGGATTCCTGTAGGTTTATTTTTTTGCAAGGCTGATTTGATGCTCTTTTCTAAATGTCCCCCTTTAAACAGCACATTATAGCTTCATCATAACACACTATGGTAACTTCACACAAAAATAAAAATCTTGTCATTATTATAGTCACTCTTGTAGTGATAATACGGCCAACAATTGAAATGTAGTGGACTTCAAATAAGACACCAAAGTATGTGGTGATTTTTGATCACACGTCACTTAAGGTGTGTATGTGTTTATGTATGTCAGACGGCCCCTCCCTCCATTTATTTGGGGCACCAGCTAAAGAATTTCACCTTAACAGTATAAGAAAGATACAAACAGACCATTCAATAAATTAGAAATATGTACTTTGGAGGGAGTCGGTCATCTGAATAATCTGAAGGATTTGTGAGATTCTGCCTAAACTCTTACTGTATTATCAACACAAGGAACACACAATCATAATAAAATGTATTTTATTTACAAAAAGATATGCAAGAATAAATAACAACTACAAAAGGAGATGAAATTAAAAATAAGCTGGTTAAATATAATTTGACTCTCGAAGGATGTACAGTTATGTCCTATCTGTCTGTGGCACGGTGGAGGGCGGGGTCGGGTCGTGATTCAACACGCCCGGTCCCGTATTGGGCTAATCAAGCCTCCGAGAGGGTTAAAGGCCGACCGCGGAAGACGGGCGTGAGAGAGAGATCGTTCACGGACATGTCCGTTGTCCTATGTGTTTGTCTTTTGAGTTTTCCATTAAAACTCTAATTTATACGTTAAGCCGGTTTCTCGCCTCTTCCTTGCTCGTGAACATGAACTTCTTTACACTGTCCTATATATGTCCTATATTTATTTAATTTATGCTCTCTGTTTCTGATGCCAATTCATGCTTTCATGACCTCAAGACTAGATTATTGTTATGCATTACTGGGAGGATGTATTGCAAGTTCCATAAATAAACTGAAGTTATTTCAAAATGCAGCAGCCAGAGTGCTGGCTAGTACCAAGAAATATGATCATATCAGCCCCATTTTATCATCGCTACATTGGCTATCGGTAAAATTTCATATTCATTTTAAAATACTTCGAACTTCCTTAAAAAGCTTTAAATGGCCTAGCTCCACAGTACTTATGTGACCTTCTATCACTTTCTTTCCATTAAAATTCTGGCCTGTTAATAATACCTAGAATATCAAAATCCACACAATGAGGGAGATCCTTTTCCTTTTTGGCTCCTAAACTATGGAATAGTCTTCCTGGCCTTATTCGCAACTCAGACACACTCTCTCAGTTTAAATCTAGATTAAAGATTCCTCTTTTCAGTCAGGCATACACCTAATTTATTACTCAACTCATAGTTATGCTGCATTAGTCAGGTCTGCCGGAACCTGAAACACTTTGCTTCTCTAACAATAATCTGCATTAAAGTGATTTTTTTTGCAAGTTTATTTATATAGCACATTTCATACACAATGGTAATTCAAAGTGCTTTACATAGTAGAAATTAAAAAGAAAAAAAACAAGAATAATAAAATAAGAATAATTAAAACAGTTTAGAATAAAAAAAAATAAAAAAAATAAAATAAAATTAAAAAATTAAAAAAAATCTAATAAAACACAGTACAAACAGTCGGACACACAGTGGCACAGTGCTCATTCAGTAAATGCACAGCTAAACAGATGTGTTTTGAGTCTGGATTTGAATGTGACTACTGTAGGAGCACATCTGATCTCTTCTGGAACCTGGTTCCAGCTGCGGCTGGCATAATAGCTAAAAGCAGACTCTCCTTGCTTAGAGTGAACCCTTGGTATTTCTAGCTGATGTGATTCTAATGATCTGAGTGATCTGTTGGGTTTATATTCAGTGAGCATGTCTGCAATATATTGAGGTCCTAGCCCATTGAGTGATTTATATACCAGTAATAATACTTTAAAATCAATCCTAAATGTAACTGGGAGCCAATGTAAAGACCTGAGGACTGGTGTGATATGTTCATATTTTCTGGTTTTGCTCAGAATTCTGGCAGCAGCGTTCTGTATGAGCTACAACTGTCTTATGGTCTTCTTGGGAAGGCCCGTGAGGAGTCCATTACAATAATCCACCCTGCTGGTGATGAAAGCATGCACAAGTTTCTCTAGGTCTTGACTGGAAACAAAGCATCTAATTCTTGCAATATTTTTCAGATGATAATATGCTGATTTAGTTATTGCATTGACATGACTACTGAAACTAAGGTCTGACTCTAGAGACACACCAAGATTCCTGACTTGATTTTTAGTTGTTTGACCCCTAGCATCAAGGTATGCATTCACCTTGAGAACTTCATCTTTGTTTCCAAACGCAATGACTTCAGTTTTGTCTTTGTTTAACTGAAGAAAGTTTTGGCACATCCAACTGTTTACTTCATCAATACATTGGCACAGGGAGTCAATGGGGCTGTAATCGTTAGGTGATAGGGCTAAGTAGATCTGTGTGTCATCTGCATAGCTGTGGTAAGCCATTTGGTTCTTTCTCATTATTTGGCTAATTGGGAGCATATACAGGTTGAACAGGAGTGGAGCAAGAATTGAGCCTTGAGGGACTCCGCATGTCATGGGCGTCCACTCAGACTTATGGTCTCCTATACTCACATAATAACCTCTCCCTTCTAAGTATGACCTGAACCATTTTAGGACCATCCCAGAAAGCCCCACCCAGTTTTCCAGCCTTTCCAGAAGTATGTTGTGATCGACAGTGTCAAATGCAGCACTGAGGTCGAGTAGTACCAGTACTGATAATTTCCCTGTATCAGTATTTAAGCGAATATCGTTTATTATCTTTATGAGCGCTGTCTCTGTGCTGTGATGCGATCGGAAACCAGATTGAAAATTGTCAAAGTATCCATTCGAGTTCAAGAATTTGTTCAGTTGATTGAAGACAACTTTTTCAATGATCTTGCCTATGAAAGGAAGATTTGAGATCGGTCTATAGTTGCTTAATATTGTCTTATCCAGATTGCTCTTTTTCAAGAGGGGCTTGACAACTGCAGTTTTCAGGGAGTTTGGAAAACTCCCAGAGAGAAGTGAGGAGTTTATCACTTCTAGGAGATCTGCTTCTAAACAGTTGAACACACTTTTGAAAAAAGATGTTGGAAGTGCATCAAGGGCGCAGGTTGATGTTTTAAGGTGCCGTATGGTTTCTTCCAAAATTTTGCCATCAATTTCTTTGAAGTCAGACAAAGTAACCACTTTCTCAGGTTGTGGTTTGATTTGTCTGACCCCAGCACAACTCAAGGATGTGCTGATCACCTTTCTGATATTATTTATTTTCTCAGAGAAGAAAGAAGCAAACTCACTGCACTTGCTGTCTGAGAGCAGTTCACAGGGAATCTGGCTTGGGGGGTTTGTCAGTCTCTTTACAGTCACAAATAGAGTGCGTGTGTTGTTTAAGTTGCTGTTTATACTATTCGAGAAGAAAGACTGTCTAGCTTTGCCTAGTTCCATATTAAAAGCATGGATGCTGTCTTTGTAGATATTATAATGGACTACAAGTTTTGTCTTCCGCCAAATGCGCTCTGCTTTTCTGCATTGTCTTTTCATATTTTGCACTGCTGTTGAGTTTCTCCAAGGTGCTTTTTGACTGCCACTCTTCTTCCTTCCCCTGATTGGAATATACACTAATATTATTCTATTTGAGTCCCTGTCTGAACTTCGAGATATATATCCTGAGATTACCAGAGCCAGCTAAACATCTACTTTTGTGTTCCAGCGAAGAAAGCAAGTCATCCAGGTTTGGAATGACATAATGGTGAGTCAATTATGACAGAATTGTAATTTTTGGATGAACTGTCCCATTAACACCTTGTTTCACACACAACAACACAGAGTAATTACACAATATTAAAAAAGGGCACTTGAAAAACAACAGAGGGCAGACAGATTCCTAAGCAATTATAATCAGAGGCTTCAATAAAATGCTCATTATCATACTATTGTAACCAGACGCTCAGAGCTGAGAAACCCCAGCGGCTCTCTACAGGCACTTATGACGTTAGATAGCAACAGACAAACCACTGATAGTTGAGTGTCAATTAACATTTTCAGAGAGTAGAACAGAAGGGGGAAGATGCCCCCCTTAATGAACATGTGCATCTACTGATAAATTATAACATATTTAGATATTAGTTTATCATATATACATTAATACAATATATTAATTGAAACAGTTGCTATTTTGGTTTTTACTGCAAAATTAATGTATAGGGGCATCTTATTGCCCTATTGGGGTAAGATGACCCACTCACTAGGGGAATATAATGTACTTTACATATGATATAATTTTTTTTTTATAAACAAAAATTGCTTTTTAAAGTAAAATCCTAAATTGAATACTAATAATACTACAAATATTTAAATATCAACAATATTCCATTACAATAATATAATATAATACATTTGAAATCATAATATTATATTTTTCTATTTTCTATTTATTCTTGGGTTACTTAAAAACAACTGTTAATTGTTTTATTTTTGAGGGAAAGTACTTTGCACAATACCTATTTATTTATTTATGTTCTTGTTCTATTATAATATTTGTGTCCGATTTATGTTTCTATATTTCATGAATAAATCTTTTTTTGAACATAAGAAAGAGTCAAATTAAATGTAGGATGGGACATCTTGCCCCATTTTACACTATTATGAAAAGACTCGTTCAGATCTTCAATATTCATGTTGGCTTATAGTTTTTACTTGCTTTAAGCAAAAATGTAGGAAAGTTAAAAAACAAGTGTTATCATACATTCTTGCATTATTATCATAATTTTGCTTCTCAAGTAAATGTGTCTTGTTTTAAAGCTGATTTTTTAATGTTCATTGTTTCCCTCATACCCATGCTTAATTTCCAGAAACAGTAAGTAAGACATTTGTAAAGTGTGATACTGTGGCGCTATCAAAGCATTGCCATTATCTTGACCAGTGGTGTGAGTTGGCGGGACTATTTGTTTGTACAACCAATGAAAGATGGGGGGGTTTTCTGTAATCTGTTTAAAAAACAGCAGTTCTTTTTTTTAAACTCTGTTTGGTGATGCTAGTGGCATAGAAATTACACATGTTAGAATCACATGACCAGCTGAATACTACTCGCTTAATCTCAGTAACTGCTGTGTTATTGGACATTTTCACTCATTGATTAAAGTAATCCTGATTTACTTTGCATAGTTAATTTCTACAATGGCAATGGTAACTGAAAACTACTGGGTTTGAATGATGCAGCATCCATGCCACTAGGTGTCAGTGTAAGCCATACTTCGACATTAGTGATGGGCACGAGTACTCGGGGACTCGGGTACTCGGACGTGGCAGCAATGATCCATCATGAAAACGATGATCGATAGTGATCACGTATGATGTGACTTTTCACTTAATTTGAAATCCAGTCACAATTACCTGACAACTAACACAAACAAGTCAAAGAGGGAGCTTATCCGATATAAAGTGTCATTCCGTTGCACTTTCCTCTGTTGAAAGGTGGAAATTCAGACTCTCCGAGTTCAATGGATCTCTTCATGAATCACAGCAACAACAATACAGAGCATCGCAGCTTTCCTCACAAGAGCGAACACACGCACGCACACACACACACACACACACCATGCGCGTGTGGCAGGGTACAGCAGGCGAATGTTTCAAACAGCTAGACAGAGCACAGTTAAATGGAACACAATGCAGCATCTTCAAATCTGAACTTCAACTTAACACGCATATTAAAACGCAATGGTTATGTCATATTTCAACATATCCTGTTCAGACAGTCACTTAAAAAAATGGTGCGCACTTATTAGATTACTACGGTAACCTGAAAGAAGAACAGACAGATATGCTTTGTGCACATTCTTTCAGAGTTGGGAAGCGAATCTTCACATAATGACGAAATATGATGCATTATATTTTGATTATGAAATCTTTTCTACATTTTGTAACATACTAGTTTATAACAGACTGTAATAATGAATAGATGATACACTGGAACAATAAGATGCAATGCAGCCGCCAAAGGAGTTTGTCAGACATGTTATTATATACAGTTATGTACATGTCATTGCCCCTTGAGTACTCAACGAGTACTTGAGTAATTAGTCCAAGTACCCGAGTAGATAAAATGACCAAAATGCCCATCCCTATTCAACATACTTAAAAAAATTACTGAGTGCACCTTTAAGCTTGAATATTTTTTTATGAAAAACAAAACAAAAATACGAATTAATTAAAAAACATTGCAGTGGATATGGCAATGTTTATTATATAAAGACACCTCCATGAAGAAAAGTGATGCCATCTTTTAGCTGCTGACATCCAGATGGACGAATCTGCAGTGAGACTCACCGTGAAGCCAATGCCCACAGTAGCAGAGAAGGATCCTGTGATGAATTTCCCCTGGTCAAACTGCACTAACAGAGATGTCTTCCCCACTCCACTGTCTCCTACTAGTATAGTCTGCAACAGAAAAGTATGGATATTCAGTTTAAAACCCCAAAAGCTGCATGTTGTCATGTTAAAATTACATAATTTCTGTGCTTAGAAATAAAAATATGGAGAACAAACTGTCTACATATGATCCACAAGTAAAATAAGTGAATTGTTTAAGGGTTAAGACACTTTCACAAGGCATTTTATCTGATAGAAAATACATTGTAAAGTACAAGAATAACATGTCCAAGTGACAAACCCAGAGAAGAATCAAGTTCAAGTTAAATCACTGCATTCTCAAATTATCATTCTGCTGAACTGTGATGAATAAATCACTGGAGAGATGATCAGAGCTGGAGTTGTAAAGACAGATTAGTCACTTTGATGTTAACACCCGCTATTAGTGCCAACAAGAATTAGTAAAGGATGCCAGAAAGCAGCTCTGTACCCACTCACTGCTTTGCTAAGATCAGTCAAGTAGAAGTTATTAGTGTTATAACTATTACTATTGCTAATACAGCATTTACTAATTTATTATTTGATGTTAGGTGTTAGACTTAAGTACATAACTTTGGGATGATAACTTAAATCATGCAGTCAGTCAAATGTGTACTATTCTTTATGCTATTCAGCTCCTGAAGAGCATGTAACTATTCAACGTTAGCTGTGATGTGTGTGCGCTGTTAAAACGTTTAGACAATTTGTGAATACAAATTGTTCCAGTTTCACTTTAACATTTATGTAATGGCAAATGTTATTGATCATTGTGGTTTCATACATATGTAGAATGTAAAAGATGGCATTCCAGGGGCCCCAGTTTATGGCAGGGCCCCTCTCTTACCGTCATAAGGAAGAAAAGTTGCTACATTTTGATTGGATCATGGTGGGCCAACACAAACAAATGCAGATCCCCTTAGCACCTCCATAGCAACTACCTGGCAAACACCCTAACAACTTTCCAGAACACACTAGTAACCACACAACACTCTAAACCACATAGCAACATGATAAAAACACTATTAAAACCTTATCAACTGCATAGCAACAACACACAACGCCCTAGCAACTTACCAGTACACCCTTGTAACCACAACAAGCTAAAAACCATTACGATCACCCAAGCACCTCTATTGCAAATTCTTTTATACCCATTACACCCTAACAACCATCTAGTAACCACCCAGAACACTCCTACCTTCAACATGCTAAAAAAACACTTCAGACACCTTAACAATTGCATAGCCACAACCCACAACATGCTAGCGCCCAACAATTCAAAACACACTAGCAAGCACGATGTGCTACATCTCCATAGCAATTCCCTGGCAAACATCCCTTACACTCTAGCAACCTACTAGAAACACCCTAACAAACTTCCAGAACACACAAGCAACCACCTAGCAACACCCTGGCTACCACCCAGCACACACTAACAAACCTCTTACTTAAACACAAAAAAAAAACACTCTGACTGCCAGAGCAACTGTATAGCCACAGCCCACAACACCCTTGCCCCTGCCTAGCAACCCATCAGAACACCCTCACAACCACATAGCAATGAGATAAAAACCACTACGATCACCTTAGGACCTCCATAGGAGCTGCATACCAACAATATAAAACCACTCAAAACAAAAAACCTTAGCAACTGTTGGCAAAAATCCACAACACAATTGAACAGCCCAAACAACAATCCACTAAACCCTGTGGACCACCTAGCAATCACCCAGAACACTCTAATAAACCAAATAGCAACATGGTAAAGAACACCCTCAAAACTGCACAGCCACAACCCACAACCCCCTAGCACCAATCTAGCAACATCCTAGCAAATATGCAGAACACCACAGCATACTAAAAACTACTCAGAATACTTTAGCACCTCCATAGCAACTCCCTGGCAAACAACCATTATACCCTAGCAACCTCTTAGTAATGCTCTAAGAACAGTCCACAACACACTAAAAACCACTTAGCAATATCCTATTACCCACCCAGAATGCCCTTACAAACCATATACTGTAACAACATGCTAACCTCTGATCTCCTTAGCAACTGCATAGCAACTACCTGGCATCCACCCATTACACCCGAGCAATCTCTTAAAAACACCCTAACAACTATCCTGAACACACCAGCAAGCACCAAGCAAATCACTAGCAACCACACTTTAACAATACCTTTTCGCATTGCATAGCAACACTCAAAAAACTTTCTGATCACCTTGCATGGCAACTTCATAGCAAACACTCACAACACCATAGGAACAACACCTTGAAACGCCCAAACAATCCTCCACAACACACTAACAACCACTTAGCAACCACCCAGAACACCAAAAACAAACTCTGAACACCTTGGCAACTCCTTAGCAAAAAACCACAACACCATTGCACTCATCTAGCAATGTCCAAGCAATCGCGCAGAACATATTAGAAACCACCTAGTAACACCCTAGTAACAAGTGACTTTAGCATGGGCAAACACCCCTCACTTCTTAGAATAGGGTTCAACAAGCACTGTTAGTAAAACACCCCCTCTTTTTATCTATGTCTGTCACTTGCCCCCTTTATAAGCTTCATGTCACATCAAAAAGGGCAGCATGTCATCTCTGTGGGGACTGAGAGCAGGTTGTGGGCGTCATCCAGTCCTGGTTGCCATGGATATCACATCCACTCTAGCGTCTGACCAGAGGCTGCAAAAGCACATGCAGCTTGTTGGATGACATTTATCACCGCTGGGGCAGATGCTTATACTCTGCTCTGCAATGTTTACCTCTTTCCTAATGAAATCCCTGCTGAGTGTATGCCTCAGATTTTTCAAGGTTTCCTGGAGAATGTAATCTAATCATGCTGTGTGACCCCTCCTGTTTTTACATTGATAGATTTTTAAATGGAAAAAAAAGGGTCACCAAGAAATGAATATCCTGTTATTATTTACTCACCACCATGTTGTCCAAACACATACAAGTTCCTTTCTTATGTAGAACACAAAAGTTGAATTTGTGAAGAATATCCTGGTCGCTCTATCAATACAATGAAAATAAATGAGTAAATGATGACAGAGTTTTCATTTCTGGGTGAACTGTCCCTTTAAGCATGTTAGAATATGTGTAATAGATTGTACTTGAGTGTAATATGGATATCATGCTCATACTGAATACTTTCATGACATGACACTATTTCAAAATGTAGCATTATTTTGCACATGCCGAACAAACAAAAAGCTGGAAGCAATTCCTTCAGGGGTGGCATGATTTCAGAACACGAACACCGTCCAATTCAGAGCCACAGGACTTTAATCTTTATTACTAATTCATACAAATCTCTTGCATGTTTGATATTCTTTAAATCCCTCATCACTCATTCAACTGAAGACACGCTTGATGAAGAAAACACACAATGGAACAAACCACACGAGGCAAGTGAAGGGGGCAGAAAATGACATCGTCATAGCAACACATGCATTTCTGCAGCCAAACCAGCAAAATGTCCCTCTTCAGTAGATGCATAATGCTTATCTCAGATGCTTCATTATGACAATAGGAATATCACATTAGATTCACGCAGCCTAATAGCTCTACAATAAGAATATTTCTGTAGTACTCTCCTCCTGGCTGACGTGATGAAAATTGTAATTTCATTTTAATGAACATTTGCGTTGTTAAAAGAATAGTTCACCAAAAAATGAAAATTCTCTCATCATTTACTCACCCTTATGCCATCCCAGATGTGAATGACTTTCTTCTGGTGGGCATAAATGAAGATTTATAAATCAATACATCTCTACTTTGTTCTTCTTTTGTTTTACTGGGCAAGGAGAATTTTTAGTAAAAAAGGACTTAAACATTGGTTTCTTTCCTCACACCTATCATATCACTTCTGAAGACATGGATTTAACCACTGTGTGGTCGTGTTGATTACTTTTATGCTTCCATTATATGCTATTTGACCTTCAGGCCACCATTCACTTGCATTGTATGGACCTACAGAGCTGATATATTCTTCTAAAAATCTTCGTTTGTGTTCTGCTGAAGGAAGAAATTCATACACATCTGGATTGGCATGAGGGTGAGTAAATGATGAGAGAATTGTCCCTTTAAAATGTGTTTTTGCACTTTATTATTTAATTGAATAACAATATGAAACTTTTTACAGAGCAAGTTAAGTTCTCAATTCACAATGACTTGACAGAACCTTTATGGGTTTTAGGACCAAGTTTAGTCATGCAGCGTCTTTAATAATAGAAAATAAAAACAACAGAAACAATTAGAGCGCCCTCACTCGAGGGATGTGATGTACTTCACGTCTCATGTTTTTTTAACAAGCCCCTTTCCTGTGATCCATCCTCACCACATCCACTTACAACCTGAACAAACAGGACAAATACTTTATACATGTAAATGACAGTTATTGAAATCAACTTGAAATTCGGCACTTTAATACTAATGTGGCACAAAATGGTCTTTGAAAATGCATCGAGTGGATTACTGGGCTGAAACGAAAACACACAAACGTCAAATGACACCACAAAACTAACAATAACAAGATTGTGTGCATTAACTGTACATATGTGTGTATTTTAGAGGCTTTCAAATTGTGCGTCTCAGATCTGTTCTGAATTGATAGGATCACAGACAGTGGGATCAAAACAATGCAAAGTTCAAATAATAAAATGCAACTAACCATATAACCATGTATTTAGAAGAGCAAAATAAATAGGCATATAGTATTAACAGTAAAAGGGAGGTGAAAACAGTTCCCATATCTTTTGTTGTTGTCAAAATCTGTGCGTCCAATCAAAACAAAGTCTCTCTACTGGCGGCCATTTTAGGAACACTCCTGGGCAGCTATGAAAGTACAGCTCTTGTTGACTTGAATGGGAAAATACCATAATCTCCAAAATGGTTGGTCAAGACTACAATCAGAGAACATGTTTAAAATCAGCTGTAAAATCTGACAACAACAGTGTCATAATTTGTGCTTTTTTACCTCAGATTAAATGCTAAATAAATGCTATTTTTCAGGCTGATTCAGCTGAGGTGCATCCACATTCTCGAGTAGCCTGAGAGACGATGTCTGAATCTAAAAGGTAATTGGCTCTTTTACCAATAAGGCGGGACTTCCTTTTCTACATCCACGATATTGGCCATTCCAATTGGCCACCCCCATTAATTGCAGTATTTCATCTCAGCTAAACAGTTTCTGATCAAACTCAGCAGAGTATTTTGGTGGAAATTATGTCACTTGGTGGAAACTAATCAAAGTAGACAGATATAAACATGAACAGGTTGCATGACGTCATGTGCTTTATTAGCAACACAAAAGAAAGAAATATCCAGTGTTGTGTAAATAATTTTGCATATTGTTGGGCCTATGCAGTTCAGTGGAATCTACGCTCTTGCATACTGCAGCTTTTTGCACTGGATGTGCAATGTAAGATCTGGGCTCTGAAGAAAAACTGTTAAGAACCACTGCTCTAGAATTCATACACTACATTCATCTGACATCTGGCCAGTATGCACATGCAAATAATGTACATGTGAAGATTGCTGACTGTGCTCTTCTGCTTTCATCCTCCAGTTACTGACTAAATTGAAGCTTTGCTTACAGTTTTCAGTTTTTCTAATCTCTAACCTCACATCCTCTATAGAAGTGTTTGTGTGATATTAATGCAGGAGTGTCATTGAAAGCACACTCTGAGAGCAGGACAGTCATCATTTGTGTGGTCAGGCATTACAATTACCCCTGAAAAATGCTGATGACATCCTGTGCTAATCATTTCACCACAGATTACCCATTTTTATGGAAGCTGCCCATTAACTGGAAAAAAAATCTCTGTTAATATAATAAGAGAGATGTATTTTAAAAACTAGAATTTTAAATGTTTTGAAAGGTTTTCTGCAAAACTGGCTAACTACTAAAAGAAAGAAAGAGAGAATTACTTTTTTTTTTTTTTTTAATACAACCATTTAATCAGTCAAATTTTCATGAGTTACATGCAATGAGGGTTTTTGAATGAACAATCTCAATTATAGTGACAGCATTAAACTTGAACAGATAATTTAACCACTCCAAATATGACTAAAACAAAATAAAAATCCCACTATTTTAAGAAGACCTAAAATAGAGTGCAGAGATGCTAATTGGTGAATTGGTTTTTGAATATGGTCATTTACACAAACCATCTGAATTAATCAATTCACAAAAAATAACTTTCTTGCACTATATAGAGATAGTTTAGGATAGGGGGTTTGATTATAACTTGCTCAGTCGCAAAGTGCACAAACATTGTGAAATGTAATACTTATTGGGAAAAGTGGTTTGTTACAGGAAAAGCTACATTGTTTGAGGTACTGTCACACGACTGCAAAATGTAATCAAGTTAGTAACTTTGCTACTTTTAGTTTGTTACTCCTCAACACTGACATATATATCTGCTACAATATATTTTTGTTAGCTTTAAGATGTATACTAGCATAAAGATGTTAGCATCAAAGCTAACAGAGTGCAACCGTTCCTTCTTAACTTTTTTAGCCATCTTTGTACTAGAAGTATTTTTCCCATTCATTTTCATAAAATCCTTTAGAAGTGTTCTAAGCCATGAACTACCTAAACAACCAACTCTGAGGTGAATCACATTACAAACATTACACACATCACATCTGAAGCAGTAAAATATTTGAAAATCATCCAGAAAGACAAAGACGTCTTTCTTGAGGGAATGAACTACGATCCTATGAAGCATTGAGATCGAATTTAAATTTTAAATCAAATTTTAAACAATAAAAAAAAAATCTAACAATGTTGGTTTAAAAAACATATTAACATTTTATAATTAAAAAAAAAAACTATCCAGATATATACAATTATAAGCTTTATAAACACTTTCAACTGCTTTTATTTTCAGCAAACTTAATGTGTGTAAATATTTGTATGAACATAAAAAGATTCAACAACTAAGACATAAACTGAACAAGTTTCACAGTCATGTGACTAATAGAAATGGAATAATGTGTTCCTGAACAAAGTGCATCTCTTCCTCATGGATTGCACCAGATTTGCCAGTTCGTGCTGTGAGATGTTACCCCAATCTTCCACCAAGACACTTGCAAGTTCCCAGACATTTCTGGGGGGAATGGACCTAGCCCTCACCCTCTGATCCAACAGGTCCTAGATGTGTTCAATGGGATTGAGATCTGGGCTCTTTGCTGGCCATGGCAGAACACTGACTTTCCTCTCTTGCAGGAAATCATGCATAGAATGAGCAGTATGCCTGGTGACATTGTCATGCTGGAGAGTCATGTCAGGATGAGCCTGCAGGAAGGGTAACACATGAGGGAGGAGGATATCTTCCCTGTAACGCACAGCATTGACATTGTCTGCAATGACAACAATCTCAGTCCGATGATGCTGTGACACACCGCCCCAGACCATGACGTACCCTCCAACTCAAAATCGATCCCGCTCCAGAGTACAGGCCTCGGTGTAACACTCATTCCTTCAACTATAAACACGAGTCCGACCATCACCCCTGGTGAGTCAAAACCATGACTCCTCAGTGAAGAGCACTTTTTGCCAGTACTGTCTTGTCCAGCGAAGGTGGGTTTGTGCCCATAGGTGACGTTGTTGCCGGTGACGTCTGGTAAGGACCTGCCTTACAACAGGCCTACAAGCCCTCAGTCCAGCCTCTCTCAGCATATTGCGGACAGTCTGAGCACTGATGGAGGGATTGTGCATTCCTGGTGTAACTCGGGGAGTTCTTGTTGCCATCCTGTACCTGACCCGCAGGTGTAATATTCGGATGTTCAGATCCTGTGCAGGTGTTGTTAAACATGGTCTACCACTGTGAGGATGATCAGCTGTCCTTCCTTTCTCCCTGTAGTGCTGTGTAGTCTCACAGTACGGACATTGCAATTTATTGCCCTGGCCACATCTGCAGTCCTCATGCCTCCATGCAGCATGCCTAAGGCATGTTCATGCACATGAGCAGGGACCCCAGGCATCTTTCTTTTGGTGTTTTTCAGAGTCAGTAGAAAGGTCTCTTCTTCTTCTTCTATGGATTTATTGGCGGGTCACATACCAACTTTATGGTGCATACCGTTTGCAATTCCATTCGCTGGCGCAAAAATTATTTTAAGATGTCTATATTCTATTCCTAAGACCACTATGCTTAATTAATTTTAAAACTGACCTAACTGACCTTAATTTCCCCGGATCCTTGTTTTGTGTTTAATATGTTGTTGATTGTAAATTCTTTGCATCCGGTAATGACCTGTAGATCTCTTAATAACTCATTCCTTTCCTGTTCATACCTAGGACAACATAACAACACGTGCTCAACTGTTTCCTTTACTTGACATATTTCGCATAATCCTGTACCATGTTTCCCTATAATATGAAGTGTAAAATTAAGTTTAGTATGTCCCATCCTTAGTCTAGTTAAAATAACCTGATCATCTCTACTTAAATTTTGTATCAATATACTTTGTCTTACAGTATTATGTATATTATAAAAATGTCTACCTGTTTTACAATCATTCCAATTTCTTTGCCATTGCTGATTGCAAGCTTCTTTAATGATACTTTTACCTTCCATCCTACTTAATGCAACTGTATTATTAGGGATGTTCAATTTAAGTGACTCTTTAGCGATTTTATCAGAACTTTCATTTCCTGGTATATCAGAATGCGCTGGTACCCAGACAAATTTAATTATTGTTCTAGCTTGCCTTAATCTATACAAAATATTCAATATTTCTATATATATATATATATATATATATATATATATATATATATATATATATATATATCATATCTTACTGTTTGATAAGTTTGTAGGCTTATAAGTGATGCCATTGAATCTGAACAAATCACAACTTTATTTGGCATCACTTCTTCCACCCAACTAAGAGCCATCTGAATTGCCACCATTTATGCGGTATACACTGTTCCATCTGTCCCATCTTTTAATCTCCCATATTTACCTATTCTAAATTCTGGAACAAAAAATGCTGATCCAGTACAACCTATCTCTGGATTTCTTGATCCATCTGTATATATTGGTAGAAATGCATAATACACTGTTCCGATATAATCAACTGAATAGCTCTTAATGTCAATTTGTCCTTTTTTGACACTCTCATGAATTTGTAAATCAACTTCAGGTTGGCTAAAAAACCATGGGGGTATTGGGGAAATGGTTGTCGTTAATGAAAATGATATATTATTTAGCGACATTCCTGTAGCCCATTCCTTTGCTTTCCATGCAAAACCTGTTCCTGTTAAGTTTATTGTTTCCCAACCCCCCTTCTATTATTGCTTTTGTAAAATGATCCTGTTTATGCCCTAGTAAATTGATCCAGTAAGCAACAGATAATTTTGGGCGTCTTATTTCTAATGGGAACTCTCCTGTTTCCACTTGCATTGCTGAGATTGGAGTTGTTTTAATTGCACCTGTGATACATCTCAAAGCTCGTGCTTGAATTAAATCTAACCTTTTTAGCATACTAGTTGATGCAGATCCATATATAATACATCCATAATCCAAAACGGATCGTAAGAGAGCACAATATATGTTGATCATAGATTGTTTATCAGTCCCCCATTCTTGGCCTACTATACATCTCATTAGATTTAGTACTTTGCTGCATTTCTCTTCAATATATTTGACATGAATTTTCCATGTTAATTTGGAGTCAAACCATAAACCTAAATATTTAAAATTTGACACCCTTTCTAGTGGCTGTTTATATAAATAAAGTTTCATATTTTCTGCAATCCTCTTTTTAGTAAAAAACTGACAACACGTTTTGGATATAGAGAATCTACATCCCCATTCCACTGACCATTTCTCTACATTCTCAATTGCTTCTTGAATTTTTTTCACTATATATTTAACATTTCTTCCCCTCTTCCACATTGCTCCATCATCTGCATAGTAGAAAGGTCTCTTTAGTATTCTAAGTTTTTATAACTGTGACCTTAATTGCCTACCATATGTAAGCTGTTAGTGTCTTAACGACCGTTCCACAGGTGCATGTTCATCAATTGTTTATGGTTCATTGAACAAGCATGGAAAACATTGATTAAACACTTTACAATAAAGATCTGTAAAGTTATTTGGACATTTCTTTTTTTTGCTGAGCTTATAAGTACTTTGAGAGTGTAGATTGTGTCATTCACAGTGCATCATGGGAGTGCAGAGCTCTTTTGATGTGCTTTGAAGCAATTCTCTGATTGGTGGATCTCCCTTGAGGATCATGGGTAGTGTAGTTCTTGTAGTGTAGTTCGCTCAGAAGCATATAACATCGTTTAACAACTTCGGAGCTCACGATACTGTATGTTTGTCTTTAATGGTTTATAAGAAACCTGACTGTTGTGCTCTAGACATAAAAGCCACAAAACTCCAAATGACTTCATGGCATCTTTAAAGGGATGTCCTATGACACAAGGCTGCACAACTATGTTGTTTCAAACAGAAACCTTTATTGTGGTAAAATGTTTGCTCTAGGGCAGCTTTGTAAACTTAGTGAGTGACAGAAGAACAAACCTGCAAAACCCACCAATGAGTCATACTGACACAGTAAGGTCACTTTTGTTCTGATATGACAAGCATGAGTCACAATTCCTCTATGCAATACAGAAATCCACATGATGCAACCACCCCACTCAATGAACACAGGAGGTGGATGTGTAATTCAGGCAGCCATATAAAAGAGAGAAACTTTATGTTTACATGCAATTACAGCATTCTGTGTTTGTAGGAGAATGTGTCGAGGTGCTCACCTTATGCATGAGCTCTTCATTGTAGGTGAGGATGAGTGTAATGTTGGAGTGGGTTTGTCCCTCTTCTGTGTCTGTGTCCACTGCTGAGGAGTTGTATGCACTGTCGTTGGAAACCGACTTTGTCTGCTTAGTGTTCTCCATCATCAGGTCCATGTGTGAGGAGCTTCTGACCAGCAGATCCAGAGGAACTTTTCTTCGTCTCACTAAAGTCAGGGCAGCACTTCCCAGTATCTCTTATCTTCTCCACTCACTGATGTGGCACGGTGACTCATGCCAGAGACTGTTATAACCTGATGAAGTTCACGTTAAATATTTAAACAGTAGCACTTCCTGTGCCTTATGACAAACTATTTTGGGTAATTCATGTTTAGTAGCACTCTTTTAACCTACTTTTAGAAATATGTTGTTAATATAAAAGACTAACAGGATGGAAAGTGATATTGCGGAGACATGAAATACCTGTAAATTGATTATCAATGAAATCAAGTTTTAATTGAAACATTTTAGTTTGAGAAGGAAATATTTCTTTATAAATTGCTAGTTTTTCACTTTAGAATTTAGTCCATAACATTGTGGTAATTTTTGCAAAAATGGCAACATCTACTTAAAACTATTGACATTATTTAAAATGAAAAAAAGAGTATCTTATTACTTATAACGCAACTGCTTTTCTTTACTTATCTTTTATTGTGCTAAGCAAAAAGGTCAACTTGATTGTTATATTAAATCTTATTTTAACTGTTACTAGTAAAAATAGAATAGATAGCCTATAGTAAGAAGCAAATGGTTGATATCTGAATCAGAGGCCTGTAGAATTATTAAAAATGAAAATAGCAGTACCTAAACATAAGTCGCTGTAACTTTAATGCTGAAGTATGTCACTTTTTCAGTGTTTTGAATTTTAGTCTTTTATTCTTCTATCCCATCTTAATATGCGGAGACAACTAAAAGCCATTCATAGGTTTATTTTCTCGAAAACTGTAAACACCGTGTCTCTGTGACACTATAACAATTATTGTGTTTGTTTAGAGCAGCCTGCTTAGACCCGCCCCAACATCATCAACCAATGGAGTGAGTTGGGGGAGGGACTATCACTTTGTTAGACCAACGGCAGACGAGGGGCGTTTTCAGGAAGCTATTTTGAAAACATTCGCTGTGTCCGAATATCCATACTTCTCTACTATATAGTATGCCAAAAAACGGAATGCCAATGGAGTAGTGTGTCCAAATCCACAGTATTCATGAAGCATTAAGCGAGATATACTCGGATGACCAACTACTTACGTCAAGGTTTTGAAGTGCGGATCGACTGGACACTTAATGATCCCATAATCCTTCGGGAGCTGAGGCAATGTCACATTCAAACCACTGGATTTAAAGAAATGGTGGTAAATTACGAGGTGGACACCTCTTGTCATCTGTAAGTGTTATATATACCACGATAGTTGTTCCTTGTGCTTAAATGGTGCTTGTTTAACCAAACCGAAACAGATAGTTTTCGCAGTTGTTATTACATCATATATTCGGGTCACAATACGATGCAACATCTCATGAAGTAGGCTATGTCTCAAATCTATTCACACTACTCGCATGCATACCTAAAAGAATGTACTGTTTTGCCAGTAGATTAGTGCATCCTTCATCAAATACAGTTCGTACTGTGACAGTACGTGGTTTCGCACGCAGCTATTGTTTATTTTTGCAATTCAATTCGGTGGCGCTACTGTTGCAAAAATTATTTTAATATTTTTTTTTATTTTGCACCTAAATTTTTGCAAACTCGTGTCAGTTTCCTGGTGAAACACTATCACAACAAAAATGCACAGAATTATTTTTGTTTTTGTGGTGAAGTAAATATAGCAGAAAAGATTAAATACTTTCTTCACTGAAAAAGTTAAAGCATGAACTTGAAAATGTTAAGTAAATTCTACATTTGTACTTAAATTCAAATATGTAACAATGAATGCTCTAGCTTATAAATAACTATTATTCATGAATGTTTGTTATCTTTAAAATGCGTCATCATGTAACAATCCTAAAGTAGAAAACTTTGTCATATTTAGAGAATATTTCACAGTAAATAAAATAATACATTTGACTTAACTATTTTAGTGTGTGTGTGTGTCATAAAGTAGATTTTACTTAATTTTATACCGTTAAAACTTACTTAGAAGCATTTTCTTAAAAATGACCATGCAAAAACTTGTGAAATAAAAACACATCGAAGGTGCGCAATTGTTAAACCCATCCGTGTAGTGCATGGTGATTGAGAGTGACTGAGGGCCCAGCTAAACATTAAGCCCCGGAGCAGCATAATATGGCCCTGGTCATAGAAGCACCTCAAAATTCAGCAATTGCGTTTTTAATCTCACATTTTCTTTTCTGACACTATCCGTTAGGTTTAGGGTTAAGGTTTAGAGGAGGGGTGTCAGTTTTGTTGATTTAAAACTTGATAGAATATTAACCTTAACCTCATGTAAAAACAAAATGTAACTTGCTTTTAGCGCCACTCAGTGGACATTTCACCTCAACTGTCACGACGCGTATAAGGAGCCACATAATATACTTTCGAAAACATTAGCCACAGTCAGGCCATTTTCACAAGATGAGTCTGACTGAATATTTTTCAATACATTTTGAGTTGTTGAATTTGAATGGCTTTTGTGGTTCAGATATCAACTATTCCAGTTCTTACTAATTATAAATTAGATACTTAAATTCTGAACATTCTTTAAACGTAATGATTGCAAGACTGCTTTTTTTTCTTGTCACAAAGACTAGTCAAAATGGCAACTAGAAAAATCGAATAAAAATACTTCTGTTAAGACGAAATGTTACCATTACAGATGCAGTTAATCAGAGTCAAATGTTCTGTGGAGTGACGGGCTACTCCACATTCAATTTTAAAAAACAAATTGAAAAATGTATTTGCCACACTGCAGGACCGTTAAAAATAGCTAGCAAAGAGCTAGAAGGCGAAAACGTGATACAAATAATATTGACAATACAAGATTATGCAGTAAAATAGCCAAATATTTTACACCATAAAGCCCCATAAAGTAAGTTAAATGTTTGAAATACTCTCACTATTGTCATAGAAACTAAAATACATGATATATTTGAAATAGCAGCTAGTTATATTTATTTATTCATATGCTCAGTCCCTTGAAGAGTGATCTCGTAAAGGTCAAGCGTGTTTCCACAGGACTTATTATTTATTCAACCAAAACAAAGTGTATTCAAGGGACTAAAGAGTGTAACGCATGTGAAACCAGCAGAAAATGTTGTATAACTCAACCACAACGGCATCTGTAAAGAAAACATCTCAAAGACACAATGAAGGCAATCGCGATTAGAATTGATACCTTAAAGGTGCACTCAGTGTATTTATCCTCATTAAAAAAAAAACTTAAGTCGTGAAATACATGAATTGCAATTGTGCAATATATGTAGGAAATCATGAGCACTCACATTAAAATGAAGACTCCAGTTATATCAGTAACCTTATAAAAGCTGTTTTATTCTACATAGAGAGGGTCCACACATGGGGGCTGCCATGTTACAATCACATGACCAGCTGAATACTACTCACTTAATCTCAGTAACCGTCCTGTTATTGGACACTTTCATTCATTTATTAAAGTAATCATGACTGACTGTGAATACTACATTTCTACAATATCTGAAACTGAAAACTATTGATTTTAATTGATGTTGCATCCAAACCGATAGGTGTCACTGTAAATCCAAGATGACACAAAACAAAAGTTTCCGAGTGCACCTTTAAAATCATTCTTTATTGAATTAAATAAATATTAGATTGTTGGGTATAAATCTACACATTTTGTCATTATTTACTCACCTCATGTTGTTCCAAACCCATATGCTGTTATTTTTCTGTGAAACACAAAATGAAATTCTTTAAACAATCTTCTCACAGTTCAACCCCCTAAAGTAAGAGGAGTCCGTACAACTTGTGCACTACATTCCAGGTCTTCTGATGCCATACGATAGCTTTGTGTGAGGAAAAAGATTCTTTAAAAAGACATATTTGGAATGACATGAGTAAATATTGTCAAAACTTTCATTTCTGGGCAAACTATTCTTTTAATTGAAGATTTTCCCAAACAAAAAAAAAAAGAAGTAAAACGAGACCATGAGATTTGACATCTTTATTGTGTCATCCATTGCTGCCAATCAGCCCAAAAATGAGTCTCTGATTCAATGTGATCTTTAAGAGTTTAAGACAGGAGTGTACAGACCTTCAGTGACTGAGTGATTTTGGAGAATGAGGCAGAAAATAAAAGCTGAAGCAACATTCTCAAGTTCTCACCGACAGGTTAAAATATGACTTTAAATAGAAAAATATAATTCATTCGTTCTTTACATCATTCCACTTGTTTTTTTTTCTTTCTGTCTAGCACAAAAGCATTGCTGAAGCACATATATGAAGAGGAAAAGGACACTTTTAACCTAAAACATCTAGAAATTCTGTTAAGTACCACTTAAGAACAAGGTTCTGATCATAAACATTAGTAAATGCATGAGGTATCTTGAACGAACAAGTAGTAGTTTTAACAGCATTTATGAATAATTAATGCTAAATTATATAAGAAACTATTGTGCAATCATGTTAGTTCACAAAGCACTAAGTGTTAACATATATAACTTTTCATTTTAAAAATGTATTATATGTTGAAATGAACATCAACTGAGACTGAACAGTATTGTTCATTGTTAGTTCATGTTAACTAATGTTAACAAATGTAACCTTATTGTAAAGTGTTACCAGTAAATCAAAACCTTAAACAACTCTTTTAAATCATGGGACACTTTAAATCGACCTTATAAGAGTTGCCAAAGAAAGAGCAGCATGTTGCACAAGATACGTTTTTCCCAAACTTGCTTCTTTGTGATGTGTCCTCATTGGAAGGTGAGAAAGTCAAAAAGCACACAACAAAAACAGAAAACAATCACAAAATGTGGTGGTTAAAAAAGTGACAACCAGTTAACGACACGTTTAAATGAAGATGGACATGTTAGAATCCAAATTTCAATTTATTATCTACAGGATTTACCCAAAGTTCACCAAAAAGTAAGTTCATTATTTACTCATCCTCAAGAGTCACAAAATGTCCAAGCTGAATTTTTCCATCCAATGAAAGCATAGTGTCCTTTTTGGAGCTTTGCAGTCCGTCTTTTCTGTTCCAATGATGAAAGAAAATCATACAGGTTTGGAACGACATGAGGGTGAGTAAACCATGACAGAATGTTTATTTTTGGGTGAACTATTCTTATAAACAAAAACAGCAGCTAGTGGTTTGGACAAATAATGGCGTAACATAAGTCTCCTAATCTTGTGATCTTTTACACAAAATACACAAACGACACTAAGGAAACTACTACTAAGTTGAGAATGAAACTGGAAGAAAAACGTACAAGTGTATGCGCGAGCGCTAAATCACATATTGATCTTCAGCAGCGTCAGTTCAGGCAGTCTCGAAAAATAAAGTCCACGTCTTTGTACATTGTGAACTTGGTCAATGGACAATAACATGTCCTTGTTAAGGTGTTTTTCAACTCAAAAGGACATTCAACATGATGACAAATAGTCACAGTTTTACAAAACTCTGATTCGAAACAGTCTCTAGATGGACGGCTATAGTTTGTATGAACTTTCACTTGTTTTGTTGCTGTACAAAATGATTCCATGCAATGCTGCGTCTCTGAGCAACATCTGAAAAACGTATTGTTCCACAGACCAATGATTTTACAAGCTCCGCCTCCTCCTCTGAAATTCAGCCAATCGGATTAGGAGCTTTGTTTTACAGTAAAGTGCACTTCTTCAATCTGCTTCTGAAAGCATAGCGATACAGCCAGAGGACTCCAGCGACTGACTTCCAACACTTTCAAATAAGAGTTTTGGCCACTGTTTTAGAGAGGAAAATAATGTGCACTGCTTGATTTTCTTGTAATAAAGAATAAAAGGGCCATTCACACGGACATGTTCTTGCACCCAACTGCGCTACTTTACTTGTAATTTAAATGCAAACATGCACTAGATTGGTACATTTATGTTGTCATCTTGGATGTAATCGAATGACAAAGTAATTAGTTACTGTAATCTAATGACATTTAAGTTCTTTTAAATAGCTGTTTAGTTACTGTAATTTAAGCATAAAAGAATGGTGCAATTTTATATGTAAAATTCTTGTAATAGGATTAGAGTTACAGACTTGCGATTAAAGTAATTACTTAAGTAGATTATTTGGGCTACTCATATTTCTAAAATAATATTTATGTTTAACTGTTCATATGTACGTCTTTAGCGCATCAATATAAGAGGAAATATAGACACAAGTTTGAATTTCTTAAGCGGGAAAAAACATTTCTGTGAAAATGTATTAGTAATGTGATTACTTTTAAAATTAAGTAATCAGTAATCTGATACAGTTGGTCATATGATAACCACTGGTCGATCTCATTAAGACAGGGGTTGCAGAGTTTAGTCCCAGCCCTGCTCCAAAATGCCTCATTGTAATCCTCAAGCACTCCTGAAGACCTTGATTAGCTGCTTCACAGTGATTACTTCATTGTAAAATTAGCAATTGTTTCTGTTGCTTGCGTCATGAGCACCACATTTTTGAGACTTTGCTTGAAGTTTAAAGTAATATTTAAAACGTGATATGAGACACCTGCGTTTTGTTCCATTTAGTGTACGCTAGATATATATATCTTTGACTGTCATGACACATTTTGCTGTTTTTTCAGCATCTTGCATCATGAGCACCGGCTTTTTAAGACTTTGCTTAAAGTTTAAAATATAACATTAAAAATGTTTAGGAGACACCTGCGTTTTGTTCCATTTCGTGTATGCTAGACATATATCTAACCATTCTGACACATTTTGCAGTTTTTTCAGCATCCTACACCTTGAGGACGAACGTTTTTTAAGACTTTGCGTTTAAAGTTTAAAACAGTTGAATTAAAAACAAATCTAAAAAATAACTCGTGAGATTAAATGCTGTTGGGCTCACAAGCTTTTTTTAAACGGGGGAAGAAAAAAAAAAAAGTGTCCTGTGTGCATGGCCCCTAAAATTGTCAAATTGTTCTGATTTGGGTCTTTGTAGCATAAACCCACACTGTAAAATATGTGCTAATAAGACTCAGAACCTTGTAACAACGGATCTGTGTGACAATTGAATAAGGCTCCTACAATGTCTGGCAGTCTTCTTGTGCAAATTTATATAGCTTCTCAGGTAGATTCACCCTCAACTAGTTGCTTAAACCTCAACGGTTAGTAATGGGATGATCTCAAAGACCACAACTCGTAAACATCACTCTTATGGACTGTCCTTCAGGGCCTTCACCATTCTCCTCCGATTGTTCGAGCTCTCAGGGCTACCTAATGCGACCATTACTTTTGACAGGGCCCAGTTCTGATTTGGGGTCTGGGGACAAGGAGCTCCAAGAAGTCATAGTGCAGAGTCCTATGGTGGGACATAAAGAGGTCTGCTCAGAGCAGGTATCTCCGGTGACCCAGAAGGTCCCAACAGAACTGTCTACCCAGGCCTCCAGCGGCTTGCCCACTAGGGAGATCTTCTTCTGTGCCTCCTGTAGAGCGGGCTCACTGGGCGGCAGCTTCAACACATGGGAGAGCTGCTGAAAGCTTTGTTCCAAGTATACGTTTCCTGGAGGACCTGCATGCATCCAGCCATGGTCTTCTGAAGAGATAACAAGAGGGAGACAAGAATATAGTCACAGCAACAGATAAAAGTCAAAAGCATTAAATCAATATTTTTACAAGAAATTTCTGCAGCACTAAAATCAACAAACAAAACTGCAAAAACAATGAAATATAAAAGTTATATAATGACTCATCTTCAGTGTACGTCACAAGGCTTTAATCATTGATGTCTCACCTGTGCGTAGTGGCTCTCGTCCCTTGAAGGCCAGAGGCATGATCAGGAAGCGAGCTTCTGCTACTCGCTCCCACAGCCGCAACACACGCACCGTCCACACACCAGGCCTGAGAGGGCGCTGCAAGGGCGGCTTGTATTGAGTGAACTCTGCCTCCACATCTATGCTGATGTCATAGGATGCTGCAACTATGTGTGCTGGGTCGATCCACACTATGGTGGCTGTAAGGTTGGGACCGCGAACCCACTTCTGAACAGCCACCGGCTCGTCCAGGGGTCCCATCACACCGCCAAAGTTACGGAAGATTCGCTCCTTTGGATCCCATTCGGTTCCAACCTAGCCCACAATAGCATCCACAAAACAAAGATGACGTTGAAACCAACATG
Organism: Moxostoma hubbsi; assembly: GCA_032164185.1. Taxonomy (NCBI): domain Eukaryota; kingdom Metazoa; phylum Chordata; class Actinopteri; order Cypriniformes; family Catostomidae; genus Moxostoma; species Moxostoma hubbsi. The sequence continues at coordinate 9,087,609 of JAVLUX010000007.1, read as the reverse complement.
AAATAAACATGTTCCTCCTGGTCTTATTGGGCACGATTCCTTAATTTTGGAATGCAAAAACATGTCTGTCTTCTTAATCATCAAAATGTAATAACATACTCCATCACTAAAACAACTTTCATTTTCAGCTGATGTCCCAAATCCCTCTTAATTTTCAATATCCCATTTCATTCTGAAATATGTCAGATTATGGAAGTATAATGGGTTGCGAATGGCGTTTCATGTTGACTTCAATACATGTCAAATCTTCTTCAAACCCCAGACATTGCAACCCCCCCCAGTTCCTCTCACCTCAAGGTGTTTGAGTCTCTCAAACTCATGAAGGTTGTGCTCCAGCTGTAGTGTTGCCTGGGGAACGGCCCACACCTCCAGCATCTCCCTTGACCTTCCAGCCACATTCTGCACTTCCTGCCTCACCAGGTAACCTTGGAAACGGTCATCATAAAAATACAGGTGCACAGAGATTGGGTAGCCAATGGGCTCGAACCTGTGGAAGAATAATTAACTGAATTTAAACAACTGGATAGATAGATGGACAAACGACGTACAAAAAGATAGTGTTACAAAGTGTTACAGATAGACAAATGGATGGAAAGATAGACAGATAAACACGATTCGATAGATTAGTAGATGGTTCGAAAGACAGGTAGATGGATATATAGACATGTACACAGACAGATAAATAGACAGATGGGTAGACAGAAAGACAGACTTATGTCTTTCTGTAATTTCATAACATTCCCTCAAGCGTTTTTTTTAATGGTAAACTGACGACATTTGAAGACTTCAGTGTGCAGTAGTGCACATGCGCTCCTGCACTCCTGCGCTCACGAGATATCACAAACATAACATTACTGCATAAAATTTATTTCAAATTCAAAACAATTTTAGATCTTTTAGAACTGTCAACAACCAAAGGAAAAAATCAAGCATTATCAAGGAAAATTCAAACATATTTCAAACCTTGAAAACCAAACCTTTCAAGACTCTGTACAAACCCTGCAAACAGACAGGTAGACAGATGGGTGGATGGACACACAGATAGTCAGTCAGTCAGACAGACTAACTGACAGACAATTGAGTAAATAGACAGACAGACAGACAGGTAGATGGACAGAAAGGTAGACAGACAACAGACAGACAGACAGACAGGCAGGTTGATGGACAGATATAGACTGACAGACAGGTAGATGGACAGAAAGGTAGACGAACAAACTGACAGACGGGTAGACTGACAGGCAGCTAAACGGATAGATGGGTGGACGGACACACAGACTGACAGACAGACAGGCAGACAAACAGATGTGTTAGATTGACAGCCAGGTAGATGGACAGACAAACAGACATACAGACAGATGTGTTGATAGACAGACTGTGGCAGGGCGGAGGGTGGGGCCGGGTCGTGATGTTACACACCAGGCCCCTAATCGGGTTAATTAAGCCTCTGAGAGGGATAAGGGCCAACCGGAGACGGCAGTGCGACAGAGAGAGAGATTTACAGGCAGTTGCCCGACACCTGTGTGTGTGTTTGTCTTTGGTTAAATTTTATATTAAACTATTATTTATGTTATCAAGCCGGTTCTTGCCTCCCCCATTCCCTTTAATCCCTTTACACAGACATATTCTGACAGACAGGTAGATGGAAAGAAAGGTAGACAGACAAACAAACAAACAGACGGGTGGACAGACACAGACAGACAGACAGACAGACAGATGGGTAGATTGTCAGAAACGTAGACAGTCAGACAGATAGGTAGATTGACAGAAAGGTAGACAGACAAACAGGTAGACCGTCCTACATTTTGATACCAATGCCTTGCGACCTGCTTCAGTAAATGTTATATCACCCTCTTGTGGTCTCCCAACTCTATTACAGCATGTGACAATGAATTGCAAAGTATGCAAATTAGGCTTCTAATTTAAATGTTGGCTAATTTTAATATATCAATACCTCAAAAATATATCAATAAAATTATGTGCAGATCAATAATAGACATATCGATATTTTATTACATGCCTAGTAGACATTTCAACAGACAGATGGGCAGACAGGTAGACAGATAGATGGGACAGTTAGACGGATGGATGAATGACTGGACAGACAAATAAATGTATAGATGGGTAAACAGATCAACAGAGGAGTAGATGGTCAGACAGATGGATGAATGGGCAGATGGGATTCTCACCGGCAGGCGTCTGTACTGCTTTGAGTGTTCTCCTGTCTACGAAGGGCGAGTCTAAAGAATGACGAGTATGCAGTACGAGCCACATCATTCAGTGACGAGACCCCATCAGCATGCTCGAACAGACTCTCCCAGTATGCTTTCAGTGCCACTGTACCTGGCGGGTACTGCCCGTACAAATGAGTGTCCAGGATGTCTATGGCCTCTTGGTTCACAGTGGACTCAAATTTACGGGCAAAGAATGTGGGTCGTGTCAGCTGCTGTTGAGCAAGAAAAGAGGAGTTGGGGTAGAGTCTGTGTCTATGAACTGCGGTGATTTACAGCACACAACCATCATTTGCTAAGACCCATCAGTAGCGAAACTATTCTCTGATGGAACAAGTCTGAAATATTTGAGCATTCATATTACAACGTTATAGAGCACAACAGTCGGGTTCTCCAACAGCTCATTTTCTCCATTGAGAAATTGACAATATAAGTGAATCATGATTAAACCTTCACTTAAACATTGTCCAAAGTGGGCAATCACAGTTGCACTCTATGTGTACAAGACATTAACAGACACCCATTCGATACAGTGTCTGTCCTGACTCAATATGTCTGTGGGATGAAATAACTATACACTGTACCTGTATTCGAATGAGGTCTGCTGGTTTAAAGTCATTAGGTGAACAGCCGCACCAGTCCACTATGTGCTTATACTGGCACTTACAGCCCAGCTTCCTGTTCCAGTTGGTCACACGCAGGTTATTGTCCACAAGAGTCTCACACATGTGGCTGTTTCCCAGTACAGTGTGAAAGAAAGACTGAAAACCAGACAGAGGAATTACACAAATATAACCTCAGGGACACAGCGCTTGTGTTTACTGATAACTGCTGTGCCAATGGAATCAACTAGACTTATATAAACAGCTTTGACTTATGAACAGTGATATTCAACCAGAATTAATATACAACAGTAATGCAGGCCTGAAATGGAGGATGGAGTGAGATCTCTAAAGGGGTCATACAATATAATCAATTTGTATTGTATTTTTTTGCATTACTACATTATTTTCATGACAATTAAGCACATTATTCCCCAAATTGACATTTCTGTAATAGAGAAAAAAATTATATATTATTTAAATTGTATAATATTTCTACATTACATGTACATATTACATGCATTACAAAAAAAACAAAAAACATCTGGGCGCAGAAGTTCTTCAGATTTTGGGTCGAAAGTGTGCCTAATGTAGATTCCCCAGGGAAAGTTAAAGTATGTCCACATCAAACTCATTTCAAAAATACAAATTCTGCTTCCATTATATGGCCCCTTTAAAGAACAAGTCCCAACTGCTGGAATAGCAATATTTGAGCAAACAGAATCAGAAGATGTGAATGAGTGCAAAGATGGTGCAGTACCTCAGCAGGCAGAAGAGCGTAAGTGTAAAACTGCTTGAGCCCCATCACCAGGTCATCCTGAGAGTTCACCACATACTCCACAAACCTCCGTGTGAGGGAGAACCAGTCCGAGCCTCCAGACACCTCCAGCCCCTCAGGGATGGTGCGCTCGCCTAGACGCCACATGTGGTTGTCACATTCATGGAACAGGCGATCCAAACCCTGCTTTTTAATGAACCTACATGACGAGAGAGACTAGGATGTTGACCATTGTCACCAAAATTTAATTAAATTGTTTTGCTACAAAAATGTCAAGGCAGTATAATTGTCCTCAGAAGGTAACTAAATTCCTCTAAAGAAAACAACTAAAACCTTAAGTCGTTTGGCATACTCGTTTGTTATTATTTATTTAAAAAGAATAATTAAGCATTTTTATTTCAAAATATTATTAACATTTGAAAAACTTTTTACCACCAAATCAAACGTCAATGTGGCATAACCAAAAAATATTATTAACATTTGAAAAACTTCTGTCCATCAAATGTCAATGTGGCATAACCAAAAAATATTATTAACATTTGACAAACTTTTGTCCACCAAATGTCAATGTGGCATAACTGAAAAATATTATTAACATTTGACAAACTTTTGTCCACCAAATGTCAAGTGGCATAACTGAAAAATATTATTAACATTTGACAAACTTTTGTCCACCAAATGTCAATGTGGCATAACTGAAAAATATTATTAACATTTGACAAACTTTTGTCCACCAAATGTGGCATAACCAAAAAATATTCATACATTTTGAAAAACTTTTGTCCATCAAATGTCAATGTGGCATAACTGAAAAATATTATTAACATTTGACAAACTTTTGTCCACCAAATGTCAATGTGGCATAACTGAAAAATATTATTAACATTTGACAAACTTTTGTCCACCAAATGTCAATGTGGCATAACTGAAAAATATTATTAACATTTGACAAACTTTTGTCCACCAAATGTCAAGTGGCATAACTGAAAAATATTATTAACATTTGACAAACTTTTGTCCACCAAATGTCAATGTGGCATAACTGAAAAATATTATTAACATTTGACAAACTTTTGTCCACCAAATGTGGCATAACCAAAAAATATTCATACATTTTGAAAAACTTTTGTCCATCAAATGTCAATGTGGCATAACTGAAAAATATTATTAACATTTGACAAACTTTTGTCCACCAAATGTCAATGTGGCATAACTGAAAAATATTATTAACATTTGACAAACTTTTGTCCACCAAATGTGGCATAACCAAAAAATATTCATACATTTTGAAAAAATTTTGTCCATCAAATGTCAATGTGGCATAACTGAAAAATATTATTAACATTTGAAAAACTTTTGTCCACCAAATCAAATGTCAGTGTGGTGTAACTAACAAAAGTTTTATTAAAATAAAAAAAAATAAAAAAAACGTGTATGCCAAAACAAATGTCAGTTTTGTATAACCAACATGCAGGAAAGTTTTTAATTGTATGACAAAATATTTTTTGTTGGTTACACCACACTGACATTTTGTCGAAATATGGCAAGAAACCCATAAAACAAAACATTATATTACAAAGAGGATCCCTGTAGAAAAATATGAAATCATTTGACCTTTTTATGACATGGCAAAGTTAGTTAAGGTTGCCAAATGGTAATCTCCCCCTTTACATTGAAAACTGATGTTTGAAAAAATTATAAATATCTCAGGAAAATGTGTGCAAAGTTGTTTACCTTAAACCAATTGACACATGACTCATTAAGATGAAAACAGAGAAGTTCACCAAACTAATGACAACAAGATAAATGCAAAGATAACGTTTCTAGAAATTTGGCCAATTTACTTCAAAATGTACATTTAAATTATTTTTCCTGTTCTTTATCTCAGACAACCTTATTTGTCTCTGACCCACAATTAAAAGGAAGCGTCTGTGATGCATTTTAGATGTGTTTACTTCCAGAACAGTCAATGATCTACCTTGCATTTTCTCTGCCGTGAGACTTTAGGAAGTTCTTGTCACGGTTCTGGGAGAGAAACACCACCAGCTCATCGTTGGTCCTGTTTGAGTCCGATAGTGCAGGAGCAGAAAAAAGAGAGACAAAAAAAATGAAGGATTAAGTCAGAGATGTAGCGCTGACAGCAGGGTGCGTGGGTGAATGTATAGACGTCTTCTGGAGGGATTTATCTGCTGCTGACAGGATTTGGTCGACATCAATGTCTGCATGTGCATCAAGCCACATACAGCTATTAAACTTTTTTAAGCTTGCTTTTAAAAAAGAAAACAGCACAGAGTTCTGGAGGGATTCTGAACTATTAACGCGCTGATGCATAACGGAAATCTTCCCAGAACAGACTGCAAAGATAGAGAGAGATTTTCCTGCTTCATCATGCTTCCACGCAACTCTGAGCTAAAACCTGCAGACACAAATCTTCCTCTCTTCTTGAATATTAAGATCTAATGAAATGCCTAGGGTTAGGTACTCATCATTTACACAATATCATCAATTCTCTTCCAGCATTTTATATAAGAATTGGAAGTATATCGGCACCATATTGCTTATCAGCCATTTTGTAAGGGAGCAAAATAAATCTACACCATATCAGTTATTAGCCGATTTTGGCAGATTCTATAATCTGTATATTGAATATTTAGTTGTGAACTGTCATTTCCACCTAATTTTAGGATTTAGATGACTTTTGCCATCATCTGGCAATAGCTTAAAAGGCATAGCGAGTTTATGGCAAATATAGTAAGTTGCTATATGCATATATCAATGGCAGTGCTGTGTGCATTCATGCATTAAAATGAGTTAAGTTCATTGCTTAAAACAAGTTTACACAACTTTTAATAATGTCACTTGAAAATGTTCAAAAAACGTATTTCAGCTCTGAATTATGTTTGTCTAAATTAAAGCGCTAATTTTTAAAGGGGATAAAAAATAAAGAACATAAATGTGAGTCGGCAGTGTGTGTACACAACCACCCTACAATCAGGGCTGGACTGGGAAGAGAAATCGTCCTGGGATTTTACATAGAAAGTGGCCAAAAGTTGTTTGGGGGTGCTGTCCTTTAATGCACATCGCGGCGGCGTTTTGTGCTCAGTTCTAACGTGGCGGCACATTTTAGCTTATCGCGGGCCATTCGGTCCATTTCGCGGCCTACCCACCGGCCCACTCTGTTCTTCCGATGGCCAGTCTGCCCCTGATGGGCCCCAAAATGCATCGGCTCACCGGGAAAATGTCCAGTATTCCAGATTACCAGTCCAGCCCTACAATGTTAAAAGTACACCCACTCGTCTTTTTTAAGAGTCACTGGTCGACTTATTGTCCAGATAACTCACCAACTTGTCGACTTTGAAAAAATGTGTTTTGCACATCCCTCCCTATTCACACCAATAACAGAGAGGTCTCTCACACATTTGCTAAAATAAATTTGAAAGGTGAAATAAATAGCAGTGGAAAGTACATCATTAGCTGTGAGCTGACCTTGTGGGGAAGTCAGTGGCGCTGAGGTTGATGAAGAAGTCCCATTTCCAGTCCGGCATTGAGAGCAGATCATGCATGCTACGCAGGTATGCCTTCAGCAGACTGGCCCCTCCCCAGATGGTGACCATACGCCAGGGTGTGGTTCTCACATTGGGGTAAAGCTCCGCTATCTGCAGCACCTCCCGATGCATGTAGTTTGAACGCTACAAGAGACAATATAATGGTCTTCAATGGCCCTATAAGAATAAGCTTTTCAATCAGCAGAGATGATCAGTTATAGTTCCCTAATATGCAAAGCAAAAGATCACACAAAATGTAAAGAATTTAAATGATTTAACTTTTAGGGTAAACTACTGTTGCTATTTCTTTAATATTAAAAGTGCAGTTGCTCTTGGATTCTGAGTGAGTTCTAGCTGTCAGAAAAGTTCGGGCAACTTTTCTCAACTGCTGGGACTGTGCTGGTTTCCTGTCAGGAATTTAGTTTCACTTTAAAAGAACTTACTTTTTAGAAGCTAAAACATGAAATAACTTCAAATTAAACTCTAGAATCAAATGAGATAGGCATATTGAGGGATATATATATATATAGATATATATATATATATATATATATATATATATATATACACACACACACACACACACAGAGAGAATCATATCAAGGTGTGAGAAACTTTTCTTTCAATAGCAGGCAGCGTAAACGGGTTCTGACAACCTTCAGCTCTCCAACGCACACACACACACACACACACCTTTGTTCTCCAGAGTGAGCTGACTGACCCTGACATTTGTCTTTAAAAGCCATGTTTTCACACTAGAATGAATGTGAAGCACTATAACTTGCATCTTTGGATGCTCCTGGTCACACATTATTATAGTATAATGCATTTCTCATAGTTACAGGTCTATGAATAAATTGACTTCGGAGAGCAGTATGCATTCTTCGCACCACTTGCAAGGAAACCGCAGCCAGGATATGCAAGTGCCTTGAGGTTAGTAATTAGGGTGAATAATTAATTAGGGATGTCTCGATACCGATACTGGTTTTGTGCCACTCTTTTGGCCAGAAATGAAGAGCCCAGGCTGAAGTGGAAATGAGAGAAGCAAAATTGCTTGTTCCAAAAGTAAAAATCACATTTATAATCACATATTGATTTTCAATGGTAAATTATAAACCTTTATGAGCTCAGAGGTTGTTTATCTATTGCTTATGATATATATACACATATATATCGCCTTTAATAGCAGAATACCCATTGAACATTACCAGAACATTCCAGCAGAGAAAGTTTCAGAAATTAGAGAACCACGGCCAACAAAGCCAGCAAAATAAGCCCGGAAGCAACAGCCCACTCCCATGACACACTAAATGATGCAAACGAGTCAGTCTCCCTTATATATGTGTGTATATTGGAATATTTCGCAATAAACGTAAAGTATATTGTTTCTATACTTCTAATCAACATCCTAAAATCAATAGTTTTATATATTTCCTTAGATTTATTTTTCCAATTTTGTCATTCTCAATGCTTCATGGGATTGTAGTCTGTGCCCTCATGAAAGACGGTAAGTACACAAACTTGTACCTTTGTCTTTTTGCCGGATTTTCAAATACATTTTTGCCTTGAAAATGTAATGTTGTGATTTAACTCAGAGCTGGTTAGTTTGGTTCATGCTTTACAACTCTTTAATGGAGGATTTTATGAAAAGTCTATGAAAAAAAAAATCGGAAAAATGGGAAAAATACTTCCAGAACACAAGACGGCTAAACAAAGTGGGCGGGCACCACTACGCTCCATAACGATCACCTGTTGCTTGTAACCACTCTCAGTAAATTAACGCTCTCCTCGCTCTTCTTCTCGAGATACCAATCTATACCATACAAGGTGATTTTTAAATCAGATTTTAAAGTAATGGAGCAGTAGGTTTAAAGTTAATTTAAGGACAAAAAAATTGACTAAATGTAACCCTAATTATCAGATAAACTTAAGTTTAAGATTAATCTATACTGGGGCAACCCACACTCACTTAATAAAGTAAGTCAGCTCTAAATGAGAAACAAGCATCGTATTGGTAAGTACCGAAAAGGAAGTATCGGTCCTTGTTCTCTGTCTCCAAAAATTGGTATTGGGACATCCCTATAAATAATGAAAGAATTTTAATTTTCATCTTAACTATCCCTTTAAAAAAAATAAAACCTATTGGGTTCAATCTTACCTTGTCCACATGGATGTAGTAAAAGTGGTCTTTGTGATAGATGGCTTTAAGGAGACGCTTCAGCTGTCGGACTGCTCGCCCGTGAACCACCAGCACAAATACCACCCTGACAGGGTTCTCCACCTTGGAGAGGTCAGTGTCGAAATCTACATTCTGGACAGCACTGGAAATTACTAAAGAGAGACGAGGAGATAACAAATGACTAGATGTCAATCATAGTAACCTTTAAACGTGATTGGATGTGACAATGCAAGATGTTAGTGCAGGAATGTACTTTACACAATTATGCAGATGCGAACGCTTGGTCAATGTTCTATGAGCGAAGGGTCTCCATGAGCATATATAACATATGCTTTTATGTTACTGTGGTGGTAACAAACCTCAGTACTCAAAAGGGCGAGTTACCTTTAAATGTCAGCATCATTAAAAGTGTTATTATTCAAGAAGTTGGTAAACATGTCAACATACTTAATGTGCACTCTTACTTGGGCAGATTAGGCACACAAATTGCACCACTTAAGGTCATCCAGGTTTTGAGAGTCATCTTTTCTACTTCTCAGATCACGGTGCGATCTCTACTAGTAAGCTTATAAAATAATTTAAACTCAAATCAGTTTCATGTCTTCTTAATTTACTCATTTAGATTACTTTAGATTTACTCACAGATTATCATTATTTTCTAAATAAACACTAACTGAACTCCAACACAAAACAGAGGTGGATTTTAGCTATCATTTTCTCTCTTCTTACATAATTTTAATACAAATTTTTTTTATGTCCATTTATTTGGTAAATAGGTGTGTAATAAGCAGAATTATGTTCAGTCAGCATGTTGTTATACCAAGACAGTAGTTGACCTGAAAGAGAAACCCGACTGTTGAATTAGTTTACATTCATTTCTGCTATGACCTTGTCGTAACGCAGATAATGCAATGTGTACTTGCGTTGAGTTATCAATTGCGACTGCCGAGTTATACATCAGACAGGCTCGAGATTGCATAGATTTCATTTGCTGTCATGTATGTTTGAGGCATTAAAAGAGTTTCATTACCATGCTGTGAACAGAACTGAGGCAGAGACTGTGGCATGAGCTGTCCTGCTTGGTGCTGGCATACGATGTTGGCGATCTCTTGTTTACACTGCCGTGAACCCGCACGGTGGAGGGCAGATAGGGCGTCCTTTCCGGAGATCTCACATTTGGGAACAAAGTTACTACTTTGAATTTGAGGCGCACCCTCAACGCTGCCTGGTTCTCCTAGTGCCACTAGATGGATTTTAGCCATTTCGCCTGTCCGTGTCTCGCTGAAATTACGGCTACTAGAGGGATCGTAGTGTCCAACTTTTTCCACAACCACTCCATCATCTGGCCCGCCAAGACTCTTATCCTTCAAAGAGGGCTTGCTTCTTCGTCTAGACCCATTTCTGATAATCCTGGTCACAGTGGGCCGATCCAGGCGCTGCTTCCACTGGCTGTGGTTTGCCCCAGAAAGGCTGTTTTGAGCCACAGGGTTCATTTTGTGGTCTTGCCCATTGTGGTTGGGCAACTTTGATCGCCTGTGCTTCCGCTAAGAATGAAACAGTAAATAAATTAGACATGTGTAGTATGTGACATCATACTAAGACTTGGCAATATATCAAATATCCACAACGATTTTGATGGCGATATATATTTAAGTAACATTGTGAATTTTGCAATCATCTTAATTAGTGGTCGACGATATATCGCCGAGAGTGATAAATCGGCCGATGTTTGGTATGTTTAAATGATCACTGCGAAACCCCACCACACACACAAATACACGCACATACTCAGTGCTGTCACCATATAACTCAGGTGTCCAACTGACTTAATTTCAAGAGGCCCGTGAGCTAATTTTTCAATTTTTTGATTGTAATTGTAGGAATATGTTTTGTTGTTTTGTTTGCTGTTAGAAATTCCAAGAGAAGAATCAGCAGAGTCTGATGAATGGAATCTGTAAAGACGACCCAACTTATTCACACTGTCAGAATATTTCAATTTAGCCCTATAAAAATTAGGTGTTCATTTTTTCCACAGTTGTTAATTTCATAATTTTCATCTGCATCCCAACCTCAAAATCAATGCTGTACTGTCAAATGTGCATTTCAATGCACATAACATAATATTATTTGCATGGGTGCTACCAAAGCAGGTGCTGGTGCCACATTTTCAAATGGGCACATGAGGGCACAAATAAACCCTGATGTGGCTTAGGCTGAAATAGTTTGACACCCCTGTTTTAGACTATTCCTCGACCAACGCACATTAGTACGGGTCCAGCATTGCAGGCTTTTAGACGCGCGCACAAGAGCACCACTGCTGCACCACTAGCGGAAATAATGGACTTGTGTGGCCTAACTATTTCTGATCACTAAAGGGGAACCATCTGGACTATTTTGAATAATTTTTGAACATAAACATGCACTAGACAGATGTCTTTGACCATTGTCATGTATCTCGGGCCGCTTTTAAAAGATGTGGTGACAAGTTACATCTCTTAAAAGGAGACACCATTCTGTATCATCAGCTGCTCTACCTGTTGCTCTTTTGAGCACAAATGTTTATTTGTGTTGTTGGCAGTAGTGGTGCTGGCGATTGCAGCGCAAATTGGAACAGGACACCCGTTTACAGTCAGCACGCCACATCGGACGCAGTGTTGACAGCATTATTGATTAATAATGGGGGTTCTATTGCTTATTATGTGATTTGCATCTCATGTCCAGTGTACACAGGGTGTGAGTGTTAACAGTTGTGCTTGAGATGAAGAGTTTAATATATTTGGATGAAATGTGTTGTGTGTTAACACTGAATTTTAGTTTTATAATGTTTTGGTGCTTGTTCATTCTCTTCAGATTGAGTTTCATATATATGATTTTAAGGGGCTGCATGATGTTAGCCAATCAAACAGTGGGGATTTACACTGAAGTTTTAAGGAGACACTTAGACCAAAACCGAGCGTTTCAGACAGAGGGCCATTGACTGTTTTGGTTACAATAATCCAAATAATCCTACACTGTGCTTGCAAGTGTTTACTTGTTCTTTGGATTTTTTCGTTGTTGTATTCTTCTGTATTTTTGTTGTAAAAATGTTTTTTTAAATGAATACTTCCTCTATTATAGTGTTGTCACATTTTACAACATGTCTTAGGCCTGAGTGGCTTCATGTTTGGATGTTTATTTACAGTATGCCGGCTGTGTAAAATGTTTGCATGAATCTGATTTTCTTATCATCGGGGTCTCTCTTCCCTCCATCAAAGACATTTACAAAAAACACTGCATTCGCAAAGCAACCAGCATTGTAGATGACCCCACACACCCCTCACACAAACTCTTCACCCTCCTGCCGTCTGGCAAGAGGTACCGAAGCGTTCAGGCCCTCACGGCCAGACTGTGTAACAGCTTCTTCCCCCAAGCCATCAGACTCCTCGACACTCAGAGACTGGTTTGACACACACACACACACACACACACACAAACACACGTCCTGAGTTGCACTTTAATTATTGTCACTTTATAGCTGTCTGCTACCTCAATAACGGCTATGTGCATAGAACACTATCTCATAGTATGTTATGTTTACATTTGGCATTTTTACTAACTGTCATCTTTTTGCACTACTGTGTACTGTTCGGCGCTGCACTGTCTCTCATTGTGTCTATTGTCCCGTTCATTGTTAGTAATTTATTGTCCTGTACTTTTTGCACATGCTTGCACATGCACTTTATATAGGTATTTGATATAGGTATTTTATTTAGACTGTGTAGTCTCATGTGGTTCTGGGTTTGTCCTATGTTGTTTTATGTAGCTCCATGGTCCTGGAGGAACGTTGTCTCGTTTCACTGTGTACTGTACTAACTGTATATGGTTGAATGACAAGAAAAACCATTTGACTTAAACTCTGTTCATGCCAAAACAAATGCAATAAAACTTGATTCTCTGAGGAGGGATTCTGTTTTAGAATGTTTCATACTGTTTTAGATAATTCATACTCCAAGAACAAAACTTGTTGACGTTTCAGGGAGCCCAGAGGCAAAAATATGTTTGTTGCTTCCTTGGATTCTGGTGGAACTATTTTTAGCCACATTAACTCATTTAATGGAAAGAAGTGGGAGGAAGCAGGGATTCATTAAGAGGATAGTGACTAAGAGAAGGAGGTTTGGGTGAGAGCTCAGCACAAACACAAAAAAAAAACACTTGCTGCCATTAAATCAAAGCAAAATCTGCCTCTACAGATAAATAAAGGTGAATTTAATGAAACCTCTCAAAGCATGTCCATGTTTTGCATTGTGTCATTATTGTATGATAATTCATCAATTTTTCACCCAAATTCTCATTGCCAAAATGTACAAAAATTAGTTGTCCAGTGATCGGTCCAATACCAGTATCAAGAGAGCAGGATGACTGATGGACGATATACTTGTAGTACTAAAACTTAGGCCCAAGACATCTTAATGATAACAAATAAGACACGACATTGCTGAATTAAAAATTCCTATTTCATATCATATTTACTCATAATTCACTAAAAATATTTAAAAACAGAAAAAGTGCACTATCCATTGACAAAACTGTTGGTAGATTTTGCCCCTAGATGGAACGACAACTTCTTGTAATTTGGCATATGGCACATTTATCAGTTGATACCAATAATCTCAAAATGGCCAATTTACGGCAATGACAGCAACTCTCAGAAAGTCTCTTGCCATCGTGCTGATGCTCAAATCATTACTTTGTCAACCTAGGGATGCCAGAAGTGCTGGTACTTTAGTACCAAATGAATACTACAATAATAAAAAAGTAACAATATTAGTCTTTCTATAGTATTGGTAGAACAGAGTACCGCCACCACAGTGACCAGCGATAACTTGCCCTTTCGTTCTGCACTGATTGTTTTTGGACAATCTAAAATATCTCAATTCAGCTGCATGTTTCTGATCAATCCAGGATGCACCTGAGCGCATGACTGCACACATCTCAATGCATTGTTCGATGCAAGGCTGTGTTTTAATCAATGACAATGTGAAAATGCAATCTTCAAAAGAAGATGGGAAAGGGCAGTGTTTACTACCAGCCTCAACACAGCTTGGGTGCCAGATATCGAACTCTGTGTGGACCTCCTGCCATGCTGGGCGTCTGTCCCAGCACTGAGGCTGCTTCAAACTGAATCAAGAGGCTACTATTGCTAGACCTCCTATTTACAGAAAATGTTTGTCTAACCATTGGTGGATTCTCCATGTCTTTGCAAAAATAAGCTCTCTGCCTTCACAGTGAAAATATTCTTAATACCTACATTGTTCAATTGATGGCACAAGATGGTTGACTCTTTGTTTCTATCAGAACTGAGAATTTGGTTAAGTTTATTGGACCGATTGAAACAGATTAAAGGTCTTTTCAGACCAAAGGCGACACGATTATGAGAGGCAAATCACTAAAGAAAGGCCCTTTCCCATAGAAAGCAAAGTGAATGTTTTCCATTAGCACATTCACACCTTTACAATAGGTGGCTCAACGCACCTCTGAGCTGGTCCGCCCTCCGCCCATCACCGGGTTAGAAGAAATCACCGCGACCACAAAGACTTATAAGCACATTCGGAATTGGGCATGCCAAATTGGGAGAAAAAAAGGGAGGGAAACTCATGAGAATCATGAGAAGCAGTCATGTGATCCATTCAACCCAAACAATCAAGATGGCGGCCCATGTTTTAGCAGCATTGTTGTGCCTTCTATTCACTTTGATAGCTTTGTTAAAGATACATTTTACTTTGTACACCCTTCACATTGCATTCCTTCAAAGGCAACGGGAAGTTTACTCGGAATTGCTGTCCGGCGACGAAACAGGAGGACAATTGCATTTCAGACCGTACATGGAAGGGAGATTTTTTTCCATGGACAGTAAGGGGAATGAAATGTTTTCATACATTTCAGTGCGAATGAGCAACTTTTGGAAAATGCTTGAAAACGGCAGTGTGGACTAAGAGTATTTCAAAAATGAAAATGTAATTTTCATATGAATCTGGATGAATGTGGAAGTAGCCTTAGACTACAAACTTCCAACTCTGGTAAAAAAAAATTTTTTTGCAGTGCCGCTGTAGATTAGACACAAATATCCGTCCAAAAACTCGATTTGTGAGGTTGACTAGTGTTAGGTCCTGTTATTGTCTACATTTCTGGCTTTGTACTCTGCTATGTGTATGTGCATATCCCGTTAGTGCTCCGTTCTTTTCCAGATGTCGGCAGAGGTGAGTAAAGTAGCCAAAGACTTTACTCAAGAAAAAGTACAATTATTAAAAAAAAACATTATTACTCAAGTAGAAGTAAAATAATGTTCAAATTACTAGAGTAAGAAAGTATCCAATAAAAAGAATACTTAAGTAGTGAGTAACTAGTTACTTTCACATGTAACATAATGGATGTATACTCAGTATCAATATACAAAGTATTTTTTAAACTATTAATTCTCCTCCCTGCACAGTAGGTGGTGAGATGCAAGAATTTAATCATCAAAAACACAAGAAGAATGTGAAAGTGGAGATTTATTAGTAAAAAAAGATTTTAAATATTGATCAGTTTCTCACCCCCACTTATCATATTCCTTCTTAAGACATGGATCGAACCACTGGAGTCATATGGATAACTTTTATGCTGACTTTATATGTTTTCTGAGCTTCAAAGTTTTAGTACCCATTCACTTGCATTCTAGAATAAACTAACAGAGCTGAGATATTCTTCTAAAAATCTTTGTGTTTAGCAGAAGAAGAAGAAACAACATCTGGGATGACATGAGAGTGAGTAAATGATGCAAGAATTTACATTTTGGGAAAATACATAAAGTCCAGTAAACATAAAAAAGCTAAAATCAATATTTGGTGTGACAACCTTTGCCTTTACAACAGCCCCTTTTCTCCTAGATACACCTGGACACAGATTTTCTTGGATGTTCAAAGCTTCTTGGAGAATTCACCACATCATATATATCTATTTAGCCTGTCTCATTTACTTCTGTCTCTTCATGTAATCTCAGACTGACTCCATGATGATGAGATCTGTGCTCTGCGAGAGCCATACCATTTGTTGAAAGGACTCTTGTTCTTCTATTCAATTCAATTTGCAAACGGAATGTTGAAATCTATAATTGATATTTCCTACTGATACACTAAATACAGGTTATATAAATTAACCATCTTAAGAACATCTTTTTTTTTTTTGTAAAAAACAATTATGTGCCCAAGACTTTTTCGCAATTGGCAGGGCAAGACATTTGCACTTCACACGGACGTTTACAAGGATTTATACAGTACACACTATGTTGCAGTGCCGATATAAAAATGCAAACTTAGAAACTGAGGTCATAAGAGCCCACAGTTACAGATTCACACTAAAAAAAGAATGAATATCACCATGACACAGACAAGCCCACATTTCGCAAATCACTCAAACTTACCACACTGTTTTTTTCAGTTGCAATTTTAACCATGAAAAATATCCTTGTCTTGGTGTAAAATGAAGGCATTGTGTTACGTGAAGAAATGTTTGTTTTGTAACATTGAACGTGACTCGAGTGAAAGCGTGCAACTGTGAAGATCCACTGATCAATTAAGGAGCGATTGGCTCCTATAGGGGGAAAAAAACAGGCGCCAAATTTATTTATTTATTTATTTTTATTATTTTTTTTATTTATTTATTTATTTATTTATTTTTTTTCCCCCATTTTTTAACTCCTTCCATTCCTTTTCGTCCCGCAGCTCGCTAACAGTGTAGTCTGTGGAGCATTCTTCGCAATTATGTGATCACGTGCATTTTTTATGCTTGTTACTGTCACCTGTTTTCTCACAGTCTCTTTTTTGAAATGGTTAGTTCCTGCAATGAACTCCGTTTTCCCCGCTATTTCTTTGATATAAACTTTTGTAATGTATCTCGGGAAATGTAATGCAAATTTTAAAATCAAAGGGAGTAAACTTTTACTGTCGCCAATGGCGACCTTGACAGAAATTACACTCACAAATAAATTTATTTGGTCACAAATGCGACCATTTTTAGTCGCAGTTTGGAGCCCTGCACAAGGATGATGATTTATCGACTTTATAGACATTACATTTTTATCGTCTGTTAATGCTGAACTTCTGTAAAGCTGCTTTGAAACGATGTGTGTTGTGAAAGGCGCTATACAAATAAAATTGACTTGACTTGACTTGTTTCAGGAGTCCCATTCAAAAATCTCAATTTACGCATTTATTAACACTTAATGTACCGACATGAACAAAGTAAAAGTACATTCTTTTCATCAGAAAGTTACTTGAATAAGAGTGAAAAGTACCCACCATAAAACATACTCATAAAAGTAATTTTCCCCAAAAAGTTACTCAAGTGAATGTAACAGAGTAAATGTAGTGCGTTACTACCCACCTCTGGACGTCATCAATTGGAACATTGGTTGCTCCACTTTGCGACAGCAATTGGTGGTTCCTGATGGCAATCTAATAACACCTGTCTGCTGCCTGTCAGATGTGTTTCCCTGACTCTCGCCAGTCAGCAGACTAAACACAGCATGCTTTTGATGTACATGTTATTTCTGAGACTAGTTATTTGACTTTGAAGCAGCCTGTTTTGTTAAATCCAGTTTAATACTGTTTTGTTAGAGTAGGTAGGTAAGTCTCTTTGTATCTTTATATTTTTTATTCTCAGGGTAATTTATTTTATTTTCTAGATTATATTTTGTTTGTTATTTTGGGCCAGGGGTCACCCTGAAGTCATTTTGCCTGATGCTTTTTGATGCTTAATAACAATAATAAATTATTGCTTAATTATATACTCTTTGTTCTCTAGTCTGATGTTTGAGCGAGAGTCATCCCCTTTCATCTTTATTGAGTCCTACCCCTAGGGAATGTAATAAATATTCTATGTGGACTTTACCTTTTTAAAGAGATTCGTTTTGACAAGCAGATTCTCAGAGAGGGTGTTAATATCCTGTGCTTTAGCCTTTTAACTGGGGCTGTTAATTATTAATCGATCACCGATTGTTTGTCCGTTAATAATTTAATCGATCAAGAATAGTAATTTAACAAACAAAAGTAACTGGGAAACTCTTAGGGCACGGTTACATTTACCTTCACATGGCAAAATTCCATTGGCGAAATACAGTCATTTCAATAGGAACCGTGCATTGTGAATTTTGTGCGATGGCCTTCTGGTGGCGAATTTTTTTTTACGTTTGTTGAACTTTGACAGGCTAATTCGCCATTTTGACCAATAGGAAGTTGCTTGTTTTGGCAGTAACCTCTGTGGGGGGGTGTTTTGTACACCGCTACTCTCAATATTCACAATAGACAAGGATATAATTTTAACGGCGAGATAACGGAGTATAAAGTGCAGCATTAAAAAGAGGCTGCTTGGCAACACGTTTTTTGAACGCACACAACTTCCACCCATGCCTTCTTCGCCTGCGGAACTTTAAATGATTTTGAAAAGCATTGATGATGCTGATGTACTCCGCCAAGATCAATGGATCGTATCACATCGCATTTGTGCTTGTTTAAATTGGGAGCATAAG
Source organism: Moxostoma hubbsi (assembly GCA_032164185.1). Taxonomy (NCBI): domain Eukaryota; kingdom Metazoa; phylum Chordata; class Actinopteri; order Cypriniformes; family Catostomidae; genus Moxostoma; species Moxostoma hubbsi. The sequence continues at coordinate 9,068,733 of JAVLUX010000007.1, read as the reverse complement.
CAGAGACTGCTTAGCTGAAATGGAGCACTTGTATTAAAATTAATGGTAGAAATTAAAATGCCCAGTTTGGTGGATGTAGAAAAGGAAGTCCCACCTTACAGTTAAAAGAGTCAATCAGACATTGACACAGATACAGACATTGCCTGTCAGTCAACTCGAAAACAGCCTGAAAAATGACATTTTATAGTGTGATCTGAGCAAAAGCAGCACATTTTATGATACCATTGTTGTAAGAATGAACTGTTTATTTGAAATATGTGCTTTGTCTATAATCTTGACCAATCACTTTCCCCATTCAAGTAGACAGGAGCTTTGTTTATTACAATTGTAACTGATTTTTCATTCAATTACACAGCTTTTACTTTATATACTTTGGTGTGAGAGCGCTAGTGTATTTTACTCGATGAGAAGACTATCCCATCTGAATGATGCTTTGGACATATTATATTATGCATAGTACTAATATTTCATAAGTTATGAAAACATGCACATAAAATATGTGAGTACAATTAAAAGACTTGCAGCTCTTCTGACAGAAAGATCCCAAAAAGAATTCAAAACCAAGAATTTATGCAATGCACAGACAAGACTGTTCAGAAAATGTCTTATTCTGTGGTTTGGACAATAATAATAATTAAAAAAAAAAAAACTTACCACAACTCTACACTGGTATGCCAAAGTGGCGCTGGAAATACGTAACGGGAGAGGGAGGAATAACAAGCAATTCCCACCACTTCCTGCTGTAGGCACAACACAGCACGTTTGGGTTTGTGCCATACATCTGCTGCCCACACAAAAAACTATGGATTGTGGGAATAGGAGGACCAGCCAGCGATCAGTGGGTTTCTCTATTAGCAACTGCTTGGACTTAGAAGCTCTGTAGGTTTTACAAGTGAAGCAATGTCTCTGCTCCAAAACCTAGTGAGCTTAGAAGGCAGCTGCCCATGTAGGCAGTCGACAGAAAGTCAGCTTGCTAGGTTTTGGAACAGAGCTTACCTAAAACCCTGTCTGAAAGTATCTTATACCCACAAAATTTACAGCAGGGAAGGCAACATTAAACAGCACCATTTCATAGCTGACAGAGTCAGTGCACACTGCCTTCCTTCAATAATTTCAATGAAAAAAGCAACTCGCCACAGAACAGGGGAGATTCAGGGAAGACATATGGGCCATTAGTTAATGTTATTACCACTGTTTCCACATTGGGTGCATGTTGCACATTTAAGCAGGACAGGTTAAACTGACATCACATAACCTGCAGTAATTCATTCTTTGGTCAGAGAGCAAACGCTGCAGAATCAATGGCTTCTTTCATCACACTGAGACTCACTACAGAGACAAAGGTCAAAGCAGACTGAAGATTGCACTGCAGTAGGAATGAAAAGAATTTAGCACATTTCTTGAGTTAGGATCAGCTTAAAACAATAAAATGGGGCTTGGAGGTAAAAATGGCATATAAAGTGTCCCAGATATTTTTAAAATGTGGTGGCAAAAATTGAAGGCACTCTGCTGACGGTTAGGTTTAGGGTTGGGGTTTGGGTGTAAATTTGCAACAAAAATAAAACTTGCTTTTGGCGCCACTCTGTGGACATTTCACTTGGAGAGTGGAGCTCACATGTGATCATATGTTCAACAAAACTTTAGACACTACAATACAGCTTTAGACACTAGGGCAGTGTTTTGAATTTCAGTAAGTGTAGACTAATTTTAGTAGCAGAATTTTCAACCTACTGTTGCCGAATTCACAGTGTGCCTAATCTGCATCAACTTGTGAGTTCATCTAGATAAGATTTTTTTTTCAGCAGCGGTGCTGTCCACAACGCTGGACCCGTATTAACGTGTGATTAAAACAGTGCTGGCAAACTCTATTTCAGCCTGGGCCACGTCAGGGTTTACTTGTGCCCTTAAAGGACCATTTGAAAATGTGGCACCAGCACCTGCTTTGGTAGCACCCATGCAAATAATATGACGTTATGGGAGTTAAAATGCACATTTGACAGTGTGACGAAGTTGGGTCGTCTTTACAGATTCCTACAGATTAATCAGGCTCCTACGGATTAAACTACAGTCTTCTCTTGAAATTTCTGACATCAAACAAAACAACTTTTATTTCCTACAACCAGAGTGCATTACAAGAGAATAGATTTTACGCAGAAGGAAAAATGAAGCTTGGTCCTTAATTCTGATGCACCATAGTCCTGCCATAGTATCCATAGTTTTAACAATTATATTTGTAATAGTTCCTGGTAACCATACGTATAACCATGCATGGCTCTTCACTACCATGATTAGTAACTATGGCATTTTTGTAATGAAAAATAGCAGTCTAAATACATGTAGACATTTTTCCAGCCAAACTACCATAGTTAATACTGTACAGTTAGTGTTGCTGCAGAAAGTCCATGGTAAATGTTTGTAAGTACTGTGATGTGAGAATCGAAAAGCCTTCTTATTTACGTTTTCTCCTGTTTTCTTTGTCAGTACCATTTAGAATGTGGAGGCGGTTTATTTTAACCTCTCACACTCGGTGCAGCCCGGATCTGGCCCAAAAGGGGGCGCTGATCACAAGAAAAATATACATTTGGTATTACTGAACACCCACTTATCTTTACAAGGAATTAAGGTGATCTGGCCAATTCTCAAATACTGCTTTTAAATTCACTGATAAATAGAACTGTTCCATATTAATAATTGGCAAATTTGCGATCGCAACAATCATTTTTATTTATTTTTTTTAAAATTTAAAATCAGTACAAATGTCAAAAGATCACACAGCCATGTGTCATATATGTTTTGAAAGGTCTCGATTAGTAGAGTATAACGAGCAGATTTGTTTCACTCAGAGATCAAACTACAGATTGTATTTGCGTGTGAAATGCACATGTATGATAAACAGAAAAAACAGAATCATCGTCACATTTTGGTTTATAACTTCATGAAAAATAAACATGATGTAGAAAATGGCCTATCACAACTTACAGCAGACTGCTTTGGATAAAGCAAGCCCACACTTGACATAATAAAATATGTAGATCCTTTAATATTCCTCAAAAAGTGTCATAACATGCAATGATGGCTAAATGGCGTCTCTATGACGAGTTTCTCTGGGATTGATTCACTGAAACATGATCCTTTACATCATAGATGTGTCAGATTGTCCTCATTGGCTGTCTAGAGTGTGTTAGGTTCCATATTTGGACAACCCATGTCCCACGAGTGGTAAACAGACCAAGCGCGCACATACACCGACTGCTCATTAGAGAGCGCTCAACACACATTTGATGAATTGATGGAATTAGGAGCCAATGGGAGCTGAAATTTATTTTTGGCACTTAGTTTATATAAGTTTAATTATTTTGAGATTTTTTGCATTCATACTTTTCAGTTATTCTGTTTTAATGTTCAATGAACTTGCTTGGAGATGTTTTTGGACACTTTGTTCCAAATGCTGTATCTTTGCTTTACACTATTAGCAATTTTTTTGTTTCCTGGTATAGCTGACATGTTGTAGAACAACACCAAATTTTATTTAATGATCGTCCATACTTACTGTCTATAAGGTATAATACCAAACAAATAATAACTGAAACATTTATTTTTAGCGCTCATGTTTTGTCAGAAATACACGCTCCCAGCTGTAAACTCACTAACGGTTGATTTGCTGAGAAAGTAAATCCGATTCAAACTGCTAACCTGAGCACCTGAGTTCAAACCCTCAGTTCTTTTTGGGTAATTCATGAAAAAGATCCGGTTCAAAAGAGTAATTTGTTCACGACTCTTTCGCGCTGGGTTTGTTGTTGGGTGCAGTGCAGCGAGCTCATCAGAAACAGAATGGGTGAAAAGTAGCCCGAAACACACTGGGGCGTGTTCTAAAAATTTATTCAATAACTTACAAAATTATATCTGACAAAACCGCATATGAACGCACACAACCCGACTAGATTTTAAATGATTGTTGCCACCATTTTAGTCACAGTCTGGAGCCCTGTATATACGTGAACAGCGCACTAGGTTTTAAAACTATGATGCCCAAATTGCAGTCTACAAAGCCAGCTCACTAGACTTTGAGACTACAATATCCAAACATTATACCAAGGTATTTTAAGCAGTACACTAGATAAGCGTCTCACTAAGTAGATAGCTCACTAGGTTTTGAGACCATGATGTCCAAAAATGAAATCAAGGAAAGCAGTTCACTAGATGACTAAGTTTTGACATAATGCCCAATAAAGCCATCTATGAAAACAGCGTACTATAGGTTGAGTAAAGGCCCGGGTATACTTTGTTTTTTCTATGTTCCGGATCACATTGTGCCTGGCCGACCAAGTTGCTTTTTCAAAGCATAGTTTTCTGGCTGCAACTGAATACGAATGCATTCAACGCATGCCCACTACAACTGCTTTGTAATACTCTTTTAGTACAGTCAATGGCACGCAGACGAGGTTCGACGAGCCCGATATAAACCAGATACCGTGTGTTAGTCATGGTTTGATACCCAAACCTTCAAGAGATATGGCAAAAAAATAAAAGAATATTTTATTTCTTTCAAACATAAGGATGCTTTCTGAATCATTTAGTGTGGCCTTCTATCTAAAGAGTCAAACAGTCTTATTAAAGGTTCAGTTGTCACAGAATAACATGAGGTTCAGTGATGAAGGGTACAGTAATGATATTGTATTCACAAATCAACCCTGCTGGGGTTTGAACCAGCTCAGATGTTTGACAACTAGACAAAATCATTAGTTACAGTCATCTGGGCAACAGGAGATGGTCACACATGGTTAATTTAATTGACAGCAGTTTTACAAATCCTGTCTGATGCAAAATAAATAACGTTGAGTCCTGATAGAGGCTGTAAACACTGAACTGAATCGATGAACATCTCAGGGCCTCATTTAGTGAATAATGGACTCAATTTTAAGCCGTTTCTCAAAACCTAGTGAGCCGTCTACAGCAAGACAGCAATTTTAAGAATCATAAACACATTATCATAAGCAAGCCAACAGCATTTTAGCGGTTTTTAACGAGTTCTGAGTCAGCAGCATTTTTTAGTTGCCTTGCGATAATTACTAGGTTTTGAGACAATAATGCCTAAATATGCCATCTATAAAGGCAGCTCATATGGAGGCAGCACTCTTTGTAGCCAGCCCAATAAATTTTGATGCTATGAAGACCAAAAATGTGTCTAGGTAGGCAGCTAATTATGTTTTGATACTGTAATGGCCAAAATATCTGGAAAGGTATAACTAACTCGATTTTGAGGCTATGATGCCCAAAATGCTGTCTATGAAGTCAGCTCACCAGAAAGTGATTGCATGATTTCCATGTACATGGTTCCCAGACTACAATGCCCCAAAATGTTGCCCAAGTAGACAGCTTTGAAGTTGTAATACCAAATGTTCTGTTTACAAAGACAGTTTACTGGTTTTTAGACAACAATGGACAAAAATTTTGTCTACGTAGACAGCTCACTAGAATTTTAGACTCAGACACCAATAAACACAGTTTACAAAGACAGCTCACTAGGTTTTGAGACTATGATGAGCAAAAATGCTGTCTACGTAGACAGCTCACTATATTTTTGAGTCACTGATGCGCAAAAATGCATTTTTGGGCATCAGTGACTCAAAAATATAGTGAGCTGTCTACGTAGACAGCATTTTTGTTCATCATTGCTTCAAAACCTAGTGAGCTGTCTACGTAGACAGCATTTTTGTTCATCATAGCCTAAAACGTACTACGTAGAAAGCTCAGTTGGTTTTGAGACTATCGCTACCAGGAATAATGTCTACGATAAAAGATCACAAGAATGTGACATTACGACGCCTGAACACACACAGCTCATGAGATTTTCAGACTGTAATACCTAAAATGTCTGGAAAGCTCACAAAGTTCTAGGCTATGATGAACAAAAATGCTGTCTACGTAGACAGCTCACTAGGTTTTGAAGCAATGATGAACAAAAATGCGGTCTACGTAGACAGCTCACTAGGTTTTGAGGCTATGATGAACAAAAATACTGTCTATGTAGACAGTACACTAGGTTTTGAAGCAATGATGAACAAAAATACTCTCTATGTAGACAGCACACTAGGTTTTGAAGCAATGATGAACAAAAATGCTGTCTACGTAGTCAGCTCACTAGGTTTTGAAGCAATGATGAACAAAAATGCTGTCTACGTAGACAGCTCACTAGGTTTTGAGGCTATGATGAACAAAAATACTGTCTACGTAGACAGCACACTAGGTTTTGAAGCAATGATGAACAAAAATGCTGTCTACGTAGACAGCTCACTACGTTTTGAGGCTATGATGAACAAAAATACTGTCTATGTAGACAGCACACTAGGTTTTGAAGCAATGATGAACAAAAATGCTGTCTACGTAGACAGCTCACTAGGTTTTGAAGCAATGATGAACAAAAATGCTGTCTATGTAGACAGCACACTAGGTTTTGAAGCAATGATGAACAAAAATACTGTCTACGTAAACAGCTCACTAGGTTTTGAGGCTATGATGAACAAAAATACTGTCTATGTAGACAGCACAGTAGGTTTTGAAGCAATGATGAACAAAAATGCTGTCTACGTAGACAGCTCACTAGGTTTTGAAGAAATGATGAACAAAAATGCGGTCTACGTAGACAGCTCACTAGGTTTTGAGGCTATGATGAACAAAAATACTGTCTATGTAGACAGTACACTAGGTTTTGAAGCAATGATGAACAAAAATACTCTCTATGTAGACAGCACACTAGGTTTTGAAGCAATGATGAACAAAAATGCTGTCTACGTAGTCAGCTCACTAGGTTTTGAAGCAATGATGAACAAAAATGCTGTCTACGTAGACAGCTCACTAGGTTTTGAGGCTATGATGAACAAAAATACTGTCTACGTAGACAGCACACTAGGTTTTGAAGCAATGATGAACAAAAATGCTGTCTACGTAGACAGCTCACTACGTTTTGAGGCTATGATGAACAAAAATACTGTCTATGTAGACAGCACACTAGGTTTTGAAGCAATGATGAACAAAAATGCTGTCTACGTAGACAGCTCACTAGGTTTTGAAGCAATGATGAACAAAAATGCTGTCTACGTAGACAGCTCACTAGGTTTTGAGGCTATGATGAACAAAAATACTCTATGTAGACAGCACACTAGGTTTTGAAGCAATGATGAACAAAAATGCGGTCTACGTAGACAGCTCACTACGTTTTGAGGCTATGATGAACAAAAATACTGTCTATGTAGACAGCACACTAGGTTTTGAAGCAATGATGAACAAAAATACTGTCTACGTAAACAGCTCACTAGGTTTTGAGGCTATGATGAACAAAAATACTGTCTATGTAGACAGCACAGTAGGTTTTGAAGCAATGATGAACAAAAATGCTGTCTACGTAGACAGCTCACTAGGTTTTGAAGAAATGATGAACAAAAATGCGGTCTACGTAGACAGCTCACTAGGTTTTGAGGCTATGATGAACAAAAATACTGTCTATGTAGACAGTACACTAGGTTTTGAAGCAATGATGAACAAAAATACTCTCTATGTAGACAGCACACTAGGTTTTGAAGCAATGATGAACAAAAATGCTGTCTACGTAGTCAGCTCACTAGGTTTTGAAGCAATGATGAACAAAAATACTGTCTACGTAGACAGCACACTAGGTTTTGAAGCAATGATGAACAAAAATGCTGTCTACGTAGACAGCTCACTACGTTTTGAGGCTATGATGAACAAAAATACTGTCTATGTAGACAGCACACTAGGTTTTGAAGCAATGATGAACAAAAATGCTGTCTACGTAGACAGCTCACTAGGTTTTGAAGCAATGATGAACAAAAATGCTGTCTACGTAGACAGCTCACTAGGTTTTGAGGCTATGATGAACAAAAATACTCTATGTAGACAGCACACTAGGTTTTGAAGCAATGATGAACAAAAATGCGGTCTACGTAGACAGCTCACTACGTTTTGAGGCTATGATGAACAAAAATACTGTCTATGTAGACAGCACACTAGGTTTTGAAGCAATGATGAACAAAAATACTGTCTACGTAAACAGCTCACTAGGTTTTGAGGCTATGATGAACAAAAATACTGTCTATGTAGACAGCACAGTAGGTTTTGAAGCAATGATGAACAAAAATGTTGTCTACGTAGATAGCTCACTAGGTTTTGAGACTGTGGTGAACAAAAATACTGTCTGGTTTTGAAACTATGATGAACAAAAATACCGTCTACGTAGACAGCTCAGAAGATTTTGAGACTATGGTGAACAAAAATACTGTCTACGTAGACAGAACACTAGGTTTTTAGGCAGTGGTGAGCAAAAATACTGTCTATGGAGACAGCTCAGAAGGTTTTGAGACTATGATGAACAAAAATGCAGTCTAAGATGAAAGATCACCAGAATTAGGTAGACACTAGATAGCTCAGACTGTAATACCTAAAATGTCTGGAAAGCTCACAAAGTTTTAGGCTATGATGAACAAAAATGCTGTCTACACAGACAGCTCACTAGGTTTTGAAGCAATGATGAACAAAAATGCGGTCTACGTAGAATGTACGCATTCGCTATTAATGCCACACGATGTCTGCTGTCTCGGTAGGGCCCTTACTAGGTTTTGAGACCAAGACACCCCAAATTGCTGTCTATGTAGACAACTCACATAGTTGAAGTCAGCCAAGTCATTTAAAATTCGACGCCGGTGAAAACAAATCACTCTGAATGATGATCTACACAGCACTTGGTCATCACAAATGTATGTGTGTGTGTTTCATATGACAATACCTTCTCTGGTAGGTCGACACAAACTGTTTGTTCACATTCGATGTCGCTAGTACTAAAGTAACAGGTCAAATAATGAGACTGACTGACGGCTTTAGGTTAGCTTAGCATGCTATCCTCAACCCTCACATCAAACGGCATATCTGGGTCACAGAGAACACATTCCCCTCATTAAACAGCGCATACCTCAGCCTCTCCCTCCTCAAGACTCCGCAGACTCCATACCACCAGCCCCTGGATCAGCAAAATCGCTAAACCGGCCGCGATTGCGAGTTTATACCGTTTTAGGAGCTTCTGTACACGGGTGCTCGCAACCATCTTTCTTCCTCATCCCCGTGAATCGCATTGAGCGACGAGTCATGTCAGCCAGAACGAACGATACAAGGAGAGAGTCGACTCCATGAATCATTTTGTAACTCGATCAATGCCCGTTGAAAAAGATTGTGAGTCATTTAGCCAAATCTGAAAGAGGGCAATGTGAATCGTGTCTAGAGAGGAAATTAAGCATATGACCAAGTGCTTTCTAGAAAAACATCTATATTAGAGGTGCATGATAAAATTCATGAAAAAAAAAATTATCCCTTAAGCATGTTCTCCATAATAAGACATCCTCATCAACAAGTAGTTTTATTTAATGGTCCTTTATAAAAAAAGAATAAAAACAAATACTAGATATATGAATTGATAATTATTCATACTAATGATGTATATCAAAGTAACCTTACAGCAAGTCAGTCCACTGTCGGACATTTTTGGGATGGTCTCGTGAGACTATTTCCTGTCATAAAAGTGCAGCTCCCATCTACTTGAATGGAGAAAGACCGAAATCTCCAAAACGGTTGGGCAAGATTACAATAAAGGTCAAATCGGCAGTTAAATCTGACAGCGATAGTGTCATATATTGTGATTCTTTGGCTCAAATCACGGTTAAAAATAGCTGTTTTCAGGCTGGTCCATCTAATGCGCACGCGCATACTCGAGCTGACTGACAGGCGATGTCTGTTTCTAAAAGGTGATCGGCTCGTTTACCTGTAAGGCGGGATTTCCTTTTTCTACATCCGCCATCTTTGTGCATATATGACTTGGTCAGTGTATTTATGAATGTATGAATATAAACATGGCCTATGCGATTTCGTCGAGTTATATTAACATTAGTAATTTGATAATACGTCTGTCGTAATTTCTAAGCAATGTTCATTACGTGTACACAACACACGTTTCAGGTGAGAGCATTTCGTCCGGCTGCTGTTGATCTGTGGCGAATAAATGACTGTAGTAAAGGTAAGCAGCCGGTAGATGGCGCACTTTAAAAGCGCAAAGTCCTCCACATCTACAAGCCAAGCAGGACATCTTGCGTGAATGTTGTACAGCTAGTTAATTTGAGTGATACGCAAAGAAGTATGACACAGAAAGAATACGTTTTAGTTTCTAAGATAAGATGGTACAGTTTCTGTTTTTTATTTCTGTATTTCCATACTACGTAACGTAATAATCAAACCCACAGCTTTCTTCTTGTCTGTTTCATTTCCCATGTTCCTGGCTTCATCAAACGAATCCTATTACAATGAGTGTTAACCTCATGAATATTAATCAGACCAGGCAGACGTTGCCTGGCAACTTTCCTGGAGCGTCCACTCACGTACCTCATTAATATTTACGAGGCAAGCCTTTACCGTAGTAGGATTCGATCTGTCCCTTCACGAATGGCAACAATGTTTCTGGTGCTTCGTGAGGAGTCGGATGTGAGTCGTGACTGACGTTCAGTACGCAACAGAACTTCTGGGACTCGAGTAACACATTTTTCTCTGTAATGAAGCTGGGAAGAAAGAAAAACATTTCTTGTCCTGACTTACTATGAGACAGTTTGTGTCGATTTTCAGGAAAGTTGTCAGAGATGTCCATCACTGTGCCTTCAACTGTCCCCACCACCAGCAGCTCCTCAATGGACCACCGGACAGTCATCGTGGGTGCAAGTAAGTCAAAATATCCTGTATGCTTAAACGAAAGAAGAACTTTTCTCTGATTGTTTTTTGTTTTGTTCTAACAGAAGTATTATCTCATTTAAAACGGTTGAGCCCTATGATACTTACAGTACTAATCAAACGAAACATCTTAATGGCTTTTCTTTAAGGGATATTTTACCGAAACATGAAAATTCTCTCAAAATGAATTCAACCTCATGCCAGCCCTGATGTATAAATTGGCCAGAACTTTGAAGGTCCAAAAAGCACATAAAGGCAGCATAAACGTATTCCATAAGATGCCAGTGGTTTAATCCATGTCTTCAGAAGTGAGATGATTGGTGTGGGAGAGAAACATATAAATATTTAAGCTATTTTTTTTTATATATAAATCTTGAAATCAGCAGTCTTTTTTGCTGATCATTATTTCAAACTCGATTACATTTCTTGTCATCTAGCGGTATGTAGATGTGTCAAGCACTAGTAAGTGTTATCAAGCTTGAAATAACGATCATGCCTAGAGACTGCACATGTCAAGATTTATAGTGAAAAATGAATTTAATTTGTGTCTGTTCCCACACAAAATCTATTATATCGCTTATGAAGACATTGATTTAACCACTGGAGTCATATGGATTACTTTTGTTTCCTTTATGTGCTTTTTGGAGATTCAAAGATCTGGTCACCATTCACTTGCATTGTATGGACCAACAGAGCTGAAATATTCTTCCAAAAAATGTGTTTGTGTTCTGCTGAAGAAAGAAAGTCATACACATCTGGGATGGCTTGAGGGTGAGTAAATGATGAGAGAATTTTCATTTTTGGGTGAACTATCCCTTTGAGAGAAAGTCAATGCCTATACAACTTTAAGGATAATAACAAGTATTTCACACATTTTCTTGAAATGTTATGTGGTAAAGTTTGTATTTACAACAATGCACATACATTACCAGTAAAAAGTTCGGACACATTTGTTTATTGTATTATTTTAATTTCACATGTGTTACTCTGATGGTGTTTAGTGTTTGTGTGAGTGACAGTGAGCTCTGTCTTTACATGTTTATTGAATTATATTAATTTCACATGTGTAACTCTGATGGTGTTTAGTGTTTGTGTGAGTGACAGTGAGCTCTGTCTTTACATGTTTATTGTATTATTTTAATTTCACATGTGTAACTCTGATGGTGTTTAGTGTTTGTGTGAGCGACAGTGAGCTCTGTCTTTACATGTTTATTGTATTATTTTAATTTCACATGTGTTACTCTGATGGTGTTTAGTGTTTGTGTGAGCGACAGTGAGCTCTGTCTTTACATGTTTATTGTATTATTTTAATTTCACATGTGTTACTCTGATGGTGTTTAGTGTTTGTGTGAGTGACAGTGAGCTCTGTCTTTACATGTTTATTAAATTGTTTTAATTTCACATGTGTTACTCTGATGGTGTTTAGTGTTTGTGTGAGTGACAGTGAGCTCTGTCTACATGTTTATTGTATTATTTTAATTTCACATGTGTTACTCTGGTGGTGTTTAGTGTTTGTGTGAGCGACAGTGAGCTCTGTCTTTACATGTTTATTGTATTATTTTAATTTCACATGTGTAACTCTGATGGTGTTTAGTGTTTGTGTGAGCGACAGTGAGCTCAGTCTTTACATGTTTATTGAATTATTTTAATTTCACATGTGTTACTCTGATGGTGTTTAGTGTTTGTGTGAGTGACAGTGAGCTCTGTCTTTACATGTTTATTGAATTATTTTAATTTCACATGTGTTACTCTGATGGTGTTTAGTGTTTGTGTGAGTGACAGTGAGCTCTGTCTCTACATGTTTATTGTATTATTTTAATTTCACATGTGTTACTCTGATGGTGTTTAGTGTTTGTGTGAGTGACAGTGAGCTCTGTCTTTACATGTTTATTGAATTATTTTAATTTCACATGTGTTACTCTGATGGTGTTTAGTGTTTGTGTGAGTGACAGTGAGCTCTGTCTTTACATGTTTATTGTATTATTTTAATTTCACATGTGTTACTCTGATGGTGTTTAGTGTTTGTGTGAGTGACAGTGAGCTCTGTCTTTACATGTTTATTGAATTATATTAATTTCACATGTGTAACTCTGATGGTGTTTAGTGTTTGTGTGAGTGACAGTGAGCTCTGTCTCTACATGTTTATTGTATTATTTTAATTTCACATGTGTTACTCTGATGGTGTTTAGTGTTTGTGTGAGTGACAGTGAGCTCTGTCTTTACATGTATATTGTATTATTTTAATTTCACATGTGTTACTCTGATGGTGTTTAGTGTTTGTGTGAGTGACAGTGAGCTCTGTCTTTACATGTTTATTGAATTATTTTAATTTCACATGTGTTACTCTGATGGTGTTTAGTGTTTGTGTGAGTGACAGTGAGCTCTGTCTTTACATGTTTATTGTATTATTTTAATTTCACATGTGTTACTCTGATGGTGTTTAGTGTTTGTGTGAGTGACAGTGAGCTCTGTCTTTACATGTTTATTGAATTATATTAATTTCACATGTGTAACTCTGATGGTGTTTAGTGTTTGTGTGAGTGACAGTGAGCTCTGTCTCTACATGTTTATTGTATTATTTTAATTTCACATGTGTTACTCTGATGGTGTTTAGTGTTTGTGTGAGTGACAGTGAGCTCTGTCTCTACATGTATATTGTATTATTTTAATTTCACATGTGTTACTCTGATGGTGTTTAGTGTTTGTGTGAGTGACAGTGAGCTCTGTCTTTACATGTTTATTGTATTATTTTAATTTCACATGTGTTACTCTGATGGTGTTTAGTGTTTGTGTGAGTGACAGTGAGCTCTGTCTTTACATGTTTATTGTATTATTTTAATTTCACATGTGTTACTCTGATGGTGTTTAGTGTTTGTGTGAGTGACAGTGAGCTCTGTCTTTACATGTTTATTGAATTATTTTAATTTCACATGTGTTACTCTGATGGTGTTTAGTGTTTGTGTGAGTGACAGTGAGCTCTGTCTCTACATGTTTATTGAATTATTTTAATTTCACATGTGTTACTCTGATGGTGTTTAGTGTTTGTGTGAGTGACAGTGAGCTCTGTCTCTACATGTTTATTGAATTATTTTAATTTCACATGTGTTACTCTGATGGTGTTTAGTGTTTGTGTGAGTGACAGTGAGCTCTGTCTTTACATGTTTATTGTATTATTTTAATTTCACATGTGTTACTCTGATGGTGTTTAGTGTTTGTGTGAGTGACAGTGAGCTCTGTCTTTACATGTTTATTGTATTATTTTAATTTCACATGTGTTACTCTGATGGTGTTTAGTGTTTGTGTGAGTGACAGTGAGCTCTGTCTTTATATGTTTATTGAATTATATTAATTTCACATGTGTAACTCTGATGGTGTTTAGTGTTTGTGTGAGTGACAGTGAGCTCTGTCTCTACATGTATATTGTATTATTTTAATTTCACATGTGTTACTCTGATGGTGTTTAGTGTTTGTGTGAGTGACAGTGAGCTCTGTCTTTACATGTATATTGTATTATTTTAATTTCACATGTGTTACTCTGATGGTGTTTAGTGTTTGTGTGAGTGACAGTGAGCTCTGTCTTTACATGTTTATTGTATTATTTTAATTTCACATGTGTTACTCTGATGGTGTTTAGTGTTTGTGTGAGTGACAGTGAGCTCTGTCTTTACATGTTTATTGTATTATTTTAATTTCACATGTGTTACTCTGATGGTGTTTAGTGTTTGTGTGAGCGACAGTGAGCTCTGTCTTTACATGTTTATTGAATTATTTTAATTTCACATGTGTTACTCTGATGGTGTTTAGTGTTTGTGTGAGTGACAGTGAGCTCTGTCTACATGTTTATTGTATTATTTTAATTTCACATGTGTTACTCTGATGGTGTTTAGTGTTTGTGTGAGCGACAGTGAGCTCTGTCTTTACATGTTTATTGTATTATTTTAATTTCACAAGTGTTACTCTGATGGTGTTTAGTGTTTGTGTGAGCGACAGTGAGCTCAGTCTACATGTTTATTGCATTATTTTAATTTCACATGTGTTACTCTGATGGTGTTTAGTGTTTGTGTGAGCGACAGTGAGCTCTGTCTCTACATGTTTATTGTATTATTTTAATTTCACATGTGTTACTCTGATGGTGTTTAGTGTTTGTGTGAGTGACAGTGAGCTCTGTCTTTCCATGTTTATTGAATTATATTAATTTCACATGTGTTACTCTGATGGTGTTTAGTGTTTGTGTGAGTGACAGTGAGCTCTGTCTTTACATGTTTATTGTATTATTTTAATTTCACATGTGTTACTCTGATGGTGTTTAGTGTTTGTGTGAGTGACAGTGAGCTCTGTCTTTACATGTTTATTGAATTATTTTAATTTCACATGTGTTACTCTGATGGTGTTTAGTGTTTGTGTGAGTGACAGTGAGCTCTGTCTTTACATGTTTATTGTATTATTTTAATTTCACATGTGTTACTCTGATGGTGTTTAGTGTTTGTGTGAGTGACAGTGAGCTCTGTCTTTACATGTTTATTGAATTATATTAATTTCACATGTGTAACTCTGATGGTGTTTAGTGTTTGTGTGAGTGACAGTGAGCTCTGTCTCTACATGTTTATTGTATTATTTTAATTTCACATGTGTTACTCTGGGGCGGCACGGTGGTGCAGCGGTTAGCACTGTCGCCTCACAGCAAGAAGGTTGTGGGTTCAAACCCCGGATCCCCTGGCCTTTCTGTGTGGAGTTTGCATGTTCTCCCTGTGTCTGCGTGGGTTCTCTCCGGGTGCTCCGGCTTCCTCCCACCATCCAAAGACATGCAGGCTAGGTTAATTGGTGTCTCCAAAAAATTGCCCTAGGTGTGGATGTGAGTGTGAGTGTGTGTCTGTCTATGTGTGGCCCTGCGATGGACTGGCGACCTGTCCAGGGTGTACCACGCCTTTCGCCCAATGTTAGCTGGGATAGGCTCCAGCCCCCCGCGACCCTGTACACAGGATAAGCGGTTGACGATGGATGGATGGATGGATGGATGTGTTACTCTGATGGTGTTTAGTGTTTGTGTGAGTGACAGTGAGCTCTGTCTTTACATGTTTATTGAATTATATTAATTTCACATGTGTAAATCTGATGGTGTTTAGTGTTTGTGTGAGTGACAGTGAGCTCTGTCTTTACATGTTTATTGAATTATATTAATTTCACATGTGTAACTCTGATGGTGTTTAGTGTTTGTGTGAGTGACAGTGAGCTCTGTCTTTACATGTATATTGTATTATTTTAATTTCACATGTGTTACTCTGATGGTGTTTAGTGTTTGTGTGAGTGACAGTGAGCTCTGTCTTTACATGTTTATTGTATTATTTTAATTTCACATGTGTTACTCTGATGGTGTTTAGTGTTTGTGTGAGTGACAGTGAGCTCTGTCTTTACATGTTTATTGTATTATTTTAATTTCACATGTGTTACTCTGATGGTGTTTAGTGTTTGTGTGAGCGACAGTGAGCTCTGTCTTTACATGTTTATTGTATTATTTTAATTTCACATGTGTTACTCTGATGGTGTTTAGTGTTTGTGTGAGCGACAGTGAGCTCTGTCTTTACATGTTTATTGAATTATTTTAATTTCACATGTGTTACTCTGATGGTGTTTAGTGTTTGTGTGAGTGACAGTGAGCTCTGTCTACATGTTTATTGTATTATTTTAATTTCACATGTGTTACTCTGATGGTGTTTAGTGTTTGTGTGAGCGACAGTGAGCTCTGTCTTTACATGTTTATTGTATTATTTTAATTTCACATGTGTAACTCTGATGGTGTTTAGTGTTTGTGTGAGCGACAGTGAGCTCAGTCTTTACATGTTTATTGAATTATTTTAATTTCACATGTGTTACTCTGATGGTGTTTAGTGTTTGTGTGAGCGACAGTGAGCTCTGTCTTTACATGTTTATTGAATTATTTTAATTTCACATGTGTTACTCTGATGGTGTTTAGTGTTTGTGTGAGTGACAGTGAGCTCTGTCTACATGTTTATTGTATTATTTTAATTTCACATGTGTTACTCTGATGGTGTTTAGTGTTTGTGTGAGTGACAGTGAGCTCTGTCTTTACATGTTTATTGTATTATTTTAATTTCACATGTGTTACTCTGATGGTGTTTAGTGTTTGTGTGAGTGACAGTGAGCTCTGTCTTTACATGTTTATTGAATTATTTTAATTTCACAAGTGTTACTCTGATGGTGTTTAGTGTTTGTGTGAGTGACAGTGAGCTCTGTCTACATGTTTATTGTATTATTTTAATTTCACATGTGTTACTCTGATGGTGTTTAGTGTTTGTGTGAGTGACAGTGAGCTCTGTCTTTACATGTTTATTGTATTATTTTAATTTCACATGTGTAACTGATGGTGTTTAGTGTTTGTGTGAGCGACAGTGAGCTCTGTCTTTACATGTTTATTGTATTATTTTAATTTCACATGTGTTACTCTGATGGTGTTTAGTGTTTGTGTGAGCGACAGTGAGCTCTGTCTTTACATGTATATTGTATTATTTTAATTTCACATGTGTTACTCTGATGGTGTTTAGTGTTTGTGTGAGCGACAGTGAGCTCTGTCTCTACATGTTTATTGTATTATTTTAATTTCACATGTGTTACTCTGATGGTGTTTAGTGTTTGTGTGAGCGACAGTGAGCTCTGTCTCTACATGTTTATTGTATTATTTTAATTTCACATGTGTTACTCTGATGGTGTTTAGTGTTTGTGTGAGTGACAGTGAGCTCTGTCTCTACATGTTTATTGTATTATTTTAATTTCACATGTGTTACTCTGATGGTGTTTAGTGTTTGTGTGAGTGACAGTGAGCTCTGTCTCTACATGTTTATTGTATTATTTTAATTTCACATGTGTTACTCTGATGGTGTTTAGTGTTTGTGTGAGTGACAGTGAGCTCTGTCTCTACATGTTTATTGTATTATTTTAATTTCACATGTGTTACTCTGATGGTGTTTAGTGTTTGTGTGAGTGACAGTGAGCTCTGTCTTTACATGTTTATTGAATTATTTTAATTTCACATGTGTTACTCTGATGGTGTTTAGTGTTTGTGTGAGTGACAGTGAGCTCTGTCTTTACATGTTTATTGTATTATTTTAATTTCACATGTGTTACTCTGATGGTGTTTAGTGTTTGTGTGAGTGACAGTGAGCTCTGTCTTTACATGTTTATTGTATTATTTTAATTTCACATGTGTTACTCTGATGGTGTTTAGTGTTTGTGTGAGCGACAGTGAGCTCTGGCTTTATATGTTTATTGAATTATTTTAATTTCACATGTGTGTTACTCTGATGGTGTTTAGTGTTTGTGTGAGCGACAGTGAGCTCTGTCTTTACATGTTTATTGAATTATTTTAATTTCACATGTGTTACTCTGATGGTGTTTAGTGTTTGTGTGAGCGACAGTGAGCTCTGTCTTTCCATGTTTATTGTATTATTTTAATTTCACATGTGTTACTCTGATGGTGTTTAGTGTTTGTGTGAGCGACAGTGAGCTCTGTCTTTCCATGTTTATTGTATTATTTTAATTTCACATGTGTTACTCTGATGGTGTTTAGTGTTTGTGTGAGCGACAGTGAGCTCTGTCTTTACATGTTTATTGAATTATTTTAATTTCACATGTGTAACTCTGATGGTGTTTAGTGTTTGTGTGAGCGACAGTGAGCTCTGTCTTTACATGTTTATTGAATTATATTAATTTCACATGTGTTACTCTGATGGTGTTTAGTGTTTGTGTGAGCGACAGTGAGCTCTGGCTTTACATGTTTATTGTATTATTTTAATTTCACATGTGTTACTCTGATGGTGTTTAGTGTTTGTGTGAGCGACAGTGAGCTCTGGCTTTACATGTTTATTGTATTATTTTAATTTCACATGTGTTACTCTGATGGTGTTTAGTGTTTGTGTGAGCGACAGTGAGCTCTGGCTTTACATGTTTATTGAATTATTTTAATTTCACATGTGTTACTCTGATGGTGTTTAGTGTTTGTGTGAGCGACAGTGAGCTCTGTCTTTACATGTTTTTTGAATTATTTTAATTTCACATGTGTTACTCTGATGGTGTTTAGTGTTTGTGTGAGCGACAGTGAGCTCTGTCTTTCCATGTTTATTGTATTATTTTAATTTCACATGTGTTACTCTGATGGTGTTTAGTGTTTGTGTGAGCGACAGTGAGCTCTGTCTTTCCATGTTTATTGAATTATTTTAATTTCACATGTGTAACTCTGATGGTGTTTAGTGTTTGTGTGAGCGACAGTGAGCTCTGTCTTTCCATGTTTATTGAATTATTTTAATTTCACATGTGTAACTCTGATGGTGTTTAGTGTTTGTGTGAGCGACAGTGAGCTCTGTCTTTACATGTTTATTGTATTATTTTAATTTCACATGTGTTACTCTGATGGTGTTTAGTGTTTGTGTGAGCGACAGTGAGCTCTGTCTTTACATGTTTATTGAATTATTTTAATTTCACATGTGTTACTCTGATGGTGTTTAGTGTTTGTGTGAGCGACAGTGAGCTCTGTCTTTACATGTTTATTGAATTATTTTAATTTCACATGTGTTACTCTGATGGTGTTTAGTGTTTGTGTGAGTGACAGTGAGCTCTGTCTTTACATGTTTATTGAATTATTTTAATTTCACATGTGTAACTCTGATGGTGTTTAGTGTTTGTGTGAGCGACAGTGAGCTCTGTCTTTACATGTTTATTGAATTATATTAATCTCACATGTGTTACTCTGATGGTGTTTAGTGTTTGTGTGAGCGACAGTGAGCTCTGGCTTTACATGTTTATTGTATTATTTTAATTTCACATGTGTTACTCTGATGATGTTTAGTGTTTGTGTGAGCGACAGTGAGCTCTGGCTTTACATGTTTATTGAATTATTTTAATTTAACATGTGTTACTCTGATGGTGTTTAGTGTTTGTGTGAGCGACAGTGAGCTCTGGCTTTACATGTTTATTGTATTATTTTAATTTCACATGTGTTACTCTGATGGTGTTTAGTGTTTGTGTGAGCGACAGTGAGCTCTGGCTTTACATGTTTATTGTATTATTTTAATTTCACATGTGTTACTCTGATGGTGTTTAGTGTTTGTGTGAGCGACAGTGAGCTCTGGCTTTACATGTTTATTGAATTATTTTAATTTCACATGTGTAACTCTGATGGTGTTTAGTGTTTGTGTGAGCGACAGTGAGCTCTGGCTTTACATGTTTATTGTATTATTTTAATTTCACATGTGTTACTCTGATGGTGTTTAGTGTTTGTGTTAGCGACAGTGAGCTCTGGCTTTACATGTTTATTGTATTATTTTAATTTCACATGTGTTACTCTGATGGTGTTTAGTGTTTGTGTGAGCGACAGTGAGCTCTGGCTTTACATGTTTATTGAATTATTTTAATTTCACATGTGTTACTCTGATGGTGTTTAGTGTTTGTGTGAGCGACAGTGAGCTCTGGCTTTACATGTTTATTGTATTATTTTAATTTCACATGTGTAACTCTGATGGTGTTTAGTGTTTGTGTGAGTGACAGTGAGCTCTGTCTTTACATGTTTATTGGTCATTGCTCCAGCTAGAGCCTCTATAGATGAACTTCATGTCATCATGTGCTCATGTAACCTTAATGGTGATTAACAATAACTTATAAAGTGAAAAGCATATTTTTACAGTTTCAGAAGGTTAATATCAAGTTTATGATGTTTTTTAACTGTAAATTTTACAGCATTAGTTTTCTACATTGCCATCATGTCATGTATATTACAACAGTTTTAAACTGTAAAATGAACAGGTTGTTCTGTAAAGTTGTTTACATTTTTCCTGTATTTTTTACATAATTATTCTGGTAACCACAGCTGACATGTTATTTTACGTATAACATGTTATGTTATTTTTTTGTAAAAAGAACAGGATTTTTTTTTTTGACAATGTATATTTAATTTCTTTTGTCTGTTGTCTTCTCTGTTTCACAGTCTGTTGTCTGGTGATTTTTGTGCTGATTGTGGTGCTGCTGTTTATCCTGTACCGGAAGCTTCCCCTCTGCTGCAAAATAAGGGTTTATCAGGAATCTCATTCTAATATGGTAAGAAAAGTGCATTGCTCAGAAGTTGCTCTTTTTTACAGTTTGAGTCTGAGTTCTGAGATATATTTGTAAAATAAAAATAGACACAAACAAACAAACAAAACAAATAATAGAAATATAAGAAAGAGCAGTGGGTGGACTTTTAACATTGTAGGGTGGTTGTGTACACACACTCCCGACTCACATTTATGTACAAACACAATGTTAATGTGAATTTTGCATAATAGGTCCCCTTTAAAAGAGTTACATCTTCCCTAGTTTGATAATTGTGCTAATGAAGAAAACCTCCCAGTCTTTGTTTTATCAGTGTTTGGTACACTTGTACACAAACATAGATTACATACTATCATATTCTTAAGAATCTGCACACTGACTCCCGACAGTGTCACTATACCAAATGCCAATCACTATGACTCAGATCAGGGGAGGTTGTACATGTCAGATTGGATATTAGACTTAAAACCACAGAAGATTCACTACGGTCAAATTTATATTGTGAGGTAATCACCAAAAAGTACAGAACTGCATCTGGCATCTTAAACTGAATAATTTGCATTGAGCACAAGTTGTTCTGAGTCAGATCTTTGAGTTTGGAAACATCTAGGCTTAGTGAGGAGTACAAAATGGCGAGAATGTTCCCCTGACTGTGATGACTAAAAGACTGAAAAACAGAGGAGGTAAAGTAAGTGTGGAGATGTTATGACAGGGATGCAGGTAACATGGCTGACCTCTCTCACCCTCCACTGTGGTTGAAGATTTAATATGTGGAAAAGTGTGACATATAAGTAGTCTAATTGTGGCAAATATGAATACTTTCCTACAATATATTATGCCAAAAGCAGCATGTCAATGGAGCAGTATGTCCAAATCTTCAGTTTCCATATAACAGTAGGCAAGAAATACCTGAATGTCCTACTACATCCAGCGAGATTCTGAAGTGTGCATCCACTGGACACTGCACTATCCCATAATGCCACTGGAACATAATCAAAACAGTAGTCAACGTGTTGAATGCAGGAGAAATGGCCAGGAGTACCTGAGTGACTTTGGCAAGGGCCAAATAGTTATGGCCTGACGACTGGGTCAGAGCATCTCTGAAACGGCAAGGCTTGTGGGGTACTCCCATTCAGCAGTGGTGAATATCTACCGACAGGGGTCCGAGGAGGGACAAACCACAAAGCGGCGACAGTGTGTTGAGCGTCCAAGGCTCATCAACGCGTGAGGGCAACGAAGGCTATCCCGTCTGGTCTGTGGCACAAGTCACAGAAAATAAACTTTGCTGCAGACTAGGTACAACCCTTCATGGCAATGGTACTCCCTGATGGCAGTGGCCTCTTTCAGCAGGATAATGCGCCCTGTCACACTGCACATATTGTTCTGGAATGGTTTGAGGAACATGATGAAGAGTTCAAGGTGTTGCCCTGGCATAATTCTTACACATTTAAAAACAATCCTGCATTATTCTAAATAACAGCATGTGTGAAAGTTAAAATTTCTGAATACTTAGAATTGCCAATAATTCACCCTCCAGAGGCCACTCTGTCATGCATCAAGGACTGAGAAAGCGCTCATTCATTAGAGTAGCAGTGTATGTGTGATTCCCTGCGTGCTGCAAAAATATCCGCCCTGATTCTAGGCATGATCGGGCAATCGCAATTCACAGACTTAAGACGAAGATCGGCCGATTTAGTAAAGTACCATGGTGTTAGCATCTGATACCATCACTATATCATGTAATGCCACAGAACGTTTTTTGAAAGGTCTCTTCTGCCTATTCCAGTTTGTTAAGCTTTAGTCAAAGACCAACAGGTTACATCATGTCACCAGTTTCTTGTAGACGTTTTATTCTGTATATCCTGACCTCATGTTAGAGTGTTTCTCTTTTCACGTGTCTAGTCATTAGGATGTGGCTCGTGAAAGCAGACGTTAGATTAAAGTCAAAGAGCACCGTTTATCTGGTGTGTTCTGGTAATAAAGCAGGGCCTGAAGTCATACCTCATCCTCAAAGTTTCCTTTTCCTGTTCGGTTTGTGTTGTGACCGTTCACCATGAGGGAACTTTAACCTTATCTTAGTAACACAGGGAAACTGGCTCCACATTCTTCCTCCCACATGGAGGACAAGAAAAAACATCTCTGCTAAGTTGAGCTGTTGGTGAAGATAGATATGATGATGTACAGGTTAAACCAGAAAGAGGCATGAAGAGGTCTGAGATGAAACGACTTTCTCATTGGTCATTTGGTCAGGTCAGAAACATACTTCATGCAAGTAAGTATGCATACGCAGACATGAGCGCTTGACCAATGCATTGCCAACGCACTGTCCAGTGAAACATAAGTATAACGCATGTTCTTGTGCTACTGTGGCAGTAACAAACAGGGGGCGATGGAGTTGGCTTCCAAAACGTGTGCCATAAAACCATATGGGTTATTATTATGGTAAGTAGTTATAAATATATTGATTTGAACCAGAGACTATACGTAGAGCAGAGACGGCCACGTATATTAAAATGAATGCGAGAAATTGGAATGCCCAACAATCAATGGATGTAGAAATCTCATTTTAGATATAGACATCACCTGTCAATCAACTCGACAAAGTGTATGCGCATTAGATATACAAGCCGGGAAAAGTGCACTTTTTAGTGTTATCTGAGGTAAAGAATCACAATTTGTGATACTAGTGTTTACATTTTTACATCGTTCCAATGTGTTTACCTTCCCTTGTGGTGCAACTGGAAGGCTGTTGCGTCAGCAGTGTAGGAGACCCGGTCGACCTGATGTTGAGAGCAGAGGTTCCTAACCACTACTAATCAAACACAACCGATTCAACTCATCGGCTTGTTAATGGAGACTCCACCTGTATTGGGTGTTTCAGAAAAGGGAGATATACAAAATGTGCAGTGTTAGGGGGCCTAGATCAGCTCTAGATCACATTACAAGGTACATGTACATATATAAACATTTCACGCATTCTTGTTCCTTAGACTTAAAACTTAAGTCCTAATGTAATGCTCAAGATTGCTCAAAGTTCCACTTTTAGGGTCATAATGTGAAGGGTTCGAGTTCCAGTCTTAATACAGTAAGTATAGTGTGCATACAGAACATTACTGGTTTAAGACTTTGGATTGAAAAAAAGGTTTGGATTGAATATCTCTGGTGGGGGACCTGATAGGAACCTGAAATTTTGTGTGTGACAGTAACCAGTGACAGTTGTCAATTCGGCAGGTGAGAACATTGTTAATGGGAACCCACACTCCTCAGTAGACATTTTGAATAATGTTCTTGGTCCAGGTGGGTGGAAGAATTTTAAAAAACATTACAGCTTTCCATGCTGATGTCCTCAACCAATGGTGTGTCTTTAACACATTGAGTTTCTCAGCCAGAGAAACAGAGAATTCATCCCTAGGGAGAACGACAGTGATCATATCTGCTCTGTCAGTCATAACCCACTGCTTAAAGGTGATGTTATCAGGAAGTGTGTCATCTTTGTCTGATTCTTCGAGCATCTGCAATAAGGCCTCTATACATGGACACTGGTCACATTTGTTGAGCATGCAGTCTTAATTGCTTATATCACAGACTAGAAGTTCCAGCAGGGCCTTGTAGTCCACTTTTAGCATTGCTGACTCAACCATCAGCTTGATGTTCTGATGTTGTGTGCAGACACAGACAGTGTGAGTTCCAGATGCTCCTGCCAACACACTCCATTTTGGCCTCAGTTCACAACATTTTGATCCTATCTTTAACTCTTGGTCCTGATTTTTAAACTCCACATACAGTTCATTAAGGTTAATTAAAACTAAATGCTTTTGTTTATGAACCTTTTGAAGAACCCTGTGATAGATCATGCTGCACTGTTGCCAATATCAAAAGTAGCCCTTAAGATACAAGTTATGCCACTGGTAGAGTATGTTTCAGACTTTAGGCAATGTTTAGGCAATAAGGAAGATGAATTTGTGATGTCAGATGTAAAGGAAAATCTTTTCAGAGATGAAGCACTTTATAGATCAAAGATTACAAAGATTAATCATGAACAATAAGACCAGGAACGTGTTTATAAAGTAAATTAGGTGAATGTGATTTCATTTGACTTCAAACTGGCTGAAACACCCACTATAGTCAAATACTCTAAATGTTAAACTCTAAAAAGTTTACTTGACTTGTTTCCAAGGTGTTTGTACCCTAACTGATTGTTACAGTCTATGTTTTGGTGGGGAGTCCGAGGACACAAAGGTTGTACTTTAGGTCAGGTGCTGAAAAAGGCACACTGTTGAAGGGGTCCTCCCCCGACTTCTGGCCTGATTTTACACACTTTTGCTTCTTCAAACAAAAGAACGTCTCTCTCTTTTTTTTGGGGGGGGGGGGGACTTCGAGAACTGTTGAAAGTGAAATCCAGTGAGGGAAGGTGACCCTTGACCTCACTTTTACTAAACATGTCTTTCCACATCCAGGATGGGAGGGGTTGTGGGAAAGGTCAGAATACGTCACAATGAGTGATGTCAGAGCTGCGACGAGTGTTGTGCCTTCAAGTCTTTATGAACTGAGCAAGTCTTTATCCCTTAGAGAATGCTGTTTAATGTCCCACTGTGGCTTGTGATGTGACATATAAGGGGAAACTCAAACTAATATGTAAGCCACTCTCTGATATTGAGAATAATGGGAGTGATGCAAAAACTCAAAAGTCAAACATTCGAAGGCATTATGGTAAAAAATGGGTTTTATGTTAGCTTTTATGTTGTTTAGTTAATGTTTATTGCATTATTTTAGTGTCATGTGTTTTAATCTGATGGTATCTATGCATATTTACTGAACCTTGTTCCTTACAGAGCCACTCTTGATGAAATTATTGTCAGGCCTTCTGTTTTTCCACCTATGGTGGTAAACAGTACATTGAAAAGTGCAAAACAGCTGGTTGGTATATTAACATTATATAATTTAATGATATGTACGTGAAAGTTAGACATATATATGCGTTATAATATGACATTCTGTAGTACCTGAAACATGGTCACAACCACAGCTGCCAGTTTTTTGTTTTTTACTGTAAATTTTTTTTTAAATAACTATGGAGCATTTTTAAATACCTTTGCATTTGCTAAAATAATATTTGTTACTTTCTGTAGCTTTTTGCCTTGAGCCCTGGTTAATTTCTTCCCTTACTCTGCAAGCATCATCCGGCCACTGCACTAATGGCTGTGTTGTGGTGCTGTCCGGGTGACATATGGGCCTGTAAAATAGAGCATGCTCGTTAAGTGGTACCTGCCACAGAAACAAGGGTGTGAAACAGAGGCCGGCCCTCAAAAGACCAGTGATGGGTTTGTTACACAGCACCCTGATGTCGCAGTAAGACTGTATTGTCCCGGGACTCAAAGCTTCCATTTAGGTGTGGGGTAATCACAGAGTGTCCAGCTGGGCTGGAGGAATTCCTCGGCCTCATGCGGGGTCCGCCTGCCTAATCTAGCCCTGGATGGGTGGGGAGGCAGAGGAGGCAGTTGCTTGGTGGTCCACTCTTTAGTAAGTTAATTTATGGCCATCCAGAGGTCTAATCTAACATTGCAGAAGTAGGGAAAGGAGGAGAGACATTGTGGACACAAAAGAAGGGGTTGCTAGACTTTAAATCAGGGTTGCTGATATATTGGCTTGCAATGAATATAGAAATGTATCAAAAGTACAGTATTTGGACACTCAAGCCACACTTAAAGATGGCTGAATGTCACTGCTCTATATTAAAGCAATATGATAAAAGACAACAATGCTCAACAAATAGTTACATTTATTATTAATATTATTATTATTATTACTATTATTAAAATGCAAAATGGATCACTGTGGACTGTAGGCCAATGATAGACTTATGTTCCACTATATTATGTATTTAATTATATGGAATTATATATATAAAAAAAGAGCTGTTAATCAATTAAAAATGGAAATGGATTAATTACGTGATGTGCTGATTAATTAAACATATTACTCACATATATCAATACTGACCGAGAAAAGCCCCCAAATAAAGTTAACATAGTATATAATGATTCAATTACATACATAATAATATTAGAATTTAGATAATTCAAAACCATTATATCATATACATATTTTGTGGCAGCAAAGTTAAGCATTTCTTCAATACAAAAAGTGGCTTGAGAGTCAAAATATTGTTTGTTTTATTTTCCATATCAATAAACATAACCATATTATTGGCCTTTTCCCCTCCAAGCTACTTTTAATAGTTGGTCTACATACTCATGCATCAGACAGGCGCTTTTGGAGCGTCTCAGTTTGGTTCTGTCATTTTTCACTAGTTTTCAGCATCTCTAGTCATGAGCACTGTGTTTTTGGAGTGCTGTTAAGTGTAGTTTGAAACATTGAATATTGGGTCTTGAGATCCCTGCATTCTGTTGCGTTCGGTCCAGTTGTCTTTGAGTGCAAAATTCTAAGCTTCCTGTTGCTCTCGGTGGTTTGACAGGTGTGTTGCCTATATAACTGGAGTGCTGACTGCCCCTATTGCTACATCAATGTGCTACATTTAGCTTGAATTGGTCTGATCGTAGAAACATTTCTTAGAACTGAATTTACATGATTAATTGATTTTTTGTAACACATTATTTTTCATATAATTATTGCACTAAATTAATGATTAAATAGACAGCCATAATTTAAATATAATTATTTTATAACAATATATTCAAATATTTTTTATGTATATGTGTGATTAATTGCATTTAATTCAATAAATATTTAAAAATGATTTATATATAATTATGCAATTAATTTGACAATTTTTTTTGATTGACAGCCCTATTTACAATATTTTTAAAAAAAAACTTGTATTCCAAGTTCATTACACTACATTTGGGCTGATTATGATTGCTGTAGAAAATTAGCATATAAGAGGTCACAGGAGTGGGTTTATTTCTATTTATTTTACAATGCCTTAAAAAGAAACATGTTATATGGCCTCCCAATTCTATTAGGGTCAGTGAAATCAATTATGAAAGATTGAATAATCACTTATGTTATCAGAAATATGATAACAGGAGCTTGTCATGTTTTGACTGAACAGGAAGATCCCCCTCAGTACTACAACAGCAGACAGACTCTAGTCACTTCCTCTGATGTTGAGCAGACACACAACACAGGTCATGATAATGTGAGCGCACAGGTAAGTGCTTTCTAGTGGTAATTTTATCTTCATTTCAGAGAATATATGAGCATAGTTCACCCAAATATGAATTCTTGTCATCATGTCAGTGCAAAACCTGTATTATTTACTTTTCTCTGTGAAACACAAACGAGGTGTTTGAAGAACATGTCAAGCTTCTGTTTTTCATACAAGGAAAGTGGATGCTAATCAGTGTTGGATGTAATCCAATGAAAAGTAATTATTTACAGTAATCTGATTACGTTTTTGTCAAAAAAAGTAGTGTAATTTATTACATTTTAAATGTGTAATCAGATTACAGTTACTAGTGTTCAAATACGTTAATTTTAAGCACAACTTTGGGTTACACATTTTCTTAAATAAATTGATGTATGTAGAATACATTTATAACTTTAATTATGTTCGTAAGTATGTCTGTTTTCATTTCTGTGACTGCTGATTTGTGTGCGCCCCCCTAACAAGTCAATGTGACAATGAACAAGGAGGAAATACAGAAATTATTTAGAATTTGATGATAGAAAAACAAAAACTTTCCTTTGAAAAGTGTTTCAGATAATTACTTGAAAGTAAAGTAATTAGTATTGGTGTTATTTTTGATGAAGTAATCTGATGTACTTGCTCAACACTGATGGTGAACTATACTTTAAATCTTGTGAAAAAAAGACTTAAATTTCAGTCTCTTCCTCACCAAAATCTAATGTATAGATTCAGAAGACTTGGAAAGTACAGTAGCGCACTATTCATACTTTTAGTGCGTTTATTTGTGGACTTTTTTTTTGGAGCTTGAAATTATAACACCCTTGAAAAACAGAAGCTCAACATTCTGCCAAACATGTCACAAAGAAAATAATAGGTTTAGTACATGAGG
The DNA here is from genome assembly GCA_032164185.1 of Moxostoma hubbsi. NCBI lineage: Eukaryota > Metazoa > Chordata > Actinopteri > Cypriniformes > Catostomidae > Moxostoma > Moxostoma hubbsi. The sequence goes on along the minus strand of JAVLUX010000007.1, from coordinate 9,039,820 downwards.
GTGACTTTTTCAGTATTTCTTTAAATTCTTCAAGAACTGTAGGGAAACCGACTCCATTTTCATGTCATATACTTTCAATTCCTCAGATTTCACATCACATAATTGTGTTACTGTCTGTTTCTGTGTGTGGTTGTTAGACGGGGTCTGTGTTCCTCATTGGTGTTCCCAGCAACTACTACCTCTCCTCACAGGAGACTTCTATGCCTCGTCTGCCCTCGTATGAGAGTGTACGCAAGAAAGACCGACAACGGCAGATCCACATGATGATAGCAGACCGCTTTGGCCTAAATGGACCTATCGACACAGAGGTGACTCATATAGCCTTAATAACAATCAAATTAACCTGTGGCCGGTAGACACAACATGTCATAATTTTTTCTCTTATATTTCATATAATCATTTGGCTCAATATGAAATAAAAAAAAATTCCCATAAACTAGGGCTGTGAATTGATTAAAAATATTAAACAAATTAATTGCAGTTTTCTGTTCATTAATCACGATTAATTATGGAGTCATTATTTACTTTATTTAAATATGTACATTAAAATATTATTTTTTGTCTTCTTTTTTGCAAATAGATTTAATAAATTTTTTTTACAGGTATAAATCTTTTACACAATTTTATGCTTGCATGCCATAAAATCAGCTGACATGCTGTAGTTAACAGTTCTTCTGCCGTTTTCCTGTGAATTTATTAATATTTGTATCAAGTGGCCAGATTTCATTTATATCAAGCTATATTGGCAAGATAAACTTAAGTGTACATTATTAATTTATTATTAGACACTATACATTCAGATATACTCTGGTGTACTCCGGATAGGGAAGGAGGTATTGCCCCAAGTGAAGGAGTTGAAGTACCTCAGGGTCTTGTTCACGAGTGAGGGGACAATAGAGCGGGAGGTTGGCGGGAGAATCGGGGCAGCGGGGGCGGTATTGCACTCGCTCTATCGCACCCTTGTCACGAAAAGAGAGCTGAGCCGGAAGGCAAAGCTCTCGATCTACCGGTCAATTTTCGTTCCTACTCTCATCTATGGTCATGAAAACTGGGTCATGACCGAAAGAACTAGGTCGTGAGTACAAGCGGCCGAAATGGGCTTCCTCAGAAGGGTGGTGGGCTTCTCTGTTAGAGATAGGGAGAGGAGCTCAGTCATCCGCGAGGAACTTGGAGTAGAGCCGCTGCTCCTTTGCGTCAAAAGGAGTCAGTTGAGGTGGTTTGGGCATCTGGTAAGGATGGCCCTGGGTGCCTCCCTAGGATGGTGTTTCAGGCACATCCAGCTGGGAGGAGGCCTCGGGAAGACCCAGGACTAGGTGGAGAGATTACATCTCCACACTGGCCTGGGAACACCTCAGGGTCCCCCAGTCAGAGCTGGTTAATGTGACTCGGGATAGGGAAGTTTGTGGCCCCCTGCTGGAGCTGCTGCCCCCTTGACCCGTCTTCGGATAAGCGGTTGAAGATGGATGGATGGATGGATGGACATTCAGATATAAAACAAACTCAACACTGAAGTTTAAAATAAAATTTTTGTCTGGCTGCCGTTCAGTCTCTATCACGCACACACTGGGTCTCTTGTGTGGTTTCATTTTGATATTAGTTCATATTACAGTAAGTGAGCGTTTGTGGGATGTGGGCACTTGCTCACGTCTCTCCCACACCTGTCTCACCACTTACGGGTGAGTAAAAATGCTTCCGTACAGTAAATCCTCTCTTGTGTTTATTATGTCTGGAACATGCGTTGCGTGTAATAAGCGCACACTGCTCCACACAATCAGTTTCTGTGCTAGGATATGCAGTCGAGTCCTGGAAATGTATATGTGTAAAGTTTAGGCACAGGAAGTGGGGAAAAATATGAGTGAAGTTTCAGTAAGTGCCAAAAATGGATACTGCATTAATTGCGTTTTTTTAACACGTTAAATAGTAAACTATTAATCACATAAATGAACGCATTAAATTTCCCAGCCCTACCATAAACATTAAATTATCTATTCAAATTGTGTTGATTTTGTTTAAGCATTTTCAGGTAGAATGTGTACATTGTCTTATGTAGTGAATGTCCTCATCATTAACTTTGATGAACATCAAGAATATGGATAGAAATATTATATTGATATTATCTAATTGGGGTCTATTTTTTGAAAAGTCATAGACTTACATTAGTAATAGTATAATATATCGACTAGGCCGATAGTCGGCCGATATTTGGTGATTTTGCGATGGCTGATTATGGGTTTGCTTGGCTGATTAACAAAAGTATTAACTTTCGCTTGTGACAGTTCCAAAATCTACCAGATGATTTGTCAACACTTTGTTTTCTAGGTTTTTTCTTTTCAAGTGTATGCAAATTTGAGAAAATATTGCATAAATTAAATGTTTGTTTCACTTTTTTTTTATTTGCTGTTGGTAAATTGTATTATGTTTTTTGGCATTTATATCGACCATCAGCCATCCTGCTCTCTAGATATCGGTATTGGCATCAGCCATTGAAAAAACCCATATCGGTCAACCACCAATTTACATATACAGTATATTCCCTAAAAATGAATGTCTATACAGTTTTGTCACCAATTATTAATTCCAGAAGTATGACTCACAAAATCCATTTTTAATTGGCCATTTCTCTAAATCTCTTGGGGATTCTTGAAAAAGTTGCATGTTGCAGGACCACTGGAATCAACTACAGTTGTAAAGGCAAAAACTTACAACATTTGAAAACACTTTCCATTGTATGTTCAAATTGCTTACAAAAGTCAGCTTTATTGACGCCCACTAATGTCAATTTTATTGCTTGTGTTTGTCCCTGCAGTAGGCCGTTTTATCCATTGCTGGTCTAATTGAAGTAAATAACAATAGATTTTCAATGACCCTCAATTTTACGATCCGTAATATGATCATATTTGAGAAATGGATGCCATTCACTGCTGCACGAACAGGCCCAGTATCATTCACCTGCGCTGTTGCCATGACGCATACCAGCCCAGGGTATTTCAAGGCTCACTGATGTTGATTTTGTGCCAGGTTAATGCATGAGTACACAAGCTAATGGGATTTGAGGCACATCAAACATAATTAAGTGGCGGCTCTTGAAAGGTAAACATTAGGGGAGAATGCGACTCATTGTCCGTTTGTCTTCTCCTTTATTCCCCCTAGTTTCACTGGGTGGATGGATCACTCAAGGGGAGCATCCCTCGACCATTAAGTGTATTACTGAGTGTAATTAGCTTGTTCCCTGGCTAAGGGCCACAGTTAAACTGTGTGTCCTAAAATGGGCTGTTTTATTTGGAGGCTAAAGCAAAGGCCAAGTGATTTGAGCTCAGCTATTAAATGATAGAGAGAGAGAATGCAGATACACTCTGTTCCAAAAACTATTGAGCTGCCTACAGTATATATTGTAGAGAGCATTTTAAGGCATCATATGGTAGGACATGTTCCAAATGGGTTTTGTTTGAAAACGCACAGGAATTTTGCACCTCTCATCCAGTGTTTTGAAAACACACTCAATTACCGCATACTTTGGAAAACGATGATAGGAAACTGGAAACTGAATTTTTTTTTTATAGATTCATATATTAACAAATAAACGCATTTACATTTACAAATAGAATCAAAACTCAACCCCCCCTATTACCAAGCCTATATAATCTAGAGGGGTGTAAAATCTTAAATTGTATAAGGTGAACCCTTGCATCACTAGATGCAGACTTGACATTTTTATAATCCTTGTCCACACTCCTTCCTCCAGTACCAAATTAAAATCTTTCTCCCATAATCTATTCATAGAAATTAAAGCTCCATCCCCCAGACTCTGAGTTAGCAGGAGTAATACATGATGCCTCATGACCTTTTCCAAAATCAGCAATCACCTCTCTCAAAGCACCTGACGCCTTAGGGGTGTATGCTAAATCCAAAAACAGTACAGAGCATGTGGCGCAGCTGTAAATACTTATAAAACTGAGATCTGGGAATCCCAAAATGATGACTCAAATTCTCAAAAGATCTTCATTCAGGTCGCCAAGTGTAGTAACTCCTCTCACAATCCACTCTGACCAACAGAAAGGGGACTTGTTGATACATAATTTGGGGTTCAGCCATATGCTTGAGGTAACGTTTAAATAAATGACAGAATTAAATACTCTGGCCACTCTTGTCCAAATCCCGTGGAAATGGGAAATAACGGGGTATGACTTAACTTCTCCGGTTAGTTTGATAGAAAGGCTTTGCAATAGCGAAATAGGGTTAAAGACTTCCTGTTCAATAGAAAACCAGGAAAGGGCTCTGTAGAACAGTTAATTTTCACGGGCAAGGAAGAGGCGAGAAACCGGCTTGACATATAAAATAATAGGTTTAATGAGGAACTCAAAATACAAACACATAAGACAACGGACATGTCCGTGAACGATCTCTCTCTCTCTCCCGCACGTCGTCCGCAATCGGCCTTTAACCCTCTTGGAGGCTTAATTAGCCTAATACGGGACCGGCGTGTTGAATCACAATCCGGCTCCGCCCTCCACCGTGCCACATTCCTCCCCTGTTCTTTCAGGCTGGGGAACCCCGGCCTGACGTACATCCCCTGGGGGGGGGCGCCTCCCGCGCGGTCTGCCGGCGGGTCATCCCCATCAACCTGGACGAGGGAGGGGGGCAAGGGGAGGGAAACAACAATAATTAAAAATGGGGGGGGGGGTCTTCCTGCACTGGGCAGTACCTCCCCTCCCACAAACACCATAATTTAAAAAAGAGGTAAAAGGCCAACGCTGAGCAGCAGTGAGAGAGAGAGGAGAGAGAGTTAAAAAAAAAAGAAACTTACTCGCTGGTTCTCTGATACGCCGTAGCTCATTCCTCAGCCACTTCTCCACCCTCTACAGGACGACAGCCGTGCCTCTCTGGGCAGATCGGAGGCAGTCCTCAGCCCCCGGCGGACGGAACGCCCCGCTGCATTCCCGGGGAGTCGAAGGGGCCTCCCCCCGCCCCTGGCAGCGGTTCTCCCGCTCCAGGTGGTCGGCGGCGAGCCCTCCCCCCGCACGCGGTCGGCGGTCTCCAACCCTGCCGCGTTCCAGCGGCTAGTAGGGGACTCCCCCGCCCCTGGCAGCGGCCCTTACTCAATCGGCCAGGAGCCCTTCCTCCCCTCGCGGTCGGCGGCCGTTCCTCCGTGTCCAGGCGGCTGGGCTCCTCCGTCCCCTGGCAGATGGCCATGGCTGCTCCGCTGGGCAGTGGCGAGAACTCCGCTACGGCGTATCCCTCTTCCTTCCCGGGTTTAGGCACCAATGTAGAACAGTTCATTTTCACGGGCAAGGAAGAGGCGAGAAACCGGCTTGACATATAAAATAATAGGTTTAATGAGGAACTCAAAATACAAACACATAAGACAACGGACATGTCCGTGAACGATCTCTCTCTCTCTCCCGCACGTCGTCCGCAATCGGCCTTTAACCCTCTCTGAGGCTTAATTAGCCTAATACGGGACCGGGCGTGTTGAGTCACGACCCGGCCCCGCCCTCCACCGTGCCACATTCTCCTTCAGGTGGAAGTGACCAATGAGCCAAATGCCTGAGACCAAACGCATAATAATAAAACTAAATCTTGGGTAGGCCTAGCCCACTTTTGTCAATCGGCGTATGTAATTTGTTGAAATGTAATCTGGGACGTTTACCATTCCAAATGAAGGACTTCGCTATGCTATCAAATTGCTTGAAAAAAGAGTGGGGGACATCTATAGGGGGTGACTGTAGCAGGTAGTTGAATTTGGAATGTAATTCATTTTAATAACATTAACTTTCCCAATCATAGATAAATGTAATGAAGCCCACCTGCCCACATCACAGAAAAACCTTTTTATTAAAGGTTCAAAATTAACTAAATCACACAAATTTGCTGGGAATAAAATACCCAAATACTTAATGCCCTGTTTGGGCCACTGGAAGGCGCCCAGCTGAAAAGCCATTACCGGGCAGTATGCTGTCAGAGCCAAAGTTTAGGATTTAGACCAATTGACTATGTATCCTGAGAATTTGGAAAATGAATGAATAATTCTGTGGAGGCATAGATCTAGTAGGGTCAGAGACAAATACAAAAATATAATCTGCATAAGCTGAATCTTATGCCTCAAACCTCCTACCATCACCCTTGGAAAATCATCCTCCTTTCTTATCGCGGCTGCTAATGGTTCCAGGGCAAGACAGAACAATAATGGAGAAAGAGGGCAACCCTGCCGAGTGCCCCTACCCAGAGTAAAATAATCTGAAATGAATCCATTTGTTTGTACCGCTGCTACCGGGTGTCTATAAAGTAACTTAATCCAACCATTAAATGTACTGATGAACCCATACATTGACAAAATCTTAAAATGATAATAACATTCTACCACCAAGCAAAATTCAGCCACAATACCATTTGGCCCCGGAGCTTTGCCTGTAGGTAAGGCCTTAATTACCCTCCTCCAAGGTTATCTCAGAATCAATGTTAAAATGATTGCTCAGTTGGAGTTCTAATGGTTCTATAAATTTTCAGTAAGGAGTTTAAGGAGTTCTAATGGTTCTATAAATTTTCAGTAGACAAAGATGCAGAACTATAAATATCAAGATAGAACTCTTTAAAGGCATTATTAATATCAATGGCTGAGGTAAACATTTCACCACCAGCAGATTTCAGTGAGGGAATGATAGAAAAAGATTCTCTCTGCTTTATATATCTAGCCAAAAGCTTCCCTGCTTTGTCTCCCAACTCAAAGTATGACTGTCTTGCCCTGAATAACCAAAGCTCCACTGTCTGCAACAAAATAGTATTATATCTGTATTTCGATCGGGTCAATTGTCTGAGGCCATCAGACGACATTCAGCACTTCAGCGATATTAAGATTTTTCCGATTGAGCAATTCACAACAGATGAAATGAGGGGCTTAGATATAAAAAAAAATCTATTCTACAATAAATCTTATGGACTGATGAAAATATGTATAGTCCCTATAATATAGTTTGGGGCAGTGGTAGCTCAATGGTTGAGGCTCAGGGTTACTGACCAGAAGGTTGGGGGCCCCAGCTTCACCAAGATGCCACTGTTGGGCCCTTGAGCAAGGCCCTTAACCCTATCTGCTCCAGGGGCGCTGTATCATGGCTGACCCTGCACTCTGACCCCAGCTTAGCTGGGATATGTGAAAACTAATACATTTCACTGTATATATATGCAAAAAAAAAAAAAAAAAAAAAAAAAAAAAACTGTGTGTATAATGTGTGATCAAAATAAAGGATTATAAGGATTATATAGGACTATACATATACCAGATGGGTTCAAAAGTCACCAAATATCTGCAAGTCCAAGATTTTTGCACATCCTGTGAAGCTTTTATGTTGCTCTAGGGGGCTTACACACTTTTGCTTCACTATGATCAAGGACTGAGTCCATCAAAAGATTAAAGTCTCCTTCCAATATTTTATCATGAGGGGTTCCAGCGGTTTGCAACATCCCTTCAAGATCAATAAAAAAGTCCTGATTGTCAACTTTAGGCACGTAAATATTAGCCAAAACCAACCTTTGCCCCTGAATTTCTGCTGAAACAATAATTATTCACCATAATTTATCTTTAATCTGTTTGAGAAATTTGAAATGTAGATGTTTATTTATCAATAAAATGACTCCCCTGTTCTTACTTGAGCCACCACCCACCCACCCCATATCTTCCCAAATTTTTCTTGAAGAAACACTATATATACACTATATCACATTTCCTACACTTAAGAAAAGAAGTAACCTTTTTTTATGGGGTGCCCCAACCCATTCACATTCCACATGGAGAAAGATAAGTCACTCATATTAACATTTGACATTTTGATATAATAGAAAAAATTAATTGTGTCAAAAACAAGATTATAAGACCACAGTCCAACATTAGTGCGACAGTCAAAACTCGAACATCCCCCTGAACTAAACAAACAGAAAAAAGAAAAATGTGTGCATTAACACTGTGCACGACAGCGCCAACCAGAGTCAATCCCTCTAAACTCAAAAGGTCCATGTACGCCTACGAGAGCCCCCGTGACAACTTTGCCATTGGATTGCTCAAGTCCGGTGCTTCTGCACAAATTTTGTGAGGCAAAATTACATAACAGAAAATACTTTGTAAAACAAACACCAGCCAACTGGCAAAATAAACACAAAGAACGTGTAGATTAATTCACAGAACTGTCTCAAAATTATGTTCCTCCACAAAACAAATTCCAGCCGATATAAAGCTGTTCAGATTCCTCGGACAGACAAATAAGTGTTCATTGAGTCGGCTGTTTATGAGTGCAGCAGATTATTATAATTTCAATGTCCTGCAATAATACTCCACAAAACAGACTCTAGCCAACAGGAGGCATAAGCCCATAGAGCGAACAGATTAATCCACAACTGTCCCGAAGCAGTTTTATTCCACAAAACAAACTCCAGCTGCTAGACGGAACCAGAACAAAGAGAAACAAACCAGGCGTCCCAGTTCCTTGAATGGTCCACAGTGTATTGATCGAGTCAAATCACTCAAAGGCCGCATAAAAAAATACACAGTGACTTACTCAGTCAGTCAACTTTATAAAAGACATCCTTTGTGTAGGCATATAGATATTTTGCGGCCATCCTTAGTATCATTCACAATCTGGCCAGGAACTTCAGTGTAAAAGCAATCTTCCCTCCATGCAAAAGTTTCTTGAAGGAGTGCTATTCCACAAAACAAACTCCAGCCACTAGGCGCAACCAACACAAACAGAAACAAAAATGGTGCCTAGCTTCCTCATTCATCCAGAGTAAATACAGCGAGTTATTCCACCCTGGAGCTACATGAGAAACACCAAATGGCTTGCTTACTCACTCCAATGTTTTTATGAAGGACAGTGCTTGCTTGGGACATGTAAATACATTGCGACCATCCGTAGTATCTACTCTCAGTTGGGCCGGAAACATCAGTGCAAAAGTGATCTTCCATTGATGCGAAGAGTTTCTTACACTCCTTGAATCTATTGCATTTCTCTCTTGTCAAATTCGCAAAGTCCGGGAACAAGAAAATATTGTGATTCTTCCAAGAAAGCTTTCCTTTGCTCCTCGCCTCGCGCAGCATAAGATCGTTATTGGATGATCTCAGTAATTTGTCCAGAATTGATCGGGCCTGTCCCCCTCTGCAGATCTCCAAGCCAGAACTCTACGAGCTCACTCGATTTCCAGCTTATGGTCTGTTATGTCGAGCAGACAATCCGTACGTTAATTCGTCGTCTCCTATTTTCCAAATCTTCCAGTTTTTCTACATCTATTTTGGTCGTGAGCAGATTAGCGGATAATTCCCTTTCCGATGACTCCAGATAATCTATCTGTTTCTCAACATCGGCCACTCTTGTAACCAACTGAGAGAATTTTGTTTCTATCGCCGTAATTGATCGATGTATTACAGCGAGACTTCCAAGTCAGTAACAACCTTTGTAAGCATCACAGACATGTTGGACAGTTGACGCTGGATTTCTCCCGCTGCACTGTTCAAATTGAGTCCCTGGTCCGATGTTTCAGCTCGAGCACGTAAGTGTCTTTTAATGTCTCCAGAGCCCGAGGATCAAATCTCACTGGATTATAGAGCTCACTGTTCACACGTCTGTTCACGTCACACATGGCGTCACGTGACCTCCGAAAACTGAGTTTTCAAACTAAAATGAATTAGTGTGGATGTGGCCTAAGATACTTACTTTTAACCAAATCACATATTTCCTTAATGGAGAAGGCAATCCTAGAATGCCTGACGACAGGCTCAGTGAAAAATTCAAGATGGTGGATAAAGCAAGAGAAATGTTGATTATAAATATAATCATTCGATATTGAAAAGTATATAAACATTTTAATTTTTATTTAAAATGTACTATTTTACCAAATATGTGTGTGCTATGTATTTTTATGCTTATTAAAGTATCACAGCATTAGCTTAGCAACCTGCAGTTGTGAGTCAAATTTCATGTGCTATTTCTGTGATGCACTGAGTTGTTGCCTATGAAGAGCAGTGGTGATTGCTTTCAAGCTGTGCTTCAATGGGAGATTTGGCAGATATTGATCCATTTAAATCAAGACATTATAAACACATTATTTTGAGGTTCCACCTGGACGCCGTGGTTTCTTACCGTGCGTTCAGACCAGAGGCGTCGAGAGCGTCAAAAGTTGAAATAGGTGGCAATGTTAATTTGGAATGCTTGGTTTTCTGAACTGTATTTAAAGGGGCCGCAAAACATCCAGACATGTCGACCGGTATCTTTTTGCCGACCTATCACAACTAGCGTATATCCCCATGAAATATTTTAAATGTGAAAGTAAGAAATTGATCGATGGCAGAAAGTATTTAAAATTAGGGTTGTTTGTTACCAAAATAAACTAAATCAAATACATTTGTAATAATAACTGTGGTCCTGGTTGTGTAGTGCAATGGGTCAAATCAGTGTTTTAATACGGGAAAACTCACCACGGCAATAATAAGTTTCTCCTCCATTTTGTCTTTGGAACTATTGTTTGGTGGGAACTGGGAACCAAAGTTTACACTGTTGTAATCTACATATTGCAGCACATCTAAAAACTAATTTTCATGTCCTCCTGTTTGCTCTTTCAAGTTAACTAGGCAAGACCGGTCTTCACAAGAACATATGTCCATTCTTTGTGTTCTTAGCATTGAGAAAAATCCTGGGAGTCTATGAGGCCACTGTAAGCATTGATTGCTTATTGGACATTGAGCTTTCAATCAATGTATCTTTGTCCCGTCTGGATGCTTGACTTCTGTATATGATGATTGGTTGAGCTCTCAAATGGGCAGTACTACACAACATAATTTCAGCAAACCTAGCTGGTGAAGCTGGTTGACCTGCATGATCTTTTTGATGAAGCTGTTTCAGCTAGTTTTAAAGCCTTGTGGGGAGACACCAGTATACTTGAAAGGGAAAGATTAAATAGTCAAGATTAAACCAACAGTAAAATCTGAGTACAACGGTATCATAAATTGTGCTTTTTTGGCTCAGATCATGCAAAAAAAATAAAAAATTCAATCCTGACCAGCTAATGCACATGCATGTTCACCAGTTCATTGACAGGCGATGTCTGTTTCTAAAAGGTGATTGGCTCTTTTACCTATATGGTGGGACTTCCTTTTCTACATTGGGCTTAATAGTCTCTGGTAGTTCCAATATTAGAAAATAATGAACCAAAATGAGGAAAGTAGGTTTTTACATTTCTGAAGAAAATGTGTGTGGTGCTTGCCTGTTCAAAACTTATCACCACAATACTAGGGTGTTGTGAGTTGTTGCCAGGCTGTTGCTATGCAGTTACTGGGGTGTTCTGGGTGGTTGCTAGATGTTTGCTTACTGGCAAAGTCCAACCTCAAGTCACTATGATATTTTGGTCACTAGATATAGTTTGGGTCCCAATTCAATGTCTGTTGGATTTTATTGTCCACCATGAAAAAAATGTAAGGAAACATCCAAACCCACATTTTTCAAACAGGCAGGCACCAGAGCATGTCAGGTGAAGTGTGGAGATTAATGATAATTTCACCAAGTAAAATAAAAGGATAAATAAATACAATGAACATTTTATTGTGAAGATAAATTAAATGTATTGCCATAATGGACCATAGTCCAGCTTAAAAGACCATAGCACTATGATGTTATAATATTGTTAATGTAGAGAGCACAACATGCATATCACGCGAGAGCGCATCCATGTACTGAATGTCTCCACCCGGGTGCGTGCAACTCTTGCTTGAAACTAGATATGTGCTCTCAAATAAAGTACGCAGCTCTATGACATTCACAAATCTAATATCTAATATAATGATAAAACTTCAAAAACGTGTCCAGAAGGTACCTGTTGTCTTATATTTTGAATTCGATTTTTTACCTTTACCACAAGCTATCTTATTTATTATTTACTTTGCGATTGTATAGGCCTATACGACGTTATTGTATGTTTGTAAATCTGAAAAAAAAAAATCAACAAAAATTGGGGGGTCAAGGGGGGCGCGGCCTTGTAAATTTTCTCAGAGGTGGGCTTACTGTGCAAGACATTGAAAACCCCCTGATCCAGACAAATATGTTTTAGTTTGAAAACATCTTTTTCCTCTACGTTTTGGCCTGAGACTGCATTTTTGACAGTGAAAATGGAGCTTTTACATTCACATTTACATTTATGCATTTTGCAGACGCTTTTATCCAAAGCGACTTACAGTGCATGTATTACAGGGACAATCCCCCCAGAGCAACCTGGATTTAAGGACACAATGGTGGTGACTGTGGATAGCTTTTAGAAAACACTCTCCCAAGTGGATACATTTGAAAACACTGTCTTCATGTTGCAGTGTGGACCGGGAAACCGGACATATTTGAAAATGTGACGCAATCATATGATCTATTCAACCCAAAACAATCAAGATAGCGTTTGAATCCAGGGCGTGCTGAGTGACTCCAGCCATGTCTCCTAAGCAAACAAATTGGCCTGGTGGCTAGGGAGGGTAGAGTAACATGGGGTAACCTCCTCATGGTCATGATTAGTAGTTCTCGCTCTCAATTGGGCGTGTGGTAAGTTGTGCGTGGATCGCGGAGAGTAGCATGAGTCTCCACATGCTGTGAGTCTCTGTGGTGTCATGCACAACGAGTCACGTGTTAAGATGCGCAGATTGACTGTCTCAGAAGCGGAGGAAACTGAGACTTGTCCTCCGCCACCTGGATTGATGTGAGTAACTGCGTCACCACAAGTACCTACATAGTAGTGGGAATTGGGCATTCCAAATTATGATAAAAATGATCTTGTAGCAGCTTTGATAGCATTACTTAATATAAATGTTATTTTGTACAACCTTCACGTTACATTCTTCCTTCAAAGGCAACGGGACACGAGGACAGTTGTGTTTCATACTGTACATAAAACATACATTTTTCTGTAAGGGGATCTTGGCGTTTTCATACATTTCAGTGTGGACAACAAACTTCAGGAAAACAGTTGAAAATGTCAGTGTGGATGGAGAGCGTTTCGAAAACGAGAATGTCGTTTTTAAATATATTTGGATAATTGTTGATGTAGCCTAAGTCTGATCTGTAAGAAAATAATAATCCATTAAAAAACCTTCCAAGTCTTATGTTTGCTTAAACATTTTTAAAAACATGTGTGACATAAAATGAATCACATTTGAAGAACTGCTCCCAAGGCATTTATCTTGTACAAACTGTTTAATGTTTATTTGTGAAATCACATGTGTTTTAAGTCAATCTTTATCTGTGTTTTACCATAGCCACCTCCCACATATGAGGAGAGCATCCAACCGTCTGTCCAGTCCATTGACATCCCGTTAGACATTGTGGCACCCGAGGAGCCGCCACATGCTCCGGTCACAACCTCTGAACCTGGTACAGATTTACCTGCATATGAAGCTCTACCTCACAACACGGACTCATCGCAAGATCCCAATAACACTGAGAATTAAAGCACGGCTCACGGGAAGAAAGCAATCTACTCGCAGTGGAAAATGAACAGCTGTTGAGATACTTACGCCCTGATGGCTGATTGCATTCTCTAAGCAGGCCAACAATGTAGCAAACTGTTCTTGAATCTGCTGTGTTTGCAAAAGACAGCAAAAATGGGATATGACTTGACCTATGCAATAACTGTTCCGTTCTGCATAATGCGGGGCTCATTTTTGCTTATCGCACCATTCGGCACATTTCACGGCCGACACACCGGCCCGCTTGGATCTCCCGATGGCCAGTCCGCCCCGATTGGCCCCAAAGTGCGTTGGCCCACCGGGAAAATGCCCGGTATGCCAGATTGCTAGTCCAGCCCTGATTATAGCGACCACGAGGAGGTTACCCCATGTGACTCTATCCCTATCCGGCCCAATTTGGTTGCTTAGGAGACCTGGCTGGAGTAACTCAGCACACCCTGGATTCAAACTCATGACTCCAGGTGTGTTAGAGGGGAAACCTTGTTAATATTACTCCCCCCCCCCCCCCCCCCCCCCCAGTAAATAGTACACTGAAAAGAATGTTAACCGAAAAATGTGGTAAAAAACTAAATTAACTGATGTTATACAAGTCAAAAATATTATTTAACATCACTGAATCAACCTGAATTCATAACAAAACTAATTTAAAGGATTCAATTAGTTAGAAATAAAACCTTAAGGTAACATTTGCCGGTTAGCACTTTTTACAGTGTACCGTATACAGGCCCATTTTGATTTCTTGTTGTCTTTATCACAAAGATGGCAGGTTATTTTGAACCAAACTGATATTGTTTTGAAATTCGATGCACATAAAGGATATTTAAAGCCATGTTTTAAACATTACAGGGGAGATCTTTCCTTTTTTCATAAAAGTGTGCTTTTTCATGAGGCGTTATATTCATTTTCCAAAATTAGTTTCTATAGATAGAACAAATTCTATCAATATTTTAGGCAGAGTGAATAGTGTTCCTGTGTGTATATATAGTATGTTGTTTATCAAAACCAAACGATGCCTCTCAGATTGTATGTTTGTTCAGTCTCTCTATTTTGAATGACCATTAATGAATGTGCCTATTTTTCTATGGTATATAAACATCAGACATTGTGACTGTGCAGTTAGAAACAAGAGCTGTACATGTTTCTGGTGATTGTATGCTCAGGGATGAGTCGGCAAATCTTGTTTTCTTCTAAGGGTTTTGCTTTTTCCCTTTTTCTGTAAGTACAGTACACAGAGTTGAAGTTCATATGTTTGCATCCACAAACAAAATTCAAATGACTGTGTTTCATGTGCAACACGTTTGCAGTCACAGGTGTCCTCATTTTCCTCTGCATAGACCTTTGCATCTGTCAAAAGCAGGAGATGAGCAAGACAACACTTTGAGAAAAAGAAAGAAAAGGAAGAAAGAAGATTCTTTAGACTGTTGTTTTATGACTGTTTCAACGTGTGCCAGTTGTATGAATTGCTAGACATAACCATATTAGTAATCTCACTGCCATGGAAATAGCAACTCCTTCACAAACTGAACGTATATAAAATAGTTCAAATAAATAGAACTGTATGTAAATACAATTAAAAAAATAATCTGTAACTAAAGAAAGAGTACATGTTTTTTGAAATCAAACAAATGCTGATTTAAAATATTGATAGGTGTGAATGATTAATTTAATTAGTATTAAATGATTGTTTAGTATTATACAGGATATGAACTATGTCTTATGAATGGTTTCCTCCGATATTTCTGCTGATTAAGGAATGTAAGGGCTAAGAAATGTGGTTTCTTATATTTCAGGCAATATGAATGAATACATAAATGGATGAATAAATAAATATTTTATTATAAAATAATACATAAATATTAAGTGAAAAGTATACAATAAATTATTAAATAATATTTAAAAATATTAAAATACAAATTATTATTTTACACATTATTTCACATAATAAATAATAATTTGTATGAAAAAAACAAAAAAATTTTTGTCCATTGTTACGTTATTTTTATGTCAGTTAAGAACATTTTCCTCAAATTCTCATGTAGAGTAGTGATGTCCGATTCGCGAACGAATTGTTCGTTTAAAACGATTCTTTTTAATCATTTGAACAAACCGATACGCAAAGAGTGCAACCACTGTGGGACGACTTTGTTGAGGAACATTGCTGTTAGCAAAATGGGATTAATGAATATTATTAGTTATTACTACTGTAATTTCAATATCAGAAACACTTGTTGTTGTTTAGTGATATTCTTTTTTTTTTTTTTTACTATGTTGATATCAATAATGCTTAACAACACTTGACCGATCTCTAGAGGCTAACCTAGTTAAAATATTATGACGAACAGCAAAGTGTTCAGCAACGTAAAAAGCATTTCTGAGAGATAATTTTTTTAAACGAATTGTTCGAACGAACCGATTCGCTAAAACGAATAGGAATTTCTAATGCTTTTTTTTAAAACAGTGTTGCGAAAAGAAACAATTATATATTATTTAAGGCTTCATTTCTTTCTATGCAAAATATAATGCATTTTTTCCTTCTGGTTTTTTGATAAAGTATAATTTGGACATGTTTTTGTAAGATTCACCCATCCAAAACAGCAAGTGTAATGCTCTCCTCTAAAACTGATGTCTGTTGCAGGATACTGGAGAACGGTTGTGAAATTGTGGCTTCTAGTGGCCATTTTAGAAGGTTGCAACAGATGATCTCTTAATCCAGTTAAGAGTCCCAAAAGCCTGAAGACTGTGTTTTGAAGCGTAATTCTTCAGTTCCTTTAGTGCCCTCATTGTCTTCAATGATGTCTTAATGAGAGAAACACAACAGAGATCTGTCTTCTGTCCATTAGGCAGCACAGCTAGAAACTGCCTGTCACCAGAGACACAAAACAGAGTGAATGACATGTGTCAATCAACAATGAGTCATTTCATTTGCTCACCTTCCTCTCCATTAGATCTCAGGTCACTGAATCGGACCTTAAAACCCCCTTTAAATGATTGTTCATTGGTGCCGTTAATGACAGAGAATGAGCTCTTGAACAGAAAATCCTTCTTTTGTTTGCATTAGTTTTCCTGTAAGAACACATGCAAACAATGACAGATTTTCTAACACCTGTAGTCTTAATAACTTTGGACAGTCCTTTTGCACAATAAACACAGGCACAGTTTTGAATTTGTCCTTAATTTCCATGATTAAATTATTATTATTTATATCAATCAGTCTACACTCCATAACCCATAATGACAAAGCAAAAACCAAAAAATAAATAAAACTGGGGGCCTGGGTAGCTCAGCAAGTAAAGACACTGACTACCATATCTGGAGTTGCAATTTCGAATCCAGGGCTTGCTGAGGGCTCCAGTCAGGCTTCCTAATCAACCAATTGGCGCAGTTGCCAGGGTGGGTAGAGTCACGTTGTGTTAACCTCCTTGTGGTTGCTATAATGTGGTTCATGGCATCAGTGGGGTATGTGGTGATACAGCGGAGAATAGCGTGAAGCCTCCACACGCACTAGGTATCCACGGAAACACACTCAACAAGCCATGTGATAGATGCGTGCATTGACTATCTCAGACGTTGAGGCAAATGAGATTCGTCCTCTGCTACCTGGATAAGTCACTACACCACCACAAGGACTTAGAGTGCATTGGGAATTGGGCATTCCAAATTGGGGAGAAATGGGGAGAAGATCCTCTCATGCTCTGTCAGGTTGAATGTGGACCGTCGGTGGACAGACATTTTCAGGTCTCTCCAGAGATGTTCAATTGGGTTCAAGTCCTGATGTTACCACCACCATGCTTCACCATTGGGATGGTAATGCACAGGTGATGAGCGGTGCCTGGTTTCCTCCAGACATGATGCTTGGAATTTCAAACATTTCAATTTTCTTTTCATCAGAGCAGAGAATCTTGTTCTCACAGTCTGAGAGTCCTTTAGGTGCTTTGTTATGTGTCTTGCACTGAGGAGAGGCTTCCGTCTGGCCACTCTGCCATAAAGCCCAGAACTGTGGAGTGTTGCAGTGATGGTTGACCTTCTGCAAGTTTCTCCCATCTCCAAACATGATCTCTGGAGCTCAACCAGAGTGACAATCGAGTTCTTGGTCACCTCTCTTACTAAGGTTCTTCTACACGATTGTTTAGCCAGGCGGCCAACTCTAGGAAGAGTCCTGGTTGTTCCAAACATTTTCCATTTTCCATATATATATATATATATATATATATATATATATATATATATATATATATATATATACAGGGTTGGGAAGGTTACTTTTGAAATGTATTCCACTACAGATTACAGATTACATGCTGTAAAATGTAATTTAGAATGTATTCCGTTAGATTACTCAAGGTCAGTAAAGTATTCTAAATACATTGGATTACTTCTTCAGCACTGGTGGATTTTTTCAATTCTTTTGAATATAAAAACTCTGCAAGTACAGTAAGACAAAATACACATGTTAAAAATACATTCTCTGAAAAACATAAATATCTTATGCAGTGTTGTTTCTAAAAAAGATAAATCAAATTGATTTTAGATATTTTTACAGGAAAACAAAATACTTTATTATCAAGAATATGATTTTTGTCCTAATATCAAATGTCGTACTAGAAAAAAAAAAATTATGATCCAACGTGCATTTCCTTGATAAAAAAGAATGATAGTGAATACAAAGTTTTATTATAAATAATAGTAGTAATAATAATACTGATAATAATAATTATTATACTTTTATATATATACTTTATACTTAACCACCACAATGCTAAACACACACACACACACACACACACACACACACACACACAATAAAAATGAACAAATAACTCTAGACTACTTTGATTTATTAATGTATTTGATGCATAAATAACATCCACAATGGCAAAATACAAACAGAAAAAAAATAAATCATGCGAAGAGATAACAATAAGGATATTTCTTTAAGTAAATTAACCCAATTTTACAGCATCGCTCACTCGACGCGACTGTTTCCCCGCAGCATTGTCAACAGGCGCGCTCACGGTAAAGTGCACGTGCGCCAAGCGCGTTCTCGCGCCAACGTTTGATGAACAGCGACCTCTAGTTATATATTAAATATTACAGATTTCTCTAGATCACCGGAAAAACCCGAATGCTGTTCGGCTCCACGAAGTTATTTATGTAAACAAGGTCAAGTATTCGCCGCAGTAATCGCTCTTCACCTTCTCACTTGGCATCTTTTCTCTTGAGAACGATTTATTCAGCGATACAGGCAGCACGCCTCTTACAGGTAAGACAGTTGTTGCGAAGACACATTTACATGCTGTTTTTTATACATTAAAACAGGCTTTATGTTTCTTCTCATATATGTCACGTAAAGTCAGCATGACATCGTTTACATAAACTGCCACTGTAAATATAATTATGCGAAATACATTGTTTTGGATAGACGTGAAAATGTAATTCAAGGGCATTGCCTCAGTATTTATTCTGCAGGAACATAATGCGTTTTTTGTTGTTGTTTTTTTGGTCCAGCATCACAATGCAGTCAAAACATTGCTCGTGTAATCATTATATTAAATGTATAATGATATTAATGACACTTTTGAACTCCATCATAAATGAATAACGCTCACAAATAAAATGTATTATTATTATTATTATTATTATTATTTAACAGATAATGCACAAACATTATTACCTGTATATAGTGATTATATTAGAAAATTATGTAAAAGATTATTTTTAAATCGTTCTCTGTCCTCATAATTGATTGCATAGGATTGATTATAGTTGATATGTAGCCATATTGCTTGAGAATGTAAGTAACATAATACTTGCAGAATAATTTAGTGCTGAGATGTCAAATTTCTGAATGTACCGAATGCTACATTAGTTTCTCATATTTATTTATTTAATAAATAAATAGTTACTCATTTATATAATAAGTAACAAAGTTTTCCAATGAAACATATAATCAATTCAGTCATTGATTTAGCCTAGTTGCCAGAAGAGTATGTGCACTTTAATATACAAAGAATACAGCATAATTTTATAATAATAATGATATAAAATTATATAACACCATTTTTCGTTTGTTAGGTTTTAAACTGAAAGAGATTAAATGTTAGATATGCTGTTTGGATAATTCTCTACCTGACTAAATCATGCTGCCTTTATGTGCCAATGAGTGTGAGTGTGTGTGTGTGTGTGTGTGTGTGTGAGTGTGTGTGTGTGTGTGTGTGTGTGTGTGTGTGTGTGTGTGTGTGTGTCTACAGCTCAGTCACATTACCCCATATTTACCTTAAAAATGATGTACATGTAGCTTTTATATGGATTTTTTTTGTTGTTTCCCAAAATATTAATAATACATCATACTGTCGAAACCATGTGGTCTTGTGTTGTATAAACATTGAGTTGTTGAAGATTTGTTTTATTTAGGTCAAGGGCAAGGTGTGACTGTTTTGATGATAAGAATCAGTCATGTATTTCAGCTTTGTGTTCAATCATTTATCTGTGGAGAAAGTCAACAATCAGTATGCTCAGTTAATTGGCACATTTTATTTATTTATTTTGCTTGACAAAGTCAACTCATCCTGACTGTCTGTCTGTTTACTAACTGCCTAGCAACAGCCTAGCAACAAGTGAAGTCAAGTTTTTATTTGTATAGCACTTCAAAACACACATCGTTTCAAAGCAGCTTCACAGAAATTATTCATTAACAAAAAATGAAACTGTAATATCTATAATGTCTTGGAGTCATCATTGTGTAGTTTGAGTAAATGTGATTGTAAATTGTGTATAAAACTGTAATAATTTAATAATAATTGTATTTAGAACCCCTGTGAGCAAGCTGAAGGTGAATATTTCAAGGAACACGAAACTCCATAAGATGTTGGTTAATGGAGAAAAATAACTTTGAGAGAAACCAGACTCACTGTGGGGGCCAGTTCCCCTCTGGCTAATAACATGAATAATGCCAATATTAGTTGTTTATGTGCAGTGCAGGTCATTGTTTAAAATTAGTACACTAAGTAAGTGTTAAGGGTCAGTGTTTAAACAAAGATTTTTTATGAACTGTAAGATTAATGACCAATGTCTTTGAGTCATCCTGGATTAAATGCAGAAGTTCACATAGATGCAATTGTCCTTTGTTAGTTGACTGATGAAGGCTTTTGTTTGCAATTGATAGACTATGTATTCCATTTCAAGAGTGCAGTCCATCAATAGGCAAAGGTGATGCAGGCAGAGATCAGTGAGGTGCATCGCAGTTCAACCGGCAGGTCATTTTGGTGAGGTCTTTCCTAAGTACAAGGTTCTGGCAATGCATATGAAGCTGGGCTGGACTGGCAATTTGGCATTCCGGGCATTTTCCTGGTGGGCTGACGCACTCTGGGGATGATCAGAGGTGGACTGGCCATCGGGAGAACCGTGCGGGCCGCTGGGTTGGGAGGGCCGAATGGGCTGCGATAAGCCAAAATGAGCCACTACGGACCACAAAACGGCGCCGCAATATGCAGAAAAGGACAGCGAACCCCCCCCCCCCCATTACTGATTGCACCGATTACCAGAAAGTGAATAGCGTCACTAGATCAGACTCCTTTCCTTTACCAAGAATTGAAGATTTCTTGGATAGAGTTGGTTCCACTCGCTTCGTCACTAAACTAGACCTGCTCAAGGGATATTGGCAAGTGCCTTTAACCACTTGTGCATCTGAGATTTCTGCTTTTTTCACCCCTGACTTCCTCCAGTATTCCTTGATGGCCTTTGGTTTGCAGAATGCGCCTGCCACCTTTAAAAGGTTAATGCAGCGAGTGTTGTCTGGGATGTCAGACTGTGAAGCCTACTTAGATGATGTCGTGATTTACTCATACTTGGGAAGAGTCTAGAACAAGTTTTTAGCAAACTAGCTGATGCTTCGTTGACCTTAAACTTGTTAAAATGTGAATTCGCCAAGGCTGTAGTTACTTACCTTGGCCTGTGGAAGAAAAAGTAGCCGCAATTCTTAACTTTTGTACTTCTAATAACAACCGAGATCTATGCTGCTTTCTTGGTATGGCAGGGTATTATAGGAGTTTTTGCTGCCATAGTTGCTCCTTTAACAGTTCTTCTCAGCACTACTAAGAGGTTCTTGTGGACACCTTAGTGTGTCTGTGCATTTAACGCTGCTAAAGACCTGTTGTGCAATACTCCTGTCCTCTCCGCTCCACTTTGCCCTGTCATTTAAATTACAGGTGGACACGGGTGCAGTTCCTCGGGTTCAGGGGCTGTACTGATACAGGAGGATATATATGGTGTAGAACTTCCTGTATGTTATTTTTCTAAAAAGTTCTCAAGATGTTACTTTCAAAGTAACATTCCATGTTCAAATGTTTTCTCAGTATTCTGCACAAATCATATATAACCTTTAAACTTCAAAACTTCTCTTTAAACTGACCAAGATTTTAAGATAAGAAGGAATGTAGTTCGTATAGACTGATATCAGTCCTAAATGTGGACTATAAATTATTTGCTTCAATCTTATCTAAGAGATTAGAGGTTATTATCCCTGAGTTAGTGGATCTTGATCAAACTGGCTTTATACAAAACAGGCAAACCCAGGATAATATAAGGAGAGCATTGCAAGTAATGAGTCATGTTGTAACAGAAAATATAAATGCAATGTTGATGAGTCTAGATGCTGAGAAAGCATTCGACTCTGTTGGATGGGATTACTTGTATCAAGTATTGGCAAGATTCGGGTTTAATGATAATTTTATTCAATGCATTAAAGCATTATACACCTCACCAGTAGCTAGGATAAAAATTAATGGTCACTTGTCTGAAACAATCCATTTGGAAAGAAGAACACGTCAGGGCTGCCCCTTAAGTCCGGCTCTGTTTGCCCTGTTCATTGAGCCTTTGGCCCAAGCAATAAGGAAGGATTCAGAGATAAAGGGGATCTTGATTAGAGGAGATGAACATAAGATCTGTATGTATGCAGATGATGTCCTATTGTTTCTGACAATATAAAGTCGAGTATTCCTAAATTGATGACCCTTTTAAAAACATATCATTTTCTGGGTATAAAATAAATATACAAAAAACCCTTATTTATAATTTTAGACCCAATCTGCATATAAGAAGACAATATGATTTCCATTGGAAATCTCGGTCAATAAAATATTTGGGGATAACTCTAACAAAAGATATATCGAAACTCTTTGAAAGTAATTATGGTCCTATTAATAAGGAGGTAAAATCTGATATTTCTAAATGGATTTTTCGTTCACTACTATATATTTAGGTAAAATACAAGGAAATGTTTTAGACAAGGATAAATATTTATTAAAAATGTTGTTAGCAAGCAGTAGGAAAGCAATAACACGTAAATGGTTGCAGGTGGACCTGCCAACTAAGGATCAATGGCTAGGGATCGTAAATGAAATATACAGTATGGAGAGGCTTACATTTATATTAAGGCTCAAATTTGACAAATGTAACAAGTTTTGGGAAAAATTGATTATGTATATAAACCATTGAGGAGTGTGATATTGTATATCAAGATGTTGGAATTATTTTGAGATACTGCTTGATACTGTAGCATCCATGATAACTTTGTGTTCTTTGTTCCAATAAAAAAAAAAGTAAAAAAAAAAAAAAAAAAAAAACTGACCAAGATTTTAAATTTCATAAAGCCCAAAATAACCTTTGTGAACTTTCTGAAGCTTTTTAATTTTTAGGCCAGGCTTTATCAATTCAGCATTCAGAGTTTGTCTTCACATAATTGTTCTATTTTTCCTGGTATGTAATTGGCTTAAACATCACTTTTTTTGCTGTGCTCAAACATTTTATGCTGTGACACACATTCTAATATTGTGAGTTTAAGAAAAATCATTAGAATTAATCTGACTATGCAGTATTGGTAGAAAGCTTCAATTCATCGCTTTGCTGTTGTCATTTTCTCTCTTAAAGGATTTCCTTGAGCACCAGTCAAGATGATGCAGTGTCTGCAGATTCTGTATGAACCAACTAAGAACGTCTCAGCCAAGTTTAAGGTACCGTTAAAGAATATCATGAAAATCTGTTATAGGCTACTTATAAAATAAGTTAAATAATATTGTACAAAATAGTGTTCAGATTTCTATGACATCATTACAGGTATAATGAATTTGTGTCCTTCATTTCTGTCCTTTGGTTTAAAAGTGAGGCTCTTCTTGTTGATAATTGTGATTTCCATAGCTGTAAGTAAGAAATAGTTTCTTCCTACTGATTAAGAGAAAACAAAAACACAGAAAGTAGCACATGCATGAGGTGCATGTTAATGAAACATTGGTTTTGTTTGTTTGACCGTAGCCTTCATCCTTAACTGCCTGAACTGACAACTTGCTTTAAAATAGTCTGCCATAGCCAGACTGTTGAATATCAGCATAAGTTCTGGTCCACATTGCAGCTTATTCTGGACACAAACCCACTAGACAGGAAGAGACCATTTCACTGACATGGAATGCAACCAACCACAGTTCCTTTTGTTTTTACGTGCCGTTTTGGAACAAGTTTATAGCACAGCCTCTCATGCCTTATTGCTTAAGAAAACAAAGAATATACAGTTATGCTCAAGAATATCTAGTTTGCTTGCCAATCATTGCTTCAAACAAAACTCTTTCAAAGATTTGATGCCACAAACCTGGCAACAATTATTCTATCAAATTGCTTTGTAAGCCTTGCGGTTGTAGCTATCATTTGCCAGTGTTGTGTGCAATGTGCATCAGAGATCGAATCAAGATTATTTCACTAAAACATATTCACTGATTTTACATCGACAGGAGTTTCGTAAGAAGTCAAAAAATGAGAAAAGAGAACCTCTGGACGAGTGCCAGCAGTTCATTGTGAACCTCGCTAAGGATCTGAGACGAGTCTGTCAGGTACAGCCACAGATAAATGTCTAGTACACCATTAAAAGGGTCATGTCATGAGGAATTTATATTTTTGACATATAAGAGGTCTTTCTACTATAAAAAACATACTTTAAATTTCAGAACTCAAAACTTAATCACCAATGCAATAAGCGTGCTTTCACTCTTTGTTCTATTGCTTGGACCAAACCTGAGTTAGTTTTCTCGCCCTCCCGCTGCCCGCACTGGTCTGTGATCATATCATATTATTTGGGTCCGAATTGCGGTCCAATTATGTCATCAACATGAGTACAAGTAGCAGCTGTTTACCACTGTAACTACTGTAGGTAACAACAATTTGAGAAGTTTCACTGTGTTATGTAAATGATTAAAGTTTGTCTTTTTGGATTTACCATGAAAACGTTCCATGCACAGAATAACACATGTGTTTGTCTCAAAGCAGGTATGAGAAATGCATTATACCACAATAATTGCGATCGTGAGCCTGCTAAGACGTGAATTATATGTCATCACAAGTGGTTCACTTCCACGATTTGGTTAGCGAATTGTACCAGATTTTACATTAACCATATCCTAGACCACCTTTTCAAGTGGATCCGGGTGCAGTTCGCACACCGAGTTCGGAAAACAGTGTTCACATTATCCAGATAAACCGAACTTTGACATCATTCAACCCCGGTTGTGCAGAAATAAAATATTTATTGAAATAAAGCTGCAAATACACTTTGTTCTCTACTCCCACGACTACCCTACATCACTAGGGGTACATTCATTCATGACCGCCTCTACAGTGAGAAAACATCAACGCCTACTTTTACATCATCGAACCCTTGGCCCTGCCGACTGGTGCTTCAGCTCGTCAACTGAGAGAGAAGACCAAACAAGGCCCACTGCAGCATAAATATTCCTGAACACCAAAGGGGAATATTAATGATCTAGACAGAAATCTTTGGCATATCTCGGGCCTCTTAAAAAAGACGGTATCAAGTTTCAACTCTGCAGAGGAGAAGCAATTATCTGTCATTCAGCTACTCTGCCTCTTGTTGTTTTGAGCAGAGATGCATTATTTTTAATTGTTGTTGTATGAAAACATGCGCTAGATGCACGTCTTTGACTGTTTTGATACTTTTCTGTCCGATCTGATGCTGTACTGTATGTGTGCGTCTAGTTCAAACCGTGCTTTTGGACACTGTGCATGTTTGGACACTGTGGATTGCATGTTTTTGGCTCATATAACAGTGGTTTGCTTGTGAGCCAGTCATAATACGATTGAAGCTTTGCAAAGCAGCTATTATTGAAAGATGTCATGCCTGTTTAAAAGTTTAAGTCAGAGTGCCAGAGAGAAAATGATTATCCATCCATCCTCAACCGCTTATCCTGTGTACAGGGTCGCAGGAGCCTATCCCAGCTAACATTGGGCGAAAGGCGGGGTACACCCTGGACAGGTCGCCAGTTCATCGCAGGGCCACACATAGACAGACACACACTCACACTCACATCCACACCTAGGGCAATTTTTGGACACACCAATTAACCTAGCCTGCATGTCTTTGGATGGTGGGAGGAAGCCGGAGCACCCGGGGAGAACCCACGCAGACACGGGGAGAACATGCAAACTCCACACAGAGAGGCCGGGGCAACCGGGGTTTGAACCCACGACCTTCTTGCTGTGAGGCGACAGTGCTAACCGCTGCGCCACCAGAAAATGATTATATATTACTAAATTATGACATTATTCAGTGGACCTCAAGGAAGATAATAAAACTACAAGAAAAGAGCATTTCATGACCCCTTTAAAACAAAGGTTACAAGAACTATATATGGCTAAAAATTAAAATTTTAATTTTATATCTATTAAATATTTGATTGTGTTTTTGTATTATTTCCTACTGGGACCTTTATTTTGAAATTGTGTTCTGATTACCCACATGGGCTTGTTAAGATAAGTTCACCTAGGCAGTAAAATGCAGACACATAACTGATGTGGATTATACAGTCATTTAGCTGTATTCTTATGAAGGTTGCATGCATGCTTTTTCTCTCATGGGTGGTGTAGAGGTCAGAGGTGTTGGAGCACATCTCCAGCAGCGAGGATGTTTGGCCCACGCTCACCTGCCGGGCCTTCATACTGGAGTGGGCCGCCATGCTGGAGAGCAAGGTGAGATACTAACTGTTATACCCCGTCCTAACCAGAGATGAAGTATGACATTTCAATAGTCATTTTTTCTGTTCTCATGCTTCTCAAAGTGACAAAATCACAGCCAGTGGTGATACACTTTTTTTTTTTTTAACAGCCTTGGTTCCAAATGCACTTTTTTTTGCAGCCTTCCCCTTTCATTTGCAGTAGAGTTTTCAGTGAAGATTTCTTGAACCAAATCATTAGTTGCAATGAATCGCAGCAAAGCAAAAAAAGTGTCAAAGTCAGTAAAAAGACAAAGATGCAACTTTTACACATCAAAAGGTTTTTTTTTTTTACTTTCTCCAATAGTTTTTCAATTGTTTACTCTTAAAATAAGTGAAAAATATGCCAGATTACTTGGTGTTGGAACAAAGCTAAAGTATCACCAAATATTGTTCTAACAGAAGAGGCCAATGCAGACAGATGGCTGGCCAGAGAGAAGTGAGTGGAAGGATCAGGCTCTGACCAATGAGCTAAATATAGAGAGTGCAATGAGAGTCATTCTAACCTGGACCAAAGACCTGAGGGCCCAACCAGAGGTATACACACATCAATATTATATCTAGCCTTCTGTTTTGTTTGTGTTTTGTCTTTTAATAGTTACATATCAGTTGCATTGAGTCAAATATATTTTGTGTGCTACATTGCAGTGTATTGGTGTAGAAAATCATTTCTTCTCCCTCCCTGTTTAGCAAAGTGTCTGGCCTGGAGAGCAGGTGGTGGTGGTTTTGGATGACTTTGAGAGTCATTGGAGAAGACGCCAAATGGCCACACTGCAGTCAGCTATGGAGCTGGTGTTCTGGATCCTTCTCAACAAAGAACTAGATAAGGTGTAATAGAGTAAAATATCTAGTAACTTAAAAGATTAATTCAGAGGACATTTTGCTCTATAGTAACACCAAAACTGATTTATATGTTTTGATTTATATGTGTTTAGGAGAACATTCCCCAAAAGTGGCTTATGTGGAAACAGAAGATCCAAAACATAGGTCAGATGTTCTATTTGGTGTCCATAGAGAATTTGGAATTAAAATGACAATAAATTCACTATAATTAATAATTTTTAATTTTTTTTAATAATGAAATTCACTATATATTCACTATAATTAATCTAAGAGAATTTGGATATAAAATGTATTGTAAGCGATGTATTTATTTATAAATTTTTTTTTGGGATTTCATGTAGGTGCCATCCCATATATTCCTCACACAGGTGAGTCACCTGCCTTACCTCTGACCATCTGTATAGATATTCCAGACAGATTTCAAGTAATACATAAATTGAAGGAAATCATACTATGAACTTACTATACGAGTTAACTATGTTTTTCTTTTATTTAGTATGGGACTGGATCTGTGATGCCGGAGGTAAGATGTTGACTCTGTTCCAAAACCTAATGAGCTGCCTTGTTGTCTACTGCATACATAAGCAGCTGTCTGCTAATGTTGTCTACTAATGCTCCATTTAAGTTTCCCTTGGCCAATTGTCTTTTTTTTTTTTTAAGTAGTTTTCATCAGGTAAGTGTCTAGAAACATTGCAAGTTCTTGAGCAGGAGTCTCCATGTAGTTCATGTGCATATTAATAAGTGGCGATCCAGCGCTTGAGTTTGTTATTTTGAATGTTATGATGAGTGCTCGTTGCGGCTGTTATACTGTAAGTGACACTGAGTGAATTTTAAGTATTGAATGAAATTCAAGCTTATAAGCTCTGCCGCCTTGTATGGCTTTTCTCCAAGTTCATCAAGAAAATGCATAGTGGGAATGCCTTCTCTGCAAAATAAAAATGCAGTGCTGCCATAGATTTTGGCTAAAAGAAGTTATCTTAGAAGATTTTGGATTAGGAGTGCAGCTATGATGCCTTAAAATTCTGCCTATGTAGGCAGCTCACTTGGTTGTGGGACAAAGCCATTATTATGATCTACTTATAAGAACATTTTTTGTGAAATAATTTATAGTTTATCACATCAATCACAGATTTCACATTAGTCACAACCTTCCATTCGTTCCATTATAGTGGAGGTGACCCTTGACCTGGACACTGCCAACCCTGACCTGCTGATCTCTGAGGACGAGAAGCGCATGCGGTGTGGTTTTGAGCGCAAAGACGTGCCCAACTACCACCAGCGTTTTGACGGCTGGTGGTGCGCAGTTGGAACTGAAGGCTTCAGCAATGGCCGGCACTACTGGGAAGTTGACGTTGGAGAAATGGACTGGCGTATCGGTATGGCCAAAGAGTCAGCCTTACGTAAGGGCTTCAAGTCACTCAACACTGCCACTGGCTACCTAACCCTGCGTTTGGAGCGTGGTACGGAGCTGAAGGCCCTCACTGTGCCATTCACTGCCCTTCCCACCACCTCCATTCCCCGTAAGGTTGGCATTTACCTGGACATTGACAAGGGCCAGCTGTCCTTTTACGATGTGGAGAGACGCTCCCACATCTACACCTACAATGAAACATTTGACGAGAAGCTCTTCCCAATCTTCGGAACGGTGGAGATCAAGAAAGACTTGGTGATCAGGTCGCCCAGAAACAGGAGCCAATGCATGTGTCCCAGCATGTGCCTGTTGGGTTGAGACCCTCCAAGCTTAGTGCTTAATCTCTAGACCAGTGGTTCTCAGTTAGTGAGTTGAGATCCAAAAATGGGTTGCAGGGCTGTTCGGACTGGACAGCAAGGACAAAACAATGCATGAACAGGTTGTGTGACATGCCCTCATCCTCAAACCATAAACAAAACTTAGCAAGGCTAAAGAAAATAAGTTAATTTCCCAGTCAGCTTATGTCATGTTATTGATTTTGAATATTGTTTGGCCTATGCAGTTCTTGGTAATATTCATAAATTTCACTGTTTTATTTTAAGGACATTTCTATTTACTGTGTTGGGTGGCTTCATAATGTCCAATTTCTGGGTCCTAAAGCAAAAGCAGTTGAGAACCACTGGCCTAGACCTCTCATTAGCATTAGATAGATCACTGGGCCATGTTAGTTGGTCACATTTAAGTGATTGACAGTGATCAATATAGTAGTATAGACCATTAATTCCATCAGAGTATAGTGTATAATCTGTTTCAGTTACTGCTTCTGTGGTAATTCTGAACATACTGCTGTCTGCACCTTATTACAGTATGTTCACCTGCCCTGTCTGCACTTTCACATTCATTTGACAAACTAAAATCATGACATGAAAATGCACTTAATAATAAATACAATAAATGAATCTCTGTGTCTTCACTTTTATTTTGTCTTTCAAATTTACACAAGTAATATAACTTAAAGGAATATTCCGGGTTAAATACAAGTTGAGCTAAATCGACAGCATTTGTGGCATTATGTTGATTTGCACAAAAATTAATTTTGAAAAATCTGTGTTCCAGTGAGGCACTTACAATGGAACTGGATGGGGCCAATCCATTATCGTTAATATACTCACTGTGTTAAAAGTTCAGCCACAAGGTTCAAACAATATGTATGCTAGCATGATTTTAGTGTTATAAAATCTCTTGCTAACTGTATCTGTGCAAAGTTATAGCCAATTTTCCAACTTTGTTGCCATGATGACTTAAAGCTGTAAACACTAAAACCCTGAAATGACTGTAAAAAGCAATTTTCAGCTCAAATAATACATGAGTTTTAACAGAAGAATTGATATTAGTGCTTTTATAAAATAATAAGCTTCATATTTCTGCATTTAAACCCTCCAAAAATTGTCCCCATTAACTTCCATTTTGAAGTGGCTCTTTGTAACCCATATTTTGTTTTACTTTTAGTTTTTTTTTTTTTTTTTGTGGTAATCAACTGTCGATTGCACGTCATTTGTATTGAACCCGGAACATTCCTTAACTCAAACAATGTTTTTTTCTTAGGTAGTTTTCAGATCTGATATCTGAACAGTGGCAACAGGCAAACAAAAATATGTAGGAAGTAGTATTCAAAACAAATGTATTAAATAATTAGAATAAATGTAATTAGCAAATGGAGTATATCACGTTATTATACATTTTAATCTAAATTTAATACAAATTATTTATACGTTTTATATACATTTTTCATTCACAGGAAGAAAGTACACATAACAAAAAAAATGCAGGACAAATGGAAAAACTTATTTGAAAGTTGAAATGTTATTAGTTTTATAGACTTTGAAATCCCCATCTGAAATAAAATATTTACCCAAAAGTGATGCAAATTATTAGGGTATTACTTACACAATAAGAGCACGGATATATATATATATATATATATATATATATATATATATATATATGTATATATATATATATATATATATATATATATATATATATATATATATATATATATATATATATATATATATATATATATAAATCATCGGTGCTTTTTATGTGCCCAGGTTCATTTGACTTTTCTTTCATCTATTTATTTATTTATTCGTTAGAAAACGTCAAAAGGAGCGCAGTATATTTGCGTCACCGATCTCGTCGCATGACGTCACCAGTGCGCGACTCTGTTGCTCAGAGCTGAATGAAAGTTGAGTGAGTGTTGAGATTGTTGATGTAGTTGTTATTATGAGTGCCATTCATCGAGCTCTAAAGAAACACTTTGGATTCGACCAGTTTCGGTCACAGCAGCAGGAGGATGTCGTGAAAGCAGTGCTGAAGGGTGAGAACGACACTTTTGAAAAGGTTTATTATAATAGAATTGTCAGGAGTTAGCTTAGTGCGAGCTCAAATGATGGCTACATCATTCAGTTTAATATACCATGATGTTGTCAAATGTTTAATGTGAACACTAACAGTGCAATAGGCTCTTTATTTATCAGCAGTTGCTATATGTTGTCGTATGTGTAGTGGTGCAGTAATTGTGTATATATATATATATATGTGTGTGTGTGTGTGTGTGTGTGTGTGTGTGTTGACAGGTGACAGGGATGTTTTTGTGTGCATGCCCACTGGTTCAGGGAAGTCTCTGTGCTATCAGCTCCCTGCAGTTCTGGCCAATGGCATCACACTGGTCATTTCTCCACTGATCGCTCTCATCCAGGTGAGTGACACCCATAGTATGTATCCCACACCTTTTAAATACTGTTCAAAACTGATATCATCGAGATACAATAGCCTCCACTGAGGAGTGAAAAAGATGCAATGTTATGCAATTCCTTTGAATTGAGTAAATTTGTCATCACATTCAGTTTGTTTGTACTTCTCCAGGATCAAGTGGAGCACCTCAAAGCTCTGAATGTTCCAGCGCGTTCCATCAACTCCAAACTCCCCTCCGCTGAGCGCCGTCAGATCCTGGCAGACCTGGAGAGCGAGAGTCCTCGACTCAAACTGCTCTACATCACTCCTGAGATGGTGGCATCTCCATCGTTTCAGCCCTGCCTGAACTCGCTGTCTTCTCGAGGCCTCCTGGCATATCTGGCGGTGGATGAAGCTCACTGTGTGTCTCAGTGGGGTCATGACTTCAGACCCGATTATCTGAAGCTTGGCGTGCTACGCTCTCATCTGCAAGGCGTTCCCTGCATCGCCTTAACTGCAACGGCTCCCAAGAGGGTGCAGGAAGACATCGGATGCTCGCTGAAACTGAGATCACCACTCGTCTTCAACATGCCCGTTTTCCGTAAAAACTTGAGTTATGATGTGATCTTTCGTGATCTGTTGCCTGATCCTTATGTCCACTTGCTTGCATTTGCTAAAGAGGCACTGGGAGGAACTTCGGCTGAAAAGGTCAGTCTGTTGTTAAATGGATAACTTCTTCAAAAATGTGTCATTATTTACTAGTCATCATGTTGTTCCAAACCCTTGTGAAGTTGACCAAGCTGCTCTTTTCCACACACTAAAGGTGAATGAGGACTGATGCTATTCAGCTCTATAAATCGATTATGGTTTGCATACATTCACATATGGCATGTCAAGAATTTGCCCCCTTAATGACAAGTCATACAAGATCCATTGACATTTGATGTTTTTGATGTCAAACCTGGGAAGAAATCTCACACACACACACACACACACACACACACACACACACACACACACACACATACATATATATATATCTTTAGTGCAAGTCATGGTTTAAAATGAGTACACTAAGTAAGTGTTAAGGGTCAGTGTTTAAACAAAGATTTTTTATGAACTGTAAGATTAATGACCAATGTCTTTGAAGTCCATCCTGGATTAAATGCAGAAGTTCACATAGATGCAATTGTCCTTTGTTAGTTGACTGATGAAGGCTTTTGTTTGCAATTGATAGACTATGTATTCCATTTCAAGAGTGCAGTCCATCAATAGGCAAAGGTGATGCAGGCAGAGATCAGTGAGGTGCATCGCAGTTCAACCGGCAGGTCATTTTGGTGAGGTTTATTTAAATCCAAAATTCAGGCAATGGAATATGAAGCATGTCTTATGGTTAGATTTGGCATCAGTTCATCCTCTGAAGTCCATCATAATAGACTGAAGTGATGTCTGGCTGGCACCAGCTGCAATTAGTCATCATCATATAGCGACACGTCGCAGTGGAGTCCAACACGAAGCAGGAATGGAGATGAATCCAGCCGGTTCTGGTGATCTCAGGAAAGGAGTCCCGAGGTTGAGACAGGGGAACAAAGAAAATAATATAAGCATAGATGCCGTTAAATTTATTGCAGAGTTATAAATCATGATCAATGTTTCTGTTTCCATCAGGCTAAACTAAAGCAGCTTAATTGTGGGTTGAAGGATAAATTAGGTATGCCTGGCTATATAGATGAGTCTTTAGTCTAGACATAAACTGAGGGAGTGTGTCTGCATCTCGAACAGGGATCTGCATCTAGGGAGATTATTCCATAGTTTAGGAGCCAAATATGAAAAAGATCTACCTCCCTTTGTGGATTTTTATATTCTAGGAACTATTAACAGGCCAGAATTTTGCAATCGTAATGAACGTGATAGAATATAGCGTAGTAGAAAGTCACTTAAGTACTGCAAAGCCAGACCATTCAAAGATTTGTATGTAGTTAACAGAATTTTAAAATGAATACAAAATTGAACAGGTAGCCAATGTAACGATGATAAAATGGGGCTAATATGATCATATTTAACTCGTTAGCACTCTGGCTGCTGCATTTTGAACCAATTGAAGTTTATTTATTGATCTTGCTGGACATCCTCCCAGTAATGCATTACAATAATCTAGTCTTGAGGTCATGAAGGCATGAATTTGTTTTTCAGCATCATTAACAGAGAGCATGTGCTGTAATTTAGCAATATTTCTTAGGTGGAAAAATGCTGTTCTACAAACATCAGTAATTTGATTTTCAAAGGACAGATTGGTATAAAATATAACCTAAATTCTTCGCTGTTGAAGATGATGTAACAGTACATCCATCGAGAGTCATATTATATTGTAGTGGCTTATTTTTAGAGGTTTTTGGTCCAATAATTAGTACCTTTATTTTGTCGGAATTGAGTAGAAGGAAATTTCTGGCAATCCAATCTTTGCTTTAATTGATACACTCTATTCATTTTGAGATTTGTGAAATCTCAAGCATTCAGAAATAAGAAATATAAAGTTGGGAATCGTTTGCATAACAGTGGAAACTTACTCCACAATTCCTGTCTACCAGGGGAAGCACAAGGAGAAAAGCAGAGGCCCTAAAACTGATCCCTGTGGCACTCCATACTTTTGTTTGGTTTGACAATTCCTCATTTACATAGACAAAGTTGTAGCGGTCTGCTAAATAGGACCTAAACCATGCTAATGCAACTCCACAAGTGCCAACATAATTCTCTAGCCTATTCAAGAGAATGTCGTGATCTATCGTGTCAAATGCAGCACTAAGATTTAAAAAGACTAGAAGAGAAATGCAGCCCCGATCAGATGATAAGAGCAAGTCATTTGTAACTGATAAGTGCTGTCTCTGTAATGTGATGAGACCTAATTCCTGACTGAAATTGTTTAGATATACTATTCCTCTGTAGAAATGAACATATTTGGGAGGATGCTACCTTTTCTAGTATTTTTGACATAAACAGGAGATTTGAAATCGGTCTGTAATTTGCCAATTCTCCAGGATCAAGTTGTGGCTTCTTAATAAGCGGTTTGATAACTGCCATTTTAAAGTTTCTTGGGACATGTCCTAAGGATAGCGTGGAGTTAATAATATTAAAAGGTTAAAGAAAGAGGTTCTGAGCTTACAGGGAGTACCTCTTTAAAGAGCTTGCTTGGTATTGAATCTAATATAATGTTGTGGCTTTTGATGTTTCAATAAGTTTTGTTAGCTCTTCATGACCTATAACAGCGAAGGATTGAAGTTGCACGTGAGGAAAATTATGAGAGACTTTTCTGAGGTACTTTGACAGATGATTGCATTATTCCATTCCATTTATTTCTGATTAGTTCAATTTTATCAGTAAAGAAATTCATGAAGTCATTACTCTTGTTCTGCGATGGAATTTCTATTTCTGTTGAGGATTTGTTCCTATCCAATTTAGCCACGGTACTGAATAAACACCTACAATTGTTGTGGTTAGTTTCAATGAGTTTACTAAAATATGCTGACCTGGCAGCTTTTAGTGCCTGTCTGTAGCTACAGACACTATACTTCCATGCACCGCAAAATACCTCTGAATTATGTATTCTTCCACTTGTGCTCCATTTTCCGAGCTGCTCTCTTGAGAGCATGAGTGTGATCATTGTACCATGGGGCAGGGCTTATTTCTTTAATTTTCTTTAATCGAAGGGGGGCGACACTGTCAAGAGTGCTAGAGATGTCTGTATTTATATTTTCTGTTATTTCATCAAGTTCTTCTAGACTTTGGGGTTTCTGAGTGAATAAGATAGATCTGGAAGATTATTAGTGAAGCTATCTTTAGTGGTCGAAAGAATAATTCGATTTGAACGATAGTGTGGTGTAGATAGAGTAACATTAGCTGATCGCAGCAAACAAGAAACAAGGTAATGATCTGAGATATTATCGCACTGTGGCAGAATTTCTATGGTATCAACATAAACTCCATATGACAGAATTAAATCTAGCAGATGATTATGGCGATGAGTTAGTCCTGGAAGAATTTCAGTGAACAATGACTTACATTTTGGTCTGTTCATCACACATAGTTATTGAATGGTTGCAGAAGACTTGGAATTCACAAAAATCATATTGACTACTTTTATTGTGACTTTTTGTCACTTTGACTTCGGAAAGCAGCAGTCTAGATATTCTGCAAAACTCCTTTGACAGAATTTTCAATTTCGGGTGAACTATTCTTTTAAAAGAATGTTCCAGGAGCAATACAAGCTCAATAGACAATATTTGCTGCATAATGCTAAATACCACAAAAGTAAAACAGAATAAAATATAAATAATTGTAAAAAATAAATAAATAATAATGAATAAAAAATAATATAGAATAATATATAAATAATGATAATAATACATAATATTAAAATAATAATAAATATTATGCAATATTTTTTTACAATTATAAAAAATGAATGACAATTAATCATCAGCCAAATGTCATAATCGTGACAGCCCTATAATATAGTGTAATATATAAATAATAATAATAATAATATAGTGTAATATATTAATAATAATAATAATATAGTGTAATATATTAATAATAATAATAATATAGTGTATTATATAAATAATAATAATAATATAGTGTAATATATAAATAATAATAATAATAATATAGTGTAATATATAAATAATTCTAATAATAATATAGTGTAATATATAAATAAATACTAATAATAATAATAATAATATAGTGTAATATATAAATAATAATAATAATAATAATATAGTGTAATATATAAATAATTCTAATAATAATAATAATATAGTGTAATATACAAATAATTCTAATAATAATAATAATAATATATAGTGTAATATATAAATAATTCTAATAATAATAATAATATAGTGTAATATATAAATAATTATAATAATAATATAGTGTATTATATAAATAATAATAATAATAATAATAATATAGTGTAATATATAAATAATAATAATATAGTGTAATATATAAATAATTCTAATAATAATAATAATATAGTGTAATATATAAATAATTATAATAATAATATAGTGTATTATATAAATAATAATAATAATAATAATAATAATATAGTGTAATATATAAATAATAATAATATAGTGTAATATGTAAATAATTATAATAATAATAATAATAATGATAATAATAATCATATAGTGTAATATACAAATAATTATAATAATAATAATCATATAGTGTAATATATAAATAATTATTAATAATAATAATAATAATATAGTGTAATATATAAATAATATAATAATAATAATAATATAGTGTAATATATAAATAATAATAATAATATAGTGTAATATATAAATAATAATAATAATAATAATAATATAGTGTAATATATAAATAATAATAATAATAATATAGTGTAATATATAAATAATTCTAATAGTAATAATAATATAGTGTAATATACAAATAATTATAATAATAATAATAATATAGTATAATAATAATAATAATATAGTGTAATATACAAATAATTCTAATAATAATATAGTGTAATATACAAATAATTCTAATAATAATAATATAGTGTAATATACAAATAATTCTAATAATAATAATATAGTGTAATATATAAATAATAATAATAATAATAATATAGTGTAATATATAAATAATAATAATAATAATCATATAGTGTAATATACAAATAATTCTAATAATAATATAGTGTAATATATAAATAATTATAATAATAATAATAATATAGTGTAATATTTAAATATAATAATAATAATAATAATAATAATAATATAGTGTAATATATAAATAATTCTAATAATAATATAGTATAATATATAAATAATTTTAATAAAGAAATAATAATAAATGTTATAAAATAATATATAAAATAATAACGCATTATATAATTACCACTCATTTAAAGGGATTTACAATAGAAGTAAATGGGGCCATTCCAAAACCGTTACAATACACACTGTCAAGAGAAGCCATGTTAACATGATTTTAGTGTGTTAAAATCATGTATTTAATGGCGATACAACGTTTACCTGATTACAGGATTTACCAGCGTTACGTAGCATGACAAAAAAGTTGTAACACTGGATAAAACTTTACACAGATAAAGTTAGTAAGTGATTTTATGTCTCAAAAATCATGCTAACACATAACATGTACATCTTGTGGAAACATGGTATGTTTGAGGGTTTATGGATTGGCCCCATTCACTTTTAGCCTTAATGAAACTGCTTTCTGCTTCTTTTATTTAATATAAACACTCTAGTGGCAAGTCAAATGTTATCTGTGGTATTCAATATTATACAACAAATGCTGTCGATTGAGCTTAACTTGTATTGAACCTGGAAAAGTCCTGATTATATTGCATGAATATGTAATTCTAGATGATATAATGTCAAATATCCATATTTGATTTGCAGGGATGTGGGATTGTTTACTGTCGAACCAGAGAGTGTTGTGAAGAAGTGGCACATAAATTGACTAAATTAGGAATTGCGTCCAAGCCCTACCACGCAGGTGATTCTGTCTCTGCCACCTTTCCAGACTTATTGATGTTTGTTTGTAATATTACTGTGCAGAGCTGCATGGCAAAGATCATTGTGGATTGTGTGTTGTCTCTCTTTAGGTCTAAAGGTGGGCGATCGCACAGAGAGTCAGGCTGATTGGATGGCTGATAAAGTGCCTGTTATTGTGGCCACCATCAGTTTTGGTATGGGAGTGGACAAGGCCAATGTCAGGTGAGTCACACATCGCTGGTGTATATTTCCTGTACACGGGGTCCACTCGTCAAACACCAAATGTGCGTTAAAATAGGCTTTGCCTTGTAAATAAAAATGCCATTTGGCCTTAATCGAACTTAATCGAACTTTAGAAATGATCTTCTGATCCTCGCTGTTGAAATCGAGCAAGCAAACGATTAGAATCAAAGACACACTTAGATGTTTATTTAACTCTGGGCACTTTTGGCACTGTGGAGTTTTGTTAAAACATTTTTACATTTTCAATTCTTTTTTAAATTAGTCTAATAACAATGTCCAGGAGATTTTTCACTTTTTTCCCTTTTCACGTTATTCTCTGTGGCATCTACGCACAACACACCACGTGCCCCACCGAGTGTGAGAACCACATTATAGCGACCACAAGGAGGTTACCTCATGTGACTCTACCCTCCCTAGCAATCGGGACAATTTGGTTGCTTAGGAGACCTGGTTGAATTCACTCCGTATGCCCTGGATTCGAACTCAGGACTCCAGGTATGGTATTCAGCGTCAGTACTCACTGAGATACACAGGCTCCGAATACTTTTAAAACTTTATTCCTCAGTGGAAAATGTATGATCATATGTTGATGAAATAGGAGTGGGTGGTATACCGGTAGACACAATAAACCGGTAGAAATTTGACTACCAGTATACATTTTGATTATCGTCTCAAGAAATGTGCACAGCATTCTATTTGTGTGACACGTACAGGGTGCACATTCTGATGAAATAAAGAGGGAAGGTGGACCGGCTGCTGTTTCCTTTAAATCACTTTGAACGAGAAGATGAGGAGATTGTGAAGAAAAAATGGTGTGTTGTG
Source organism: Moxostoma hubbsi (assembly GCA_032164185.1). Classification (NCBI taxonomy): domain Eukaryota; kingdom Metazoa; phylum Chordata; class Actinopteri; order Cypriniformes; family Catostomidae; genus Moxostoma; species Moxostoma hubbsi. Next base: position 9,000,685 of record JAVLUX010000007.1, on the reverse strand, counting down.
TGAAATTGGTTTGGCTTTAGAAAAAGCGATGCAGAGCGCACGTGTCTAGTCCAGTTTCTCTCTATCACAGCACAAACCTTAAAGCACTATGGAAGAAGTCAAACATTTCAAATGGTTAGACAGCCCAACATTCTAACCTCAGACAAGGAAAACAATCACACGCGCCAACAAATTTGTGTCATGTAGCTTTTTTAAACACCACATCATCTTAAAAAATTCTGTTGAAATGATGCTAGATATTTGGAAACAAACCGACCATGTTTGCCTTCACGTATTCATATATACTCTATAGAGATGACTTGAAACTTAGAGCCTAATGAAGTGTTTATTTAGATATTGCTCATATAAAATAGTTTTTTCTCCAGAACTCCACGTGGCAACACAAATGTAAAATAGTCATCACATTAAGCAATCTCATAAGCACAAAGTCAATGGGCATGGCCATGAAGTGTTGGTATTTTCATGCAAGCGTTTGCTAAGTCTAGGTGCAAGTGGGTTTGGCACTAAACGGGTCAATGGAGGTTTTTCTATGGCACTGTCTTCATCATATTTTTCAGTCCATTCCCCATCAAGCACTAGCGAAATAAACAAATACAGTGCATTTATAGGAAGTTGGTGGTGTAAATGGACTGTATGCAATGATTGGAAGAATAAAAATAAAAAAATTATTTTGTGTTCTTTGTTAAATGGGACACATTCATTTTATAAGCATTGAAAATGTGGTTCAGGATTTGATGTAGGCTCTGTTCAATTACAGAGAATCTAAGTATTATTAATCATTTGAATCTATTGGGCAGTATTAAAGGAATATTCCGGGTTCAATGCAAGTTAAGCTCAGTCTACAGCATTTGTGGCATAATGTTGATTACCACAAAAATTTTGTTTGACTCGCTCCTTTTCATTAAAAAAAGCTAAAATCTTGGTTCCGGTGAGGCTCTTATTATGGAAAACACGTTAAAATACTCACTGTTTCAAAAGTCTAGCCACAAGACATGAAGGATAGGTGTGTAAAAATGATTTTAGTGTGATAAAGTCACTTACTAACCTTTTCTGTGTAAAGTATAGCTCATTTTACAACTTCGTTACCATGACGATGTTATGTCGACAAACCCTAAAATGACTGTAAAAATGACAATCTAAACAACGTTACATCTCAAATAATACACAAGTTTTATTAGAAGAATTAATGCAAGTGCTTTTCTAAAAATATATGCTTCACATTTACGTGTTTAAAACCTAAAAAAAAAAATGGCCCCATTCTTTTTCATTGACTTTTTTTGAACAAGTCAAAATTAGTTGTGGTAATCAACATTATCAATCAATTGAGCTTAACTTGTATTAAACCTGTAACATTCCTTTAACAGTGATTGCATCGGCACACGGCATCGGCACTTCACTACTACTGGTCGACATTGATTTTGAAAAATTATTTATTGAAATCCGAAAAAATTAAACCAAAAATATTTCTAAATCCTAATTACACATGAACTAAATCTCCTGACCCACATCTGCATGGTTTTATGAATTGAACTGCTGCCACATGATTGGCTGATTAGATAATCACATGAATAAGTAGATGTACAGGTGCTCCTAATAAAGTGGTCGGTGAGTGTATATACAGTATATACATACAGTGACAAGAAAAAATATGTGAAGTTTTGGAATTGGCTGTTTTTCTGTATTCATTTTATTCATTAAATGTAATGTCATCTTCATCAAAGTCACAAGCATAGACAAACACAATGTGTTTTAAACTAACAACACACAAAAAAAATCTTTCATGTCTTTATTGAACACATACCATTAAACATTCACAGTGCTGTGGAAAAAGTAAATGAACCCTTGGATTTAATAACTGGTCGATCCTCCTTCGGCAGCAATAACCTCAACCAAGTGTTTCCAGTATCTGCAGATTAGACTCTCACAATGTTCAGAAGGAATTGTGGACCATTCTTCCTTACAGAACTGCTTCAGCTCAGATATATTATTAGGATGTCTGGTGTAAACGGCTCTCTTGTGGTCATTACACAGCATCTGTATTGGGTTAAGTTCTGGGCTGTGATTGGGTCACTCCAAAAGGTGGATTTTCACCAAAGTCATTCTGTAGTGGATTAACTTTGATGTTTAGGGTCATTGTCCTGCTGCATCACACAACTTCTACTGAGATTCAGCTAGCGCAGCAACATATCCTGTAGGATATCTTGATAAACTTGTAAATTATTTTTTTCCCTCAATGATGGCAAGCGGTCCAGTCCCCGCAGCAGCAAAGCAGCCCCAAATCATGATGCTCCCTTCAGCGTACTTAACAGTTGGTATAATATTTTTATGCCATACATAGTGCTGCGTATTCTTCCCAAACAATTCAACTTTAGTTTCATCAGTGCCCAAAACATTTTTCCAGTAGTGTTGTGGAGTGACAAGGTGATATTTGGAAAACTTCAAGCATGCAGTAATGCTTTTGTTGGAAAGCAGCTTTATGCAAATCAACAATTCTTGATCGTAGTTCTCCTGAGATCTTTTTTTTTTTTTTTTTTTTTTTTGTGAGGCATGGTCCACGTCAGCAGATGCTTCTTGTGAATAGCAAAACTCAAAATGTTTGAGTGCTTTTTATAAGTCGAAGTAGCTCTAACCCACACCTCCAATCTCATTCCATTAACTGGATGCCAGGTTTGCCAACTCCTGACTCTAATTAGCTTTTGCTGACGTCATTATCCTAGGGGTTCACATACTTTTTCCAACTATCACTGTGAATGTTTGAATAATTTATTCAATTTGTACAATTAGTTGTGTGTTATTAGTTAAAACAGATTGTGTTTGTTCATTATCGTAACTTAGATGATGATCAAGCCAGATTTTAAGACAAATTTATACATAAATGCAGATAATTCCAAAGGTTCACATATTTTTTTTCTTGACACTGTATACACCAATCAGCCACAGTATTAAAACCACCTGCCTAATATTGTGTAGGTCCCCCTCGTGAATCTCAGAGTAGCATTCTGAGATTATATTCTTCTCTCCTCAATTGTACAGAGCGGTTATCTTAGTTACTGTAGACTTTGTCAAATCGAACCAGTCTGGCCATTCTCTGTTGAACTCTCTCATCAACAAGACATTTCCATCTGCAGAACTGTCGCTCACTGGATGTTTTTTTGTTTCTGGCACCATTCGGAGTAAATTCTAGAGACTGTTGTGCGTGAAAATCCCAGGAGATCAGCAGTTACAGAAATATTCAAACCAACCCATCTGGCACCAACAATCATCCATGTAATTATGTAATCAGCCAATGGTGTGGCAGCAGTGCATAAAATTATACAGATACGGGTGAGGAGCTTCAGTTAATGTTCACATCAACAATCAGAATGGAGAAAAAATAGGATCTCAGTGATTTTGACTGTGGCATGATTGTTGGTGCCAGATGGTCTGGTTTGAGCATATTTCTAACATGTGTGTGTGTATATGATATTCTGTGTTTGAGTCATGTATAGATTTCTGTAAGAGTGTATGTTTTCAGGTTTGTAGTTCACTGGAATGTGGCGAAGTCATTGGCGAGTTATTATCAAGAGTCCGGGAGAGCTGGCCGTGATGGACTGCCTTCCTCATGCAGGATTTACTACTCACCCAAAGACAGAGACCAACTCGGCTTCCTCATCCGCAAAGAGATCACACGCAAACAGGTTAGGAGGGCCATGAAATCTAGATTTCTTCATAATTTAAAGTTAAGGCTGAAATGTGTGATTTCTGTACCACTGGTGGCATCTAACAGAATGGAAATATGTTTGTCTGATTGTCCCGGCCCCAGACATAACAGCATTGGCTGAACCAATGGTGTGAGTTTGGAAGGGTGCTACCTGTTTGTCCCAACTATGGAAGATGGGAGGAGTTTTCTGGAATCTATATGAAAACAGATGATTCTTTTTGCTTTTGATTACTCAGTTCAGCTTTAAGAGCCAGTTACAGCCAGTTTACACTGGAAGTGACCCACGTTAAAATACATATATCAAAATCATAGTAAAAAATTGACAAGATTTTTATGTATAAAATAATTTTATTGTAGATGGATGGTGAAAGTAAAGTACCTGGAGTAACTCTGCTGTGTGTCAAAAAGCATCATGTGGCATCTGAAAGGGCTTCCAGGGTAGACAGGGCGATGTGCTGCTCGTTTCTTGTGTAGACGCAGTGTTCGTAAAAGAGAACTGGCTTGTTGTTTGTAAGACACATCTTATGTGCTATAGTTTGTCATTGTTTGTGTCTGATATACTTTGTGTTTGAAAATGACTCTTTAATTCAGGAAAAGCGGGGATCGGAAAAAGAGCGGGATAAAGCGCCCATCCTGGACTTTGAGGCCATGATTGCTTTTTGTGAACAAGAAGGGTGAGTTCATACACAAGCTTATACACACAGGATTTAATGACTAATAAACATTTATTAAAAGTGAATAGACTAAACACAGACAAAGCCTTCATCCTCCTGTTTCTAACTAGGCAAAATTCTAGGTCTGCATTTGTGTAAGCAAACACCAGGGGGCAGGCTTTAGCACTGGTTTGTCAGAGCGCTTTACAGCATAGTTTTAAAAAGGCACTTTCCCATTCAAAAATCATGTTTTGCTGCAGTTGTTCACATTTTCTAAAAGATAAGATCCAGTAACCAGCCAGAAAAAATTACATTATTGAGAATATTTTAATATAGTGAACATATTTTCAACATTTTTTCATTTTCATAAGCATAACATTTTTTTTATATTCTTGATACAAAGAAGTAAGTTTACAAAAAGATAATTTGTTGGACTGAACAGACTAAGGCATTGTTATTCCATATTCCAACCATCAAGGTTGCAGGGAAATATGAAATGTTGCTTCCTCCTTGCAGTTCCACTCAAACTTTATTGATTGAAGATTGCTTCTTCAATACGTAACTTTTTGGAGAAAACCCTTGGTTATTTCTTTGAACAGTGGGTTTCTCTTTGACAGTTCTCTCTCAAATTATTTTTTGAAGACCCCAGTTCAAAATTTTCATAGTAGTATCTTCTGCATTTGGATGTAAAGCTCACTTCATTATCAGTTAATCCACTGGCACAGCTTACCCCCACGCATCTGACTAATATTTTGGAAAGAATGCATCATTCGGTAATTAATGACTAATCGTCAGCCAACTAATTTACATGGTATTATTTGTGGTGGTGGTGGTGGCGTAGTGGGCTAAAGCACAGAACTGGTAAGCCGGTTTGATCCCCACAGTCCACCACCATTGTGTCCTTGAGCAAGGCACTTAACTCCAGGTTGCTCCGGATGGATTGTCCTTGTAATAAGGGTACTGTAAGTCGCTTTGGATAAAAGCGCCTGGCAAATGCATAAATATAAATGTATTATACATTAACAATTCATCAACATGCATGATATATATTGTATTTTAGACCTGGATATACCTGTCATGTAGAACATGTACTTCGACATGCAAAAACTTTTCTCATGTGCATCTCTCAATCACAAGTTATGTTTCCATCCAAGTTGCGAATTTAATTCATGCGAAAAACCATATTATCGCAAAAAACATTGTGCAAATAAAGCCGCGTTTCCATCCCAAAATGCGCATTAAAAAAACGTTGATGTAAACATTGCTAATGTCAGCTGTATATAATGTGCCCTGTCTAAATATATGGTCACATGACAACAATTATGCACAGTCTCCAGGATTAAGGGGGCGACACATCTTACCCCACTCTCTCCTTTTCATACAGCTTTGCAACGTTTATGCCACCTTCACTGGCTGGGTATTATCACCATAATGTGTGCTATCACTGCAGCCACAAATCAAAGCCATCAGATGCCATGAACACTTTATTTCGGCCCATTGCTGTCGTGTCTGATGTTCCTCCCCCTTTGGAGCCCACATTTTGTTGTTTCATTGTGGCAGATCAAATGGAAGACACTCTGTTTCTGGTCCCTTTGCAGCAGCCACAGCGGCCGTAAACACATCCAATGATGACCAGAGCAATGCATGTCACTGTGTGAAGAACCAAGCAAACAGTTAGTCACATGTTTCAACAAGACATAATCAAATTGTGCTCAACAAACTGACTTGACTGTTTGGATTTTAGCTCCTTTGGAAGTGACATCCACACTAATCCCTTCAAGTTTCCTAAAGTCACAGTTTTCCAAAGTATGTGTTTTTGAAAATCACCATGTTCGAAGGAGGAAAATGCCGTTCCATTGTGGATAAAACAAAGGGTTAAACGTAGCAAAATCAGTGTGTTTTCAAACGAAAACGGATTAGTGTGGATGTGGCATTAGAGTTGCTACCTAAATAGAGACTTCCAAATCAGTCCTTTATAAGCTTCCAGTTCAAATAGGATGCTGCCTATGTAGGCAGTAGGTGGTAAGGCAGCTCACAAGGTTTTGGAATGGAACCATATTGAAAACACTGAGCTATGTCTAGGATGCCAGATAAAAGTTCAGACCATCAGATTAACCAGAGGTTTATCCAGAGCTACTTGTTAGAGTTTTTAAAGTCAGCCTTTTCAGTTTTAGCACTGCACATTCACTGAAATAGAAAGCTTAATTTGGATGTGCATTTGTGGCACCCTTTAATCAGTCAAAACCTCTCGTAAGCTCGCAGGCTTATGTTCATATGAAAGCTCTTCCAAAATGACAATAAATGTGGCCGCAGGGCAGTAATGCCAGTGTAGTGTTGGATGAAGGGTTGTGCTTACAGAAGAACAGCAGGATGATGATAAACGCCACCTGCATGAGCGGGTGGTCTTGAGAAAGGCCCAGCATTTTGGTCCAGATGTGCCGGAGGACTCTCGTGATGTCATTTGATGCACTCATTCTGATCACCAACACGGCCAATAGCAGAAATCTAAGTACAAACATATAAACAACGTTTACTAAATTTAAGTGGCATGCAGACATTTTGGCTGATACCGATAGCATCACTTATTCCATGTCTAAATACTAAAATATATAAATAACATGAAATATTGATTTGAGAATTATTAAACGAAGAAGAAAGCAAGCATAAACTTTATAGGAAGTAAATGGACTGGGACAAGAGTCAGTTTTACAGTTTAGCACTATAACAACGGCAGAATGCCACGATTCACCACGATTGGGATTTAAGTATGCAGGGGAACATGTAATGATAACAATAGCTGGTGTGTGGTGAGCGTACTGGCGCACTATGGCTGCCGTCGCATCATCCAGGTGGATGCTGCACACTGGTGGTGGTTGAGGAGAGTTCACTGTGTAAAGTGCTTTGAGTGTAGTGTAAGAATAATCGCTATACAAATGTAACATTCATTCAACAGACATGGTTAGGTTTTTTTAAAAAATCACTAAACCAACACCAAACTTATCAATTGTAACTCCTAGAGCTTTCAAGCTACATTCACCACACTTGGTACAGACCTTCAGACTGTTCTGACTTTGTGTGCTATATCTTTTCTTACTGATCAGACGTACAAGTTTAACACAACAGACAATCAAATGTAGTAAATATCACAGACTTACATTGACGGAATCTTCAAACTTCAACTGTCAAAAAAAATCAAATGTAAACAAACACACACAAGACTGCTTTACCTAGCTCTCTCTCTCTCTCTCGCCCTCCCTCCCTCTCTCTCTCTTTTACATGCTTTATGTGAATCAGGCATCAAAACATTGTAATTTACACTAGAATAGATGATTGAGGGCAATTTAAAAATAAAAATTGGCCTTAAAGGTATAGTTCACTCAAAAAGGAATATTCTCTCATCATTTACTCACCCTTCTGAAGATATAGATTTAAATATTGGAGTCGTGTGGATTACTTTTTACGTTTCCTTTATGTGCTTTTGGAGCTTCAAAGTTCTGGTCACCATTCCCTTACATTGTATGGACCAACAAAGCTGAAATATTCAAAAATATTAATTTGAGTTCTGCAGAAGAAAGAAAATCATCCACATTTGGGATGATTAGTAATGAGTGATGAGTAAATGATGAGAGAAATTTCATTTTTGGGTGAACTATCCCTTTAAGGCCACACAATAATATTTTTTAAAAGTAACAATTTTGTTTCTTCTCTTTTGGAACATGAAAAGCAAAGTCTGAAATCACTGTAACTGATAAAAAAAGACTTGTGTTAACAGTTTTCCATACTTTTGAAAAAATTGTTGGTGCATGTCCAGATATTTATCTTTCACAAAACTTTGGCCAAAAATTCTGAGAATCTGATTAGTTTGAAAAAAATATACAAATTAATTTAAGCTTTATATGTCAACATTTAATAGCAGCTCTAAACAAATAATCATTGCTAACCAAATTTGATTAAAAATCAGCTATTTATCTCATTACCGCAACACTAAATTAACCAACTTCACACCTAGTAACCCAAACCGTTAAAAAGGTGTGTGTGTGTTTATGTGTAATTCCTGGTCCAAGGATTAATGATCAGAATTGGCTTTTAGTAATTGATAATTGTTTCTTGAATGTGTAAAACTCAAGTATTATACATTATAAGATGGGGTACACTGTTGGGGGTAAGTTGTCACAATGGAACCTGCCTTTAAACCAGTTGCGCACTGTAGGTTTAATGTAACATGTATAATGCATTCATAACAGAAGTAAAATGTTAAATACATTTTAAATACTGAGCAGCAAATCCTTCACCTTCATCGCAGCGTAGTTTATCATTACCAAAACAGTTATACAAATGTTTGTTGCGGTAATGAGATGACCTAACACAAAAACACATAATAGGGACACCCATTACAAATTGTTTCATCTTAAAACTAATTTAGTTCCAAAAATTGATCATTAAATCCATTCTCTTATAAATTTAGCATCAGTTGTAAAATGAGAATATAAAGTGTCAGAAACAGAACTACTACAAGTACAAAATGTTTAGTGAAAAAAGTGAGATGTCAAATATCCAGTTTTAACCTAGTTAAACACACAAAAAAGTGTGTTTTAAAGTGTTGCGATGCAGAGAAATGGCTTGATGGACACCATATATTGTCATATATCTTTTATTCTATACATTATTTTTGTTAACTATTGGATGTTTGGTACAACATACATTATTTCAAAAAATACATTATTTTTTTATCTTTCGTTGTCAACTTTCAGAATAGTATTTCATATAGATTTTTATATAATCCTCACTGGCGTTGTTTAAGCTCGTGAGAATTACCCAAAAATGTTTAGTGTGAATTGTGTCAAAGAAAAAAGGTAATATCGGACAGTACCTGTATGGTCACTGTTATATTGTACATACTTGATCTATTGTATCGCATGTTATCGCTGGGCTCTCAGATAAAGTAAATGAGAATTCACAATTATTGTTTACAAACAAACGCTTCGTTGCAACACTTCTGGGTTCGCAACCTAGAAAAGAGCTGTTTAATATAAGTGCATGATATTTCGATTCGATTAGCAGTTTTCATGTTTTAGATTAATGCTTTATTTTATCACCTCTGCTTTAAGACTCAATTGTCTTGCAGCATGTGGCAGTAGATTTGCATTTCAAGAGGCATCACTTAAACCCTGAAGTCACAAATGACTGATTTAAACTCTTTTGTTGCAAATATAAGAGAGGCCAGATATAAGAACATCAATTATTTGTGTTGTCAGTTTATGGGATGGCAGTTATTAATCAAACAAATGTCAGCACTGAGACCGTACAGAACGTTTCCTGTGTGGAAACCATAGCTTTTCTTCCTTTTTGCTGAAGAATTTGACATGTGGTACTTTGCGATAATGAGTGAAAAAACAGAACCTGCTAGTTGAACTTGTCATTAGATATTTTGCCGTGGTGTTCCTCAGGGAGGGGTGAGGAGTGTGTTTCCAAGGGAGAAACGCTCGTGGGTGTGACATCATGCTATAAATGCTGTGCTGGTGAATGAAATGTTTCTTACCTCTGATTTACTCAGTTCTGCCCTCTTTCCCAGGAACTCTTTAGGTTAGGGTTGTTTTCAGTGAGTGCTGTTTGATCAAGCACCACAGTCAGATGACTTTAGAATTTCTGTCTGATCTGTTAATGACATCACAAAGGAATCATCAAAACACTGTGAAATCATTCTAATGAATGTTCTGATTTATTCATTTTTCTATAACAGGCAGAAAAAGAGTCTTAATATACAGTACAATAGCCCTACACTTCAGCCACTGTATACACCGATCAGCCACAACATTAAAACCACCTGCCTAATATTGTGTAGGTCCCCCTCGTGAATCTCAGAGTAGCGTTCTGAGATTATATTCTTCTCTCCTCAATTGTACAGAGTGGTTATCTGAGTTACTGTAGACTTCATCAGTTCAAACCAGTCTGGCCATTCTCTGTTGACCTCTCTCAACAAGCCATTTCCATCTGCAGAACTGTCGCTCACTGGATGTTTTTTTGTTTCTGGCACCATTCGGAGTAAATTCTAGAGACTGTTGTGTGTGAAAATCCCAAAAGGTCAGCAGTTGCGGAAATACTCAAACCAGCCCATCTGGCACTAATAAGAGTGTCTAAATATCAAACAACACTATCAAATATAAATGAAATAATAAAAGTGTCATGTACTAGACAAGACAAGACATATTTTGACAATTAAGCCACTCCTTTTCTGAGTCATTTTTGCAATGACTTTAAACTGGGCCTGTTGCACCAACCATGCTCAAGTTACAACTTAGACTATTGACTGAGTAAATGGACACTAAGTTACAGTTTGTACTAAACCAACATGGTCATACAGGAAGTCGGCATATTGCTTCCATATGTTCCAGTACCCTGAATTGGTCTCATCATGACTGACCAACGACGTCTCCCATCAGACATTTTTGCATGGGTTCAATTGTGTTTACCTTCTACTGTGGTAGCATGGGTTAGGGTTGGGTTCTCGTCATTTGTTGCAACCAGGAATTAATTGAGTTTGCATAATGAAAGGCGACCTTGGTTCTGAGCTTTAATTTTCCTTCTAAGATGACATTTTAGGTTTAGAATTTGTGTTTTGGGGGTATAGTTAATAAAATATGCATTCCTGTTCGCTGTTCATTTACAGCTGAAAACATTTCAATTTACAACACACTTTTGCCACCCCTGTGTGGAGAAGTGTCTGTCTACATCCTGCAAGACGACTGCAAAACATGGCCACTACAAGTTACGCCCCCTTCGAATAACTGCCAAAATTAAGTCTTGCAACAGATGAAAGTCACATTCATACTCTCTGTTTGTTGTGTTAATTTGGAGTCCTGCAGCAATCCTACATCTACATCTCTTCCTACCACTAAAACTAACTCAAACCACAAATATTAAAAAGTAAAAAGTTTGTCAAATTATTAAATATTCCGCAAGTTAAATTCTATTGAATACAATCATACCGCTGTCCCACTAGGTGGTGACAGTGAGGAGAAACCTGATGGAGAAGCTGTATCACTGTGTAGCTAGGAGGCTAATCGGCTAGTGGTATGCTAAGCTAATAGGCTAACTGTAAGCTTGTAAGCTTACTGGAGAAGACAGAAGAGAGAAATGTTTAATTTCACAATTTAGATCTGTTTAAATTAATTTAATAATATATGTGACAATTTAAAAGTTAGTCTTTGTCATATTTACATTGTTAAGACATCAAGAAACACAGCAATTGCGTAGGATTTAAAAAGTTTTCTTCAGCCAACAGATTCGCTTTGTGATCTAAGGGGTCGTTACTTAGAGTGGGTGTGTTGTTTCTTATTTCAGTAAGCACAGACCGAGTTTTGCTCAAGTCAGCCTGTTTCCGAATTCATTGTGAGATCAGTCAGACTATATAATTGAGAGTTGCGCCATTAAACTTAAATGAAATGTAACCCTACGAATAAACTAAATATTTACCGTACCCTCTGTACCCAAAAAATCCAACTCATGCAATGGCAATAATATCTCATGGTTTGCATTATAGGCTTTAATCTGTAAGAATTGTATGATTTTGACATTTACTTTTGTTTACATTTATGAGAGAGAACACTCTTCAGCATGAAATCGATCAAAATTTTCTAGAGTCTGTCGCCCAGTTTCACTGGTATGCAAAGAAACCCATACAAAATATTTTGGATATTGAAATGAATTAGATAGGTAAAGTTTGTCAAGTCAAAAAATGTAATAACAAAATGCAAAAGCAATAAATATATACCTGTGTGTGTGTGTGTGTGTGTGTGTGTGTGTGTGTGTGTGTGTATATATATATATATATCTCAAAATCAATCAAATCAAATCAAATCACTTTATTGTCACACTACTGTGTACACGAGTGCAACAGTAGGTGAAATTCTTGTGTGCAGTTCCGAGTAACATAGCAGTCATGACAGTGACGAGACATAAACCACTTTACAATAAACAACATATTTACACAAAACAATTTACATAACAAATGTACACATACTTACACAACAATTTACATAACAAATGTACACAATACACACAATGTAGAATACACATACACTAGATACGGGTATAAATATATATAATATATTGACAGAGTGATGATTAATAAAGTGCAGTGCTGATTGTTGATCGTGAGAGATCATGCGTTCAAAAGTCTTATTGCTTGTGGGAAGAAGCTGTCATGTAGTCGGGTGGTGCGGGTCCTGATGCTGCGATACCGCCTGCCTGATGGAAGCAGTGAGAGCAGCCCATGACTCGGGTGACTGGAGTCTCTGATGATCCTCCGAGCTTTATTCACACACCGTCTGTTATATATATCCTGGAGGGAGGGAAGCTCACCTCCGATGATGTTTCTGGCAGTTCGCACCACCCTTTGCAGGTCTTTGCGATTGTGGGCGGTGATATTGCCGTACCAGGCGGTGATGCAGCCAGTCAAGATGCTCTCAACAGTACTGGTGTAGAACCGTGTGAGGATGTGGTGGTTCATTCCGAACTTCCTCAGCCGTCTCAGGAAGAAGAGGCGCTGGTGAGCCTTCTTCACAACGGCCTCAGTGTGGACGGTCCATGTGAGTTCCTCAGTGATGTGGACACCGAGGAACTTGAAGCTGCTGACTCTCTCCACCGGTGCTCCATTAATGGTGATGGGGCTGTGTTCTCTGTCTTTCTTCCTGAAGTCCACCACAAGCTCCTTGGTTTTACTGACGTTGAGGGAGAGGTTGTGCTCCTGACACCAGCGTGTCAGAGTGTGCACCTCCTCTCTGTAGGCCGTTTCATCATTGTCAGTGATCAGACCTACAACCGTCGTATCGTCAGCAAACTTAATGATGGCATTGGAGCTATGTGTCGCCACACAGTCATGTGTGTAAAGGGAATACAGGAGTGGGCTGAGAACACAGCCCTGCGGGGCTCCAGTGTTGAGGGTCAGTGATGAGGAGATGTTGCTGCCCATTCTAACCACCTGACATCTGCCTGACAGGAAATCCAGGATCCAGCTGCACAGCGAGCTGTTTAAGCCCAGAGCCCGGAGTTTCTCATCAAGCTTGGAGGGCACTATGGTGTTGAATGCTGAGCTGTAGTCTACAAACAGCATTCTCACATATGTGTTCCTTTTTTCCAGGTGGGAAAGAGCAGTGTGTATTGTAGATGCAATGGCATCATCAGTGGAGCGGTTGTTGCGGTAGGCAAACTGCAATGGGTCCAAAGAGGTGGGCAGAACAGAGCAGATGTGATCTCTGATCAACCTCTCAAAGCATTTGCTGATGATGGGGGTGAGGGCAACAGGACGCCAGTCATTTAAGCAAGTGATTTTTGATTGCTTCGGTACAGGCACAATGGTTGATGTTTTGAAGCATGTGGGGACTACAGACAGGGATAGGGACAAGTTGAAAATGTCCGTAAAAACACCAGCCAGTTGGTTCGCGCATGCTCTGATGACGCGGCCCGGAATGCCGTCTGGACCCGCGGCTTTATGGATGTTCACCCGTCGAAAGGATCGGGTTACATCCGCAACAGAGACGGAGAGTGAACCATCATCTGTAGTATCGGCCGTGAGTGCTCTCTCCGTGAGGGTGGTGTTGTTGTCCTCGAAACGAGCATAAAATGTATTAAGCTCGTCCGGGAGAGAGGCAGCGGTGTTCATGGCGGAGTTTTTATTCCTTTTATAGTCCGTGATGGTGTTAATTCCCTGCCACATACTTCTGGAGTCAGTGGTGTTAAACTGTTCTTCAATTTTGTGCCTGTACTGGCGTTTGGCTGCACTGATGGAGTTACGGAGGGCATAACTGGCTTGTTTACGCTCCTCCGCGTTCCCGGAATTAAAAGCGGTGGTCTGCGCAGTAAGTGCCGCGCGAACATCGCCGTTAACCCATGGTTTCTGGTTGGGGTAGATCCGTATATTTTTTGTTGGAACAACGTCCTCTACGCACTTTCTGATGAAACACGTTACGCTATCAGCGTAAACCTTGATGTCGTCATCGGAGGCAGACCGGAACATCTCCCAGTCCGCGTGATCAAAACAGTCCTGTAGCGCAGAGTCTGATTAGTCCGACCAGCACTGGATCATTCTGAGGGCGGGTGATTCCTGTTTCAGTTTCTGCCTATAAGCGGGCAGAAGCAGAACGGAAGAGTGGTCAGATTTGCCAAATGGTGGGCGGGGGAGGGATTTGTAGCCATCCCGGAAAGGAGAATAGCAATGATCCAAAACCCGGTCCCCTCGTGTGTTAAAGCTGATGTGTTGGTGGTATTTTGGTGCTATTGTTTTGAAGTTGGCTTTGTTGAAGTCCCCGGCAACAATGAACGCGGCCTCAGGGTGCGCGGTTTCCTGCTGACTTATACTGCCATACAGTTCCCTAAGTGCCCGGTCTGTGTCGGCTTGTGGGGGGATGTACACAGCAGTGATAATGACCGCTGTGAATTCCCTCGGTAGCCAGAATGGTCGACACAGAAGCATGAGAAATTCCAGATCAGGAGAGCAGAAAGACCTGATAAAATGTATATTCCTCTGATCACACCATGATTTGTTGATCATAAAACATACACCTCCACCTCTGCTTTTACCTGAGAGGTCTTTCGCTCTGTCCGCTCGGTGCACGGAGAAACCCGTGGGTTCAATGGCCGAGTCTGGAATCTCCGCGGACATCCAGGTTTCCGTAAGACCGATAATGCAGCATTCTCTCGTCTCTCGTTGGAAAGAGATCCGCGCTCTCAGCTCGCAGAGCTTGTTGTCCAGAGACTGAACATTTGCCAGTAGTATACTGGGTAGCGGGGGGCGATTTGCGCGACGTCTTAATCTGATGAGAACGCCGGCTCTTTTTCCTCTTTTCCTTCTGCGTTTCCGCGGCCGGGCAGCCCAAACAAAGGGCTCCGCTGGCGTGTTTGTAAACCGCGGGTCGGCATTGAGGAATGTGAAGTCCGGTTTTCGGGGTGTGATTGCCGAACCAATGTCCAAAAGTGTTTGTCTGTCGTGCACAATAAGGCAGACAACATCCAAGACAAAAAAACACAGAACTGTAAACAAAACAAACAATAAACTGCAGTGTTTTGACGGAGCTCGCGACGCAGCAGCCATACTCGGCGCCATCTTGAGACCAAAAACAGTATATATATATATATATATATATATATATATATATACTCACCTAAAGGATTATTAGGAACACCTGTTCAATTTCTCATTAATGCAATTATCTAATCAACAAATCACATGGCAGTTGCTTCAATGCATTTAGGGGTGTGGTCCTGGTCAAGACAATCTCCTGAACTCCAAACTGAATGTCAGAATGGGAAAGAAAGGTGATTTAAGAAATTTTGAGCGTGGCATGGTTGTTGGTGCCAGACGGGCCGGTCTGAGTATTTCACAATCTGCTCAGTTACTGGGATTTTCACGCACAACCATTTCTAGGGTTTACAAAGAATGGTGTGAAAAGGGAAAAACATCCAGTATGCGGCAGTCCTGTGGGCGAAAATGCCTTGTTGATGCTAGAGGTCAGAGGAGAATGGGCCGACTGATTCAAGCTGATAGAAGAGCAACTTTGACTGAAATAACCACTCGTTACAACCGAGGTATGCAGCAAAGCATTTGTGAAGCCACAACACGCACAACCTTGAGGCGGATGGGCTACAACAGCAGAAGACTCCACCGGGTACCACTCATCTCCACTACAAATAGGAAAAAGAGGCTACAATTTGCAAGAGCTCACCAAAATTGGACAGTTGAAGACTGGAAAAATGTTGCCTGGTCTGATGAGTCTCGATTTCTGTTGAGACATTCAGATGGTAGAGTCAGAATTTGGCATAAACAGAATGAGAACATGGATCCATCATGCCTTGTTACCACTGTGCAGGCTGGTGGTGGTGGTGTAATGGTGTGGGGGATGTTTTCTTGGCACACTTTAGGCCCCTTAGTGCCAACTGGGCATCGTTTAAATGCCACGGCCTACCTGAGCATTGTTTCTGACCATGTCCATCCCTTTATGGCCACCATGTACCCATCCTCTGATGGCTACTTCCAGCAGGATAATGCACCATGTCACAAAGCTTGAATCATTTCAAATTGGTTTCTTGAACATGACAATGAGTTCACTTACTAAAATGGCCCCCACAGTCACCAGATCTCAACCCAATAGAGCATCTTTGGGATGTGGTGGAATGGGAGCTTCGTGCCCTGGATGTGCATCCCACAAATCTCCATCAACTGCAAGATGCTATCCTATCAATATGGGCCAACATTTCTAAAGAATGCTTTCAGCACCTTGTTGAACCAATGCCACGTAGAATTAAGGCAGTTCTGAAGGCGAAAGGGGGTCAAACACAGTATTAGTATGGTGTTCCTAATAATCCTTTAGGTGAGTGTATATACCGGTGTGTGTGTGTGTGTGTGTATATATATATATATATATATATATATATATATATTAGGGAGAGTGAGAGATAGAGAGCAAATGAAAGCAGATTAAATAACTTGTGAGGGTTTGTTTATATTTGAATTTTGTGACATTTAGACTTTAAAACTGAAGAATGTAACTTTTTCATTGTTAAAATACTTTCTCCTATCCCAGCTTAATATACAGAAATAACTATAAGTAAGCCATTTATAAGCTAGTTTTCTCAAATACACTGTGTCTCTGTGGAGCTATGAAAATTTCTCTGATCGTTTTGAGTACTGAAACCCGCCTCAACAACATAACGCAACCAATGGTGTAAGTTGGAGGTGGGACTATCTGACTGTTTGAAAAACTGCAGACATTTGGTGTATTTCGAAAGCTGTTTTGAGAGCATTGTTTATTTTATAAATTCTGTTCTGTGTCGCAGAAATGCGTACTTAAGCTTTAAGTAGTCTTGGCTCATTTGAACAGTCTGTCAATGTAAGTCTATGCTCAATAAGATTTTTCTGGCTTGACCTTCCATTTTGTGAAAACTGTAAATCCGATTGGTTTGAAAAGTCATAACAACCCAAATCAGAAGTCTGAATGTCTGTACCAAGTTTGGTGGATGTAGCTCGAAAGCTCTAGGAGGAGTTACAATTGATAATTTTGGTTTAGGGATTTTGGAAAAACCCTTAACAATATCTTTAGAGTAACAGTACATTTGCTTTGTCAAGCCAACATAATATATGTGATTTTTTTTTTTTCCAGTCTGTTGCATTAGAACATCAACCGTAACAAGATGGCTTTTTAACACTTCTGTTTTCAAACTTCAAGGCTGCTTATTGGTTCAATAAAGTGAAATATCATATTATGCGAATTCACATTACTTTATGGAGAGCTTACAACCTACTAGTTAAGGTTTGCCTTAAAAACTGGTGGTGCAGCTAAATGAAGCACTGACTTAGTTACAAGCTAACTAGTAGTTACTAAGCCCTTAGTGTGAACTTTACATCCCAACTTAAATGAGACCTTACGCACAGCTGGTGCAACCCTATCCTGGTGTCAAGGTGATTTTTAGTGGATGTATGAGGTCAGTTCCCCTGTTTCACACAAGTGTCCTAGCAGAGTAACCATACTGTACACATTTAAAATACTGTAAATGCCACTTGTGTTATCTAGTGCAATGACATTCAAACATTCAAGTGTGCTGTAATCATCCAAATACTTTTTGGGTCTCAATGAAGGATATCCACACCCTTTTCTAAACACATACACGCAAACAGATGTCCAGCTCCATATATTTGAACACTTTTACCTTAGATTCCAGTGGTTTCCAGTTAACATCCCCTGTAACATTCCTCATATGAACTTGTGTCCAGTTACTGTTGTCCACATGAGCTGTGCATCCCGTAATACAGCTGTTAGGTGACTAACAACAGCTCGGTCATGTTGTAAATGTTCTCCAGTGTGTGATGTTCATGTGCTTTCAATTTTCCTGTGTAACAAGTCTTTTTGAAAATGACTTTGTAGACTCTTCAGCTCTTCAGCCACGTTCTGTCAGTCTGGAGCTCTCGTTCTCTATTCGTCAGTCTCCAAGCCCTCCCCCTTTTTGTCTTGTTGTGACTCGGTCTTTTCTCCTCCTCTAGCCAAACAAAGTTTTGTAGTCTTTTTATTTTTTAAACTGCCTGTTTTGTGTAGCAGTATTAATTTAGTAAGTGTGTGTTTATGCACTGGTGCAACTAAATGTAGGACATCCATTTTTCTATATCACAAATGAATAAATATAACAAACAAACAAATTATTGTCTTTTAATGGTTAATCTAACTGAAACATGACCTGGTAAAATTACAACCCACCATCACAAGTAAAATTACATAGAAATTAATTAAGTCTATTTTCGGGACCATATTTGTGACACTAAAGAGAATCTAATGAGAGTCAACATTAAGAATTTAAATTGGAAGATAAATGTGCTTAACTGTCATGAAAATACTATTACTAAAATATGTATTAAATATTGCTATATATATATATATATATATTATACATTTGTATGCATTATATATTAAACTTTATATATGATATATTTGATCTATTTTATATTAATAGTATATGTAATAATTAGTCATTATATATATATATATATATATATATATATATATATATATATATATATATATGAACATTTTTGCATAATGATGATGTCTTCAAAAATAATGACATATATAGTTTTAATTTATCAATTAACATCATACAAAGTCCATTAAACATAAAAAAAGCTAAATCAATATTCAATGTGACCACTTTTGACTTTACAACAGCCACAAAATCTCCAAGATACACCTGGACACAGATTTTATTGGATGTTCCAAGCTTCTTGGAGAATTCACCACATCATCTATATCTATTTCAGCTGTCTCAGTTGCTTCTGTCTCTTCATGTAATCTCAGACTGACCTGATGTTCATTGGGGGATTTGTGGGGAACATGACATCTGCTGCAGGGCTCCCTGTTCTTCTAATCTTTTCTATTTGCAAAAGTAATGTTTGGAAGTCAATATAGTTAATATTTCCTATTGGCACACTAAAGCTGAAGATTTATCAAAATGCTTTTTTGAAACATCTTATGTGCCCTTTGACCTTTGCACAGTACTGCGTGCGTGCGTGTGTGTGTGTGTGTATATATTACCGGCCACTTTATCAGGTACACCTCTACACCAATCTTGTGGCAGCAGTGCATAAAATCATACAGATACGTGTCATACTAGCTTCTGTTTATGTTCACATCAACCATCAGAATGGGGAAAAATGTGATCTCAGTGATTTCAACCGTGGCATGACTGTTGGTGCCAGACGGGCTGGTTTGAGTATTTCTGTAACTGCTGATATCCTGGGATTTTCACACACAACAGTCTCTAGAATGTATAGAGAATTCTGCAAAAAACAAAAAACATCCAGTGAGCAGCAGTTCTGTGGGCAAAACACCTTTTTAATGACAGAGGTCAACGGCGAATGGCCAGACTGGTCCAAGGTGACAGTAATCCAAATAAACACGTGTTACAACAGTGCTATGCAGAAAAGCATTTCTGACCGTACAACATGTAGAATATTGAGGCAGATGGGCTACAGCAGCAGAAGACCCCTCCGGGTAACACTACTAAAGGTTTAGAATAGGAAACTAAGGATGCAGTGGGCATCAAAAAGGCGTTTCTGACCACAGAACTGCTGTTCACTGGATGTTTTTTGTTTTTCGTGCTATACTCCATACACTCTAATGACTGTTGTGTGTGAAAATCCCAGGAGATCAGTAGTCACAGGAATACTCAAACCAGCCCATCTGTCACCAATGGTCAAAATCAATTAAATAATTTTTTTCCCCATTCTGATGGTTGATGTGAACATTAACTGAAGCTCCTGAGCTGTATCTGCATGATTTTATACATTACACTGCTGCCACATGATTGGCTGATTAGATAATTTCATGAATAAATTACAAAAATGTTACTGTTTGGCCATAATGACCATTATGTTATGTTTGGATGAAAAAGAGTGAGGCTTGCAAAAACACCATCCCAACCATGAAGCAATACTACCATGATGTATATCATTAAGTGTAGAATTATGCAATGAGAATTTTTGGGGTGGAAATGTTCTTATTTGTCGTGTAAATAATGTTGCAATGCAAAAAATCTTAATTGCCCTAAGAATGTGTTCTTGACAGGTTTTTTTTAGATTCACCTTCATTTGCAACCAAATGTGTGGTGTTAATTTTTTAACTCTAGACATTTCGGAATCTGTCAGTCCGTCAAGGAAACTTTCACAGCCTATTAGTGTGAGAATGAGGCTTCAAATGAACACACTTTTTTTCCATATGGTTTCAGACATTTAGTGTCTACATTCACAAAGGAGAACTCCATGAATTCTTTTAGACGATGGTTCAAGAGCGATCAGTATTTTTATGAACAGTTTGAGGAAGGAATATTGTGTCATATTTAATGTTGAAGCTCTGGTTCTGGGAAGCAGTGTTGGCACAGAGCGTCTTTGTGTGTGAGATCATGTATACGTTCTGTTTCGGGGGAATCTCTGTGCCAGCTATTTCTGACTCTGAAACTTAAAACCCAGAAGTGTGTGAAGTGAGACGTGCACATCTCTGTTTTAGACTTCACACTGTATGTGTGTATGCACAAGACTTTGGACTTGTAGAAGACCTTAAACACCCTCCGTTCTTCAATGAAGGAATAGTTCACCAATACAGGACATTTCTGTCATTACTCACCTCCATGTCATTGCAAACCAAGACAATTTCTTCACACAAAAGAAGACATTTTGAAGACTAGATAGATTTGATTGTCATTGTTTTAAAAACAACGAAAAACAGTTTAGCTGCTCATAAGGATACTGTACTGGTTGCTCTTTTCCATCCAGTTACAACAAATGGGGACTGGAGCTTTTAAGCATAGTCCAATTCCTGAATGAGTGACTATTATGAGTCGATTCTTATGAATCTAATGTGCAGTGTGAAAAATGTAGTCCAATTCCTGAGTGAATGACTCTTATGAACTAGTTCTTTTGAATCTACATTACACAACAGTAATGTAGATCGGACCAGTGTAGTCCGATTCCTGAAGGAATGACTCTTGTGACAGGTTTGACACCACATGGAGGTGTGTAAATTATGTCAGAAATGTAATTTTTAGATTTCACTATTCCTTTTAAATAAAGATACATTTCAGTCTGTCCTCACACATAAATGTTGCATGTCTTCAAAAGACCACACTGAGCACTCAACTACTTTCACGGTACTTCTGTGATACATTTATGGTACTTTTTTGCCATTTTTGAAGAGCTCCATTCCAAGTTCACAGTGCAAACATTCTGCTAAACAGCTCCTTTTTGTGTTCCACTAATGAAATTCTTATGGGTTTGGAATGACAAAAGGGTGATAAAATTAAAATCCATTATTTTTCATTTTCAGATGCAGACACGCCACCATCTCGCAGTTTTTTGGTGATCAGAAACCCAACTGTGCTGGTGCGTGTGACTACTGTCGCAACCCTAAACTTGTCTGTGCTCAGCTGGCGAGAGCGGCTGCTCTCAGCACCAGAACCGGCCCAGACCAGAGCGCAAAGCCCAGGGGACCGTTCGGCTTTGATCCTGAACTCTATGCGGGAGGCAAGAAGGGTTACGGGTTTGAGAGGTCAGCTGACCGGTTACTGAATCAGCCGGATGAGTCACTACAGTTAGTCTGTCGACACTGAGACCGTTTGTGTGTGGGTGTTTTAACAGATATGACGAGGAAGGTGGCGACAGCGAGGAAGATGAGTCAGGGAGTAGGAAGAAAGAGTTTGGAAATCTCTTTAAGAAGCAGATGAGCCTGAGAAAGGTAAATAAAACACACACACACACACACAGTTGTACAAGAAAAAGGTGAATCTCTCGACAACATGTCCACGTCAAGTTTTACCAGTTGTAAACGTGTAATGAAAACTTAAAGAAAATAAAGCCTATTTTTAGATTATTGCCATGAGATTTTTGCCTATGACATTTTCATGAGAATTTTCACATTTTACATTATTATTATTATTAATTGAGGGCCAAATTGCTAAAAATTAAATAATTAAGTAAATATTTAAATATATAATAAAATTGTGCATAATGAAAAGATGATGGAAAATCTACCCAAAAATTAAACACAAGGGACACTTTTTGATTTGTTTGGTGATTTAATGGTTAATTTAATAGTTTTTGTTTTTACCATTTTATTATGCATTTAATCATTTATTTAAATGATTTCATTTTGAGTAATCTGGTGCTCCGTATTTATTCTGATGGTGATTGTCATTTAATTCGTATTACTCCTTTACAGTATTTTTTTTTTATAAGCATGCGTTGAATGCAATACAACAGATGGCTCTAAGATGTTTAAATATTTGTGCATAAATATTGTGTTTTTTGTAAGTTTGGTTTTCTTTTCTTTTTTTTTTGCATAAATAAAATGCTGCATCATTAATCTTCACACGCATCTGTACACAAGAATCAACACATAACACAACACGGTTTTTGAAATGGAAAGGGAAAATTCTTAAATACATGGAAGAAAGTTGACCAATCAGAGCTAAAAGGATTGTTCCGGGCTCAATACAAGTTGAGCTCAATCGGCAGCATTTGTGGCATAATATTGATTACCCCAAACATTTGTTTTGACTCATTCCTCCTTTTCTTAAAAAAACAAAAAAACAAAAAAGCAATAATGGAAGTTACAATGAGGCACGTACAATGGAAGTCAATGGGGTCAATCTGTAAATGTTAAAATACTCACTGTTTCAAAAGTATAGCCAAAAGACACAAACAATATGCATGTTAAGATGATTTTGGTTCTAAAAATCGCTTACTAACATGACTAAAGTTCTAGCCAATTTTACAACTTTGTTGCCATGGCAATGTAACACTGTAAACCCTAAAACAAATCAATGCAAGCGCTTTTATTAAATTATAAGCTTCACATTTCTGTTTAAACCCTCCAAAAATCACATCTGTTGAAAGTGCCTCAGTGTAACCCAGATTTTTTTCTTTTTTAAAGAAAAGGAGGTACTCATTTATTTTTTGTGGTAATCAACATTATGCCACACATTGATTCGATTGAGCTTAACTTTGAATATTCCTTTAAGATGACTTCATTATGTACAGCCGTGGCCAAATGTATTAGCAGTGACATAAATTTTGTGTTTTGCAAATTTTGCTTCAGTATTTGTAGATGTTTCTATGCTATACTGGAAAACAATGATAAGCATTTCATGAGTTTTAAAGGCTTTTATTGGCAAAAACATTAAATATATGCAAAGTGTCAATATTTACAGTGTTGACCCTTGTTCATCATGACCTCTGCAATTCGCTCTGGCATGCCGGATATCAGCTTCTGGGCCAAATCATGACTGATGGTGATCCATTCTTGCCTTATTAGTGCTCGGAGTTGATCACAATTTGTGGGCTTCTGCTTCTCCACTTGCCTTTTGAGGATTGACCACAGGTTCTCAATGGGATTAAGATCTGGGGAGTTGCCTGGCCATGGATCCAAAATTTCGACATTATGATCTCCGAACCACTTCATTATCACTCTTGCCTTGTGACATGGTGCTTCATCATGCTGGAAAATGCACGAATCATCACCAAATTGCTACTGGATCATTGGGAGAAGTTGCCCTTGCAGGACGTTTTGATACCATTCTTTATTCATGGCAGTGTTTTTGGGCAGAATTGTGAGAGAGCCCGCTCCCTTGGATGAAAAGCATCAGTCGGAAGGGGCTTCATCAGAGAAAATATCTTTACACCAGTCTTCTGCTGTCCAATCCTTGTACTTCCTGCAGATTTTCAGTCTGTCCTTGATGTTTTTCTTGGAGAGAAGTGGCTTCTTTGCTTCCCTTCTTGACACCAGGCCATTGTCCAAAAGTCTTCGCCTCACTGTGCGTGCAGATGCACTCACACCAACCTGCTGCCAATATTGAGCAAGCTCTGCACTGGTGGTGACAAGATTCCATAGCTGACTCCACAGGAGGAGATGGTCCTGGCACTGGCTGGACACTCTGGGATGTCCTGAATCCGCCTTCACTACAGTTGAACCTCTCTCCTTGAAGTTCTTGATGATCTGGTAAATGGTTCTTTCAGGTGCAATATTCTTTGCAGCAATTTCCTTGCATGTGAGGCCATTTTGATGCAAAACAATGATGGCTGCACGTCTTCCTTTAGAGGTAACCATTGCTAACAAGAACACAATGATTGGAAGCACTTCTTCCCTCCTTTTATAGCAATCAGTCTGCTCATATAATCCAATCAGAATGATACAGTGATTTCACCTGACTAGTACTCGTTCACACTTTCCCAGGTGCTGCTGATATGTTTAGTGAAATGATGTTAGCTGGTCATTTTGTGCCAGGGCCAAAAAAAACTGTTTTTGTTATTAAGTAAATGTTTTTGGCCAATTAAGCTTTTCAAATTTTAAAATGCATCTGATCACTCTGCACAATAATCAAGAAACAATGTGACTCAATGCCACAACAACTGAAGCAGAAAACTTTGCGAAACAAAATTGATGTCACTGCCAATACTTTTGGCCACGGCTGTACATTTTGTATGCTGACTTGTAATACAACTAATTGTTTTAATTTTATTTAAATCAGTATAATTAAAGGCTATAAAACAATTGTACCATGATGCACAAATACTTTTCAATTTAAATGTTGTATTATTATTTTTTTCTCATTGCAGTTTTGAGAATTGGGAGAAATGTGGTTAATTGTCCCTCCTTCTCTTTAACTTTAACATTTGCTCTGATTGAAGTGTTTGCTTATTATCACACAAACAAACACAAGAGTGCAGTAATACATTCACACAAAAAACAACTAAATTATAATCCACCCCCATTCACCTCAGTCTGAGTCTTTGCCAGGACATTCCTCCCTCTTTCTTTCTGTTCTCCACAAATGTTTTCCAGCTGTGTGTTTGAGGCCTCATCCTTAAATCTGAGGAAACTACAGATGTACTAAAGTTGTGCATGATACCCTGATTACCTGGTATTATTTTGAAAGATTCATCAGTGCATTTCAAAGAAAAAAAACATTTAGTCTTCTTTATGGGTCATTGTCTTGCTGCATTACCAAACTTTTACTGCGCTTCAGCTGATATTATCCTGTAAGATATCTTGATAAACTTAGGAATTCATTTTTCCCTTGATGATGGCTAGCGGTCCAGTCCCATGATTTTGTTGGAAAGCAGCGCTTCCTTCATGTTGTCCTGTCATGAACACAGAAAATGTCTGTTTAATGTTTTCCGTATAGTAGACTCATGAACAGAGATGTTAACCAGTTTCAATGATTCCTTCAAATCTTTAAATGTCACTCGAGGGTTTTCTTTTTTTTTTTTTTTTTCCCCTCATGTGTTGTGCCCTTTGAGTCATCTCGGCTGAACGGCCACTTCTAGGGAGAGTAGCTACAGTACTAAATTGTCTCCATTTAAAGACAATTTGTCTAACTGTTGACAGATCAAATAACTGTAAATATCTATCTAAGCTCTTTGTGATAACTTTTAACCCTTTATGCTAAATTTTATGCAAAAGCAACAATTCTTGATGTCTGAGATCTCTTTTTTTGCAAGGCATGGTCCACGTCAGCAGATTATTCTTGTGAATAGCAAACTCAAAATGTTTGAGTGCTTTTTATAAGTCAAAGTATCTCTAACCCACACCTCCAATCTTGTTTAACTATGCCAGGTTTGCCAACTCCAGACTCGAATTAGTTTCTGTTGATGTCATTAGCCTAGGGGATACATACTTTTTCCCAACCTACACTGTAAATGTTTGAATGATGTATTCAATATGTAAAATAACCAATCAATAATTTGTGTGTTATTAGTTAAAACAGATTGCGTTTGTTCATTCAAGTCTTGATGATGATGGCATCGCTCTGGTTTGTCCCTCTTTGTCCATTTGTCTTTTGTTTTCTTATTTGAAGGGTTCCGATGTGGCAAAAGACACGTTTGTTCCACCAGGTCAGTACCCGAATTGTTGCATAAATAACAGTGTTACATAAATGATTCATTTTGAGGAAGTTTTGTTTTCAGTGTGACACATTATGTGAGTGTATAGTGTCACATTGTTGGTGATTTGTCAGATGTTGACTGTCCATTGAAGGATGCCAGCAGTCAGAGAATCCCAAGACTTACAGTGAAGGTAACCGGACGCCATGAACATTGTTATGCCACCTCACTTCCTTCCATTTCATATACCTAGAAACCTGTCACTTCAATTCATCCCATTAACCATTTTTACATTTTCCTAAAGAAAGGGTTATTTTCCAAATTACCTTAACAAAAAAGTTCTATGGTGGTATCAAAGTAAAGGGATGGTAATACCATGGTACTCTGACATACCCAGCATTTGCAACCATTTCAGTGAGCAGCATTAAATGATTCAGTCCATCCAAGAACACACTGTTAAAATGAGCAAAGCTTGTTTTTCAGCATGCTAAGATTTGTGTACTGGGAGCGCTAGTGAGTAGGGAGTCCCCTGCTGACACACATGTGCACTACACTCTCAAACATCAATTCTAAAATGCAGTTAGAATGAGACTGGTTCAGTTAAAGAGCTGTGTTTTGTGTGTGTTTTAGAGCAGAGAGCACTGCCTGTCTCTTCTCCAGGAGTGTCTGACCAGGTAATTCAAACATCAGGTCAGAGGTCAAACAAACAATGCACCAGCAAGAAAGCTGGGCGATATAGCTAAATACAATTATGTTTGAATGTTTTCCATACTTTTGAAAATATTTAATATTCGTCTTGATAGCTTAAAAGAGTGATTTTTATTCCGAATCACAAAAATGTCACCTAGCCTCAATGTCTTGAAGTCTTTTTTTGAGCGGTGTCTGTTGTGATAAAGGGCTAAACTCATCCTTAATATTGTTTGCTCAGTTTTTCTGCGCTCTTTTGTCCTCATTCTGTTTCTCCCTGTAGCTCTGACACACTCTATCAGGCTGTGGAAATAGAGCATGAGATCTTCAGAGGCAGTAAATCAGCAAACCTCTACAAGGCTGCAGTTCTCAAGAGAGTGAGTCTTAATGATCCTCTGCCATATCAAATCATCACATGTTAATCTAATTTAAAGCACAAATGTGAGCATTTATCAACGATAAATGACAAATTACACTAATAAGTAAAATAACTTTTATATTCTAATATTAATATTCCAGGTGTCAGAGATGAAGAAGGGTATGACTGGAATTGTTGCGTTCTCCAGTGACTTCCACGAAAGTCAAACTAAAGCTAATGAAGAACCAGCACCCTCCACTTCTTCATCTCAATCTGAACATCTGCAGGGCTTCACTTTAGCCTCACAAGTCTACTCGGTGAGCCAAACACGATTTCCTTACAGATACATGTATGTAAATGTTTATGAAAATACTGTGTGTGTGTGTAAAATATATATATATATATATATATATATATATATTTATAGAATAACACACACACACACACACACACACACACACACACACACACACACACACATATATATATATATATATATATATATGTATGTGTGTGTGTGTGTGTGTGTGTATATATATATATTAATGTACAAATTAACACATGCTTGACATAAAACAACAGCACCCCAGTTTCCACCTTCTCAACGTAACTTGACTTGAAGGGATTTAACATGATTTAATGTTGCTTAACGTAACTTCCTGCTCCAAAATCTGCTCCAAAAATATCTTTAATAAATTACAAACTACTCAAACTACTTTGTGCATGTTTTTTATAAACAATGTAACATTAAATGCAACTTAACGTGAATACTTAATTTAATGTAACAATGTAATTTTACGTAACGTAATGTAACTTAATGTAACGGAACTTAACGTGAATTCATTTTAACATTACTTAACATTAACACAACGTAAAGTGACATAGCTTAAAGTAACATCGTAAATTATTGTGACTTGACATAACAGTAATGATTTAATGGGACTTAACTTGACTTAATGTAGCTTAACGTGACTTCATGTTATGTAAAGTAACAATGTAACCTTACGTGACTAACTGTAACATTACATTACAAGTAACTTAATGTAAAATTACTTAAGGTGACTTAACAGAACGCAACTTCACGTAATGTAATTTAACGTAACATAACTTAACATGACTTAATGTAGCTTAACTTTAACGTTACGTAACTTAAAATAACTTAAAATTACTTAACTTCAACGTGATGTAACTTAATGCAATAACCTGACACAATGTAACTTAACTTGACGTGAAATTAAAATAACATGACAAATTAACTTAACGTAACAATGTTATTTAACATAACTTAGAGTTACTTAACGTGACATAACATGACAGATATAATATGACATAATTTAACGTGGCTTAACATGACTTATTGTAACGTAACCTAACGTGACTTAACTTTAACATTAGATAACAATGTAACTTAATGTAACATAAAGTGACTAACTGTAAATTTAAAGTCAATGTAGCAAATAACTTAATTTACCTTGACTTAATGTGACATGACATAATGTGATGTAATGTAACTTAACCTTACTTTATGAAATGTATCTTAATGTGACTTAAAATGACTTAATGTGACTTACAGGGATGCAAGCTACTCACCTTTTGGCTAAAGTCAACTTTTGAAGCTAATTTACCTAATTTATTTAGTAAAATTTAAATTAAATATTAAAATAACTTGAAATGGGCACTTCAATTTTAAACACTTTTAAACTAAACTAAAAATACAACTCTTGAACACCTGCTATGACTTCCTCATCCTTTCACCTCTCACGAGTCTGCATCCCTGGACTTAACTTTAATGTACCTTAAACTGAGATTTGATTGGGCAAAATAAAATTAATTGATCTTGGTTAAATCAGCTGAAAAGTAAAGTTGATTCAGAGATGGAGAAAATTATAAAATTTTGATGAAAATGTATTGTTGAATTTGATTCCATGTTGCCTTTCATTTACAAACACACATTTATACATTACAAAAGCTGAAGTTCAGTCAAATTATATCCACAATTAAGCTAGAAAACTGATGAAATGATGTACTACTTTTCCTTTTAACTAGCTGAAAAGAAAGCGAGTAGGTGCAGGATTCCGTGGTTCATCCAGCCTGTTTCAGACAGCAGGAGATCTTCTGAAGAACTCTCAGATAGAGTCTCTTACTGTGGATAAAATGCCTGAAGACCCCGCCTGTGAGGAAGAGGAGGAAACAGAAGGAAAACCTAAGATGAACAGCAGTAAAATAACATCTTCCAACTCCTCTTCTGTCAAAGCCAAGAGCAGCACAACCTCCTCCCTGAGCAGCCCGAGCAAAAGACTCACCAAGAAACAGCATAAACTAGCAGAAGCAGCCAAAGACATGCGCAGTATATCGCAGTATTTTGGAAAAAAGCACATAGACAGCTCCCAAATAAAAGCAGGAAGTGCTCTACCAGAGCCAAAGGAAGAAAGGCCTGTTGTAGTCACATCTCAGGATCACTCACCTTCATCTAATGTCAATGACTTTACTGTGATGAATAGCATCTTTATAGATGCTGAAAGCACTTCAGAGAATGCTGGTCTTATGGAGAAAACTGATGTGAATGTAAGACCCCCTGCCGAAGTGATGCCCAAGCTGGACGAGATAGGGCTAATACCAGAGGTCACTGCAGATCAAGAGTTTGAGGGGTAGGATGGAAGTTGACCCTTTCTCAAAGCAATTTGATTCGTGTTTGTCATGGAGGAAATTACTTCAATGTTTTCAACATGTTTTGTTCTGTTTTCTTATTGTCCATTCAGTGAGGAGCAGAAGTATAACGGCCAACAATGTCCACCGGAACAAGTAACACTTACTCTTATCAAAGGGGTCCTATCATAAGAAATATAATTTCCCTTGATCTCTTCAAATTTTGACATTTATTAATAGTTCATTATAGTATATTAACTGAAAACATCCTTCCTCAGTCCAAAAATATTATTTATAGAGTGCAACATTGTCCACTTTTTCAGCTATCTTGGGTCCCAGAAGTGTTGTCCCAATAATTTTATCCATAGAGATTTCTTAAAATCCTTCATTAAAGAGTTCTAAGCCATGAACCAAACCAACCAGCTCTGACATGAATCAAAGATTACAAGATTTTGAGTTAAAGAAAAAAGTATTTGAAAATCAGAAAAGAGACAAAAGTACAAGACTGTATATGCCAATTGCCCCTCTCCAGCTGACCCTGGTCATGAGAGAACCCTTTGAGCACCCACTCGTTGATTGTGTGGGACCCTTGCCCAAATCCAAGTTGGGACACAAATATATTCTGACTATTATATGCACGACGACACGCTATCCGGAAGCAATACTGTTGCGCTCTAGTGCCAGTGGAAAAGACTGGGCTGAGGGTCTTCTGTTTCTCATGTTTGCAATTCGAGAATCAGAACAGGAATCTCTTGGTTTTAGCCCTGCTGATCTCATTTTTGGCCTCACTGTTTGTGGGCCTCTAAAACTGTTAAGTGAGCAGCTGCTAGCAAAGAACTCCTCCCCTGTGTCTATCCTTGACTATGTCAGTTCAGTTTGTGAGCAGCTTCATAAGGCCTGTGACATTGCTAGGGTGAATTTGGCCACTGCTCAGTCGAAAATGAAAGCCTGTTAAGATAAAAGAAGTTTGTATTGTATCTTTCAACCTGGTGACCACATTCTTGTCCTCCTACCTGACCCTGATTCTGTGTTCCGAGCTAAATCTTCGGATCCATATGAGGTCAAGGAAAAACGTGTATGTCATACGCATGCAACCCTCCCACTTTTCTGAGTCATGACACTGACGTGGGTAACTTCCCCAGTCAAACAACATCCCTATAGAGTAAACCCTAGAAAACGTGGCATGATGAGAAACGAGGTGGAGTATATGCTACAACATGAACTGGCTGTTCATAGCCAGAGTCCATGGAGTTCACCTTGTTTTCTGTTCATATTGCTTTTGTACGGACTATCGCAAGGTAAACTCCATAATGAAACCAGACTCCTTCCCTCTGCCCTGAATGGAGGATTGCGTCGATGGGGTGGGCTCTGCTAAATATGTCACAAAATTAGATTTACTAATAGGATATTGGCAGGCCCCTTACTCCACGTGTGTCTGAGAGCTCCGCATTCATCACTCCAGAGCGTTTCCTGCAATATACGGCGTTAGCTTTCGTCATGCAAAATGCACCTGCAACGTTCCAGCACCTCATGCAGATAGTTTTAGCAGGATTGCCGAATTGTAACACATACTTAAATGATGTGATCATATCACCCTGTAGCTCAGGACTGGTTGCCCACTGAAGCTAAGCAG
Organism: Moxostoma hubbsi; assembly: GCA_032164185.1. NCBI lineage: Eukaryota > Metazoa > Chordata > Actinopteri > Cypriniformes > Catostomidae > Moxostoma > Moxostoma hubbsi. The sequence goes on along the minus strand of JAVLUX010000007.1, from coordinate 8,969,095 downwards.
AGTTGAGCCTTGTAAATACCTGGATGGGAGACTAACTAAGTTTGCTGCTGGAAGAGGTATAAGGGAGGCCAGCAGGGGTTGCTCACCCTGCGGTCTGTGTGGGTCCTAATGTCCCAGTATAGTGACGGGGACACTCTACTGTAAAAAGGTACTGCCCTTCAGATGAGACATTAAACCAAGGTCCTGACTCTCTGTGGTCATTAAAACACCCAGAGATACACCCCTACTCTTTAGGAGAAGTGTCCTGGCCAAATTACCCCCATTGGCCCTTCTCAATCATTGCCTCCTAATAATCCCCATCCAGTAATTGGCTCTATAACTCTCCAATAGCATGTGTGGTGAGTGTACTGGCGCACTATGGCTTATCTGCTTATCTAACTTATCTGAAAAATTAAAAAAAATCAGACATATAATACAAATATATAGTAGTTTAAGGACTGTTGTTGCAGAGCTCTTTTGGTACACTTTGTTAGCTGCAATTCTTTAAGTAGTGGAATTTTTCCCCTTCAGGATCATGTATAGTTTAGTTCTTTGATCTTCAGCAGGAATTCTGCTATTAAACATTATTTTTTTAAAGAATGATGTTGAAATAATGCAGACTGTTGACTTCAACAGAAGTACCATTGATTAAGAGTAGGTCTGTCTTTAATGGTTTTATAATTTATCGTTAATAATCAATTCCCTTGTGGAAAATCCAAAGTTTACATCTGGGACCTGATCGTTGCGCTCAATTGAAACTGAGCTGCAAAAATTGACTATTTAAAGCTTTCAAAATCTTCTGAAACTTGCCCTACCTAGTCATGGTTTAACTATGAAAAATCACGAGATTAATCACATTTAACTATGAAAAATCACGAGATTAATCACGTTTAACTATGAAAAATCACGAGATTAATCACATTTAACTATGAAAAATCACTAGTGATCACGTTTATCTTTGAAAAATCACGAGATTAATCACGTTTAACTATGAAAAATCACGAGATTAATCACGTTTAACTATGAAAAATCACGAGATGAATCACGTTTAACCATGAAAAATCACGAGATGAATCACGTTTAACCATGAAAAATCACAAGGTTAATCACGTTTAACTATGAAAAATCACTAGTGATCACATTTATCTTTGAAAAATCACGAGATTAATCACGTTTAACTATGAAAAATCACTAGTGATCACGTTTATCTATGAAAAATCATGAGATTAATCACGTTTAATTATGAAAAATCACTAGTGATCACGTTTATCTATGAAAAATCACGAGATTAATCACGTTTAATTATGAAAAATCACTAGTGATCACGTTTATCTATGAAAAATCACGAGATTAATCACGTTTAACTATGAAAAATCATGAGATTAGTCACGTTTAACCATGAAAAATCACTAGTGATCACGTTTATCTATGAAAAATCACGAGATTATTCACGTTTAACTATGAAAAATCACGAGATTAATCACGTTTAACTATGAAAAATCACGAGATTAATCACGTTTAACCATGAAAAATCACGAGATTAATCACGTTTAACCATGAAAAATCACGAGATTAATCACATTTAACTATGAAAAATCACGAGATTAATCACGTTTAACTATGAAAAATCACTAGTGATCACGTTTATCTATGAAAAATCACACAATTAATCACATTTAACTATGAAAAATCACGAGATTAATCATGTTTTACTATGAAAATTCATGAGATTAATCATGATTAACTCTGAAAATTCTTGTGATTAATCATGATTAACTATGAAAAATCGCGAGATTAATCGTGTTTTACTATGAAAATTCATGCAATTAATCAAGATTAACTATGAAAAATCACGAGATTAATCTTGTTTAACTGTGAAAAACCATGCAATTAATCTCTATGAAATATTTAAAGTGACTGACAGAAAAATTCAAAATAAGTGGATGAAGTATATTTTTAACAAGAACCGTAATCATTTCAGCCTGATCTTAACAGCTTGTGCATCTTATTTCTGCCCAGGTTGTTTTATGAATCGGTCACCATGTAATTCAGGTTTCAGAAAAAGGCTGTCATTGAAGGATGCAACAGCTAAAAATATTTTGTTCCTGACAGCAAACCCACAGCTTGTGTGCAAGTGGCACAGCAAAGTGCTATTACTAATTTCACATACTTAGAGAACGTTTACACAGAAATTTAAAGGCATAGCAGCTACAAAATGAGAGGATGCAAAATAGTCTACATTAACTAAATAACTGATTAACTTTAGAAGTGGAAAAAAATATATAAAATGTAAGTATGATATGGCCCCTTTAACACTTCTTCAAAAGCTCATGCCAAATATTTTTCATTAAAATACATTTTCTTTTGCTTCAGTCATGTGAGGAAAGAGCTGACAACAAAACGCCATCTCCTCCTGCAAAACGCAGCCGCTTGCTGAAGGAAATCAAGAGAGTAACATTTTACCCTGTGGTGCAAGAGGCGCAGTTTGACACAATGAATGGAGATGCTGCTGAGATTTCACAAAAGCCTGTGACACTTAAGGAAGCTGCAGATATTGTGGTCCACTGTCTGGATCCATTCTACAAAAAGGGCAAATTCGCAACTAAGGTAACTACTGTTGTAGATATTCAATCCATATGTGAAAAATTAGTCAAGGAAATCATATTCTGTTACACAGACAATTACGTCTTTAAATAATTTTGTCCACAGGATTTGTTCAAATCCTTTGCCCGTTTCCTCTCCCATCTTCTTACTGAAGGGAAAACTTCATACCGAGGCAAAGGTGAGGACATCTTTAACCAAGTAATAAATCAACATCATCAATTTGTACAGTGCTGATTTGCCATTTCATGATTGATTGATTATTTTTTTGTAATTCACAGTGAAAATGCAAGCAAAAAGCCTCATCAAGTGTTTCTTCAGTAAGATACAATGCTGTGAGAGTGAGTCGGACTGGAGACATTTGAAAATCGGGGACAGATAGAAATGTGTCTGTTTTTTATCTCTTCAACAAAACCTCTGGAAATCCCTTCATTGTCAGAAAAACTTGCTGCTGTATATCTCAGTTGTATCGAGGGATTCATTCAAGTATAATTTGCACATTAATGTGAACTGCTAAAGGATGCTGATTTCTTTTTGAAGTCTGTACAAGCTATGGGCCGCAATAACTTTTATGTAGCATTAGTAGCTGATAATGCACTTAGAGTAGATTGAACTATACTACATTAAAGGGCAAATGAGTGCAAATGGAAAATGACAGGAAGTTTACAATGAGTCATTTAAAGGAATAGTTCACACCAAAATGATCATTATGTCATTATTATTTACTTTGAACAGCTCTTTTCCATACAAAGACTATAATTGAATTTTGGTCTGTTCAAAATTATTATGTGGGAATATAGTACTCAAGTCGAATGACTTTTATTAGGTTTATTTGTTTTTTAGAGCTTTTCGGACATGGTCACCTTAAACCATATATTGAAAAAAGCTCCCCGAGAATGTTTCAGTATTTGGGCATTTGTGAAAGTCATTCAGGTTTGGAAAGACATGAGGTGAGTAAATGATGACATCATTCACCTTGTTTACTTCAATTTCTCAGGTGTCTCTTCATTTTTTTATTTGTCTTTGTCTCGCTTTTCAGTTTCATGAAAGCAAAAAAATATATATATATTTTTGTCTCTCTTCATTAAAACTGCTTTGCGCTATTATTAGGCACTTTTGAAATGACATCTTATACATGTGATCGTCTCCCAGCGGGAAACCTGCTTGAAATAAACAAGTTTAACGCTCCACTGTGCTCGCAGTCATTGCTGAATGAAGAGCCTTAATTATCCCTGTTCACAGCCCTCAGATTCCCGAGCAAACGGGATTATTGTGTGCGCTGCTGCCTCTTAGTGGAGGAGGAGAGAAAGTATGATGACCAAAGACTTGCACGGTGACCAACCAATGGCAGTGGTCTGAATCATGCATATTAATAGACTGTGGTGACGTGTTTGGTAGCCTAGCCAATGGCAAGGTCTTTGCTTATGTATAATACATATGCTAATTTTAATCAAACAGAATTACATACTATTAATGTTTTACTTTAATACATTCAAATAAAATAATGTAATAACGAGAATTAGGGAAAATCTGTTTAAATTGTCCAGATTCTTTATATATATATATATATATATATATATATATATATATATATATATATATATATATATATATATATATATATCACAATGTTAAGAAATCCTAATGGTCCTAAATTTCGGATTAATTTTCTTAATTCCATCCATCCATCCATCCATCTTCAACCGCTTATCCGAAGTCGGGTCGCGGGGGCAGCAGCTCCAGCGGGGGGCCCCAAACTTCCCTATCCCGAGTCACATTAACCAGCTCTGACTGGGGGACCCTGAGGTGTTCCCAGGCCAGTGTGGAGATGTAAGCTCTCCCCCTAGTCCTGGGTCTTCCCGAGGCCTCCTCCCAGCTGGACGTGCCTGAAACACCATCCTAGGGAGGCGCCCAGGGGGCACCCTTACCAGATGCCCAAACCACCTCAACTGACTCCTTTCCACGCAAAGGAGCAGCGGCTCTACTCCGAGCTCCTCACGGATGACTGAGCTCCTCACCCTATCTCTAAGGGAGAAGCCCGCCACCCTTCTGAGGAAGCCCATTTCGGCCGCTTGTACTCGCGACCTAGTTCTTTCGGTCATGACCCAGTTTTCATGACCATAGGTGAGGGTAGGAACAAAAATTGACCAGTAGATCGAGAGCTTTGCCTTCCGGCTCAGCTCTCTTTTCATGACAACGGTGCGATAGAGCGAGTGCAATACCGCCCCCGCTGCCCCGATTCTCCGGCCAAACAATTTTTAAGAAAATTAAATTTTCTTAATTGTAATTTCTTATTTATTTATGTGGTTAATATGATTTTTATTTTATTTAAATTAACCTGTCTAAAATTGGACTCTTATAATATTAATGACACTGACAACATTTGTGGCATTATGTTGTTTACCCACTGATATGTATGTATGCATGTACATGTGTGTGTATATATATATATATATATATATATATATATATATATATATATATATATATATATATATAGATATATATAATAGATAGATAGATATATAGATCAGTGTGTTTACCACAAAAAATAATGTTGACTTGTCCCTCCTTATCTTTACAGTGAGGCACTTAGAATGGAAGTTAATATTTTTGAGGGTTTAAAAGCAGAGATGTGAAGCTTATAATTTTATAAAAGCACTTACATTCATTCGTCTGTTAAAACTGGTGTATTATTTGAGCTATAAAGTTATTTAAATAATTGTTTTTTTGGTCATTTTTGGGTTTACGTCATGGCAGCAAAGTTGTAAAATTGGCTATAACTTTACACAGAAAAGGTTAGTAAGCGAGTTTATCATACTAAAAATCATGTTACCACGCATATTGTTTACTTTAGATTGTCTATACTTTAGAAATAGTATTTTAATGTTTATGGATTGGCTCCCGTTCACTTTCACTGTAAGTGCCTCACTGTAACCCAGACGTTTTTTAATATAAAGAAAAGGAGGGAAACGTCGAAATAATTTTTTGTGGTAATCAACAATGTGCCACAAATGTTGTCGATTGAGCTTGACTTGTATTAAACCCAGAATAATCCTTTAATTCTCTCATGAGTTTTGACTTTTTCTTGAAAGCCTTCATATGATTCAGCCGGCTACGATTTGGCTCATGAATATTAATTACGTCGCAAGGACGTTGTTTATACCCTTCCAATTGGCGGAGGCTTGGTTCTTAAATATGAATCAAATGTGGTGACGTGGCCTGGCAGTTTTCCAATAGCGAATTCGTAGCTCATGAATATTAAATTAAACATTTCGGGCGAAACCAACGGGGATGTTGTTAGGAACTCAACAAAGCGGACGAGGAGAGATATCTGCGCTTTGCACGGCTGTGGGTGGGAGGGGTTGAATGTGACAGAACTAAATGTCAGCAGCGTGACATATTTGATCTCGAAGAAAATTTCTCCTGGGATGCCGGAATATTTCACCCAAACGGAGCGTGTATTTGCAGTAAGTAACGCGCTGTCATTGTTAAATTAATGTATTGTCGCAGCATTGAGCGGATCACTCCACCGCGGAGGCTGCATCTGCATGAAATGACAATTATTTACCAATAAACCGTAAAATTACGGTTTTACGTAAACAATGTGTCCTTTTAACGCTGTGTTCAGTCTTGACGCATAGGAAATTGCTTTTTGCCTAAAATGCCTTAAAAGATTGAGGTCGGAACATCTGTGATCCGTGATCATTTGTTTTTATCGCTTTGATAGATCGGCCCATCTTTGAGCTTCCGGGCAGCCCGTTAACCGCGAGTGACTGATGCTCCGTGCCGGCAGGATGGAGGAGTTTGTAACGGAGGAGGATGAGCCATGGTACGACCAGAGAGACCTGGAGCAAGGTGAGAACTGATAGACACCACAAACCGCATCGGTTTGCCAACAAAGAGTGAGGCATGTTCGAATGACAGCCGATGGACCATTGTCTAAAGAAACAATGATTTCATCCAGCTTTTGTGGGGCTTATTTATTCTTGATCGGGCTATGTTATTAAATGAATTTACAAAGGGTTAATGTTGGAGGTTAAAGATGCCCATCTTGAGACTTCAGACCATTTGGGATCACGGATGGATGGGAAAGAGATGACGTCTTTGGATCTGTGACCACATTTGCTGAGTCTGAATTTAATCTGCTCATTTTCATCTGTGACTGTGGGGTCAAAGCAAGGATGAAACCAAATATACAGATTGGGGGAGAGAGATACAACTGAAAAATATTACAGTCAATGAAAAAGCCATATTGATCAAGCATTAATCTGAAATACCTGGTGTTTTTTTATTATTATTATTGGCTGATATCTAGAGAGCAGGGTGGCTGATCGCCATTAATGCATTTTCATGATAGCAAATACAATTGAATAATGCCAAGAAGCACACAAAATTTAAATGAAACCATTTTACACAATATTTCCACTCTAATTGACTCAAAAGTCACAATACATTTTTCAAAACTGAACCATACCCTGATAGCCCACGTACATCTCCCAGATGTCTATTTGTGTGTGTTTACATCTGGGAGGCATATTTCTTTAGGTTGTTGTATGACGTTTAGTCTCGGTTGTCAATAAGACATTCATCGTATATCTTTGAGACGTTTATGATTTAGATGGTTTGTAACTCTGATCTTTTGAAGATGTTTAGCAGATGATAATTAGATTGGGATGCTTTCCAGATGAAAAGGTCTCGGAGATGTACGTGTGCTATCTGGGTACTGTATGCACTATCAGATGAAAATACTTTTGGTAGCTGTTGCAGCTTAATAAAAATGTTGCAACTACATGACCTCCACTGTTTGGATTATTTTCCACTTCGATTTGTTTAATTCAAAGCCCAATTATTTAGATTTTCGAAGAGGTTGCACTGCATAAATCCTGTCACTGTTGGTTTAGGATGATGTCATTGCCCTCTCGCTGCCCTCTGTATTGAATCACCATAAAATGCTGAGCTGTAGAACCGCCTGTGCCTGTATTTATGAATTTCAGGACACTTTGTGAGGCTGCACTTTAAAAGACAGGTAAAATTGATGACCTATTATCCGAATGTGAATTACATTTGAAGGATCTGGGACAGTGCAGTGAAAATGAAAAGGAAGGGAAAAGGAGAACTCGCGCTATTTGAAGAAGTTGGCTGAAATGTAACTTGGAACAATAATTATTTTGCCGATGAGGAATGCAGATGTGCTTAATTTGGGAAGGAGGGTTAGGTCAAGTTATTCCTCTCCTAACAGTTACTGTAAAAAAATAAATAATTTAACATCAAATAATCAAATTGCAGCTGTGCATGAAGGTTTTGTGCTTTAAAAGACCAATTTTGCAATGTTAACTTGCCAGATAGTTCCGACTAATGATGTCAAAAGTACCGGTACTTTGGTAGTAAGTTGGTAAAAAGATATCAATATCAGTGTTTCTACAGTACCAAACACAGACTCAATTCAATCCTGCACACTGTCTGACTGACACGTCTGCTTTCAAATGCTCATACACTTATTTGAGTGCGTGCTCTGTTACTCCTTTTATACAGAAATTGAAATAAAAATTTTAAAAAAAATGCGATAGGTCCTAGTGTGATAATTGAACCACAAACAGATGTGATTTCATTAAATAAATATACAGTCTGCATGCAAAGTGAATATGTGAAGATGCTCATATGCTGAAAACAGACTGATCAAAAAAACACATTTTATGAGCATCACTGTGGATGTTGTAGAAGATGATGGAAGAGAGCGCTTATTCACTGTGAAGTGCGCAGCACCTGCAGACTATACAGTTTATTTATATAATTTAATCGCCACATATTGTGCTTCCATTATCACACTGGGTCATATAACAAACATCTTATACTGAAGTGTGAAATTACCATCAAAAAGACAAGAGCCTTCTTGTCAAAATAAAGTTAGATTCAAAATAAAAGCTTGATGCATGAAGTTTAAGAAAATGTGACAGAAAATATTACTTGTTTTTAGTCAAATTTATTTTATTTTTATTATTATTATTATTATGTTGAATGATGTTTTGAGGATCTTCACTAAAGCACTTTTTTTTGAAAAGTAACTTCTATTTTCATTTGAAGGAAGTTTGGATTCAGTTGATACAATTTTAAAAAAACGACTTAAAAAAGCTTGAACCAATGTTTACTTTGTTGAGAAATGGCTGAAGTAAAAATGATATTGCTTAAAGTATTATTTACATTGAAATGTAACATTTTAATAGGCAAAAGGAGTGTGTTCAATAGCATATTACCTTTTTTGTGTGTGGTATCCAAATTGGTGTCACGCATCATGAAATTTTACTGGTATCGATACAGACTTCTCAAATTTGGTATTGTAACAAGACTAGCTCCGACTCTAAACTCTGATTGGCTTAGCTGTGAAAGCTAGTGTAAAATGGTAATAAATGCACAACTGTGAGTGCATGTTCCCTAGTAATCTGCCAAATTGGTATGTTGCTTGGCAACTATAAACAGCCTACAGTTGGAGTAATATGTTATATTACTAGTTGGATGAATAGTTTTTTTCTATTTAAATATTTAAATCTGTCTTATCCAGTTTTATGATGGCTTCATATCAACTTTGGTTCATCAGTAATGTTATGGAAATATGAGATGTGTCCATGTAAGACATGCTTCAGAAATGCATTGGGCAGCTACAAGAAGAACTCTAAGAGCTTTTTTTAGAGTTTGATTCATTCATAATGAAGTTAGATCAGTAATATTCATGCACTTTGTGCTAATGGCCTAATTAGGGGTTACATAGGGTCTCTTACAGAGACTCCATATTGATCTGGTTCAGGATCTGTCAGGCGGTTAGAGAAAGTAATCTATCATGAGAGGAAATGCCATTTCAGGAAGTGCCTGCTCATATCTGAAAAGAGTGAAATATCACCATTGGCCAGTTAGTGCCATTTTGATTAATGACATGTGACACTTGGTTTTAAAGTTGGTAACTTGGTGACCCCTTGATCCTGGAACAGTCTGTGGCTTCATGTTTGAGGTGGGTGGTAGGAACAGAATTTTGCATCAGTGCAAAAACGGCTTCACATAATATAACACGAGTTAAAAACAAAAGACTTAAAAGAGTAAAACTAATATTATAAAACGGTTAGTTCCAAAGTCCAATTCTAATTAGATGAGCCACTTTCAAAGCCAGTGTAAAATAGGCAATATACACACATCAGTTGAATTCTGTATTAATGCGGCATGTTGTGACATTGCTCTGCAACCGTAAACAACTAAACTGCATTATGCCTGTAAATTGGTTATATTACATATAATATTACATATTACATATACTGTACATTTTATAATCTTTATGATCATCTTTATCGTTATTATCTTTATTACCAGTTATATCTTTTCTACCATTATAATCTTTGTGATTGGTTACGTGTTCTCTACCATGTAGTTTTGTATTATCGGTTTAATAATTTCTGCCATTATAATCTTTTTTTATTGGTCAAATAATTTTCCTTCATTATAATCTTTATTATCGGTTTTATATTTTCAATTATTGTAATATGGATTATTGGTTATTATGTCTCCTATTATAATCTTTATCACTTTGATCTTTTCTATCATTATAATCTTTTATTATCGGTTATATCTTGTCAACCATTTATAATCTTTATAGGTTTTATCTTTTCTATCATTATAATTTGTGTTATCGGTAATATCTTTTCCATCGTTATAAAATGTAGTATCGGTTATATATTTTCTATAATTATGACCTGTATTATTATCGATTGTATATTTTCTACCATTTATTATATTAGTCGATCTTTTTTTTCTTCGTTTTTACCAATTAATCTGTGCCGATCATTTTTAACTATCGGTTATCGGTACAAATCAACACCGATAATTGCAGACAGTTTTATTATTATTATTTTTTAGATTTCTTCATGTTCCTCTGTCAAGACATTTTTATTTGTATATCGCTTTTCACAACACATTGTTTCAAAGCAGCTCTACAGAAATTATGCATAAACAGAAAATGAAACTGTAATATCTATAAAGTCTTGGAGTGATCATTGTGTAGTTTGATTAAATATGATTGTAAATTGTGTATAATAATTCAATAGTAATTGTATTTAGAACCCCTGTGAGCAAGCTGTAGATGACTGTTGCAAGGAACACAAAACTCCATAAGATGTTGATTTAATGGAGAAAAATGCAATTGACTTTACTAAACTAAATAAAATACATTATTTACTATACTAAACAGTACTGATGTTTATTTACCTATTTGTTGTATTTTAATGTATTCTTTATTTTCTTAGTGTTAATTTCTAGAATTTGTTGACAATGTATAATAATAATAATAATGTAAAATATTCTTTGATAAATATATTTAAGAAAGAAGCCTTCTGAGTTCCTTTGCAAAGTCATATTGATGAGCAATCCACATAGAAAATGTCTAGGTTACTAGTGTAACCCCCGACGTTGTGTCGATTGTAGTGACACAAGGGGCTTCTTTCGGGACCCTCTGATACCTCTTAATATGAAAAAAGCCAATGCCTAATTATCGAACAGAATTTGCATGTCCTGCTCCCGGACATACGGGTATAAAAGGCAGGGATCGTGCATCTGTTCAGTCAGGTTCTGCACTAAGGAGCCGAGAATAAGGTTCGTCCATCACAGCGGCTTGGTACAGTGTTGTGGCAAGGGGAACACAACGTCTCGTTCCCTCCATCAGGGAACGGGGGTTACACTAGTAACCTAGACTTTCCCCTTCTGTCACTCACTCGACGTTGTGTCGATTGTAGTGACATAAAGAGGTCCCTATTCAATAGCGCCACCTACACTGAACCGTGTTACGTGATCTGCTGATGTTGGTGCAGCAAGCTATAGCGTGCCAAGAAGCATGAGCATCAGACTGTACATAACCCTCCCCGATGCCCCACTAATACGTCATATTGTTTTTATTAGGTTCCCGGCATCCGACCAAGAATTCTCTTGGGGGGTGGGAACAAGCGATGTGGCGAGCAGGAGAGCAGACCGCGCCAGCCACGTTCTTTTCTCTCTCTATGTTTCTCCTCATAGAGAGTTTGATGCGGCTGGGGCCATTTAACGCTGTAACACGCATCAGGGAAGGTGTTCTTTTCCAACTCCTGTTCTTTCAGGGGGAAAGAACCCATGGAGGCCACATCCTGCCCAGACTGGGGGGAGGTTAAATGCGGTGAATACGTCACATGGGCCTTCAGGCCCCATGTGGAAGAGGCGCAGTGGTAGATCCTGCCTAGCGAGGGAGGAGTTGCTACAGACACAGAGAACGGAGGGCAGATGGGGCTGCCCAAGGGAGACGTGGGTCCACCGGCAGGGGGACCTTACCGTGGAAAATACTCACAGGGGGATTAATCCGTGAAGGCCAAACCCTGTGGAGCACCTATGCCAGTACAGAGTAGTTAGTACTCCTAGTGGGTTTGGTCAGGAATTCCTCCACTGAATTCGCGGACCAGGGGGCTAGGGAGGAATGACAACCAGGGAGCGTGAGTTTAGTGGACTCGCCTGGGAGAAAACACACGTGTTCGCCTCAGTGGAGGGGAAAGTTGCCAGCGCAAGCGGTACACCCGGTCAAACCGACTCAACCCGGAGATTGCAGAATCTCGCAAAGGTAATGTGTGTCACTCAGTCTGCTGCTCTACAGATGTCTGTTAGAGAGGTGACATTGGCCAGTGCCCATGGATGCCACACAGAGTGTGCTCGAACCCACAAGGGGGTTGATAGGCCAATGCGATGGTGTTGACTACCCAGTGGGCAAGCCTCTGTTTGGAGACAGCATTCCCTTTCCGCTGTCTGCCAAAGCAAACAAAGAGCTGCTCAGAGAGTCTAAAGCTCTGTGTGTGGTCCAAATAAGTACGTAAAGCACATACCAGACACAGCAATGATAAGGCTGGGTCTGCCTCTTCCCGGGGCAGCACTTGCAGGTTCACTACCTGGTCCCTGAATGGGGTTGTAGAAACCTTGGGCACATAGCCCAGTCAAGGTCTTAGGATGACACGAGCATCTGCCGGACCGAACTCCAGCTAAGTGTCACTGACAGAGAACGCTTGCAGGTCTCCAACCCTCTTGATGGAAGTGAGCACAATCAGGAGGGCCGTCTTCTGGGAGAGGGCACTTAGCTCGACTGATTCTAGAGGCTCGAAGGGGGTTCTCTGAAGTCCCGCAAGGACCACGGAAAGATCCCATGAGGGGAACAGGCATTGCCTGGGAGGGTTCAACCTCCGGGTGCCTCTTAGAAACAGGAAAATCAGGTCGTGCTTTCCTAGGGACTTAACATCCACCGCATCATGGTGGGCCACTAAAGCGGCAACATTTACCTTTAAGGTGGAAGGGGACAACCGCCCCTCCAGCTTTCCCTGTAGGAATGAGAGCACTGACCCGACTGCGCACCTCTGCAGGTCTTCAAATTTTTTTACTTTAAGAACACCAATTTGCGAACAGGTGCCACTTTAGGGCGTAAAGTTGCCTGGTGGACGGAGCTCTGGCTTGGTTGGTGTCTACGACAGCTGGTGGTATACCACTCAGATCTTCCACATCCCATCCAGGGGCCAGAAGTGGAGGTTCCAGAGGTCTGGGCGCGGATACCAGAGGGTGCCCCGTCCCTGAGAAAGAAGATCTTTCCTCAGGGGGATCTGCCAGGTAGGTGCTGTCACAAGGAGCGTGAGATCCGAGAACAAAGTTCTGGTGGGCCGGGTGAAGCGGTCTCATATGCATTGACCCTAGCGGCACGACCACGGCTGAGGATGCCATATGCCCCAGAAGCCTCTGGAACTGTTTTAGAGGGTCTGCACTGCCTATTTTGAATGACAAGAAGCATTTCAGCACCGACTGTGTGCGCTCGTTTGTGAGGCGCGCTACCATTGAGACTGAGTCTAACTCCATGCCAAGAAAAGAGATTCTCTGAACTAGGGAGAGCTTGCTCTTTTCCCAGTTGATCTGAAGCCCTAAACGGCTGAGGTGCCTGAGCACCTGGTCCCTGTGGATGTATAGTGCCCCTTGAGAGTGAGCTAGGATCAGCCAGTCGTCGACGTAGTTGAGTATACGGATGCCCACTTCCCTAAGCGAGCAAGGGCGGCCTCTGTGACCTTCGTGAAGACGTGAGGGGACAGGGACAGGCCGAAGGGGAGGACTTTGTACTGGTACGCTCGGACCTCGAACACGAATCGTAGAAAGGTTCGGTGTCGGGGCTAGATCGAGACGTGAAAGTACGTGTCCTTCAGGTCTACCACTGCGAAGCAATCTTGATGCCGGACACATGTTAGAATGTATTTTTGCGTGAGGATCTTGAACGGGAGTTTGTGCAGAGCCCGGTTGAGAACTCGCAGGACCAAGATTGGCCTCAACCCACCTCCATTTCTGGAGGCTATAATGGAAGCTCAGGTTTCCATTATAATTTTTACTATAGGCTATATATTTTCTATCCTTATTAAAATTTGTATTATCGGTTTTATTTTTTCTATCATTATAATTCGTATTATCGTTTTTATCTTTTCTATCATTACAATCTTTATTATCATTATAATCTTTACTATTGATTGTATCTTTTCTATCATTAAAATATGGATTGTTGATTATCTTTTCTATCATTACAATCTTTATCTTTTATATCGTGTCTACCATTATAATCTTTATTATCTGTTTTAACTTTCTATCATTATAATTTTTACTGTAGGATATCGTTTCTAACATTATAATTTGTATTATCAGTGAAAAACACCACATAATAACAGGTTCTTCCTCATCTTGACTTGTTTTGGGGCATGTTGTGCTCTTAAATTTCTCAAGACTCCATATTTCTGCATTTATTATTGCAAATAAATTCAAGCAGTCCCGCTGGCTAATTTCTACCGCAATATAAACGGCGTACCAAAATCTCTAACGGACGACACATTTCTGTCATTGCACATTATTTACTGTCATACTTCCCAGTCCTTCTTAACCCTAAATCGTGATTTACCCCCTGGCTCATACACAGCAAACAGCTTTAATGTGCATTCCATTTGCTGCAGCTGAGGACGAGATGGATCATGCTGTCTGCTCTACAGATTCTCTCTGCACAATTCACTATTTGACTGGGTGGAATTAAGGCTGGGCTGATCTGATTGGGGATCCAGACACCACTGTCTTATTTGTAGGGGGCGATACAGCTGGTCAGACACAAGGGTGAAAGACTACATCACAAACTGTGTAAGGGGGAGGAGACGGGCCACTTGTAGAAAAATGAATGGAAGAATGTCATTACCCGCCTTTTTTAAAATAGCCAATCAATGTCTCTCTTTGATGGAGACATCACTTGCTTTATTTATTTTTTACTCTTGAATGCACATGCACATTAGATTGCAGACTTTTTCCACACAGTTGTAGATGCATGCTACGGATATGATTGATACCTCAAATCATGTGCTGTTACTTTCCGAAGTGATCAGACTTGCGATTTTCACCTGGTTGATGATAAAGCGGGCAAAAGAAAAAAAAAAAAAAACTTGCCTTGAAGGTGGGACCCGAGTCATATTTAGGGACCAGTTGCAAGAAACCTCTTATGTGAAGAAAACCCTTAGTAGAAATTGTAAGGACACTGTCATTAAAGGTTCTCCTAACGTAAAGGGTTTCTTGCAATGGCAGCAGAATATCATAGAGACTTGGGTGCGGGCTCTTTTGACTTTAACCAGTAATTAACTACCAAGCAACTACCAGGAACACCCTAGCATCAACCTAGCAACCATATATCAACACGTACAAACTACTCAACACATATCACCCATGCAGCCACCCAAAATACCTAAGTATTGTTCGCAACTTTTGCATCCAAGAGCTACTTGTCTAGTTGTCTTGTCAAAACTTGCTTAACTTGCGTTCCATGCTGGTAAAATATGTACAGTTGCTGTGGATTAGTGTTAAATTGGCCTGAGTAGCAGGTGTGAATGGATTTGCACTTATTCTTTGTTTGCTGTCATTACAGTTTGAGTTGATGTGAATCTACACGTGCAGAAACGCTCAGTGCACATGAGCCTCGGGTGAGTGACTCATGGCGTCAGATAATGTGTGTTGTGCTTGCCTGGTAACGTGCACAGTACCTTGGAAATACTCCCTAGAAGAGAGTGCACATCCCCATTGGAAGAGTTTAATTTGGGTTCTGTGTCCTCCAGAGAACACAACTGACCTTGTTTCAAAGCTGGTTTTAAGAATGCCCTCTACAGTACTGAAAATGACATTATGCTGTTGTTTATGCTGTTGTTACAAATTCCAAGAATTCACAGCTCTACTGTGTGACAATTGTTCATGTAACCATAATGCACTGGGATGTTCAATATATTGATTACCATATCGGAATCGGCCAATATTCATGTTTTATTGGCATTAGTTTGATTTGGCTGATTTTTGAATCTGAATATATCAGGGTTTCTTTATATTCAGTTGTAATTTTAGATCCACTAGTGTCGACCAAAATGTGTTTTTCAGCAGTGCCAATATAACTAATACAATTTAATATTTTTCTTTATTATCGGTTATATCTCTTCTGTACTGTTGGGGGTAACAGTTGAACCAACTTTATGTATATTGAAGAATAAGGTTTTGCTAAAATCAAATAAGAGAGTTTACTCTGCTTGTTCTCTGCAGGTTCAATAGGCATCATGAGTCGAAAGATACAACAGTTAGAAAGACAGGAAGTCGAAGTGTAGTTAACTTTCCAAAGTGATTTAGTGTCATATGCAAATTACATCAAGGGCGTCATCGTACCACAATTTCTAGCATTCTGGTAGGTCAACTACTTCAAACATTTTAACATATCACAAATATAGACTGTTTCCATCTTCATGCAAACAATAATCATTAGCCACAACATGAATCGAGGTCCCATCCTTGGTTGAAACAAACTTATGGTCAGATATCAGAGGCTAGCTATCAGTTATGGCTACTCCTTATTCCTTTACGTCAAAGGGGTACCAAGGAGAGCAATTCAAATCCTTGGAAGTTGTTTTCGACTACAGTAAAGTCACACTTGAGAGGGCACAATAACCGTAAATCATTCAGAGACATGAGTTATTTAGATGTTCAATGTGTAGGTGTTATCTTCTCCTCCTCCAGGAGAAAACACAAAAAACATACACAAGACCAAACGACACATAGTATATCACATTAAAGAAACTCTCTCTTTCATACAATTAATTATAGAATCAAATGGTTGATTAATTACATAATAATTATAACAGATACACACGTTTGTGAATAAATACAAGATACAGTAAATGCATAAGCCGGGTTTAATGGGTAATCACTGTTACTGCACTCCTGGCATGGGCCAGACCCTCAGTCACCCCTCAGATTACATACATGTTACTTGCATGTATGTTTTCTACCTTTATAACCATTATTATTGGTTCTATATTTTCTACTTCATAATGATTTGATGCCTGATTTTAGCATGTAAAATTCTAGATTAGAGAAAAACAGTGTTGATTTATGATATTGTCCATCACATTAAACATAACATTAAAATAACTGTCTGCATTATATATCGATATTGGCCAAAATGTCTGAATCAGTGCATCGGTACTTGCAATGAATCAAGACAGAATACTTTACAATATGTGTGTCCTCACCTCGGTGGTTTGTGTTTCTCTCCAGTAAACTTCCCCATGGGATCAGTTACCACACACACAGACAGAAGAAGCCATGTTGTACTGTGGCACAAAAATGCTCTAGTGTGATTTATTTGTGAGGTGCTTTGTGGTTCCTCATTTTGGTATGTTTGTATTAATGGCTGACAGCATCTATCCAGTGACAAATCTTTGCACTCATATGAGAGTAATAGAGGCCAATGACTCAACTCCATCCAATGAAGCACCTTCCATGATGTCACTTCCTCCCTGGGAAGGAGAGTGTCATTTTTCCTTGGCCAGGACGTTCTGTATTGTGGCCGAAACTAAGATGTCATGTATGGAATGCCTACTGTCCCGTATTTATCAGCGAAACGCTTATTTTTGGATTGGTAATGCAAGTGGGAAACAAAATGGGAAAATGATGAGTGTCTTTAAAAATATGTTTGATCTGGTAAAAATCAGTTTTAATAAAAAAGGTAATAAAGTACAATTTTTGTGCACACTCCATTTTCAGCAGAGCATGATCAACCGCTCTGTCTCTTGTGTTTGATTTCTTCAGTTGTGTCTTGGCTGGCTCATGTTAATCAAAAAACATGAGGATTAAAAAAAATACCCTCCTTTTGGCAGAATTAAACAGCAGGATTTTCTCTGACCTCGTTTCGCTACCTTCTTAGGTTTTCACACAATGAAGCCACTAATTCCAACTGCAACACGGGGGGGCTCTTACAAAACCTCATAAGGGATTGATTTGGGACGCTTTAAATAGGCAGCACTTCTAGCACTCCTCACATGAAGTGCACACTACATTCAACTCTCAACTGATGTCAAAACAGGAATGCCCCAATACTCTAATGAGCATAAATATACACGGCACACACACATCTTGGGAAAATAATCAGTTTTCTATATTTTAAAAACAATGAGAGCAGTACATAACATCAGAATAGTAAGACAGTTTGTGCAATATTGTTGGTGTATTTCTTTGTTGCCAAACCAATTCCATGAAACCCTTTTCCTGATACTGTCTATTGTCTCTTTTCTTGTAGATCTGCACTTGGCCGCTGAGCTGGGTAAAACCCTCCTGGAGCGCAATAAGGAGCTGGAGGACTCGTTGCAGCAGATGTACATCAACAATGAAGAGCAGGTGCAGGAGATCGAGGTACAGCTCCAGAACAGCCGGACAACTGCATAAGCATGTTTTCTGCTTAGCAGTGGATATGCATCCTGTTATCAGATTCTTTTTGTGGCTATGAAAACATCCTGCCTTGATCCAGGGTTGGAAAATTAGTAGCATAATATTGCATGAATAAAGGAGAAATCTTTTGAGAAACCCCAATGTGCAATCTGAAATGGCAACCAGTGAATGACGAGGTATTGATGGTTACATCTGCAACTTTGCTGTTTTCCACCACATCACTTTTAAAGATGTCAAATAAAAATCTGAATATTTAAAAATATTTACCACATTTGAGTGGTAATATTGTATTGTGTGGCAAGCACTGATGATGACGACTTCAGACCGATGGCACTCTTGCACTAAAAAAAGTCTAGATACCGTGCAACAAATAAAGTTGAACCAAACGCAGGTGTCTCGAGACACATTTTACAGCGTTCCTCCACAAGCGGCAAAACAGTCAATGTTTATAGTTTATATAGAAAAACAATTGGAAAACCATGTGGATGGACGCAAAAGTGTCTTTCTCTCTTATCAGTGTTTCTCAGATTAAGTTATGGGTAATTAAAACGCTTCGTCAGGAAATTAGTTCAGTTTGGAAAATGTGTGTCTCACAGTCCTCACGTTATGTTCCTTTCTGTTGTGCTCCTGGGATGTGTGGCCACATCCACACTAATACGTTTTCGTTTGAAAATGCCTCTTTATTTTTTTTTTCTCTACGTTTTGGCCTTCCATTCAGCAGAGCTTTAGAAAATGCTCTCCCAAGTGAAAACGGCATCTTGGTAGCGTGGACACGGAAACAGAGATGTTTGAAAACGATGACGTATTCGTTGTCATGTGATCCATTAAACCCAAAACGATTAGCAGCCCAAGTTGTTGTGCCTGCTGTTCACATTGATAGCATTGTTAAAGATAAATGTTACTTTGTACAACAAAGAATCCCATTAAATCCCTTTAAAGGCAGCAGGAAGTTTATTAGGATTTCCTGTCCGGCGGCGCAATTTGAAGACAATTAAATTTCGGACTGTACATGGAAAATACACTGGGCTATCCTTCTTACGATATCACCACACCCACATGCACAGTAAGGGAATTTAAGCATTTTCAGATGTTTCAATGTGGATGAGGAACTTTTGGAAAACATTTGAAAATGCCAGTGTTGATGAGAGCGTTTTGAAAACAAAAACGTTTTTTTTCAAATTTATCCGGATGAATTTAGACGTAGTCTGAGCCACTTCACCACCAAATGCCAAATACCACTACTGTCTGGGAATATTTCTACCATACATGCAACTGTAATGAATGAAAGACACGGTGGTATCACTGTTATTATGAAGCTCTGGGGTAATAATACTGTAGCGCCAGTGCAACACCACATTAACAGAGAACTGTCTACTGAAGCGTTTCCCCTCATTTGGACTTTTTACGGAACATTTGAGAAAATTAGCTGGATAAATCTTTTTACTTTTTTATTTCATGCAGTTTAGTTAAAATGAAATGCACTTTTTTTAACAGCCAGACATTGTCTTTGCAGTAATATAACACTATGGTTCGAATGTATTTTTTGCGGTGTCTTGTATGCAATGTCAATTTCAAAATTCTCATTTGATTTCTCAAATGTAATTTTTAAGGTTAAAAATTCTAACTCTAGTTTCTCGCTCCAGTTGACAGCCCCGATCACTTGTACAAACAAATGTATCCTCATATTAACTTGTATCATAATACTACAACTTTTTTATCTAAATTTTACAACTCCAAACTTTAACTTTCTCATAAAAGGCCTATTATGAGATTATTCTCAAAACATTGTTCTCATAATGTTATGACTTCATTCTTAAAATCTGAGATTTTTTATTTTAACGTGCTTTAAAACGTCGTCATAATCACGGACACGTAGAAGACATTTCTCTGAACTGATTAGACATATTTCTCTGCCTGTTAACAACTATTCATTTTGCCACAAAATGTCTCGCACTTTTTTCTGAGAACTTTTTAGAAAGAAATCGTGACATCAAAATTTGGGGTGAATTAGAGTATTATAGGAAATGAAGTGTTCTTTCATCATAAAGTTCATTTATTAAATATACATTTTTATTTCAAACATTTAATCAATCTAATGTTTCTGGCAATATCCCATATGTGTGGATATTAACAAGATTGTGGGTAATTCACACTGAAAAATAAACGTATTATTAAAACCTACACTTGCAGCAGTTTTATGAATGTTGAGCACAACCCTGTCATCATCTCTAAACTTCTTATCTCAGAAGAATCATTTTGACTGATTTCCTTTAGCTAATAGTCTCATTATGAGCCGGAGCATATAGAGCGTGTTTACAGATGACAGACTGTTAGCGGAGCGCGTGCAGTGGGAGGCAGCAGTCGTGTTGTCTCCGTTCCAGATCCACCAAAACAAAGACTCGATTACACATCCATGAACAATGGCGTGCTGTGATGAGGATATATGTGTTCACATGGCCTCATTATGTATGGATTGCACAACATTTAGATATGTGAAACTAGTAATGTTATGGCTATGACCATTTTTGCTACTTAAGTTTAAATCAGAGACGCTATCTTTGTCTTACTGCTGTCATGCTTGCTAGTTGCTAGACAAAGATATGAAATACATTGCAAAACTTATCCAATGACACTTACTTTAGGAAATGTAATCGCCAAATAAAAAGCGTATTAAAATCATCGCAATATTTTGCTTGATTTTAAATCACCAGCGGAATCATTCTGAATATATAGTGAATATTTGTAATAGTCCCTAGTCTCCATACAGTACTATGTGCTGTTGGTGCAGTAAATGGAATATGGCTAATTCATATGCCTCTTTATGTATTAGTACTTGACCAAACAGATGGAGATGTTACGTGACATGAACGAGCAGCACGCTAAAGTGTACGAGCAGTTGGACGTGACGGCACGTGAGCTGGAGATAACCAATGAGAAACTGGTGCTGGAGAGCAAAGGGTCTCAACAGAAGATTGAAAGGTGAGCTATAAATTATCAAAGCATCATGGGTGATACAGTCCACACTAGGGATGCCAAAAATTCTGTTATGTCTATACCAATAATGTACAATTTTAAGCGCTATCATTTATTTCTGCGGCAATGGTCCAAATTATTTTATGAAATGATGAATCCTAATGGAAAATGATTATTAGTTCATGAATATGAATTTGGTCATGCTGACTTTGCATTATAACATTTCTGGAGCTTGTAAGCAATTACAGTAATCTTCACTAGCCAAACGATCACTATAAGACTTATTTGTTAGCTGATTAGTGGCCGAAACTAGAACTACTGGGCAAACATCTTATGTATTTAATATTCATGAGCCAAGCCTTCACCATAGTAGCATTGGTAAATTGGCTAGTACTTGTTGGGTTGTATGTGATAGATATGCTGTTGTTAAAATTTGGTTAATTTGGTCCAAGCACAGAGTTCACATTAAATGTGCTCAAGTATACATTGCATTCAGAAAGTATTCAGACCCCTTCATTTTTTTTTCACATTTTGTTACGTTGCACCGTTGTGCTAAAATGCTTTAAATTATAAATTTGTTACATCAATCTACATTTCATATCCCATAATATCAAGCAAAACTAGATTTTTGATTAAATAAATGTTAAAAGAAAAAAACTGAAATGCCGATTGTCATGAAGCTTATTATAAGCAAGCAGAGCATCTACATGAACATATACATCAAACGTTTTGAGAATCAATCACCAGGTGGCGCTATAATAAGATAATTAAGGTTTTTGCTATTAACTACAGAACTGTATAGTCTAGATTAAAATGATGTAGTTTCTCCAAATCCTTCAGTGCCCCCAAATAATATGGTCACATGAATGTTCATTTCTAAAAGTTTTCTACCACTTGGATTTTTTTAAACAACCTACTTTAATGAACTCGTCCTAGGCCGTTAGTGTTATTTGCATGAAATTTGGTATACATCATCTACAGACCTTCCCGACAAATCGATCAACAGAATTTTGAATCATTAAGTCATTAGGAAAATATTAGCCGATACATTTTTGGGTGTGGCCCATTATGACTGATTGGCCTGTATCTTATGAGCACATGTTTCAAACTTAAACTTAGCACATGATTATTTTAGTAATCTCTCCTTAAGTGCTTGGACCTCGATAATTGCTGCTTACAGCTATATTATTATTATTATTATTATTATTTTTCAATTATATTTTATCATCTATAATTTTAATAGAATTTTTGCAAAACTGTTATACCACATTTAACGTATTTGTGTATTTTACGTGTTAAATATAATGTGTATTTAGTGTAAAATAAATGTTATTTTCTGTATGTTAAATTACTGTGTTTTATTTCAGTACCTTTTTTAAATCAGAACCTTTTGATATAAAGGCTAATGCTTATCTACTTTGCCAATGTATGAATTGTAGCTGATGGTGAAGGAAATGTAGTCAAGTCTCCAGCATGTCTTTCTAAATTTTCTCAGAATCCAACCCATTATGGCCAATGCAGAAGTACTATACATTTCTGAAATGGTTTGTTGTGGTTGGACGGATAGAAAAATAATCTGATTATATGTAAATGTATTCATGCAGATTGACAAGTACTATGGAGATGCTGCAGGGTCAGGTGGATACGCTCACTGCTCGTGTGGAGGAACTGCGTACACTGGAAGAGCTCAGGGTTCGCAGAGAGAAGAAGGAGAGGAGAACGACTGTGCACTCTTTCCCCTGCCTCAAAGAACTCTGCACCGCTCCCAGGTACATCCACATTCATCATGTCTGCATTTGAGCAATGTCTTATCATAGAAATATATCTCCCCAAGGAAAAAAATATAACAGTGGGAACAATATTTTACCAAGCAACGACAAATAAATGCCAAGAATGAAATGTCTTGGAGATTTGGAGTTCATTACTCTTAAATCCTAGTACTTTTTTCTCATTATTAAAGTCCACTCATAGTATATTCTGAATTAATGTTTTGGATTTTCTTAAACACATTTAATGTAAATAGTCCTAAAACAAAACCTCCTGGAAGAATCATGGAAATTTCTATTGCTGATAAAACACGTACTAGCCATGGTCAACTTGAATATTTAACCGGAATCTAAATGTATGTTTGTACGTGCAGTCTGAATACTGCATTGTATACTGTCTATTTGATTTTGTAGTAAGTCAAAAAGTAGCCATTATTCCATGATTAATGTTTCAAACATTACATTTCAAACATTGTCACTTGACCTTATCATGTTGTTTCTTCAACTTCTGAGACATAAAACTCATTTCTATTGTTGTGTAAAAATGTCTCAAACTTTCAAATAAGTTAAAAAAAAAATGCTAAAAAAGATGCTAAAATGACAGCTGAAATTACTTTGGAAATGGAAAAACAGGTTGATAGTGTTTTGTGCAGTATGACCAGTATGTGCTGTATACAGTATTTTGGCAACTTTATTAGGTCATCCGGGTGCACTCACATAGCAGTTTACTAGTTACACCTCTACATCTACTTATTCATGCAATTTACCTAATCAGCCAATCGTGTTGCAGTAGTGCAATGTATTAAATCATGCAGATACAGGTCAGGAGCTTCAGTTAATGTTCACATCAATCATCAGAAAAAAATGTGATCTCAGTGATTTGGACCGTGGCATGATTGTTGGTGCCAGATGGGCTGGTTTGTGATCATCTGGGATTTTCACACACAACAGACTCTAGATGCTACTCAGAATGGTGTGAAGGTGTGGGGAGACTGAAAATATTGCCAAATACACAATGATGCAAAAAATCATAATTTGTGATTATTTCCCTTGATATTGTGATCATGACTATTCATTTTAATAAATACAATTTCCATTCAAATGCTTTTTCTTTAATGCCATATTATTGTGTAGTCTAGACTTCCAAACCAAGAACTTTGTTCCTTAATTACTTCATTGCTGTTGCAGAGTTATAATAGGAGAGTTATAATGTCACGCCATTGCTGATAAGCTTATGCACTCAAACGCATGTGTGGACAACCACTGGAAAAAAACAACAAACATTTAATTCTGATGCAACGGGAGTAGATGAAAATGGAATGTTGTAAATTGAATTTTTTTTATTCATTGTGCAACCCTGCTGTGCCTGCAACATTATGCATTTTTCCACCATCGTGGTTGGACACAGAGAGGAACGGTTCCAGTAGCATTTTCACTTAAGCCCAGTTCGGGTCAGTACGATTACAATCAATTTTTTCAGCACTGTTAGCTAACTATACTCAGGACAGCAAACTGTTTTGATGAAACATCTTTAGTGAAGTGGCGACTATTTTCCTTTAGTAGTATTCTTATCCGGATTTCACTGTACCAAGCCAACCTTTCCAACAAGGATTGGTGAGGAACGGTATGATTCCCCAACGAAAACCATTTGGTCAGATGGTTGAAAAGCACCTATTATTGCAATCTTAGCCTAAATGTTACATCTTCCTCCTCAGGTATGAAGATGGTTTCATGGTGTCTTACCCAGGCAGTGGTGACTTAGAGGAATGTCAGCCAGTGGATGAAGAGAACGAGCACTTGCGTGTGATGGTGACGTCTTTGCGCGCAGCTGTGGCAGCTGAACGCAGTCGGCGTGAGGCCGCTGAGCGGGAATGTGCTGCGGTTCTACAGGAGTTTGAGCGCCTGGAACAGCGTCTAATGGGGGCCGAGAATTGCCAGCGGCGTGTGTATGAGCTGGAGGCGGAGCTCCTGGAGATGCAGCTGCTACGCAAGTCTCGCGCATGCCTGCTGAGCGGCGAAGAAGGTTTTGAGCAAACTCTGCTCAACAACGCACCAGAAACAGACACGCCAGATGACGCCATTATGACGGGAATGCAGAATGGGGATGCAACTGATCCGAGCGGTCCGGCGCCAGTCCGGAAGAGCTGCAGTGATACTGCTCTGAATGCCATTTCTGCTGTTGACGCCTCAGGTAGACGTAAAGGCAGCTACGCAATTCACGCCAATGGCGTACGTAAGAGGGGTATGTCCATCCTACGGGAGGTGGACGAGCAGTACCACGCCCTTCTGGAGAAGTATGAGGAGCTGCTAGGGAAGTGTAGACGCCATGAGGAGAGTCTACGCCATGCTGAGGTGCAAACTTCGCGACCTGTATCTAGGGACCCATCCATGAAGGAATGCCGGGCCATGGAGCCCCAGCAACCACCCACTCCACCCAAGACACCCTCGACTCCAGAGGCCCTGGAGGGCATCAGTCGACAGGTGGAAGCTGTGGACAAGAGGCTGAGCCAGAACACTCCTGAGTACAAGGCCCTCTTCAAGGAGATCTTTTCTCGCTTGCAGAGGACCAAGAGCGACATAACCACCACTAAAGGAAGGAAAAGTGTAAAATAGCCCATTTGGGTCTCGACGTTCACCCAAAAATGAAAGATCTTTCATTGTTTACTACCCTTATGTTGTTCCAAACCTGCATGCTGTTAATTTTTTTTCCTAGAGAACACAATTTTTTTTTTTTAAAGAAACGTTACTTGACTCGTTCTCGCCATTCAACAATAGGTCATAGTGACCAAGGACTGTCAAGCTCCAACTAAGACAAAAAACTCCATAAAAGTAATGCATATGACCATATGACACTACGTTGTAATTCTACGATATGATATGATTGATTTGCTTGTGAATATGCCTCAGAAGTCATATGGACTACTTTTAAGGTGCTTTTTTTGTTGTTGTATTGGAGCTTGACATACATGTTCATGCTAAATGCTGTTGTGTGGAAATGAACTGCAGTAAGAATATTCATGAATTTCTCAGTTTATTTCAATGAAAAAATTATAGCATATGGGTTTGGAATGATCCAAGAGTGAGTAAATGTCAGAATTTTCATTTGGTTGAACTATTCCTTGAACATACCACCTGATTATTTCCCTCCGCTCATTTATGGAATGTCTTAATTTTTTGAAGATACACTCTTTAAGGTGTCATGATACTCTGTATAGTAGCAACTTCCTGTTAATCGATTGGAATAGGTGTTATTTAGTTCAGTTCAAATGTTTCCCAAATGGTGTGTTGCCACATATCAAGAGACAAATGTTGACTTAGTCTGTTAAAAGGAAGTTGCCTAGTATCTAATGTGCTTCTCCAGGATTGAACTTTTAGGAAAAAACATATACTTACTTTTGGTTTGACAGTAACCATATTCACCCCAAGCATACCTGTGATGCTTATCATTGCTCATTTACGTTCTCATGTTCTTATCATGTGTATTACAGTATCATGAATAATCAAAGCGTTGTGTAAACACTTTTGTTCAATATTAAATGACACTTTGCTTTAAGGGTGTTTGATACATTTATTATCTTTAATGGATGAGTTTGTTGTGTTGAGATATCAGGATGGTTCTGTTGTAGGGTAATGTCCAGATTTTAACCCTCATTCTGCAAAAATTCTCGTGACATTAATACTGTTTATTTGGAGTTTGAGTTAGTTCGTATCAGTCTGCAAGTCCATTTAACACTTTTTAGAGACCTTCAAAAACATTGTCACTGGAAAAATCTGCACTATAATTTCATGAAGTAATTGCAATTTAAACGTTTCAGAAAATGTTTTTCTTTGGAAAACACGAGAAGGATATAGCTGCAGGCTAAGCTCCAAAAAGGGTCTGAAGCTCCAAACTGCCAGCAAAGATGCACTGATGAGCCAATACATTTTGACCACCTGACTAATATGCTGTTGGTCCTCCACGTGCCACCAAAACTATGCCGACCTGCTGAGGCATGGACACTACAAAACCCCTGAAGTTGTCCTGTGGTATCTGGCAGCAGATCCTTCAAGTCCTGTAAGTTGCCAGGTGGAGCCACCGTGGATCAGAATTGTTGGTCCAGCACATACTACAGATGCTCAATCAGATTGAGATGTGAGGAATTTGGAGACCAGGGCAAAACCTTGAACTCTTCATCACATTCCTCAATCATTCCAGAACAATGTGTGCAGTGTGGCAGGGCGAATTATCCTGCTGAAAGAGGCCACTGCCATCAGGGAGTAACATTGCCATGAAGGGGTGTACCTGGTCTGCAACGATGTTTAGGTAGGTGGCACGTGTCAGATTGATGTCTGCATGAATGGCTGGACCCAGGGTTTCCCAGGAGAAATTGCCCAGAGTATCACACTGCCTCCACCAGCTTGTTATCTTCCCACAGTCCATCCTGGTGCCATCACTTCCCCAGGTAAACGATGTACACGTCCATCCACGTGATGTAAAAGAAAATGGGACTCATCGGACAGGTGACCTTCTTACACTGCTCCAAGGTCCTGTTCCGACACTCGCGTGCCCATTGTAGGCACTTTCGATGGTGGGCAAGGGTCCTCGTGGGCACTTTGACCAGTCTGTGCCTACGCAACCCCATACACAGCAGGGAACAATGCACTGTGTTGTGACTTGTGACGCATTCCTCCGTAACCATCATTAAAATGTTCTGCGACTTTCTGGCGGTTTGGACCAGCATTGCCCTCGCTCATCGATGAGCCTTGGGCATCCAACACCCTGTTGCCAGTTCATGGTTCTCCCTCCTCGGACCACTGTCAGTAGGTACTCACCACTGATGACTGAGGGCACCGCACAGGCCTTGCCATTTCATAACTGCTCGGCCATAATAATTAGGCCCTTGTCAAAATCATTCAGGTCTTTACTCCAGCCCATTTCTCCTGCATTTAACATGTTCCGAGAACTGATTTTTCTCTTACCATGTAATCTACCCAGACCTTGACTTGTGGTCTTGTTTGGAGATGATCAACATTCACCTGTGAGTGGACATACGATTTTGGCTTATCGTGTATAGGGAGCTCTTTACCCAATCTCTAACCTTAAACATGAGTGGAAATGAGTAACCCTGCACTTCTCTTACTGCTGCCTCCTTAGGATGAATCGCTTCTGTTGTACTTTTCATCTGTAGGTCACTTTGGCAAAAGCATCTACTAAACGAATCATGTATACCACACCCTCTTTTAAAGGTTTCCGTCCCCACTGCAGATTTCCACTCCAAGACCATTTTGTTTCAGCATTTTAATATTCAAGCATAACAAATTTACAAAAGATTTTGTATCCTGTGCAGTCAATCATGGGCAAATACGTGGTCTATTCTTGTGGTATTAACTATTTGATATAACCCTGCCCCTATGTGACATATAAAGCAACCAACCACAATTTCTTTAGTTTATATTTGTCAGTAATTCTTCTCCTGTCTAAAGTCAGAAATGTACTTTACACAAGAACGTGTGCACAAATGTGAGCGCTTGGCCAACGTGCTGTCTAGTTGAACATGCTTATGAACCTGCGTTCTTGCATTACTGTGGTGGTACCAAACGTGGAAGTGTTAGTCAATATATTTACAGCAACTCACCTGAATATCAGGCATGTAGTTGACAAAAAAGCAGGAAAATGTAACCAACAAAGTCTGCGACACAGAAAAAATATTCTTTGCCAGAATTAAAAAAAAAAAAACACTACACCGAAAATAACACTAGCACCACCTCGTGTTCTGAAAAAGTATAACACATGAGTTTCATAGCTGAATGCATTGCTGAGGGCTAACCGAACAGATCTTTAACCTAAAGGTTTTTTTTTTTTTTTTAAATAAATATTAAGTAAACATAAAATACATCAATGTCTCTAAATGTGCAAACTATGGATATTCTTTATTGACGCATTGACATGAAATCCAGCAGAGCTTGATTGAACAGGTATGTGATTCTTTATTAAATTCTGAAATGTCGCGTTTTGATTTTGCATGCTTTGACGTGTACTCCTGATACAAGTTAAGAAATTACTTTTGGTGTGGCATTGTAATGTCAGAGCTGGAAAACAGCAGTATGAGCTTTACAATGATAATGTAAGGATTAAATAAGAATTGTAGATGATGGTAGGAGGAGACATTTTTATTTGTATATACAGTACTGTGCAAAAGTTTTAGGCACATAAGATGTTTCATAAACATTTGTCTTAAGATGTTTATTTATATATTCAGCTTTAGAGTTTCAATAGGATGTATTAACTATATTGACTTCCAAACATTACTTTTGCAAATAGAAATATTAGAAGAACAGGGAGCCCTGCAAGTGATGTCATGTTCCCCACAAATCCCCCAATGAACATCAGGTCAGTCTGAGATTACATGAAGAGACAGAAGCAACTGAGACAGCTGAAATAGATATAGATGATGTGGTGAATTCTCCAAGAAGCTTTAATAATATCCTATCTGTCAACAACCAAGAAAAATTGTCCATGTGACAGAAGAATTGGGGCTGTTTTAAAGGTGGTCACACCGAATATTGATTAACCTTTGGAGTAGCTGGAGTTTGTGTGACGTTAATTGATAAATGAAAACTATTCATGACATTGAATATTACTATGCAACTATGCATTTTTCACAAGTGCTTAAAAGTTTTGCACAATACGCTTTCAAAACAGCTTTAAAGAAAATTATGCTATATTATGTCTGTTTTTAATGAAAAAAAATTAAAAAAAAAAAAAAAAAAAAAAAAAAAAAAAAAATCAACTTAAACTTAGTACATACCTTCATGTTCTCTCATTTGACATTTCTGGAACATTTTTCTTTTTTCGGTTTCTGATAGGCGGGTAGCTTCGCTTAGTCTACTATTTTGCTATGCATTATTATTACCTGGACTTTAAACATCTTTTACAACACGGGGACCCCCCTGGCAGATCGAGGGCCCTTCACAACTTTCATAGTTTGAATATAGGGAGGATGGGCGCTAGGCTTTCCTCTCATCAACTAACATATCCGTAACTCAGTTTTTCCCATTTATGTGAAAACGACAAATAATTAAAACTTTTTTTTTTTTTAAACCTCACGTGTTCTTAGGAGTGCCAACGCTCCTACATTACATGGCTATTATCATTTCTGGATTGTACTTTTCAATTAACAGTTTTTACAGTGTGTCTCCCCAGAACTCCCAATAACATCCCATTCTAGACAGGAAAAAACTTCTCTAGACAGAGATGCGAGGGGGAGGCCTTGGGGGCTTAAGCCCCTGATGTATTGTTCTAACCCAGGTGCGTTGGTAGGGTTGAAAGAGATAAGGGGCTTTGCACCAAAGTATGTCTTGGTATTAAGCGGCAAATGAGACCATTCTACCCCTAAACTTGATTGCAGCAAATGTGAATCTTGTGGGAATTTCGCAGAATGAGGTTCATCATCTAGACGTCGCCCTGCTGTAGCAAAACACAGGTAACAATGTTATAGCATCCATGTTAGAAAATGGAAAACAAAAGAAACATTATGTCTGTTCTGAACACTTTAATGTTGACACAGGTGAACAGTAATCATAGAGATAAGTATACAGAGAAACCAAACAAATGAAGACAGAAGCAGCATTCTGGACCAGCACAGCAAGTTCCTACCTCGCAGGCAATGTTGCCGAAGAAATAAGCGTGTATAAAACAGTACAGTGATCGGAGCACATCCTCTTGCTGGAAAGTTTAGGTTAAACTAGAGGTTATTAAGCTTTAGGTGCACTCTTAGACCTCCAAATCTGTAGCAACTAGAAATGCACCTCCTTTAGAGTTCTGACTTCAGTTCCCGTAGGTTTTCCACACCTTGAGCAGCTCGTTTTTGACAATACTGGAGGCACAATCAGTGGTGTTTGTAAATATTTTGGTTGAGTAGTTAAATACTTGTTGTGTGAGTGAAATCAGCCCTTTTCCTCTCAAAAACGTCAAGCAAAGGGCACATTCGTCGAATTGAGCACTAGTCATTTTTGGAAAGCGGGAGGTTTGTGAGCAAGAATAAATCTGTTGGAGGTACAATAATTTGTGTAGGGCAACTATTTGCTCCACATCAAGACTGACCAACTAATACTGGCCTTCAAGTTTGGTCCATCCTGAATCAAGCCAATTGATTAACGTAAAAGACGAGACCACTAGTCCCTTAAGGACACAAGAGTCAGTGAAGCAACTTGAGCTCCATAAGACAAAGATTTGATTGGAAAACTAGACACTTAAAAGGCAGCTCCTAAATATTTTGCTACAGGAATATTTTAAGGCCACATGGCGATGAAATGGTTAAAATGAAAAACCTGCACCATTTAAGCTTCCCCTAGTTGACGAGACGTCAGTTTCAAGAAAGATTACAACATCCTGCGAACCCTACATAGCTAAAGCAATACATGGTCAAGCATACATACCAAGAGCCAAGTAAAGACCTGCTCCGCCACATCACTTACATTACTACATTTTTAACCCTAACTTATCTCAAAGGCCTCGAACAGGTTTTTTGCCCTCTGGGCAAAGGCAGACTTGAGTTCTTGAGGGAATGCCAGTGGCAAAGTAAGAGCAAGTGGCACCTTCTCACATTAAACTCAAGGCAGATCGTGGTTAAAACAAAATAAAGGAATGTTCGAAAAAAGGAACGACACTGGATAAACGGGAAGGGTTTCAGACACAAGAGGAAGACGGGGAGTAAAGATTACTAATAACAACCATGTCAAAAGTATCCATGAGGTTTTTATGAATATTTTTTCCCTCAGATTTTTACTTTTATTTACAAACAAACCAAAACACAAAATATGGATTGTGCACGTTTTTGTTTGTTTTCACAAATATATTTCATGAAAAGCCTCAATACTCATTGGAAAGGGAAAGGGATGGGAATATAGAGGGAAGGATGGTAGATGAAAACTGCAGGAAAGTGGACGGAGTGAGAGATCCTTTTGCTTTAAATCAGCTAATCCAAGATTATGATGATGATGATGATGATGATGATGATGATGGCAGGAAGAGGGAGAGGAAGGAAGGGAGGGAGGGAGAAACAGGGAAGATGATAGGAAGGAAATAACTGGGGTTTAGAATCAGCTCAATCTTTCCAGTCCTTCTTGATATTGAGGTTCCATTCCCAGGACAGGTGGTCGTGCTTGTCGTCATCAGTGAACTTGGATTTAATGTTGTAGGTGCCGCGGGCCAGCAAGCCTTTGGGTGCCTCCTCTAAAGGTGTCAGGAACTCGTATTCGTTCGGCCGAGGCCCGTAGCTGCCCACCATATAGTCCGACTTGTCAACTAAACACAAAAAAAAAGTGAAGAGGTCAGATTTTGTCTGCCAGCACACGTTACATACATTTATATCTAGGGAATACACTGAACCAGCTTCCACACGTAACATGCAAATTCAACTTTCCTCAAATGATACATTTTGCGAGGACTGACAACCACTTTATATTGCATGAAGGGATGTGCGTTTGTGTGTCAGCTAGGATTCGCCCAGAGAGAGCCACTCACTTGTTGACTCCCGGTGGCCGAAGCCACATGGAGATCGGTTTTCCTGGTCGCGACCCAGTGTAGATGCAGTTTTAAATTTTAAAATGGTGGTGATGGGGGCCTGGGTCGCTCAGAGAGTATTGACGCCAACTAACACACCCTGAGTTGCAAGTTCGAATCCAGGGTGTGCCGAGTCTCCTAAGCAAGCAAATTTGCCCGGTTGCTAGGGAGGGTAGAGTCACATGGGGTAACCTCCTCATGGTCGCGATTAGTGGTTCTCGCTCTCAATTGGGCGTGTGGTAAGTTGTGCATGGATTGCGGAGAGTAGCATGAGCCTCCACATGCTGTGAGTCTCTGTGGTGTCATGCACAACGAGTCACGTGATAAGATGTGTAGATTGACTCTCAGAAGTGGAGGCAACTGAGAATTCTCCATCACCCGGATTGAAGCGAGGAACCGTGCCACCACGAGAGACTTCTAAGCAGATTGACATCATCTTGGCCCTGCCTTTGTCAGTCAGTACTATCCCTAACCACTTACCATAAATACATCATTACAATTACAAAAACTCGAAAGCAAAATGTATGGACGCATTTATAATTTTTGAGAAAATGATTTTAGTTCTAGTCATTTTTAAAGCATACTTACTCTTCACCCCTTTCCTAAAGGTTTGCTGTACATACTTCAGTCCCGAGACAATGTCCTTGTTTACCTGTAAATAGATACATACAAAAATACATCCATTTGTGGAAGACCAGCCAGAAGTGAAATCAAGAGTCCATGACACAACACCACTAATCAGAGTTCAGCTTTCTGAACAAAAGCCCATTATGACATGATTTTAGAAATTGTGTAACCGAAACAGGTATAGGTTCAGTGCAATATGTTTGCATACACTATTGCTTGCTTATTGAATAATTCTATCTTTAGGATTATGCAAGTTACAAACATAAAAGATAATTATCAATCGAGATGATTTAATTCTCTGGATTATCCAAAAATGGGCATTAACACATGGTTATTTTAATATATAAGCCATTTATTACCCTAAAATATAAAAATGTTATATATATATATATATATATATATATATATATATATATATATATATATATATATATATATATATATATATATATATATATATATATATATATAGTTACCATGACATAAAACTACTCTTTGCTGTGATCATATCGCTAACCCCTTTAAAGCAAGTGCAGTCAAATATTTCCTGATTTGCGCGCGCACACAAACACACACACGCACACGCACGATCAGCACTAACCTTGAAGTTGATCTTTATCCTGTACTCCACTGCCTCCTTTAGCACAAACGATTGCTTCTTATAAGACTCCAGATCTCCTGAGGTTGCAACAAAACACATTTATTAATGTTTTCAACTCATTTTGAGGTCATGTATGAACAGTAGCCGTGTCCAATTTCAGTACATCTGCTCAGGCAATTTACTGAAAATATTTTTTTATTGTTATGGCTTACACATTAATTAATGGGAATACACTGGACATTTGCAAAATTGCAGGTTGGCCTATAACAGGGAACTTAAATGTTGTTTGGGGGAAAAAAAGAAAAAAAACAAAACATTTTGCAGCATAATCTTGGTTAAAACCACCAGATTTAATGCAAATTCAGTTGAATTTATATCCTGCACATTCCTCAATTGCATGCACACAGCACACTACTTACTACAGCAGGACTATTGAAGCACACTACTGCATCTGAGCACACATTCTACATCCAGTCAAGTTTTAATATTACTAGGGTAAATATATTTGATCTATGGTATTAAAGTTTAACTAGCAAATACCAAATCAAAATGTGTTTATACAATAGCTAGCAAGCCAGTAAATGCGATATGCTAAATGTAAACTAGCTAACACCATTTCATTGACAATTTAAGAGGCTAAATATCATGGTGCTAGCTAGCTCAACTGTGATGCAGTTTTTTCTGCTTGCCAGTTTTCTGTTATCATACAAGAACGCAGGTTATAGTTTGATTTAGCATGCTGCTTGAGTGTTCATCTATTCATCTAGCCTACTTCTATTCATTTGTCCAGCATCAATTGCAAAATATTTTTACCATTTCAGAATATTCCAATTGTTTAGCTAACTATTTATATATCTGTGCATGGCATTGCATTAGTGTTTTTTACAAGCTTTTTTCTACTCTTATTCTACAGAACAATGCCACGTGTGCCATCTGATGTGTGGATACATTTCAACTCAGCCAATGTAGAAGGCTCTGTACATTTGCAAATACTGTGCAAAAACCCATGTTGAAAATGCCACAAAGATGCAGCATATAGCCAAGTGCCCAAAGTTTTTTTTCCGATATTTCCAAAATTCGCCAGCTTAACTTCCCATGGAAAGTTTCTGGAAAGTTTCCGCCCCTTTGCAATCCTAGTTGCGTCACATGTGAACATGCAGCAAACAAACAATATAAGAATAACAGATGTAATGGCTAGTAAATTCTAAATTTATCCTCTACTGGAGGTCATAGCACAAAGTGAATTTTGGGCCCTGTTATCAGGGTTTCTGTTGAAAATGGCGTTAGCCTGAATTGCAGCAGAGTGCAGTTAAAGCATGTTCCCAGCAGATGGCTGTATGATGCATATATCCTCTTTCTGTCTCTCTCTCTTGCTGTGTTTCACTCTGAGCTGCTCTGTCATGCTGTTGTGGTTTATCTGGGTCATGTGAGAGGAAGATTAAATCTCAACAGAGGTGGAATTTGTCTCATTAGCCAACATATATAACACTCACTAATAACGTCATGAATTTAGGCCAGAGAAATGACCACAAACTGTTCAGTTTAATGTTATAACATCACAGCATGGGCTAAAACCTACTCAACAAGTGGCTAATTAAACAGCTCAGTCGGGTCATAGCTTCAGAATGCTTTTAAGTTGTATTTATGTAAACCAGATGTACACAAAACTGTAAAAAAAATAAATGGGGACACTTGGGGATAGTTCACACAAATCTGGAAAAATCTTATTTGCTCACCCTCATGTTATCCCAGATGTGCATGGCTTTCTTCTGCTGAACGCAAACAAAGATTTTTGGAAGAATATTTCAGCTCTGTAGGTCCATAAAATGCAAGTGAATGGGTACAGAAACTACGAAGCTCTAAATAGCACAAAGCCATAAAATAAATAAATAAATTCCATAGGACTCCAGTGGTCATTAATGTCTTCTGAAGCGAAACTCGAGGTGTGTGCAAGAAATAGATCAATATTTAAAAAAAATTCACGAAGTACTCACGAGGGTCGAGGTCACACAGTTTTAATTTAATATGTGCTTTCTGAAGCTTTAAAAATTTGGCACCCATTCACTTGCATTGTGTGGAACTACAGAGCTGAAATATTCAGACACAAATCTGACATGAGGGTGAGTAAATGAGACAATTTTCATTTTTGGGTCAACTATGCCTTTAAGCTTACAATATTTAGCCAAATTCAACAGCCCAAAAATTCTGAAAACAGAAAATTAGCATTTTCCACCGACAAAGCCGTAATTACTGGAAATGAATTGTTCAATTGGGCAAAGTCATGGCTAGATTTGGGTGATTAATCGTTCTGGTTGCTATATAGGCGTTTCACTACTGTCGATTGAGCTTAGCTTTTATTTTAGCCAAAATTTTGTAGCACATGTTCTAATTTCAGTATTTCATTGTAGCACCATTTATTAACACAAGAACTCACAAGTGATCCTGTCTACTCACCTTGCAGGTCAAGGGTCAGCGGGGCGGGGGCGGTCTCACACACAAGAGTTAGCCGTGTCACTTGAACATTGGGAGCGTTGGGATCTGATAAAAAACAAAAGGAAAGTGAGAAAACATATTCCCTGCAAATGAATGTTGACAATGGCATGGCTGAAAGTAATTTAAATTTGCTGTTGGAAGCCATTTCAGGAATAAATGCTATGGGTTTTCCATGTACCGTTCCGTTCACACACTTAGTCTTTCAAAGTATACTCCTTGACTGCAAGTCTGAACGGATACATTTCACACTACAACTGCTTTGAGTAACTCTTTGCAGTTTATTTTTTGGAATAAAACACACTACATTCAAAAGTTTGGGGTCACTTGTCTGAAATGTTTCTCATGATCTTAAAAATCTTTTGATCTGAAGGTGTATGCTTGAATGTTAGAAATGAGTTTTGTAGACAAATATAATTGTGCCACCATATTCATTATAAAACTAAAATTTAATAAAAACAAAAAAGT
The DNA here is from genome assembly GCA_032164185.1 of Moxostoma hubbsi. Classification (NCBI taxonomy): domain Eukaryota; kingdom Metazoa; phylum Chordata; class Actinopteri; order Cypriniformes; family Catostomidae; genus Moxostoma; species Moxostoma hubbsi. The sequence goes on along the minus strand of JAVLUX010000007.1, from coordinate 8,932,242 downwards.
TTTTGAAAGTGATGACTTGGACCAAATAATAAAGAAAAGCAGCCAATAAGTGCCCAACATAGATGAACTCCAATACCGTTTAAAAAGCATCTCAGGGTGATACCTCAAGAAGTTGCTTGAGAAAATGTCAAGAGTTCATGTCTGCAAATTCTAGGCAAAGGGTGACCACTCTGAAGATGCTAAAATATAACACAGTTTTGATTTATTTTGGACTTTTAGTCACACCATAATTACCATTGTTCCATTTATGTTATTCCATAGTTTTGATGACTTTATTATTCTAAAATGTGAAGGAGAAAAATGTAAAATAAAGAATGAGTGTTTCAAAACTTTTGACCGGTCGAGTACTTATTGACTCTTCCAAGATTACAAATTAACCAAGAAAAACATTCATTTGAAATTCCAACAAATCAAAATGCACTCGACTTCAACATAGGTGGCGTAACTATTCCAAATCAATGAAATCCAAGTAAAAATGTCTGCAATACCAGGGTCCAGATCATTTAAAAATGGCTCCCATTCCTTGTTAAAGAAGTCTGTTTTAGAGTGAATTATATATACAATGTATTCCATTTGTACAAACTCCATTAGCACTTTTGCCAAACTTTCACAGGAGGGGCCTTATCAGTGGTCCACTGCAAGAGAATGTTCTTCATGATATTATAGTCTTCTGTTACCTACACATGTTATCTGACTGCTAGGCAGGCCTAAAAACGATGACAAGGGTCTTCATTCTAAGTTTACATTCAGAATCTTTTGCATTTCACATAGTATGCTGCACCATTATCTTTGCAACTTATGGCATGACCATAAACAATGAGTCAAAATACCAGATTCAGTCTTACATTTAAGACAAAAAGGTCAAGAATTAAAATAGTCTACAATTAGAGAGAAGTGTAATCTGTGTATAATTTTCAAATGAATTGCTTTCGTACGATTACAGACTGACATCATTTTAGCATATTACATTTTCATCATCAATTGTAATGAACCCTGTGTGTCCAGTCATACAGCATAAAGTATTATAAAGTAGGCTAACTGACACCCCCATTTACTTGGAAAAGCATTCTCTCTCTCTAGTTATCTGTTAAAAGTTGTACTCTTTAGCATATAATGCCTAATTTGGAGAAATCTGAAAGAGTCTGATTTTGGAGTTCATATCTATATACCATCTGTTGAAATGACATTAGGATATTGTTAATGAATAAATATTTGAGCCTGACTATGCACCAGTATCTCAGACCAGCGCCTAAAGCCTGCATCAGTCATCCCTAGTAGAAAATCTGGTTATTTAAGATTGGTATAAAGACAGAGGTAAGACCAGTCCTCCAAAAACCATGCCCAAAGTATTTTAAGTGTGATTGGCACAACTTTAGTTTTTAACTTAAAAACTTAAAAAAAACAACATTAGGCCTTGCAAAGGGTATTTAGATGTGTATTTCAATATTTAGCCATACAGATGAGACACCTTTTGTTATCCAATTAGATATAAACCTTAAGCACACAACTTATACATTCTAATATTGGGTAGGTCTAAATCCCCTTAAGCCCCGGGTAATTGTAAAACCACAATCTTAAGCCTTGGCCTTTTTTTTTTTTTTTTTTTACTCTAAATTAGAGCTCAACCAACCATTCAGATTTTTTAACACCCTTTTGGAAAACATAATTGGAATCATCTGGATAGGATAAAGCAACCTGGGCAATACATTCATCTAAACTAATGATATATGGCCTAGTTTTTGCACAGTTAACAGCAGGTGCATGCACCAATGACACACCAAGACGAGGTCGTACAGAAGTAAAACACATTTCTGTCTAAATAACCAATTTACAAGTAGTTCTTTTAATTTGCATCAATTGTTTTTTTTTTTTTTTTACATGTGGACTGTCCATTTGTCAAGGAAAACAATGCCTCATGTGGATGATCTATGCTTGAGGTTGGCCGATAGTGGATTTTGCCAAAACAGAACTAATGTGGTGGAAAAGGACAATAACCGATTAATCGGCAAATAGCTTTTAAAATCGATATATACACTGGCAGCCAACAGTTTGGAATAATGTACAGATTTTGCTGTTTTAGAAGGAAATTGGTACTTTAATTCACCAAAGTGGCATTCAACTGATCAAAGTATATTCAGGACATTACTGATGTAAAAACAACACCATCACTAATTGAAAAATGTCATTTTTTATCAAATCTAGACAGACCCCATTACCAGCAGCCATCACACTAACATCTTATATTTTAATAATCATGATAAATTGATCATTTGATACAAGAAAATCACTTGATTTATATCAAACACAGTTGAAAGCTGTTTGGTTCATTTAATGAAGCTTAACATTGTCTTTGTGTTTGTTTTTGAGTTGCACAATAAGCAATAGACTGGCATGTCTTCAGGTCAATATTAGATCCAAAAAAATGGCAAAAAAGAAACATCAATCTCTGGAAAGTCATCAGTCAATCATTGTTTTGAGGAATGAAGCATATACAATGCTTGAAATTTAAAGATATCATACAAAGGTGTACACTACAGTCATCAAAGACAAAGAACAACTGACTCTAACAAGGACAGAAAGAGATGTGGAAGACCAGATGTACAACTAAACAAGAGGATAAGTACATCAGAGTCTCTAGTTTGAGAAAGAGATGCCTCACATGTCCTCCGCTGACAGCTTAATTGAATTCTACACGCTCAACACCAGTTTCATGTACAACAGTAAAGAGAAGACTCAGGTGTGCAGGCCTTATGGGAAGAATTGCAAAGAAAAAGACACTTTTGAAACAGAAAAACAAAAAGAAAAGTTTAGAGTTCGCAAAGAAACACAGACATTGGACAACAGATAATTGGAAAAGAGTGTTATGGATCTTAACCCCATTGAGCTTTTGTGAGATCAGTTAGACTGTAAGGTGTGTGTGAGAAGTGCCCGACAAGACAGCCACATCTATGACAAGTGCTACAGGAAGTGTGGGGTGAAATGTCACCCGAGTATCTGGAAAAACTGACAGCTAGAATGCCAAGAATCTGCAAAGCTGTCATTACTGCATGTGGAGGATTTTTTTGATGAGAACTCTTTGAAGAAGTTTAAGAAGTTCTGAACATTTTTAAAATTGTAATAGTAATTTTTCACGTTATTAATGTCCTGACTATACATTGTGATCAGTCGAATGTCACTTTGTTGACTAAAAGTAACAATTTCTTTCCATAAGAGCAAAATTTGCACATTATTCCAAACTTTTGACTGCCAGTGTATATCTATCTATACATCTATCTATATATCTCATATATGTCTATATCTCATCTATCTATCTATCTATCTATATATCTCATATATGTCTATATCTCATCTATCTATCTATCTCTATATCTCATATATATATATATATATATATATATATATATATATATATATATATATATATATATATATATATATATATCTCTCTTTTTCCACTATATTAGTTATAGGTTTTGGCAAAATCCACTATTGGTGGAACTACTGTAGAACGAAGCAGTTCTAACTGAGGAATCCTCTGGAGGAGGAACACGGAGGAATACATTTTTTTTGCAGATGGAAATTTGACAGAAATAGGTTTTCTGTTGTACGATAAACAATTGTTTGTGTGTTGGGTCACCAGTTGATTTTGAATGTTAAATCTGGGTCCTGAAACAAAACCCGTTGAGAACTACATATGCAAAACCTGTCAACATCTTCAAAATAATATTGCTTGCAATAATACTGTAAGTCCATGTTTGATGTTTTAGTGTGTTTATTGCAGCAACAGCACCATCCCCCTGTCTGTTTTCAGCAAGTACTGAACGTGCTCTAAAACGGCTGTAATCTCTGAGGGAAAATGCTTTATTCACTCTTTATTAAATAATGAGATTAATAGTCTTGATTCAATGCAGGTCTCTTGATGCTCCTCAGGTGAATGAATGAGTGACTGCTGATAAATACATAAAGGAGCAGGGCCTCTCGAGAGACATGACCTTGTTTTTGAGTGCTCTTCACAGGGTGCTGGCAGACTGCAGCCTCAGGCGTGGGGCCCTGTCTGAGGACATTTAACTCAGAGTATACTGCACTAGCCCAGAAAGACATGGTTTTTTTTTTTACCCAAGTAGGACATTTCCTGGATAAACAATGTTTGTTGGTCCTGGAACAACATGGCTATTAAGGCTACATGATTTGGAAAAACAAACTTATTATTTTGACAAATATTGCGATTGGAATTTGAACTGATACGCAAAACATGTAACATCTCATATTTCTGCTGTTTACAAGGCAAGACAAAAATATCAGATGTCCCCCAATTAATTGTAATAAAAATGTTACCCAAAATAAATAATTTATATATTATCTACATAAAAATGTGTTTAGTATTGGACAACTTGAATATTATTGCAATATAGTATTGAACCATTATTATTATTAAATTGACTATAAGCATTTTATTATTCAAAAGTAATTTATTTCTGTTATAATTTCTTTACATTCACAAAGCTTTACAATGTGGCTCAATTATAAACTCAGACTTATTTTAGCTGACAACTAACTACAAATTATTTGTTTTTCATAATAAATCTAGATAAATCATGCCATTTCCTCATCTGTCCGCAAAACTACATGCCTCAAGTTAGATTTTGTATAGTAACCTGCAATAGCCAAAATATTTTTGGAATTAAGGGAATGTGAAAAGAAGAAAACCTGGAACACTTTGTGCATGCACAAGGCCACATTGTGATTCCGATTTTAACCTAGGTTTGTCACTATAGATTATTTTTGTAATCAGAGTAAACTGATGATTAATCGAGTTATCAGGAAATGTATTTGATCACGAAGATTGCATATTGTTGTTGACGTGAAGTCACCTTTGATTAAAATGTGAAAAGAGTTTTGATTGTAGTCTACGTTTGATAACGACAACTAAACAATTGTGCAAACAATATCTAAATCCAACAGACACCCAAAGCAGATCTATAATATAAAAATGTATATAATTCCAGTTGACAGACATTGGCTTCTCCAGGAGCGCCCAACTTTTATTTGGTCATTTCTTTTTTGAACCATCACTCACATGCAAAATGGAGCAGAGGCAAATCCCCCTTATTCTCTCACGAGAAGTGAATCACGTTCTCTCTCTCTCTCTCTCTCTCTCTAATGCTTACATGATTGGCTGTTAGCTGCAAACGTCATTCTTTCATGGGCATGTAGCACGTGAACTAATGTTAAACTCAGGATCAAAGCCTGAGTTAACAGAGAAAGTTGATGAGCAGCATCATGGTACCAATTAAGCCTGATCGGATTTGTTTGGTTTTATCAAATCGAAACCAATCTTGTAACCCTGAGTTTGTTTAACTAGCTTTATGGTATAATCCCCATATCCCCAACGCTACACAAATCGGAGAGAGGCGAGTGGTTTACACGGTTTAAACAGATAATTCACTCAAATTCGAATTTATCATTTACTCATCCTCATGCGGTCTCAAACTCAAATGACTTTCTTCTGCGGAACACAAAGATATTTTGAAAGATGTACGATATATTTTTGGTTATACAATTCAAGTCAAGTCAATAACACTTTCAAGCTCCAAAAAGGACATGAAGGCAGAATAAAGGTTTTCCATATGACTCAATCCATATTAAGTGGATTTAATCCATGTCTTTTGAAGCAATACGATCACTTTGGGAAAGAGGCAGACCAAATTTTAAATCCTTATTCACAATAAATCTTGACATCTGGCCTGATTGGAACACAGCTTCAAGACTGTGATGCTTTGAAGCCCGGTTGCCATTAGACACAAAAAAAAGTTGCATTTTTATTTTATATTCTTACTAATCAACCTTTTGTCGACGATATATAAAAAGTATCCCTAAAAATCCTGCAACTATTGTTTTTGTCTTGCATCTGCATTTTAAAATAGTCCAACTGGGTGTGAAAACCATGAACTTGGCAACGCTGCATCTACTATGTGTACAGCCCAAAATTATGGCTTCATTTCATACTGTCTTTATGTCCTTTTTGGAGATTGAAAGTGTTGGACCACATTGAATTGCACTATATGGATTAGAGGTTGAAAGTTTTGTGAATTTTGCCGATAACTAAATTGGTGGGAAAGGCCGATAACCAATTAACTGGCCGATAGGTTTTCTAATTGATTTATAGAATTAAAAATCTTTAATCTTTATTTTGGCGGGCAAAAACAAAATCCAAACTGAATAGAATCCAAGTTTTGCAGTTTTTTTTTTTTTAAACAAAATATAATAATAATCAGAAAAAATGAAGAGTTGGTGCATAATGCGGGACTTTAAGGTATAAACAAGCCCAAAACATACTCTTGGGACTAAAATGACTAAATTATGAAAAACCTTTTGGCAACTATGTACAGTTTTTTGCTGATAACCGATAATTCCAAAAAGCAACCATCAGCACAGATTAATTGGTAAAACCGATATATCTGTCTACGTCTAGTATGGATATACAGTAAACACATGAAAACATCTTTGTTTGTGTTCCACAGAAGACAAAGTCATATGAGTTTGAGATGGCATAAGGGTAAGTAAATGATGAAAGAATGATCATTTTTGGTTGAACTATTCCTTTAAGCCCTTAACTCTAAAATAAGATTTGTTGATAGGACTGTCGTTTAGCCAACTTCCCAAGCAAGTGTACCATTTTATTCAGTGGCAGGTAATTTTGCTCATCTATCAGCCGATGTGGCAGGCAACCAGTAGGACATCTTGAATTGACATTTAACAGTCTTTTTTTCTTGCTTTCTAGTACTTTCAAAAAGAAGTTCAACACAATAACTTTAGGGGCAATCTAAACCGGGTTCCAAAAGTTTAAAAAAATACCGGGCCAAGAACATTGTGAATGTAAAAACAACTGGGTTCTCTTCTGGTCCAATTCATGAGGGCATGTTTGTTCATTTCCATTTACGGTTTATAGACAACTTATATTAGTATATAGAAAAATATCAAAACTTGATATATGGTTTAGGAAATTATTCCAGGAAAAAGATTGTTGTTGCACCAAGACCTTCACAGTGTGTGAGTGTGTATGCAAAGAAACATCCGCCAAACTAGGGCAGAGTGAGGTGAGAGCGTGTACAATGAGGTGACACTCACCTATGGCCACATCGACAGAGCCCAGCAGTGCCTCCTTGTACTTGCGCAGGCTTTCATCATCTTTGTCAAGCTCCTGGATCTCCTGAAGGCTCTTCTGTGCAGGCGGTTTGTAGTTGACCGCCTCGCTCTCTTCATTCTCTGCAGCGATGGCAGCTAGCTGCTCTGGGGTGGGCTCCTGCTCGGCCATGATTGACAGCTGCAGGACAAACACACAAGAGGTTTAGCAAAAGCATCAAACTTTTATAACTTCCAATATCACCTGCAAACATGGCCCATATATTGATTGCATTATCTTATTGTATGTACCCTTGACTTTTTGTCTAATTTGATTCAAATGAAAGTTCTGTTTTGATTCATCTCATAGCTGGCTGGCAGAACGTTAATGAAGGATTTTAAGAGGTCCAAATGGAATAAAATGATCACACACACACACACACACACACACACACACACACACACACACACACACCTCCAGGCATTTATGGCCGGACTGAATGGAAGAGGCTTGGGAATCAGTGCTAATGTGTGCAGCTGTATTCAGCACTATTGAAAGCCAATTTCTGCCATGAGAGGAAATACTGGACAACAATGCCAGTGTTCAGGAGCAAGCACACTCATACATAGGGGTGTGAATATTTGGCTTATCAGTGAATTGATTCAATTAATTCAACTCAATTGAAGAGGCTGACAGATGTACTGTATCAGTTTTGCAGATTAATCCGTGCCAATAGCTACTTTTGGAACCAACGTTTATTGCCAGAAAATAACACCAATATTTTGGTGATCGCTAATGCGCTATCTGAATTTTTTCAGGTGATTATTGGGATTTTGGCAGCACAAATAGCATCTGGGATTTCATTCCATTTAGAATCTTTAAGCCTCTATGTCTGTGCCCATTTTTTAAATCTAATACTTGACGATTAATCGTCAGTCGACTTTTTTCCACCATCTAAGTTATCGTTATTGACACAATCCAACATCGGCGACCTCAACTGAATGGATTTTATTTATATTTAATAGCAATTAAATTGAATTTATATAAACGACGTGTCCTCAGCCAAAAAGGAAAGTTAATTCAGAGGTGAATCAAGTTTACACTGATAAAAAAATCTGGAATAATCATGAATGATTAATCGATCACAATAAAACCAACAACGTAAGAAAAGAAAGTAAACAGGGACCATTTTGATTTCACGTTGACTTTAAACATTATAAGGGACTTTTACAAAATACAATAATTCAGATTTTAGTATTTTGTTGTGAATCGTTTACTGAACATACACACACAATGCCAGGGCCAACTTTGGTCTAATTAACTTGTATACATGCTGGACGAAGGCAAGCTACAATCACATTATCATTCCAGAGTCTCTGACATATCAGACTGGTACGATTTCAGTCAGACTAAAATGTTTACATTACATTTTGGGGCGTTTTCACACTCAGTCCACTTCAGGGGCCGAGTGTGGTTTGTGGGATTTTTGGCAGATATGCGAACAATCTAATCGACCTCAGACCCCTTTATAGCAAACCATCTCGGGAGGTGGTCAGAGTACGGTTCACTTACAGCCTGCGGTCCTGGCTCATTTGATTTTCTCATTTCTGTAATGCCAAATATGTTTGACCCTGACAGGTTACCGTACACCAGTAATGATGATGCACAGAGAAGAGAGATGCGACGAGTCGCTTATTCCGTTTCAATAGAAATGTTGCAAATGAAAACTATTTAAACTCCTCATAAAACAAACTCCAAAATCTTTCTTCAGTGTTCTGTGCAAATGAAGACTCTAGGGTTGGAACGGCACGTGACAGTTAAGAGATTACGATAGGAATATATATTACTATTTATTTATTTTTTTCAATGAATGGATGTTGCCCGAATCTGTCAATAGATAAAACCATCCAAGACTACCATAATCCATGATTGAATTTCTTGAATTTTGCCTCCAAATACAGTATTGTGTGTATAAACACACACATTCAGTTTAACACATTACTTTTCCCTCTTAATGTATAACAAAAAAAAAGATTTTATATATTTACACCATGTAATCGTTATTTTTTAATACAGATCAATAAAATATGTTTTGCGGAACAAAGACACCTGTGCTAAGGCTAATTATTCATTTTAAGTATATTAAACATGTTTAACAATCTAATTGTACTCTTAACACTTTATATTGCTATAATAAAAATGATCAATTTTGTATTTTAAAAAGGGGTCTGGGTTCCACAAAAACAAGAGTGTGAATGCAGAATGGACTGAGACCCTTTAATGGGTCAAGTGGACCAAAAAGAGATTTAGAGGACACGAATAGTGTGAATGCAAAGAGAACTGGGTACTTTTTACTCAGACCCCTTTAAGTGAAACAAAAAGTGAACAAAGTTTGTTTCTAAGAGGACCCAGGTGTGAAAAACGAATTAAGTCTGACTGAAATTGTATGTAAATAAGTGAGTGTACTCCCAAGCTGAGAGGGTACAGTCACATCTTTAGGTGAAGACATCCTTCTATCTTCTCCCAGTGTGGCCTTTTCAAGATAAATGCTGAATACAGAAATGATTGGGAGGATATCCAAGTAAAAGTTCTGGTGCATTGCAGTGGCTTCAGAACGTGTACTTGTCTGCTCTCCCCATCCTAGCACACTAGAGTCTGAGTTAACGCTGTCTGAACACCACTTGCCAGTATTAGAGGTCCTCACCTTCAAAGCTTTTTTAGTTTCCTGTTTGACTCATCTGCAGAGCTGCAGCACGTTTTGCTTATTAAGACACCCCACCAGGGCGCTTATATTTCCTTAAATGGTATTGCGTGCTAAATGTGCAAAATCACACTCAACTGAATCACTTCGACGTGCTTTCACACACAGGAGATGCATCTGTGAAAGACCAATTGTGGCTAGTTTTAACTTTTATAACAGGGCACAGGATACCATATAATTAAAAGTTGGCACTCATCACTAATAGTTAGGGCGCTATTAAATCCATTTATTGTTTTATTTTTCCCAAATTCAGTGTTTTTAGTTTTAATTGTTCTCAATTCTATGTTTTTTTTTAAATTAAATTATTATGCTCATCATTGCTACTACTACTACGCTTAATAATAAAATTAGTAGTAATAATAATTGCGGTTTTATTGTTATTAAATATTATAATTAATACTACTACCACCAACTTAATAAAAACATTAGTAATAGCAATAATTATTATTAAAGTATTACTAAAATTAATACCACTACCAATAACCATAATAAAAAAAAATTACCATTAATAGTAATATTAATAACCATTATTATTAAGTACAATTAATAATAAAATCATTATTAATATTATTTAATTAGTAGTACTTAATAAAAATAATAATTATTAGGTATTATTGTATTAATACTAAAACTACTAACAACTTTAACAATAATAAGTAGTAATAATTATTGAGTATATAATTATTATTATTTATTACTTTTATTTATTCCATTATTAATAGTTTTTCAATTATATCACAGCCTTCTGCAGTTTAATGCTCACAGTTGCAGTTTCGGCGGTGTTTACTTCATTATGGAAATTATCTGACGCTCTTTAAAAATAAACCAATGGGGTTTTTTTTTTTGTCTTCAACAAATTGCAAGAGGCTTTTTTTTATTATTATTATTATTATTATTATTATACATAAGGTTTGCAAGTGTACCCTATTAGTGCCAGTTACGTTGTTTGAGGAGCCGCAGATACAGAGATGTTTCCCTTAATGAGTTCTTCAAATCATCAAGGAGAAATTCCACTTAACTGCCAGCAGCATCAACAGTTCCTATAAATCCCACAGCTGGTTTCAAAGTGCAAGATCTGCCATCTTAAGTTCCAAACAGATGTAATGAGGACCACACTAAATATGCAGCGAGAGAGCCTGTGAACTAAAAACAGCCCCACAGCTTATAATGTACTAGAACAGCTTTTAGATCTCATATATTGAAGACAGATGTTGCTTGTGCAATACTTCGGAAGACTCACAGACGTGTTGAAGACTGCATTAAACCAGCAAGTCAGACCCTGCAAATGTAGCCCGGTGGGTGGCGCATGGACTTGTTGTGCAGTGGTGCTTGTGTGGGGGCTGTGAGTTCAAGTCTGGCTCTTATCTCGATCCAGCAATTCCCATTATTAAAATGGCAAAAGGCCCTTCAAAGACATCATTGCCTTTTTAAAGCAGTCTGTTTTGGCAGAGCATGTGTTGGGCCAATGCCCAGCAGAAACTTAGATAACACTGCAATGCTTTTTCCATTCGGGGCCTCTGCACTCTGTTGTGTGTTTTGGCACATGGGTCCATTGGGTGTGTTTTAAAGTTGGGGCTTCGCGAGATGGAAAAAAACAAAAAAAGATGCAAAAATGGGTTGGCTATGATCCTATTAGCACTAAACAATTAAGTTCTAAAATTGGGTAAGTTTAAGGCAAGTAAACTAGACATGACATATATAAAGCAGGCTTTCAGTGCTTTGTTAAAAATAAAGGTTGATGTACTATAAATGTAGTCAAAAAAAAAAGCTAAAAACAGATAAAGGCTATTTCTTTCTTGTTAAGAGTTCTTGTCATAACCTGCCACATCCACAACAGGACATTTTGTTGATCTCTTGGTTTATTTTTTTTTGTGGTGTCATGCTGGGTAGCCATGCATACTATGAACTTTCACTGGCCCAAAGTTTCACTTCTCCAAACTGTACATTAAACATGAAAATGTATCCGATTTGCTGTGATTGTGCCACGCTGTAGTTTCGCATTAATTGTGGATAGATGAATTGCTTGACGCTGAATTCTTCTCATCGTGTCTTGTTAGGTGACAAGTTCTACGTTTTTTTCCCCTCACCAATTTGTAATGTCCAATTCCCAATGTGCATCTTATCACGTGGCTTGTTTAGCACGTTACCGTGGAGACATAGCGCGTGTGGAGGCTTCACACTATTCTCCGCGGCATTCACGCACAACTCACCACGTGCCCCACCGAGAGACACGTTATAGCGACCAAGAGGAGGTTACCCCGTGTGACTCTACCCTCCCTAGCAACCGGGCCAATTTGGTTGTTCAGGAGACCTGGCTGGAGTCACTCCGCACACCCTGGATTTGAACTCGTGACTCCTGGGGTGGTAGTCAGCGTCAGTACTCACTGAGCTACCCAGGCCCTCTTCATCTTTTACTTTGATTTTTTTTTTTTTTTTAGTAATTCGCATTAGCCTATTCTCAGTGGTGCTTCTCATTTGATTATTATTACTATATATCATTTTTTTTTATTAAATGGTAATAAATTAATAGGAAACTAATCAAATTAAATTTGTACTATAAATACCCAAAATGCATTAAAATACAAATGGACTAAAAATTAAGAGGGGAATACCAACCTTTGCATTAAAGTGTATTTGTGCCATTAACGTAACCCATTTATGAATTAATTGTTCATTTTAAATGCTAATCCACTAAAGGAAATTAAAGAGACAAATACAAATCCTTGCATTTTTTAAATATATTACTGCTATTAACGTTAACCATTTTTAAATTAATTTATCATTTGAAATTTTATAGATATTGACATAATCAAGCAGCTATATGGCTTAGTAAGCAGAGTAACATAATTCTGGTGAGTAATATAAAGCAGCTCATTTTCCTTCTGGAGCTCCAAAAGTTAATTAGGACTGACTGAAAACAGAACAACAATCTGTTTCTGCTGAAGAATCAGCAAAACATGACAACAAGAACCCACCGCAAGCCCCGTTTAGCTGAAACTATTCATGCATAGATTACATAATTTCAGTGCGTCTCTGCCAACAAAGTAAACCAGTACAAACATTATTAGCTAGTGGCAGTCATCTCTATACGCTGGAGGGATTGTAGGGTACATTCACAAAACTGAGCGTAATGACCTAGCCATTAAACATTGTTGTACCAAATGCCATGTTCTCAATGTCATACTACCATTCTAGTTATACACTAATGAAATAATAGTAGTAGTAGTAGTAGTATGTAAAGTGGCCCCAAAGGAGGTATTTGGACACTTAAGGCACACTTGCATTACAATTACATTACTGTGAAAAAGAGATTTTGTTTTTTTTCTTTATGTAAGATAAAAGGTAGGTGGTATACAGTGTATAATGGTGCAGTATTCATTCAAATTAAAAACAAGTCAGAGCGTGCAGACACAGCCAGTTCGTGCACTTGACTACGAAGATAACTTGAACTTGACATTTGCACCACTGCTTTTTCCTTCAGTTTTGTCCTGCTCACTTTGTAAACTCACTCTAATTGGGGATTATCCAGTGCTAATATCACTAAAGAATACTGACTAACATGTTAGCATAAGGGTCACAAAACCTGAGATTAGGCCCGTTACTGAGCAACAGTAACCCCAATAAGATTATTAAATCAGGATTAGAGCTAATTAAGGAGAAGAAATGTTGGTAAGAGCGGTGAGATGCCAAACTGTGCAGATAAAGAGGATTTTTCTGACAAAACTAATCCACATACTCAAGAGATTCAGATATCCTGAGTTATACTGAGCATTCTGTCTGAATAATCATAATCTCTGAATATTGGCTATAAACTGCACATGGACAAAGTTATTTATACTTGTGGCAAAGAAATGTCATTTCAGTGAATCACTAGTTTTGATGAAGAAATGTGTCACATGTGCTGTGCGCGAGACGAACCGGCAGGCAGAAAGCCAAAGTATACTTCGATCATCTGGAGAAGGTGCTGAAAATTGCATTTGAAAATCAAAAACTTGGAATTTGTGATGTCACAAATAGATCTGCATGTGCAATGCCTATTTTTCCATCAATGCACCCTTGGCTCCGCCCACTGGTGTTCAGTCAGTCACACAGGTGAAGAGGAGAAAGATGGGCCTGTCATGGGAAATTCATGTGGACTTACACAGGACACCTTCATGTGCCTGAGTAATCATTTACGTTAACTAAAACAACAATACAACTGAAATTATTGGGGAAAAAACAGAAACTATATTAAAATTATTTTTCATCACTCCAAAATTAACTAAAAAAAAAAAAATTCACAAATTAATCTTAGTTTTAGATATTATATGGCAAATATGGGCAAAGTGGGACAATTTTGGAAATGTGACTTTTCTGACACTTTGAATTATGGTCCTAACGACACGTGACCTAACATTATACCTTTGAAGAACACTTAGGATGTCTTCTAACTTCTTCACAAGCAAAAATGAAGAAAGATTCAATACTGGTAAACAGAACCTTTGAAGACCCTCTTTTGACCAAATCCCAGATTTGTTTTTAAGCAGAACTGGTAAAGTGGGACAGAGGGAAAATGATTCTCTAGAAAATATCTACAAATATTTGGATTTTTTTTTTTTTTTTTTTTTAATAAATAGTTTCTTACTAAGTTTTACATCATAATTTAACTTGTACTTTTTTTTATAACCTTAACAAGACAGACCTCAAATTTGTTTTATTTTCTTTACATTGCTTTTCCCACCAGTGATCATGAAATGAGCTCTGCCACACATCTCAAAGTAAAATCATCATTTCATCTTTGGATAAAAGCATCTGCCAAATGCATAAATGTAAATGTAATGACAAATTGAATATAAAATAGAAATAAAAACAAAAAAAATCTAAATCTATAATAACACTGGGTCGACACGCAAGTTTTGCTTAAGAGGAACGGCAGCTCCGGCTCCGCTTTATTTTACAATGAGAATGCTTTATTTATTTTGTATTTTTTGGTAGAATTCCCTCATAAGATCTACATCACCTGAAGCTTTTTGGAAAGTTTAAAGAGCATCTGGACTGTGAGCGGTGTAATTCTTCCTCTCCTCAGTCATGTGCGAACTGTAGTGCTCATCACCCGCCATAATTAGAGTTTAATGTGATCTCAACAGAAATATTTGTTGACAATATTTTGTATTTTTAACGTTGACGATAACGTCCACTAATCGTTTCAGCCCTAGTTGTTGGCAGTAGTAGCACCACCACCGCATACAGCGCAAAATGGAACGGGACATCTGTTTACTGTCGTTGCAGGATACTTCCATGGTAGACATCATCATTGATTATAATGGGTTCTATTGCTTTTGTCGTGACATGCCCATTGCGTCCGGTGTAGAAAGGGCGTGAGTGTTAACAGTTGTGCTTGAGTTGAACAGATTAATATATTCAGATGCAATGTGTTGGATGTGCGTTGTGTAATATTAATCTGTAAATGTTAAGATAAAGCATTTATGTTAAATTAATTGGCACTAAACCGTGTGCATTCTGCAGAAGCAGTGGGATGTGTCCAAAGGTGTTTAATAAGGTTGCTGGTGTTTCCCCCTTGAAATTTTATAGGCATTCATGGCAGATGGGTTTTCCCGGTATCATCAGGTAAAACCCAAAATAATTCAAAATCTCGCTATGTGAATTGTGCTTTTTTAAAAAGCTTCTCACTCTCCAAAGTTTTATTTAAATCCATATTATCCATAAGGAGACACGACCACCAAGAAAACATGCTGGGATTCAGGCGTGTGTTTTTGAAGCATGGAAAAACCACATATTGAAAAATAATCTATACCATGTAAGGAGCAAATTCTAAACAGCATTTTGCGCTCTGCGTTAAGGGGACACCACTCAAAACGACTACTTTAAAGGTCTGATTCAAATGAAAGTTAACAAAAACAATTTACTACCGCACATACAATAAAACTTATGGTACTACTGTAGTAACGGTAGTACCGTTTAAAAATAGTGTGGCATCGCCAGTATTTTGAAGCTTTAAGATTTTATCGTGATACTACCGTAGCACCGGTATACCATGCAGCCCTAGTATGTATATATTTTACCAGATGAGGTTTAATCGATAAGGAATACAAATGCGGGGGAAAAATGAATATAAAATATCAGCAACTATTTTTTCCGATAGCCGATAGTTCCAAAAAGCAACTATCGGTACCGATTAATCTGTAAAACCGATATATCGTCTAGTTAAGATGGTCGAAGTTCAGTTAAATGAGACACTCATCACATCATTCATTCCCTTATTGGACGGTTACATTTTATTGGAATTTAAAGTGCACAATAATTAATTAATCGCCATCATCTCAATTAACCGCGGTTAGATTAAATAACTGTGTTCAAGCGATTATTTAATAATCACAACAGGCCATCCTATAGCAAAAAAGGTTGTCACACAAAATAGCAATGAAAATTTGTTTTGGCATTATCAACACATAAATCCTGTGTTTTATCCACACAGGTAATTGTTTATATTATAATGTTGTTTTTATTTACTTTAAACACTACTGTATTGCTAATAAATTGTATAAAATAAGTGTTTAAACAAAATGTATCAAACATAAACAAAATACAACATGTGAAGCCTCTGAAATTCTAGCATACGCAAGTATGGCATACAGTAATTCTAGCACATTTTTTTTATTATTAACTATAAGTATTTCTTATGAAGGCGATAATTATTACAATTTTATATTTTTTTTTTGGTATTGTTACTTCACACTTTATGATCAGTTATTAATTTTCCACATTTTCTAGTTAGATCACGTGTAGTGCATTTTTTACAGAAACCGCTCACACAATTCTGAATTGCACGCACCTATTAATTTTCTTCGTTGTCTGTAAAAAAATGTAAGGTGTAATATTATGCTTATGTTGTGGATATATCTGATTAATCTCATGTAGATTGTGTTTGATTGCGGTAATTAACCTGTTGGTAAAGTGGTTTAATTTTCCGATGCCAGATGTTAAAATTAAAATAGTTTAATTAGCTTCACCTAGACTTTGTTAGCGTTGAAATGTTTTTTTTCGATGACGAAATAAGCACTGTTCAGGTACTGACTTTATCAATTTTATGCAACTAAAATTAATAAAATCTATAAGCCAATGGCTCCCAAGTAATTTTTTTTAGTCTTGTCTCGCATGCATGTACAAAATATCTAGAGCACGGAAGTGCGTGCGAGTCCAGCAGGCTTCCCGATATTTGGGCTCCACAGACAGGAGAGCGCAGAGCAGGATCACTCATGCTACACAATCATTTTTGATCTATAGTAAAAGATGGATGGATGATAATGGATGAACAGCTTTTGCAAAACTTCAACTGCATTCTATGGAGAGAATGCTTTTAAATGAAAGCGAGGATTTTTCAGCTCATAATTTAAATTTCCAAAAGCCATGTGCATGAACTGTGCTTTAAATTCCAGTTAAACGAGTTAAAAGAATGCATGAAAATTGAATGAAGATCAATGAAGATTTGAAACATGTGAAATGGCCTGGCAAGGTAGACAATATAATGACAGACACTGCAAGACGGACCATTGGGCTGTGCAAATGCATACTGTCATCTACCTGGATAAGTCCGATGACACGGTGCACTGTACAGTCCGTGAAGGTGTGCTGTATTCTTTAATTTTTGGGTAAGCCATCCCTTTAACATCTATCTTAAGTTGAGTTGAAGCTAGATTGAAGAGCCACACTGTGCAAGAACAATTGGCTTTCAATCATGGGGTCATGCGTGACTGCTGTAGTTCAGCAAAAAGCAGGAATTGTGGGTAATAGTGCATTACTCAAGCACTTTCACTCTGTAATTAAGTTTAGTCTTCTTGGGATCCGGCCAAACAAAGTGGACGAGTCAGTATGGGAACACTTTGAACACATAACACAACACCTCAGGGCTTTAGACTTCATTGAATGATAATGTTATTGGGTGGTTCCATTAAAACAATCACAAATGTACATAAACACAGCTCTCTAAACACAATTTTCACAGAGAGGTCTTTTAAAGAGGTTACAATATAAAAGCAAGGTAAATCCGTTCAGTTTGACCTTCACGTAAGCTTAAGTCTACATCAACCTTGTAAAGTAGAGGAACTATGTTTATGTCTTTGACTCCCTGGAAGTCAGGGAATATCTTCTGCTGGAAACATTCCCTTCTTTTCCAGTTGGCTTTTCCTTGGAAATGGTTCCCATCCTTTGCCTGGAAAATCTATTCTTGAATCTTTCTCTTTTTCAAAATATGATGTACCCTAATGGTTGGAACAGCATCTATGGTCACATTTCCATTCATTTCACGAAACACGAATGATGGCGCCGCAGATGGCTGCCTCGGTGTGGAGCTCTCCAATTCTTTTGTTGTTTTTGTTTGTTTGTCCTGTTTTTAGTAATATTTTACCAGTCAGGTTTACTAGGGATGAACTGTTGAACATTCGGCAGCACATACCAGGTAATCTTTTCCCGGTTTTTGAATATTCTGACGTTTTGCTGGATATTTTAGTCGGAGGCGCAGCTTTGTTGTTTAAACGCGCTACGAGACGCAGGCGAGGGAAACGAGCTGGCGTGCTGGTTAAACTCCGTCAGCGCGGCATTCGAACAGCACTGCCGAGCATTCATCTTGTGAATCTCCGCTCTCTTCCTAACAAAACTGACGAACTACATCTCCTCACACATACAAATAAGGACTTTTCAAACTCTGCTGCACTGTGCTTCACTGAAACCTGGCTGAGTGAAGCCATTCCGGACAGCGCATTACATCTGCCGGGCTTCAAGCTGTTCAGAGCGGATCGCATCGCGGAGTTAACGGGGAAAACAAGAGGTGGTGGAACATGCTTTTAAATCAACGAAAGTTGGTGTACAGATGTAACAACATTAAAGAGGATGTGTTGTCCTAACCTGGAAGCGCTCTTTATTAACGGCAAGCCGTTCTACTCGCCGCGGAAGTTTTCTGTGAGTGTTTACATTCCTCCAAATGCGTCTGTGAACATAGCGCTGCAACAGCTGGCTGATCAAATCTCAGACACAGAACAACAATACCCGGACTCAGTTATTATTATTCTTGGGGACTTTAACAAAGCAAATCTCACACGTGAACTGCCCAAATACAAACAACACATCACATGCCCCACCAGAGACAGGAATATATTGGATCACTGCTATATAACATTAAAGGATGCATATCGCTCTGTCCCACGTGCAGCTTTGGGACTCTCTGATCACTGTCTGGTTCATCTTCTTCCGACCTACAGGCAGAAATTAAAATCAACAAAGCCAGTTGTAAGGACTGTAAGGAGATGGACTAATGAAGAGAAGCTGGAACTACAAGCCTGCTTTGACTGCACTGATTGGAATGTTTTTGAAGCTGCAGCTACAGACCTGGATGAGCTCACAGATACTGTTACATCATACATCAGTTTCTGTGAGGGTATGTGCATCCCTACTAGGACATTTTTATCATTAAACAATGATAAACCATGGTTCACAGGAAAACTCAGACAGCTTCGTCATGACAAAGAGGATGCTTACAGGGGTGGGGATAGAGTCTTGTATAATCAGGCCAGGAACACACTGAATAAGGAAATCAGAGTGGCTAAAAGAAGCTACTCTGAGAATCTGAAAAACAAGTTTTCAGCTAACGACCCTGCATCAGTGTGGAGTGGCCTAAAACAACTTATTAATTACAGGACTCCTACTCCCGACCCTGTGGTGGACCAACGACTGGCTGACAACCTGAATGTGTTCTACTGCAGATTCGAACGGCCCAATTTCACACGCCTTACGCACTCGGACCTTCATTTCACACAAACATTAACACCTCCTGCAGACCCCCCTCCTCCCCCCTCCTGCTACACAACCTGCACTCAAGATCTGTGAAGACGATGTGTGCCGTGTCTTTCGGAAGCAAAGGTCAAGGAAGGCTCCAGGCCCAGATGTCATCTCACCAGCGTGCCTTCGTTCCTGTGCTAACCAACTGGCCCCCATCTTCACACAGATCTTCAATAGATCACTGGAGCAGTGTGAAGTCCCATGCTGCTTCAAACGCTCAGTTATAATCGCTGTCCCTAAGAAACCTAAAATCACAGGACTTAATGAATACAGACCTGTCACCCTGACATCTGTGGTCATATAGTCATTTGAGAGACTGGTGTTGGCACACCTGAAGGACATCACTGGACCCTATCTGGATCCCCTTCAATTTGCTTATCGAGCAAACAAGTCTGTGGATGATGCAGTCAACATGGGATTGCTTCACGTCCTGCAACATCTGGACAGACCGGGGACATACGCAAGGATCCTTTTTGTGGACTTCAACTCGGCTTTCAACACAATCATCCCAGCCATTCTCCGGACTAAGTTAAACCAACTCCCTGTTCCCACCTCTACCCCTCAGTGGATTACCAGCTTTCTGACAGACAGGCAGCAGCTTGTGAGGCAGTGAAAATTCACTTCCACCACCTGTACCATCAGCTCTGGTACCCCCCAGGGATGTGTGCTCTCCCCACTACTCTTCTCGCTCTACACAAATGACTGCACCACCAAGGATCCCTCTGTCAAGCTCCTGAAATTTGCAGATGACACCACTGTCATCGGCCTCATCCGGGATGATGATGAGTCTGCATATAGAAAGGAGGTTGAACGGCTGGCTGTCTGGTGTAGTCATAACAATCTGGAGCTGAACACACTCAAAACGGTGGAGATGATTGTGAACTTTAGGAGAAACACCCCAACATTGTGCCCCCCTCACCATTCTAAACAGCACTGTGGCAGCAGTGGAGTCATTCAGGTTCCTGGGCACTACCATCTCACAGGACCTGAAGTGGGAGATCGACTCCATTGTGAAAAAGGCCCGGCAGAGGTTGTACTTCCTTCGCCAGCTGAGGAAGTTCAACCTGCCACAGGTGCTGCTGAAACAGTTCTACTCAGCAGTCATTGAGTCTGTCCTCTGCACTTCAATAACTGTCTGGTTTGGTGCAGCTACGAAATCAGACATCAGAAGACTACAGAGGACAGTCCGGAATACTGAGCGGATTATTGGTTGCCCCCGCCCCCCCCCTTCAAGAACTATACACTTCCAGAGTGAAGAAAAAGGCTGGTAAAATCACTCAGGACCCCGCTCACCCTGCCCACTACCTTTTTGAACTGTTGCCTTCTGGCCGGCGCTTCAGAGCTCTGAGCACCAGAACCGTCAGACACAGGAACAGTTTTTTCCCCTCAGGCTATCCATCTCATGAACAATTAAATTGCCTCATTGAGCAATAATCATGTGCAATACACAGTTTAAGTCTATTTATATTATCCAACATATCCACTTCTACCATTACTTACATTGCTCTGTACATAATATACTGTATTTTGTTCTTTATAATCAGATTGTAATAGATTTGCACTACGTGTGTGTATGTGGGTATGTATGTATATGTATAATTATTTATTTTTAGTCTTTTTTTGTTTTTAATTACCCATGTCTTGCTGCTGTTTTTGGTATTGTTTATATTGTTGTACACTGGAAGCTCCTGTCACCAAGACAAATTCCTTGTATGTGTAAGCATACTTAGCAATAAAGCTGATTCTGATTTGATTTATGCAAAAAATTCGAATTTCACGAAAACAATTTGCAAATAAAGCAAGCCTTTCCATCCCATGTGTTTAAGAGAACAAAATCGACACTTCATGGGAAATTGTCAAAATAAATATGGAAGTTGCAACCACTGTGGCTCTTTTATTAAATGTAATAAATTGCTTCTTTGGTTTAGAGCGTGCCAACAAAATGCTCTGATGGACATCATCTTTGCAAGCGTTCAGTGGCAGATGCCTTATGTCTGGGAGAAAAATCGAGCATTTTTCTTCAGTGTGTCCTGTTCCATGTATACCCAGGTTTGTGAAGTTTAAACATTGTGCTCACAAGATGCAGGTCAATAAGTCACTATGAGCCATGCCGGAAAATGTATTGGTTCATATCTCAGATGATTACATTTATTAGAATTCTTTTGATAATTTTTTGGTCAGTAGAATCTCTAAACAATAAATACCAAATATCATGCAAATCAGACAAACTTTTCTAGATGATACATACCAAATGGCATGCGAATCAGACAAACGGCCTAAGACAAGTTTGGAAAAGTAGGTTATAAAAAGAATTAAGTGTTTTAAACAATTTCAGGTGGAAATCAAAACATACATGACCATTTGATTTGTGGACACTGATTAATTGATAGAAAACACTAATTTATAGTCTAGCCCTTATGGTTCCAGCGTTCTTAGCAAAAATGTAAATTAGCTTATTATAGCGCCACCGTGTGGCTGATTTTTAGAACATTTGGAGCACACCCTCACCTTGAAACCCTCCAAAGATACAAAATTCCCAATGATCAGCCTTTCACTATTGAAGTTATAAGCTGCTGAAATTTGATTTGCTATTGGTGGCCATATTTGTTGACTTGTTCAATTTATATAGTATTTTAAGCACAAGTTAGCACTTGCCCCAAAGATGATGCATGCCAAATGTTTACCTCCAACAAATGGCTGGAGTTATAACAGGTTTTAGGGATGTGCAAAACTACATATATTTTTTAAATCAACTAGTAAGTGGGTTGTCTCAAGGAAGTGTTATATAATGACACTGATTTATGGTTATGTTCAAAAGATTTAAAAGCAGGCACTGAGGAATGTAGAACGCTGAGTAGCAGAGGACATTAGAGTAAAAGGAGGCCAGTGGTGTTCTGGCCAGGTGGCTGCAGTTCCATTAGCATCTCTGAGGGGGAAATGCTCAGATTGTGATGAGACTTCCCGAGAAACAGCCATACTTACTCCACAATCAGCACCATCCACTGCATCACAGTGAGCTCAGCAGTATAGTCATTATCGCTGTTGGCAATACTGATATTCAGTTCAGAGTTGGTTCTACTGATGACAAACAAGGAGAGAGTGTGGAAAGCAACAGTGGGTAGGGTTGCGAACTGAGAACCATTGTTAATCAAAAACACTTGTACATCCTTCAGAGTAGGGCTGAGTAATATGACGATATATATTGTGGCGACGATATGAAGTGTCTATCGATAGAGATTTTGCTCATGTAAATTTACATGTGTGCAGCATTGGCTTATCTGTCAATGGGCAGGGCTTCGCGTGAGAGACAATTTAAGAAACATGTACAGGGTTTTTAGTACATAAAAAAAAAAAATTCAGCAGCCGCTCAAGCAAATTCAATAACATCAATCTCGCATTTGGCACTACATATAATTCTCATTACTAA
Organism: Moxostoma hubbsi; assembly: GCA_032164185.1. NCBI lineage: Eukaryota > Metazoa > Chordata > Actinopteri > Cypriniformes > Catostomidae > Moxostoma > Moxostoma hubbsi. Next base: position 8,909,100 of record JAVLUX010000007.1, on the reverse strand, counting down.
AACTACAAGCGCTTCATATAATTCTCACCTCAGAGCTCCAGACTGCGACTAAAACGGTTGCAAATGTGACCAAAAAATAATTGATTGCAACAATAATTTTAAATCTAGTCACCACTGGCAACAGTCGGGTTGTGCGTTCATATGCGGTTTCATCAGATATCATCTTTAATGAATACATCTTTAGAGTGCGCACCACCAGTGTGTCTCGTGCCACTTTTCTATTGTTCTGTTGTGATGACGAGCTCGCTGCACCGAACACAACAACAAACCCAACGCGAGAGAGACGTGAACAAATTACCTTTTAACTCAGTCTTTTTCATGAATCACCCGAAAATAACTGAGGTTTTGAACTCAGGTGCTCAGTTTAGCGGTTTGAATCAGACTACTTTCTCAGCGAATCAGCCGTTAGTGAGCTTAAAGCTGGGAGAGCAGACATTTCAATATAAGAGTCCAATGTGTATTTCGGGCTTCTTTATGAATTAAATGTCCCGTATTGTGTACCACTTTTGTTCTTCTAGTAATTATTGATTGAGATTGGAGTAGCACAATAAACTGCATCTGGAATTTTGTTGAATTTGCACTCTTGTAGTCTCTGTGTCTGGGGCCATACAGTAACAGTATGTAAAGAAAGACTAAGGCAATATTTTAAAACAATTAAAATTATAAAAAAAAATAATAACAACAAATATATATATATATATATATATATATATATATATAAAAAATTAAAAAAAAAAAAAAAACAGGCTTTTGCCACTTAGAATAATTAAGGGAAACATTCATTCATGCTTGAGAAGAAAACACTACTATATGCATACTATATGTAAATATCTGTAATGAAGATTTTGAAGAGCAGTACTAAATAAAAAATTGTATCTCTTATATTTGTATAAATTACGAAAGGGATGTGAAAACTTATGAGACAAAAGGAAATGCAAACTTATCTTCTCAACTATGTGTACGGTTTATTAAACATTCGATTAATGAGTTATCAGCTGTCTTCTTTTTCTTTGGTTTTCTATCCAAATCAAGCAATTCTGTGATTTGGTGACTAAAAACAGCCATTTGGCTTCTTAATATTTCAGTTTAGGAGCCAGTGGCTCCTAAAAAAGTCAAACTGCGAAGTCAAAAGATGCGCACCACATTCATTTGTTCAATTTATTTAGCAACATTTTATATTTATTTAATGTAATTCAAAAAAGAAAATGCATAAGAAAAACGAAAATATACTTCTTACAACATTTTCGTTGGATTAACTTTTTTACCTATGCATTATTTTCTTTGTTGCAATGCTTTAGAAAAATCTTGAGTTTCTTGAGTAAAGTTTATAATAATACAAATAATAAGAATGGTCTACAACATAGACAGAAATGCATTATGGTAAGAATGATTTAAAACCATGTTTTTTTTTTCCTTTTCTTTTTATACAGTCAAGATCCAATAAAAGAGAATATTATATAAGAGGAAGTATTTTTGATAGTATTTAATTCACTGACTGGATTATTAAACATAGGCAGCACTATAACCAATTTTTATTGTTTTTTCAATAAAACAATTACTACATTGTGATATATATCGTTATCGTGATATACAATTACTCATATCTTGATATAAGATTTTGGTCATAACGCCTACTTCTGAGAGACTGCCAAATAAATCTAATGAATACTGATGCGCAAGTTATTAATGTCCAACAATATGGGTTCCACAACATTTCCAATAACAACTCAGGTACAGGTTGTCTATTTATTGTTCTTGCATTATTTAACAGCACCCAGAACTTCAAATTCAACTCACAACAGTGTCAACATTTTCTTTTGAATCGTGTCACTGTTGATTCAATAATGATGCAGCTGTCAGGATTTCTCTCAGCTCATTTTAGAACCAAATTTCAAGGACACTATTTGGTTCCAGTATTTTTATTTACTTGAACTGGTTCTGAATAAGTACCGATTCTCAATTTCAAACCATATAGCCAAAATTCGACAGTATGTGTCCATAGTTTCAAGACACTATTAAAAGAAAAAGAAACTCTTAAAGAGGTGACAAAAGGAGAACAGGAACAGATCGCATACACTTCAAGAAGCCCCTCTCAACTCTGGCTCTTGTTATAAACATGCTAGCTCAAAAACTGAAGTGGTGGTGGGGGTTGGAAAACGAAGCCAAACTATTTTCAACTACAAACACTACACCATAAAGTGGATGTGTATGTGTCTTTGCATTCCTTACATTTACTGTTTCTTCAACTTCCTGTTCCAGCTCTCTTCCAGATACTTCAACATTATCTTAAAAGAAATTAGAGGTCGACTGATAGTGGATTTTGCCAATATCATTAACTAATGTTGTGGGAATGGCCTATAATCGATGAATCAGTCGATACATTTCACAATTTATTTATAGAATGTAAAAACAAAAAAAAGCATTCTTTTTTAATAAGGCAGGCAAAACAGAAAAAAAAAAAGTAAAAAATAAATAAATGAATGCAGTTTTTTGTCCAACCAATATCCCAATAATAACTAGAAGATTTGGCGCATAATGCAGGACTTTTAACTATAAACAAGCCCAAAACACACCAGGGATTCTTAGTTTGAAATGCCAAAATAAATAAAAAACTATAAATCAACTATTAGCATAGATTTTTGCCGATAACCGATAGTTCCAAAAAGCAACAGATTAATCTGTAAAACTGATATATTGGTCTACCTCTAAAAGAAATGTTCCCAGTTGAATACAAGTTACGCTCGATCAACAGCATTTGTTGTTAATGCAGATTTATTGGTTTTGAAAATGGCTAAAAATCATTTTCAATTTCAGACATTGTGTTTTAAATGTTTCAGAGCACAATTCATAGCCCAACACTCAAACGCTGATTAGTTTTGGGATGTTTGATTAATTTCCACAATTCATCAGGCAACACAGCCCAATAGTGTTCAATACCAACATTTCTGTAGTCAATACCAATACCAGTAAAATTTGATGATTCTCCATACGAATTTCGATCACACAGCGAAATTGATTAAACACAATTTAACTATTTTAATATCAATGTACATAAAGCAAATACTTTTTTTTTCTTCCAAAATCTTGTATTTTCCACTTTTATTTTTTCCTGATTTCCATGTTTTGAAATTTAATTAAACTCTTAACTTTAATAAAATGAAAATTGCATTTCAACATACTAATGCATTTTTTTTCTCAAATTAGGGATGTCAATTTTCAGACATTTTCATAATCGATCATCGTGGAAATTAACGATCAATTAATTGTTAACGTTAATATCGCAAAACGCACGTGGAGGACTGTAATATGCGCTTGTAGCGTGCTGTTTGTATATAATATAAATGTATTCATTTCAGAAATGCAAGTATTGCCGTTTTCCTCTTAAAATATTTTTAGTTCAGTGTAAGAATATTTTACTTTAATACATTTACTTTAATACATTTAAGCTGCGTTTAGTACAAATTTGTGAATTGTTTAATTACTGTAGTAAATTACTGTTAAAAATAACTGAAGATATATCTAGTATACATGTTTGAGTTTATTAAAACTTCACAACAGTGGATCGTGGAATATTTCGGACCTCTGAATTAATTTTTTTTACTGGAAATTAAATGAAATAATAACACGCTTTGCAAACACCGTACATAACAAACCGCTTCGCCGGTGATGGTGAGATGTCATCTGAATGTGCTTTCCCGGCGATCGCTGACGTAATTGTAGGTTGGGAGAAAACAAAGAGGTCAACCGTGCTTGTTGTACATACTATCACAGTGTGTGCAGAAAACAAATGTTCATTTATAGAGAAACGCTCCAACACCGTTTACATTGAGCCCGCTTCATATCTGTATACTCGAATACTCTGTACTACCGGTACTGCAGAAACACTGGTAACGTGACATCTTTTCCATTTTAGTATCGACTTGGTACCAAAGCGCCGGTAATTTTGACATCCCTACTGCCCAACATCCTCCCCATCTAGGGTCCATAAAAGCCATGAAAGCCACTGGGAGCCCTTACAAAGGTGGGAATGTCAGTGACCTATCGCCACTGTGATGGCCAGATCTAAAGTGACCTTTAAGCAGGATCTCTTTGATGTCTGTCTCTCAGATTCTACAATGACATGAACTAAACATGCTTAAGATCATTTTTCCCTTTCCATAATCCTCATTTATGCACTTCTAAAAAAACAACAACATGCAAAACAATGCAATGTTTATAAAGAGGCAGACAAATTCTTGACATACATGGTAAAGAAAGTCACATGCATAAAAGTTCTTGAACAGTTATATCTTGCAAATGCATGAAGATAGGTGACATTCATTTGCCACCTGCCTTATCTTAGTTTCCGCTAAAAGATGAGAAAAATTTAATTGTGGTCAAGTATATAGAAGTCACTTCCCTAGGGCTTCATTTTTGAACGTTGTCTTGGTCACGACCTCAAGAAACACAGCAGTGCAGTATTTCACATGCTAGTCATTTCTATGCCAATGAAAAAAAATAACAAAATGCTGTTTGCTGGACAACTTGTTCAGTCTTTTTGTGTGTGGGGGGCTATTTCTATTTACATTTAAGTTTAGTGGAATTAAATGTGTTTTAAAGTAATCTTTTTAGTATCTCTAGGTCGATCCAGACTTAAAAATGGTTCAAATAAATTACCTTTATATAAGAATTGAATTAAAATTACACTATTACTTATTATTGATAATAAATGGGCTTGATTTTAGAGTTGTGCAATTATATTATTGTACCAATAATGAACCATTATTATTTGTCATACTATTATCTCGGCAACAATAGCGTAACATTAATAGCATTATATCCTTTATTTAATAAGTTACTCATTCCTTTATATAAAATACACAAACTCATGAGAGGTGAAAAAGGTGAGAACGACATATAATTTAACCTTTGAGACAAATACACTCAACTGATTCATTATCCGAATAGCTGTTCTCAATACTCTTTAAGTACAAAGTTTAAAAACTGCGAAGGCCATTCAGACACCGCCCTGATTTTACCAATCATACTACGGCGAGGTCTTCATGAATATTAATATGGTTATATCTCTGAAACTAGACGGGAGCTTACAGTAACATGTCCTAATTAATATTCAAGAGACAGCCCTTCGTCTTAGTACAATTCGCTCATTCGTTAACCTTGTCTGCCTTTCAGCCAATCAGTTGGAAATACTGAGAGAACTTCAAGTTGCATCATTAATATTCATGAGAACTTCCGTCACCATAGTACGAATCGTAAATTCGCTCAGGAAAGAAGGAACTAGAAACTACAGCGCGCCATTCGCAGTCTCGCACTACACAGGAAGCAAAGGCAGCCTTGACTATTTAGGTGTTTTCAGCAGCGAGGTCGTTTTGCGAATCAAGGGTAGTCTTTTTGAATATACAACCAAATCCGAAACACATTAAATGGTTCTGTAAATATGTCCAAACATTCAGTCTGTGCCTAAACAAACGTTAAACTCTTAGCGTCAGATTCAGAGACAATTGAATTTTATATAGGCTATATATATTTGGATAAGTGTTCCAGTCTTCTTACACACAAAATGTTGCCATCTGTATCATTCTATTATCATTAATCAGTTTTATAACCAACGCAAAACAATGAATCGGAGATTACGGCTGAAAACAGGTGCATGAGAGAGAGAGAGAGAGAGAGAAAGGGTTTCTTTTATGCAAAGTTGAATTGATCCTTATGCTAGCTAGCTAATGCTGCTAATCGACCATAATTTCCAGCACCAGGAAGTTTATAAAAAGTTCAATAAACTCTAGATTTTTTTTTATTACATCCAGAAATCATGAATGCGTTCAATAAAACAATCGGTTGTGTTAAAATATCTCATCTACAGGAGGTCCACGTTCAGAAAATGTATCCATCATTCCGATCTACATTCACAAAGAGTATTTCAGAGGGGATATCGCATATATTTTACATCAGTTCAATGGGTGAGGGGTGATATTGCACTGTGGCTTTGAAAGGATTTAAAAACGAGGGAAATGTTTACTTCCTCCATGAACGAGATAAAAAAACGTCCTGTCAAAACGATTAGTGGAAGCAAAACCCCATGGCTCCATCCCAAATTGACTCTAAATAGAAAATATTAAAAAGTGGCAAAATCTCACATTTAGAAATGATCATTAACTTTGATGTTGAGCCGCAACAGACAACGCCTGATAATCAATTATTACAAGACTGGTGTGGCAGGATGTGATGCGCATGTGACCGTGAAAACAATACTCAGCAGTCAAAACCATTAAATCAGATATTTAAGTTTTTTTTTTTAATAAATCGGGTTAATAAGGGGGCCGTAAATATAGCAAGCGGCGCATGGAGGAAATGCATGTATCAACTTGCTGTCTTGTGTCAACCTGCTGTAGCTCCCGAGCTAAGAAAAGATGCCAAAGTAGCCGGAAAAAACGTCAATGCACGAGCAGACGCCGCTGGATATTTTTTGTATGCAGAATGTGAGATTTTCGAGATGTTTGTGTTGTGAAAACTTACCGTGGACCTGCGGGTACTGGAGTCAATAGGTTAGAGTGAGCTTCCCTGACTTTTCAATGGCGCGATGAGGGAGCGGCGACGATGCCAGAGAGCGACACGTTTCCGGGAATACGGTGGAAACGCGTCGAGCACGAGCACGTCACGCCAGATTCTTTCATGTGCATGCGCAGAGACGAAAAGCCGCTTCGACAAATCGGCGAGTTCGTGACGGAAAAAAAGGATACCCGCATTTTTTTTTAAGTCATATTCATCTTATGAAATTGATGGAAAACATATCGCTCTATTTGTCTGCCGTGAAGATTCAATTGAGAGTAAATAAAAGCGAATATTTGTAGTTGATATAAGCAAATACATTTTTTTTTACTAAAAATAGGTGTACTGAGAAATTACATCGGTATCTGTGACAATACAAGGCTGCAAAAGAGGCAAGTGTAGCAGCTTGCCCTTTTAGCCAATCAAAAACGGTCTCTGTCAATAATTTTTCACGTTCGACTTTAATGACATCGGATTGGCTGACGTGTCTTTGGAGAGCGTGTTCAGGGCGGTCTGAGTGGAAGGTAGCGAATCAGCTGAAATTTTACAACACTTTGTGCCTGACCATTTTATTAAACCAGTGGTTCTCAAAGTGTGGGGCGCGCCCCCTAAGGGGGGCGCACAGGTATTGCAGGGGGGGCGCGGGACATAAAAAAAAAAAAAAAAACTGCCAAATGACGAAGCGGGGGGCGCGGGAGATAAAAAAAAAAAAACTAAACAAAAAAACTGCCAAGTTAACTGACGTCGCATTGAAGATGGATCGGTTTATAAAAGGCATGAGGAAAGCAGTAGATGAGGTCTCACAGACATCACAGGAAGGTGCTGGTCATTCTAAAGCGAAATGCCGAAAATATGATGAGGCATATCTTGCTCTCGGCTTCACTGTTAATGTGGTTGGTGAGGAGGAGAGGCCAATGTGTGTACTATGTCTTAAAACGCTGGCAGCAGACAGCATGAAACCTACCAAATTAAGAAGACACATTGAGACGTTACATCCGAATTATGCACACAAGCCAATTGAGTTTTTTAAAAGAAAACTTGATCAATGTCGTGGGCAGCAAAGTCATTTAGCAAAAGCCACTTCAGCAACAGCGAAAGCGCAACTGGCTTCATACAAAATTGCGTATCGCATTGCACAATGCAAGAAACCACACACGATTGCAGAAGAATTTATTATTCCTGCTGCCATAGATATAGTGTCAGTTATGCTTGATGAGGCAAGTGTCACGAAATTAAAGACTTATCCCAGTGTCTAATGATACAATATCAAGACGAATTTCTGATATTGCAAATGACGTGGAGGAACAGCTCATTGAGAAAATAAAAAGGAAACGCTTTGCGCTCCAAGTTGACGAGGCCACTGACAGTTCCAAGGACAGTTTGTTAATAGCGTATGTGCGCTTCGTTGATGAAAACTCGCTGACTGAAGATATACTGTTTTGCAAGTACATCCCAAACAGAGCAACGGCTGATGAACTTTTCAAGATTACAGATTTGTACTTGACAGAGGCAGGGATTAAATGGGAGGACTGCTCGGGAATTTGCACAGACGGCGCACTCATTGGTCAGAAGGCAGTTAACATTCTGCTCCCTTTTGCTACATCCTATCTGTGTGAAACAGGGTTCTCTGCTGTTTCCTTACTGAAGACAAAGCACAGATCTAAGTTCAACATTGAAAATGACTTAAGAGTGGCAATATCAAAGCTGCAGCCCCGTTTTGAAAAAATGTGCAGTGAAAAGCAGGCTCACTGCAGCCACTGAATGTTCATAATGTAGCATCACTGAAATATGTAAATTTGTTGATTATTTAAATTAAAAGTTATTCTATAATCTGTAATTCTCTAACAAGGATTCCCAATCAGTTTGAACAGCAATTGTAATTTCAAAATGTTTAATTTCAATTAAAAAAATCATTAATTTGTCATGATTTTTTGTGCGAAATTATTTAAGGTGGGGGTGGGCTCACATTTTTTCATAGGTCGAATGGGGGGCATGACCAAAAAAGTTTGAGAAGCACTGTATTAAACGATTACAAATCGATTTGACATCACGTGCACGATATGCAATTTAGAAATCTACAATTAAAGGTACACTCAGTAATTTTTTCCTAATTAAAAAAGTTCAACTTTTCCTAAAGACATGAATTATAATTGTGCAATATATGTAGGAAATCATGACCACATTAAAATGAAGACTCCAGTCATATCAGTAATCTTATAAAAGCTGTTTTATTCTACATAGAGAGGGTCCACACATGGGGGCTGCCATGTTACAATCACATGACCAGCAGAATACTACTGGATTAATCTGTTATTTGACACTTTCACTCATTGATTAAAGTAATCATGACTGACTGTGAATATTACATTTCTACAATGACATCTGAAACTGAAAACTATTGATTTTAAATGATGTTGCATCCAAGATGACACAAAGACAAACGTTACTGAGTGCACCTTTAACTTTAACACACAGAAGTTCAAATGCAAATTCTTTATATCACCAATTACATTTGAACTAATAAAACATACTTTTTTATATAAAAAACACAATTACTCACAGAAATACTCATTCTTGATATCACAAACGGATTTTCAGCAAGAAAAAAAACAATTCTTGTTGCATTTTCACTAGTAGAATTTCACAATAATCCGTCTTTCACTCGTGTTCAAAACAATTACAGATATTTATAATTACTAGTTTAAATACCAATTTCACATATCAGCTACTTCATACTATGGCAAGCCGAATTGACTATCATTCACAGGATATGAATTCTTGATATCAGCAATTACATTTTCTCTAGTAAATTGTTTATTTTTTATATAAAAAAATGACGTCTTCACTCACAGGACTACATTCTTGATATCTTGTAACAGCTGTAATTCTTGGTATCCATAACTGCACTTACACTAATTTAATTTCACAATGATGTCATCCACCCCTATTCAAAATGCAATTACAGATGTCAAAAATGTATCTTACTAGTTCCATATTCCATCTAGTAAAAAAATATAAGTATACTTGTGCAAATGTCCATTCCTGAGATCAACAATTGAATAACTTAAAAATGCTCATTTAAGATATCAGTAATTTGGTTGTAACCAGTACCAATGTTAATTGAAGATAAAGCCTTAGTTTTGAGACATCTTTTATTACTCTTCAGTTTGTCAGAATCAGTTTGTGAATGTGAAATTCACTTTAGATATCCAAATATCAAAACGCATTTAAAGATTAAAATTTTTACTAGTTGTAATTCAACTGGGAATGGTTATTTGGACTAGTAACAATATAATTAGATTACAAAAATAACTGAAGTACATTGCTGAAATGTGAAAATTGGAATTTCAACTAGTAAAAGATATGGGGGTTAATTTTACCAGTTTTAATGGATACATAAGTCTTCAATAGTTGCAATATCAAATTTAATCAACAGTGGACATTCCAACATGTTAGGAGTTTCTGCCATCAAGAATCAACATTCTAGTGACAATTTGATATCTATAATTCAGACTTTGCATGTGATTAAATGTCAAAAGGGCTTACGATATCCAGCAATAATAATTAGCCACCTCGATCCTATAGAAGTGACCGACTCTTCGAACTTACGTACCACTTGATAGCGCAAAACAATGGACTTGGGAAAGTATATTTAAGGGGTACAAATTTTAGCAAGACTGTTGATTAAAACTATCAAATGTTGTCATGACAAACCATGTTTTAAGTAAAACATTTGTTCATCCAATTAAAACGATCAAGGTTATCAACCATGATTTGAGAGTAGTTACCATGGTAAATAAGAAACCAGTTGGCCAGCCACACAAGTTTAAAATCATGAAGTACTTAAGGCAAAACACTGAGCTATAGACATCTAGTGGCTGGTAAAAGCATTGTGCACAGAATGAATCAAATTACAGGGAAGTGGCTCACAGGAATTGGGTTGGGGGAAAAAAAAAAAAATATATATTATATATATATATATATATATTTCCACAATGCAAACACCATTCAATTAAATGGAGAAACGTAGTGACAATTGTCAAAATGTAACAATTTTTTTTTTTATAAAAATAAGTCAGGTGAAGTGTTCATACAAAAAGCAGAGGCATTGTGTGTTTACCAATAACTGCAGGTTTTATTACAGTGATTTACAAGGATGGTTCAGACAAGCCCATCCCCCTAAATCCTACAGTCCAACCAGGTTTTTCTCAAAAAGGAACCAAAAGATAAAACAAAATAGGTAAAAAACACTTGAGCATTTTAAAAAGGAGAAAAAGATTGGTACACAAATTTAAATCACTTCTGAAGACACAAGTGTAAAACATCTGGCATGTTCATAGCAATAACAATGATGTCCACTCTCCCACATCGGAAGAAATGGGAATGACACTTGAAGCGTTTGTATTTAGCTGGTATCCATCTGTTTGAAGAACAAATACAACAATTACCAACCAGGCTTTTTGAAAAGGCATACTTCAAAGAGATGTAATTAGTCAACGCACCCTAGCATTGTAGGCATCTAGCTGGGCATCCAGCTCTTCAGCAGAGAGCTGCTGTTTGCTGTTACCGCCTCTTCCACCTCGTCCCCGACCTCTGGCTACACCACCGCCACGTCCTCCACGACTTGTGCGTGTGCTAAAGGTTCCAATTCGGTTTCGGTTCATGCCGCCACCGCCGCCACCACCACCACCACCACCACCTCCACGATTCAAACTGTTTGGAAGAGGAAAATAAAATTCAAATCATATAAACAATAGCAAACGAGGACAACATACTAAACGGTTAGTCCTTCCTTACCCCTGCATCGGAGTCCGCCTCTGTGCATCAATCTGTGAGGTAACGAGCTGTATGTTCATTGGACGCCCTAAAAGAGAGTTTATATAAGACTGTGAAGAGTTGCCACAATTCTAATGTCAACACCTCAGTGTTTAAGGACCCTTTGGACCAATAAATTGCCTTGAACTTTCCAGTAGCATTAGGCCAACCTTATTATGAAGGATCGAGCAATTTGTGAACCGTTTTAACCATTTAATTGAAAAAATATCTACTGAGAAATCTGACATTACATGTGCGGCATCATTCTCTAGTATGCCCTACAGTGGTGCTCTGCACTCTTTGCTCCCATCCGTAAATCATTGAAACTTTCCAGGTTCGTAAAATCACATGAGCTTGGAGTCAAATGCGGTCAACTCGTTTCATGGCCACTACTGAAATAAAATGTTTAAATTGTGGGGAAACAAGTTATATATGATAAAATGGTACCATTTTCCATTACAAAATGTAATCTTCACATCAGTAGTCCCTTTGACAATCATTATTTCAAGATCATTTACACTTCCTAGCATAACCTATGGCTCTGTCCATGCGTCAAGTATAATCTATTTTGACAATCTAGATCTAGTGAAATTATACTTTGGTCCATTTCCACCCAAAACTGATTGGATTGCGTCAGGAGCCTTTGATTAAAGTACTGTAGTAATATGTATTACTACACCTTGTGCTTTTTGGAACAAAGTTTGTCACAGTTCACTTGCATTCTATTAACCTACAGAAGGGAAATATTCTTCTAAAAATCTATTGTTTTCAGCTGAAGTCAGTCATACACATCTGTGATGCATTAGGGAGAGTCAATAAGAGAATTTAGACCCCAACAAACCCTTTAAATATTATTAATTTCAATGACTTTCCCAGACCTGCATGATTGTGAACCCCGACACCACAATTTCTCAGAAAGGAAAAGTGGACACATACCATCAAGAGGAACGCCATTGTACTGCTTCATAGCTTTCAGGGCATCTGCTTTCCTCTCAAAGTGAACATCTGCAGTGCCAAGGCTGCGTCCCGACCGATCGTAATGTACTGCTGCTTTCTTCAAAGTGCCAAATTCTGCGAAGAGTTCCTGTGGCCAAAAAAAACAACAAAAAAACAAAACATTTATGTAGCTAAAAACAAATCCAGAACAAAAGCCAGCAGCAACTTGATCCATTAACATACCTGAATGTCTGCATCAGAGACGCCAAAGTCAAGATTAGACACGAGGAGTTTGCCACCGGTCTCCACACCTGCTCCACCACCGCCGCCGCCTCCTCCTCCAGCAGTCGCACTGTAGCCATTGTCAAACAGGTCATGCTGCCACTTGTCTGGGAGCTGCTTGGGCTGCAACAAATGAGAGAGAACGCACCTGCTGACTTCAGGTCCCCAGTCTGTCACTGACAGTCCACTCGGCTGGGTGTTGGGGCAAGCAGGGGACTCCGCTTCAACAAGGCCAGGAGACCCAGCGCACTCACTGTGATTTCAGGCAATCCCTGCCCACCCCATCACTACAAACAAGTAAACCATTGCAGGACACGAAAGAGACACTAGGAAGACAAATGGAGCGGCATCTAATTTGCTCAAGTCTACATATATAGCTATACATTGAATCTAAATTGTGTAGAATAGCTCAGACCATGTTGGTGGATGCAAGCTTAAATTCAATATGTAGCTAGATCTGTATACATGCATTACATGTCAAAATCATAAGTAACCCAATACAAAAGAGCAGGTTAAGAACAATGAACCCTTCGTATCCTTTACCCTTGATAGCAAACCATCTAGCTACCATTGAACCCCAAATGTCTCTTGTCGTTCACGCCAAATGAATCCCAGCAGGCCAACACTGTATGTGGATGCTCCTCGGGTCTCCAGTGAGTAAAAACAGTTGAAGTCCATAGTTGATTAAAAACGAGACGAAAAGTGTCCAACGTTGGGATGTAAAGCTGCTTATGGCGACCATTGAGCGTCCATTTTGAACCCACGCCATTTTTTGTGTGGTTATATAAATACATCCCTCACTAACATTAGTAAACTGATTCAAATTAGGGAGGGAACTCCAAAATCGGTGGACCAAGAGGGTCAAAGTCCATCCATCCATCATGTTGGGGGTTTTTAACACTAGGTTACTATCTTTCAGCTTCAATGATATTAGACCATGAAACTCCTGCCAAACAACAAGACTTTCACAGAGGACTGAAGGCCTTCCTAAAGTTGGGCTTTTACAACACCAAAAGCGATTGGATTTGAAACTCTCAACGCAGACTCGCATGAAAAAACACGTAGATGTTCGCTGGATGTTGTGGAAAAGAAAGGTGAACGAACAGCTTGAATGAAAGGGATCAGCCGTCTCGAAGATGGCGGATGGAAAAGCCGCTCCAAGCCACGATGTATCCGGAGCCACCAACTCTCGCTCCACATTGATGCATGATTCTCACACGGATGGCAAGACACACGGGCTTAGGGAGAGAACACATTATGCACAATATATATATCTACAGAGCTTCTCCGCACAACACTCCCAGAGAAACTCCTGGGGCATGTACGGCCGCCATGTTTGTTAGGCAGCCTAGAAAGACAACAACGGACTTCACCCAGGAATGTGGATGTGCCCATGATTTTCTCCGCTTTCTCCTACCCTGCTGTACGGCGTAGGCCTGCTTCTGCCGCGGCTCAGGTTCTGGCGGTTCCTCATGGGGCCCGATCCTCCGCCGCGGCCTGCGCCTATATTTCCAAGCCGCCCGGCACCACCACCGCGGCCGCCTCCAGTGCCTCCCCTGCCACTGCGGCCTCCTCTCCCGCCGCGGCCACCACCACCACCGCGCTGCTGCCTGGTTTGCTTGATGATGTCGTCTAAGGACATATCCATCTTGTCTGCCATTGTGTGGCCGTTTTTAACGCAAAACACTGTCGTTAGCTAAAAATACAACGAGTACGTGATGTACTACTCTGCCCCTGCTTTTACGCTTTATCACACGAGGGGAATGAAACGACGTAGTTGGCGCCGGCGCGAAATTTATAGCGAGAATGCCGATGACGTGGGTTCAGTGTGACGATAACTTCCTGTTTATTGTTCCCTTTGTCAGAAAAGAACGGGTTACTCTTTTTTTACGTAAGAAAAAAACTACAAACAGCAGTGTAGCTTTTGCTGTGAATAAGATTAACAATATTTTGTTGTTGGCCAAACATTTTATCCACAAATGTAGATCTTTGAAATCTCCCCCGTTTGTATTAAAGCTGGGATTTTGATAGATACATTTTCTTTAGTACCCTGGTGACTTTTCTTTTGACTTTTCTACATGAGGTTGTAATTATTATTTATTTCCATGTCTTCTGATATTTTTCTTCTTTTTGTGTCTAAGTCCATGTTATAATAAAGTTGATTGTAATTTGAATGGCATTTTGTTGTAACATTTTTTTTTTTTGCTTAATAAATAAAACAAATATTTTGCTGTGAATGTTCATCAATATTCTACTTCCATCAGTTCTACCATACATTTTGCTAAACAAGTCATCTGTGTAAGCCAAAAATGGTTTACTGTTTTTTACTGATTATTGGAATAATTTAGTAAAAAATGCAATTGCTAATACTATTTTACAGGATTTTTCTCTGACACCTTATGTAGACTTATTGTTTTTAGTTTCTATATGAATAACCATCCCAAAGCCAATGCACATTTAATTATAAAGGTAACGTCCATCCATGGGCGTAGAATACGCAGGGGATGCGGGAGACATGTCCCCCTCACTTTCAATAAACCAAAGTTCGTCCCCACACTTTTTCACAGGGCAAATGTGTTTATGCTGTGTCTTTCATACGGCAAATGTATAAATGCAAAAGTAAACATTTGTGGTCAATCATGTAATTAACTCAATCAAATTGTTTAATCGATTGAGAGCCTTAAAAATATATCTTACATATTTATGTTAGTCTTGCGCTAATTGTTCTGTCCCCATCACTTTTGAAATGATTGCTACGCCCCTGCATCCATCAATGCAAAATGCTAATTGTAAGACTTCCTTTACAATGGAGATAATGCATTATCTTGATACAAGTTCAAAATCTACAAATAAGAAAATAAAAAAGAAACAAATACAGCTATTCACTTAGACCTCAGAGAAAGAGTGAAGCAGAAATGCAACGTTTGTTTAAAGAAATTAAATGCTACTTTTTTTTTTTAAACTACACAACAGTACTAGCTGATGCTCTGAGCTGTACAACAACAACATTTTTGGTGGGGGAAAAAAATTGCATGTCACATAGCAAAGAAAAGTATGCTCAAAAAGAAAAGATTTTTCCATTGACTGCAATTATCTGCTAAAGTAAAACAAAATTTACCCCGCAAAAAATATGCTGAAAACTCTAAATTGTGTATAATTAGTGGCTTCCTAAATACACTTAAATACAGTTAAATGATCTCTAGAGTGATCGTTTCATGTTGTTATCTTTCTGTCTTTATTTGCATTTGACCTATTTGAATATGTACTAAAACAGCTGAAAACATGAATATTTGTGAACCATTTTTATGGGAATATATAGGTATATATATTTTGAATATGTGTAACTATGAATCTAGAACAAATTCTAAAGTCACAGATTGTGTTTCTGTTTAAAACAGTTAACAATCAGGGAATAATAAGAACATTTGCTCATTTTGCCAGAGTGATTAAAATCCAATATTCATTTTGTAAATCCTCTTAAATGTTCATTTGTCAAAACTTTTGTCTGATTTGTCCTCGCACCCAAACAGCAAACAATTCTTCTTCCAAACAGAAGTGTCTGTAAATTAACTAAAATATACTGACAGATATAGACAAAGGCCACCATTAATAGGTAGAATTGGTGAAAAATAAGATACAAAGAGCTTATGTAGATTGGTTTTCGAGAATGATTTATGTTCATCTCAAAACGTGTGCAGAGGAGTGAAAACGGGTCATGATATTGGCGTAAAAGCCAGCAGAAATGAACTAAAAGTCACAAAACTTCACCATTGATTTTAGTGTCTTTAAAGAGATGCAACTTGATAAATATAATACAGAGAGGTTAAGATAACATAAAAGTCATCTTTATTTTAAAGACTGGGAACGATATATGTGGAAACATTTACTTAAAAGTTATTTAAGTAATCAGTTCATAGTTAAAAATGGAAGTATATATATATATATATATATACACACACACACACTAAAAATATTTGGCAAGCCTAATTTGCCTCTACTTTCAGACAAAACTTCCTACATTTCATCAATCTATCAAACTAACTGAACAGCCCTTCAATACTCTCCTCAAGGTAATGAATGCATTTTGAACAAGGAGCAGATTACAGGACTGTATCCCATCTTGAGAAAGTTTGCGTGGAGTCCGTTCAATAGGATAAGCAACTGTTCTTGGCATTTCAATATCAAAAAGAAAAGAAAAAATGCACATGAAGACATATCTAAACCCCAAAGCAGGACCGGAAAAAAAAAATCCCTGAAACTTCACATCAGGGCTTTTCTGGAACCGAGACCCCAGATGAATATAAAATGGCCCCTCAAATGGCTCTTGGAAATGTAATGCATAAATAGATGTCAGCCTGTAAGTCCAGACCGCAGGTCCATGAGGCAGAGAAGAGAAAGGCTTTCTGGACTAAGGTGGCCAAATATCCTGGCTTGTGGCTTTTTGTTGTCCGACAGAAGATTGGTAGAGTAAAACGGTCCCAAATGTAATAGGAAGGGGAAAAAAACAAAAAACTGCTAGATCACAAAAACCCAAGAAACGGTCTAAGACTTTTTGAAGTCTTGTGTGTTCCGCTTCTTAAGGTCACTCAGGTCAACTGGTATAAAAGCTGAAAGAAATAGGCAAGAAATTAAGTTTCGACAAGTAACGCATTATCCATCAAGAACACTTGTTGTAGTATGCTGTATCATCTCAGCTCTGATCACCAGGCCCAAGTGGAATCTGCACTGTTTTGGAGGGAAAGTCAGATTCCGTATAAGCCTGCTGATGACAATATTGCATCGTAAGTTTCTCAATATTAATGACATTTTTAAAATGTAACTGCCAAATGTTTGTTTTTTATGTGTGTGTTTTGTCGTTAAAACGTAAACAGGTATGTGCACAACACATTGGATAAAGGCCAATGTATACTTCGGTTTCCCATGTGCCACCACGTCTCGCACACAGTGCTGGTGACACAAATTTAAACATCAGCACAGTACGTGCAGCATTTCCACGTACAGCCCAATTTTTCAACGTGGGCAGTATGCGTCTGGGCATGTCACCATTGACTGTACTAAAAGAGCTGTGGTGTGCATGTGTCGAACGCGTCCATACAGGTTCACAGTCAAAGGAGCATACTAGACCGTGCTAGACCATGCACGAGACATAACGGCACGTAAAAGCACAAAGCTTTCCCTAAGCTTAAGCCATAGGACGGCAATAGAGGTGTTTACATGTAGAGTGCAATCAGGCGTATGGGAAAAAATTGGTTTAGACAAACAGAAAATTACCTTTCCCCGAAAAAGGAAAACACAGTTTAACACATCAGGTTATTAAGCATAATGGGTGTAAGATTATTGTGCATGTAAACGCACTCAATCTGTTTAGTTATTGTTAAGCCTTGAGAAAATTTCACATGATTATAAACTTACAACGTAGGTTGGGATTTGGGGTTTTCTCCACATACTCCTGTGGTCCACGGTCATTACGTTCACTATTTTGTGGGGATTTAATGTCTCTCAAAACACAAAGCCATGCTAGAGAGAAAACATAAAAATATAAACATGACAACAACATTTATGTCTTGAAAGCCAGTTATACATTCTAACAAAATACAAAGTCTTAAGGGGCTTCCACATGACTCACTTTAGCATTGTCCAATTGCCCATTAAACTCTACCGAGTGAAGCATCAGCATTGCGCTTCTGTCAAGCGTTATAACAATAGACATATATACATAGATACTTTATTAGAAGCCGTTTCTATGGACCGCGATGCGTCAGCCATTTTGGATAGGTCAAGAGCTGTCCATCAACACTTGTAAATTTACAGATACAAAAAGTCTATTGTCTTTTCCAGCCAACTTTCAGATTATCTGACTTTCCATAAACACTGGACATTATTTTAACTTATACAAAAAATCCTGACTTCGCTTCTAAAACAGGTTAATACATACACCGATCAGCCACAACATTAAAATCACCTGCCTAATAATGTGTAGGTCCCCCTCGTGCCGCCAAATCAGTGACAACCTGCATCTCAGAATGCTATTCTTCTCACCGTAGACTTTGTCAGTTCGAACCTGTTTGGCCATTCTCTGATGATTTCTCTCATCAACAAGGTATTTCTATCCGCAGAACTGGATGTTTTTTGTTTTTGGCACCCTTATGAGTAAATTCTAGAGACTGTTATGTGTGAAAATCCCAGTAGATCAGCAGTTACAGATATACTTAAATCAGCCCGTCTGGCACCATCAATCATGCCATGCTCCAAATCATTGAGATCACATTTTTCACCATTCTGATGGTTAATGTTAACATTAACTGAAGCTCCTTTCCAAATCTGCATGATTTTATGCACTGCTTCCACACAATTGGCTGATTAGATAATCACATGGATGATTGTTGGTGCCAGACGGGCTGGTTTGAGTATTTCTGTAACTGCTGATCTCCTGGGATTTACATGCACAACAGTCTCTAGAATTTACTCAGAATGATGCTAAAATCAAAAAACATCCAGTGAGCGACAGTTCTGCAGATGGAAATGGCTTGTTGATGAGAGAGTTCAACAGAGAATGGCCAGACTGGTTCGATTTGACAAAGTCTACAGTAACTAAGATAACCGCTCTGTACAATTGTTGGTGCTGTTTTGGCGGCACGAGGGGGAGCTACACAATATTAGGCAGGTGGTTTTAATGTTGTGGCTGATCTGTGTAAGTCTGTCTTTGCGATAACAGGTCCAACTCACTGTTGTGATTTTCACTGTCAAACTTTATGAAGAGATATTGAATGTTTTGTAATTTATATGTTTCCGTATATATTTTCAATAGTATTCAGAGACCTAACTAATTTAAATGCATCAAGAACACCCTCAATGTAAAGGAATCCTCTTTTTAGGCTACTTTATGCAATGAATGTATCAAAGCAATTTCCAAGACTGTTTTCTCTTCTCCAAATAAATGTTTTCAATGTTCAACGTGCACACCTTACGCTTTCTTGACAGGCAAAATTGTAAAATCGCCCCTTCATAATTCTATCTGCAAGGCTTGTCAAGTGGAGGTCAAAGCAGCAGGTTACATGGACACCAGAAAGTGGCTTATTGCGAGAAAGCGGGTTACTGTGAGAAAGTAGTGTTTCAGTTTACATGCACTGTGTAAGCGGCTTTCTCTTTACTCCAATATACATGCGGCTTGGTCAGTAAGCAGCCTTCTCCAGTGCAACGTAATTCTCCTGCGTGACATGTGTAAATAACAAACATGGCATCCGAGCAAGACTTCCCTATTTTATTTTCCATTGCTTCACTTAAATTCCAGATATTCCACAGTTGTTGCTGTGTTTTTCTTAATTTTCCATCGCAACATAATGGGGTTTCCCTCTTATGTTAAATTCTGGGATTCCCCATATGTAATTGAGAGCCTATACATGGACGTTAAAGAGTCAATATTTTACATTGCTCTGTATAAATGGGTATAGTTTATAGTGCACGTTCTTTTTCCCAATGTTGAATTATTTATGCTGCGTTGATATAATGTAGGACTAAAACCTATGGCGTCAGTTATCCGGTCTGTTCCACACAAATGCGCACTCTTTAAAAACCTGTAATACAGCAGCTAATGCGTTTAAATGACCACATAAGCGGTGTTCTCTAAGAAAAGCCTAGGTGTGTTAAACCACTTTCTCTTAATCCCTTAAATGGCATCTGGAAACCCTGGAAAACCTGTTTTTTTAAATGCACGTTAACTTGATCAATCAGTGGTGCGTTGATTCCCTAACACGAGTCAAATGGAAGCCCCTATAGGTACAGTGTTGCCACACCTTTTGAAAAATAATTTAATAAAAACTGCACTCAAAAAGAGCCAATTTATAGCCATATATATTTTACCATTAAGCCCACCCAAATCAAGTTTTATATGTTTTCTAACAGATAAGTGAATAGCCTTTTTCTAAACTGGGTATTAATTCTAAAGGCGTGGTCATATTTACCTTTGCATTGCGAAATTCCACGGGCGAAGAAGGATTGGCCAGACGTCAAGCACGTTTGAAACCAGCAAAAAACTAAACTCTGGAGAGTGACGTAAAAGGAAACTTTCCATTAAAATGATATCCTTGTCCATTGTGAATTTTCAATGTTGCTATGTACGAAGCACCGTCCACAGAGAGGTCACTACCAAACCAAACAACTCATATAGAGCTGTTCAGGTTATAGCCCAACAACCTGGAAGACTAATTCACCATAGGTTCCCTCTGGATTTTCCTATGGGTTTTTTTCTTAAATAAGGTCTGTGGTAAAGTTTACTTGGTGATTCATGGACGTTTTGTTCAACAACATAAATTACACACTTTCATACCTCAAACATGAATTTTGAAGTCGTATTGAATTGAATCTTTTTTTTTTTTTTTTTAACACATGATGGCTTCAAAAATAACATTTGAGGTATGATAGTGAATAGTTTATGTTGTAGAACAAACTGTCCACATATCGTCAAGTAATGTTTAGCATGTTTTTTCATAAGACTCATATTTTACTCAGAAGTTGAAAAACCCTATAATAAAAACCAATAGGAAAATCCTGAGGGAACCAATGGCGAATAAGACTTCCTGGTTCGCCTATCAAATTGATGTCATGGCTCTATTGGTCAACGCAAAATTCTTTGCCACCGGAAGTCCATCCAAATTCACGATCGCACAAATTCTCATTGAGATGACTGTATTTCGCCCGCGGAATTTCACCGTGCAAAGCTAAATGTGACTACGCCTTAAGACCAATCCTTCATCTAAACACTCTTGTTACTTTTTGTCATAAACTTTCATAAAAGTCCAGAGAGGGCTTATGGTGCATTCAAGTCACATTCGAATGATTGCATTTACAAGCCACCACTACCAGTTGGAAAATCTCTGGATTTTCTTTGAGCCCTGGCTTTCCGAGTTGGGGGCACGTTGATTAAAGAATCATGGTGGAAGCGAATTCTTATTCTTAATAATTGTCAATGAAACTAAACTGTCAATGATGAATAGCAATAAAGCTGGCCAGAAAATATGACTCATTTAGCTGGTTTACAAGGCAACAGGAGTGTGCATTAAAACGACATTTCCCATTATTATAATACACGTCTTTGCACTTCATTTTGTTGCACTGGTGGTAAAAAAAGCTTCCTGTCTTTGCAAAATGGATAAATTATTTCCAACTAAAATGACTTGACATATGTCACGTTGTATATACAACTTCCAACCTTATAATTACAAACTTTCTAGGAGGACTTGAATGCAGTATTATTAGGAACAATGGGGATAAATGGTAGAGTACTTGTAAGGCCACATGACAAAAAAAGGTACATTTATGCATTATAAATATATGCAGATCCTCATGAAATCTTTTCAAATACAGAATATTGCTTTTAAATATATTTCAAAATAAGTAGGCTTATAGGGTACATTATGTGTGATTAAAAAGGTCCCTTACCCTATACTTACGATAGAAATGTATAGAAAATTCCATAAATTTTTCAGAGATAGACATCACAAGTTCCCTGATATTTCCAGGTTTTCACTGGCCATTGGAACACTGCAGGTAAATATAATGATATAAAGCAGACTTACTGTCATAGATAAAGCGCACATTTTCTTCATGTGCTTGTGTGAAAATTTCTCCTGTATTCGTTGGTGAGCGAGGGCTGGAAGTCCTCTTGTATGTGTGCATTCTAGGAGTAGAAGAGCTGGAAGAGACATAGAAACCATTTAAAGGGATAGTTCACCCAGAAATGAAAATTCTCTACTTATTTACTCACCTCCATGCCATCCCAGATGTGAAAGTATGACTTCCTTCTTAAAAACACAAATGAAGATTTTTAGAAGAATATTTCAGCTCTGTTGGTCCATACAATGCAAAGTAAATGGTGAACAGAACTTTTAAGCTCCAAAAGCACATAAAGGCAGCATAGTAATACACATGATGGTGGTTAGATCCATATCTTTTGAAGCAATCAAATCAGTTTTGGGTGAGAACAGACCAAATTTTAACATCAGTAGTCTCATTGATGATCATGATTTCAAGCTCGATCACACATCCTAGCATCATCTAGTTCTCTGTGCATGCGTCAATCACTAGTAAAAGTAATCGAGCTTGAAATCATGATTGTGCAAAGAAAGACAAGATATCAAGTGAAATAGGAGAGTTACACTTGGATTGCTTCAGAAGACATGGATTAAACCACTGGAGTCTTATGGATTACTTTTATGCTGCATGTATGTTCTTTTTGAAGTTTCAAAGTTCTGGTCACCATTCATTGCATTGTATGGACCAACAGAGCTGAAATATTTAGAAAATCTTCATTTGTGTTCAGCAGAAGAAATTCATATACATCTGGCATGGAATAAGAGTGTGAAAATTATGAGAGAATTTAATTTTTGGGTGAACTGTCCCTTTAAAATGATTGCAACGAGATGCAGGTTTGGACACACCTACTCGTTCTTTATTATTACTATTTTCCACATTTTAGAATAAAACTGTGAAATAACACAAATGGAAGCATGGGGATTATATAGTGACCAGAAAATGTTAAACAAATCAAAATGATCTATATTTTAGCTTCTTCACTCTGGTCATTTTCTCAGCCAACTTCATGAGGTACATCCTGAAATGCTTTTTAAACAGTATTAAACAGCATTTTTATGTATGCTGGACACTTACTGGTTGTGTTTCCTCCACTAACCAGTTCAGCAATTCATTTGTAGGATCAATATTTGTTTTATATTTATCTACAAAACTAACTTCAAGCATTTAGGCACAAGCATCTAGATCAAAAGGTTTTTCTTAATAAATTCAGTCAAGCGTGTCTAAAGCTTTAACTGGTAGTGTGTGCTAAAATATAATAAATCAAATATGGATTTTGAGTTGGGTGTAAAGACTAAAGTATCACTGTATCTTATGGGCTATATTTACTTTTCAATACTCACCTAGTCATTCTGTTTATGTCACTTGCCTCACAATCTTAATATGAGGATCAACAGAGTAGTTTGTCTGTTCTTCAACGTGTTTTCTATGGAAAGACAAAATCATCAAAGGACATTTGAATAAAGGGCATAATCAACAAAAACTAAAACTGAATACTAAATCCACGGTATGCAAAGATTAATAGCTGGTATAATGAGATAAATCGTATCAGTTCAATACAGCTGCAGCATCAATGAATGAAATAAATCAGTAATATTGACGTGTGCATTTGACATTAGTAAAACACAGAGCTATAGTTCTGGTAGGACAGAGAGACGACATAAGGTTAATCAAGGAACATAAATAGTGTCTTTGTGTTTGTTATTGTTTACATGTCGTCTGTTAGCATTGTGTTTTCATAGTGGAAAACTGATTCCGACTGAACAAGCAGACCGAGCATGTACACCGCGGATGCACTGCGACAGATTGAGAATAAATGTCGTAGAGAATCAAACCTGTCTGTATGTTTTTCTTTCTTCTGTTATCTGTGTATTCAGGCCTGACTCGGCCGAAACGTTTCTAATGCCAACCAATTATTTCCGGATCAGCTGAACAAACTGAGAGAAGTGCGCGTGCGCGCAGAGAATATTTCTTTACATTTAGATGACACGCAGTTTTTTTTATCAAGCAATTTAGCCTGTTAAAATGTATGGCCATAGTCATTATAATTGTAAAAATAATTGTAATAATTAGTCTAATCACTATGCAACTGTATGTTTCAGCCAAATTTTAGACTACAGCCTATTTATTTAATTGAATTTAATTGCAACAATAAATCTGGTAACTTGGTTTTAGCCACTACTGTAATAAAAAAATAAAAACATAAAGAAATAAAACAAACTAAACGATGGGAAGATTCGGGAAACTTAGGGGCATTTGTACATACATAATGATATTATTCTGAAAAAAAAAAATGCTATAGTTAAAAAAACAAAAAAACAAAAAACAATCATTAGTTATCCTTAAAGGGTTCAAGGTTCACACAAAAATTTTTTTCTCATAATTTACTCACCCTCATGCCATCCCAGATTTGTATTACTTTCTTTCTTCTGAAGAACACAAATGAAGATTTATAGAAGAATATTTCAGCTCTGTAGGTCCTCAATGCAATTGAATGGTGACCATTTGAAGCTCCAAAAAACACATAAATGCAGCATCAAAATAATCCATGTGACTCCAGTGTTTAATCCATATCTTCAGAAGCGATATGATTGTTGTATGTGAGAAACAAATCAATTAATTTGTTTACTATTAATTAACCTCCCTGCCCTGTACATGGCAATATGCACAAAATTTGTGAATCACAAAAAACAAAAGAAGAAGAATGTGAAAGTGGAGATTTATAGTAAAAAACGACTTCAATATTGATCTGTTTTTCACCCATACCTATCATATCACTTCTGGAGACATGGATTATACATCTGGAGTTGTGTTGATCACTTTTATGCTGCCTTTATCTCCTTTTTGGACCTTCATTAGTTCTGGTCACCATTTCACTTTCATTAAATGGATCTACAGAGCTGAAATATTCTACTAAAAAATCTTTGTTTGTGTTCAGCAAACGAAAGAAAGTCATACACATCTGGGATGGCATGAGGGTGAGTAAATGATGAGAGAATTTTCATTTTGGGTCAACTATCCCTTTAACATATACGGTAAAATAATTATTATATATATATATATATATATATATATATATATATATATATATATATATATATGTAAACATGTATATTTTTTGGATGTAAAAAGTATATTTTTACCATATAATTAATGGAAAAAATGTGTATTATGTTTAACAAGAGAATACGTCTACTTTTGTACGGTAAACTATTGTTAAAATTACAGTGAAAAACAATTATTGGGCATTCCCAGAAGTGATCCATTCAATTTCATTGTATTTTATATTTCTTCTTATTTTCAATATCAATTTGGTATGTTGTGGTGTTCTGTGTTTTATTTTATGTTGTTTAGTTAATGTTTATTGCATTTTTTTAGTGTCACATGTTACCCTGTTGGTGTTTTTTGTTTGTGTGAGTAACACTGTAATTACTATGGTGATTAACAATACATTTAAAAGTGAAAAGCAGACTTTTATAGTTCCAGAAGGTTAGTAAATCAAGTTCATATAATGTAATAATATAAACGGTAGTGAACAGTAAAATATACATGCATAAAAATTAAATCCCTTAAAGTCTGAAACATGGTTATTGTATTTTTTATGGTTCATTTCTGGACACCACAGCTGTCAGTACTTACATTTACATTTATGCATTTGGCAGACGCTTTTATCCAAAGCGACTTACAGTGCACTTATTACAGGGACAATCCCCCTTAGAGCAACCTGGAGTTAAGTGCCTTGCTCAAGGACACAATGGTGGTGGCCGTGGGGATCAAACCAGCAACCTTATGATTACCAGTTATGTGCTTTAGCCCACTACGCCATCACCACTCTACTTTATCATACATTTTTTACGCTAAAAAGTTTATGCACATTTTGCCCCCCAGTTTTTTAGCTTAATGCAAAAAATATCATTATAATATTCTAATTACTGCAATGTAAAACAACGCTATTATTTTTTTAAGTATTTATACATCATAGTAGTACTACCATGGTGCTTTCATTTTCACTGGTTTTAATTAGAATCATTGTACTAGAGCATCTTTTTGACTGCAATAACATAAAAACACATCAGTGTTACGGTAATGAGAATCATCGTTAAAAAGAATTGGAATAGTAAAAGTAATTAATGTTAATTAAATCTGCGAAATAAAGTGTCTTTAAATGTTCTGAAAAGAAATGTAGGATTCAGTTTACTTCATGCAAAATATAATGACATCTTGTTTGTGTTGATTTGGGTTAAATACAGTATGTACAGGACATTTTCTTGACATGTTTTGTGAGAATCACCCATTGATTGCTGTGTAAATTGTTTTGACAGAACTGAACTTTGAAATAGAGCTGATCACAAATGGATTGTACATTTCAGGGACTGAATCTGCATTATTATTCAAATGTAATGATGTAATGGTTTATGGTCTATCACAAAACTTATGTTGAATTCTGTTCTATTTTTTTCTATCATTCCAATTGGAATTTCAGTTCAACGTCCTGTGCGACTTGGCCAGTATTGCCCAACCCTAAACCACATTCCAGTTATGCATACAGTATATGCAAAGGAATGTCCCATGTTAACCCTTCATAGTTGTGGAGCACTCTATTTTTAATGTTGTTGCTGCATTAAATTTACACTTGGGTCCTCCATCCATCCGTTCATAATAAACTGTAGATAAGTCATTTTTATAATATTCATAGCACAGAGACGATTCAAAATGTCTTGTTATTTGTATAAAAAGCAGCTTTATTTATGAAAACATTGTAAAAAATAAGTGAAAGATAAGACTTTAACAAGAGACATTTAAAATGTCAGTAGTGCCTTTACTTTCAACAATAATGCACTAACACACAGTCTTTCTTCATATGCAAGTCAGATGGCAGATTATCTTTCCAATGTGTTCTCCTGCTGCCCAGCAGACAGGAAACACAAAGTTGTGCCAAACTAGGTCCGTGTAACACATCCCCAAAATGGTTCCATTCTGCTATGTGCTTAACTCATCAAGCATTGCTTTGCATCAACTGGACTTTATCACTTTTAATATAATAGATGACTTTTCTATTCTAAAACAGAATTGTGAAAATAATATTAATTGTGAGCATGTCAAGGGGACCCCTGGTATACGATAAATGCTGCAGAGAATCCAAAGCGAAAATGAACACAGGTGAAATGGCACAACTGGGCTGCATGTCAATATTCGAAAGAAAACATCTATTGGTCTTCATAATCTTTTTTCAAAACAAAATAACTTGCTCCATCTCCAAAACAAATCCTTTTTACTTTTCAATTCCTCCTCTTGAACAACCTGACTCCATTCTGGTATGTAACATCCATTTTTCACTCTCCAAGTCCTAATGGATAAAATTCCGTCCCATCCTACATTTTATTTGAATATCCAGTTTCCCTCAGAAATACGCCAGATTACGAAAGTAAAATCTTTCACGTTCATTTTAAAATCAATCTTAGGTGTGTGGTTTGGTGTTTTTCCTGTAACCTTATACTGCAAACTGCAATCCATGTGTCAAAAAAGAACTAAAATTAAAGAACAGATAAACAAAGCTCAAAAGAGTGATTTGAATGTCCTTTAAAAGTTGAACTGGTAATCGTCCCTCAAACACAGCCTGTTTCGAACAGTTTGACCAGTTCTTTGCAGTCTGGGTCAATGAGGTCTGCGGGTTTCTCCCCATTTTCATTCTCTGCCTCTATACTGGCACCCAGAGAAAGAAGGTACCTATTGGAAAAAATGACATTGCATACATTAACACAACTAATTTATCAAACAAGTCCGCTAATGTACCCACATGGTATGATTTCCAAAGAAAACTAAAATAAAAGCTATTAACAGCTATTTGTTCCAAAACCTCATAGACAGTATTTTAAGGTATCATTGGTATGCATCCAACACCAACATTGCAAGCATTATTATGCTGTCTTTATTAGTTTGGCCAAATTATAAAGCAGTATCGCATGTTCCCTTAAACCCAGAATCTACTGCCACAAGCTCAGATGAAGTGTGAGAAATGTCAACTATAAACACATTTCATACAAAAGTGGAGATAAAAGCTGTTATATTTTAAACTATTCAAAAGTTGAACAAATATGAAATATACCCAGTACTTGTGTATGCTATGCTTATTAAAGCGCTGTTAGCTTAGCAACATACTAACATTAAACTACTGCGAGTCAAAAAAGTTTACCCAATATCTTGCCAAATATTTGTGTGCGCTATGTTTTTTAAGCTTTAAATAACATCAATATCACACCATTAGCTTAGCAACATGCTAATGTCAAAATTGGTTACTTTTGAGGTTCTTCCAATTAGAATGCTGCTTTAGAAGTGAGATGTCTATGTAGGCAGTAGACATCAAGGTAGCTCAATAGGTTTTGGAATAGACTCTTTGGAAAGTTTTCCAGAAATATCGATATTTGTAAGTGTGTTTGAATTTTCTCTCACTGTGCAATCTCAGGGAATCCATCGCTGCACGCAATGTGCAGTGGTGTCCAGCCATTCTCATCCCTCTGATGAACATCAGCTCCATACTTTATTAAGAGCTTCACACACTCCAAGTTCCCAGAGAGCACTGCTTCATGGAGCGCTGCCATTCCTGGGAAAAAGACAGATTTTGTTAGGGTGTGGAGCAAATATCTCTTCTCAGACAGCACTGAGATTAAAATCGCCCACATTTTCTGGAAAATAAAGCAGACTCCAGACAGATCCCATAAGCTTTAGCTATTTATCTCCAAGCAGAGTTTTCAGACACATCAAGTTTATATTTTCAAGGTGAAGTGTGTAATTTATGTGCCAAAATGGTAAAAATTATGATTTTCACATCTGTTTACAAAACAGTCCCCCATCTTCCATTGGTGGGGTAGTCCCACCAAAAGAAATCTGACATACCTGGAGGGAGCTATCCGTTAGCATTCCAATATATCTCAATGAAAGTTGTTCAGCTTCATGGGCACTCAATCTACAATCCATTAAACTTGAAAAGTCATCATTTCCAACTTCCTATTTGGAAAAGTGCAGTGGAACGCCACTCGAAGTCGGACTTCCAACTCGGAAACTCGTGCGAAAAATCCTTTGCTCTGATTTCGCTTAGATGCAAGTGCATTACGTCATGCAAGAATGTGGGCAGGTTTGAAGTCAATGATATTCACTTTTAAGCAAATAAAACCATCAATGAGTCAACGTTCCTATATTATTTGATAATAAAACATGTTTAGCAAACATTTGCAAAGACAGGTGTGTTAAATACAGAACATTACACTCTCTATTGATAATCATAGGCTATGACTGTGGAACAAATGCTAGCAATACATAGTATCATTTATTCTCAGCAATTTGATTGCCAGGAACCTTCTCTGTCCTCAAGTGAACACCTGCTAAGCTAACAGGAGCATTGCAGTTATGTTTACTTATACAAAATCTTCCGATCTTCTGTCAATGGAACGGATGGATGGTGAAATGCTCAAGGAGGACATCCCCGGTTTATAATATAAAATGTCCCTTTTTGGGGCAATCGGGGCAATGCAACGTTTCAGGGGTAACCCTGTTCTGTATTAGAGTGCTCCAAATGCTCTATAAGTCTAGTTCAGGGGTATTCAATTAAAGTTTCAAGAGGACCGATCTCTACATTTCCTTTCCAGCAAAGGTCCGAAAATTATAACTTGCACAGTGTCAGCAGTCAGTGTGGCTTTGAAATTATTATTATTATTAATATTTATTTTGTTTTTTGTTTTCGTTAAATAGTTATTATAATTTTCCACATTGGCAGCAATATTACTTTGTGAAAGAAAAAAAAACGTAAACAGTCAAAGTAATCTCTTCAAAGCAGAGATGAGGACACTTGCCCAGAGACAAAGCCAGAGCAGTGGGGTGTGAGGAATCTTTTCTACTAAAAGATTAGGCTAATAGATTTCATAGAGTTCATTAGTCGAGGGCACTTGGATATTAATCTTACAAGATAAGATCAATAGTTTTTTTCAAGCTTGGTGACAGCAGTCCAGTTATTGTGTTTGAATATTATAACATTCTCAATATTTATTTTTAATTATTAGAAAATATAGGTATATAGGGTTCATTGAGAGAAAATTTAGAAAATATAAAAGTCTAAATCGACAATTTTTATATTTCCCTAAAGTGAGAATCTTATAACAATAAACTAACAAATTACATCGTAAAAAATACTGTTTGCTTAAGTAATGGCTGACTATGAAATAATGGGAAATTAGAGGCCAAGGACTCTACTAACAGGCTAACTAATCATTTATATTAATTATAACTATTTAATACAAATGTCAATTTTTTTTAATAAAAAAACAGTTTTTCATGAAAGGCACGTAACATGCAAAATAATAAAGCTAAATCTAGAGGTAAAAAGAGGTTAGTCTAAAAAGGTGACATGTGAACTATTCCTGTCACAAACCTGCTTTAGCTGAACCATCCGAGTCATTTTTCAGACAGATGAAAATAGATTCACTTTGTTTTATTCTCATTTTCTGCAGTGTGTTTTAGGGAAAGTTGTCTGTCTCCATCTACATTGTTGCAAACCATGTCTCTGCTGCTGTTATTAAAATAACTCTGGAACTCTATGTAGCCTAATCAGGCTTTATGCAACACCTCGTGTATATGGTGAGGGAGAGAGGCAACACACAAAGAATAGGAAATGAATCAACAATATGATATAGCCCTGATCCCCCCCTGAGTGTGTGTGCTGTGTATAGCGCCATAGTTTTGATGCACTGTGCACTGTTGTCATTATCTCATGGTTTGGATGGAACCAAGCTGCTAATTGGTGACCGCGGGTCTATTTCATGCTGTTAAGAGACCTCAAAAAGTTGTTGAAATAAAAACTCTACCATAATAATTAAGTTTTTCCTTTTTTTCCCCTTACAGTTTTTTTTTCCGCTTGTTTTGGTCAGAATACACAACTACTTTTGAAAGGGCATTAATGGAGAAACATGTTTTTGACCTACAAAGTGGTGTAGTTATGTTATATATAATTAGGGGCTAACTACTCATGCTAACTTGCCAAACCTTCACCCCCTGGTTCCACCCCAAACACGCTATTGGTTGAGCCAAGTTCATTTGTCGGACTGCTCAAACAAACAGATAAATATTTTGAATATGCCACCAAGTCGACGTGTTTACACTCTTTAAGAAAATCAACCAATTACTGTTTCAACATCAAATTTCACACTTCATCTTTAAACATTATGTTGAATAATGATTATTTTTTATCAGTCTGTATGCATACAAGGTGAGTTTCACTCACCAGAATGGAAGAGAGTGTCCAGACGTACTTTCCTCGCCCTCAAAAACCGACCAATCTGTTCTAGCTCACTGTGCCGGATTAAATCCTGGAATACAACATCATTCGTGAAGCGCACTGCCCGGGCGGGCTTGAGTGCTACAGTAGGAGTATACTGTACACTTGTCCTGGGAGAGCTATTATGCCTTGCTGCCTTACCGTTGACAGAGGTGTAAGTGAAGGTGGGCTTGTATGCAGGTGTGTAAGATGGTGGGGTGTAGTATGATGTAGTACTGAGTGAAGTAGGGCTGTATTTGGTGGAACTGAAGATGCTGGGTGAGTATGAGCTGCTTGAGTAAAGTGAAGGTGTGTAATGAGGGACAGTGTAGTGTGAGTGTGTGTTTGAGCGTGTGTACTGTGACACCGGGTACTGGTAGCTGTACTTCATTCCCGCAGACGCCACGGCTTTGCCTCCCCCTCGGCTCTGGGCTCAAGAGGAGGACAAAGAAATTAAAAAACTCGAGTTGATCTCCACAAGAGTAAAATCCTTATTTGGCGTCTTGAACCTTTGCAGAGTGGGGTCACACTTTCTTCAGCAGTTTTCGAAAAGCCAGAATTCACTTCAAGTCCAGAATATTTTTCAATCTTCAAGAGGCAACGGTTTCTTCTTTGGGGATCTTTTTTGTATATTCTCTTGATAAGTTTGGTTAATTTATTCGTCCCATCAATTGCTTCATCAACTTTATTGCACGCAGTCTTCACATTGTGTACTCTTCTGGTAGTCCAGGATGAAGCAGGTCCCTATATACCCTTTATAGGGTTATTTTGGGGAGGTCATCCCTTGTATCGAGTGACATCGGCCCAGCAGCAAGTGGCTGCAATGTGACCCCTCCCACTGTACTTTCACATGCTTGTCAACCTTTGACCGTCCCTCAAAATAAAAATCTATGGCTATGTAGAACCGCATACTACCCTACAATTATTACTATTCCTGGAGTATAAAGTATTCTGTATGCATTGAATACCCGGATGACTTAGAACATGTGTCAAAATGTGTAGTATTCAACACAGTACACTGCACAGCATACTGTATCCCACAATGCAATTCACTTCACAGATTTACAGCCATGGTCTTTAACATAATTTTTGACAACGAAACCCTGTGTTTTGTATATTACTTTACAGAGATAAGGTTTGTAAGTGATATTATCACACTACAATCATGTTAACATGAAATGCTTATTTCTTGTGGCTATATTTCATGGCTTGGTACCGATGACACATAGGCTACCAAGTTTTATAAAGATACGCCAATACGTCTGTAAAATACCCTTTAAAAAATCTAGAAATTTGGAAAACTTGCCACAAATTTGCCAGTCATTTTTTTCACATGTAAGTGAGCTTGTGATTTGCCACAAATTACTGCTAGATGTTTGCAACTCTTTGTTGATAATAAACCTGCAGCAAACCTTTGGCAACAATGGACAATTTGCTGCTATTGGCAAACACTTCTATGGCAAACCTGTGGTAACAATGAAGTGTTTGTCACAAAGCTCATTTGCATGTGAAAATAATAAGTGGCAAATAAGTTGCAGCAAGTTTTCCACAGTGGTTTGCAAGAACTCTCGATTTTTGTAAGGGAAAATTAAAAATGGCTGATGCCCAATATGGCCGATAATAATATTGGTTATAAATCGACACTGTGGGTGCTTCTCATTTCTGAAATTATGCATAATTATTTCATTCTCTTGCTTTCTTTCCTCGCTTCCCAGCTCCTTCCTCTTAGGAAACGAGGAAAGGATGCAAGGAATGGAAAGGATATGAGGACAGAGGCAAACGAAGCATGATGCATTTGTAAAATGGAATTTCCTGCTCACTAACGAGTCACTTCAAAGCACCGTCTCTGAGCAGCTGCTTTACCTTGGAGCACTTTCCGTTATGTTGTTGAAAATTGATGTCAATATAAGTCAAGATGCACTGTTGAAGTATGTGACAACTATTGTTAATTTAAAGTGCAAAGGAGGAACATGAAGTGAAGAGGGAAGAGAGTTAATGCATGCTTCAGATGCTTAGACAAAAAAGTTTTCTGCATAGGATGCTTGGGTGCTTCCTCGTTCAAGCTTCAACAGGAAGCTTACTCTGTCCTCACCTCTTTATGGTGCATTTAGAGAATTGATATATCCTTCATGATGGCGGACTTTGATCGTTTTCCAGGTCACAGACTTGAGGATGGAGGAGCAAGGAAACAAGGATACACAATTTAGGAAATGAGAAGCACCCTGCATGCCCCAAGGAATCTAAAAATGTATCTAAATTCTTTGGCCAAATTATTCAGAAGTTAAAAGCAAAAATAGCCTTTTTTTTACCAGTGGGTGGTAGTGTGTTGAAACTGCTCAGGTGCACTCAGGGCATGATGGCAAATACATACACTAAGTTTCATTTCCAAACGCCAAAGCATTTCCAAGAAACAGCTTAACAGCCTCTTTGGCATGCTTGCATTGAATTCATTGGAGCACTACATGAGAACAATTTGGTCTATGAAAAAGCTTGAAACTTTTTGTCATTAGTGTCCCTAGATAATATACGGCAAATTTCATGCAAATTCAACGTACGGCCAAGGAGAAGATCCTTGGTAAAAAAAAAGTAATTTTTTCAGAAAATTCTAATTGTACACTTTTCACTTTCAACATGATTGATAAGGTTATGTTATTGGCAAATAATGGTTTCACTAACTATTTTAAAGAATTTTTAAGCAGAGTATTCAGTAAACAATAAGCTAGCATTCCATTCCGAACAAAGCCCATGGCAGCACGAATGAATGTTTTCTAATAACTAGGGTCTCTTTCAAAAAACTTGGACAATATGTGTTTACTGAAGTAATGAGCTCATCCTCGATGGCGTGATTGAACACATGAGCAACAGCTGAAGGAATAAAAGTGTTTTGATGAGTGCTTCACTTTAAAGCCCGGAAGAGACATGTGATCTTACTATGACATTTCAAAGTGCAATAAATCATGTTCATGTTGATCAGTAGGTTTTGGACTGTCACAGCTTACAGTGTGACTGTCATACACTGTGTTCAGAAGTGTCTAAGATATTTACTTATTTTAGTTATTTAAGTTACTTTCATTAAATGTGTAGTGTGTAATTGTTCCAAAGTTCAAATTTAGCAGCCGGTAAGAAGTTTTCCTAAAAGTTCACCCCGGCGAGCTGTTACGAACCACCGAAACAAACTCAAAAACACTTTCTTTTTTCTTCGATTTCATATGAAGTATATCTGGGCCTTGAAGTGCAGTGCTATGCAGTATGCCATACACATAAAGTCTTGTCCAATCTGTAAATATTTCACCTGGAAACTGGAGCTCATATGTGCCCATACATTCAACATCACTTCCAGATTTGGCCACTGGGGGCAGTGCTTCAAATTTCAGTAAACACAGACCCAAGGACGGATTAAGAACTGAGAGGTACATGGGCCGTTACACCATGGAGGCCCCCCAAGTCGTGACTACGTTCACCTTTATGCGCTACCAGACGATTGGAAGATTTGGTTGGATTTTTCAAATTGATGGAAGAAAAGTTTGGAGAAATGTCTTACATGGCCAGTTATATGTACTATATGTGTTATATTATTATTTATTTATGAACTGATCCAAAATCTTGCATTTTTAATAGGGATGTGCAGGGTATTCAAATACCAAAATCACTATTCAGTTATTCTGCACATGTTTAGAGGTCTTCAAACTGATCTGAGTCCAATTGCACCCAACAAACCTACAGGTTCTGGGCCAGGGTGAGTTATGGGCTCTTCAAATGTGCATCAAGGCCATGTAAATACACACTGGACGGACGTCTTTGAGCACTGTGGCACAACTCACTAAGTTTTCTATGTATTATGCTATTTAGGCTCATAGCTCACTGTATACATTATTCCCTGCTAATCTGAGATTGTGTTTGACAGATTCATGGCAATAAACGTTCCTTATTCCAGACAAATAATGGAATAACCATTTGTGAACTCTTGTGGTTAACCAAATATTACAAAAGGTTACTGCGCACATATTTAGGGCAATAAGCTTTATCATTAAACATTAAATGCATGCATGACTTAAACATTTTATAGTCCTCTGTAATGTTGCACGAATTCTGTCGCTTATATGAATTTAAACCATCTGAATTGTACACAGCCAGGGTAAACTGCACATTATCTTTGTGTTTGAAACACTGATATATATTATATATCAGTGGTTTGGAAGCATTAAGTAAATCAGATGCATTTCTCTGTAGTCCTCTTAGTAAACGCACTGCTCCTGAGAGACGTAGATTCTTTTAACGCGCATTCGAGTGTCTGTGCTCGCCCTGCTGTAGTCCAGCACGCATTCGGCTGAACAAATGGTATTGACATAAGGCTGACATTTACGTGGATTTATAATAGATATATCAAAATAAATAAATATATGCTTTAGAGACCTGGGCCCTTTGGGTTTAGAGGCCCCTGAGCAACTGCCCAATCGGCCCGGTGGTTAATCCGTCCCTGCACAGACCGATTTCACCAGCAGAAATGTCGACCTCCTGTTGACAAATTTACAGGGTGCTCAGCCTAACTAGAAACCACACACAGTTGACAAGTGATCCAAGCTTAATTTTCCATCTAAATCAGAGATTATATCCCTATCAGCTACAACCAAGATGAGCAAGAGGACATTATATTGGTCGCTTGGTCTCTATTTCTCCTGTGCTGTTAGCTTTGCCTACAGTGGAATCTCATTGGTCCTTACTTTGCAAAACTTTGATTGTGTAGTTTCACACAACATTTTTGCTTGTGGACAGATAAAGCACTGCCAGGGCATTGATGCTGTCTAGTGTTGGCTCATAGGGGTTTAAATCAGAGCTGCTAAATTTACCCCTCCCTCAGTATTGCACCAATAGCAAGGTTTTATTTTGCAGGCTCACAAAAATAAAACTCTTTTCTATTTCAGTTGGATCGCAGGCGTGTGGCTTGATGGAATAAAGCTAACACAAGCTGCTTTAGTCTGCCTACTGTCATGAGGAATTTGTGAAGCAGTTGCTAATAAAGATGAACATTTGTATTTATTTTATGTGTGTATTATTTATTGTAATAGTGTTGGGTAGTTTACTTCTGAAATGTAATATGGTAGTGATTACAAATTACCAAAATTTGTAATCTTAAAAATTTTAATTAGTAAAGTATTGTTTTAGATTACAACTATTAGTAATATGATTACTTTTGGATTACTTTTTGCAAGTTTCAATTTGCACTCAAGAATTCAATCAGCAATTTTCTTGTTGTCAGTCCCTGACCTCTTTTTAAAATCAAGACTGATAATATGTAATCCATAAAAAATCCAATCCGATTATCCACATTTAAAATATATTGTAATCTTATTTCAAGTACTTGATTTTTTTAATCTGATTACATAATGCAGATGCACGTAGTCCATTACTAACCAACACTGTTAATGAGTTATATATTTTAGAGAATTGCTACCTTTGTCTTTGTGCCTTATAAATTACTTAAAAGAAAAAGTTTACAATTTAATCATGATGAGGATAAAAAAAAATGCAGTCCAAGCATCCCAAGTCTTCTAAAATCAAATGATAGCTCTGTGTAAGAAACAGGCTGAGTGTGATTTTTTAAAGTCAGTTTTCACTGAAAATCTGATTTGAAGTTCTGCATATTCATATTAACCCTCCTCTGGTCTATGGTCATTTTTGACCAGAATCACTTTTGGGCATGATTCAATAAGTCTTAGTGATCAGAATAAAAAAAGCGACACCTTTTATCTTTGCGGTCAAAAGTGATCGACCAATGTGATTGAAAATTAATCGAAAAGACCATAAAACAGAGCATTTTTAAAAATTTGTCAAATACAATAAATAAATCAGCCACAATGCAAAAGAAAATACAGCAATTAAAGAGTGCAAAACTTAAACACACACTTACACACACAAAAATGAACTGGTGAGACTATAACACAGAGCATTTTTTTATATTTGTAAAATAAAACCAATGACACACCCACAATGCAACACACACACACACACACACACACACACACACACACACACACACACACACACACACACACAGGTGAAATTGAGTCCTTTTTGGAACTTGGCAGCCCCTGGTTATATGTGTTTTCATTGCATGAAAAAGACCAGTGTCCACAATCTGTGCTCCACAGATTAAATAAAGTCATACGGGCTTGAAACAACATGAAGGTGAGTAAATGATCACATGATTTAAATTGTTGGGTAAACTATTCCTTTAAGTAAGCCCTGTGCATCAGCAAATCAATGGCACCAATTTTTTTTATACCTATAACATTAAATTTCAACCAATGTGAACTTCCAAATGTCCAGCCCCCCTTTTTTCAACCAAAAAAATAATTCATTAAATTCTTTTGAAATACATCATAATGTTATTAACGTAAGTGCTTTCTTGACCTTGTTTAGGGCCTTGAAAAGGTCAGATTCATGTACGTGCCTGCAGTCACATAGCTGCTCAGTGGTATGAGGAGTCAGTTGCGTCTTTTCACCATGCGCTGATCCTTAGGCCCGACCCAAACCACTGCAGCTGTCCTCTCATGAGCGCACGGACCTCCAAGAGTGCCTGGGCTGGTTCCATCTAAGGCCTTGGTTTCAGGCTCCAACATTTCACAGAAGGTGTTGTCAAGCCAAGAGAAATAGCAAGGACATAATCCACTGGCTCTCTTCTAAACAGCTTGTATTATCAGCACTACTGTGACCTTAACAGGACACGACCAGCACGCACTAGCATCACGCAGGTATAGGGATGTTTTCATGTCGATACTTTCAGCATTAAAAATTAAAGTATTGTAGATGATTTCTCTTTATTTACATGTATTTTAACAAGAATTGTACATTTTTCAGATATACAATGAAAAATGTATGAAACACTAAGTAGGTCCCTCTTTAGCCTCTGATAATTTTGGGTTTGGGCCAGATTTTAAATGAAAAATGACACCAACTAGTCAAATAGCGCGGCCTCATTTAGAGCATTCACATGCAAGGCAAAACTATTGAACCGCTCTGAAAGTAATTAGGTTTCATCCAAAGCTGACAGAAACCAAAAGTGATTGGGACATGACAATGAAAACAGCACAAATAAAGAGATAAGTGCAGTCCTCCTCGAGCTATTCTTTCTTCAGTATAGCTTCGTTCACACAGGCTGACTCAAATCCATTTAGGTTTTTGTAGTCTGAACAGGACAAAAACACAAAAAAATCTGATTCCATGAAGCCTGATTAAGAAAAATAATTTTTTTCTTAATGCGTCTCTGCCTGAACGGTCAGATCTGATTTTTATGTCTTTCTTTATTCGTTGTGCACGATGGGTTGTTTTTCCTCGAGGAGACATGTACTGCGATCCAAATTGCATCGACGATGCCTTCACAGGGAACTTCGAATGGAAACAAATAATGATGACCATGCTGTTTGATCGATACAAGAACATTTTCAATAAAAAAATGACTTAAAATTAGGTATTGAATGATGCACATGAATACGGGACACTTCGCTACCCGCTAAAATACAGGACAATGGGCGTCCAGTATGGGATAAAATACAAGACAAATTGGCTAAAAACTGGAGCGGGATCAATTTTGAGTTGGAGGGTCCATCATGTTCTGGGGCGGTGTGTCACAGCATCATCTGACTGAGCTTGTTGTCATTGCAGGCAATCTCAACATTGTGCATTACAGGGAAGATATCCTCCTCCCTCATGTGTTACCCTTCCTGCAGGCTCATCCTGACATGACCCTCCAGCATGACGATGTCTCTGGCCATACTGTTGTTCTATTTGTGATTTCCTGCAAGACAGGAATGTCAGTGTTCTGCCATGGCCAGCGTAGAGCCCAGATCATAATCCCATTGAACACATCTGGGACCCGTTGGATCGGAGTCCCAGAAATGTCCAGGAACTTGCAAGTGTCTTGGTGGCAGATTGGGGTAACATCTCACAGCACGAACTGGCAAATCTGGTGCAGTCCATGAGGAGGAGATGCACTGCAGTACTTAATGCAGCTGGTGGCTACACCATATACTGACTGTTACTTTTGAGATGCTGATGCCCCCTTTGTTCAGGGACACATTATTCAATTTCTGTTAGTCACGTGTCTGTAAAACTTGTTCAGTGTGAACAAAGCCTATGGGCCGAAAGGCACCCCGTACAGCAGTGGTTCTCAACCATTGTACGGGGCTCACTTGGAGGGGCCTCAAGAGGGCTGCCAAAGGGGGTCACAAGATGTTTTAAATCCAGTGTTTGAATTGAAAAAAAAATTATAATGGACTATAAAGATAATGGACTATGTCAGAATAATACAAAAAAAGTGTAGTTTTTGTTTATAGTATTATAGTTTTGAACCATTACCTTAAATCTAATTAACCCTAAACTAACCCTAACTTAACTTGAAACCCCCCCATTTTCTTAATGATAAGAAATTCACAGTGGCATATATTATGATTCAATAAGTTGCAAGCCATCATGTTATAATCTAGCTGCGTTAAGCAACCGCACTTAAGGGACGAGCGTCCCCGTGACAGTGTTCATCAGCCGGGTGCAGTTTCAATCTCTCCCCCTCAGATCAGGACACTATGTGCAACTCATAAGAGGTGCTGACCACACAGAGAAATGGCAGTTTCGGAGTTTGTAGTTAATTACATGACCTGCTTCCGTATTATTTGAACTTTAATAAAGCTATAATGCATTAAAACTGCATTTAAGATGTAACACCTGGGCATTTCCTTTAAAGAGCTCCGACCCCACTTTTTCCACAACGAGAGTGCTTCTGAATTTACTTATTTAGTTTTTTGTATAATTTCTTCATATTTTGTGATCTACATAAGCAGAAGCTGTTTGTAAAATTTAGAGTGCATCCTGACTGTGATCTGTGTAATTCTTCCTCTCCTCAGTCAGACGTGAGCTGCAGTGCTGCTCTCACATGTCATCATTACAGTTTAATGTTATCCCATGTTACGTTAAATGAGATCAAACAACTATTCGACATGAACATTTTTGTCAACAATTTTTTATTGATGATGATGACGACTAATTATTTCAGACCTACTATACTGTAGCGTATCTATCCAGTCATCCCAATCATCCATTAATGGCTGCAAACACTCTCAGCCTCTGTTGGCATTACTTTGCATTTCCTGCATGAGCACCACCACGTTTCCCGTACTCTCTGTCTACTAGATTATTTTGCTTGTGCTGCTGCTGCAGCCTCCTCCAACTCCCGGAGTACCTGGTCGGTGTACTCCGGTTCAAACAAATATGGCTGGGCAAAACACTCAATCTCCTCTTCTCTTATATTGAAATCCTCTGACATTTTTCTTTAAAAATCCTTGTTGTCTTCTAATTCATGAACGGCATTTTGTTTTACTCTATCCTCTGTGCTTCTGCACACTATGCCTTGCACTAAGTCATACGCAAGAACACGACTCTCTCGTGAACGTGCAGATGGCCGTTACCGGAAGCCAGTGATTATAATTTATAAAGTTAGAAATATGGATCTTTTTTTTTACAAAAACACATCGCTTTGCTTCAGAAGGCTTTTATGGATTACTTTTTTGATGGATGGATGTGCTTTTTTGGGCTTCAAAATCAAAGGTACCATATACTCCATTATAAAGCTCAGAAGAGCCAGAATATTTTTATTATATAACTCCAGTTGTGTTTGGCTGAAAGAAGAAAGTCATATGCACCAAGGATGGCTTGAGGGTGAGTAAATTATGGGATCATTTTCATTTTTGTGTGAACTAACCCTTTAATTATAATGCTAAAAGCAGTTGACTACTTAACATGATGACTCATAATACAATGCACATTGTTATACAGATCACAATTCCAATTGCTACACAAAAATATTGCTACACAAAAACTTCATAATTAGGTCACAATTGAAAAGACCATTATGTGCAAGCGAATGAATGTGTGCAATTTGCTTCGCTTTTGTCTCAATGCCAAACCAATAAATCACAATATATCTGCATATTACTGTATTGGCACAGTCCTAGTTTGAGTGAAGTCAACAAGTCTCTCAGTGTTCATATCAAGATGTTGACATATTTTTAAAGTGGAGTTTATTAAATTTTAACAGCCAGGGTAATTGCTTTTGACCCTGGCTATCATATTGCACACTCTCTTTTATGGTAGTGCAACAGAGCTTGGCCCAAAGGTGAGGAGAGAATGGACATGATTGACTGGAAATGATTGTTTCTTGTAGCTTTGTATCACACTTATATACGTGCCAACATGACCCCTCAAGTGAAAGTGCTATATATATATATATACACACTACCGTTCAAAAGTTTGGGGTCACCCAAACAATTTTGTGTTTTCCTGAAAAGTCACACTTATTCACCACCATACGTTGTGAAATGAATAGAAAATAGAGTCAAGACATTGACAAGGTTAGAAATAATGATTTGTATTTGAAATAAGATTTTTTTTACATCAAACTTTGCTTTCGTCAAAGAATCCTCCATTTGCAGCAATTACAGCATTGCAGACCTTTGGCATTCTAGCTGTTAATTTGTTGAGGTAATCTGGAGAAATTGCACCCCACGCTTCCAGAAGCAGCTCCCACAAGTTGGATTGGTTGGATGGGCACTTCTTGCGTACCATACGGTCAAGCTGCTCCCACAACAGATCAATGGGGTTCAGATCTGGTGACTGCGCTGGCCACTCCATTACCGATAGAATACCAGCTGCCTGCTTCTGCTCTAAATAGTTCTTGCACAATTTGGAGGTGTGTTTAGGGTCATTGTCCTGTTGTAGGATGAAATTGGCTCCAATCAAGCGCTGTCCACTGGGTATGGCATGGCGTTGCAAAATGGAGTGATAGCCTTCCTTATTCAGAATCCCTTTTACCCTGTACAAATCTCCCACCTTACCAGCACCAAAGCAACCCCAGACCATTATATTACCTCCACCATGCTTAACAGATGGCGTCAGGCATTCTTCCAGCATCTTTTCATTTGTTCTGCGTCTCACAAACGTTCTTCTTTGTGATCCAAACACCTCAAACTTGGATTCATCTGTCCACAACACTTTTTTCCAGTCTTCCTCTGTCCAATGTCTGTGTTCTTTTGCCCATCTTAATCTTTTTCTTTTATTGGCCAGTCTCAGATATGGCTTTTTCTTTGCCACTCTGCCCTGAAGCCCAGAATCCCGCAGCCGCCTCTTCACTGTACATGTTGACACTGGTGTTTTGCGGGTACTATTTAATGAAGATGCCAGTTGGGGACCTGTGAGGCGTCTGTTTCTCAAACTAGAGACTCTAATGTACTTATCTTCTTGCTCAGTTGTGCAACGCGGCCTCCCACTTCTTTTTCTACTCTGGTTAGAGCCTGTTTGTGCTGTCCTCTGAAGGGAGTAGTACACACCGTTGTAGGAAATCTTCAATTTCTTAGCAATGTCTCGCATGGAATAGCCTTCATTTCTAAGGACAAGAATAGACTGTCGAGTTTCAGATGAAAGTTCTCTTTTTCTGGCCATTTTGAGCGTTTAATTGACCCCACAAATGTGATGCTCCAGAAACTCAATCTGCTCAAAGGAAGGTCAGTTTTGTAGCTTCTGTAACGACCTAAACTGTTTTCAGATGTGTGAACATGATTGCACAAGGGTTTTCTAATCATCAATTAGCCTTCTGAGCCAATGAGCAAACACATTGTACCATTAGAACACTGGAGTGATAGTTGCTGGAAATGGGCCTCTATACACCTATGTACATATTGCACCAAAAACCAGACATTTGCAGCTAGAATAGTCATTTACCACATTAGCAATGTATAGAGTGTATTTCTTCAAAGTTAAGACTAGTTTAAAGTTGTCTTCATTGAAAAGTACAGTGCTTTTCCTTCAAAAATAAGGACATTTCAATGTGACCCTAAACTTTTGAACAGTAGTGTATATATATATATATATATATATATATATATATATATATATATATATATATATATATACACACACAAGAGTTAGTTCTGGTCCTCGAATCTGATTGGACGAGAGACGTCCCATGAGCACTGATGGTCTGACACCATCAGCACTTGGATGCTTCACTGTGTGTGTATCACTCCGCTTGTGTTCTAAAGTGTAAGAGCAATGAAGATCTGTTAAGAGCTATGGTTTGTCTTCTTTTTTTTCTTACATGTTTTTGTTTTACATTACATATGTTAGCCAGCAGGTGGTGGCAAAAGATAATTTTTATGTGTAATATGAGCCAGTTAGGTGACATGAAGTGTAGCCACTTCATCCGTTTACATACAACAGCTCATTGTGATCACTTGTGTTTCTACTACACTCCTAAAGCTAGGAAATAGCTTTAAACTGCTTTA
Organism: Moxostoma hubbsi; assembly: GCA_032164185.1. NCBI lineage: Eukaryota > Metazoa > Chordata > Actinopteri > Cypriniformes > Catostomidae > Moxostoma > Moxostoma hubbsi. The sequence goes on along the minus strand of JAVLUX010000007.1, from coordinate 8,865,297 downwards.
AACGAACAACCTCAGCATTACGGCGCATCACAGCTGAGAGACACAACAGACTGATTAATTATATGAGCTGAAGCCACTTATATCTTATCGGACTTACCGAGAAATCGGGAGAAATTCCGCCACATGGACCTCTAATTTTCCACTGAGAAAGCTGATCTTCATAAAGCTGACATAATCTCTGCTAAAGTGTGGCAACTTCTGATCACACACACTACGTCTCTCTCACGCTCTCTCTCCCTCTCTCTCTCTCTCTCTCTCTCTCACACACACACACACACACACACACACACACACACACACACACACACACACACAAACACACACACACACACACACACACATCCATCCATCCTTGTTTATCCAATAACTTGTTAGAAACAGCATAAATCATGATACTATTTCAGAAGTGAACTTTTTGAGTTACTGACGGAGGCTTGGACGCATCATTTGGTTTGGCAGATTCTGATCTGTCTCGTAAGAAAGTAGTTCCATGCACAAATGCGTTTTTATGACTGTACTCAAGTTTTTCCATATGTTTTAAAATTTACTTGTTCATTGAACTGTTGTATATAAGCAATATCACACTCGCAATCATGCTATATGGCCCTAAATCAGCACTGCTGTGATTCGGCCGCAGGTGGAGTGACATAGGAGAGCCATATAATATATATACTGTATATTAATAAAAATGAAAATAAAATATAATTAATTAATAAAACATTTCTTGCTCCTGAAGTACAAGTTGATACATGGTTTGAAATTGAAAGATTTAAACTGAATAATTTGTCCATGCTGTTTGCAACTTATATTTAGAATATCCTTTACAAAAATCGAGAGTTCACAGCAAATTTGCCACACATTCGCTACTGATTATTTTCACATGAAAATGAGCTTTGCAGAAAAGTTACAGCAAATTATCCATTGTTGCTAAAGGCTTGCCAGAGAAATTTGCCATGAACTCTCAATTTTTGTAAGGGATATTTCAATTATATATTTTAGACAGACAAAATCTATATTTTTTTGCAATATGGGGATTTTAACGTTATTGAACATTAGTCTGTCATTCTGTTGCAGTGTAGCCATGATTTTTCTTAACATGTTTTCTTGAGGACAACATATACAGTATATATATATATATATATATATATCACACACTCTGAAAAAGTTGGCCACTTATGTAAGCGGCTGGTATTTGACTGTGTCACTGCAGCGTCAGTACTGCTGTCACTGCATTAGATTTGTGATGTGCTCAGTGCTTTACCATATAAAGGCCTGATGATGCCACAGTCAGGTACTGCAGTATTAGGTGTACTACTGCTGCTGCTGGCATGGGTTGACCGCTAAACCTTGTCCTGTTGTTCAAGCACAGCAAAGACTACAGGCTTTTGTTCTGCTTATAAGCTGTCGAAAAGGCTTATCTGTGTTCAGGCGTACTCTAGTGCAACTTAAATGTTTTACATGACTTTCGATTTTGAAAGGGTACTGTAAATAGACAACACGACAAAGTGCCCCTCCTGAAACAAGCAAAACACACTTAAATACAGCAATGATTTTCTAAAATAAAGTATAAAAAATTATGAAATAATAAATAATATTATAACAAAACTAACATCTAGCCATGCACTAAAAATACTAACAGACCTTAAAACTATACAGAAATGCTTACTATAAAGAATAAACTAAGAATATGATTTGTTTGCTGTGAGCATTTGAAAATTCTTGCATGGCTACACATTTGACTTGTGTCAAGCAGTTTGGGATACATTGCTGATTATTTTGACCGAAAAGCACCCACTTAAACAGGCTAACAAAAAATTGAAGTTTTGTCAAACTTGCTGCAAATTTGCCACCAAAACTCTTAATTTTTGCTAAAGGTATGCTGCAGGTTCACTACAACCAGTGAATACCACTGTAAACTTCTGGCAAACATTCGCAACGAATCACAAGCTCATTTGCATGTGACAATAACGAGTGGGAAATGTGCCTGAAGTTTGTCAGAACTCAAGAATTTGTTGAAGGGTAAGACCATCTGACCTACATGTAAAGTGATGAAGCACAGTTCATTTTATTTTAACATGTTGTTTAGGGGCAGATTTATCACAAATAGTTACACAATAATAAATAACTGTTGTGGAAAAATTATTTCAAATATTGGTATGGCAAACTTTGTGAATGGTTCTACTGGACACTGTAAAAATAGTGGAATATGTGTATAGACATTGTGATCTGAATTTCTGTCCATCAAAATGTATTAATTACTGACTATTTTATAATTAGAGTATTGCATGATTAGCTCAGCAATATGCTAATGCAAAGCTCTGTTGAATTGTGTGTTGAGTCCCTCATGTGCTTCACATGAAGTGCGCTTTTTGAACGTTCGAAATTAGTAATTTATGAGATTCCATTTCAGTTTGCATGCTGTCTAAGAAGGCAGTTACCTATGGAGGCAATAGACATAAACGAAGCCATGGATTCTCCTTTTTATCTCTGGACTATAAACACTACAGATGGGGTGCTGATGCAAGAGGGGATCATGACCCCTCCAAAAAGAACCAGGCCAGTCACAAATGAGTAGCCTATATCTAGATCAGGGTTCAGTAATATGTAGTTTATAGGGAGAGGCTAATCACCCTGCTGCTAGCGGTGACTAATCAAAAGACACAGGAGGCACAGTGCTAGCATAACAGCTAAAGCAGCACTTCATTCTCACAGAGATTCCTCATGTACCATTTGACTTGGGAATTTGATTAATTTACTTGTTTTATCAGCTGTATCATGAACAAACGTTGCTCTTTATGCAACTTTAAAATTAAGTAATTTTTACTTTTTATATAATGTCCATTTATTTGACCTTAGATAATCAATGTTTACTCTACTGGTGTACTGAATGCCTATATAGCCTTTAAAAGACTGGAGAGCTGGCAGATTGCAATGCCCTGGCACTGCCCGCTGTGCCCTGTTATCTCTCAGAAGGCTTAAACTGAGCTTTGTACTCAGCAAAAAATTTTTTTTCCACACTTACCTCTGGACTCATTCCACAGACTGTAGAGTTTCCCAAGAACATGTGCTTGTTTTCCACTGAATCTCCTTTAATGTTGCCTAAAAAACATGATTTCAAAAGTATGAATATATTTGAGCCTTAATCTTAGTAAAAATAATACTTTGTAAAAATGTCCTACCTTTATATTTGTGACAGTAAGTAGCACATAGGGGTGGGTGAATAGCGGAAAGTATCAGTACTTCAGTCTATAATAAAATGTCAATATATTTTTAAATTATGTAATATACAGTATTTATACAAATACCAATACCAACAGTACATACGCACACACTGTCTGGCAGCTGCTTTTTGGCACTTGTGTGTTTGCACGGATACAAGAACAGCACTCTTGACTAGTGATTGTGAGTGTGTGTGAGTATGTCTTGGTAAAATATTGTAAACTGTGTTAAAGTCCATCCAGATGCCATAAGTACCAAATATTTAGATGTGTAACCCTGAAATCAAATAGTAATAAAAATATTTGCTAAGGAATTTGCAAAGGTTAAGACATGAGCTATGACATTTGCATTTTTTCAAAACTCTTTTATCAGGACATGATTCAATGAACTGCGGAAACTTTGGCAAGTCCAGCAAATATTTTTCTCATATGCACCAATTTTTACATCTGAGGCTGGACTATGGTACTTTATTAAAGCACTTTAATGTGCTTGTACTTTTATAATCTTATCTTTTCTTCAAAGCCTTGTTGGGCCTCATGTATACAAATAGGAGGCAATACAAAGGCAGGCCTACATACAGTCAGAAAGCCTGAATGTGGCCTATACGAACACTCAAAGCCTGATAACAACAACTGTGCAAATATCAAGCAAAGGGAGTACAAAACAGACTACAGATCCCATGAAGCCTTGCTCACTTTACACCTACGTGTGAAATTCTGAATGATTGAATTCTCAACTCCTATTGGATGAAATGCACGACAGAATGCGTCCCTCAACCATGACGTCATCGAGAGTATAAAAACCTTGGATCTCTTTCTGGGTGTTGCTTCCAGCGACAGTATTCGCCACGTCTATTTGCAGTCCTGCTCCTTTCAGGTATAGCCTCGCTGCCCAAGGCAGTAATGTACGTACCTGAACTTTGGCCATATAATCTCCTTCTCGCTGGATGAGCTGAGATTTCTCCGTGTTCCACTGAGCACGTTAACGGATCTGAAAGAGACCACTGAGCAATACGCATCTCACCCATTTGCCTGCAGAAATGAACAAAAGAAGATTTCTCTTCCCTCTTCAACCACTGATTTATCTGCCAGCCTGCCGAGAATCAGCCTCCATACTGCCCGCTGACAGAGCGAGAAAATGGCCTCTCATCATCACCTCTGCCTCAAGGAACTGAGTTGAAGTCAAACGACGGACAAACACACATTCTACCCGCGTCCTTAAGAGGTTTACGTCTGGGCAGAGATAGGTTATTATAGTGTGTTATTCTTGTGTATCAAGGCTATTGCTTGTTCAGTTTACGGACCGCCAAGTCTGCTAATTGCTGCTAATAATACTCAAGGTATTAATGTAATTTACTGTTACCACAAGAAACCTCAAGATTTGCTGTGTTGTCGTCCAATCACGTTGGACTGTTTGTACATTTCCACCATCGCGGTTGAGACCAGCACACTGAGTTTATCTATCAAAGAAACAAAGACCGCGGCGGATGGATTACGACCCGTTCACTGGGTCTCTGAGTGATAAAATAATGGTTGCCTTCCCTCCCACGATCGCTAAAACTGGCTTTGGTGCCGTCACTTTGTTCTCTCTCTCGTACTAACCACACACAACCCCTCACATACATATACACACATTTGGCAAGCAGATGTTGTGTTTCCATGTTTTATGGGGACTTTCCATAGACATAATGGTTTTTATACTGTACAAACTATATATTCTATCCCCTAACCCTAACCCTACCCCTAAACCTAACCGTCACAGAAAATTTTCTGCATTTTTACATTTTCATCAAACAGCATTGATTTATAAGCTGTTTTCCTCATTAATTAATATTTAATATTAACATATATTAATAATTGATATTATTTCATCAATAAACTTGGTTATACTTTAGAGAGAAGTGTTTTGGTGTTGTTCTGCATGCACCTGTCTGGCAGGGGATGTCAGTGCTCGGATTCAAGCCTTCATTTTATACCTTTTGAATGTTGATGTTCTCCGGACGTCAACTTTCCTAAGAGAACAATCCAATATTGAGACTGTTATACTGTCTGGTTAATATTCCCTGATTCCAGGCTGGTGCCCCGTCGATATTAATCCTTATTAAAATTCTATTGATTTTGATGATCGTTATCTTTAATGATTTGAAAGATCAATAAGCTAATGTTAATTCTAATCAATGTTCGATTGATTTTAATAATTGATAATTATCTTTGATAATAATAAATATTCTATTGAATTTGAGAAATGATAGTTATCTTTGATGATTGTTGATTTAAAGGATTAAAAAGCGAATGTTAATTTTAATCAATGTTCGATTGATTTTAATAATGAATAATTATCTATGATAATTATGAATTGTTGCTAATAACCAAATCAGCTCCTGAACCATGCGCCCAACAAAGTGATGACAGTATTTCTATTTTTGGGTAAACAAACCGTTTAATATTTTGCATGAAGCAGCCCATTAAGTATATGTGGAGTGGAGGGGGGCGAGGCCGGGCTGGAATGTTGCATGCCCGGTCCCCAATTGGCCTGATGGGGCACGCGAAGGATAAAGGCGACTGGTGACGACGGTTCGAGAGAGAGAGCTCAATCACGGACATGTCCGTTGTGTGTTTGTTTATGCTTTTGTTTTAAGTTTCTCATTAAAATATTATTTATATTGACAAGCCGGTTCTCGCCTCCTCCTTGCCCATCCTAACTTCGTGTTACAGTATATAAGATAACTTATTGCCTGGAATTGGTATTTGACAAGAAAGACAGACAAGAAATAAAAGTGCTAACCATTTGCAGACTAAACATTTATGGCATAAATGTTGTATAAAATGTATTCATAAGGCCTTTGTGACAGGGTGGAGGGCGGGGCCGGGTTGTGATTATACACACCCGGACCCTTATCAGGCTATTTAAGCCTCCGAGAGGGATAAAGGCCGACTGCGGATGGAGGTGCGACAGAGAGTGATTGTTTACCGGCAGCTGACCATCATGTGTGTGTGTGTGTGTGTGTGTGTGTTTGTGTTGTTTGTTTAAGATTTTCATTAAACTATTATTTATATTGTCAAGACGGTTCTCGCCTCCTCCTTTCCCTTATATCCCTTTACAGCCTTATTGTAGCATTAGATTAAATGAAGACTTGTGCTTTTTTAAGACGGTTAATGTCACACACAAAATATGCAATAAGTAACTCTGAAAACATGTAAAGTAGTCTGTAAAGATGTTGCCCTGTAACTGTAAGACAGTCAATTGAATTAGTTCCACAGGGGCTGCTAAATATGGAACAAACTTTAGGGCAGATGGTAGAATGTGAATGTGACCTTAAAACTAGGGTGTGCAAACCTTTCCAGAATTTTTTTTTTGTTATACTGGTTGAAAGTCTCTTCACATCCTGATAGCAATCAATAATTTAAGTGGTCTAAATAAACATATATATATATAAAAAATTGTCAACCAATCATTGCATTCGGTCACTCTGTTCTCTCCCCAGTACCCGTTCCTGCCCCGCGGAGGTGAGGAGTCCCACCACTGAAGCCAGTACCCCACACACAGGTAATTTGCACCATCCACAGCAACAATAGTGTCCCGCCGCTCTCCCCCTGAGGTGGAAGTGTCGGCACAATATACGTTGCGTCTTATCTAATTTCCGTAATAGCTCTAATTCTAGACACAATATTCATGCCAGCACCACACACAGTGGGCGTGGGAGTGCTTGTGCTATCTGTGGGCATATACTGTGGGTTATCTGAATGTTGTAAGTGGCGCAAATCACAATTTGATAGTTTTCTGAGAAACAGGTCCTTGAGCTAAGACGTCTGAGAACCACATCTATTCTTGGCACAAATTATAAACTCCAGTTCCTGCATTTGCAGTTTGGGGATTTCACCAGCAGGTATCAAAGAGCTATCACTCACTTTTAATACTAGTTATGAATTGTGTGTCAGTAGAAGAACGTGATTAATTATACTTTTCATAATTTAATGCAGCCTATGTACATTCAGTTAGTCCTGATGAGCACCACATTTTCCATGCATATATAAGAAGTGTGTCACTGTCATAGAAATATGCTTGACATTCAAAAAGAGTGTAGTTCATTAGCAAAAGGACGTAAGACACAAATGGACCATATTTCTATTCTTCTAATGAATACAGCCAATTTACACCACCAAATTCTTATGAATGGGCTAACTTCATTTATATCAACATTGCTTGACAGGAATGGAATATATAATAGAACAGCACAATAACCAGAGATGAACCTCAGAATTAAATTGCACTTGACCAAACCCCGGTCGTTGTATTCGTGACCACCAAAACGATCCCCTCTCCCAAACACGACTTACAGTGAGTTAATTTATTAATTTGAATAAGGCTGGGGATAGGGTTGATAATAGGCCAATGGTATTTAGTATTTACATTTGTAACGTTTTTATTATAATTCTCCTCCCTGCCCAGTCGTTGGCGATATACACAAAGAATCTGAATTGGTAAAATCAAAAGAAGAACAATCTGGAAGTGATAGTGGAGATTTATCGGAAAAATACGTAAAAAAAAAAGTTTCATATCGCTTCTGAAGATATGGATTTAATCACTTGAGTCCTACAAATCCATTTTATGCTGCTTTTATGTGCTTGGACCTTCAAAATACTGGCCATCAGTAGCTTGCATTGTATGGACCAACAGAGCGGAGATATTTTTCTTTAAAAATCTTTTACGTTTGTGTTCAGCAGAAGAAAGAAAGTCACACATATGGGATGAATTGAGTAAATTGAGAGCGTTTTAATTTTTGTGTGAACTATCCCATTAACCAATTACTTTCAATGTCTAATATCAATGCGGGAGACCTGGGGTATGAGCTTTCTAATGATAATGTATAGGTCAAATAATAATTTTTAATATAATCAAAGTTAAGACCTAATTCTTGCTCTCTCATTTCAAGTTCTTGGTGTTACAGATAACTTACCTCTACAGATAACTTTTCATTTATATTTGCATGTAATTGAATGTCATTTTTACAGTATTGGTAATGTTTATGTTAATAGAAATACCAATGCTTGGCTATTTATAATGTCTTTGACAGCATAGGGACCCCCTGGCAGTTCGGGGACCCTTCACTACTTCCGTTGTTTGCATATACGGAGGACCGGCACTGTTTGTACATAGTTGACGTATCGCATAGCACAGCGCTTAAGATATCTACTGTGGGAGAAGGAAAATGTCCCCTCTTACCTGCTCTTTACCACTCTGCTGAAAATACCTGTTTCACACATGGGTGCTGGTGACCACACAAGGTTCCTTAATTAGGTTAAGCAGCAATCTCCTTGGTCAACCATCAACAAAAAGTATATGCTGGTTGATCATCTTAACCAGCATAACCCAATCTGGACCAGCAAGATCTCCTTGGTCAACCTGCTTTAACAAAATAGGTATGCTGGTCAACAAGCATGACCAGCCAAGTTTTGCTGGTGAACAGCATGGATATACAGTAATGGTCAACTAGCTAGACCAAATGAGCATAAACCAGCCTGAACCAGCCATAACATGGCCATGCTTTTCAGAACCTGCTTGACCAGCTAGATTTTGTTGGTGCACACCCTGACTATTGTTTACCAGTTAGACAAGCACCAAACCAGCATAAAACCTGTCTGGACATCCTTATTCAACCAGAAGGCCATGCTTTTTTCCAAACTAAGAGACTAAGTTTTGTTAGTGAACAGAATGGTAATAATGGTCCACTAGTTAGAAAAAAACCCCACCTAGACCAGTCAGACTTTCTTGGTCAACCAGCTTAAATGAAAAGACCATGCTGGTCATCATGCTTGACCAGCCACGTTCAGCATGGCTATAATGGTCCATTGGTAACACCATGGCTAAGATGGTTCACCAGCTAGAACAGCACTTAACTAGCATAAACCAGCATACCAGAAAGACCTCCTTTCAGTCAGTTTCAACAAAAAGGCTATGCTGATCAGGACCAACTTGACCAGCTAGGTTTTGTTGGTGAACTGCATGGTTATGGTCTACCTGCTAGACAAGCACAAAACTAACCTGAACTTTCTGGTCAAGTCAAAACTCCATAAGATTTTATTTAACAGGAAATAAACCAGGCTAAGCTGGGGGTTCCCATCTGGCTATACAGCATGAATATAATGCCAATATTAGTAATCTATGTGTAATACAAGTCATTTGTTATTTGAGTAAACTAACTAGATGTTGGTAGAGAATGTTTTAAACTAAAGTATATTTATTGAACTATAAGATTAATGAATAATTGTCTTTGAAGTCCATCCCAAAGTCATGTTTTACTGTTTTGTCAGAATTGAGTAGAAGGAAATTTCTAGCCATCCAGTCTTTGCTATCATTGATACACTCTGCAAACTTGGAGAGTTGGGAAATTTTACCAGATCCCAAAGAAATATAAAGGTCAGTGTTGTTGGCATAATGGTTTAAACTAATTGCATGTTTCCTGATAAGGTCTACCAGGTGAAATATATACAAGTAGAAAAGCAAAGGACCTAATACTGAGCAACGTGTGGCACTCCATACTTTACTTCTATTTGATCTGAAAATTCCCTGTATTCTTCACAGATACAATTTCTCTGTAAAAAATGTACATAGTTAGGAGGACACTACCTTTTCTAACATTTTAAACATAAATGGGAGATTTGAGATTGGTCTATAACTAGCACACTCCAACGAAGCTTTGCTCCTTGTCAATTTAGCGACATTACTGAATAAATACCTAGGATAGTTGTGGTTATTTTCTATGAGTTTGCTAAAATATGGAGACCTGGCACCTTTTACAGCCTGTCTGTAGCTAGAGACACTATCCTTCCATACACTGTGAAACATCTCTAATTTTGTATTCTTCCACTTGCTTTCCACTTTCTGAGCTGCTCTCTTAAGAGCATGAATGTGATCATTATACCATGGAGCGGGGCTTTTCTCTTTAAATTTCTTTAATCGAATGGGCCGACACTATCTAGATTGCTAGAGAAGAGTGTATCCATATTTTCTGTGACTACAAGTTCTGAACTTTTTGGAATACTGAGTATTTGAGATAGATCTGGAAGATTAGTTATGAAGCTATCTTCAGTGGTCGAAATCAAAACGTGTTGTAGATTGAATGACCTTAGCTAAGTGCAACATGGAAGAGATGAGATAATGATCTGATATGTAATTTTCTTGCTCTGCTTGTGGACCAGCTTGACCATCTTTAGTTTTGCTGGTGAACGTGTATAGTATAATAATCCGTTTATTAGATCAGCCCAAACAAAAAGACCATGCTGGTTGACCAGATAAGTTTTGCTGGTGAAGTGTAAAGCTATGATGGTCCACCACCCTAGATCAGCTCAAACAAAAATATCATGCTGTTCGAACAGCTTGACCAGCTAAATTTGTTTGGTGAACAGCATAGCTGTAAAGGTCCACTGGTTAGACCAACACAAGCCTGGACAGCTTATACATTCTTGGTCAACAAGCTTCATCAAAAAGACCATGCTGATCCACCAACTAGACCAACACCAAACCAGCATTAACCAGCCTTGTTAGTCAAGACCTTTGTCAACAATCTACCATGCAGATCAACCAGCTTGCCCAGCTTAATTTTTTGGAACAGAACTAAACCAGCATAAACCAGGCTGGACCAGTTTTAGCTGAACTTGTCAGCAGGGCTAACACTCTTAACTCATGTTAGTTTTATGAATGAAAGAACATCCCTGATTTTTTTCAAAAGCAAAACAAACCACACATACAGGACGTCCAGCAAAGAGAGCTTCACTCAGTGTTTAATGATTTATTTAAAGCTTTTATGATGTGTTTAGTGAAACGACTTGTTTCTCACCAGTCTCTTGTGCGCCTGCTGTTTGTTTTGTGCAAAGGGAGCACATGAGCCAGGGCAAACTGACATTGAGCAGGTATGAGGAATGCTAGCTTGTGAATAGCCCAAAGTTCTTAGCAGAGCCATGCAGCTGTTTCAAAGTGTCCCAGGCACAAGTGGGTGCAGCTGACTTCATAGGGTGGGTTGAAAGAGCTTTGATGGCATGATTGTTTGTGTAGGGATAGCGTTCCCAACCCTGTGCCAAAAGCTTAAAAAATTGGGAGCATTGGACCTTCGCTATGTTGCTTACACAACAAGAGTGTTCATTTTATAGCTATATGCCATCAACAGCCAATGACTGCATGCTCAGCAAGTAAACAGGAAATTTAAAGGACACAATACAAGGCAAGGCAACTTAATACATCAGAATAACACTCTACTAAGCAGGTGCCATTTTGCAGCACACATGTTTAAAATTGAAGTATATATGCCTTACACTTCATAATGGGGGATAAATGGTGATTTTAAACACAGGTGAGGTTATTACTATCCATACATAACACAATATAATGTCCAATTGGAAAATTTGAGTTTTATTTTTTGAATCTGTGTTAGGCACAACTCTATGTGCTACAACCATTCGCTAAGTCTTATTCAATTTTCACTAGGATGCAAAATCCAAGTGCAATTTTCATGCCAGCGAAATGGGTGAAGGTGTGGGTGGTAGTGCTTTCCCTATTTGTGGATGTATACATGAAAAATTGGGGTGTTTATGTGGGAGGTCTATGTAAATGAAGTGGCACAAAATCTAATTTGTTATTTTTGTGAGAAATAGGTAATTGTGCTTTAGACCAGTTATCCATCTGGTGTACATAAACAGGTTCCAGGGGGAACGCAAAAACAATTGGTTTATGCTATGATTTTCTGATTACACGCAATTTTCATTTGTACAATCTTGATATCCATTCATAAATTACCAAGAAAGATCTTTAAATGTACTCTATGCAAAGTTAGTAATGCGATAGTAAAAGTTTGTTTTGACTTGTTCCGTGTAATGTGTCCGAGATCCATGCAATCCATTTGTCATTGAATAATAATTGTGTTGTAAATAATAATATAATTTTAAAAACTTTTCTGTTCTTTACAGTCACTTGTTGATCAAAAGCAACATAAAAGAAGCATTTAATTGTAGTCAGACTACTGTAGCACATTTGTGTTAAAGAAAATGTGTGACTGGGCTCAACTTCTGATGCTAGCTAAACTGCCATTCTTAAAGAGACTGTACCGTAGGACTTGTTGTACATATCAATGTAAATACTTCTTAACAGTACAAATTATGCATATAAACAGTAAACATGTAACAAAATATACAGTATATTTGCAATATAATGTATGCAATTTCAAGAAATCATATTTATTGATGGAATAAATGGAATTTGTACAAGCTAAAATGTGACCAAAAGGATGAAAAACTAATGATAAAACAAAATTTGTGTACCAATTTAAAAGTATAATCGAGAGCTTGTGAATCAGAATTAAATTATTTTCAGAGATTGAAAATAGCTTAGTTTTAAACCATTAAATGTCTATGTCTGTGTCTATGTGTTAAGTTCCATATTGTCTTTTGTTTATGTACTTTTATTTTTAAGTTTCTGGCACCTGTTATACTCCATATCGTCTTTTGTTAATGCACTCTTATTTTGAAATCATTCTTATGTTCCTGTTTCCCAGTCTTGTCATGTCCTGTTTTCCCTCCATGTTAATGTGTCTGGTTTTCATTGGTTCATTGTTTGATTGCTTTATTATCAGTTCTAGTTTTGTCATTGGTTTTAGATAATTGCCTTATCTTGTTTTGAGTTCTGTTTGCCCATTGGCTTTCGTTTCCCCTTGGTTTTGTATTTAAGTCCTCATGTTTGCCTTGTCCCTTGTTGGTTATTGTTTGGTAATGTTGCATGTGAATCCTGCCTTCGACCGTGTTCCTGCCTGTGCCCTCCTTGGAAGATTCCCCGTGTTTATATCTTGTGTTTGTACCTTTGTTTTCCCCTCTTGGATGTTTTATTTGTTCCTGTGTTCACCATTTGCTTGACTCCGTGCACCTACTCAATAAAGCTGCACCTGGATCCTCACTCCTCGTCTGTCCTGTTCGTAACACTATGTAAATTAGGCTTGTTTTAGATAGCATCTTATTCACAAAAGTCAGTGCTATTTGTTTGGTACAATTAAGACATTATAACCATCTATCTACGATACACATGAAATGCAATATATATATATATATATATATAGTATGTACACATACATTTATCCAATATAGAAAAACACTATTTACAATCACTTACATAAGAACTCAAATTTTATTTTTCAGATATGACACAGATATTCTCCGTTCTGTTTTATGGACTCTTATTTTGAAATGGTTTTGTGTCATCCGCCCTTAGTTTCCCACAAATAACATTCCCCATAATGCACTGCCCTCATCACATCCATCTGCTCCCAATCCTCCTCAACTGTTCTCCATTCCTTCATCAGCACCTTTGTGTATAAATACCCTCTAGTTTGTTCCTTCAGTTGTCAGTTCTTGAATTTTTAAGTTGAATTGCTAAAGTGTTACTTAGTTGGCTATGAATTTCCACTCCAGAATGTTTCCTTGATTGATTCCTAGTTTGATATTTGTTCCACTCCAGCGTCTCCTTATTAAAAACTAGAAAGTTACTCCTTCATCACCTCTCTTCCTCTCTACAAGCCAACGTGACAGAAAAAATGTCCAACAAAAGAATACACACTCACTTACCTGTTCCTCCCAATGTCCTCCTCACAACTCCACAATTCCTCTCCACCTTGTACTCCAGCGATCCCTCTAATCCTCTTCTCCTACAAGATCAGACCGACAAGAGTCATGGAGCTAACCAGTTAATTTATGGAATTATTCAAACAAGACTTCCACTCCTGGAATACACCATCAAGTTCTGTCAACTCGTCACTTCACCACTATCTCGGACCCCTACCTCATTTACGGAATGGGTTTGAATTTCATCATCCCACAGTTCTTCCAGAAGTGGAGAATCTTCCCTTTGTGGATCACTGCTCGCAGCCTGCCACGGCCCCTGTTTCCAAGCCTGCCACGGCCCCTGTCTCCAAGCCTGCCACGGCCCCTGTCTCCAAGCCTGCCACGGCCCCTGTCTCCAATCCTGCCACGGCCCCTGTCTCCAAGCCTGCCATGGCCCCTGTCTCCAAGCCTGCCATGGTCCCTATCTCCAAGCCTGCCACGGTCCATATCTCCAGGCCTGCCATGGCCCCTGTCTCTAAGGTAACTCCTCTTGATACATTTCCCCTAAATACATTTTTTGGGGGAGCTCACCCACTCCAAGCTCATTGGTAGATTCCCCGCTGCAGACTGTGGTAGCAACCACGGAGGTGGCATTTTTCCCGTACACTGTGAATTATGGCGAGAATCCCAGGCCACAACCAGTGCCCATGCCTGCTACAGTTAATGAGCCAGTGGCCATGCCTGCCATGATTAAACAGCCAGTGCCCATGCCTGCCACGGTTAACGAGCCAGTGCCCATGCCTGCTACAGTTAATGAGCCAGAGCCAATGCCTGTAGCCTCGACCATTCCTTTAACAATTCTCCCAGCTGTCCAGAAAAGGAAGAGGACACCTGCTCCCCAGTCACTGCCAGCGCTCACGACCACGGAGGTCGTTCCCCGGTCACTGCCAGCGCTCACAACCATGGAGGTTGTTCCCCATTTTTCCCATGTGCTCTCATCCATGGCTCCTAGCTCCACAACTTCCATGGCGCCTTGCTCCACGCCCTAAGCGGCTCCTAGTCCTGAGCCCTCAAGCCTCTCCCGGCTCCGCCTTCCATGGCTTCACCCCTCTAGCCTCTTCCAACTCCACCTTCCATGGCTGCGCCCTCTGGGTCTTCCACTACTCCGCCCCCTGAGTCTTCCACGTCTCTGCCTGCATTCATCAAATCTCTCCAGGCTCAGCCTGCCTTTGTCGAGCCTCACTCACCTCCGCCCTTAATCCCTTTATCTCCAACTCCACCACTATCTCCACCACCTGAGTCTCAAATCCCAGATCCTTCTGTGGCTCCGCCTACTCATCCTCCGGTTCCTCCTCTTGAAACCCAAATCCTCCATCCTCCTGTGGCTTCATCTCAGGACCCATCTCCTGCTCCGCCATTGGGATTTCAAGTCCCTTCTCCTGCTGCTCCGCCTCTGGATCCACCTATGGCTCCACCCCCTGAGTTTCCACCTCCTGTGTCCAAACCACCGGAATCTGTTCCCTTCCTAAAGCTGCCTCACAAACCTCCTGAAACAGTCCCTGCCCTGTGGCTGCCTCCTAGGCCTCCTGACCCAGTCCCTGTCCTGAGGTCACCTCCCAGGCATCCTGATTCTATTCCAGCCCTGAAGCTGCACCCAGGCCCCCGGAACCATTCCCAGCCCTGAAGCCACCCCAAGGCCACCTGATCGTCTTCCTTGGATCCTTCCACAACTTCTGCGTCACCCTACGGGGTGGGGGGTAGTGTCACAGTTATTCTCCATTCTGTTCTATGGACTCTTATTTTGAATGGTTTTGTGTCATCCATCCTTAGTTTCCCATTAACTATATTCCCCATAATGCACTGCCCTCATCACAGCCATCTGTTCCCAATCCCCCTCACCTGTTCTCCATTCCTTCATCAGCACCTTTGTGTATAAATAGCCACTAGTTTGATCCTTCCTTTGTCAGTTCTTGTATTGTTACGTTGTATTGTTAAAGTGTGGCTTAGTTGGTTATGAATTGTGATATTTGTTCCATTCCGGCATGTTTCCTTGATTGATTCCTATTCAGATATTTGTTACACTCCAGCGTGTTTCCTTGATTGACTCCATGTATGATATTTGTTCCACTCCAATGTCTCCTTATTAAAAACTTGAAAGTTACTCCAGTGTTTCCTCTCAACGAGCCTACGTGAAATGTGTATATTTTGTAGCAATCATGCCAGCAGTAATATGTGAATTTAAAGGTGTCTGTATCATAGGGGTGGTGTGCTGCTGTACAGTCATCGCAAAGCATGCCAAATTGTGGCAGTATGCCAAAACCTAGCACACCAAAATGTACCTGCAATATGGGGAATATTATTTGTGCCGTAAACTAATTGGCATAATTTTTTTAGTGAAATGGGTGTTAAAACAACGCAGACAGCATGTGCAAATAAACAATCCCAGGAGGATCTTTTTGAGGAAAGTCGAGACACAGAGAAGTAGAGATGACCCATGCTGACAGGATATTCAGACAGGATCTGAAGCTGTGGTCACAAAAGAGTTTATGTTCCATTTACTTCCATTCTTATGCATACAAAATGTTGTCTTAAGCTGTGTACTATTGGTCAACTTTGGTGAACTCTTACCTGCCAAATAAAGAGCAGGACAATGCTCCATGCCACACAGCCAGGTCAATCAAAGTGTGAATGGAGAACCACCGGATCAAGACCCTGTCCTGTCCAGCCCAATCTCCAGACCTGAACCCCATTGAAAACCTCTGAAATGTGATCAAGAGGAAGATGGATGGAAACACGCCATCAAACAAAGTCGAGCTACTTGAATTTTTGCGCCAGGAGTGCCATAAAGTCACTCAACAGCAATGTGAAAGACTGGTGGAGAATATGCCAAGATGCATGAAAGCTGTGATTGAAAATCAGAGTTATTCCACCAAACATTGATTTCTGAACTCTTCCCAAGTTAAAAAATAAGTATTGTGTTGTTTAAAAATGAATATGAACTTTCTTTGCATTATTTGAGGTCTGAAAACACTGCATCTTTTTTGTTATTTTGACCAGTATTAATTTTCTTCAAATAAAAGCTCTAAAATGACAATATTGTTATTTCGAATTTGGGAGAAAGTTGTCAGTACTTTATAGAATAAAGAAAAATTATGATTTTGCTCAAACACATAACTATAAATAGTAAATCCAAAGAAACTTTTAATTTTGCAGTGTTCTCTTCATTTTTCCCACAGCTGAACATGAATATCAGTAATTGTTTTGAAAGCAGCTTACAAGATGGAAACATTAAACAAAACGTCTTTCAACTATTTTGTCTGTTGAGTCATAGTGTTTAATTTTTTTAGTTTAAATTCCTCTTCATTCCAACTGAACAACCTGTGGGGTGTGGCCAATTCAGATTGAATTCAAACTCATGAATTGAAAAGAGACAATTATTAAACATCAGAATTATGTCCAATCCTGCATGTGTGGGAATTGCCCATTTTGGGAGTTACCGCAGTATTTGGAAGAAAGGAATAATATTATGGTTTTTCACTGAATTCACTAAAATTATTTAAACTTTTTTGCTGTATGGATATCTGGCTATGTGGCGTGTGCGTTGAGCATTTCACCACTCTCACATGTGCTTATTTTAGGGAAGGGGAACGTCATGTTCCTCTGTGTTACTGCCTTAAAGTGTCCATCATATGCTCCTTCTCTCTCTCTCTCTCTCTCTCTCTCTCTCTCTCTCTCTCTCTCTCTCGGTCATAACACGAGTCTTCCCTTACTCGATGTAGAGCAGCCTTCCTGTGCTGCCATTAGCTGCAATGCTAAAATTGGATCTCTGACCTCTGTGAAATGTATTCTGGGAATATGTTGTCTTCCACTTTGCCTTATGGGGCCAGTGCAGTGCACTACATCATGAATATATTAGAGTTGTGACAAGAAGCTCCTCTTTCATGGATACACCCTTAAAAATACTAGCAAACAGCAGGTTTTTTCAGGTGACACAACATTGTGCTTAACAGAAATTTTATGGGACAAATGCTGTATGTCACTGGTCACTCTGACATTGAAGAAAAGCATTAAAACTTTATGAGAATACTTATATGCCAAAGAATCAACTCTTTACATAGCATTATTAATATTATTATGATATACTCTATTACTATTAGATAATGTTAATGGTTTTGTAAGCTGGTTAACATGAACTTTAGAAGTCAAGGAGAAATTATGCAACATTATTGCCCCCATTCCGAAACAAGAACATTTGTGATGTCAGATGTTGGGTGATGGGGCCTGGCCTGCAGTTGGCATTCCAAATCCTACCAAAAGTGTTCAGTGGGATTCAGGTCTGGGTCTTATGGAAGTTAGTCAAGTTTTCCACACCAGAATCACTAAACCATCCTGTGACAGTGCCACACTAAAAATGACTGAACTCTATGAGTACTTTCAACTCATAATATATTTTTAAACTGTACACATTTTGTGTATTATTGGCAGGAAAACTTCTTTCCACATGATATTCTGGGATTCCATTATTTCGTCTATGTTTATCACACTGTGTGGCCGTTTAATGATTGATGGTGAGTGATGTTGATACTCGTGAGGGTCACACTGGAGCTCTTCAACACACGCACAATCCAAGAACACCAGAAAGAACTTGCAGGCAATGCATCTTACGTGACACTCGTGGACATGTCAGAGAATGCAAAACAAGTTTTTATGTTCACAGTCGCTCATCAACATTATTGATATGTAGACTATTTACAAAGCATTATACATCTGTTCTTGAAGACTATGTTTTGGCCACTGTATAAGATAAAAGAAGTAGTGAAGTAGAGGTACTATATATATATATATATATATATATATATATATATATATATATATATATATATATATATATATATATATATATATTGTACACTCTTAGAACACTGGTGAAAATGCTTCTATTTATAAGCGTTATTTGAAAATGAACATTAACATGAATTTGAGAATTTCTAAGGATTTGGCATGCCCCCTTTTGATTTTTATGAGAGCATGTAGAGTTATAATGAAAACTTGAGTAAAATTTCTCAAGTTCATCAACAAATATATTCTTGCAATTGAGCAAAGCCAGGATCTCTATGGCCTTTTTCTCTAAGCCATTTCAACCTTCTATGTCAAATGTTGTGCAGGACCTTTGATCCTTTTTTGGACCGAAATGAAAGTTATTTACAGCAGTGCAATTTGAGCCCTATTATTCAGTCACTATCGTATGAGTAAATCTCACAAAAACATAATAAGAACAATTATAATAAAAGTAATGAAAATAACAAGAAATTATTAGTTTTATATTGAATAAAATATATAAAAGTGAAAATATATTTATAAATGTGGAAAAAAATTATTAATAAAAATGTGAAGAAAGCCTATTTTCTCGAGTTTTTCTTTTTTTTTATTCATGTTACTCATAATTTCATTGCTATGAAGACTTTTTCATTTAAATCTGCATAAATTAATAGAACTGCAGCAAATATGATGTATAAATAAAATACAATTTTAATAATATATTCTTATTATTTTTTTCACATTAAATGATTGAGAATGTTTTTGTATTTTGAAATGAAAAATGTGTCAGGACAATAATTTACAATGAAAATATATATATAAATAAATAAATGTATGTAGGCTAGTGGTCCAACAATAGTAAATTAACAAATTACTTAAAATAATATAACACATTTATTTATTGAGTCTTTATCTTTCATTATTTTTTGCTATTTATTTATTAAGTTTGAGTTTGGGGTGAAATATGACCTAGACAAAAACAGAACTCACTGTCCTCTGACTCTCTCTCTCTCTCTCTCTCTCTCTCTCTCTCTCTCTCTCTCTATTTTTGTCCCTCTCTCTTTTACAGTTTTGCCTGCTCACCACACCTCCTTTAAAGACTTCCTTTGTCCAATGGTTCAGTGGCTCCCTCATGTTCTGGAAGCAAAACCTTTTGAAAAATCATTAAAGGGAGAAAAAACTAAAAGAGACAGCAAAATCCTTCATTTGATTTCTCAGATTTTAATCTCTGATAGATAACCATCACAACACACTATAAACACTTCAGTACAAACAAAAAAAACAAAAACAAAAAAAACCTAGCCACAAAGTAATAATAATAATAATATAAAAAGTGAAATTTGCCAAATCATCCTCAATGAAAATCAGATTCAGGTGGAGGAGAAGCTAAATAAATAGGTTGCAGTAGATCCAGTAAGCATCTAGGGACAGTGCTGGTGTTCTCTATGCAGGTTCTTGTTCACTGTTGCTGAGTTGTACATACTCCAGAGCTGCCTGCTGAGAGACAGACACACAATCAACCTGCACTGATCAACTTTCAGAGTCAATTTCTAAATAAAATATATGTAAATCTTGGATGAAAATAACCTGGCTGCCCTAACTAATATAGAAATGTCAAAGTGGACTATATATCATGGAGCTTTTGTTTTTGTGTTGTCATGCTCTTGAGAGAATCTTACAAAATCAGTCAAAAACACAAAGACCATTAACATTTTTTTGCATTGAGACATCATTTCCACGACAAATAAGTAACCTCCCACCAATTCCAGTTACTGTATTGTGGAAGAAAATCCCATTAATCATAATCATAATCATAACCATTATTAATAATAAATGGAATAATAAAAGACAGAAATGTATATTTTGTATTTTATGTACAAATTTCCTCCTTTGAAATCAATGGGAATAGTAAAAGAGAAATTTTATGAATTTAATTAGAATTGAGGGCTAAATGAACGTAACTGTCCTAACAATGTCACAATGCAAACACTCTTAATTGTTCTAATTAAATACATTTTCTTCATGTAAAATGTCTTATTTGTTTGAAATATGACCATTTTTTGACAGTTTTTGTGAGATTCATCTACTGAGATATCAGTTTTCTTCTGACAGTAGTACATATTTCTTCCAGCAGAGGGCCTCCCTGTGGTGAACCTATTGAACATACCTACATTTGGACCTGTGTGACTGTGTGCTTCACTTACGTCCTCTGTCTGCTCCAAAACTCCTATAAAAACAAAAACATCCAGAGTCACAACACAGCTTTAGTGGAAAAGTCATAAATATTTAATAGCTACTTCACCTCAGCAAAAATGTAGAGGTGGGACCAAGTCATTGTTTTCAAGTCTTTGCAAATAAGTCCTAAGTCAAGACAGGCAAGTCTGAGTCAAGTCTTAAACAAGTCATTAGAGCTCTTTGCCCAAATTTTTATCAGAGTATTGTATTAGCACGTTTTAGCACAATGTGTGGACTTTTTAGATGGTCCCTTAGCACACCCTCCAGAGCATAAGCACATTTTAGCACAGTGGGTGGACTTTTCAGACAACCACATAACCACCATAAGCAAAATTTCCTACTTAATGTTAAATTAACGATCTGGAACAGCAGCAATGAGGTTTCAGCAATGAGGCTTGCAAAATAATTCATGCCAAAACTGTAGTTGCTGTGCACTGAGCTCTGTTGAACTAAGTAGCTAGCTAGCTAACCACACTAACAAGATAAGTTAAATGCTACTGAACCATACCTGACATGTAACAGTTAACCATCTTAACTCTGCCTGTGGGTTTTCAGATGCCTCACAAAATTAGATGTTGTTGATTAAGCTTCTTTAATTTTTGAACCGCATGTTCTAGATGTTACAATCCTTTTGTTTATTGGGGAAATTAACCTTTGATTTGCTACAGACTTTTGACAACTCTGATCTTTGGTTTTATAAGGTATAAAGTCTTTCCAAGTCAGAGGGCTCGATTCCAAGTCAAGTTGCAATCATTGTTGTCGAAGTCTAAGTCAAGTCAAAAGTCTTCTTTGATTGCTAAGTCGCAAGTCATCAATATTTGTGACTAGAGTCCAAGTGAAGTCCAAGTCAGGCGACTTGAGGCCACAACCCTGCAAAAATGTTTTAGACATAACATAACCATGTAGTAAGGACAATTCGCCTAGTCTCTAGTCAATAAAATACTTCACAAATGAAAGTGACTTTATCTCATTAGATTATTTTATTTTTTATTTGGAACTTGATGGACACAAACCAAAATATATGATTATTCAGAACAAATTAACAATAAGTCTAAAACAGTTTCACACTTCCTTTAAAAAATATCTCAAACAGCAAAACTAATATAATGAGACATATAGTTCCAACTCTAAATAACAACTCAGTTAAAAACAAAAAACTCTGATAGGTGAATTTATTAAGCATTTATAGCATGCAAGTTATAATGCTCACTATTAGGCAAGTACTGCATGAAAGTTGCCTTTTTATTCATGTTGTTATTACTGCATATCAGTGATTTATGCACTTGTAAATGACTTATTAGTCGTTAATAAACCCTTAACATGAAACATGAATATAAAGTGTCACCCATGAAATTGTTACTTTTAGCAATAAAGCTGTTTATCCTCAACACACATCTGTGACAAACTTTGTAGAGTATGCTACAGTTTTCAGCTCAGAGTTCAATTTGCTTTTTAGTTACACAGCGGATATAGCTTGGTATAGTAGAGTCTCTACTGGTTGACAAATGTCTACCGTTTTTCTGTATATTCCATTATACCGCCTGGCTCCACCAAAGCCCAATTTCCTGAACCAATCCAATCAACTCCCAAGGAACAGGAATGCCTGCCTTTGGCTTATCGCTCTAATGCCATCCTAACATGACCGTATAAGTAATCTATTTCCCTCCAGATGCAGCTATTGTTTTGTAATATGTGGCTATGCCAAAACCCATTACAGTGTGACCTCCTCTGTGTTGCACTATTGTTTCACACGCATACCACAATGATTAGAAAAAAGTCTTGCCATTAATCAACAGGGCAAAAGGGGCTATGGAGTGTTTATTTGCACTGAGGAAACAATGGCCGACATTCTGTGTTGTTTGGGCTGAGGAACATAAGGCTCCAGGGCCCATTATGAAAACAGGAAACTCTTTTCCACAGAGCAGGAAATAGACAGCTGGCGTCTCAGCCATGATGAAAACACCACACATTTATTTTAAACCACCTGGCTTTTTTACTGCCTGTTACTACCATGCTTAGAGCGGAAAGTTTTGATTGGCTGACGTGCTTGAATGTGCATGATTCAAAAATGTTAAGCTCACCTTGTGTTGATATCTGGACCTCTGTATACTGGACACTGTTTTCATAGTCTATAGCTTTCTTCATCAGGACTTCTAAAAGAAATATGGACAATCATATATTCTATAAGTATTAGCCACTCTGCATACTAAATTGTGATTGGTGTTTTCTGTCTATTTAACCATCTTTTTCCATGTTACACTGCAAAAGGTTGCACAGAACCTGCATTTTGTGGTTATTTCAAGCATAGCTGACAGAAAAGAAGACATTTGATGAGTGTCATGACAACAGCAAAGTGGCTCTGATGCAGCATTTCACTTACACAGAACCAAAATCTAAAACCTTATGGCATGATGGTGCATAAATGATGAGAGAAGTTTTGGGGTAGCTATTCCTTTAAAAATCTTTTGCTGCCTTGCAAGCACTGCTATTTCCTTTTGTACATGCAAGTCTGGTGTCCAGTGATCCCCAAACTGTTTTATTATCATGTCTTTTTCCAGGAATGATTTTTGAAATGATTCCTTTTTGCAGGATTTATTGACCTTTAAAGACCATCGGAATTCTTGTAACTCACCTTTGCTTGGATCCACTTCCTGTGGGTGAACCAGCTCAGTGTCCTCCTTACTTTGGTCATCAGATTCTAGTTTAAAACCAGGCACACGCAGCATGTCATCAGGTGAACTCACACTACAGACATTGTAAAGGATTTAGATGGGCAAGGAGGAGGCGGGAACCAGCTTGACAATATAAATAATAGTTTAATGTGAAACTTAAACAAAAGACACAAACACACACACACATGATAGACATGTCCGTAAACGATCTCTCTCTCGTCGCACCACCGTCTGCCATCGGCCGTTATCCCTCTCGGAGGCTTAAGTAGCCTGATAAGGGACCGGGTGTGTATAATCACAACCCGGCCCCGCCCTCCACCCTGTCACAGACACATATACCTGTTTAAATAATGTTTTGCACATACCTGAACCAGATACATTTTCACTCCAGACATTCCTGCCCATCACACACGGAGTTCCTGTGAATCAGAAACAAATATAAACAACTACCATCAGCTACCTGACAGTCAATGTGGTGTGCTTGTTATTTATCCAAAGGGAGAGTTCAGCATACACTTGAATTTAAATGAACAAACCAAGCGTAACATAACCTAACCGGATCAAAACTGACCTAACATAACAAAACCTGACCTAACCAAAGCCAATGCAATGCACCCCCCCCCCCCCCCCCCCCCACCACCACGCCCTCCGCCCTGTCACACTAGCCTAATCTAAAAAACCTAACCCAGCCAAACCAGACCTAACCCAACCCACCTCAACCATAATTTAATGCAACCTAATCTAACCTAACACAGCACAATGCAACCAAACCTAACCTAACATAACAGAGCAGAGTGGAAAAAAACTTGTGTCTAATTACTAGGTGTACACTTAAACCAAGTAAACTTAAATTAAAGGTACATTCAAGAATTAAAACACATCAGCAGGGTTTGGCTATATAATGATGTTGTATAAGGTAAATTGTCACCATTGAGAGCAGTGTTGTCTTCAATGTCAAGAGTAAGGCTCATTCTCATGGGGTCACCTGATTTAGGCCTTGGTTTTCTGAAAAAAAGGTGCATTTTCCACACACAAAGTTTGATCTAAACATTCAAAAATAGTAGATGATTACAGACATGATATAGGTGATAAATAGTAAGGAAAATCTTACACTGATAGCTCAGTTGCTTGCTTTTTTCTGCGTGGTTTTGACATTTTCTTGAAAAAGACTGTCAGAACTATGACGATTGTCACCAAAAGCAAGATACAGGAAACTCCAATAAGAGCCTTCTTCCAAATGGCTAAACTGACTACAAATATCCAAAAACATTAGCGAAGTGAACACTGATATTACAGTACAGAGAAGTTGTCTTAATTAGCACAATCATATGTGAACAGGATTAATCTGTATATGTTGGTGTGTTATTCATGAATGTACCCGCAATTGTGACTGGAAAACTTTTCCTGGTGTCAATTGCTTGATTGGACGCCTCACAGTAATAGCTGCCTCTTTGGTCTCGTTTGATGGACTTGACGACATGTGTACCTTGTGACTGTATGACTTCTTTGGTGGATAAAGGGATCATAACCGCAGAATGATACCAGGTGAAGGTGATGGGGTTAGTGCCCTGCTGTACACTACAGATGAGGACCAGATCTGACCCCTCTGTGACAGTCAATCCCTTCGGCTCAACCACAAGCACTGGCTTGGAGACGGGTACTGATAAAGACACACCAGAGACATTATCGAGAAATTTAAAAGAATAGTTAAACCAAAATATATATCCACCACCATGTTCCAAATAACATTTTCTTATTTTGTGGTGAAATTTGACCCAAACCTGTTCTCAGTTCCCGCTCCCTAGAAGCAGACTATGCAGTCTACGTAGGGCACCAACTTCCTAGGGGGGCACCATCTTACCCTAGGAGGACACCAGAAAGTCCACCGGCTGCCCTTACTCACATGTTATACGTTATTCAAGGACCCGAAAGCAGTTGCGGAACACAATGATCACTTCATGCTCATATCACACAATCCACGTCCACCTGGAACTCTGCGAAGGGCATCAATTTGGCCAGCGGCAGCCCTGCCTGTTCCCGACAGGTTTTGTGAGATTCTCCTTTTATATTGGCTTTTTTATTTTTACAAAGGCTTTTAGCATTGCTCATCTAATACATTTTTTTATGTACACTAACTATCATGTCATTATTTCTTGTTGAGCTAGATGGACTAAACAGCATTATCTATTTTAGCTTCCTTAAGATGTGCAGAACAGCAATACAATGAATTTGAAATTTCAGTCATGAAAGATGGTATCAGACATGAAAGTCAATCAGTGATTCTGATTTTAGAGTGTCTAAAAATGGCAATGCACACTTCTGATTCATCCAGAAATAGCAGCAACATAAGCAAAAGGGCCATATTGACATCAGCGCTATTCTTTATGGGAATGACTACGAGGCTGTGAGGGATAGAAGTACAGTCTCTTCAATGGGTTTAAAGTGTTTTTGGATCATTCCTCGGACATAACATTGAAAAAACACATTTTCTAGAACATTCAGTAGACAAAAAACTCCAGACAACATGAGTTGTGGAAAATCAGATGTGACCTAGGAGCTTTCTACAGCTTTATACCATGCATGCCATTGAAGAGATGGTAAGTCTATCCCTCACAGCCTCGTAGTCATTCACATTAATAACAAAGATAAGATCTATTGTTCTTACAGAAATGAACATTCTAAACATTTTGTTACATCCCATATTCTGTTATTTTTTTTGTGAAACACAAAAGTAGACTTTTTTTTTAAGAATCTTTATGCATACAACTGCCACTCATGTAGTGACCGCTTCCGACAAAAAACACCATAAAAGTACCATACAAGTAGTTCACATATCTTCCACTATATTCCAAGTCTTCTGAAGCATTTCACTACACTGAAGCTTGTGTTAATCACATATTCATACAGTGTGGAGTGAAACTCACATTTGTAAGGTGCTGTCTTCACAGACGTTTTGCTAGTGTCACATCCACCGGAAGCATCGCGGCCTGGTAACCCCAAACTTTCTGCTTCGTATGGCAAGCCGCAAGTGCTGATTGCATGCAGTGTCTTACATTCCGCACTCCATTTTATAACATTCCACACTCCATCCACTCCAAGCTTGCTAACTGGGGCACACCTTGAGATGGTTCTGGTTCCATTAAAACCAGGAAGTAATTGTGTTCAAGGTCAGAAGGTCACTGGTTCGATCCCCACCACCACCACCATTGTGTCCTTGAGCAAGGCACTTAACTCCAGGTTGCTCCGGGGGGATTGTCCCTGTAATAAGGGCTCTGTACGTCGCTTTGGATAAAAGCGTCTGCCAAATGCATAAATGTAAATGTAAATGTAAATGTGTTCACATAAACAATGGACAGCTTAATTCAGAGGTTGCATTTTTGCTCTAAAATTACATTTTAACTCAATGTGGCACGGTCGATCTCTCTCTCTCGCACGTCCTTCGTGGTCGGCCTTTAACCCTCTCGGAGGCTTGATTAGCCTAATATGGGACCGGGCGTGTTGAGTCACGACCCGGCCCCGCCTTCCACCATGCCACATTCCTCCCTCGTTTTTTCAGGCTGGGGACCCCCGGCCTGACATACATCCCCTGGGAGGGGGGCGCCTCCCGCGCGGTCTGCCGGCGGGTCTTCCCCATCAACCTGGACGATTGATTGGGCAAGGGGAGGGAAATAACAATAATTAAAAATGTGTGTGGGGGGGGGGGGGGGGGTCCTTCCTGCACTGAGCAGTACCTCCCCTCCCACAAACACCATAATTTAAAAAAGAGGGAAAAGGCCAACGCAGAGCGGCAGTGAGAGAGAGAGGAGAGAGAGATAAAAAAAAAAACGTACTCGCCAGTTCTCTGATACGCCGTAGCTCGTTCCTCAGCCACTTCTCCACCCTCTACAGGACGACAGCCGCGCCTCTCCGGGCGGATCGGAGGCAGTCCTCAGAACCTGGAGGACGGAACGCCCCGCCGCGTTCCTGGGGAGTCGAAGGGGCCTCCCCCCACCCCTGGCAGTGGCCCTAACCGCTCCAGGCGGTCGGCCAGGAGCCCCTTCTCCCTTTGCGGTCGTCGGCCGTTCCTCCGCGTCCAGGCGGCTGGGCTCCTCCGTCACCCGGCAGATGGCCGCGGCTGCTCCACTGGGCAGTGGCGAGAACTCCGCTACGGCGTATCCCTCTTCCTTCCCGGGCTTCGGCACCAATGTAAAACAGTTCATGTTCATGGGCAAGGAAGAGGCGAGAAACCGGCTTGATATGTAAATGATAGTTTTAATGTGAAACTCAAAAGACAAACACATAGGACGACGGACATGTCCGTAAATGATCTCTCTCTCTCGCACGTCCTCTGCGGTCGGCCTTTAACCCTCTCAGAGGCTTGATTAGCCTAATACGGGACTGGGCGTGTTGAGTCACGACCCGGCCCCGCCCTCCACCGTGCCACATTCCTCCCTCTTTCTTTCATCCCCTGGGGGGGGCGCCTCCCGCACGGTCTGCCGGCGGGTCATCCCCATCAACCTGGACGAGGGAGGGGGCAAGGGGAGGGAAACCGGCTTAACATATAAATGATAGTTTTAATGGAAAACTCAAAAGACCAACACATAAGACAACGGACATGTCCGTGAACAATCTCTCTCTCACGCACGTTCTCCGGGGAGGCTTCATTAGCCTAATACGGGACCGGGCGTGTTGAGTCACAACCCGGCCCCGCCCTCCACATTGCCACACTCAAATTTAGGGTTTGCGTTTGGGTTATGGATTAGGGTTTATAAAATATGCATTCTAGTTGAAGGTATTACATCGTTTACCACTAAAAATACAACTCCGTTTGTAAATGGCCACTCTGTAGACATTTCACAACAACATTACCAACTTTGGCCACTGGGGGCAGTGGTTTGAATTTTGGTAAGCACAGACCAATTTCAGAAACAGAACTTTTGACCTACTGTTGCCGAATTTACAGTGAGATCAGTCTTATGGAATCAGAAGAGTTGAAATACAGCGTATGCACTGTTTTGACTAGTCTTATGATACTTATATGGTGCATTTTGCTCTTGACAGACACCATGAACTGCCATTGTGTGGAAAGAGCTGTACAAAATTCTTAAAGAATTTATACTTTTGTGTTCCACTGACAAATAACAGCATACAAGCAGAACTATCCCCTTTAGTATGAAGGTAAAGAAGCAAAATACAGATTTGTTGACGGTAAGTGTTCCTCTCACCTATGACCGGTGCTCTGAGGGGGCCACTGTGCATACTTAATGATGGCCCCTGGTTATGAGCCTGGCAAGTGAAGCTGTTGATCTCCTGTGGAGAACTAATGTAGGTTATATCGAAGAACGCCCTGTCAGCTGCCTCAACCACAGTCACATCATCCACCGGACTGCGTCCTTTCATTAATGTGTAGGATATGGGCAGCGTTCCATTCTCAGCTTCACACAAAACCTTGAATGACCGACCCACAATCACCTTACCAACAGCACGAATAACTGGAGCAGAAACAGGCACTGGAAAAGAGAAGATGAACAAGAGAAGCATGGATATATAAAAGCATGGACGGGTCTTCTGCTCTTCCAGAAACTTCTGACACATCTCAAAGTTCTAAAAAGTGTGTACATAAATGCATCACCTTTCGCTTTAAAAACGAGTGGTAAGCTGGTCTTGTTAATTCCCTTTGCCTCAGCCATGCAGGAGTATTTCCCATTGGTGGTGTGCCTGGCAGTGTCTGTGTAGTTGGCCAATGAAGCAATAAGCCGATTTTCTTTCAGCAAAACATACTTTATATCTGCTCTGCTGATCTTTTGTGAGGAGTTTATGACACTTCTGCAGTTCAGATGGAATTGTTCTCCTTCAAACACTTGATCTGGGATCAGTCTTAAAATGGGCCTCGAGAACAGTTCTGAGGGGGTAAAGATGGAGAATTATATTTTTTCATATATAGTACATATTATTTTGTGAAAATTCTATTACATATTGCAAATCAGATTATGGAGCATCCCTGACAAAATTAAGAAAAAATAAATAAAATAAAATCTAAACCTGATTAGAATTTGATTACCAAAGAATGTGTGAAAATATGTGCTATAATAATAATATTTCAATGGTGACAATGCATCTATCCTGTCAAATAAAAAGATAAAATGCAGTAAAAATAAGCAAGTAAAAATCCTATTGATTTTCTCCATAAAGAAGTTGATCCATCTAAGTTATAAATTTAATTAATGTGAAAAATCCAAAAATCACAAAACAATTAGCCAAAAAGAGCAAGGTTACATTAGCAAATAAAGCAGTAAATGTTTCCATCGCCTTCTTATCGAATAAAAAAATGTATCAACCTCAACTAAGCTTATACGTTTTTTATGCACATTTTGGACATCTTATTTGCATCTTGGTGTTTCCTTCCATCATTTTTTATATGATATCCCAAAATTTGCATAAAAATAAGTGGATGGAAACAGCTATTAATGCATTTTGACAGACCAACCACACGCTCAGACAGAATTTGCATGTCCCTCCCCTGGACATACAGGTATAAAAGGAGGGAATCGTGCATTCAGATTTCTTCTTCGGGGCCGAGCGGTGGTGCGATCAGCGAGCTGAGATCACTACTGTTCCACTCACCGTCATAATAGCAGTCACACTATATGGTTGCGATGCTACATTTCAGACACTGCCAGAACTTCGTCGGAGGCTGAAGATCATCGCAAAGGCATAGTTCAAATATACCAAAAGTATAATAAAAAGTATGAACGAGAGAATATGTGAGTTAAGCAAATAAGCTTCTCTTTGAATGTTCACAGAATATTGACTTAAATATTGTGTTGTCTTCACCAAATCTTATTGTATGCCTTCAGAGGTCGCATAGACTACTTTTATGATCATTTTGCATCCTTTTTGAAGATTGAAAGCATACTCAATATTCACTGACATTGTATTGAAAAGCAGGACTGAAAATATCTTCAAAATATCTCATTATTTGTTCAGCAGAAGAAAGTAAAGATTGGAAAGACATGAGAAGAGTAAATGATGACCGGGTTTTCATTTATGGGTGAACTATTCATTTAACACTCCTGATGTTATGTGATGTGATGTGTGAGTGTTTGTAATTAGTTACCTGCTACATTTAGCCAATATCTTGTCATCTTTTGCACGTTGCCTTTCTCTGCTTTACAAACATATTCCCCTGAATCCTCCACTCTTACTGTAAAGCTGTGTGAGAAGCCTGTGTGAAATTTATGAAGTACAGTGCTGCCTTTGGTGAGGAAAACCTCAAGATCAGAGGGGTATTGCAAAAGACATTTGATCTGTACCCGGTCACCCTCAACAATATTCGCTTCAGGGGAAATCTGTATCTTAGGGGTGATCTCCTCAAGATCTGTAAAAAAAGAAAAGAAAAAGGAGCAGGCTTGAAAACCATCAATCCTCGGAAGATTTTTAATCAGGCACATTTGAGTCCTGGTGGTTTATTTTTAAAACAATCAACAGATTTCAGGTTGCATAAAATGTTACCTACAAAAAAGAAAAAGAAAAAAAAAGCTAGATATATTTTCTGAAAGTCATGAAAATTCACATCACTGTGTGATTTCCAGCGCATCTCAAATTCTGTATTGTGTTTAATAGAATTCTGTGCTGGAAATTACACATTTGAATGAATTTGAAATAAAATGGAACTAAATAAAAAGACTCCTTTGTATTGCTAAGGCTAATTTCATAGCTAACATTTTATGCAGTGGTGTAGTAGTGTCTGAAGAGGTGGGCATCAGTGGTGTAGTCGGGGCCATACGCATGTATAGGACATATGCTTACTTTTTTCCCCGGGCTGATTGCGTATAACAACTTCTATGGATCAATAACTCTCAACTTGGTATATGTGTCTGTCTCAACCTCGGGACTCCTATCCTGACAAGTGATGTTTGGCTGACACTGGCTGCATTTAGTCATCATCACACAGTGACACACAGAGCCTGGTTTCTCCCAAGGTTATTTTAACCAACATCTTATGGGGTTTTGTGTTCTTTGCCACAATCGCCTTCGGCTTGCTCACTGGGGTTATTAATACAATTTTCATTTAATTATTTATTTTTATTATTTATAGTTTTTTATTATTTTTAGCATCACACAGCCAAACTGCTTAAAAATCAAGAGAAATGGACCTGAAACACACACACCTTTCGCGTGTGAGTAATCGGCTGTTGCTTTACAACAGCTGGGGGAAAGATCAGTGACAGTCAGTGTGTGTTTTCTGTCAGAAGCTAGATAATTTTGTCAAAATCGTATAGCATTCAAGTGCATGTTAATTGTTTCCCACCATTGAGTTTTTTAAAACACCAGTAAACACACTTATTCATGACATCCCTTAACATTTTATTGCATACGTTCTGGAAGAGAGACAGAGAGAGAGAGAGAGAGAGAGAGAGAGAGAGAGAGAGAGAGAGAGAGAGAGGTAAGAAAATCTGCATTACTGCATTCATTCAAAATAAAAGTGCAGTAATACAGGTTTAGTTAAAAGACTTGATAAACACTATTTACTGCCAAAACAACAACACTAATCCAAGGAGAAATGCACTTTTTCATGTTAAGTCTGTACTCTCCCTTTCTCTCTTTTTCCTGGTCATTGTATTAAAGCCTTTTTCTTTTTAAGATTAGTAGGGGACGTTCATACTGAACACGTTTTTACATCCATCCGCAATGTTTTTCAATGTAAAGCAGCGTCCGCACAGAAACGCTTGTAAATATGGGTCATTCCTACAATTCAGTGACATTTAAGTCCACATTAGAAGTGTGTGTGGTATTTATATTGTTTCATTTCACCAGATTACAATTTTAATAGGTTTGTTAAAAAGAATAAAGACTTGTAATAATGTTACACACTTCTGCTGGCTTAATAGTTACATTTTATAGCACTGCGTCATTTCCTCATGTCCCAAAATCTGCACGTCAAACATCTTCAAAAATAATCAAAAATATCATCAAAAATAAATGCTAATTCATTGGATTTCTACTTTTTTCCCAATATACAGTTAAGAGTTTAGTGTTACATTCTCTCACTAACATGTAATGGCGCACACATACATGGTCGTCCACGTGATGGCAAAGAAAATGGGATGTATCGGACCAGGTGACCTTCTTCAATTGGCCCTTCCAAGGTCCAGTGACGACGCTTTCGATGTTGAACAGGGGCCAATATAAGCACTCTAAACAGTCTGCTGCTATGCAGCCCCATATGCAGCAGGATGCGATGCACTGTGTGTTGTGACTAGGGTTGCAACGGTATGAGATTTTCACGGTATGATAACCGTCTCTGAAAATCAAGGTATCACGGTATACAATATTACACATTTATTATTAGAAGTTACAATGACCCTTAAAGGAGTGAAAACAGAAGTTGAACAAACACTTTATTATAATTGAAACTTGAAACCATATTTTATATAGAAGTATGTGTAAAGAAATTCTCTATTCCTTTTGAAAATACATCGAATAAATAAGAAAGAAAATAATAAACCAAATTATAAATTTAATAAAAATAATAGCAAGCAACTATAACATGTTATATAACTAAAGCATGTTAGATTACATGTTATCACAGCATGTTAAATTAACTACTAAATGAAAATAACATCAGCTCTGTGAGCTTTTAAAGTAATGTCCTATGATTATTAATAATTAACCCTGTCTGTACATTTAACTCAATAACTTAATAAATGCATTCTGAAGAGAAGTGATGCATTTTTGTAAGAAAAATATCCATATTTATAACTTTATAGACTATAATTACTGGCTTCCGGTAACGGCCGTCTGCACATTCACTGGCTTCCTCTATCCTCTGTGCTTCTGCGTTCCGGAAGCCAGTGATTATAGTTTATAAAGTTATAAATATGGATATTTTTCTCACAAAAACGCATCGCTTTGCTTCAGAAGGCCTTTATTAACCCCCTGGAGCCGTATGGATTACTTTTTTATGGATGGATGTGCTTTTTTGGGCTTCAAAATCTAAGGTACCATTCACTCCCATTATAAAGTTTGGAATAGCCAGGATATTTTTTAATATAACTCCAATTGTGTTTGGCTGAAAGAAAAAGTCATATACAACTAGTATGGCTTGAGGGTGAGTAAATTATGGGATCATGTAACATTTTTGGGAGAACTAACCCTTTAACAAGGCTCTTTGACCAATCTAAATGTTTATGGTGTTACCTTGTACGATTACTTTCACAGTGTTGCTTTTGTTGGAAATG
Organism: Moxostoma hubbsi; assembly: GCA_032164185.1. Classification (NCBI taxonomy): domain Eukaryota; kingdom Metazoa; phylum Chordata; class Actinopteri; order Cypriniformes; family Catostomidae; genus Moxostoma; species Moxostoma hubbsi. The sequence continues at coordinate 8,831,553 of JAVLUX010000007.1, read as the reverse complement.
CCCGCTTTTGGTTGGATCACGACCATATAGGCACATTGCAGGTAAGTGTCTCCGAGCTTCTGTATGTTAAGTGTGGTCGTCACAGAGTTGTTGCTACTAGTGACGCTTATCACCTCCTGGTCATTCTCATAAAAGTAGTAAATCAGACTGCCGGTCTCCTCTCCAGCACTGCATGTGGCATGGATCTCTTCTCCCTCAGACACAATATCAGACTTCACCTTCAGCAGGGGGGTTTGAAAGCCTGCATGGGTTTAAAGCTATTAGACTCCACAAAAATTATACAAAATCATTTCCCAAAACTGTGAAGTTAAAATGACAGAAACATATTTTTAATCTCTCTCATCTACTAGGTCACAAACCTATGACAGTAAGTCTCTGACTGTTGCTCATCTTAAATTTGTCGTATATGCGGACAGAACATTTGTAGGGACCCGAGTTAGACACCCTGGCTGGAGATAAGCTGCGCTCCACGGCTGCATCACTGATATTTTTGGAGTACACCACCTGATTGTCCAGCAGGAAGCTGAAGATGTATGTGAGGGGCTGGGGACGACTTTGACTGACCTTGGCTTCACAACGCAAGGTCACGCTAGTGCCAGTCTTCACCTCATGACCAGGAAGAAGAGTCAACATCACCTGATCAATGGTGAACGCTGAACAGCAAGACCAGTAAGTAACACACACACACACACACACACACACACACACACACACACACACACACACACACACACACACACACACACAAAAGAAAATATGTTAAGTGTCACATATGATAAGTGAAATGTGATATGTTATTTGTATTAAATAATAATAATAATAATAAAAATACAATTCTTTTTAAACATTGATGAGATCAGATGGAGATTAGGCAACAGAAAAAAGTTATAATGTATAAAAAGTTATTCATGTCCCAAGCTACTAATTTTTTGGATAATTCATGAATAATATTTAATCCTTAAATGCATGGTAAATTTACGGGTCTTTAGAGACCTGGCACTTATATCTATCAACAATGGACATAGTGTTAAATTATAATTATAGTATCAGATAGAGTCACATTTTCTAAACATTTTCAAGACAATTAGAAATAATAAGATAAAATATATTTTGATCTTTTCTTTTTCTTAAAGCAAAGAGAAAATGCAACAAATAGGACAAATCTAGAACAGGATTCATTATATTCACTGAAATTTCATGAGATGCAACTGGTTGTCAAACCCATTTTGAGCTACACATAACACATAATCTACACATAAGATACACATCAGCTCCACCTAAGTTACACATATGTTACCAAATGACAGTAGTCATATCATACTGTTCATGTGTTACACTTGCTATAGTTACTTCAATGTTGTATCTAAGTCAGCTTAGCAATGTCAAATGTAAATCAAATCAATCACTGAAACATCAGCTCCACGTTGAGTAAGAAATAACAAGTATAATATGTGTGTACACTCATATAAAATACTGATAATTCACAATTGTTGATAGTTCATTGTTGCACAGAAACTCAGTGTGATATAGAATTTCTTTGTATTAATATAGTACTCAGGGGGTGGAATGAGGTCCCGGGTCTCTAAAGTCCTGAGGTATCCATTTAAGGGTAAATAATGTATAGAATAAGTATATAATATAGCATAAGTATAATAATAGGCTATATGACATAAGTATATAATCATATAATATATAATAATATACAAATGATAACATAATACAAACTTATAATATATAAATATTTATCATTAAAATATTTGTTTGTTAATGTTTTCCTCATTAAAAAAGTTTAACTCCTAATGACATGAATTGTAATTTTGCAATATATATAGCAAATCATGAGCACTCACATGAAATGAAGACTCCAGTCATATCAGTAACCTTATAAAAGCTGTTTTATTCTACATGGAGAGGGTCCACACACGGGGGCTGACATGTTAGAATCACATGACCAGCTTCTTGGTTCAGTTCACTTTCGCAAGATGAATTTCAATTCCAAATTTCAAGACAAACCAAAATTGTGTCAATAAAAGTCACACGTGAGCAAACTGTCGCCTTATTGGTCACAATGTTTGTGTGATAGGAGATTCGCGCAGAGTTTAAAACACCCTTGACATGAGTTGCATGTAACGACAGGAAGTGCTGACTGATCCATACCAACATTTTGTGGGTAAGGCAGTGAAACTGAGGGGAGCGCATCCCTCCTTGGCGATTGATGTGTGCTATGGCTGTAGAATTGTTGCATCGCACCAGGACATGAGGCCCCTGAAGGCGGGGCAGAAAGTGTCTTAGAGCCTTCCAAACAGTGAGGAGATTCTTAGAGTAAAGCAGCCTCAGTTTTGTTGGCCCAGCTGAGAGAAGCCTGGGGGGCCCCCACAGTTGCCAATTCATCGCCATTTCCCCCGTCTGAGTGTCATGCTAGAGTTCACTGCCCTGGGTAGAGCTACTTTGAGCCTATGGTGCAGGAGTTTCCTTGGCAAGGATACACAATGGTTACAATATTTTGGGAAGGAGAGAGCCTCCTCCACATCTTTGAATGCCATGCACACAACGCCGAAAGAATGGGAATCTCTTTCTGCGATAAGTGCTTCACAGGCAGCAGGACATGCTCACGACTGCTGGTTACTAGCACAAGTTGATGATGAGGGTTTGGGATAAGCCAGGTTCCAGAAAAACTCTTGAGTAATAATACACCGAATAACAGGCGGTTAGCCCAAGATGCACGGAAAATGGCAATGAGGAAAGCTGGGCAGCTGTAAAGAAACACGAAGGTCAGCGAGTGTGGGTAGCTTGCAGGCTGAATAAAACAGCAAATTGACCAAAACTCCTTTGGCAGTCACATCTGGCAAAGGTTGATCCACGGATGTGTCATTCTACAGACTAATGAGTGAGAGCCAAATGTGAAAACCAGTCGACCATTCCGCATAGAGGTCATGAGGAAGGAATGCCAACTGAGGAATGTAGCATGTACAGGTTTTATGCCCTCAGGTATGGGTGGGGCCTTACAGCACCATTGGACATGCACTCCTGTCTGTCAAGCCAGACTTGGTGCATTTGGATGCTTCAGCAGAGGTCAGGTGTGAATGCCCTTTCCATAGGTGTATTTCGAACACGAGATGATGATAGAGAAAACAGATATTAGCTAAAATACTGCTGTCTTACATGGATTCAACTATTTTGAGGCAATACTTTTCTGTATGGCATTAAATCTAAGTATATACAGCATATTATTGACATTTCTTTCTCTTCCGCCATCTTGGTTGAGTTACGAGATTCTCTGTGAAGGATACTGGCCATGCTATCTTAAAATTTTGCCAAAATTAGGAATCTTAGATGGCAACATACTTTTTGGACACTCTTCGTGTTGGAACTGCATCTATGAAGACTTACGTATACTGCTGCCTAGGTAGGTAGTTCACTAGGTTTTGGAACAAAGCCAGTATGTCTGTTCATGCAGAAATGCTTGCTTGCTTCATTTCATGACAAAAGCCGTTAGATACCACTTTTAAAGTGAACTTCTCTTTATGGAGAACACAGAATTGTTTTCCTGCAGTCTTAAAGAATGCCACACTGAGTGTGTGGATGGCGACTTTCAGAAAATTGAGAAATGGAAGGAAGGAAATCACACAAACAAACAGAAAACATTATTCCCTCTGGGAATTCAGAAACAGTCATTTCTGTCATACGGCTCAAAATCCGGCCAACAAACAACCACAGTTCTCCACAAAACATTAAAGTTCAGTAAAGCACTGCTAAAACAGAGAACAACAAGATTAAGACAGATCCAGAGTTAATGGTGGTCATTTAAATAGACATTTGTGGGTGGTTCTTCACTTAGAGGAATGTTCCTGTTCCCTTGGTTGATATTTAAACAAAAATTATATATACTGTATGTAAAAAACATTATTCTAACTTAGTGTACAGATTATGCTAGTGTTAAACTTTGGTAATACTTTATTTTACAGTGTCCTTGTAACACATATTACATCTATTGACTTTAATTATAACAGTCAATTAAAGGGTTACTTCAGGATTTAGCATTAAGCTTTGTATCAGTAGAAAACCAGTAGTATTTTGTAATTACCGAGCTCCCCCCCCCTCATATCCCCCTGAGACGAGAGATTTATTTATTTTTAGTCTGGAAAAAAATCCTCCGATGATGCAAAAATCGTCATTTTGCGTCATCGGAGGATTTTTGGTCCAGAGGCTTAAAACTACAGCCAGTATTCCGCATGTTTTCACCACGCCCATATGGGGCGGGATCTCACTCACAGAATGTGAAGATAGTGTCAGCCATCTTTCTGTAGAAGCTAAGAAAACAGGCTCTTGCTCTGTGTAGAAAGTTTGTATACAAGTAGGCTAATCACGATGGCGGAAGGTAGTTTTGAAGTTGAAATGGCAGAAGGGGATTTCGAAGATCTGTTGCGAGAATCTGATGCTCGCGCTACCTGTCCGAGCCGCAATACAGCGATGAACAGAGGCAGCCAGAGCAGCTGCTGTAGCAGGGGAGCAAAACCTGCTTGGCAGGCAGGAGGAAGAGAGTGTTAAATTATATTCAGACTCGAGTTGGGGCGGACTGGTGGTGTCAGTGCTCTCGCTGTGCGCCTATGGAAACAGATAGAGAGTCCTATTGCTGTTGCGAATTTCAGCGATACTGGACGAGATCGCTGAATCCGCTGATGAAACTGCACCGATAACATGAGCATGTATAACTGAGCACCCAAGTTTTGTATCACACATGGACAGGGGAGTCCTGGAAACTTATTTTAGGATCCCGAAGATAAATTGGAAACGCCAGCCAAAGCCCGCAGGGACAAACGGACGGCTTAGTGTAAAGTGAGTATTTTGTTTGTTTTTCTTTTTTGTTACTGAGACGTCATGTACAGAGTTTGGACACCCGGAATTATAATGTTCTTCCCGCGTAGTCAGTCAATTTATCAACTAACACGATTTATAGAGTCACGATGTAGCATAGTTGTATCATATTTTCAGATACTGCCGCCTGTAACCGGTAGGCGTGGTTTGGGAGTGGCCTCGTAAGGGCAGCAAAGCAAGTGCATTCTGGGAGTTGTTGTCTTTCAGCCACATGTGTAAAAAATACATTTTCTGCCTTTTCTCTGTCTAGAATGCTTCAAATTCAAAAATAATTTCACATTTATACTCTATAAATGACCAATTTTAAATACACATTCATCTTCCCAGAGGTGAAGTATCCCTTTAAGCATAATTACTAGTGGTGCACCGAAATGAAAATTCTGGGCCGAAACCGAAAATTTAGGATGCACTTGGCCGAAAACCGAAACTGAAGCCGAAAATGGTTTCTTTTAAAAACTTATACTTACATATATATATATATAAAAATTGCTTGAATTTAATGGATCTGAAATGAAAAATCACAAACCAATAGAATAATCAAAATTTTATTAACAGTTACATAACAAAACCTGGTTTCGGTTTCCAGCTGGGAGGAGGCCTCGGGGAAGACCCAGGACTAGGTGGAGAGATTACATCTCCACACTGGCCTGGGAACGCCTTGGGGTCTCCCAGTCAGAGCTGGTTAATGTGACTCGGGATAGGGAAGTTTGGGGCCCCCTGCTGGAGCTGCTGCCCCCGCGACCCGACTTCGGATAAGCGGTTGAAGATGGATGGATGGATGGATGGATGGATAACAAAACCTAAAATATTTTTAACAATGAATAATAATACCAAATAATATTATTCTTCAAGTTTTATGTTCCATCAAATAAAATTGTTTTTAAACAGTTGTGCAAAAAAAGATCCACAATTATCTAAATAACTGCACACAAAATCACAGAATGGCAGTGGGCCTCTATTCTGCTGCTGCATGTAAACAATTGTTTACATACATTTTAAATTGCTGTGCAAAACAACAGTGCAAAAACAGCAATAGAACTTAATCCAAACTCAAACTGTAAACAACATTTAAGCCTATGTAGCCTTAGGAAACAGTTGTGCAGTGCTACGCAAATTTTAATGTAACTGCTATACACAGAAAATTGGACTACTGTTTATTTAAGCAAACGTGGCAGGTTTCTCTTTAAGAACAAAAGTTGCTCAGCTTTTTGACAGGAAAGACGGTTCCTCTTCTCATTAAAGGGTTACTTCAGGATTTAGCATTAAGCTTTGTATCAGTAGAAAACCAGTAGTATTTTCTAATTACCGAGCTCCCCCCCCCTCATATCCCCCTGAGACGAGAGATTTATTTATTTTTAGTCTGGAAAAAAAATCCTCCGATGACGCAAAAATCGTCATTTTGCGTCATCGGAGGATTTTTGGTCCAGAGGCTTAAAACTACAGCCAGTATTCCGCATGTTTTCACCACGCCCATATGGGGCGGGATCTCACTCACAGAATGTGAAGATAGTGTCAGCCATCTTTCTGTAGAAGCTAAGAAAACAGGCTCTTGCTCTGTGTAGAAAGTTTGTATACAAGTAGGCTAATCACGATTGCGGAAGGTAGTTTGAAGTTGAAATGGCAGAAGGGGATTTCGAAGATCTGTTGCGAGAATCTGATGCTCGCGCTACCTGTCCGAGCCGCAATACAGCGATGAACAGAGGCCGGAGCAGCTGCTGTAGCAGGGGAGCAAAACCTGCTTGGCAGGCAGGAGGAAGAGAGTGTTAAATTATATTCAGACTCGAGTTGGGGCGGACTGGTGGTGTCAGTGCTCTCGCTGTGCGCCTATGGAAACAGATAGAGAGTCCTATTGCTGTTGCGAATTTCAGCGATACTGGACGAGATCGCTGAATCCGCTGATGAAACTGCACCGATAACATGAGCATGTATAACTGAGCACCCAAGTTTTGTATCACACATGGACAGGGGAGTCCTGGAAACTTATTTTAGGATCCCGAAGATAAATTTGAAACGCCAGCCAAAGCCCGCAGGGACAAACGGACGGCTTAGTGTAAAGTGAGTATTTTGTTTGTTTTTCTTTTTTGTTACTGAGACGTCATGTACAGAGTTTGGACACCCGGAATTATAATGTTCTTCCCGCGTAGTCAGTCAATTTATCAACTAACACGATTTATAGAGTCACGATGTAGCATAGTTGTATCATATTTTCAGATACTGCCGCCTGTAACCGGTAGGCGTGGTTTGGGAGTGGCCTCGTAAGGGCAGCAAAGCAAGTGCATTCTGGGAGTTGTTGTCTTTCAGCCACATGTGTAAAAAATACATTTTCTGCCTTTTCTCTGTCTAGAATGCTTCAAATTCAAAAATAATTTCACATTTATACTCTATAAATGACCAATTTTAAATACATATTCATCTTCCCAGAGGTGAAGTATCCCTTTAAGAACATGAGATGCTGCACTGAATAGTCTCTCACTGTCTGTGTCAATGTCGTGCAATCCCCGCAAGCAATGGAAAGCGGCCTTTGTTCGCGCGCCAGTAGTCAAGTGGATTGTGGCTTCTGGCAATGGGTAGTTCAGCTAGATACGTCTCTATTTGTTGTGCGGCTGCGCTTGTTCCAACACCGCTACGAATCGGGGTGCTTTTCTGTAAAATTTCGTCAAAAATCTCAGAAAGTGAGGGAGCGTATGCCTCCTCACTTGTACGTAACTGTTTCTCAGGCACAGGTACCGCTGACATGTTCATCTTTGATAGGCAGACGCGTGATAACAGCTCAACCGTGAGTGAAACCTAAGCGCTTGCGCACGGATGGGAGGGGCGGGTGACATTCATTTTCGGTTTGTTTTCGGCTGTTTGTTTTTTTTCGGCCTGAAACCGATAATGCCTTTTTCGGCCGAACATTTTCGGCTACCGAAATTTCGGTGCACCCCTAATACAAGCAACTAACCCTAACCCTAAACCAAACCATTACACTAACCCTAAACCTATATAAGTACATGTTGTTAATTAGGAATAATCAGTAATTACTTGTGTAATTACAATGTAACAAGGACACTAAAATAAAGTGTAACCTAAACTTTTGTATTTTTATTTGTACCTCATGATCAAAGAATAGCTTTATTAAGTGTCATTACCAAATAATTTAATATTTGAATTATTTGAAGTCAGAAACAATCTTTTTAATGTTATAAATTTGAAGCTAATAAACTGCTAGCTAACTTGTTGTGTTAGCAAGTTTAAGGCATCTTAACCAAACAGTGAGAAATACCATTACCATAGATGGATCTCATGAAAATTACGTGACTGTTGCAATACTTTTGCAAAATGACATTATGTGCTTCTTGACATGTATCACAGAAGTTCCGAAGCGAAATATCCACTAAGTAAAATGTTCTCTGAAACAGATACGTTTTTCAACGTTAATGCTCTATTGAGTTTTAAATCAACAAAACCTACCTCCCTACTCTAAAACTTAAACCTAAACCATAATGTCTTAAAAGCAAACGTGACATAAAAACGCAAGTGCTGAAGCAACCATGTCCTTTTGTGCTGCTTCTATGACACTTTTGCCCATGGGAACATTTTGCATTCAATGAGACCAGGTTGTTACCATCATACCAATATTAAAAATCCAAACCATCACATAAGACACCAAATTCAACTTGAAGGATGAACAACGCCAAGATCAGATCTTTATTCCAAGACTTGTAATAATTGTTTTAACATGGATGAACATAGTTTGAAGAAGTTAACATTTTCAAGATTTAAAATGGTCAAAAGTGCCTTAAATTGAAGAATCACCCTTGTAATATTTGTGAGTTGGAGTCCACATCACTTATAGTTTTAATCCTCTAATTAAATTTAGACTAAACATTGTTCTATTGCATGAAACACAAACTTCCTCTAAGGAGCCAAAGAGTGCATAACAAAGTATCTCTGATGGATCAAAGCATCCAAGCGTCACTGATCTGCTCTGGCTAAAAATACATCCAATAAATCTCACAATGGCACAGAACTGTCAGAATAATTCAATGCTCCCTTTTCCTAGAAATATAAATCAAGATGTCAAATTTTCTTAGAGAAGTAAAAATAACCACTTTGTTACAGCCAAAACCTAATGTCCTAAAACTGTCGCAAACACAGCCATTACTCTCTCTCTCTCTCTCTCTCTCTCTCTCTCTCTCTCTCTCTCTCTCTCTCTCTCTCTTTTTTTGCAAATATAAGGCACAAAATAAAACTGAATTGCAGACTTACCTGCCTGTGTGTCAGCCACAAGCCCTGCAGGTGGGAGCAAAGGGGAGAGAAAGATAAGACAAGGAAGAAAGATGACCTGTAAATCTTATATTCTGAGACATCCTTACCTAGTGTGCCTAGGCTGATGTGCAGGAGACCGATACAGAGGTAACAGGCACTCATCCTTACAGGTGAATGTAAAGACACACAGTCTACCATGTAAAGGGTATGCAAGGGAGTATGAGGAGAAGTGAGGAATGGAACCGCCTTTCTTTGTTAAATGTTGAACAGGAAATATGTTCCTTCCTCAGGATGTTTGTATTTGAATGCGTAGTTTGTCAAAACCCTTGGAAATATTGCCATTCGGTCTCAAAAGCCTCCTGTTATAGTGTTATGTTGAAAACAACTCATTTATATTTAAGATGAGATATTTATCAAGAAGGTGCAGTATAAAGCACATCAAAGATGTGGTATCCATGTTTTGGACATGAACCATGGTGATACTGTTTTATTAACATGATATCATGAAAATACCATTTGGTTTTTTATATGCACTATGGTATAACCATGTTTTTTGGACTCTGTAACAATGTAATATCCTGTATTTTAGACATGCACAATTATAATACCACATCATTTTGACGTACCATCGTTATACCACATAATTTTGACATGTACCATGATAATAACTAATTGTTAAGACACGTGACATGGTAATACCATATAGTTTTGAAATGTACCATCGTAATTCCATATAGTTTTGAAATGTACCATTGTAATACTACATAGTTTTGCCATGTAACATGGTAATATCATATAGTTTTGACACGTACCATGGTAATATCATATAGTTTTGAAATATACTATCATAATACCGTATAGTTTTGAAATGTACCATTGTAATACTACATAGTTTTGACATGTAACATGGTAATATCATATAGTTTTGAAATATACCATTGTAATACTACGTAGTTTTGACATGTACCATGGTAATACCATATAGTTTTGAAATGCACCATCATAATACATATAGTTTTGAAATGTACCATTGTAATAATACATAATTTTGACACGTACCATGGTAATTCCACATAGTTTTGACATGTACCATGGTTATACCACATAGTTTTGACATGGTAATACCACATAGTTTTGACATATACCATGGGTATACTACATAGTTTTGACATATACCATGGTAATTACACATAGTTTTGACATATACCATGGTAATACCACATAGTTTTGACATATACCATGGGTATACTACATAGTTTTGACATATACCATGGTAATACCACATAGTTTTGACACGTATAATGATAATACCATATAGTATGTCATATACCATGGTAATACCACATAGCTTGGACATGTACCATGGTAGTACCATATAGTTTTGACATGTACCATGGAAATACCACATAGTTTGACAAGTACCATGGTAACACCACAGTTTTGACATGTACCATGATAATACCACATAGATTTGACATGTACCATGGTTATACCACATAGTTTTGACATGTACCATGGAAATACCAAATAGTTTGACATGTACAATGGTTATACCATATAGTTTGGCATGTACCAAGGTAATACCACATAGTTTTGACTAGTACCATGGTAAAACCACATAGTTTTGACATATACCATGGTAATACCACATAGTTTTGACATGTACCATGGTTATGCCACATAGTTTTGATATGTACCATGGTAATTCCACATAGTTTTGACATGTACCATGATAATTCCACATAGTTTGGACATGTACAATGGTAAACCACATGATTTGATATGTTCTATGGTAATACCACATAGTTTTACATGCACCATGGTAATACCACCAGTGTTGGGTGTAATCTAATTATATTTGAAAAAGAAAGTAAAGCATTTCAAGATTCCCTGCACTCACAATCAATCTCAGCAAGCTCTGTGTCAGCGTGCTCCCAGCCTTGGATGGAGGAGAGAGGCACGCAAGGCTGGGCCGGTGTTCTGACAATCTGTCCTATCTGATCAGGATGTGCTACCGGTAGTTCAAACTGTCATATTTTCTAACAAAATGTGCTTCTTTCTCAGAATGAGCTACTATTTATATTAAAACCACATTAATAAATTATGTAAAAACAGTGGTAGCACATCTTGTCAGCTTGAGATACCCATTTGAATGACCTACAACATTAATACATGATGTAAAAACAGAGTAGTGGGTAGGTGTCAGCTTGAAATACTTGTCAAATTGAACTACCACCTTGAAAGATTTTTATTTAATATAAAAATTATGTTTCAAAATAGCTTAAATATTTTAATATTTAAAAAAAGCTTTAGTAAAGGCCAAAACAACCAAGAAAATTTAAAGACTAGTAGGGTAGCCCTGCTGAAGGCAGACTCAGGGAAACTGTACCGTGGAAAATACATCACAAGGGGTTGCCACAGGTAACCAGCACATGTGGAGCACCTACTTAAAGGAATAATAGCACACGTACTGGGCCCGGATTCCTCCGCTGATTTCTCCTGCCGCAGGGCTTAGGAGGGATGACATACAGGGTTCACCCATCACAGGAACTTGCATGAGGGAAAAAGTGCACGTCCTCTACTCAAGGAGGGGAAAGTTGCTGTGTACAAGTGGTACACCTGGCCAGTTGTCCGCACACTTACCTGTTTGTTACCTGTCTAAACACGGGACAAAACTGGCTCAACCCGAAGATTATAAAATCTTGCAAAGGTATTGGCTGTTGCCCAGCCCGGTGCTCTACAGATGTATGCTAGAGAGGAGCCGTTGGCTAGTGCCCAGGAGGACGCCACACTCCTAGTGGAGTGTGCTCGTAGTCCCAAAGGGGATGGCACACCCTGGGCCTTATATGCCAAAGTGATGGCATCCACGATCCAGTGGGCAATCCTCTGTTTGGAGACAGCGTTCCCTTTCCGCTGTCCCCCAAAACAGACAAAGAGCTGCTCAGAGCATCTAAAGCTCTCTGTGCGGTCCAAAAAGATAAGCAAAGCGCACACTGAAAACAGCAATGAAAAGGCTGGGTCTGCCTCCTCCCGGGGCAGCGCTTGCAGGCTCACTACTTGATCCCTAAAACGTGTCTCAAGACCACGTGATAGTATGCCTGACCAAATCCTGGCATACCACGGAGAGATCCCACGAGGGAATGAGGCGTGGCTTGGGAGAATTCAACCTTATAGCGCCTCTAAGGAACCTGATGATCAGGTCATTTTTTTCCTAGGGACTTACTGTCCACCACTTCATGGTGTGCTGCTATTGTGGCCAGCCGCCCCTCCAGCCTCTCCTGCAGGAAGGAAAGCACTGACCCTTCTGCACGTCTTTGGGGGTCTTCACCTCAGGAAGAACAGCAATTTTCAAACAAACGCCACTTCAAGGCATACAGCTACCATGACAGCATGTCCGCTGTGCAGTTGAGGTCGCCCGTGATGTGAGTGGCCCTCAAGGACTTCAGTCACTTCTGACTCCAGAGGAGTGCGAGTTGCGACATGCGGTCAGTTTATATACACTACTGTCGCCGTGTTGTCCATCCAGACCAACACATGCTTGCCCTGGATCAACGGTCGAAGCCTTGACTGGGCCAGCAATACTGCTAGCAACTTGAGGCAGTTGATATGCCAACATAGTCGCGGCCCTGTCCAGGAGCCTGTGGCTGTATGCGCGTTGCACATTGCGCCCCAGCTTAACTTGGAGGAGTCTGTCGTAACAACGACACACCTGGACACTTGCTTCAGTGGGGATCACTGTTCTCCACCTGAATGACTTCAGGCAGTTCAGCACCGACTGCGCGCATTCGGTCGTGAGGCGTGCTATCATAGTGTCCGAGTCTAACTCCACCCGAGAAAAGAGATGCTCTGAACTGGGGAGAGCTTGCTCTTTCCCTCTTTTTGATGCATCCTTCAGGTCTACCACCACGAACCATCCTTGATGCTGGACGCATTACAGAATGTGCTTCTGAGTCAGCATCTTGAACGGGAGTCTGTGCAGGGCCTGGTTCAGCACTCGCAGGTCCAAGATTGTCACAACTCACCGCTTTTCTTTGGCACGATGGAGTAGGTTCTGTAGAACCCCTTCTTCATCTTGGCTGGAGGGACAGGGTCTAGTTCCACACACAGGGCAGTGGCCTTCTCACCCCTCACCAAGTTGAAACAGATGCCGCTGAGCCCGGGCAGGCGCAGGGTAGGAGTCGGTTCGTCCTGGCCAACCAGCGGTACAGGTTGGAAAGCGCTAGCCACACCTCCAATCTCTGAGCAAGGGATACCTGCGGGTAAGGCCTTGCGGTGGGGAGGAGCAGGAACTGCTACGTCGGGGAGGCTCACGTCCCGAACTCATGGCTGTGCTGAGGGAAATGGCAAAGCACATACCTCCCTCTGCATACCCACCATAAGACCGGTCAGTGACGGGTGAGGGGGCTGGGCTCCCTCGCAGCTCATCACAACCGCCTGACTGTGGGTGTGTGTGTGTACTGCGGCCTGGTGCGCGAAGGCAGGGAGCCCACGTTCGTAGCACCTTGGCCGCAAGTGTAAAATGTACGGCAATCGTGACAACGACTGCCGTAAAAACCGAGTGTATGATGCAGGGAGTGAGAAGACCACTCTCTTTATGAAAATGTGGGTGCCACAGCCCCTTGGGCATGCGGTGAAATCAAAACAAAAGGGAAAAAAGGATTCTCCTCCCGACCCTCCACAGGTGACGGAATGGTCTGTGCACCACCTCCGGGGTTCCAGTGGTTCTCTTCATCCCTGTGACATCCATCTCATGGGCACTTGGAGGCCTTCCTGGGGCTCTTAGTGCCAGACTGTGAGATGGGGGGGTCTCTACGCCGGGGCAGAGCAGTTGGCTCGGGCTGCGGCGGGGACACCTGAGTTGCGAGCAGATGGGGTGTGGGACTTTGAACCGTGCCAGTGTCTGCTTCTTAACTACATAGAATTGCTGGGCAAAGCACTCAACGGTGTCGCCAAATTGGCTGGTCTTTGAAAAGGGGGCATCGAGAAAGTGGACCGTGTCGGTGTCTTTCATCTCAACCAGGTTAAGCCATAGGTGGTGCACCTGGACTACCAAGGTGGACATTGCCTGCCCGAGAGCCCATGCCGTGACCTTCGTCGCCCGATGCTGCGATCGAGCCCCAAACGAGACATTAAACTTGCCCTGGGGCAAGCTGTCTGTCTCATCCCAGAACTCGACCTGGGCAAACGAGCGTACTGGGGAATGTGAGGTCCATGGGGGATCATCCAGTGGAACCACTCCCATTGGGGTTCCCAAATCGGCCCCAGCGCTAACCGTCGTGGCCATATGCCCATAGGCAGAAGGACTGGGTGGGGAGCGGCTGGAGTGGCATCCCCAGCAGAAGGAAAACCGCAACTGCAACATTGCCATAGTCATGCTCTCGCAGTGAGGACTTCCACAAATGCTGTCTCAGCGTGACTACGGCCCAGACACGTGAGGCAGCGATCATGGTCAACTTCCTACTCGACATCTTTCCCTTTCACTGAATGTGACTGATACCATTCCAATTCATTGTACTTCTCATCCAGTCTTACCTGATCAACATGCAACTCAAGTTGGCCTTGCACTGATTGCTGCTGTTCAGCTGTTGTTTCTTTTGTGTCCTTCCTTGTATGGTTTTAGAAGGTTTATGTTGCATGTTGTTTTCAAAATAAGTCCATCCTGATGTTTTAGTACAACCGCCTTTCCTGTGATAGTGGAAATGGAGTAGGGCCCAGAAAAGTCTGTCTGGAGTCTACTTCCCTTCCATCCTTTTTTTTGTGCATTAAAGAGTAAAACCTTATCACCAAAATTGAAAGTGAAATTGAAAGTGATTCTACATAGGGCCCCTGTTGCTTTGTCTGGGATTTCACTATATTTTCACTTGCCCTTTCAAATTCTATTTGTTCTGCTCTGGTTTCAACAAATGTTTCAGAAGTGTGAGGGAGAACAAAGTGTGACAGTTAAAAGGTAAAAAAATAAATAATAATTTTTAAATACTCACATTAGACCACACAATAATGTAAAATGCTCTCTAAAGTTTTAGTTTCAGGATTACTGCAATACTTATATAATTTTAAATGGGTTCTATACAACATATTTTGATAGTTTCTCTCTGACTATCTTTTTTTTAAAGTTGTGACACCCCCTTCACATGTGAAGCAACAGTGTTCTGAGCACTAAGCAGCCTTCTCTCAAAGCAGCTGTGGGTTTGATGTACAGTCCATTATATAGTTTTGAACTGCCGCATCCTTCATTAACAGTTTCTTTGCAAAGCCTACATTACATTGTGACCAGATCACAAAACAATCCGCACTGACACTGATACAATCAGATGTAAATGATCAGGTATCTTGTTATAAATAAATGATGTATGCTCTTTGGCTGAATGTGGGTGGTTATGTGTTAATGCTGTTATTTCTGTGACATCAGAACATTGTGAAAGTTTATAATGATTCATGAAAATTACATTTTGCTTTCATAATACATCAAGCTCTGTGAAGTCAATTTTGATTCCTCATGATTCCTTTAGGTAATCTGTAGTCAGTAGCTGGTCAAGTTATCTACACACATCATGATCATCATTATTACAACTTCATATAGACTGAACACAAAAATAAAACTTACCGACAATTGTACTGGGGTTTCAGAAGGAAATTTTGCTTCTCTTGCATACATCAAGAAGAAGGGACTGTGTTTAGTAGTTTTGGATTTTTAAGTTGCATAAGAGTTGCATAAAAAAAAACATCCCAAGTTTTCTGAGGGCCCTGAAATGGATTGCAAATACCAAATGAACCATCCATCCATCCATCGTCAACCGCTTATCCTGTGTACAGGGTCGCGGGGGGCTGGAGCCTATCCCAGCTAACATTGGGCGAAAGGTGGGGTACACCCTGGACAGGTCGCCAGTTCATCGCAGAGCCACACATAGACAGACACACACTCACATCCACACCTAGGGCAATTTTTGGAGACACCAATTAACCTAGCTTGCATGTCTTTGGATTGTGGGAGGAAGCCGGAGCACCCGGAGAGAACCCACGCAGACACGGGGAGAACATGCAAACTCCACACAGAAAGGCCAGGGCAACCGGGGTTTGAACCCACAACCTTCTTGCTGTGAGGTGACAGTGCTAACCGCTGCACCACCGTGCCGCCCTTACCAAATGAACCATTATTTGTAAAATTTAAGACATATGATAAAATATGATGTAAACATTGTATTTCAGTCTTTAGGTTAGAAAAGTACATTTTGTCAAACCCCCCTGCTTGAAGTTTAAAAAAGTGTTAAAAAAGCCTTGCAGTTACATAGAACAGTAGTTATCAAGATATTAGGTACCACCTTTGATCAAATCAGAGTGCCCAAGTACCACCTTATCACCATCTCTTTGAGTGCAGGGTTAAGGACATACATCATCACAACATACTCCAGATTTTGATTTAATATCAATATAAACACCACAGCTGTAACAGTTAGAAGCTTTGTAAACCAATTCAATCACATTATTTAGCAAACCATTTAACATTTTGCGATCCAATTTATATTAATTAATATCTGCCACACAGTGCATTTTGTGTTTTGAATATTCCACTGTGGCCTTCAGTAGGGATGCCGTGGAACTCTTCAAACAGCATTTTGTAGTCCTCCTTGCTCTTTCCTGCTTTTCCATAGTGTAGCATCCTATGCACTATGTAGCATAGCATAATGCACCCTTAACATAACTCAGTGTTAAATAAGATGCAGAATAAGCCTATAGGTGCTGTTAGGAACTCAGCTAATCATAACAATAATGCTATATTTACACTGTTAGGCTTAATGCACAAATCCAATCCTTTGACACGTATTAAAATTTTTGTTGTTGTCCCACTTGTTTACTATTAATCTCATGTTACAATTAATATCTGTTAGTCTTAAAACATTGCGCAACAAACTTCTGTTCAGTCATTTCTATATATTATTCTAAAATGTGACATATAGCTAATTGATATTGGCACTATATCCATGTTGTATTGCCAGAGGGGAACTGCCAGTTTTGGGTTCCTGGCCACAGTCGCAATGGATTGCTCACTGGGGGACTTATACATTTTCAATTCTATATTTTTAAGAAAATGTAAACTTAGTATCCTGGAGTGCGTACTCTGGGTAGAGAAGGAGGTATTGCCCCAAATGAAGGAGTTCAAGTACCTCAGGGTCTTGTTCACAAGTGAGGGGACAATGGAGCGGGAGGTTGGCCGGAGAATCGGGGCAGCGGGGGCGGTATTGCACTCGCTCTATCGCACCGTTGTCACGAAAAGAGAGCTGAGCCAGAAGGCAAAGCTCTCAATCTACCGGTCAATTTTCATTTCTACCCTCACCTATGGTCACGAAGGCTGGGTCATGACCGAAAGAACTAGGTTGCGAGTACAAGTGGCCATAAAAATGTATTTAACACCACCACACAGCCTAGTAACTAATTTCACATGTTACGCTAGCATAAATACATGGTTGTTTATTAATTTATGATGTCTTGTCATTTACAAAATTCTATAAGATATTTGTACTAACTAAAGTAAATAAAAAGAAAATATATACTGTATATTTAGATACCTTTTTCGAACACACGTAGCTTGGAAACATCTTGCGCATGTGCAGTGCATGTGGGTAGCACATTCTGAGAGGTAGGTCAGATTGTCAGAACTCCGGCAACAAATCCTCCTCAAATCTCCGCGCTCTAACCCATCCTCACGTGCCTCCCTCGCGTGTCACTCTGCAGCTGCAGCGGGAGGAGAGGGGATTGGCTTCGGTCGGAAATGGAAAACAGCGCATGTTCGCATCTGACAGAGGGATAAATCACTCACTAGGTGGAAACATTTGCGGAATGGCATCTTGGAAAAAGACGTCGCTAAGCAAACCGATTTTTATGTTCTTTATGAACTGTACACAATTAAACACAGACAATCCCATAGTGTTACAGATGTGCAAGTGATAAATGATACTCAATTTGTCTGATCAGGAAGGAATAATCCACTCTCTGTAAAGTTGTGTAAACACACACACGCTGCACATGTACACACACACACAAACAGACATACTTATACATGCATGATGCAAAACACAAGCAAACCTGTGAATTTACACAGAAATTTAAGAAACATTCTAATACACAATATATTTACTATAAAAGCTGTTTGCAAATGTTTTCAGAAAGGTTTTAAGTTTATTAGTATTCTTTTTATGTCTTTCACACCAACACAAACACAGGTAAATAAGCATGCCTTACACACACACACACACACACACACACACACACACACACACACACACACACACACACACACACACACACACACACCTGAATATACTTCTATAGCATATCTGAGATAAGAAAGTTATGTTGCATATTTAGAAATGCATTGGATTGGGGCCTGGGTACCCCAGGAGTTGCAAGTTCAAATCCAGGAGGTGCTGAGTGACTCCAGCCAGGTCTCCTAAGCAACCAAATTGGCCCAGTTGCTAGGGAGGGTAGGGTCACATGGGGTAACCTCCATACGGTCGCTATAATGTATGGTTCTCACTCCCAGTAGGGCAGTTGGTGAGTTGTGCGTGGATGCTGTCGAGTTAACGCACTCAACAAGTCACGTGAAAAGATGCGCGGATTGACGGTTTCAGACGCGGAGGCAACTGAGATAAAAAAATAAAACAGAAATGCATTGGATCTCTTTAGCCATGTTGCTGTCTTTGTCATATTGCTGTAATTTTGTTATTGTTTTCAGTCAATATTAAAGTACTAAAATTACACATGAAATTATTAATATGAATTAAAGAAGTCAATATTAAAGGAATAAAGTTCAGATTTTTTTCACAGGTTTGATTGGTTTTAGAAAGTAACTTTAAAGAAAAGTAACTAGTAATACAATTACTTTACCACTGAAGTAATCAGTCAAGTAATCAGATTACAGTTTTATAGAAGTAATCAGTAGTTGATTACTTTTTTGAAAGTATCTTACCCAACACTGAATTCCACATTTTTGAACAGTTTTGACATGTACCGTGATGATACCACATAGTTTTGACATGTTTCATGGTAATACCACATAGTTTGACATGTGCCATGGTAATTCCACATAGTTTCAATCAAGTCAAGTCAAGTCTTTTTTATTGTCGTTTCAACCATATACAGTTAGTACAGTACACAGCGAAACGAGACAACGTTCCTCCAGGACCGTAGTGTTACATAAAACAACATAGGACAAACACAGAACCACATGAGACTACACAGACTAAATAAAGTACCTAAATAAAGTGCACGTGGAAACGTGTGCAAAAAGTACGGGACAGTACAATAAATTACTAACAATGAACAGGACAATAGACAGTGAGAGACAGTGCAGCGCCGACCAGTACACAGTAGTGCAAAAAGATGACAGTTCCTAAAAATGTAATGTAAACATAACATACTATGAGACAGTGTTCTATGCACATAGCAGTTATTGAGGTAGCAGACAGTTATAAAGTGACAGTAATTAAAGTGCAACTCAGGACATGTGTGTGTGTGTGTCAAACCAGTCTCTGAGTATTGAGGAGTCTGATGGCTTGGGGGAAGAAGCTGTTACACAGTCTGGCCGTGAGGGTCCGAATGCTTCGGTACCTCTTGCCAGATGGCAGGAGGGTGAAGAGTTTGTGTGAGGGGTTTGTGGGGTCGTCCACAATGCTGGTGGCTTTGCGGATGCAGTATTTTTTGTAAATGTCTTCGATGGAGGGAAGAGAGATGATCTTCTCAGCTGTCCTCACTATCCTCTGCTTGGCTTTGCGGTCCGAAACGGTGCAAGTCCCAAACCAGGCAGTGATGCAGCTGCTCAGGATGCTCTCAATAGTCCCTCTATAGAATGTAGTGAGGATGGGGGGTGGGTGATGTGCTTTCCTCAGCCTTCGCAGAAAGTAGAGACGCTGCTGGGCTTTCTTGGTAACAGAACTGGTGTTGAGGGACCAGGTGAGGTTCTCCGCCAGGTGAACACCAAGGAATTTGGTGCTCTTGACGATCTCCACAGAGGAGCCGTCGATGTTCAGTGGAGAGCGTTCCCCCTGTGCTCTCCTAAAGTCAACAACCATCTCTTTTGTTTTGTCAACATTCAGGGACAGTTTGCAGAGGGAGGTGTCCAGGCTCAGCAGGTTCAGCTTTCCAATCAGGTGCTGGGGAATGATTGTGTTGAATGCTGAGCTGAAGTCTATGAACAGCATTCGAACGTATGAGTCCTTTTTATCCAGGTGGGTGAGGGCCAGATGGAGGGCGGTGGTGTCGTCTGTTGAGCGGTTTGGACGATACGCGAACTGCAGTGAGTCTAGTGAGGGGGGCAGCTGTGTCTTAATGTGCCTCATGACTAGCCTCTCGAAGCACTTCATGATGATGGGTGTGAGTGCGACGGGACGGTAGTCATTGAGGCAGGACACTGAAGACTTCTTTGGCATGGGGACAATGGTGGTGGCCTTGAAGCACGTTGGAACGATGGCGCTGCTCAGAGAGATGTTGAAGATGTCGGTAAGAACATCTGCCAGCTGGTCTGCACATCCTCTGAGCACTCTGCCTGGAATGTTGTCTGGTCGAGCAGCCTTCCTTGGGTTCACTCTACGTAGTGTTTTCCTCACATCAGCCGTGGTAAGACAGAGCACCTGGTCAGTGAGAGGAGGGGTGGTCTTCCTCGCCACTACGTCATTCTGCACTTCAAACCAAGCATAGAAGTCATTCAGCGCATCTGGAAGGGAGGCATCTTTGTCACAGGCATCTGATGTTGTCCTGTAGTTGGTGATAGCATGGATGCCCTGCCACATGCGCTGCGTGTTACCACTGTCCTGGAAGTGACTGTGGATTCTCTGGCCGTGTGCGCGCTTTGCCTCTCTGATGGCCCGGGACAATTTGGCCCTCGCTGTTCTTAGGGCTGCCTTGTCGCCTGCTCTGAAGACGGAGTCTCGGGTCCTCAGCAGCATGCGCACCTCCGCAGACATTCACAGCTTCTGGTTGGAGCGTGTGGTGATGATCTTGGAGAAAGTGACATCATCAATGCACTTGCTGATGTAGCTGGTCACTGATGCTGTGTATTCCTCCAAGTTGGTAGAATCGCCATATGTTGCAGCCTCCCTGAACATGTGCCAGTCAGTACACTCAAAACAGTACTGAAGAGCAGAGATGGCTCCTGCTGGCTAGGTTTTCACCTGCTTCTGGAGCGGTTTTGTGCGTCTGACGAGCGGTCTGTATGCTGGAATTAGCATAACAGAGATGTGGACTGAGTAGCCGAGGTGGGGGCGGGGCTCTGCCCGGTACGCGCTTGGGATGTTTGTGTAACCAAGATCAAAGGCGTTTGCCCCTCTCGTTGCAAAGTCCACATACTGATGGAATTTAGGGAGCACTGTCTTGAGATTCGCATGATTGAAATCTCCAGTGACAATAAACAGTCCGTCGGGTGAGCGTTCTGTAGTTCGCTCATAGCCCCATACAGTTCACAGAGCGCTTCCTTAGCGTTAGCGCTGGGGGGAATGTAAACTCCGGTTATAATAACTGTGGTGAATTCCCATGGTAAATAAAAAGGTCTGCATCTAACAGTCACAAGCTCCAACAGCAATGAGCAATAGCTAGAAACTAGCATAGAGTCCTTGCACCATTCCGTGTTGATGTAAACACACAAGCCACCACCACGAGTCTTACCGTAGAGACCTGCATTTCTGTCTGCACGAAACGAGGCGAGCCTGTCTAGCTGAATGGCGGCGTCCGGAACTCTATCGCTGAGCCACGTCTCCATGAAAACAAAGATGCAGCAGTCTCTAAACTCATGCTGCGTAGCCTGCTGGAGTCGGATGTAGTCCAGTTTATTGTCCAGGGAGCAAATATTTGAGAGCAGGATAGACGGGAGAGCCGGCCGGCTAGGGTTTGTTTTTAGCCTAGCATGGACCCCCGCCCTCTTGCCGCGCTTCCGCTTTCTCGCACACCGCCTTCAGCATCCTCTCCCCCGGCCACCGGCATCAGGCGACGCCGAGGACTGGAGGCCTGGTCTCCACAGCAAGCCGAGTACGCGTAGCGCCACCTGTAGGTCATCATGCAGCTTGGTTGTTGTATGAATCCTATATTTGAGCAGTGTCTGGTGATGGTAGACAGGAACACTGGTTGCTCCGATGTCCATGTGCCACAAAAGTCGGGTTTTTTAACAAAAATAGCACCATTTTTGGATCCGGAGTGGCCACTGCGTGCTACCTTGCCGCCATCTTGGATCTTTATCTTTGACATGTACCATGGTAATACCACAGAGTTTTGACATGTTTCATGGTAATACCACATAGTTTTGACATGTTCCATGGTAATACCACATAGTTTTGACATGTACCATTGTTGTACCAAATAATTTGATATGAACCATGGTTATACCACATACAGTAGTATGACTTGTACGATGGTATTAGCACATATTTTGATATGTTTCATGGTAACACCACATCATTTTGACATGTAGAGTGGTAATACCACATAATTTTATGAAGTAGCATGTTATTACTACTATTTTAACATGTACCGTGGTAATACTATCAATTTTTGGACATAGCATCGTACAGTATTTTGGTATCTGGTATAGTACCGTGGAGTACCACATAAACACCATGGTATATGATATCATATGGTATATCATTCAGTATCGTGCTATATATCAAAGTACCTCCTCCGCCAAAGTACTGCCATAGTACACTCTTTGTAATGAAATGAGACCTAAAAAGACCTAAAAATTCAAACCTATATGTGAGTTGAGTAAATCTTGAGAAAGTGTCTGAAGGTAAAACTATGATCCATGGATTTTTACACAAAAGGCTGTAGAAAAGCAATTCCACTTACCCAAGAAAACAGCTTCAGCAAAAGTGACCTTGATACCTTAAGGCAATGTTTACATCCACAAACCATGCACCATTGAAAATCCATGATTAAAATGATTCAGGGAGAAGGAGTTAAAAACAAATGTCAATACCACCTTTGTATTCAGCTCCAACATGTAGAAATTGGTTTCCAGAGTTCTGAAAAGAGATCATTACTAAAGTGTTTCTCTTTTTCATTGCAGGGTTGTGCTTATGCACCATTTAGAAATGAATTAAGATGGTCTATAAATTTCTAATTCAACTACGGTATTTTAATTTAATATACGGTGCAGAATTATAATTAGAATTTAAGTAGAATTAGGGTAAAACTTTACAATAACATTTTATTTGTCAAGGCTTTATAAGGGGGTTCATAATAAATAACTAATAATTAATTTAAAAATGCATTATAAATAATTGATATGCATGCAATAGCTGCCAAATGGTGATAGATTTTAACTCATGTTATAAATGCTTTATAAAATGTATTTAACATTTGTAACCTATGAAAATGTACCTTAATATAAAGTAGACACATATAAAACATTTACGAATGTTCATAAAGTTCAGTACGGTTTAATAGTCATCAAGGTTAACTGTATAATATGTGCTGTGAATGAGCATGCAGACCTGAAAAGTGTTTTTGCAGAGGACTTTAGGCAGGTCTAGGTATAGGACAGCAATCGGAGAAGCACCATTCTTTTGACAACAACTTGACAAGGAAAGTGACAACACAAGTGAGTCAATACACAGTAATAAATATGAACAAAAAGCAGACTGAAGAAATATGTAATCCATCCTATTAAACTAATTAGAAAAGTACATTTTTGCTGCATTGTGAAATATTGGGAATTGTAATTTTTGCTTAATATAAATAATAATAATAATAATTTAAGCGTAGTTTTTCATAAATTATTTAATTAATCGGTATGAATTACTCAATGGGTTACTCATATGGGTTATTTCCAGAAATATTATACAGTATCATCTTAATAATCATGAAATGTAACCTATAAAAATGTGTATTCAATTCATGTAAATTTATATATTTAATTTTATTCAATAAATAATTTTGATAATCTTTCGATGCCAATATTGTTATACAGTTATCTGAACAAAAAAATGTGTTGGACATTACAGTTTTGTTGACTAGGTTAATTGTTTTGATGGTACTTAGAGAAAAAATTTAAATCAGCTAAATCAATGCCTTCTACATAACAGGGAATAATCATTCATTTAGGAATAATTAGTTAAAATTAATGATGTAATTATTTATATTTTGTCACAAAACTTGTGTTGGCCTAATGAAATTCATCTGTTGTATTTCATCCTGTGTGGTATGACCAATTTGATTTAAATTCCAACTCTTCTTAAAATCTGAATTTTGTCCAACAATTTTGACTACTTGGGCAGGTGACCTGTGCAGTTTGGCTGCAGTATGATAGTCTGAACACAAAGTGTCACTCTAGGCTCACAAGGAAAATGCTGGCTGTGTGAAGCCCTTATATAGAGGTGGAGTTTTGTGTACATCTAAAATGCCTCACGTCTTTATTATGAAAGACCAGAAATGAGGAAAACAGCTCTTTAGGTCCCTAAACTAAATTACCTATCAAAACAAGTCGTGATTCTTTAGACGAGAGAATTAATTGGATCTGTCGCATTCACTGAACCTGTGTGTGTGATGTTTTGAGTGAAAGCCTGTTATTCTTGCCAGTTCTCTCTCCTCGCCTGAGGTTACTCTTGAATTAACATCGCTAAATGATTCATGCTGCATCACTGAGTGTAATTGGGCATGTACATTGTCAGCAGCACACCCGCAGAAAACAGCTTTAGTTTTTGTGGTGAATTACCTCAGGTTTAGCATACACAGGATGTCCTGCTGCCCATGAGGATAGCAAGATCACACTATGTCCTTTCTGCTCTAGTGGTATAGTAGTTAAACTGAATTTGACGTTCTGTTTCAGTATTGTGCTACGTAATGATGGGTTAGAGTCCACCTTAGTCGAGTCTGAGTCTTTAACAATCAAGTCCGAGTCGAGTCCGAGTTCAAAAGGGGCCGAGTCGGACTCAAGACCAAGTCCATAACAGGCAGAGTCCGAATGAATCTGTTCATGAATCTGAATTAAAATTATATCCGTAAACTCAACATCAATAATTTTAAGCTTATTTTAACCACCACAACTAAGGAAAACAATTAGTTCATCTAAATGTAACAAAAATTGGCAAAAACAATATAGACTAAAGAAAATGAAAGCTGTGTTTGTCATTAAAACCAGGGTTATTATTGTTTCACCATCCACCTCAGTAATCAGTGTTATACAGTAGTCTCCATAGTAACATTCAAGCATATTGACCGACTGATGAGTGTGCCTGTTTGCTTAACATGGTGAAACAAACTGCTACAGCTGCATGCAGACAGAGATGTGTTCATTTATTTGTTTTTTTTATTGCATCACAAATGCCATGGACTAGACCAGTCTTGGAAAAAAATCCTGAGTCCCAAATGCTCGAGTCCGAGTCAAGTCCGAGTAAAAAATGCATCTGTGTCTGTGACAAGTCCAAGTCCATAAAAATTTAACTTGTGGGAAGCCTGGGTATTTCAGTGAGTAAAGAAGCTGTCTACCACCCCTGAAGTCATGAGTTCGAATACAGGGCGTGTTGAGTGAGTCCAGCCAGTTACCCTAAGCAACCAAATTGTCCTTTTTGCTAGAGAGGATAGAGTCACATGGGTTAACCTCCACATGGTTGGTGTAATGTGGTCTTGCTCTCAGTGGGGCACGTGGCGAGTTGTGCATTGATGCCGCGTAGAATAGCGTGAAGCCTCCACGCGTGCTAGGTCTCCGTGGTAACATGCTCAACAAGCCATGTGATAAGATGCATGGATTGACTGTCTCAGAAGCGGAGGCAACTGAGATTCGTCCTCCGCCACCCAAATTGAAGCAAGTCACTATACCACCATGAGGACTTAGAGCGCATTGGGAATTGGGCATTACAAATTCGGGAGAAAAGGGGAGAAAATAAATTGGACTTGTGACTCGAGTACCCCAACTCTAGTGCTAAGAGTGCTGCTCTTCTGCAGCATATGGAAGTACAGTCGCCACATAAGTGTAGATGTACTTATTATCTACACTGTAAAGTGTTTTGTCAAGAACCTAAAATTCTTAATTTCTTAAAGTCAAAAATATTATTTAATATGAGAGGATCAACCTGACTACATTGGGTTACACCAACAGGTAGGAATAGCTTCCATCCATCCATTCGTCCATCCATCCATCCATTCATAGCCTTGTAACCACTTAGAACACCTTAGCAACAGCCTAGCAACCACACAGAACACCTCAGCAACTTCCTTAGCAACAACTTAGAACACCTTATAGCTGTTTAACAGTGCCCTAAGGAACTACAACACCATAGCAACTACCTAGCAACTACTCAGAACATCTTAGCTACCATGTAGCAAGGCAATATTTAAAATACTGTTTTCAAACCACACAAGTCTTATATTACCTGCCAATATCAAACTATCCAAGTATTCAAACTACAAAAATCTTATGTTACCCAAAGACTTATAATATACAGTATATATGCAGTATACACTTTATACATTACCCTTATTTTACCAGACTAATCTTAGAACTATTTTTAACTTTCAAACAATTCAAAGTTTGATCTGACAAATTTTTCCCAATTTCCTTTCCTTTCCTTTCCTTTCCTTTTAATTTATTTTTCTTTCATTTTCCTTTCCAAACTGCACCGCAATTGCATTATGCTAAAATAATTATTTCTGGACATTTCCTGTCTGTAACTTTCGTCACCTTTCTATACCTTACATTTCTACACCTTTTCTTTCCACAATGCAAATTGCATTGTAAGGTAAAATAAAGACTGATCACATTTGAATTTAGCCACAGGAGGTCGAAATGTCTTCAATGTGCTCAACGAAATTTAAACCACTACCCCAGTGGCCGAAACTGGAAGTGTTTTTGAACATGTGTCAGCTAAATTTGAGTGGTGAAGCGGGTTGTATTATTAGTTATAAATTATGTAATACAGTCAATATGAATGCATATTGAACCCCAATCCCAACCCTAAACCTAACCATCAATGTAGTGAAAATTTTATATTAGAGTGAAAACGCAACCTCCGAATTATGGTCATCATTGATTATGTGAACACTATAACCTCTTGGTTTCAACATGGAACTTGAAAACAGTTCTGTGGCACTGCTGATGTAACATGCTATCAGTCACGCAACAGGAGAAGGTAAACACACTTGAACTGATGCGTGTCTGATGGGTGATCATGTTGTAAATTTAAGCGTGCTCAAATCTGCATTCTCGAATTGCCTCTTTCACTAAGGATACATGTGATGCTCCCTTCATTGCCATTCTCCCAGAATCTGGTCAAAATAGGGTGCAGTATCTTAGAAGACAGCATAATCATACTGCCTTAAAAAGGCAGCTCACTAGGTTTAGAAACTGAACCTATAGTTTAATTTCGACTCCCCTTACAGTATCTAATTATCAACCGCGAGGAAATAATAATTTTACAGACTGATCTGAAGGAACTGTGCAACACAAATTTAGCATTGTAGCAACTCCTGTTTTAAAGTGCGGGCTTGATTTATGTGAGGTCCTGGCAGAGCTGTCGTAAAGTAGGGGTCGTGTGTTGAGGGTCCTGATTAATGCTTCTCCCTGAAGCTGCTGCAGTGCCTGTCCTGGGCTGAGCCATGAGAGAGCGGCCCATCTCAAGCACAGAGCACAGTCATAAAAATCACTCAGGGTCTTAATAGTGGCTGTCATAGCTGCAAACAGCGCCAAGAAAATAAGCTGCATGTGGGAAAACAAACTCGACTGAGGATGAAAGTTACAGCATAAACATTATACTGCAATAAATAAGACTTAATGGCAGTCAATAACTCAAATGTGGTACGTGAATTTACCATGTCATTCTTTGCTTCATTTCAGCCATTCTATTTCTTAAGGAAAAAACCTATGTTAAATGCAACTGTAATCTAATTAAAAATTACACAACTCAAATTGTAATCAGTAATGTAATCTTTTATATTACACATTTTAAATTTTGGATTACATTATTAAAATATTTACTACCATTTAAAACTACCTTCAGTAAATAATAGTAAACATAAAATCAAACAGCAATTCACTATTTGTCAGTCATTGAGTAAACAACAAAAGGTCAATAAATGCTTAAAGGGTCATAAAAATATAAAACTGAGTTAACATAAGATGCATGTATTTTTTATTTTAATAGATTTGTTGATTTTCAATAAGCATTTGTTTTGCTGTTTTGCATCTGCCGTTAGATTATTGGTAATATAATAAAAAATGCATCATGTAATCCCTGAAAAATAACTATAATCTGATCACACACATTTTTAAATGCAATCTAATTACAAGTAATTGATTTTTGTAATCGGATTACATAATCTAGATTATGTGTACTGTCATCTGTTTCTACCCAGCACTGCTAGCATATAAATTGTACATAGTTAGGATTACAAAATAAATAGGCTTATACATTCAAACATTATGCGTTGAATCAAATTTTACAGCATTTTGCCGCAAAATCAATTGCACTTGGTAGAAACCAGCAAAATGAAAAGATGTAACGGTTGCTTGGCATCCCCTCTTCCATGAAAATTTTTAACAAAACTATGCAATATATAAGAAAAAGGTTCCACGTTATTTAATGTGGGTTCATTTTACAACCAGTGTTGGGTATTTGACTCAAAAAAGTAATAAATTACAAATGAATAATGAATTATCGAAAATTATAATCAGATTACACAGCTCATTACTTCATGGAAAAATAATCACATCTTTAAATGACTAATTTACTTTTTTATGATTAACACTTTTTATTGATTAAAAAAATTGACAAAGAAAAGTAAAAAATATATTGAAACAGAATCACCATTTAACCCCCACTATTACCCCTCCCAATCCCCTGACCGTCAACAAAAATCCTTCTGGTCACACATGAGAAATATATATATATATATATATATATATATATATATATATATATATATATATATATATATATATATATAATAATAATATTAATAACACACATTTAAAACCATACTTCTCTCTCCACTGTCCCTCCCCAAGAGCCCTCCGAGAAGGCCAAATAGCTGCCCCATTTCCTATCAAATGAATCTAAGTTTCCCAGCCTTCTACATGACATTTCCTCATATGCCGCCATCCTCCCCATCTCTATGCACCACTCTTAAAATGAGGGTGCTCCAACCGACTTCCATCTCTTTAGAACAATCTGTCTGTGTTTATCCCCTATATTAATGATCTCCCTCACCTAAAATACAGAGTCTGGGGCAAAATGAAATTTGAGTGCCCAATACGTCAAACATAAAACTCTGAACCCTCAACCAAAATTCTTGGAACTTATTACACCACTAAAAAATATGGGTTGTGTCCCCATGTTCTGATTGGGATCACCAGCAGGTGGGTAGTTGTGATAGGGCAGAGGGCGGGGCCGGGTCGTGATTCTACAAACTTATCAGCTAATCAAGCCTCCGAGATGGATAATGGCTGACTGCGGACGGTAGTGGGAGACAGAAAGAGAGAGAGAGAGAGAGAAAGAGAGAGAGAGAGAAAGAAAACACTTACTTGCCGGTTCTCCGATATGCCATAGCTTGGTCCTTGGCCAATCCTCCACCCTCTAATGGATGACAGCCACGACTCCCTGGGCGGATCGGAGGCAGTCCTCCAGCCCCTTGCGTATGGAACACCCTGCCGCGTTCTTGGGGAAAAGAAGGGATCTCCCCCGCCCCTGATTCTCCCACTCCCGGTCATCGGTCCTCTTTTGACCTCGCCACGTTTAGCGGCTGTTAGGGTTATCCCCCTGCCCCTGGCAGTGGCCCTGACCACTCCAGGCAGTCAGCTAGGAGCCCCTTCTCCCCTTGTGGTCGGCAGCCGTTCCTCCACTTCCAGGCGGCCAGGCTCCTCTGTCCCCCATCAGATGGCTGCGGCTGCTCCTTTGGGGTGGATGGTAGCAGCGAGAACTCCACTACGGCGTGTCCCTCCTCTTTCCTGGGTCTTCGGCACCAGTGTAAATGGATTATTGGAATAGAGGAGGCAAGAACCATTCAAAAGAAAATTCCATTCTACCATACTAAATGCCTTTTCAGATTCAAGTGAGATCGCAGAGACTGGAGTCTGATCATTCGCTACTGACCACATGATATTGATTTAATGCCTAATGTTATCAGAAGAGCTATGGCCCTGAATTAACCCCACCTTATCTATATGTATATGAGATGTCATAACTTAGTCAGTCAGCCAAAATTTTTTATAATATTTTAACATCTAGCTGGATCAGGGAAATTGGACGGTAACTCTTACACTCGCTTGGACCTTTGTCCTTTTTGAAAATCAGACTGATCCGGGCTTGTATCATGGTTGGAGGAAGCTTTCCATTCTTTAATAATTCCGTATAAACTTCTAGCAAAAGTGGAGTCAGTTCTGTAGCATAAGATCTAAAAATTCAGCGGCATAGCCTTCTGGCTCCAGGGCCTCACTTGTAGGCAAGGCCTTAATTACCTCGCCAAGCTCCTCCAAGTTTATCTCAGAACCAAAATAATTTTTTAGCTCAAACGTCAGTTTAGGAAGTACTAATGGCTCCACAAAGTTTCTAATATCTTCATCAGTAGATGAAGACATGGAAATATAGAGATCAAGATAGAATTCTTCAAAAGCATTATTAATATCAATGTTCAAGTTAAATATTTCACCACCAGCAGATTTCAGTGAAGGAATGGTAGAAAAAGACTATCTCTATTTTATATATCTAGCCAGAAGCTTCCCTGCTTTGTCCCCGACTCAAAGTGTGACTGTCTTGACCCGAAAAGGCAAAACTACACCTTCCGTGACAAAATATTATTATATCTGTATTTCAATTGGGTCAATTCTCTTTGACCATTAGATGACATTCGGCCCTTCAGCTCTGCCCCTTCACTTTTAATATTCCCTTCCAAATTCAAAAGTTCTTGTACTTTGGATTTTTTGGTACATACTGTATGATCCGGCCCCTAAGGACTGCCTTAAGTGCCTCCCAAGCCATGCCCACAGAGGATACTGAGGGCCAGTTGGTCTCCATATATCTTTAGCATTTGTTGGAATTCAGGATTTTGCAAAAGGTATACATTAAAAAGGCAACTATATGATTTCTTTTTCTCCATATCTGGCAGCACCTCTAAACACACCAGGGCATGATCTGAGATTAAAATGCTTCCAAGTAAGCAATCAACAACAGATGAAATGAGGGACTAAGATATACAAAAAAAAAAATATATTCTAGAGTAAATCATATGGACTGATGAAAATAAATTATAGTCCATACAAGACAGGTTCAAAAGTCTCCAAATCTCTGTAAGACCAAGATTTTTACACGTCATGTGAAGTGTCAATGTTGCTATAGGGGGCTTGCCCACTTTTTCTTCACTATGATCAAGCACTGAGTCCATCAAACGATTAATGTCTCCTCACAATATTATATCATGAGGGGTGCCAGCGGCTTGCAACATCCCTTCAAGGTCTATAAAAAAGACCTGATCATCCACGTTAGGTGCATAAATATTAGTCAAAACAAGACTTTGCCCCTGAATTTCAGCTAAAACTATAATGACTCTTCCTAATTTATCTTTACACTGTTTGAGACATTTGAATTGTAGATATTTACTTATCAGTGCAATGACTCCCCTGCTCTTACTCGAGCCAGCTCTATAAAAAAAATGCCCACTCCATATCTTTCCAAAATTTCTTCTTCCTTGGGAGAAAGGTGCGTTCCTTGGAGAATCACTATATCATATTTTTTATGCTTGGGGTGCCCCAACCCATTCACATTCCACATGGAGATAGACAATCCACTCATATTAACATTTGACATATAAGAAAAAATAGATTGTGTGTCAAAAACAAGATTATAAAGACCACATTCCAACATTGGTGCGACCATTAAAACCCAAATATCCCCCGGAACAAAACAAACAGAAAACAGCACCATCCATACAACTGGCATCCATCCCTCCAAACTCAAACAGTCCATGTACGCCTATGACCACCCCATGACAACTTTGACGGATTGCTCAAATCCAGTGTTTCTATACAAATTTTGTGTGATAGAACTACACAGCAAAAGATAATCTATAAAACATACTCCAGCCAATAGGTGGAACAAACTAAAAGAGTGTGTATATTCATCCACAAAACTGTTCCGAATTTGTGCCATTCTGCAAAATAAACTCCAGCTGCTAGGTGGAACCAGCACCAAAAAACACTCAGTTTCCGCAAACAGTCAAGTGAATGATCAGTCTGCCGGTCCACTCAGCAGCAACGTTAGTACCACAAAATGACCACTCACACCATTGACTTTATGAATTGCATTCCTTGAAACAATCATGTTTCTATCTTGTCGAATTCACAAAGTCTGGAACAAGAAAAGGCTGTGGTATTTCCAAAAAAGCTTTCCTTTACTCCTTTAACATAACACAAGATCTTTATCGGATGATCTCAGAAATTTGGCCAGAACTGATTGGGGCCACTCTCCCTCCGCGGATCTCCATGCCTGAACCCTGTGAGCTTGCTCGATTTCCAGTTTATTGCCTGTTATGTCGAGCAGATTTGGAAGGAGCCCAACCAGGAATTTCACCATATCCCTCTTCGGCCTCAAGTCGCTGCGTGCCACTCACATCCCCGGCAACCTCAATGTGATAGCGGACGCGCTGTCACGACAACGCTTGCCTGGCGGAGAGTGGAGGCTTCACCCCCACTCGGTTCAGCTGATTTGGGAATGGTTCGGCAAGGCCCAGGTAGACCCGTTTGCCTCCCGAGAGACCTCCCATTGCCCGCTCTGGTACGCCCATTCAGAGGCTCCCCTCGGGGCAGATGCACTGGCACACACTGGCCGGTGGGGCTGCGCAAGTACGCATTCCCCCCAGTGAGCCTTCTTGCACAGATGCTGTGCAAGGTCAGGGAGGACAAGGATCAAGTCACTCTTGTGGCTCCTTACTGGCCCACCCAGGCCTGGTTCTCAGACCTCGTACTCCTTGCGACAGCCCCTCCCTGGCAAATTCCCCCGAGGAAGGACCTTCTTTCTCAGGGACGGGGCGCGCTCTGGCATCCACACCCAGACCTCTGGAACCTCCACGTCTGGCCCCTGGACGGTACGTGGAAGATCTAGCTGGTCTACCACCCACAGTCGTAGCCATGATCAACCAAGCCAGAGCCCCTTCTACCAGGCAACTCTACGCCCTGAAACGGCGTCTGTTCGTCAATTGGTGTTCTTTCTGGGCAGAAGACCCACAGAGGTGCGCAGTTGGGTCGGTGCTCCTGTTCCTACAGGAGAGGTTGGAGGAGAGGCTGTCCCCGTTCACCTTGAAGGTGTATGTTGCCGCTATCGCAGCTCACCACGACCCAGTAGATCGCAAGTCTCTGGGTAAGCACGACTTAATCGTCAGGTTCCTAAGAGGTGCCCGGAGGGTAAACCCCTCCCGGCCAAACCTGTTCCCCTCCTGGGATCTCTCGGTGGTCCTCGCCGGTCTTCAGAGATCCCCTTTCGAGCCGCTAGAATCAGCTGGACTCAGGGCTCTCTCTCTAAAGACGGCCCTGCTGATCACGCTCGCCACCATCAAGAGGGTCGGGGACCTGCAAGCGTTCTCTGTTAGCAACACCTGCCTGGAGTTCGGTCCGGCAGACACTCATGTGATCCTAAGACCTCGACCGGGCTATGTGCCCAAGGTTCCTACCACGCCCTTCAGAGATCAGGTAGTTAACCTACAAGTGCTGCCCCGGGAGGAGGCAGACCCAGCCCTCTCACTGTTGTGTCCGGTACGTGCCTTGCGTGCCTACCTGGAACGCACCCAGAGATTCAGGCGCTCTGAGCAGCTCTTTGTCTGCTTTGGAGGACAGCAGAAAGGGAACGCTGTCTCCAAACAGAGGTTGTCTCACTGGGTGGTGGATGCCATTCAGTTGGCCTATCACACCCAGGCCGTGCCACCCCCTCTACAGGTTCGAGCCCACTCTACTAGGAGCGTGGCATCCTCATGGGCACTGGCTAGGGGCACCTCCCTAGCAGACATTTGCAGAGCTGCAGGCTGGGCAGCACCTAACACCTTTACGAGATTTTACAATCTCAGGGTTGAGTCAGTCTCGTCCCGTGTTTTCTCAGGTCCGAGCCCGTAGAACTCGGTACACGTCGATGATCTGACCGGGTGAATCGCTTGTCTCCAGCGCCGTTTCCCTCTGCCGAGGCAAAATAGTGCGCTTCTTTCCCAGAAGATCTAGGTCCCTGTTGATACCTCCCTAGCCCTTTTGGGCCCGCAGCAGTTCAGCGGAGGAACTTGCCGGCCCAGTCCACTACGGGTACCTCAGGCTACCCCTACTGGAATAGGTGCTTCACAGATCAGGCCTCCTACGGGACTCCTCCTGTGTGTACTTCCGTGGTACGGTCACCTTACGAGCTGACCCGCGTCTCCCTTAGGCAGTCCTTTGCTGCCCTTCGGTCCTTCTTCCCACATGTGACCCAAGAGGCCATGTGATGTATTTTGCCACCTCTACCTCACCTTCCGGGTGGGTGTGGCCTCCGCAGGGTATTTTCCCCCTAAAAGAATAGGAATTCGGGTAAGACCCCCTTCCCTTGATGCGGTAAGGGACCCGGCTGCTCTTGCTCTATGCCGAGAAAACATAGAGAGAAAAGAGGCCCAGCCAGGCTTGGCCCGTTCCCTAGTTGGGAGCGTCACCTTGTTCCACCCTAGGGAATCCAAAAGGATTCTGACGACTTTTTTGGGGCATTGGGGAAGAGTACGTGCAGCCTGAACACAGTTGGTCGCTTGTGCACGTAGAAATACCTGCCCACTTCTGTGTAAGCAGTGCATGGCGAGTTTTGAAGTGGACCCCTAGTGTCGCTTCTTCAACACGACGTCGAAGTGAGCGACAGACGGGGAACGTCTCGGTTACGTATGTAACCTCCGTTCCCTGATGGAGGGAACGAGACGTTGTGTCTTCCCGGCCACGTCGCTGAGCCGAGCCACTGAGGTGCCCGGAACACTCCCGGCTCCTCAGAAAAATCCTGAATGAACGAGCGTATTTCCCTCGCCTTTATATCCGTATCCGGAAGCGGGGTATGCAAATACTGTTCGCCAACTCTCATTGGCCTTTTTTCATAGATCAGAGGTATCTTTCGGCGCTCAAGAGAGACCCCTAGTGTCGCTTCTTTGACACGACGTCTCGTTCCCTCCATCAGGGAACGGAGGTTACATACGTAACCGAGACGTTTTAAATATATTCTACATAAATATTATTTTAGACATATGTGTAACCCAAGCAATGTTAAAATGAATTAACTTGAAATTAACTCAGTAAGTCAGTAACTGCTATCCGATTACACAAATTTTAAATGTAATGTTACACTAACTTAATTACTTCTTTAGTCAAAAAGTAAAGTAAATATTTATTTTATAATCAGATTACACCCAACACTGCTTTTAGCTAGGATAAACATGGTTTGTGCACAATGTGCTTTGTCAGGTGAATTATTGGCTGTCAAGAGCATAAAACCAACAAAGATCAATTTTGTACTATACAAATTTTGGCATTGGTTTTGGGTTGCCACTTGATGTCCAATTTAAAATGTGTGTTCTGAAGCAAATCCAGTTGAGAAACACTGCTTTGAGGCATGCCTATGAAAAACTGTCATTGACAATGTTTTGTCAAGTCAGTGACAGCTATGAAATGTTAGATTTGCTTAAACTGAATGAGGTTGACAGGTATGTTTTGTTTTTGACAGAGAATAAAGACAGCAACATGTGTTAGAAGTGACATGTCCTTGTTTTTTGCAGCAGATCCAAGTGTATGCTAAAGTCGGCCACTAACATTTGCTATCAGTCATATCTAGATCATTCTGTGATTGCTGAACAAATGTCCTTGCATGTGACTGTGGAATCATGGGTAAAACAATTAAGGACATTCTTTTATCTGTGTCAGGTGTAGATGACCCATGATTTTTTTCATTTAGAACAGAGAGTATTATTAGAGAGTATACACACTATTATCTGTGTATCAGTCACCTTTTATTAAAATTATACATAAATCCAATCAAAATGTATCCCATGGGGAAAGAAACAAAGAAATTAAGCTGATAGCGGTTTAGATAGAAAAATGTTTAATTGACTCCGCACCATAAACTATAGGATTTTATGAAAGCTCATACAGGATGCTGTATTCAATTCATTAATTCATTTTCAAATTTGCACATTCATCTTTTTATAAGTTGTAAAGAGAGATTTCCCTTTTTTTTCCTCTCTCTTTTTTTTTTTTTTTAAAACAGTCTCTTTTAAGTAAAAATTATACTGATAAGCAGAGGTGGGTAGTAATGCATTACATTTACTCCATTACATTTACTTGAGTAACTTTTGGGGAAAAAAATACTTTTAGTGTAGGTTTAAAAGTGAGTACTCTCACACAAGTAAATTTCTAATGTAATTTCTTTACTTTTACTTCTTTACAATAGGAGATGTGCCTGGCATTACATTACTGGGTTTAATTTTAATTAATGCATAATTTATTGAATGGGACATTTATGAGAGTTGAAGTTCACACAGAGCTGCGTGCCACAACCAGAGCTGGTGCCCTACGCATTTTGGATCTAGAGAGTGGCGGTACTGCTGTACAGAACTAATTATCGAAATACTTACGACACTGAAAACTGTAACTACACTGAAATAAGAATCCGCACAGGACTTTAAAAGCTATGAAATAGTGAAAGAAGGCATTAATAAAGCATGATCTTGCTTTGGTTTATATTTCAGCATTATACATTATCCTTGTGGGACATTTTCACGTTTTCACTGTAATAATTACAAGAAATGTTTCCAAACCTCTCTTATTGACAAATTCATCCAGATCTGACAAGAGCCCTTAAAAGGGATAGTTCACCCCAAAATTGTAATTCTCATTATTTACTCAACCTCATGCAACTCCAGATGTGTATGACTTTCTTTCTTCTGCAGAACTCAAATGAAGATTTTTAGAAGAATTTCTCAGCTCTATAGGTCCATACAATGCAAGTGAATGGGTGGCAACATTTTAAAGCTAAACAAACATAAGTCAGCATAAAAGTAATCCATAAGACTCCAGTGGTTAAATCAATATCTTCAGAAGTGATATGATAGCTGTGGATGAGAAACAGAAACAGATCACCTTCACATTCTTCTTCTTGTGTTTTTGGTGATTCACATTCTCTGTATATTGCCCTTGCTGTCTGGCAAGAAATGACAAATATTGATCTTCTCATCCACACCTATCATATCACTTCAGAGTCTTATTGATTACTTGTATGCTGCCTTTATGTGCTTTTTAGAGTATCAGATTTTGGCCTACAGAGCTAAAATGTTCTTCTAAAAATGTTAATTTGTGTTCTGCAGAAGAACAAAATGAGGGTGAGTAAATGATGAGAGAATTTTCATTTTTGGGTAAACTACACCTTTAAAGTGATAGCGCAGCCATAATTTAATATTATGTCATCATTTCCCTACCCTCATGTTGTTCCTAACCAGATTGTTGCTTTCCATTATGTGGAACACATAATATGTTAGACAGAATGTTCGGAACTGAGAGTCTCGCTCAACATTTACTTTCAAAATGTGGAGGAAAAAAAAAAATCACTGAAAGTAAATAGTGACTCAACCAAGCATTTCTGGTAGCTTCTGATTAGACCTGCTCAAGATTCAGAAGGAATTTTGGACCACTCTTCCTTACAGAACTGCTTCAGCTCAGTCATATTCTTAGGATGTCTAGTGTAATCTGCTCTCTTGAGGTCATTCCACAGAATCTCTATTGGGTTAAGTTCTGGGCTGTGATTGGGTCACTCCAAAAGGTGGATTTTCTTTTTTGAAGTCATCCTGTAGTGGATTAACTTTGATGTTTAGGGTCATTGTCCTGCTGCATCACACAACTTCTGCTGAGATTCAGCTGGCACACAGGAACCCTGCCAATATCTTGTAATATATCTTGATAAACTTGGGAATTCATTTTTCCCTTGATCATGGCAAGCGGTCCAGGCCCTGAAGCAGCAAAGCAGCCCCAAATCACAATGCTCCCTCCACTGTACTTCACTTTTGGGACAATGATTTCATGCTGGTATGTTTTGCCCTTTTTACGTCATACATAGTGCTGTGTGTTATTTTCAAACAATTCAACCATGGTTTCATCAGTCCACAAAACATTTTCCAAGAAGCATTGTGGAGTGTCAAGGTGGTCTTTGGCAAACTTCAGGCATGCAGCAATGTTTTTGTTGAAAGGTAGCAGCTTCCTTCATGGTATCCTGCCATGGACAACACACTTTTTTAATGTTTTCCATATGGTAGTCTCATAAACTGAGATGGTTCCAATGATTCCTTCAAGTCTTTTTCTGTCACACAATGGTTCTTTTTTACCTCATTAAGCATTCTGCAGTGTGCCCTTAGAGTCGTCTTGGCTGGATGGCCACTTCTAGTGAGAGTAGCCACAGTACTAAACCTTCTCCATCTATAGAGAGTTTGTCTATCTGTGGACAGATGAATAGCTAAGCTCTTTGAGATTTCCAGCTTTATGCAAAGCAACAATATTTGTGTGGTCCATGTCAGCAGATGCTTCTTGTGAATAGCAAACTCAAAATGTTTGAGTGCTTTTTATAAGTCAAGGGCTCTAACCCATACCTCCAATCACGTTTCAACAACTGAATGCCAGGTGTGCCAACTCCTGACTCTAATTAGCTTTTGTTGATGTCATTATCCTAGGGATTCACATACTTTTTCCAACCTACACTGTAAATGTTTGAATGATGATGTACAAGAACAAAACAATAATTTGTGTGTCATTAGTTAAAACAGATTGTTTGTTCATTATTGTAACTGAAGTTAAATGAAGTAAAACTAAAAAGATTTATACATAGATGCAGGTAATTCCAATGGATTCAGATACTTTTTCTTGCCAGTGTAGTTTGCATTGCCTCACAATAAATTTGCATCCCTCACAATAAGTTTTGTACTCCCTTGAAATAGTTCAAAGTGATCATCCCTAAAACCTACTTACTCCAAAGTGTGGAGCCCTTGAAGTGGGTACTCAGAAGGGAACATGGCATTATTGTATGAATGTACCCATCGCTAACAGTCTAGTAGAAGAGCCCTTTGAGAAAAGATACATTTTCATTCTTTCATTTGGAAAAAACATTCGAGTTGACCCTTTGGTCCCCTTCCATCAGTGCCCTTAAATGGTGCAAAAATTGTATTAGGAATTCGCCACTGAACATCATAGTGCCTTGTCCTTAGACGAGTAACAGGTCAGATAAAAAGTTCACACTATCCATTGCATTACAAATTCATCAAAAGAAAAATACCCAATTGCAATACATTTCCGACATCACACACCTGCAGTGTAAACAGCTTTATTAATTATAATGGCAGAAGTTGCCTAGCTTTCGGTGTATATATAGAAATTCAATATGTATTTAATAGAATACAGTCCAAAACTGTAGGGGTTGTTTGATTCAGCCAAACAAATTGTTGTTTAAAGGATCATACTCTTTATATATATATATATATATATATATATATATAAAATAGTATTACCTTTCACGGAATATGTTAGTAAAGTTTGTTTTTTTTTGCACCAAAACAGCCATAATTTAGTAATATATAATAATTTTTCGCCCTATGTCTGGTTCTCTGTCTGAAACACTCAGTTTTGTCATAAGTGCCACCTTTAAACTTCAACATAAATGCCCACTGTTATGATTGGCTAACATCGTGCAGCACCTCGATTACAGCCATAATTGAACCTCAATCAGAAGAAAATTAACCAATTCCAAAATAAAACTAAATATGAGGGTTCACGCATAACATAACACATTTCATCTAAACGTATTAAACTGTTCACTCAACCACAGCAGCACCATAAACTATCAAACATTCATGACAATAGAAACATTTGTGATTGAAACTGCTTACTTTCGGTTTTGCATTCATGTCCAACAGTGTTTTTACTGCCCCATCCTTCAAAAACAGTTCTTTTTTGCAAAGTGTTAGGGCTTCATTCAGGAGCGAGTTTGGTTATTAACAACAATTAATAATTATCAAAGATTTATTATTAATTATTAAAATCAATAGAACATTGATTAGAATCAACATTAGCTTATTAATCCTTCAAATCAACAATCATCAAAGATAACTATATATTATCAAAAAAAAATAGAATATTAATAAGGATTAATATTTCCGAGGCACCACCCTGGAATCAGGGAATATTAACCAGACGGTATAGCAGTCTCAATATTGGATTTCTCTCTTAGGAAAGTCGACATCTGGACTGACATCCCCTGCCAGCCCTTGGCACAGGTGCAAGGTACACTTCTCTTTAAAGAATAACAAAGTTTATTGATGCAGTAATATCAATTAATCCAATTAAGACCATGCCTTTATGGTAGTTGCACCAAAGCTTTGGAACAGTTTACCCCTGAATGTTAGAGCAGCTCCAACTATATCTATTTTTAAAACATATTTGTTATCTCTGGTTTTTAATTATACGTAACGTGAGAGATGAGACATGTTGTATGTGTATTTAAAATGTTAGATTTTTATATTTGTTTTTTACTAATTCATCTTTGTACAGCACATTGGATGACTGTTGTAGTGTTAAATTGTGCTTTATAAACAAATGAAACTAAACTAATTATCAGTACAATGCAGTCAATAAACTTCTGTCTTCCAACTATAAACTAAACAGTAACATGATTAGATATGGTAACAAATAAGCTTATAATAACAGAGAGAAAGATAGAGATGTGTGTGTGAATGGGTGTATGTGTAAGGACTGCACAAAATGGCAGACGTGGCTCTCAAGAATGTGGCTGCGAATTTGGGGAGAAAGCCTGGTTAATGGCGTCTGCCCGCTTAACGTGGATCTCCGCTGGTACGATAACTTAGGGACAAAGCTGGGCTCTATCGCCAAGTTATCTGTTCTCCAAATGTGTGTTCGTGTGGGGTCGTGTGTGTGTGCGATTAGTATGAGTGAACAGGATAAAGGCACCGAAGCCAGTTTAGCGATCGTGGGAGAGACGGCAACCATTAGTTTAATCACTCAAATACATGGTGAATGGCTCGTAATCCATCCGCCACGGTCGTTGGTTATTTAGTGGATAAGCTCAGTGTGCCAGTCTCACCCACGATGGTGGAAATGCACAAACAGCCCAACGTGGTTGGACGACAACACAGCAAATCTCATTTGTGGTAACAGTAAGTTACATTAATACCTTGAGTATTATTAGCAGCAATGAGTGGACTCAGCGGTCCGTAAACTGTACAAGCAATAACTTTGAAACACAAGAATAACACACTAAAATATTCTGTTTCTATCCAGACATAAACATCTTGAGTGGCATGAGGACGCAGATAGAATTTGTGTTTGTCCGTCGCTTGACTCCGACTCCATTCCTCAAAGCTCACGTGAGGATGGGAGGCTGTCTCCTTGCTCTGTCGGTGGGCAGTACGGCGGCTAATTCTCGGCGGGATATCAGTGAAGTCGACTCTGCAGGCAAAAGGGTGAGACGCAGATTGCTTGGCAGTCTCCTTCGGATCCATTAGTGTGCTCGGTGAAACACGGTGGATCTCAGAATGTCCAGCGAGATGGAGATTGTATGGTCAAAGTTCAGGTATGTACATTACTTCCTTAGGCAGCAAGGCTACACTTGGGAGCAGCAGGGCTGCAACTAGACGTGGTGCATCCTGTCGCTGGAGGCAAGCTTAGGAGGAATCTCTGGGGTTTTATACTCTTGATGACATCATGGTTGAGGGTCGCGTTCTGTTGTTTGTTTCATCCAGTAGGAGTTGAGAGTTCGATCCTTCAGAATTTCACACCTAGGTGTAAAGTGAGCAAGGCTTGATGGGATCTGTAGTCTAGCACAGATGGGAGCAAAACACATTCTGTATGCGTTTATCCTCAAAACAGCAAGACGCAGAATGACATAATTCAAAATGAGACCACATTAA
This sequence comes from Moxostoma hubbsi, assembly GCA_032164185.1. Lineage (NCBI taxonomy): Eukaryota > Metazoa > Chordata > Actinopteri > Cypriniformes > Catostomidae > Moxostoma > Moxostoma hubbsi. Next base: position 8,789,520 of record JAVLUX010000007.1, on the reverse strand, counting down.
AATGAGGTCTCATTTTAAAAGTTATATCTTTGTCTATTAAAAGCAGCATGAGATGCATGATAATGATCAAAGCAGTTTGTCTTGTATATGTTTATGTAGAAAAACCTTTAGGAATGTGTCCTCTCCTTTGGTGTAAATTAATATCTCATGACAGATGAGGCCCATCACCCTCTTCTTCACATGTCTGAATCAGTGCCAGTGGGCGGGGCCAAGGGTGTGGCATTGTAAAAGTGGGCAGTGATGGCCTGCTGTAGAGGCAGTTTTTTGCTCATGTATTAGTCCTTGTGACCTCATAAAATCCACAAATTATGAACTAGCCATTTTTGCAGCTTGGTTTAAATAAATGCTCTTTTTCTATTGAGGACGAAGCTTTGAGTTCCCAAACTTACAGTATGTTTTTATAATAACCTACCGTCCTATCCTACCATCTGTGCACATCACTGCCTCACAATAACATTTTCCAACCCGATCTCATGAGAATTGGCAAAATCGTATGAAATCGTATGAGTTTGTTTTTTATGAATTTGTAAAAATTCTAGAAGTGCAAATACTTGGATGTGTAATGCAGAAATAGGCGAAAGTTCCACATGTCAGACGTTGTGAACGTGCTTATTAATTTTATGCCATAACCCAAACTCCATATCTAAACCTAACCATAGAGTAGAGTCTGTAAAGATCATTTGAAGCATAAAGAGTATGTTTTGTATAACGGAAGTAAGTAATTCTCATGTTTCAGAAGGAGACAAGGGAGAGTAACCTGATTGGCTGTTGCATAAGTTGTACGAATAGGCAACTCATTAGAATCTGTATGATTTCTCTGTGAGAGTGAGTTGGCTTTTCCATTTCCTCACAATAAGTTTGCGCTCCCTCACAATAAATTTTGTGTTGCCTTGCAATAGTTTCTGTTCCCTCACAATGGGCCTCATCCATGCAACACGGGAAGAAAACATTTTTGTGTTAATCGTTCATAAAGCAGTTCTGATGTACATTTTCGATTTAATGAAAGAAAACCTGCTTCAGAGCATGTGTAAATCATGTGTAAGACTTTCACATCTGAAGGCTTTATGTCTAAATTTTGACAGAAGTGAAACTAAACAAGTAATGAAAAAATTAACAAAGCATAAAATGAGTAAAAATAATCTTAAAAATAGCATAAATGAAAAAGCGGTTTGTTGTTTTATTTTAAACCATATACTTAATTAAAAAAAGTTTATTTGATGCTTGCAAAGAGTATTCCCATCTTTGCTTAATAAATTGAATATAATTTTTCCAGCAGAATTGCTTGGCGTTCCCTCATGAAAACTTTGTCTTCCATCACAATAGTTTGCATTCTCTTGCAATATGTGTGCCATTTGCTTGGGTTTAACTTGACTAACCCTGAGATGACACTCTGCCTCCTCATTATTAAAAGTTCAACACATGCCACTGGAAAGTATTCATAGCATGATTTTAGTTAAACAGCCCACACACAGTAATATCTGATGCTCCTCTAGAGCAAGCTAGAATCTACAGAAGAATATTAAAAGTGCATCTTGAATAAAGGACATGACCCAGCCTGCATCTACAGCAACATTCACTTGAACCCAGTTTTGGTGTTTATGTCTCTTGTTTTCCTCTCATTTGCAGTGTTTTTTCTTATCCCCAGTTACACAAACAGCAAAATCCTTGTGAATCCTTCATTTTATCTCTCTCTCTCTCTTCTTCCTTAACTCAATAATGCATGACATGAAAGGTTTTTTAAATGGCTACTTCTTTTACTTTGGCAGTTGCTGGGAAGAACTGACACAGTATGTTGAGTCAGGATTTGCGCAAAACAGAAAATGCATGTGTTTGCTGCAGACTCTTTGGACGCACTAAATGACTAGTACACTTTCTTCAATAGTCATCCATATTTTCTGTGTTTTTTTCCTTAAAGATGCTACATTTTAAATCTTTAATCTGCTTAAAGTTCACAAATTTGACATCTTGCACTTAAAGCTAGCAGCTACATTTTTGATTGCATGAGGTTTTCAAAGCTGCACTTCGTAGGATTTTTTGGTTAAAAATGAATGAATTGCCTTGAGTACAATCAAATTATTGATTGAGTACATAAACAATAGGCGCATTTCCACTATCGGGCTAAATGAGGGTGAGTTAGTGTGTGCCAGGGCCAGTTGCCACTGTGACTTCTGGGGCTTCATTGTGCCTCCAATGGCCCTGGCCCACGATTACCCTTGGGCCAAACAAGGCCAACTGGGGCTTGATGTGGGGTCGGTGTCAAAAGCAGAGTTTAACTGAGTCAGGTCAGATGTTTCAGCACCAAGATACTCATTCCCCAATGTTTCATATCTAGCTACAAGCTTACCTGAACAGATCAATGGAGAATGAAGAATCATCAGTACAGTTCAGTATACAAAATCAGGGCTTTTCTGAATATTTGGGCTGATGAGAATGTGCAACGTTAGATAAATGGTGTCTGCTGAACAATGTAAATGTTTTCAATGTTTTTTAAAATTTTATTTTAGTCATAGTTTTAGACTTTTGACAAAATTGTCCTTTAAAATTTGTCAAAATGTCATTCATTAATTTTAGTCAGTTTTACTCTGACTAAAATGGCATATTTAGTCAATGAAAACATCTTTTAGTTGGTGATAACATGCAAAATGACAAAAATGTGTCAGACTGTAAGACCAATCTTTAATCAAATTTTAAAACTTTTAGGAACAATTTAAATATTTTCTTAATTTAAACATGTACCAAACATATAAAAGATGTACAAAATACTGCACAAATATGCTGTCAAACCAGAGCTCCAAATAATAGCATATGATGAATATACTGAAGAATTAACTAATATTTGAGTTCCTCAATATGCGGCCCATGGGCCAATGGGCATCTGGCCCGTGAGAGACAAATGTTTGACCCGCACTAAAGACCTGTTCAAGTCAAGTCAAGTCAAGTCAAGTCAAGTGGTTTTTATTGTCGTTTCAACCATATACAGTTAGTACAGTACACAGCGAAACGAGACAACATTCCTCCAGGACCATAGTGCTACATAATATAACATAGGACAAACCCAGAACCACATGAGACTACACAGACTAAATAAAATACCTATATCTGTTCACACAAAATCCTTGACTATTTTGCGAGACAAACTTGCGATTAAAGGTCTATACACAGAGTACGTAACAAATAAAAAGGAAAAACAATATCACCCCTGTACATTAGGCGGCACTGTTGCTGTTCTACAAACATTTATACCAACCAGTCTCCAGCCCAGCTGTCAGTGTAAGAGATTAACATATTGAATGCTGTTAAAACATTTATTTACTTAATTTGGCATAACTGTTTCATTATGTTCTTTCAATGGTGTTAATGCATTCTGAGTATATAATCTGTGTTTTTTGTAATGCGAGTGAGATGAGTAAAGAGCACTGTTGCATAAATATATGTCCTATTTATATTTTGCAATGAGTATATTTCAAACGGACTCCCGATGCCAACTACTCTTTTTTTTTATAATGCCTGGATTAATGCCTGGATCATATAACACAAGGTACTGTGATACAAATACACTTGGAATACTGCACAATAAGAATAACACTGTACAAAAAAAAAAAAAAAAAAGAATAAAAAGAAAGAAATTGATGCATAGCCTTATATTCAAAATATTATATAAGAAAACACAGGCTCACGGCCTTTTCTTTATTGAAATTATTGCAACACTTTGTTATATTATCCTTAAGAACAATAATAATATTAATGCTAATAAGTCTAATAATTGAATCTGTAATTAGTGACAGTGCAGTTGACTCGCATGGAGGACATGGAGATCCAGATTCTTCATTAAAGGTTTTTCTTCTTTTTTTTTTTCAGCAGGCAAAGTTTTGTAGTTTTGTGTATGCATATACAAACAACTTTTTCATAATTGTTTGAAAAAATAAAACAGGCTACTAATACCGAGAAAAAGAACTAATAAAATAATAATAAAAACAAGTTTATTAATAAAAACAATAATAGTAGTAGTAGTAATAATAATAATAGCAGAAGCACAAAAACTGTTATTATATCAAGGACTGTGGCCCTTGACTTTTTATTGTTGACTGGATTTGGCCCTTGGTGAAAACTAATTGGGGAACCCTGCTTTAGAGACTGTTATTAATTTTGTGTTTAGCCAGTTTAGGATATTGCATTTTTACAGAAACAGCGTGTTTAGTTGAAGTTGACCTGTTCATTTGTTTCACTGTCTGTGCAAAGATGTAAGATGCACATGTATGTTGTGGATGTTGTAGATTATTATCATGTACAAATAGGATGCGTTTGAGTGAGGTAATTAACCCATTTCAAGCAGTTCATTTTGCCAGTGTTCATCACGCTCAACACACACAGCAGGTAAATCCCCAAAATACTGGATTATTAGATCAAATGAATCCATATCTAATATTTTCTTTTATAAACAGATATTTCACTAGATTCTTCTTCTTTTGTTTAAGTCTTGCACTGTTAATATCTTGCAGTAATATTATTTTTCTTTTCATATTTTCATCAACAGTATGCTTTAAAATTGTTTAATTATCATCATGATGCTTCTTATTCGTCTCGTATTTGTTAATGTTGACGAAATCACACACACACACACACACACACACACACACACACACACACACACACACACACACACACACACACACACTCAAAAAAAACAAACCTTCGTCAGTGATGTCGTTGACGAGATTAAGCTGCCAAACGAAGACATGACTAAGTATATTGTCGCCAAACTTGCCAAGTTGTGCATCCAGCACACAACTGTACAGGCTACACACTATTGTAGTATTACGGATCTTGCATTTTCAACTGAGGCTTTACAATATAATATAAATATAATATTCTACCATTAAAATCGTAACAGCCATTTCACCAGTTTCACCTCTTAAATTGTTTAGTGTAGTACAATATAAACATGTATAATACAGCAGATAAAACAAATTAAAATATACTGGTAACTGGTGGTGATTGAGGAGATTGAGTCCACTGTTCTCTATGTAAAAGCCATTTGAGTGTAGTGTCAGAAAAGCACTAAAAGTGTCAAATTAATTCATTCAAAATATGTAAATAAGAGTGTTTTTTAACTTAATCAAAGCAAGTAATATTTCAGTTTTAAATGTTCATTCGTATAACATAATATCAACTGGATTCAATCCCAGATGTGTATGACTTTCCTTCTTCAGCAGAACCAAAGGGAAGATTTTTCTAAGCACATTTCAGTTTGTTTTGTCCATACAACGCAAGATAATGGGAGCCATTAGACTGCTGGTTATTTGACGGTCCGAAAGGCATATTTAGGCAGCATAAAAGTAATCCAAACGACTCCAGTCGATCAATTAATGTCTTCAGTAGCAAACTGACAGGTTGGTGCAATGTTTTTAACTTTAAATTGTTGCTTCCGGCCAGCGCTGGATTGCTGTTTAAAATGACCCAACACTTGTGTGACATTCGTTCCACAAAGCGCACTCTTCCGACTTCTCGCATCAAAGTGTCATTGCATTTACATCACGTGACACTTCACTTCGGTTCTGTTGAAGAAGGAAATTCATACACATCTGGTATGGCTCAAAGGTAAGTAAACCATGAGAGGATTTTCATTTCTGGGTGAACTATCCCTTTAAGCTCAATAAAGAACAAAAAAACTAAAACAATTCAGTTAAAATAGTCAATATGATTAAAGCACAATATTCCAAGTCTTCTGAAGCCATACAATCACTTTGTATGATGAACAGACAACATTAGTTATTCACTCTCAGATTGAATCATTGATCAACTCCTGTATACAGCGGCCAAATTAATTACAGCAAACCTCAACATATCATGACATTTGGTCACAAGACATCTACAAAGATGTTCGATTTTATTGTCATGCCTCCATATTTAATTTGTGCTGTTTACAGGAGCTGATCAATTATTTGATATGACAGCAAATACATTTAATTTGGATCTGTTTATATCACAGAGTGAATATGATGCATGAACAACTTTTATGACACTTATGGGCTTTTCAAAAAGAGTCATTATCAACAGCAATTGTATGGAAATCAACACTCAAAACATTCTTTAAAATGTATTCTTATGTGCTCTGCAGAAAAAAGTCAAATTGGTTTGGAACAACATGAGGGTGAGTAATTGATGAACAAATGTGGGTGTTCGCTGTCCTTTCTTTGTGGTCTGTTCTGCATAATGCGATGGCTCATTTTAGTTTAGCGCGGCCCATTCAGCACGTTTCGCGGCCGACCCACCGGCCCGCTCGGTTCTACCGATGGCCATTCCGCCCCAGATCGGCCCCAAAGTGCGTCGGCCCACCGGGAAAATGCCCGGTATGCCAGATTACCAGTCCAGCCCTGATGTCTTGTATGTAACCCTCAATGGCTGTGTTGTCTTCTCATTTTCGTTGCTTGAAAGGCAAATTTTAACCGCGCAGATCCACAGTAATGGCGGACACCGCCTCTGTCTCACCTCAGGTGAAGCAGCAAGTCATCATGCGTAGTGGTTAGTGCGCATGAGCATTAAATAAAAAGTTAGTAGGAATTGTGGGTGGGTTGTTGCTTGAAAATGTAATTTAAAGTTTTCAAATTCTGTTCCAGTTGAGGTTGTTTGTAGCTCATCTTATTGTGTCATGAGGCAGTGCAAGCTCACAGAACATGATTTCACTCATCCATCTGGCTAAAGCTCAAAATCCTTTTTTACAGTGAATCACTCTGACTGAGTTTATTTTTTGTGATAACAACCGGCTGACTGTACATCATCCCTTGCGTAATTGAGCCCAGTGCTGTAATGGTGGCTGTTCAAACAGAACGATAGATGGAGCGCAACAAAAAGGAACGGAATGTGCATAGGGATCTTAAGATGCACATTTCAAAACTGAACTCCTTTCCTGACACAGCATTTTAAAATGCATTGCTTATGAGAGAGAATGAAAAGAGAGCAAGAGGCAATGGCCGAAGACCTTCACTAAGTCAGCATCAGTGCTTGCACACATCTAAAATTTTAATGCACAGTTTTGGCATTTGAATGTGGATTTGTATCCTACATTTTTTAAATATTTAATTGTACCGCCTTACTGCCCTTTTCTGAGATTCTATTTCAGTTTGTATGCAATGTATACACAGATAGTCAGGCAGTCACTGTAACAGCATTGTAATATACAGCATCATCCCTGTGACCACGCATTGCACAAAGTCCTACTTAGTGGATCTAGAGGGCGGCTGTTAATAGGACACTGAATACTGGCCAGGGACCCCCAAACTCCCCCTCTAATCACGCAGTATTCGATAACGCTCTCATCTCTTTCCACTTCTTCATTAAAAATCAGCTCTCCCAAAACAGAGCTCAGGAAAGCCAAGGAAGGCCCACTCAAAAATCAATACCAGCATCAGAGAGAAAGAAAAGCAGTTCTGCCCCTCAGCTGTCTCTCTCTTGCATAAGAATGTCTGACTGTGAAATATGCCACTCTGTGTAAGAGGTGAGGGGAAAACTCTTTAGTACATCTCAGCTATCAAATGCCTACTGAATAAATCCCTGCAGATGCTGTTACTGGATAACTTGGTTGGGTATAGCTGGTTAAATAATAATGGAGAACATCAGATATGCCAAAATTAGTTTGATCATATTGTTGGATTTAAAGGGATAGTTCACCCAAAAGGAAAATTCGGTCATAATTTACTCATCCACATGCCACTCCACAACTTTATGAAGGCCTTAGAGGACAACTATTTAACCCGTAGATACATCGCAAGCAGACACTACACTGCGTAAAAAAAAAAAAAAAAATGTGATTTTTTTTCTCACACAGTATTTGTGTCCTGTTTGCCAGTAAACTATCTAAAAGATATTACGTCTTGTTTTCAGATAAATCTGACAAACTTTAGTGAGGGTTATGCTTAAAGCATGATTAAACAACTTGCCAAGAGAGTTAGAAAAATATATATTTTTCTACTTAAGACTAACTGCTATTTATACATTCTTTAAATCAATAATAAACGCTGTTCGCAACCCATTTTATTACGGGAGGTTTTCTGGACTTAATCAAAAAGTGATTTGACTGGATCATGAACAATGTTGGGTAAATAACTTAAAACAGTAATTCACTTTTAATTCTTATTGAATTCTACTCTACTGGTATTTGGATCTTGCAGTCATGCAAACCAATGGATTTTTATGGTGGAAAGAAAATGCAAAGCGGTATGAGAAACTCGTTCAAGCGCCATGCAATGAAAGTAAAAAAAAATAAAAAATGGACAAAAAACATCTTCAATGTAAAATTTTGAGTTTTTGTCCTAACCAGCTGGCAATGATTAGCGACATTTTTTTCAGTTAAGTTTCTATTTCTGTAATGTCTTTTTGAGTAACCCCTGTGACATCTCTTTGGTCCAGAATAACTCTGTATGAAAAATTCAATACTGTGAGAGTTTAATTGTGTCATGTCTCGCAACAGTTTCACGATCAATGTGAACAGACAAATTGCTTGTTGCTGAAATCTTTCTCAATTGGGACTTGTTAGGACACAGTGTTTGTGGGAGGTTTGTGGCCTCAAAACTGTACTTGGACTGTGAACCAGTCTTTTTTAGACTTATTCAGCAGTTACAGAAATACTCAAATCAGCCCGTCTGGCACCAACAATCATGCCATGGTTGAAAATACTGATATACATTTCCCCCCCATTCTGATGGTTGATGTGAATATTAACTGAAACTCCTGACCTGTATCTGCATGATTTTAAATCATTGCACTGCTGCCACACGATTGGCAGAATAACTATGTGTACAGGTGTATCTAATAAAGTGCTCGGTGAATATAAGTTACTGAACCTTAATTCTTCTGCCAAAAGCATCATTCTCTATTCACCACAGTGGTGTTTTGTTGTTTTTGAACAAATCTTTTAAGTGATTGAATATTTCTGTTTCACTTTCTCTTATTTCCGTTCATTGAAGCTTTTGATATTTCAAAGACAGACTCCAGCATGAATTAATAACATTTGAATTGAATTTGGGCTGTGGAGAAAGAAATAACTGATCGGACCAACTGTACAAAATTAATCAGAGTCAGTGATTCGATAACTCATAATATGCTGTATATAAAGATGCTCGTTTGTTGCCACCTACTGGTGTAAAGATGAACTGAACAAATCAATGAATGAATTGGAACAAATATTTTTGTCTCTGAGATTAATCAAAATTCAAAAATAGCCATGCATTCTGACAGATTTTTATTTTTTTGTTGCAAGCAACATATGAATCATAAATGGCATAATAATAGAGGTTGTGCAAGTTTACATAAACACAAATATAAATGACAGAAATACTGGTTGCACTGGCAATGTGGGACTGTTTGTGTTATTATTTATAAGGTTATTTCCTCTTTCTCTACTTTTAATATTTACTTTATAATCTTAATGTGTCGGAAATGTGGTGCACTTCCATGGTGGTCCATTGGTTCATGCTCCAGCCGAGCAAATGCCATTCAGATGAATGGTAATGCTAATAGATAGCTCTTTCATCCTGTGATCTGGCTCCTTGATCTTGCTTGTATTGTCAGTCTGTGAGACTGAACAGCAATAAAATTGCATAAATTTTTTGGTGACAGTTACATAATGTTCAAACTTTATATTCCTATTGTGTAAGTATGCAGACAGTTACAGAGCTGTGTGTATGCAATCCATTGATTCTCATGTCTCATTAAAACACTAGACTAACCTTGGATAGTCGGCCGACTATAGTAAAACTCAACTCCGTTGTCCTTGTAATGTCTGTCACTCTACTCAATTCATCACTTATTACAGAAATTGAATCAGAATGTAACGAGGCTTGTTGTCATGGCAACCTATCAGTTTAGGGACTGCTGCATTCCAGTCACAGCACTGTAGATTGTAAATCTATTCATTGTAAAAGTCTAAATTGGCATGAAACTTTGGGCCACTGCCATCTAGGAACAGGTAAGATGTTTTTTTATGATTGAGAGAACTAGAGAAAGTAAATTTGGGAGAGAACCCATTGGGGAAAAACAGATAATGAGAACTTAATAATATCTCAATAGTTTGTCCTAGAGCAAATGAAGAATTCTGCTGGAAATGTAAGTGCAGCGTAGTTCTAGTAGGAAGACTAGCAGCTGTACATCATCGCACCATTAGCTGGGTAATTTCTAGCCAATCACATGTAAGCCATTGCTTTATAAGTCTGCTCACAATCTATCACATTGCTGTTTCAGTGTGCTAACATGACAACCTCCACCACCCCACCACCACCAGTTGAGTCCCGTCCTGCATGGGGGTAAGCTCCTCGCCCTTCCTCCTATCTCTGACAGGATATGACGGTTCCGAGTACATCTTCTTCGGACCGCCAAATGCCTGCTTTATATTCATCAAATAAATGTCATCTTAAATTTCAATCAAGTCTGCAAGTTTTCCTGATAGAAGTCTGTTTCTTCTCATTTCACTTAGAAGAGAGCTCAACAATGTGCTCATAGAAATAGTTCACCCCAGAATGAGTATTCTGTTATTATTTACAGTATTCACCTTGTTGTCACTCCATTTGCTGTTATTTTTTGCCATGGAACACAAAAGGAGAATTTGTGAAGAATCTTATGAAGCTCCATACAATGACAGTTCATGACAACGGCTGTCAAGCTTCTATCGGGACAAATAAAAGTAGTCCATATGACTTGTGCGCATATGTCTTCTGAAGTCATACCAAAGCGTTATGTGAGTAACAGACTGATACTGAAGTTGTTATTCACTGAAAATGTTTCCCTACACTCATTCTCCATCCCGCATACTCTAGCCCATCATATTTGAATATAAGTAAAATACCATCAATTTCTTCCATAGACAAATTGATTTTAAATGCTAAATAATACTTTTTAAAAGACAGACCTACTATAAGCTCTGATGGACTTTTCAAGCCATCTGTCCGAGTTATTTCAACTTCATTGTTCAAACTAACAATAGTCTTTAATAGGAGAATTCCTATTTAACTACATCACCAATAATCCTGAAGAGAGATCCACCAATCAGAGAACTGCGGCCAACAAAGCTTGCAAAATAAGCCCGGAAGCAATTTCCCACTCCCATGATGCACTCTAAATGACACAAACTTGTTGGTAATTCTGCACTCTCAAACTACTTCATTTTTGTGTATATCGGAATATTTCACAATAAACGTAACATATATTGTTTCTACGCTTATAATCAACAACCTTAAATCAATAGTTTTATATATTTCCATAGTTTTATATTTTCAATTGAGTCATTCTCAGTGCTTCATGGGATTGTAATCGGTGCCCTCACGAAAGACGGTAAGTACACAGACTTGTACCTTTGTGTTATTGCCTGAATTTCAAATATTTTTTTGCCTTAAAACAAAGTCTGCAATGTCACAATTCACCTCGGAGCTGGTTGGTTTGGTTCATGCTTTACAACTCTTTTATGTTGGACTTTATGAAAAATCTATCCTGCAGACCTCCAAGAGGACCCGATTAGATTTCTTGCGGCACGGGTTCCAAGTTGAAGGCGAGTTGATATGTGGATGGGAGCAGGTGGTCAGAGAATAGCATGAAAAATCTGTTGTGGATCTATTTTTTTTATTTGATTAATTAATGATTAATTAATGAATGCCTCCAGTAAAATAAATGTGCACACAGCTTGTGCATTAAGTTATCCAATATTTAGAGCAGGCAGGTAGTCAACGGGGCTTTAGAAGAATGCCAGAGTAAACCGCACATTGTGTCAAAGGATGTGAAACTCTGACTAGAAAATGGTCAATATAGTGAATCAAAATTTTTTGTGTACACTTGTTGTCTATTTGTACGGCTTTTACCCTATGTGGAAAATGAGGGGTTATGGGAACAAGAGCGGTCAAAAAGAAAATCAGAAAGCGGGTGGTCATGGAGTAAAATTTAGCTAGAGCGTTCAGGTGTGGGACAACTTGCGGAAGCAGGCGGGAGATGGATGTAAAAAACAGTCCCGTGCAGACCTCAAGTCTATGGAAGAAATTAATGGGAAAATTACTTCTGGAACCCAGATGGCTGAAGAAGTGGGCGGGCACTGTTGCGCTCTTGCGTTTTGCCATTCATGGCCTTAAGCTTAGTGTAACGTGTTGCCGCTCATATTGACAACTTTTTTCATGGTGTTTCATGGGACTTTTTGTCCCCTTTTGGAGCTTCACAGCCACTGTTTGATAACTTTTAAATAATGTGTTAACTGAGCTAGTGTTAGTTATTTATTGCTATATAAAAGTAATTTAATGTTATTTTTTGTGTGTAATTAATATATTCAAATTTGTTGAAGACTGTATTGTGGTGTCATTCTTGTGTGGGCCTGGATCCGGAAGGAGGAGGGAGGGGGGGCCTCCAAGTAGGAATACATAGGTCCCCATATGCTCAGAAATGGCCCTGGATAGAAGCTTTAATTTCTCCAATCTATTTAAATGGAAAATCTGAGCAAAAAGGGCAGTGAGAACTGATGCAACAGCTGGTGCATTTGGGTGCGACTTTGGCAATAAATGTTCCATTCTGCATTGTTAGTATGTGTACTGTAGACTATTTTTAATGAAAGGAGAAAACAACAACACACACACAGTCAGGGAACTTTGAAACTACAGCAATCTTATATTAAAACAATTCATTATACAAAATTATTTATTTTGTATAATTTATTTATACAATAAAATTTATTTATTTATTTTCATTATTCATTATACAATTCATTATTAAAATCGAATGACCACAGATTCAAAGTTAATGTGTAAAAATTGTGGAAGTTGTACAAAAAGGCAAGCTACACAGTGGTCAAAGTAAGTGGGCACTTACCATGATGTGTTTAAAAATTCTTTCAAATGTATTCCTTTTTGTTCCATGGGAAAAAATAACAGCATACAGTTATGGAACAATTTGAGGTTGAGTAAATAATGACATAATTGCCATTTCAACTATTACTTGAATATGAATGATATATAACTGAGAACTCAAGTCTCCTGAGCTAAGAAAGAGCAAAAGAAAACAAACAGAAATTTCCGTGTGGGGGAAAAAGCAGTCATTATGATTTCCCTCAGATGTGCAAGGGCAGAGCATGTGCTCTTATTCTGACTGTAGAAAGAGTCTGCCTTCTCTCTTTCAAATCTCAAGTATTCCACAGACTCATGCAGACAAAGACTCATGCAGAGAGAGAGAGAGAGAGAGAGAGAAGAGAGAGAGAGAGAAAATGAGGTGAAATAAGCATCCAATTATTCTTCATTCTCATCCCTCTGCAGATACCTCTTTCCTTAACTCTGTTATTCCAGCAGGCTGCTTTGATCATCTCTACATTCTGTTTGAAAGTGTCTCAGTGGAATAAGATTTTCTTTGCTAGAGTGTCAACAGGTTCACGTGTTTTCTTGAGTGTGTCTATTGAATTAAACAGAGTGTGTGTATTTTTGTGTGTGATGCTTTTGTCATTTTGTGCATTTTCGGTTTATTTTCTTTGTCTTTATAGCTGGGTTGAAAATTTGTAGTAAAGTTGTTGTAAAGCCGACACATCCATTAATACTACAGAATAATTCAAATACAAAAAATCATATGCATATATTGTGGCAGCAGACAATAAAGCAAGAGTCGCGCTGACTGCCTCCTATACTGCCACAGATTTGCAAAAACTACAAGGTGGTACATCAAGCTTGAATTGCTTGAATTGATGTTAGGAATATTTCTCATTACATAATTGTTGATTAATTGGGTTATGTTTGTAACTTAATCATATAATTAAATACACAAAATGAATGCATTAAATCAACAGCACAAATATTGACTAATCATCCCCATCGCAATACTGTAAATATGCAATCTACGGAAGCCCGTTTTGTCCATGGTTTACCACTTTTTTCCCCTTCTTGTTTTCTCGTGTTCACTACATAATTTTCTCTATATCTCAACAAAAGTTGTTTTCTCGAGATCACAACTTAAGTGTAAATCACTGCAGAATAATTTCAGAGACACCATTCAGTGTGGCAATGTCAGAGGAGCAGGAGCGTGTCACATATCTCTTTAATCAAGGCCTGATGGCAGCTGAAATAGCTTTGGGCCATTGAAGCACTGTATCGGATCTTCATTCATTTTGGGGGGAATAAAAACATGATCTATGATTCGAATGATCCGAAGCTTCATTCATTTGAAAACCAAGTGACTGCTAGTTTGAAAGAAGCAACGCAAATTTGATAGATAAAATCCATCTCCTTGACCTAGAGAAGCCTACAGTTGCAATAAACGGAAGATGAAGATACTGTGCCTATGACGATATGAGCTGCTTCTGCCACCAAAAGTTTAAATCATGAGAGCAAAAGAGAAAATTAAGTTGCAAAAGAACACAACACATAAAAAAGTGATAAACCATGCACAAAACTTCTGTTTTAATCCATAATTTGGATTTAGATCATTCAGATAATTTGGATACAGATAATTTATCTCTCAGTTTCTGGTGCCTTGCAATAAATTAAACATTAGTAAATAGTAGCACACCAAATTCTTTACAATAAGTATTCTTATGATTTGTGCCAGGAAAAATATGTTTGCTGTCAAGTCAGTAACCTTGACGTTGAGTCAGTAGCTGATGCTGTTGGGGCTCCTCGTAATGGCAGTGACCTTGAAAGCCTATATCATCATGTCAATTTGATTGGCTGGTGGCGCTTCGCCCCTATACATGAGTCACCGCGGTCGTATAAGCTGGATCCCAGAGCCACACCTTCAGAATTTTCTCAATGAGTAGAACTCCTTCTCCCTGCGTGCTCCAGCAAAAGTCAAAGCGTATTCTTTGAACACTTCCATGTTATTGTATTGTTTGCATTGGGTGTTTTCATTCAGTGTAAAGAAACTAAATAAGCCATTTGCTAAGCAACGTCATTTTTGCAAATATATCCACAAGCATATGAAAGCGAGCAGTACATCCTTGATGGGAATGAGTAAAGCCACTACCCTCTCCTCTAGCATGGGCTGAGCCTTTGCTGCCACAACATTCTCTGAAATAGATTGTACATGAATCTCAACAGTCTATGCACTCGGCTTGCTTGCTCCTCTGCAGCTCCCGAGGGACCATATGAGTGGGATATAAGAGGATGGGATACAGAACATAGAGATTTAAAAGGGTTTGTTGCTGGCTGAAGCCTTGCTTGCCTCCAATCCTCCATAGCAAGCGGGTTCATCTGGACGTGACAATCTGCGCCCCACAATTGGCGCACATGATACGATCACGTATGGCGGAGATGAGGGGGATGCTATTTCATTGAGCTTTCATCAGTGAGACGTATGCACTCAGGTGAGGTGCTTACCATATTTTCTCCCAGGGTGGGAAACAGGACAAAGCAGTATCCGAGGCCGAGTTAATTGAAGTTCTCGCTTGAGCCTTAAAAAACAAGAAAAAAGGGGAAAGGTATTCACTGTGTTGGCGCGCCTCTATGCTTCGCTCCGAGCTTTCCAGAGCTGCACATTATGACTTGACCTTCTCCCTGTTCAGTGAGAGTTCAGGTCTTTGGTGTAGCCACCTTTGCAAAGCTTGATAATCGTGCCATGCCACAAATTGGCAATCCTATCACCAAGATTTCTGGCCAGGAAATTGGCAGGTCTATGGGCAGCCTGGTGTAAGTGGTATGACACCCCTGGCAAAACGTTGTCAGGAATTCACTCCCGTTGTGAGCAGGAAACGAGAGTGTGTCATCTCCCCTGTAACACAGGATGGTTTCGAACTGTTTTTACAGTTGTTGACGGCATGCCAAAGACTGCAAAGTCGCAACACAGTGATTTAAGTTGCCTCCATTTCACCTAACAGTCCTCTCGGTTTTCACGCTGCAGAGAATGAGTTGGTGGCATGACATAGGTCACTCCGATGCCTGTTTTAACTTTTATA
This sequence comes from Moxostoma hubbsi, assembly GCA_032164185.1. Taxonomy (NCBI): domain Eukaryota; kingdom Metazoa; phylum Chordata; class Actinopteri; order Cypriniformes; family Catostomidae; genus Moxostoma; species Moxostoma hubbsi. The sequence continues at coordinate 8,773,625 of JAVLUX010000007.1, read as the reverse complement.
GGTGATGTGCCAAAAGACTGCCATGTCACAACACAAACTTAAGACTTATTGCCTATGCACGAGGCATGCATGCTCAACAGACCCTGTGGAGCGGTTTCTTCCACATTCCAAGACAGCGCTCTCATTTTCCCAGCTGTTGTATGCTGGGAACAAGAACACAATACAAGTCTATAATTTTGGCAGTGTGACAGGTGTCTGCCATGCCACAACATGACTGAAAGATCTCCTAGTGGCTGCATGGGGTACAAACATGATCAAGAAAGTGAGCAAACTCCAGACGGTGGGTGGTGTTCAGCCACGAGTCCTTGGGTCCTTTGTCCCACTTCAGCCATGCGTAGCATAACATCATGCGCAGCATAAATTCATTAAAAGTGTAAACATAATGAACCTGTCTGAACCATGTGGTGAAAAAAAAACAGCCTGATCTCATGAATTACATAACCTTGGAGACATTTCTGAGGTAAAATATCCACTATATCACACTAAAAGAGAGTTAAATATTCTCCAAATCAGATAAGGTTTTTAAGGTTAATGCTCAAGATACAAATCAACAAAACCTACCTACCTTCCCTAAACCTTAAACCTAAACGATAGTGTCATTAAAATGTGCGATGAAAATCACAATTGCTGAAGAAACCACACCATTTTGTGGTGCTTCTATTACACTTTCAGCTCATGTGTCAACTCACGTGCTCTTCAGGACTCGTACCCAGATCCCTTGCATCACAATTGCAATGCTCTATCGGTTGAGCTAACGCACAATTTGATTACACCTGTACAAGCTTGTAAAGATTGTTGGTTATGCAATGCAAACATTAATAAATATATCACATTACAAGACCTGCACTATAGTAAAAGTGTTTAGATGTCATAAGATAGCATTGTGTGAGGAACAGTGAGAAAAGTATGTGTTTATGACCTGACAATCAGCCGTTTTACTAATGAGTTGTGTCAAAAATCACTTCGAAAAACGATAGTAAAGAAACGTGGTTCTATGAGACCCGGTTGGAAAAAAGTATGACGCCATTAAAGATGATGGCAGAATGGCCCATTATTTTATCATTTCAGGGTTGAAAAGAAAATAAGGAACGTAGACAAACATCTGCATTTTCTCACAAAACCTGTTCAAATGTAACGGAATAAAAATGGGCCAATATTTACATTCATATCTTTTTCATTACACACCACATAGAATTTAATCAATCAAAAAATGCAAGTTCAGTATCCTGTTATGTACAATTTTTAATGCAGTAAAGGGGACACACAAAGCACACATATTGCACATTTTCCTGAGAAAGACCCTTAAGCATCTGGACTGGTAATGGAATGGGCAATTCACCATGGTTGGTTTTGCCAAGTGAGCTGATATCAAAGTATGAATAAAAATGAGCATGCACATTCTCTCTCACTGGTTCACAATCACTAGTTCAGCTTCTTTTGTCCAGTTGGTAACCCTCTCCACATGGCTGTGACCTGTCCCGTGAGACCAACACAAACCAGCCAGTGACAAGCCCACCGCAGGCCTGTCTTTGATGAACACAGTTCTGTGAAAACTCCACAGGCTGTATGGCCAGCATGCTCTCTCTCTCTCTCTTTCTCTCATCTGTCACACACACTGATATATGAATATAGCCCTTGTGTTCAGGCTGAGGCATTTTCGCTGAATTTTTAATCTAGTAACTGAGTGTTCTGGGCAGTGACCAGCATGTAGCCAAAGCAGCCTGATGATTTATGATACTGAAATGTTTTTATTTTGGCCTGTTTTTGGCAGGCTCCTTCAACTGCATCGCAGGCACTGATGAAAAGATAAAAGTGAGTAACAGGAGGATATTTCTTAGGGAGAAATGCAAATGTAAGATTTATGTAAATTAATGAGCACCATTGGCCTGAGCGCTTGTTGCTCTATTGACAACATAATGACAACGCTAATTACATAACTAGATCACTAGAGTCTAGATGACCTGTCCTAATAACAGTAGTGAAAAATAATTTCTCTAATGTGTTAGAAGAAGAGCTGTCAAAGTTTACATGTTAATGCATGCAAATAATTAAAAAGTTTAACGTGTTAATTTTCCAAACGTTTACTGTTAATAAAGCATAAACCAGCATATAAACTGGTAGTAGTAGGGTGGCACCTTTGCAATGTGTCCACCCCGAGCCAAAGGTAGCTGCCTTGTTGCCTTGCTGGACGATCAGTCAATGACTCAAATTAACCATCAACTGCCACTTCGGCTGCCTTTTTTTTCCCCACTTAACTGCTGTGGATCCACACGCACAGTATTGTGGGATTTCATTGGCAGGGATTTCTTTGGCAAGGTATCATCTATGCTGCCTTCAAAAATCGATCAGATGAAGGTACCTCAGTAGACATGATGTGACACAATCATTGGATTCGGATGTACCTTAATCCCTTCTTGCCTCCGTACACAGCCGGAGGCAGCATTTTCCTGGTTTTGGATGCAGCCATCAAATGATGGAGAAAGGACCTTATAACACTATTTGTTGAACAAAACAAGCCCAGATGGGACTTGTGAGAGAAATCAAGTATTTTGCAGCCTCTGTAAGGCACAGTGTAATTACCACAGAAGCATGCCAAGTCTTAACTATCACAAAAATGCAGAATGAGACATGGTATGCTGAGGGTTTTCATGTAGAGTTCAAAGACGTCCACGGTCCACAGACTGCCCCTAAATGATGCTGTTTTAAATAAATAAATAAAAAAGGTTAGTGGGACCTTTTTAGTTTTAGTTCAAACACACAATACCTAAGGCCTGTCTGTTTAATTAATTAAATCAATAATAATAATCAATTTAGTTTTATATAATAATATACAACAGTTAGTTCCAGTCCTCAAATCTGATTGGACGAAAGACGTTCCATGAGCACTGATGGTCTCACACCATCAGACCTTGGACACTTCACTGTGTGTATCACTCCGCTTGTGTTCATACTAAATTAAAGTGTAAGAGCAGGGCAGTTGTGTAAAGAGCTTCTGTATGTCTCTCTTTACATGTATTTTATTTACATTACATATTTTAGCCAGCAGGTGGTGGCAAAAGATAATTTTTTTGTGTAATATGAGCCAGTTAGGTGATGTGAAGTGAATCTGTGTCAGTCAGTTTTTACATACAGCAGCACTCCATGATCGCTTGTATTACTACTACACTACTAAAGCTATAGAATGAACTTAGAATTATAACTTAGAAATTAACTTTAAATGAACAACTTGAGCATTATGGCTCATCACAGCTGAAAGACACAACTGAAAGATTAATTAGACAACTCAAGGTGCTTACCTCTTACCGAACTTTCCACATTGGAGAGGAAATAATGTTTAAAATTGCGGAGGAGATTGTGGTTTCTATAGCGAAAGACATATGTGCACTGGCTACAACGAAATAGAGAGGAATACCCCTGCTTGAACGGCTATTTTTCCACTGAGAAAGCTGATCTTCAGAAAGCTGACAGCATCTCTGCTTGGGTGTGGCAACAGGTGATCGCACATGCTCCATCTCTCTCCCTCTCTCTCTCTCTCTCTCACACACACACACATGTTGTGTTTCCATGTTTTATGGGGACTTTCCATAGACATAATGGTTTTTATACTGTACAAACTATATATTCTATCCCCTAACCCTAACCCTACCCGTAAACCTAACCCTCACAGAAAACTTTCTTAATTTTTAAATTTTCAAAAAACATAATTTAGTATGATTTATGACCGACAAAATCACAAGGTCAAACATTTCAGGTTTTACTATCCTTATTTGTCCCCACAAAGTGATAAACACACACACACACACACACACACACACACACACAAACACCACACACCTGTGTGCAGTGCGTGATGCTGAGAACTCTTTAGAAACACATATTTTTTGACGAGTCTTTCCACATGAACAAATATACTGGTTCAAATTATATTGTAGATTATCACACAAAGTGACATTGCTTGCACTTCATTAAATTATACCTGGCTAAAAGCTTCCCTTACAAAAAAAACCTAAACTAGCTGCAAACTTGACACATTATTTTCACATACAAATTTACTTGTGATTCACCGAAAATGTATGCCAGAAGTTGTAGCTCTTCGCCGGTTGTGGTGAGCCTCCGGCAACCTTTGGCAACAATAGAAGATTTGCAGCGAACTCTCAGTTTTTGTAAGGGTTATTCATTTTAGATAAATATATGGATTTTTATGCTTTTAAAATAAACGAGCCTGTATGTTTTTGTTGTAAAACTATATAAATAAAATTTTACATTATATTTAGTTTCCCACAGCAGCAGTGTTTCTTCATGCTGTGTAAATAGTATATACCTGTATTCGTATAATATTCATAATATACATTTTGCTCTCTTGGTCTTCGACGGATACGTACATCATACTGAATTTCAGTAAATCGTGCCTACTCTCTCCAAGCTTCACACATTGGCTGTTCGTGGCAAACATGTGCACTTGCTTCAGGGTTAATCATGAATTTAGGATCAAACTCTTGTTGACAGAGAATGTTTGTAGCGAGCGTCTTGAGATCGATTAACCCAATCTAAACTGGTTTAGCTGTATATGGTTTTGTCAGCTTGAAACTTACTCTGTAACTCTGAATTTGTTCAACGAGCTTCATACAACAGGCCTCTGCAAACTGGAGCTGTTTTTTTCAATCTGATTGCAATTAGAAAAGGGCTATTTGCAACAATGTATTTTCTGCCTAGTTATGTTGGATTACAGGTGGTTTGTGCATATGATGGAGATTTTTGTGTTGAAATACTGTAAAGTGCTATAACTATTTTGTGATTTCAATCCATTGTGTTAGGGCGGCACGGTGGTGCAGTGGTTAGCACTGTCGCCTCACAGCAAGAAGGTCATGGGTTCAAACCCCGGTTGCCCCGGCCTTTCTGTGTGGAGTTTGCATGTTCTCCCCGTGTCTGCGTGGGTTCTCTCCGGGTGCTCCGGCTTCCTCCCACCATCCAAAGACATGCAGGCTAGGTTAATTGGTGTCTCCAAAAAAAATTGCCCTAGGTGTGGATGTGAGTATGAGTGTGTGTCTGTATATGTGTGGCCCTGCGATGGACTGGCGACCTGTCCAGGGTGTACCCCGCCTTTCGCCCAATGTTAGCTGGGATAGGCTCCAGCCCCCCGTGACCCTGTACAGGATAAGCGGTTGAAGATGAATGAATGAATGAATCCATTGTGTTCTCAAACCCTTACACTCTTGAGTACTCCTGGGGCCTATACCATGAAGCCAATTTAGGTGGCTTGCCGGGTAAATTTCGGTTTAGTTTGTGCCAACCCTGGGTTTTAGGCACCATGAAAGTGGCTCATCGCCACTTACACCTCATGGCTAACCTGCTCCGGGGTAGGTGATGTTCTGGGTAAGAGATCTCAAACTGAAATTGGACCAATCACCTGTGAGTAAACTTACATATATGTGATGCAACTAATTCAACTTAGTGTCTGTTGCAATGGCTTCACCATTTCTTCGTAATCCTGTGGACATCTCAGTGCAAACTGTAAGAAGAGCACTTCACAGAGAAAGAGTTTTTAGAGATAGACAAAATCCCCTGGCTTTCCCTGATACTTACTTGCAAGAAAGATATCGATTTTCCATGGATGGAATCTCATATCTTTGTCAACTTCTTGATAAATGGTATGTATTGTGTCACGGTTTTTTGCAAGTGGTATATACTTGTATGCAGTAAGTGATGCAGAGAACCTGGGAAAAAACATGGTTTGTCGAGCCTTTCGCAAAGCGGTCCTCGCACTGCAGGGGTACATTGACAGTTTAATTGTGTTCCCCGGACATTTATCTACCTTGCCTAGAGTCATGGGAGCAATAGACTGAGGCTGATTTTGTGAATAGAAAGTCCTTTCACTGCCTTAATGTTCAGGTAGGCCAAATGTACATGTGAACTGCTTTGTCTTTTCAATGAGATGAATTTTGACATGATTTGATAATAATGTTAACACATATGACACTAACCTACTGTGCATTTCATCTGCAGATGACTTGTGATCATGAATGTATGATCACAAGCTTGGATGCCAAATGGCCTGGCTCAGTGCATGACTCACAAATTTTCCAGAAGTCTGTGTTGTGTCAGTGCTTTGAAGAATATAAGGTAAATTGGGAACAGTACAGAACACTTAAAAAGAATGGATTGTGATGCAGCAAAACGTATACAATTTTCCCTTTTAAGTTCTATAACAGGGCTATTTTATGGCCTGTTTATGACCCACAGACAAGACCATTGAACCATTGAACCACTTCAATGTGGCCTTCAGTCAAACCAGGGTAAGGATCAAGATGACCTTTGGGATTATAAAGGCATGCTTCAAATGTCTTCATCACTTATGAGGGTCAACAGATCGGGCATCACAGATAGTGGGTGCATGTGCCATCCTGAACAATGTAGCCACTATCAGAAAGGAGTGAGTGCCACCACATAACCAACTTCACCCTGATGAGATTGACCCTATTACACTCAACCACCCAGCTGGCACAGCAGACAGGGATGAAATTACAATATTTCACTCAAAATTTAATAAAAGCACACTGGAACTCCAAATAGGTCACAAACGGTATTGGTTTTCATGTGGCTAGAGAAAGACAGAGAGAAAAGGCTGCATTAATAAATATGCATACTCTTCATACTAAAATATTGCACGAATAAATAGGTTCACATACTGAGATCTTTTTTTCCAGCAGTTCAATCTCCAATTTAATGTTTTTAATTTGGAGCCTACTTAACTCACAATCCAACTCCTTTAGTGTGCATTCTAGTTCCAGGTTCCTTTTATAAAGGACAGAGTCCACCTGAACAAATAAATATAATTGTTATAAGTTTTCTGTAGGTTTATCAAATCACAGAAAGTGGCATTAGTTCTTACAAACACAGGACTGAATGTAATTTATGTAAAGGGATTAAAATATTACCATGTTAACGTTCATATTTGTGTTCACAATGTGTGTGTGTGTGTGTGCTGGCTTCAACAGGGTCAATGAATTTCCCTCAACTGCAGAACAGTCAGTCAGCCATACTTAAAACAGTTAATAAATAATGGGATTATCTTTCTAAGATTTTGGAAATATCTGTGTTTGGAAATACATTTATTGGATGGATTAAGTTACTTAGGATACAGAGTCAATTGGTCTAAATCCAAAGCTTTGTCTCTGACAGCATAATGCCCAATAACATCTTTTCAGCTGGGTGACTTCCAGTGGCCCAAAGAGGGCATAAAGCATTTGGGCATTTTATTCCCAGCAAATTTGCATGATTTAGTTCATTTTGACCCCTTAATTAAAAGGTTTTCGACCAATGTAGGCAGGTGGGCTTCATTACATTTATCGATGATTGGGAAGGTTAATGTTATTAAAATGAACTGTGTTCCAAAATTCAACTACCTGCTACAATCTCTCCCTGTAGATGTCCCCCTCTCTTATTGCAAGCAATTTGATACCATAGTGAAGTCCTTCATTTGGAATGGTAAACGTCCCAGATTATATTTCAAAGTCTGATTGACTAAGGTGGGCTTGGCCTACCCAAGATTTTGTTTTATTATTATGCGTTTGGTCTCAGACATTTGGCTCATTGGTCGCTTCCACCTGAGAGAGCCCCTCCCTGGTTTTGTATTGAATAGGCTGTTCTTGCCCCTTTTTTGCCATTACAAAGCCTTTCTATCAAACTAACCAGAGAAGTCAAGTTACACCCCGTTACCTCGCATTTGCACTCGGCATGGACAAAAGTGTCCAGAGTGTTTAAGTTGGACATTTATTTAAATGTTGCCTCGAGCATATGGCTGAACCCAAAATTACATAGTCCCCTGTCTGTTGGTCAGAGTGGATTGTGAGGGGAGGTGAGGGGAATATGGTTCAACATTTTAGGATTTGCAGATATCAGTTTTTTTTAGGTAAAGTGGCAGATACTCTGGGAGAGGTGATTACTGCTTTTGGAGAAGGTCTTGAGGCATCAGTGTATTACTCCCTGCTAGTCTGGGGGTTGAAGCTTTAACTTCTATCAAGAGATTATAGGAGAAAGATTTAAATTTGGTATTGGAGGAGGGAGTGTGTGCAGGATTTAAAAAAAACATTAAGTCTGCATATAAAGATGCAAGGGTGCGCCTTATGCAATTCAATTTTTACATAGATTCTATTGGTCCCCCTCTAGATTATATAGGCTTGGTCTTAAAGACACACCCACCTGTTTTTTGGTGGTGTGTTAAGATCCAAGATTTTGGCTGAAGGTTCAGAGTTTTACGTGTGATTTATCTGGCACTCAAATCTCTTTTTGCCCCAGACTCTGCGTTTTGGCCGTTGGGGCGGTCACTGATGTGGAGAATGGGCACATAAAGAGTTGGGTCATAACCAGCATCATGATCGCCAGACAAATAGTTTTAAGGGGATGGAAGTCGGCTAGAGCACCCCCATTTCAGGAGTGATGCTCAAATATGGGGAGGGTGGCAGCTTTTGAGGAAGGGTCATCTTGAAGATTACGGAATTTGGACTTGTTTGTGGGGAAATGGGTCAAATATCTTGCATTTTTGGACGGCTCACAGGGAGGAGCAGTGGACAATGAGCAGCAGGTGTAGTGGTTAATGTTTGTGATTATATTACATTATATTACATATCATATTACATTAATATATAATTGATTTGTTTAACATATGCATTAACACAATCAGCAATCTTTCTCCAACAGTTCTCTCTTGCTTTGGCAGCAGAAACAGTATTACTCCGTGCCTGTAATACATTTTTTGTATTCTTCATATTTGTGCATGATTATTTCCTGATCCTCAACAGAGAAACAGTTGGTTTTTCAGTGCCGACATCACGCATTTATGTGCACGCGCTCGTGGACTAATCATAGCTTATGGATCAAAGCCTGAGAAACTTTTGACAGAGAAAGTTGATGAGCATGATTGGATTGGTTTGGTTTTGTCGACTTCACGTTTCCATGGCAATACAGCCTCCAAAGATCTGGAGAGACTCTGGATGAAAGACCTCTTTGTATCCATGAGATCCACCTCCATCATTTAATGGACAGGTGTGGGCAGAAGTTGACTTAGGCTTTCTCCATGTTCACTTACTTTGAAGATACGACCAAACCAATGTGTACGGGAGACCATTGTGAAATAGAATAACTCCTTTTATTCTATATACTGTATTTATATACATCACTGTTCACACAAAAATGAAAATTGTGTCAGTATTTACTTGACCCTCTGTTGTTCAAAAACTGCATAACTTTTTTTCTGCTTCTGCGGAACACTAAAGGTATATTTTTGGAAAATATGCTTCCTGATCTTTTCCATAAAATAAAAGTAAAAGGGGACATCCACTATATTCAAAGTCTTCTTAAGTCATACAATAGCTGTGTGTGAGAAACACACCAGTATTTAAATTAATAAATCATTTTTTATTGAAAATCTTCCCTTCTGCTATAACTTTCAAAATCAAAAATACATTAAGCATGTCAGGTGTGACATCAATGGCGTTTTATCATGAGAAAACTGAAAACCAACAACATTCAGTAGTCCATACGATTTTTATAGTCCATTTCAGAGCCATAACAAATAACGATTACATTTCGATCTGGTCCTCACACAAAATTATTGTATTGCTTCAATATCGGTGCAGCCATGATATTATTAAAAAATTCACCTCTTGTGCTCCATTGAAGAGTGGGTTTGAAATTATACGAGGGTTAGTAAATGATGACAGAATATTAATTATTGGGTGAATTACACTGTGTATCGAAAAGCATTGGGAGGGTACTGCTCAGCTCCTTGTTCGAGGGAAAAGTGAAGCATGATGTGAGACTTGTGAGAGCTTTCCACCCCAACCCCTGCTACACTAATGTCTCAGGTGAGATTTCAAAGACTTCCTCTGTCTTTTATATGGAAGTCTTTTCCCTCTCATTATGAGGAGTGTGCGGGGTGGAGAGGTGACATTCCCACTAATAAAAACCATCCAAAAATTCAGCAGAATTAAATCTCCCGACAACCTCCGGTTTATTCAGTGTGTTTTGTCTGTTTATCTCTTTCATTTTCAGTCACATGGCTCTCAGGAGTTGTTTATAGTCTCAGCCTCATACAAAGTGCCCACGGATCGCCCACAGCCCTTTCAAAAGCAGTCTGATTAGATACACATCTCACAAGCACAATCAGAAAATCAGCAGTTCCATTTTGATTACCTGCAGGAGTAGTTAACGTCTAGGTTACGGATGTAACCTTCGTTCCCTGATGGAGGGAACGAGACGTTGAGTCGAAGAAGCGACACTAGGGGTCTCTCTTGAGAGCCGAATATAACTCTGATCTATGAAAAATGCCAATGAGAAGTTGACTGACAGAATTTGCATGTCCCGCCCCCAGACATACGCGTATAAAGGCAGGGAAATACGTCTGTTCATTCAGGATTTTTCTGAGGAGCCGGAAATTGTCCGGCCACAACAGTGGTTCGGCTCAGCGACGTGGCCGGGAGGACACATCTCGTTCCCTCCATCAGGGAATGGAGGTTACATTCGTAACCTAGATGTTCCCCAACTGTCGCTCACTTCGAGTTGTGTTGAAGAAGCGACACTAGGGGTCCAATTTAAATCATGCCATGCACTGAGCCGTGTACGTGTACTGCTGACACAGGAGCGGGCAGGTACTTGATGTGCCAAAATGACCAGCTGTATCAGACTGCACGTACCCTTCCCCAATGCCCCACAAAGTCGTCGGAATCCTTATAGTTACCCTAGACAGGGGAACAAGGCGATGCTTGCCATCCTGGGAACGGGCCAAGCCTAGCCGGGCCTCTTTTCTCTCTATGTTTCTCGCATGGGCTGGGGCCCTTACATGCAACAGGGAAGGGGGATCTTACCCAGTTTCAGGGAAAAGACCCTGTGGAGACCACACCTGCCAAGAGAAGGGGAGGTAAAAGTGGTGAATACACCACATGGGCTTTTAGGTCACCTGTGGGAAATGGACGCGGTGGTAGATCCCGCGTCTTCGGAGGGAAGAGTTGCTACAGACACAGCGAACGGGAGGCAGCGGGAACTGCCCAAGGGAGATGCAGATCCACTTGTAAGGGGACCATACCACGGAAAATACACAGAAGGGGAAAGTCCACGTAGGAGCCCTGACCTGTGGAGCACCTATTCCAGTACAGGGTAGATTTGAGTACCCGCAGTGGATTGGGTCAGCGAATTCCTCCGCCGAATTGTGGACCCCGAGGGCTAGGGAGGAATCAAGGAGGGCCAGGGAGCTGAGTGAGTGGGATCTCCTGGGAAAGAAAGCGCATGGTATTACCTCAACCGAGGGTAAAGGCGCTGCAAGACCTGAGAATACACGGGACAAGACTGACTCTACTCTGAGATTGTAGAATCTCGCAAAGGTATTAGGTGTTGCCCAACCCACTGCTCTGCATATGTCTGCCAGGGAGGTGCCTCTGGCCAGTGCGATGCAACACTCCTTGTTGAGTGTACTCGGACCCGTGGGGGGGGAGGGCACGGCCTGGGTGTAATAGGAAAATGAAATGGCATCCACCACCCAGTGGGAGAGCATGTCCACCGAAGCAGACAAAGAGCTGCTCAGAACATCTAAAGTTATGCGTGCGGTCCAAGTAGGTATGCAAAGCACGTACCGGACACAGCAACGAAGGGGCTGGGTCTGCCTCCTCACGGGGCAGTGCTTGCAGGTTCACTACCTTGTCTCTGAAGGGCATGGTAGGAACCTTGGTCACGTAGCCCAGTCATGGTCTTAGGATGATATGTGTGTCTGCCTGACCGAACTCCAGGCAAATGTTGCTTACAGAGAACGCTTGCAGGTCCCATGACCCTCTTGATGGAAGCGAGCACAATCAGCATGGCTGTCTTTAGAGAGAGGGTTCTGAGTCCAACTGATTCTAGCGGCTCGAAGGGGGGTCTCTGAAGGCCCGAGAGGACCACTGAGAGATCCCAGGAGGGGAACAGGCTTAGCCAGGAGGGATTCAACCTCCAGGCGCCATTTAGGAACCTGATAATCAAGTCGTGCTTACCCAAAGACTTGCCATCTACTGCGTGGTGGTGGGCTGCAATAGCAGCTACATACACCTTCAAGGTGGACGGGGACAGCCTCCCCTCCAACCTCTCCTGCATAAATGAGAGCACTGACCTGACTGCGCACCTTTGTTGGTCTTCACCCTGAGAAGAACACCAATTCGCGAACAAGCGCCACTTTAGGGCGTAAAGTTGCCTGGTAGAAGGGGCTCTGGCTTGGTTGATCGTGTCTACGAAAGCAGGTGGTAGACCAGCTAGATCTTCTGCATCCCTTCCAGGGGCCAGACATGGAGGTTCCAGAGGTCTGGGTGCGGATGCCAGAGCGTGCCCCGTCCCTGAGAAAGGTCTTTCCTCAGGGGAATTTGCCAGGGAGGGGCTGTCGTGAGGAGTACGAGGTCCGAGAAACAAGCCTGGGTGGGCCAATAGGGAGCCACCAGAGTGACTTGTGGAAGCGGCCTGTCCAGTGGCACTGTAGGCTTTAGCGGCCAGTGCCAACTTCGCCCTACAGGCCTTGGAGGGGAGCACAGGGCAACCCCACCAGGTGGCGGTGTTCTCGGAGCATAGGAGGATCACAACCGCCCTATCCACCTGGGGAATCACTGTGTACCCATGGGCCACTCCGCCGTCGAGTGTAGTGAGAGCGGATGAGCCAGGGCCTTTTTGATGAGTGGAGAAGGGTGCTCTCCACGTAATCGTCAGCTCATCATGTACCTCCGGGAAGAAAGGGACCTGGGGGGCGTGGCTGTGAGTGACGCGCAGGCCCAAGGAACCAATCGTCCAGCCGCGATGGCTGTAAGGAGGACGGAGGGTTTCAGTCCAAGCCCGGATGATTAGTTCCTTGGGCATGTCGGACATCTGGCAGCCCAGACGTGTCACCCGCGGGTCCAGCTCGAGGGGCTCTAAAGGATAGGCAGGCTGGCTGTGAGGTGAGCAGCTGTTGCCTTGAGCCCGGACGGAAGTCAACTAGCGTGCCGGGTGGTGGGCTGTCTGCAGGGACGTACCTGGCAAAGCCACGCCCACTGCCATCCCCAGATTGCCTCCATCGCCGGCCGTATCGTCCTCAGTGACATGAACCATCCACAAACGCTACCTCGGTGTGATCGCAGCCCAAACACACGAGACTGAAGTGAAGAGCACTCTACTGCATCCAGGAACTACACAGGGGCGGAAGGGCTTTAAAAAGACTCGTCTGCTGTGCATTGCTCTTATAGAGGAAAAAACTCTTTTAGTCTAAATCACTCTTTTAATAACAACTCTTTTAGTTGTGCTGTCGAAGCGCCCAGGGGCAAATTGCACTGCCGTGCAGAGAAGGAGAAAGCCAATGAAGTGCGCCATAGATCCAACAGCAGATCGTTCAGAGGTAAGAGGAACGGGCGTTTGACTCACAGCTCGCTGCATACACGACCATCGGCTCAAAAGAAAAGACGTATTTCCCCACCTTTATACCCATATGTCCGGGGGCGGGACATTCAAATTCTGTCTGCCAACTTCTCATTGGCCTTTTTTCATAGATCAGAGGTATATTCTGTGCTCAAGAGAGACCGCTAGTGTCGCTTCTTCGACACAAAGTCGAAGTGAGCGACAGACGGGGAACTAAAAGTAGTGATGCTACTAACCTAAATAAATTTCCAATAAGCGTGACATTAGTTTAGCTATTTCACAATAGTGTAGCTTGAGCCCCACGCAGCCTTAAAGGGACCTTGCATTCTTTAAGTAAAACATATTTAGAGGATTGTTGCTGCTTTTAATTCATGAATATATAACACTGTTTTTTTCATTTAGTGTATATTATGTATAAAATGTATATTCAATTTAATGTTGTCACCCTATTTTTTTAACCCCTATAAAAGTTAACCATGGTTCCCCGTCTGTTGCTCACTTCGACATTGTGTCGAAGAAGCGACACTAGGGGTCTCTCTTGAGAGCCTTTTGCATCTCTGATCCATTAGAAAAGGCCAATGAGAAAATGGCAGACAGAATAAAGGGAGGGAAATGTGTCTGTTTCATTCAGGAAATTTCCTTCGGTGCCGACCAGTTGTGTGAGCAGCGAGCTGCGATTAACAAAATCTTTTCCTCGTATCTCTCAGAGCGTATGCTTTTGGATCTACGACGCATATCAGCGGCTTTCTCCTTCTCTGCACAGCAGTGTAGCTTTGCCCCTGGGTGCTTCCACAGCGCTTTTATAAGGGAATGTTTTCTTAAAAGAGTTTATTTCTCTATAAGAGCAATGCACAGCTTGGGCTGCGATCACATACAGGCAGCATTTTATGAATGTGCGAGAACATAGCCATGGCAGCATTGCGGTCGCAACTTTCTTTCTTCACGAGAGAAAGCCACTTCAGCTGCCCCCTGCGCAGTGGCGGAACTAGAGTTTTATAGTTGGGGTGGCCAGGGGATGGCCACTGCTACTTTCAGGGTAGACCTGAACGCGCGCACACAATATTTGTTTTCCATGTTTTATGGGGAATTTCCATAATAATTTTGATACTCTACAAACTGTATTTTCTATCCCCTAAATCTATCCATCACCTAAATATTTAAATGTAAAAAAAGTGGGTATGTATGATTTATAAGCTGTTTTTCTGGTATTGATAGTAATAATACTCACATAGAGGAAAGTATTGGGACACTCTGTTTGTGTCTACAAGTGTTGAACATTCTAAATATTTTCAGAAAATAAAGCTTAAGTACCAAGGAGACAAGATACAGTAGCATGTGTCTGTTACATTAAATGCTGAGTTTATTTACAAAATACTCACATTTACAAAAAAATATATTTTCACTGAATTTCACACAGTACTTACAGAGAGGAAAGAATTTATAAGTGTTTACAAGTGTTGAACATCTCCTGGCTGCTCTGGCTCACTGTCTTTCTCAGAAAAAGAGGTCTCTTTGAAAACTGCGCTTGCTGCCGCCGAACTTAAAAAAAAAAAAAAAACTCTTCAAAACTCTCTCTTTTGACAAGCGGTTAAATGAGATTTCAATCAGCATCAGCAACTGCCAGTAGCGAATAAAAAGTTGGGGTGGCACCCGGGCTGGCCAATCCAGGACCATCCAACTTGGTTACGCAATTCAGTTTACCAGGCCTCCGCCCCCCTTCCCAGCATGCGCTTTACCACAGTGCACGGCGAAGATGCCAAATCCCTGCGTGTGGAAATCGCCTCTTATTCAAAGACGCAATAGAGCCTGTCCCTCCAGACGAGATGAAGAAGGGTCCCCACAGCCCTTACTTCATCGTACCAAGAAAGGCGGTGGCTTATGACCGATCTTGGACTTGCGAGTTTTTAACCGGGCCTTGCACAAACTCCCATTCAAAATGCTCAAGCAAGACAGATCCTAACTTGCATCTGGCATCTAGATTGGTTTGCAGCAGTAGACCTGAAGGACGCGAACTTCCACGTCTCAATCTTGCCTTGACGACGACCCTTTCTACGGTTCGTGTTTGACGGCCAGGCGTATCAGTACAAGGTCCCCCCCTTCGCCATGTCCCCGTCCCCTCGCGTCTTTACGAAGGTCGCAAAGGCAGCCCTTGGGGGAAGCCCTTTGGGAAGCAGGCGTTCGCATACTCAACTACCTCGACAACTGGCTTATCCTGGCCCACTTCTGAGAGTTACTGTGCGTCCACAGGGACCAGGTGATCAGGCATCTCAGCTGTTTAGGGCTTCAGGTCAACCGGGAAAAGAGCTAGCTTGCCCCGGTTCAGAGCATGACTTTTCTCGGCATTGAGTTAGACTCAGTCTCAATCTCAGCACACCTCACCAATGAGCGCGTGCAGTCAGCCTCGCCACCTTCAGGCCAGGCACTGCGGTCCCCTTAAAAATTTTCCACAGGCTCCTGGGACATATGGCGTCCTCCGCGGTGGTCGCGCCTCTTCAGCACTGGGTCCAGACTCGAGTCTCAATGTCAGCGTGCCTCACCAACGAGTGTGTGCAGTCAGTGCTGAAAAGCCTCACCTTGTTAAGGTCAGGGCACATCGGTCCTCCTAAAATATTCCCACACTCAAACATTCAGCACTGGCTCCAGACTCGAGTCCCGAGACGCACCATGTGTTGATCACACTGCCTGCGGCAAACTTCCAAACCCTGTACCGATCTCTGCTTTCTACGGACAGGAGTCCCTTTGCAACAAGTGTCGCATCCTGGTCACCACAGATGCCTCTAAGCTGGGTTGAGATGCCGTGTGCAACGGGCACGCAGCCGTGGACCATAGGAAAGGGCCCCACTGCGCTGGCACATCAATTGCCTAGAGTTGTTGGCAGTACTTCTTGCCCTGTGGAGGCTTCTCTCACTAATTCAGGGCAAGCACGTTTTGATCTGATCAGGCAGCACCACTACGGTAGCGTACATAAATCGCCAAGGTGGCGTACGCTCCCGCCACATGTCACAACTCACCCGTTGTCTCCTCCTTTGGAGCTAGCAGCAACTCAAGTCGCTGCGTGCCACTCACATCCCAGGCAACCTCAACGTGATAGCGGATGCGCTATCATGACAACGCTTGCCTAGCAGAGAGTGGAGGCTTCACCCCAAGTCGGTCCAGCTGATTTGGGCACAGGTAGACCTGTTGACCTCCCAAGTGACCTCCCACTGCCTGCTCTGGTACGCCCGAATGGATGCTCCCCTCGGGGCAGATGCGCTGGCACTCAGCTGGCCCAAGAGGCTGCGCAAGTACGCATTTCCCCCAGGGAGCATTCTTGCACAGGTGCTGTGCAAGGTCAGGGAGGACGAGGAATAAGTCACTCTAGCGGGCCCCTTTTGGCCCTCTCAGTCTTGGTTCTCGGATCTCGTGCTCCTCGCGACAGCACCTCCCTGGCGTATTCCCCTGAGAAAGGACCTTCATTCTCAGGGACGGGGTACCCTCTGGCATCCACACCCAGATCTCTGGAACCTCCACGTCTGGACTCTGGACCGAATGAGGAAGATCTAGTTGGCCTACCACCTGCTGTCATAGACACAATATATCAAGCCAAGCCTCCAAGCTGGGTTGAGGTGCCGTGTGCAATGGGCATGCAGACGCTGACCATGGGAAAGGGCCCCCGCTGCACAGGCACATCAATTGCCTAGGGTTGTTGGCAGTACTTCTTGCCCTGCAGAGGCTTCTCTTGCTAGTTCAGGGCAAGTACGTCTTGATCTGATCAGACAGCAACTCCACTATAGCATACATAAATCGTCAAGGCAGCGTACGCTCCCGCCACATGTCACAACTCACCCGTTGTCTCCTCCTTTGGAGCCAGCAGCAACTCAAGTCGCTGCGTGCCACTCACATCCCAGGCAACCTCAACGTGATAGCGGATGCGCTATTGGTATTGGTGTTCTTCCCAGGCTGAAGACCCACAGAGTTGCACAGTTGGGTAAGTGCTCTCAACCATGCAGGAGAGGTTGGAGGGGAGGCTGTCCCCCTCCACCTTGAAGGTGTATGTAGCTGCTATCGCGGCCCACCACGACACAGTAGACGGCAAGTCTTTGGGTAAGCACGACTTAATTATTAGGTTCCTAAGTGGCGCCCGGAGGTTGATTCCCTCCCGGCCAAGCCTGTTCACCTCCTGGAGTTCGGTCCAGCAGACACTCATGTGATCCTAAGACCGCGACTGGGCTACGTGCCCAAGTTTCCTACGACTCCCTTCAGGGACCAGGTAGTGAACCTGCAAACGAAGCTGCCCCGGGGAGGAGGCAGGCCCAGCCCCTTCGTTGCTGTGTCCGGTATGTGCTTTGCATATCTATTTGGACTACACGCAGAGCTTTAGACGTTCTGAGCAGCTATTTGTCTGCTTAGGTGGACAGCGGAAAGGGAACGCTGTCTCCAAACAGAGGCTTTCCCACTGGGTAGTTGACGCCATTACAAGAAGTGTTGCGTTCTCGTGGGCACTGGCCAGAGGCACCTCCCTAGCAGACATATGCAGAGCAGCGGGTTGGGCAACACCCAATATCTTTACGAGATTTTACAATCTCAGGGTTGAGTCGGTTTCGTCCCGTGTTTTCTCAGGTCTGAGCCGGTAGAACTCAATAACATGCTGACAACTGCCCGGCTGTCTCCTGCCGAGCCCTCTGGTCAACGAATTCTGCGGAGGAATTTGCCGACCAAAACCAATGCGGGTACTCAATCTACCCTGTACTGGAATAGCAGCTCCACAGGACGGGCTCCTAACGTGGACTTATCCCCCTGTGTGTATTTTCCACACTACGGTCCCCTTGCGAGTGGACCCGCATCTCCCTTGGGCAGTTCCCACTGCTCCTGGTCGCCATGTCTGTAGCAACTCCTCCCTCCCAATGAGGCAGGATCTACCACTGCGCCACTTTCCACATGTGACCTAAAAGCCCATGTGATGTATTTCACCACTCTTTACCTCCCCCAGTCTGGGCAGGTGTGGTCTCCGCAGGGTCTTTTCCCCCTGAAAGAATAGGAACTGGGAAAGATCACCTTCCCCGATGCATAATGATAGCGTTAAGATGGCCCCAGACACTTTAACTCTATGCAGAGAAACACAGAGAGAGAAAAGGGATGGCTGGCGCGGCCTGCTCCCATGCTTGGCACGTCGCCTTGTTCCCCCCTGTCGGGGGTAAAGAACCAGAAGGCTTTGACGATTTTACGGGGCATTGGGGAAGGGTATGTGCAGTCTGACACAACCGGTCGCTTCGGCACGTAAAATACCTTCCCGCTCCTGTGTCAGCAGTACACGTACACGGCTCAGCGCATGGCGTGATTTAAATTGGACCCCTAGAGTCGCTTCTTCGACACAACGTCTAGGTTACGGACGTAACCTCTGTTCCCTGATGGCCACGTCGCTGAACCGAGCCACTGTTGCAGCCGGAGTGAATATAATTCATCAAGGTGTGAATGTAATTAATTTCTGGTTTCCATGAGATCAGAACCTGGTCTTGGTGTGAATATGTCAATTTCCTGGTTTTCATTGGACTAGAACCTATATCTTGGAGTGAACGTGATTAGTTCCTGATTTCCACGGTATCAGAACTCACATCTCAAAGTGAACATGGTTATTTCCTGGTTTCCATTGGACCAGAACCTATGTCTCAGAGATCCATAGCACTAGATGGAAAAGTAAACATGTTTTAATTATTTAATAATTTCTTATGAGGGATGGCACATATCAGTAATTTGCCTGTTGCCTGGGTTCAGATGTTTCTTCTGAAATTCCTTATAGGAAATAAAAACAGAAGCAAGACAGTTCTTGACATAGAGTAATAGAAAAGAGCAATACGATTATTGTGGATGCCACAGCTCAGATATGTTGGTCATGGATGATATAAGGACAAATGTTTGAGTTAACATTGAGATCTCTGACTTTTGATTAAAGACATAAAGAGATCTTTTCACTATGGAATTAAGACAAAGTAAAGCCATACACTTTACAACCTCCTTACATTTATAACCTCCAGCAAGATAAAACAAAAAATGTGCTTACTGCCTCTCCAGCATTGTACATTTGAGATGTTTCCCTATTTGACACATCCAGATCATGCAATTCTCCAGTAATCAGGTGATGAGTTAATTTATGTGTTATATAAGGTGAACATTCCAAATGTGCAGGAGAGGCTCCAGGAAAACCACTAGTTTAAAGCACTAGATGAAAGTGGAACAAAGCTGTTATCTCAGAACCCTTAACACAGAGTCATCAATTAAGTGTGTTTCCAGATCTTTGTCTGGAGTTTTAAGACTTTCACCAACACAAAACTTTTATTGCTGTCCACTTTTCCAGAGAAACACCTTGAGAAAAAGTTGTGACTGAAAGCGAAGAGATATGCAGGTATCAGGGGAGCTTCCCACTCGCACTTGCTTTCATGGCACTTTTCCTGTGGGAAAGTGGAAGTGTCCTTGAAAAAGGTGAGACTCTGTCTTGTGTTGACCTCCACTGGTTACATCATACTGGATGCCTGTTGTACCCTAAAAGGGTAAAAAGCAATACAAACTGCCCATTAACAGACAACTCTGATTAACTGCAGGGAGGCATTGTTGTTATGTAAGCCCTGTGAGATGGAGCTGTAAACCTTCTCCAAGAAAGTTTTGACTGAATTTTCTTAAATAGATTGATACAAGCCGAATATTCAAACTATGTAAAATCAATGAAAATAAAAAAACAGAAAAAATAAAAATTTTTTGGTTAGATATCATAATTACATCAAAAAAAGTACTTTTTCATAAAGAGCTAAGAGCATAGTTTTATTTGTGCCTCCTGTTTACTGGAATTGATTTTGTAGTCTTTTCATCCTGAGATATAATATATTTGTTGTGGTTGTTGGATCGTACTTTCCCAATAGATTTTCAAACATATAGCTGTATTGGAAGGGTTGCACTGTTACCATTCAGAGTTCACAAGTATTGCAGGGGCATAGATGAAGGAAAAGCAGAGGATGAATCCGAGAGTTTCAGTCAGAGGGCCCAGATACAGGGTGGAAAATTATCATATATTTCTTAATTATGACTGGATTTGGTGCAATAAACTTTACTAACATTATAAGTGCACCTCAGGGAAAAGACTTACCTCTGTTTATGTGTAATGCCTATTTATTGTATATGTTTGTCATTGTCAATTAACATCTGCTAAACATCTCAACTCTTATGCCTTGTTCATTATTGAATCACATTATAGTTGTTCCTGGTCAAAAGTGACCAGACACATTAAGAGTGTAGTTTTTTAATTGCTATGAAAGAAATGTAACAAATCTAACGTCAGTCGTGTAAACAGACTAGAGTTGTGTATTTTGAGTGTTTTTTTTGGGGGGTATTTAGGCCTTATTATTTTTTTATTTATTTACTAATACCTGTGAAACTTGACATTGAAAATGTACTTTTTAATGAATATTTTCTCAAATTCTGAACCAATCCTCATAAATCATATACTGTTTGAAAGCTTACAGTCTCAAGAATCAAACTGTGGTGTCCTTTTTAAAAAATATAAAAATATATGAAAACCAGATGAAATTTATACCACGTAGAAACACTATGTGGCTGCAGAGAGCATCTTCATACCTGGTTGAAGAGAAAATTATTTCTAGATATTCTCAAGTTCTGCATTTAGATATAAATTAAAAAATGATCAAAGACTACTTTTGTCAAAGTTTTGCATTTTGTGTGGTTTGTATGAGGTTATTTTTGTCAGTTTTTGCAATAATGCCACATTATTATTACAGTCAATCTTGAACATGGTGTTACAAAGAAAGGATATACATAGAGAAAGCATCACTTATAGATTATTTCAAACATCAAATATTAAAATTAAATAAGCTCAATAAAAATTCAATATAAACATCAAGTAAATGAACATGAATGTGCAGTGATAATACAAACAGAAGAATACAATATATATATATATATATACTATATATATAAAAAAAACAATGAAGTAAACAGCAATAAAGAACAGCTACAAACTACTTCATAAAAATGATCAACAAAGAGTAAATAAAAGCATTATTAACAGCATGGTACCTGCTTCCAAAAATTACCAGAAAAGAACAAGTAATAACCTTATTTATCTCTGGTTTTAGCTAGATAAATGTGTGTGTGTGTGTGTGTGTGTGTGTGCGTGCATGCCAGATTTTTTCTGTGTCCTATTCATTTCCTTTGGCGGTCACATTTGACCAGGAACAGTACAAGTGTGACTTTTTTTTTCTACCACCTAGAATGATCATATCAACAATTGTGTGTGTATTCAGATATGAAATTGATGAAAGGTCACCAAGTCTTGTACTGTCAGATAAAGGAAACCAGTTTTACTGAAGAAACAAAATTGATTTTGGTTAAAAATGTGCAAACAGTACATAAGAGTTAAAAAGATCAGATTTATAAACATTCCTACCAGTCTTATAGACAAATTGCAGATGAGCAAACAATGTAGAAAATATGTCTTCCAGATGTAAACACACATCTAATAGACATATGTGTGATGTAAGTGTACTATCAGGGTAAACTTAAAAATATATTCCTTTATGGTGCCGAAACTTAGACAGGATTCCGAATCATATATATTTAGACATCAGCTGAGGAGACTGTATACCATGCATTTACAAAACCAGAACTACCATCACTGAAGCAATCACCGCCAAACATGATCTTTGCTGAGTTGGGCATGTGATAAGAATGACATATGGATGTTTACCGCGGGAGTGCTTTTTTGCCAACTACTTCCTGCAAATGGAAGACCAAGAAGACAAAAGCTTTGGTATAAAGACCAACAGAAGAATAATCCAAAACGGTAAACCCTGTGACCTACAGAAACTAGCAATAGACAGGATGTTGTGGAGTGTAACTTGCTCTGCCAGGCTCACCACCCTTAAAAATCATTAAACCCTGCCATTGTTTGTGTCATTTGTGGCATGATTTGTGGCTCAGGGATTGGTTTTCACATCTATTAGCAATGGCATCTCAGCAATCAGTCTCTACCAGAATCAGTCCCACCGTAGACAATTAAGGAAAGCAATGTTACCTTCGAGATTGATGGACTACCAAAGCTACATACTGGACAGGAAGAGAACTCTGAAGTCGGCCACAGTATGTTGAATGTTCTGCTTGAAATCACTCTGTGCTTCTTGAAATTCAAAACAACGCACCCAGTGATGTAATACATTCAACAGCAATGCATATTTTATTAATATTACCCCTAAATCCCAACCCTAAGTCTATCTCGCTTTACATCTCATTGATTGTTAATGTGATTACTTCTTGGTTTTCATGAGACCAGAACCCATATCTCTGAGGTTGCTCGAACAACACGCTATCTCAGAAACAGGTAAACGCATCTGAATTGATGCAAAGATGTCTGATAGGAGATTGCGCTTGTCAAGAACTCTACAAAATCTCTATCGTTGTCAGGGTATCATTCAGTAGCATGTCAGCAATCATGTTAAAAGTAGGGGTTGCACGACTACTGATTTTTACCAGTCAAATAGTCCAGCCAGTTATTTGACTTGTCATGACATCCTAATAATATTAATGAGTCTTACCTTGCCATTCTACATTTCGGAAATCCGCCACCTGCTGTATTTCCTGCAGATGTTATTTGTAAATCATGTAGAAAGTGACTAGTCGACTTCAGGCAGACAGTGTTGACTACATTATTTATAGTCGACTAGTCTATGCAACACCTTAGTTGAAAGCCTATATTTAAAAAAAAATATGTGAAACAGTATGCAGCAAAAACCATTTGAAAAAATAGGATGCCACATTGTCACAAATCCTAAAATTGCATACGATTATATTAAAGATTTATATTAAAACTTGTTTTCAGACAAAGTATCTCGAAAAGCTGTCTACTGTTTTGTTTTATTGGCAGAGTTCTTTCACATGTTTTAAATAGTTTGTAATCATTAGAACAAATCTTGCAAAATGTATGTTTGACTGTGGCAGGGCGGAGGGCGGGGCCGGGTGGTGATTCTACACACACGGTCCCTTATCAGGCTAATCAAGCCTCCGAGATGGATAAAGGCTGACTGCGGAAGATGGTGCGAGAGAGAGAGATTGTTTATGGGCATGTCCGTCATGTGTGTGTTTGTGTATTTTGTTTAAGTTTCAAATTAAAGTTTTATTAATATTGCCATGCCGGTTCTCGCCTCCTCCTTGCCTGTTTATATCCCTTTACATTGGTGCCGAAACCCGGGAAGGAGGAGGGATGCCTGTTGCGGAGTCCTCGACACTGCCATCCACCTGGGGGAGCACATTGCCATCTGCCGGGGGATGGAGTAGCCCGACCGCCCAGACGCGGTGAACAGCCGCCATCCACGAGGCGAGTGGGGACTGGACTCCACGACCGCCTGGAGCCGCTGCCAGGGGCAGAGGAGAGCTCTGCCATCCTTCAGAAATGCGGAGGGGTCGAAAGAAGACCGCCGTCTGCGAGGGGAAGAGGGAAGTGACTCCCTAACCACCTGGAGCGGTAGGGCCACTGCCAGGGGCAGAGGAGTGTCCCCACGAGTTGCCGGGACGGTGTAATCTCTCTCTCCTCTCTCTCTCTCACTGCCACTCCATGTTGGCCTTTTCCCTCTCTTTTAAATTTTACAGTGTTTTTTTGGGGGGGAGTACTACACTGTTACTATACTGTACAAGTACAGTTTAATTATTTCTGTGGGGACGGGGATGACCTGCCAGCAGACGGGTGGAGGCACCACCCCTCCCCAGGGGTCCCCCAGCCTGAGAGAATGAGGGAGGAATGTGGCAGGGCGGAGGGCGGGGCCGGGAGGTGATTCTACACACCTGGTCCCTTATCAGGCTAATCAAATATTGATTACACCTTGGATAAGTTTCCTACATTACTTTTGATTCTGCCTGTAGGTTTGATTCCTTCATTTCGAACAGGTTCTTTGGTGCAATAACCGGTTTAATAACTCATAAGAGCCCTTTGATGGTCTTGCCAGAGTGGTCTATTTACTGCATAATGGAGATACAAAAATGGAAATAATGGTTTCGTGGCACAGAGAATGAATCAGTCCCACAGCATGTCTCATTAGCTCTGCTCTGTTTTAATTAAAACAGTTCTTTTTCCTTTTTAATCCTTTTAAATCTTTTAACTTTGTGATCATACAGTGATTAAATTCTTATCAGATCTTTGTACAATTTTAGCAAATTGACATTTACAATAAGCATTTTCACTAAATTCTTTCTAGAACAGTTCAAATGAATTCAATATGGAACGAAACGTCCCCACTTAGTGGTGAACACTGGAAATTCAGTACATATAATGCAATTAATCAATTAAACAGATTAAATCAATAAAACTTTACAACATTACATGCATAATGGATGACGAGCTGTTCAGCTGATGATGGATGCTTCACAACCCCTATGTAGCAACACGGCAATCTCCATCAACTTGCTTGAAGACAGCCCATGGCAACATGCCATCATCATCACAACTTCACGGCACCAATGTGACGGTCTTGCCAGAGTGGTCTATTTACTGCATAATGGAGATACAAAAATGGAAATAATGGTTTTGTGGCACAGAATTAATCAGTCCTACACGAAACACAAGAAAATGCACGGAGGAATTATGATCAAGCTTCGTGAAACAATGTCAGAATAATTTGACATAAAAGAACTCATGCCAAACTCATGTCAACAGATCCCTAAAATGTTTATTACAAGATCAATTCAAAATAGAGCAGCATAGTTATTTATGTGTTTTTAAGTACTTTTAACTGATAATTCTCAAGACCACTCAAAATGTTCCACTTACCCACAGCATGTCTCATTAGCTCTGCTGTGTGAATTCCCTATTCCACACGTCAAATACCATCAATCACCCTTTAGATGGCGCTCTCCCCATTTATGCAGTAATTTAACATATTTACATACTGTTACATACACCCCCCTTATATTATGCTAAATTGGGGAAGCGCTAGAACAATTGAAAAGCTTGAGAACGTAAAACTAGGAAATCGAAAAACAAAGGTTATAGTGTGAATGCACTTGACACAATTTAGTGTAAATATCAATTAAGAAATTCCTCCATAGGAAGTATGCAAGTATGGACTGGTACCAAAATCCAAACTGTGCATAGACTAAAAGAGATGCCCTAGACACCTCTCTTAACATACACAATTCAAGGGGAAAAAGTCAGGCTTCTTTAAAAGGCAAAAGCTCAACTCACTACATCAAAATACAAATTCTGGTTTTACCCGTTAAGAAGGCATTTCACAACATCAAAAAGAAAAATCACAGAAGGTGATGAATTATGTACAGCCTGGTTATTAATCTCACAGATCAATCTAAATGGAGGTTTAACAGTTCTACCAGCCCTAGTTCTGACTGTGTCTGTCTGAAAGCATTCTGGTTGATTACAAATTACTGGGTCAACTGTATACAGAACTGGATTATTGGTAACAAGAGAGCATGGTAAATCTGTCATAATCAATGGGTGCTGTGAAGAGCTCTGCTCAAACTCATCCTTGGGAGGTATTTCTTCATTCACCAATAAATGTGGGATGTCACTTCTGTTCAGTGGATACAGAGCTGTTACAGGTATCAGAGTCCGCATTCAAATTGGACCTCTGCACATCCAAAGAACACTGAGCTCCCGACAAAGCAAATGAATCACTACCATTATCAGGGCAGTTATACTGATCAGACTGCATAACCCAGTGATTTGTTCTTGTCACACTCATGGAATGATCAGGTAAATCAGCAGCAGAATCACTTGCATGAGATTCAGATGGCATGTCAACTTCATTAATGTTGTTTAGAAAGTTAACAGGAAGAAGGAGATTTCTGTGCACAGTCTTTTCTCTGCCTGTTTCTGTGTCTCTTATCCGATAGACATTAATGGGTGATTTCACTGACATCACGTAGTAGGGATTGGATTCCATTTGTCGGCAATTTTCCATTTACCACGCTCACCACAGTTCGCCAAAAGCACTCTGTCACAAACAGTCAGGGGTGATCGTTTCACTTTCCAATTGTAGATCTTTGCATGCCGAGCTTTCTCACTTGCACTGTGCTTCTGTGCAATTTTTGCAGCTTCAGCAAGATCACACCTGAGCTTGGATATGAAATCTGAATAGATTACAACAGCATCATCTTTGAGAACATGCTGGAACATCACATCAATTGGAAGGCGTGGAACTCTCCCAAACATCAAATAGAATGGAGCAAAGCCTGTAATCTCGTGAACAGTACAGTTATAACAGAAGGTCAATGTTTGCAAAGACTGTGGCCACCTGGCTCTGATCATGTCCCCTAAGGTTCTATTGAGGCGTTCTGTGATCCCGTTTCCCATCGGGTGGTAAGGGGTGGTATGTTATTTCCTGACACCCGCTATGACCAGCAACTCTTTGATTAGTTTGCTTTCAAAATTTGGGCCTTGATCCGAATGCACCCGCTTAGGAAATCCGTAAACACAGAAAAGTCCATTCCATAAGGGATGGGCAACCTGCTTTGCAGACTGGTTCTTATAGGGAAAGGCGTAAGCCATTTTAGTGAAGTGGTCTGTTGCTACGAGAACATCCACACTCCTGTTATCGCCCTGTTCTGCAGTCCAGAAATCAATGCAAATGAGTTCCATCGGCTCTGTAGTTTGTATGTTCTCAAGAGGACCACAATCTTTTGGTTCAGGAGTCTTGCCTATGATACAGCGCTGGCAGTTCTTCACATAATTCACAATGTCTCGTTCCATGCCTGTCCAAAATAACCGGTGTCTGGCTAATGAAAGTGTTCTGGAACGCCCCTGATGACCCGCTGAATCATGCAGACCATGAAGCACTTGTTGTTTCAGAGCATCTGGGACAATGAATTGGTGCAACTTCTTGTTCATGTGACTGTCTCTCTTAACTTTGAAAAGCATACCTTCTTTGATGGTAAGTTTTTTCCAATGCTTAAGCAGCTTTAGAACAGCACAAGGCTCACTGGCATGTTCAAGCTTGTCAGGGCGCCAGTGACTTTTAATGTAAAAGAGTTCCCTATTCACAGTGGTATCCTGTTCTTGCATGGCTAAAAGTGTGCTCACATTGAGGGCATTAGACTGGTCCTCTTTGAAGATGTGCGGAATTGTCTCTATGCCCATCATTTGATGTACACCACCTGAACAATGTGCATCCAGTATTGCAGCTACATCTTGTGAACATAAAACACCTTCTGTCACCTGACATTGATCATCAACTCCAGCTGTTCTGGACAAATCATCAGCAGGGCTCATTACCTGACAGTTGGTGGTGTATCTGAAAGAATCTTGGACAATGCGGTCTACAACTCCATCAACCTGATTGAGAAAAGTCTGGTAAGGTTCTGTTACAAGTCAGTGGCTTACACAGGATTTCACAAAAGGTTCCCTGCTCAACGCGTCTGCGACTATATTCTTAGAACCAGGCACGTATTTCAGGTCAAAGCTGAAGGAGGCTAGTCTATCAACCCAGCGCTGCTCGCAAGTGTCAAGTCTAGGCTTAGTGCGTATGTAAGTAAGGGGATTATTATCCATCCAAGCAGTAAAATGGCACCCCTTCAACAAGTAATGGAACTTGTCGCATATTGCCCATTTAAGTGTGAGAAATTCAAGTCTATGTGAAGGCTAGTTCATCTGGGAACGTGACAGTGTCATACTGGCGAATGCCACTGGCCTTGCCATTGTGCTACCTTTGGGAATTTTGGAAAGAACAGCTCCCAATCTATCAAATGAGGCATCTACAGCCAGTATAAAGTCTTGACTGAAGTCTGGGTGTGCTAGCGTTACGCTTGTGAGGAGGTCCTTCTTCAAAGTGTCAAATGATGTCTGGCATTCATTAGTCCAGTCTGATGGTGAGAGATTGACATATACAACTTTTGATTTGGGCTTCTTTTTTCTGCATTTGGAGCCCATTATGTCTGTTTTCGAGATGATATTGAACAAAGGATTAGCTTTTGCAGAGCATCTCTCTATAAAATGTTGGTAAAAGAGTATCATACCCAAGAATGATCTGATTTTCTTGTGGCATGGAGTAATTCCATACAAGTCCATCAAGTCTACTGCTTGAATGTCTGTGATGGCCTTTATTTTATCAGGGTCTGTCTAAACACCGGCCTTACATATGCTATGGCCAAGAAATTTGACTGATTTTCTCAGAAAATGGCATTTTGTAGGAGAAAGCTTGAGATTATGGGCCTTGAGTCTCGAGAACATCATCTCTACCCTTTCGAGTGCAGCCTGCTCATTGGGAGCAAAGACCATAAGGTCATCAAGATAACACAGTAAACTTGTGAGGTTTCTATCACCAAAGATTGATATCATCATACGCATGAATGTTGCTGGGCTATTTGAGAGGCTCTGCGGCATCCTGTTATATTCATGCAGTCCAAACGGTGATGAAAAAGCTGTATATTTCTTATCTTCCTTGTGTAACGGAGAAGAAGGCGTTTCCCCCAAGGGCAGCAAGGGCATCTGACTGGTGTGGAAGAGGATGGGCGTCTTTCACAGTTCTAGCATTTAACCGTCGAAAATCAGTACAGATTCTAAGATCACCATTCTTCTTCCACACCAAGACAAGTGGAGAAGTGTGCTCACTGTTAGATTTTCTGATGATGCCCTTCTCTTCCATCTCATCTAGCGTTACTCTCAGCTTTTCATAATGACTTTGAGGTACACGATGGTAGGGGAGACAAAAGGTTTGTCATCAACCAGGTGAATCCGATGTACAAAATCTTTGGCTTCGCCACAGTTCATCTTGTTTCTTGAGAATATAGACTCATATTTCTCAATGATATAGAGTAATTTGTTCTTCCATTCCAAAGACAATTCGCATGCTTTCAGGTCCAGGTCTCTCAATCCGAGGTCCTCCAAGATTTTCTCCATCTCGTCCTCAGGCCTCTGACAACTTTCTTTGTGCTGATAGTGTTGGACTTTGGAGCTAATATGGACACTCTTTGGAAGATCTTCCACTGCAATACACGGAGAAACATCTGCGATTTTTGCATTTGCTTTTGGTGTCAACATGTTGTTTGTGGGATTAATTACTTTCACAGGTATCCAACCATCACCCCATAGAGGTGTAATGACTCTGCATACCATAATCTGTTTAGAACCACATTTGGACTGGGTAGGTTCCACAAGCACTGTACTACACACAGATATTGCGGTGTTGGCAGGAAGTTTGCCCCAGATAAAGGTGTTCACTCTGAGGTTGAAGTGTCACACAGTGCTTGAGCTTAACAGTACCTACTTTTCCAGGAACATGATCACCTCTCCATCTCTGTGTATTGGACAGCAAAGACATGAACTCTAAAGTCTCATTCTCTCCATCACCGCTGGGTAATGAGAGCAATTTCCAGTAGTAATCTGTATTCTTCAAGAGAGACAGCAGGCATTCGATGGCATTAATGCCCAAGATCATCTCATCTGTCTGGCCTGGAACGATCAGCACAGGAATTATCATCAATTATCCAATAAACACAACATCATCGGCAGAGCACTTCATAAATTTTGGAGCACTGGCCAACAAACCAGCTTCAGCTGCCTCACTAAGAGTGCAGGCCATTGAGCCACTATCCAGTAATGCCTTGAAAGAGGGGCCATTCTTTATAGATACGGTGGTATAAAATAATGAATCGGCTTTAGGAACTCATTGTATACCTTGAAAGACAGTGGTTTTATTAGGTGAGACACTGGGTTTGTACTGCTCATATACAGACTCATAATCTTGTGTGTCATAGATGGGAGGATTGTCAATCTGGTCTGTACTAACCTCCCTCATGCACAGACCTGTTAGTTTTCCTGACTGGATTAAGGCAAGTGGTTTCTCCACCTAGGGCAGAAACATCTGGAGTGTTCTGGTGACTGACACTGGAAACAAAGTTGGTGTTCACAACA
Organism: Moxostoma hubbsi; assembly: GCA_032164185.1. Lineage (NCBI taxonomy): Eukaryota > Metazoa > Chordata > Actinopteri > Cypriniformes > Catostomidae > Moxostoma > Moxostoma hubbsi. The sequence continues at coordinate 8,743,333 of JAVLUX010000007.1, read as the reverse complement.
ATGTGTGAAAGCAGAGTGAGCAGCTTCAATGCAGATAGCACAAGGCAGAGCATCAAGACCTTCGATCCTGGGGAGTTTGTTATTAGGCTGGTGTTTCGGATGAAGCTTAGGTCTGCTAGCATTAGTCAGCAGGACTTTTTCTAGCATGCCATTGACTCTTTCAAGAGCAGAGTAATCTGCACTTTTCTGTTGTTGTTTGCACAACATTGGAGCGGGCACTAGAACTATATTAATATCAATCTTGTTGACAGAAACTCTTTCACTTTGGTTGCGATGCACTGCGTTGGTAGCTTTGAAACTCAAATCAGATTGAAAGTCATTAAATACAGCCTGCACCTCAATCGGTCAATTGGTTTGGATCTGAAAGTCAGGGCTAGGTCTTTACTTGGCAGTGCCTGACAAACATGCAAACTATTTCCATGCTGGGCTTGTCAAGTGTTTTACCTTGCTCTTGCAAGCATTCAGAAGCAACATCTGCTGCTCTGTTGAGTCTCAGCCAGTAGTCATATGGATTTTCATCCTCTTCGGGCAAGGTAGTGTAAAAATCAGCAAGAGGGACAAGTGAGTAATGATTACAACTGAAATGTTTGCGCAGCAGGTTGTAGACAGAGTTTGTTCAGACTGTGGTGGTGGAATCACTGATCCTGATCCAGAATTTGACTACATCTTTTGCTTTACCTCTCAGCTGTACAGGGATTTCATCCACATGTTCTTCAACATTCATGTCTGCCTTTTTTAACAAATGTTCTCATCAGATCTTCCCATTCCTCAATTTTAATCATGTCAGGACCATCCCCTCTAAATGAAGGTGGCTCCTTGACTTTTCTGTGTCGGACTACTTGGTTTTGTGACAGATTTACCATGTTCGAAGGGCTATCAGCTATTCATTGAGAAGGGAATTGGAAAACCTAAAACCCCTCTGCCTCTGCCTACTGAATCAGTAGTGGACTGATTGGGTAAATATCTAGAGCTATCACTCATTATGGGCAAAATAATGTTCCAAAGGCATAAGCACGCATATAAACATAAACCCAATGTCAATGATCAGAGCAAAAAGTCCCTGAAATGGACAATGATAAAGCAGATGAAATTCATGACGAGCTGTTCAGCTGATGACGGATGCTTCACGACCCCTATGTAGCAACACGGCAATCTCCATCAACTTGCTTGAAGACACAGCCCATTGCAACACGCCATCATCACAACTTCATGGCACCAATGTGACGGTCTTGCCAGAGTGGTCTATTTACTGCATAATGGAGATACAAAAATGGAAATAATGGTTTTGTGGCACAGAGAATGAATCAGTCCTACATGAAACACAAGAAAATACACGGATGAATTACGATCAAGCCTCGTGAAACAAAGTCAGAATAACTTGACATAAAAGAACACATTCACAATAGAGCAGTTATTTATGTGTTTTTAAATACTTTTAACTGATAATTCTCCAGACCACTCAAAATGTGCCACTTACCCACAGCATGTCTCATTATCTCTGCTGTGGGAGTTCCCTATTCCACATGTCAATTACCATCAATCACCCTTTAGATGGTGCTGTCCCCATTTATGCAGTAATTTAACATATTTACATACCGTTACAGCCGCCTACCTGTATGAGTCCAACTTGTTAAATTTCGAACTTGGTGTTAGGCTACTAGTCATCTGCATTTAGTTAATGAAATCCAGTTTCTTAAAAATCCCCATCACTTAGCTAAACAAATCTAATTAAAAAATACAAATACAATACGTTATTAATACTTTGAATTAGTAACATCGAGTAAAAATGCCTACTTAAATGTCAAGTCCTTCATTTGCAAATATTTGATAAGAATTCAAAAATAACACAGAAACAAACATCTGTAGGTTTATAAATGTTTTATTCGGCTTCTGCCATTTACATCTCAACACATAGCAATTCCTCTGTAATTTTTGGCAATCTTCGACATTCAGTGGGACTGATCATTCGGTTCTTTTTGAGTCGGCGAGTTCGACGTGCTGCATAGGCAGTACATTTACTTCATCTGTAAGTCTTGAGCCATCAACCCATATTAAAGTTCGATTCAGTTTGATGTTGTGAACCGGTTCGACCAGTTGCTTGTGGAGAATTGGCTCAAACAAATGATTCATTCATGAATTGGTCATTACTGCTTTTGGTGCACTTTGTTTGCTACGACTCCCAGATGTTGGCTTAAAAAAAAAACATATACCATCGATGAACAACCTCAGAGCTCATGAAGGTCCATCTTTAAAAGTTTTATACATTATCTTTAATAATCTATTTACCATTGAATGAATGGGTATGTTACTTTCGGAACCTGACTGTTGCACTCTATTATCAACGAGTATTTTTTAGTCCAAATAAGTCAAGAGGATACAGATTTTCCATATTTTCTCTCTGCATTGATAAGCATGAAAATGTAAAACTCAAGACCCAGAAGTGATTATTTAGGTCCAGTGTTTCTCTTCTGCATGATGAACCAGATATTTCCCGCATTCCCTACTGCACAGTCTGCACAGACTGCGGAAGGAGTGAGTGATTGCTTGTCAGCAGGAGAGAGCCATTAATGGTAATTGTAAGAGGGGGAGTAATAGAGAGGTAATGTGTGCTGGCCTTCCTGCAGTGTGAGGCCACAGGCTTGAGTTATTGACCTAAAGCAGAGCAGAGCACTGCAGCACACTACGTAACAAAAAGGCAAGAGAGCCCTTATGAACGACTCAGTAATGACCTGTGAGCCACAGCTGCTGCGCTTCTCTATACTCGTTTGTTCTCGCGCTCTCTCTCTTTCTCATGCATAATGCAGCTGGTAAAAACACATGGTGAAGCTAGAAGTAACACAACTGGAAGAAACAGCAATAACAACAGATCAAGTTGTTAACAGTAGAACTGCAGAGATTGTTTAATGACACAAATTAAAAGCGAGGTGTATGGACTATAAAGAGCATTGGGATTTTGAGGGTGACTAAATAGTGCTGTACACTGCTTGCAGTTTTGTGTGTTAAAACAGTTACAAAGTTATTAGTAACTTTAAAAAAAAGTACTTTTTAGTCAAAAAGTAGTGTAATGGATTACATTTTACTGCATTAAATGCATTGTTGTTGGTACAAATCATGTTTAACCTTGCAGCAAGTGAATGTTTATTGAATAGGTATTATTTTCTTTTACTTTGCTTAGTTATTCATGGCTATTTGAGAATGAGGGCATGTCATATGAGTTTGATTGGATGCACAGCCTTTGAAGCCAAAAACAGAAGGTATGAGAACTTGTCTCCATTTTTTAAAGCTAATAAGCCTATTTATTTTGCTATCCCATTTCTAGATGATTGTATAGCATTTTATCATTTGTATTTAGTACTGTTATTTCCCTGCTGCCAAAAACCGATTTAAGACTTTTGGGTCAGTGCCCACTGCTTTAGCAACTCGAATTCCCAGCAGTCGCTCCTGTTCAGTGGAGTTTCTTGACAGATATTGTACAATGCCTTATCTTGTAATGGTACTTATAGGTAGACTTAAGCATAAATCGATTGAGCTAAATGAAGTAATGATTACTAAGCAGATACAAAATAACACTGACCATTTGTAAGTAGTACCACATTTTTTTAAATGGGTTATCTCACTTTATTGATTTGTCTACATTCAAAGATTTCGACATTTGACAATCATTACCAGTAATAAGACAAGACAATTGTCAAAGTGCAAAGGTGTTATTGGTGTCAGAGAGATAAAGAAAGTTCACCTAAAAAGGCTTAGGCTATGTTCAGACTGCAGGGAAATCAGATTTTTTCTCAAATCAGATCTTTTCAGGCAGTCTCTCCGCTATATTAATAGCAAGTGATCAAATAAGATTTGTGCGTTTAGACATAACCAACCAATCTGCATTGCTTTGGTAACGATGTAGGCGTACCCACGAGACGATGCTTTCAAAACAGATGTGTGGAAAATGGAGGTGCATCATCTCGCTCTCCAAATAAGTGCCCTGACCAGTCGCGGTGCAGAACACAAAAAAAAGCAAAGGAGGAGACTGGTAAATATTATGATGTTCCGTGCTGCAGTCAACGATTTTTTATGTCATCATTGTGTCACATTAAGGGTGATGCAGAAAGACCATTTAAAATCCGAATTGAACAGCCAGAGTGTCCGGACTGAGACACATCTGAAAAAATTAGATTTCAATTGCATTTGAAACCATCTCCCAATGTGGTTTGAATCAGATTCTGAAAAATCAGATTTCATGTTTTTTTTTTTTTTGCTGTCCAGACTATCAAAAACTCATCTGGATACTCATCTGGCCTTATTTACCCTCATGTCACTCCAGACTGCTTCATGTTCAAACATCTTTTACATTATTTCTTCCATGGAACATGATAGGAGAATTCTTAAATCTTCTTGCAGCTCTTTTCCATTCGACAGTTCATAGTGTCTGTCAAGCTCCAGAAAAGACAAAAAATAAATAAATAAAAAATCTTTGAAGTCCATACTAATCGTGTTTTGACAGTTTTGCATGATGAACAGACTGATATGTTTTTGTTATTCAAGAACCAGCAAGAAGACACAAGAATCAATGCCATTTTTCCATTGTCAATTTGTGAAAAAGCAGCATTTCCATCCTGTGTTTACGATAACAAAATCATCACTTCTGGGGAAATGAGTGGTTCCTTAAAATTTCTTAAATTCAGTTTTATAAAATGTAAGGTAATAAAAAGTCTTAAAAATATGAAATGGTATAACAATCATTTAAAGAGCTCTTAAAATTAGGAGACAGAATTACAGGAATCGCAAAATGGCCTGATGTCATTATTAAACCTAAAAAATTAATATGGTATAATTATGCAGTAAGGCGTTGTATAGTGTTGTATTGACATGCCGGTTGATAGTCACGAGCCAGTGTGTTATTAAGAGAAAGTATAAAGTATGAGAGTTCAGTGTGAGACTAATAAAGTGCAGTGCTGATGTATATTGATCATCAGAAATCAAGAGTTCAGAAGTCGGTTCGCTTGGGTACAGGACATCAGTCATTTAGTCAAGTTATCTTTGACTGTGTCAGTATGGGCACAATGGTGGATGTCTTGAAGCATGTGGTAACCACAGAGAGGAAGAGAGAGAGATTGAAAATATCCATAAATACACCTGCTAGTTGATCCAATGTGCAGCCCAAAATGTTGTCTGGATCCGCAGCTTTGCAAATATTCACCCATTTGAGAGATTGGTTTACATCCTCCACAGTGACAGTAAGTGAACTAACCTCTGCTGTATCTGGCGCGGGAGTTCTCTCAATGGAGGTGATGATGTTTTCCTCAAAATTAGCATAGAAAATGTTAAGCTCATCCAGAAGTGAGGCGGTAGTGTTCACAGAGGAGTGTTTAGTCGCTTTGAAGTCTATGATGATCTTGATTCCCTGGTTTTGCGGAGAGTATAACTGCCATGTTTATACTCCTCCGTGTTCCTGGAATTAAAAGCAGAGGTCTGCACATTATGTACTGCACAAACATCACCATTAATCCACAGTTTCTAATTCAGATAGATCGGTATTGTTTTGGATGGCACCACGTCTTCTATGCACTTTCTGATATTTTCACAGATACAAAAGCAATATTAGGCTAGCATAATACTGTATAGCGTAATCGGGGAAGAAGGCAACAACAATTAACTTACTTCGGTCAAATGAATGCAAACAGTTCCCCTTCTATCACTCACTTGACATTGTGTCAATGTAGTGACACTAGGGATCGCTCGAGAGCCCCGAACACCCCTATTCTTTTGCGAAAAGGCCAATGAGTATTGCTGAGTGGAATTTGCATGCCACTCCCCTGGACATACGGGTATAAAAAGAGAAGGAATGCCCACTCTCATTCAGATTTTTTCTTTGTAGCTGAGCGGTTGTACTATCAGTGAGCAGAATACAAATGCTGTTCCATTCACCTCTTAAGAAGTGTATGCTGATGGATATATGGCACATTTCCAATGGCTTTCTCTGTGGCGAAAGCGTGTGCTTTTACCCCCAGTCGAGTTCACAAAGTCGTGGACCCAGGATGTCCTTCCTCCCTAGCCATGTGGCTCATGAATTCGGCAGGAGTTCGCAGCCAGACTCAGTATGGGTACTAATATGCCCTGTACTGTGATAGGTGCTCCACAGTTGCTGATTACTCAGGTAAAACTATGTGATGTATTTTCCGCAATACGGTCTCCCTGTTGGCAGATCCACATCTCCCTTGGGCAGAGCCCTATCTGCACCTGGCCGCTGTGTTTGTAGAGCTCCTCCCCTTCGAGGCATGACCTACCACCACGCTCCTTCCATGTGTAGCTGGTGAGCCCACATGTCATATTTCCACATGTTAACCTCCCCTTTAGGCAGGATGTGGTCTCCATGGGGTCTTTTCCTCCTGAAAGAATAGGAACTGAAAACACCTTCCCCAATGTGGGATGTGGGATGTGGGGTGTTTCTCAGGGATGTGGGGAACTACATGACATCTTTTTGGGGCATTGGGGGAGGTTACATGCAGACTGATGCACCTGCTATTATGCACTTGTTTCCTGTGTTTTTTTTTTACATTTTTTTTTTTTATATTCTGAGTTACCTGGATCATCTTTTGTTTTTCATTAAAAGCTCCATTTAGATCCTCATTCCTCGTCTACCTCGTTACTGAACAACTGACCCAGTCCCCGTCCTGTGGCCACCTCCCAGGCCTCCTGACCCAGTCCCCCTGACCCAGTCCCCGTCCTGTGGCCACCTCCCAGGCCTCCTGACCCAGTCCCCGTCCTGTGGCCTCCTCCCAGGCCCCCTGACCATGTCCCCTTCCTATGGCCTTCTCCCAGGCCTCCTGATCCTCTCCCTGGCCACCTCCCACGCCTGCCACAGCCAACGAGCTGGAGGTCTCGTCCGTCCCAGAGCCAGCATTGCCAGCCTCGTCCGTCCCAAAGCCAGCGTTGCCAGCCTCGTCCGTCCCAGAGCCAGAGAAGAAGAAAGGCTTCTGTTCCCCAGTCTCCGCCTTCCAGGGCTCCGCCTCCGGAGCCTTACACGACTCCAACTCACGAGCCTTCCATGGCTCCACCTCCTGAGTCTTCCAGGGCTCTGCCATCCAGGACTCCACCTCCCAAGTCTTCCAGGGCTCCGCCTTCCACTGCTCTGCCTCCTGAGTCTTCCAAGGCTCACCTTCCACGGCTCCGCCTCCAGAGCCTTTCACGGATCCACCTCCAGATCCTTCAACGGCTCCGCCTCCTGAGCCTTCCACGCATTCGCCATCCACAGCTCCGCCTCCCAAGCCTTCCACGGCTCCGTCTCCCGAGTCTTCCAGGACTCCACCTCCCGAGTCTTCCACAGCTTCGCCTTCTGCGGCTCCGCCTTCCAAGGCTCTGTCTCCTGAGCCTTCCACGGCTCCACCCTCCACGGCTCCGTCACCTGAGCCTTCCACGTCTCCTGAGCCTTCCACGTCTCCAGAGCTTTCCACGTCTCCGCCTCCAGAGCTTTCCACGTCTTCGCCTCCAGAGCCTTCCACGGCTCCATCTCCTGAGCCTTCCATGGATCCACCTTCCACGGCTCCGTCACCTGAACCTGCCACGGCTCCGCCCCGGAGTCCCCCGTGGCTCCGCCTTCCATGGCTCCGCCCCCGGAGTCCCCCATGGCTCAGCCTTTCACGGCTCCGCCCCCGGAGTCCCCCGTGGCTCCGCCTTCCACGGCTCCACTCACAGGGTCCTCCATGGCTCCGCCCTCCATGGCTCCACAGCCAGAGTCTTCTCCTGACCCTGTCCTGTGGCCTCCTTCCTGGACTCCTGACCCAGTCCCTGTCCTGTGGCTTCCTCCCTGTCCTCCTGACCCAGTCCCCATCCTGTGGCCGCCTCCAAGGCCTCCTGACCCAGTCCCCGTCCCATGGCTGCCTCCCAGGTCTCCTGACCCAGTCCCCGTCCCGTGGCCGCCTCCTAGGCCTCCTGACCCAGTCCCCATCCTGTGGCCTCCTTTCAGGCCCCCTGACCCGGTCACCGTCCTATGGCCGCCTCCCAGGCCTCCTGATCCTCTCCCTGGCCACCTCCCACGCCTCTTGATCTTTGCTGTCCGCCTGATCTACTATAATCTACTCGCCTGCCTGATCTGCTCCTGGACCTTGCCATGTTCCTCTCATCCCCTTGCTTCTTGTGCTCCCTTGGACTGCCTGTTTGCCCCTTGTCCCCCCCCAAACCATATGTTTTCCCCTTCACTCCATGGACAACTTGTTTTTTGTTTCTGTACTTTTTTTTGGAGTGTCTAAAATCTAGCACCATCTTTTCCAGTGATATTCCTGCATTTTCCAGCAGGACAACTTCAAACCACATACTGCCTGGAATACAAGTGCATGGCTGTGTAAGCAGAGAGTGTGGGTGCTAGATTGGCCTGCCTGCAGTCCTGACCTGTTTCCAATTGAGAATGTGTGGCGCATTATGAAGCACACCATACGGCAACGAAGACCCTGTACAATTGTGAATGGGGTAAAATTCCACTATCTAAACTTAACAAACTTGTGTCTTCAGTGCCCTGGGGGGTGTGTTGCTGTCCTTTTCTGCATAACGTGGTGCCGTTTTGTGGCCCGTTCTGCATAACGCGCCGGCTCATTTCATCTTATCGTGTCCCATTCGGACCATTTCGTGGCCGGCCCAGTTCTCCCAATGGCCAGTCCGCCCCTAATCAGCCCCAAAGTGCGTCGGCCCACCGGGAAAATGCTCGGTATGCCAGATTACCAATCCAGCCCTGCATGTGACCATGTACAGCAAAATTACTTCCACAAACAGACCACAGTCTTTACAGTTCACTATGGCCTTGAAAAAGGGCCCTTCATGAAAATGCTAAATTTCCTTGGAACAAATTAATGAATAGTGTCACCTTACTGCAGTGCCATTCAAAGGTGAGATAAATGCCATTTGGAATTTACCATTTAGTCTTAGCTATTAGTTTCTAAGCCCATTTGATGCAGAAAACTCACATGTACTGTAAGTAAAGCATTCATTCTTTCTTCAATTGGCTACAGTTCCAACAAAAAAATACTAAATAGTTGTGAAGCATAAGAAAGTGCAATTATCACCTACTATTTGAAAATGCACAGATACATCAGATACATATAGATAATAGTTATTATTTATTAATTCATTATATATTTATTAAGATGGTTATGATTTGCACTTGAGTTAATTCTTCACACTTTGTTTATTTATTTGACACTTTTAAGTGTGGTGAATATCACAAAACCTGTCAAGAACACGTACAAAAGTCAATTAAGTTTTTTTCTTTCTTAGAACCATTAAAGTCCTGAATTATGACACTATTGCAAAAATAAAATTCTCATATTTGCAAATAATTCTATATTATTTGAATTGTAAATTATTTAAATAAAGGTAATATGCAACAGTGGAGATCAGTTCAAATCTGGTCTTTGTTTCTTTAATTTGTGACGAATATCACAAAACCTGTCAAGAACACGTACAAAGACAATGAAGTTTTTTTCTTTCTTAGGACCATTAAAGTCCTGAATTATGACACTATTGCAAAAATAAAATTCTCATATTTGCAAATAATTCTATATTATTTGAATTGTAAATTATTTAATAAAGGTAATATGCAACAGTAGAGATCGGTTCAAATCTGGTCTTTGTTTCTTTAATTTGTGATGAATTACATAATTCTTTTTTTTTTTTTTTTTAATTAATGGCACCAATATTCTTTTAATTTTCTCCCCAATATAATGCCCAATTCCCAATGTGCTCTAAATTCTCATGGTGGCGTAGTGACTCTGGGGGAGGACGAATCTCAGTTGTCTCCACTTCGGAAACCATCAATCCGCACATCTTAACATGTAGCTTGTTGAGCAAGTTACCGTGGAGACATAGAGCATGTGGAGGCTTCACGCTGTTCTCGTGTGCGGCATCCACGCACAACTTGCCACGTGACCCACCCAGAGCGAACCACATTATAGTGACCACGAGGAGGTTACCTCATGTGATTCTACCCTCCCTAGCAACCGGGCCAATTTGGTTGCTTAGGAGACCTGGCTGGAGTCACTCAGCATGCCCCGGATTCAAACTTGCGACTCCAGGGGTGGTAGTCAGTGTCTTTACTCACTGAGCTACCCAGGCCCCCAATGGCAGCATTTTTTATGAATCTAATGAGAATCACCATTGAAACAACTTTGATGTTGGCTTGACAAAGTCTTGCCTAAAAGTTTAAACTAGTTTAAAAGTTTGAACATTGATGGATTCCTCTAAAAGATAGGTGGGTCATATATGACCCATTTTTTTAATTTAGGGTAAAAAGATTATGTATATTTCCTCAGATATAGAAGCCACTACACACGCTATATGCCATTTGAAAGCTTAAAGCCTCTAAATTACCTGTGGTGTTTAATCGACATTAATTACATTTAATCTCCACTGGTTATGAACAGACCTCTTTGGATCCATTTGTAACCTCCCAGATGGAGTGAAAGAGACGTTGTGTCAAATGAAGCGACACTAGTGGACTTTCTTGAAGGCCTCGTTTACCTCTGAACTTGAGAAAAGGCCAATTAGAATTTGGAAGACAGAATTTGGATTTCCCTCCCCCAGACATACGGGTATAAAGGGAGGGAGTCATGCATTTGTTCATTCAGGTTTTGCATTGAGGAGCCGAGAATAAGGATCGGCCATTGCAGTGGCTCGGGTCAGCATCGTGGCCGGGGGGACACAACGTCTCGTTTCCTCCATCGGGGAACTGAGGTTAAAACAGTAACCTAGACGTTCCCCATCTGTCGATCACTTCGACGTTGTGTTGTGAGCTGCTGACACAGGTGCGAGCAGGCAGTTGTGTGCCAAAGAAACAGGCTGCGTCTGACTGCATGTACCCTTCCCCAACGCCCCATAAAAATCGTCATAAACGTTTTAGGTTCCCGGCATCCCGGAAGAGGGTGTCAAGTGAAGTGCCAAGCATGGGAGCAGGCCGCGCCAGCAGTGCCTTTTCTCTCTCTATGTTTCTCGTATAGAGTTAAAGCGGCCGGGTCCATTTTAACGCTATCACAGGGAATCGGTTCCCTCACTCCTTTGGTCACCTAACTGGTGCCCCCCCACATGCTGTTCTCATGGTGGTCTGGCACCAAGTACCTACAGTCACAGCACGCCCTCGACTGTAGACTCCCGGCAGGCCGGTTTGCTGAATTGGGGAAGGCGGTATTTTCCAATTCCTATTCTTTCAGGGGGAAAAGACCCTGTAGAGACCACCACCTGCCCAGGCTAGGGGGAGATAAAGTGTGGCAAAATACGTAACATGGGTTTTCAGTCCACATGTGGAAATGGCATGGTGGTAGAGCCTACCTGCTGCGAGGGAGGAGTTGCTACAAACACGGCGACCAGGGGGCAGCGGGGACTACACAAGGGAGACACAGGTCCACCAGTAGGGGGACCATACGGCGGAAAATACACACAGGGTGATAATCCACAAAGGCCCATCCTGTGGAGCACCTATTCCAGTACAGAATAATTTTAGCACCCGTAGTGGGTCTGGTCAGGGAATTCCTCCACTGAATACGTGGACCAGAGGGCTAGGGAGGAAGAACATCCATGGAGCGCAAGTTTAGTGGACTCTCCTGGGTGAAAAGACCATACGTGATCACCTCAGTGGAGGGGAAAGGCGATATGTGCAAGCGGAACACCCTGTCAGACGTTCCGCATTCCTTAGTTCTACATGCTCGGACCTGAGAGAACACGGGACGAGACTGACTCAAACCTCAGATTGTAAAATCTCGTAAAGGTATTGGGTGTTGCCCAGCCCGCTGCTCTGCAAAGGGAGGTGCCGTTGGCCAGTGCCGACAAGGATGCCACACTTCTCGTCGAGAGGGCGGGCATGGCCTTGGTGTGAAAGGCCAAAGTGATGGTGTCAATGACCCAGTAGGAAAGCCTCTGTTTGGAGACAGTGTTCACTTTCTGCTGTCCACCAAAGCAGACAAAGAGCTGCTCAGAATATCTAAAGCTCTGTGTGCGGTCCACATAGGTACACAAAGCATGCACCGGACACAGCAACGAAAAAGCTGGGTCTGCCTTCTCCCGGGGCAGCTTTGCTTCGCTACCTGGTCCCTGAAGGGGGTCGTAAGATCCTTGTGCACGTAGCCCAGTATTAAGATAAATGGGTGTCTGCCGGACTGAGCTCCAGGCAAGTGTCACTGACAGAGAATGCTTGCAGGTCCCCAACCCTCTTGATGGAAGCAAGCGTGATCAGGAGGGCCGTTTTCAAGGAGAGAGGGCTCTGAGCTCGACTGATTCTAGCAGCTTAAAGGAGGGTCTCTGAAGGCCTGAAAAGACCACGGCGAGATCCCATGAGGGGAACAGGCATGGCCTGGGAGAGTACAGCCTCCGGGCACCTCTAAGGAACCTGATGATCAGATCGTGCTTCCCTAGGGACTTACCGTCCACTGCGCCGTGGTATGGCGTCTACATAAACCTTCAAGGTGGAGGGGGACAGCCTCCCCTCCAGCCTCTCTTGCAGGAATGAGAGCACTTACCCGACTGCACATCTCTGCAGATCTTTAGATCGGGAAGAACACCAATTCGTGAATAAGCACCACTTCAGGGCGTAAAGTTGCCTGGTAGAGGGAGCTCTGGCTTGGTTGATCATGGACAGCAGGTGGTAGGCCACTTAGATCTTCCGTATCCCATCCAGGTCTGGGTGTGGATGCCAGAGGGTGCCCCATCCCTGAGAAAGAAGGTCCTTCCTCAGGGGAATTTGCCAGGAAGTGGCTATCAAGAGGAGCATGAGATCGGAGAACCAAGTCCGTGTGAGCTAATATGGGGCCACCAGAGTGACTTGTTCCTCGTCCTCCCTGACCGTGCACAGCACCCATGCAAGTAGTCTAACTGGAGGAAATGCGTACTTGCACAACTCCCGGGGCCAGGTGTATACCAGCACGTCTATCCCAAAGGGAGCCTCCGTTAGGGAGTACCAGTGTGGGCAGTGGGAGGTCTCTTGGGAAGCAAACAGGTTTACCTGTGCTTTACTGAATCGCTCCCAAATCAGATGGGCCGTCTGGGGGTGGAGCCTCCACTCTCCGCTGAGCATGCCCTGGTGTGACAGCGCGTCCACTGCCATGTTGAGGTTGCCCAGGATATGAGAGTCACTGCTGGCTCCAAAGGAGGAGATGGTGGGCAAGTTGCGACATGTGATGAGAGCGCACGCCGTCTTGGCGATTTATGTACGCTATCGTGGTTGTGCTGTCTGAGCGAATCAAGAAGTGCTTGCCCAGAAATAGTGGGAGAAACCTCAGCAGGGCAGGAATTTACAGCAACACTGGGTAGTTGATGTGCCAACCCAGCAAGGGCCCCATCCAGGAGCCTGTTTGGAGGCTTCTGTAGTGACCAGAATGTATCAGGGCACCTGCTGTAGGGTGACTCCAGTCTGCAGAAAACAGAGGTCTGTCTAAGGGTTGGATGTCTGGCGGCAGAAAGATGTGATGAACACACGGTACGTGCCACAGCGCCATGCCCATCTCAGGACTCGAGTCTGAAGCGGTCTCATATGCATCAACTCGAGTGCCGCGGCCACCGCTGAGGATGTCAACCCCAGGAGCACCCAGAACTGCCACAATGGAACCGCTGTGCCTTGTCTGAGCGAACTTATTCAGTTAGGTACCGGCTGTGTGAGCTCGTTTGTGAAGCCAGCTGTTGTTGAGACTGAGTCTGACTCCATGGTGAGAAAAGAGATGCTCTGAACTGGGGAGAGCTTGCTCTTTTCCTCGTCGACCTGAAGCCCTAGACGGCTGAGGTGCCTGAGCACCTAGTCCCTGTGGGCGCACAGAGTCTCTCGAGAGTGAGCTAGAATCAGCCAGTCACAGAGGAAATCGAGTATGCGGATGCCCACTACCCTTAGCAGGGCAAGGGTTGCCTCTATGACCTTCGTGAAGATGCGAGGGGACAGGACGAGCCGAAGGGGAGGACCTGGTACTGCTATGTTGGGCTGTCGGATGTGAGCCGTAAGAAGGGTCTGTGCCGAGGCAAAGTGAGACATGAAAGTACGTATCCTTCAGGTCTGCCGCTGCGAACCAATCTAGATGCTGGACACACGTTAGAATAAGTTTCTTTGTGAGCACCTCAGAACCAGCCCCGGGAGTTTATAGTCGAGGGCATGGAGGCGAGGGGGCCGCGTCCATGGTGCTGTGACAGTAGGTGTGTGGGCACCGGTTAGGTGACCAAAGGAGTGAAGGAACTACTCTCTTTTTCCTGGCAATGTGGGTACCGTGGCCCAGTCGGGCTGGGAAGAGAAATCGGCCCGAAAATGAGCGGGGAAGGGAGGGGGTGCTCTATCCTTTTCTGCATATCGCGCTGCTGTTTTGTGGTGCGTTAACTTACCGCACTCCATTCGGCCCGTTTCGCGGTCGACCCACTAGCCGCTTGGTTCTCCTGATGGCCAGTCTGCCCCTGTTCAGCCCCAAAGCGCTTCGGCCCACCGGGAAAATGCCTGGTATGCAAGATTACCAGTCTAGCCCTGCTCATTACTGCAATATGGTGGGAAACTTTAGATGGTTACATGTTGTGACCTTGTAACCAGCTAAACACAACAAAACCATGTTTACAAGGGTAGCCATACAGAAACAGAAATGTCTACACTTTAAACATTTGGAGTGGTCAATCATGTTGCTAAACTATGATTGGCTTTCGGTGTTTGTAGAGGATTAGTATGATTGGCTTTCAGTGTTTGTAGAGGATTAGTTGGCATTCACACAAGACATGTTCTTGCATTCAAAAATAGTTGGAAGGAGTGCAACTGAATTCTGGGGGTGCTGAGTGACTCCAGTCAGGCTTCCTAAGCAACCAATTGGCCCGATTGCTAGAGTGGGTAGTGCACTTTGGTTAAACCTCCTTGTGGTCCCTAGAATGTGGTTCTCGGCAGGGATGTGCACAGACATTTTGGGGGGCAGGGGCTCAAGTGGAAAAAAGGGCACTTCTCATTATTATTTATTTAAAAAAACTGTCAAATTTTTGTCAAATGTTTGCAAATTAGTTAGCATTTTAATTAGTTAACGCCTAATTTGCATATAAATGTTGTGATTGTGATGATGTTATTTGACCAACTTTAAAAGTATTCAAATGTATTGCCTCCATTAAGTACAGTACATTAGCCTGTATGGCCATGATATATTGCCTTAGCTAAACTTTAGCTAAATTATTACATTAACTAGTAGCTCATGAGTGCATGTTAGCAAGACACAAGTTAACTATATTTGTCTTTTGCCTAATTATCTGTAAAGTCGAGGCACTGGTAGCTTAGTCTTTTGTTCATCACCACTCACCTCCACACAAGCCAAGAAAAACACAACTGGGATAGGAGCTGGGAGGGGCTGCTGTTTGCCTGTCTGTGTGTCTGATTTGCTGATGTGTGCTGCACTGCTGGGCAGAGACTTGGAGGGAGAGATAGAAAGGAAGGGCATTGGAACTCGACAAAGTCTCAACTTCCGATCTAATGTTTAGATTTTTTTATTCAATAAATATGTTTGTTTTACAGGGAAGCTGTGCGTAAACAGGAATATATATCTATATCTATATCTACATATATATATATGCACTCACCTAAAGGATTACTAGGAACACCTGTTCAATTTCTCATTAATGCAATTATCTAATCAACCAATCACATGGCAGTTGCTTCAATGCATTTAGGGGTGTGGTCCTGGTCCAGACAATCTCCTGAACTCCAAACTGAATGTCAGAATGGGAAAGAAAGGTGATTTAAGCAATTTTGAGTGTGGCATGGTTGTTGGTGCCAGACGGGCCGGTCTGAGTATTTCACAATCTGCTCAGTTACTGGGATTTTCATGCACAACCATTTCTAGGGTTTACAAAGAATGGTGTGAAAAGGGAAAAACATCCAGTATGCGGCAGTCCTGTGAAAATGCCTTGTTGATGCTAGAGGTCAGAGGAGAATGGGCCGACTGATTCAAGCTGATAGAAGAGCAACTTTGACTGAAATAACCACTCGTTACAACCGAGGTATGCAGCAAAGCATTTGTGAAGCCACAACACGCACAACCTTGAGGCGGATGGGCTACAACAGCAGAAGACCCCACCGGGTACCACTCATCTCCACTACAAATAGGAAAAAGAGGCTACAATTTGCAAGAGCTCACCAAAATTGGACAGTTGAAGACTGGAAAAATGTTGCCTGGTCTGATGAGTCTCGATTTCTGTTGAGACATTCAGATGGTAGAGTCAGAATTTGGCATAAACAGAATGAGAACATGGATCCATCATGCCTTGTTACCACTGTGCAGGCTGGTGGTGGTGGTGCAATGGTGTGGGGGATGTTTTCTTGGCACACTTTAGGGCCCTTAGTGCCAATTGGGCATCGTTTAAATGCCACGGCCTACCTGAGCATTGTTTCTGACCATGTCCATCCCTTTATGGCCACCATGTACCCATCCTCTGATGGCTACTACCAGCAGGATAATGCACCATATCACAAAGCTCGAATCATTTCAAATTGGTTTCTTGAACATGGCAATGAGTTCACTGTACTAAAATGGCCCCCACAGTCACCAGATCTCAACCCAATAGAGCATCTTTGGGATGTGGTGGAATGGGAGCTTCGTGCCCTGGATGTGCATCCCACAAATCTCCATCAACTGTAAGATGCTATCCTATCAATATGGGCCAACATTTCTAAAGAATGCTTTCAGCACCTTGTTGAATCAATGCCACGTAAAATTAAGGCAGTTCTGAAGGCGAAAGGGGGTCAAACACAGTATTAGTATGGTGTTCCTAATAATCATTTATGTGAGTGTATATATATATATATATATATATATATATATATATATATATATACACACACAAGCCCCCTTTGATGTCAACCCAGAGATTATAGAACCAAAGGTGTTAGGTGTTGCCCAGCCCACTGCTCTGCAAATGTGTGTTAGACATGTTGTGGTAACCTTGGGCACATAGCCCGGTCGGGGTCTCAGGATCACATGAGAGTAACCCGGACCGAACTCCAGGCACGTTTTGCTGACAGAGAACGCTTGCAGGTCCCCTACCCTCTTGATGGAGGTGAGCACCATCGGGGGGGGGGCAGTCTTCAGAGAGTGCCTTTACCTCCGCTGACTCTAAGGGCTCAAAGGGAGCCCCTCGTGGGACTTTTACAGAGAGGTCCCACGAGTGAATGAGGCGCGGTCTGGAGGGATCCAACCTCCTGCGCCTCTAGGAACCTGATGCTCAGTTCATGTTTTCCTAAGGAATTACCGCCCACTGTGTCGTGGTGTGCCACTCTAGCGGCTATGTACACCTTCAAGGTGGAGGGGGACAGCCGTCCCTCCAACCTCTCCTGCAGAAAGGAAAGCACTGAGCTGACTGTGCACCTCTAGGAGTCTTCGCGCTCTGTGAAAAACACCACTTAGCAAACAGACGCCACTTCAAGGCATACCGGCGCCTCGTATTAGAGGGGGCCCTCGCCTGAGTGACCGTGTCTTCTACGGCGGGTGGTAGGACACTGAGGTCTTCCACGTCTTGTCCAGGTGCCAGACATTGAGGTTCCAGATGTCTGGTCAAGGGTGTCAGATGGTGCCCCATTCCTGAGAGAGAAGGTGCTTACTCAGGGGAATTTGCCAGGGAGGGGGCTGACGTGAGGAGCGTGAGGTCCGAGAACCAAGTCTGGGTTGGCCAGTAGGGTGTTATTAAGACGACCTGCTCCCCATCCTCCCTGACCTTGCTCAAGGTCTGTGCAAGAAAACTCACTGGGGGGGAACGCATATCTGTGAGGTCCAGGTGGCCAGCGCATCTATACCGAGAGGTGCCTCAGTCAGGGCCTACCAGAGCAGGCAGTGGGAGGATTCTGCGGAGGCGAACAAGTCTACCTGTACCTGCCCGTATTGACTACAGATCAGTTGGACCACCTGAGGGTGGAGTCTCCACTCTCCCTTGCGGGTGACCTACCGTGACAGCGGGTGACCTACCGTGACAGCACGTCTGCTGTGGCATTGAGGTCACCCAGGATGTGAGTGGCTCGAAGCGACTTGAGGTGCTGCAGACTCCAGAGGAGGAGAAGGTGGGTGAGTTGTGAAATGTGAGGGGAGCATAAACCTCCTTGGCGGTTGATATATACTACACTTGATAATACCCACTTCCCTTAACGCTGCAAGGGCGGCCTCTTTGACCTTCGTGAAGTCGCGTGGAGAAAAGGACATGCCAAAAGGGAGGACTTGTAGTGGTACGACCGGCCCTCGAATGCAAACCGCAGAAAGGGTCTGTGTCGAGGTAAAATCGAGACGTGGAAGTACCCGTCCTTCAGGTCTATTGCTGCGAACCAATCTTGATATCATAGGCTCACTAGGGGACAGACTGCAGAAGGGTGGCAATTTCCGAGTGCAAGGTAGCGGTGTTCTCGCCCTTCACCATGGTGAAGTGGATGCCGATAACCTGGGCCAGCACCTGGTGAACTGAATTGCGTAGCCAAGTCGGACGGTCTGGGTCAGCCACCGCAATGGATTGGAGAGCACGAGCCACGCGTCCAAGCTCCGGGCAAGGGGGACCAAGGGGTCAATCTTGGCCTCCAGGGACGATGTAAACCAACAGGTGCTAGATGGGAGCTTCGGGTGCCCACGCAATGTGGCAGCGCTCTGTGGGCATAGGTGCACCGCAAGCAACTTATCCACTGGGGGCATCGCCCTGGGACGAGCCGGCACACTCATCTGAGCACCTAATTGGAGCAAACGACCGTGCTGGGGAATGGGAGGTCCGTGGGGATTTAGCCGGCGGAAGTGGTCCCATTGTGGTCCCTGAATCGCCCCCAGTACTCGCCGCAATGGCCTCATACTCATCTGAAAGTGAGAGATCTCGACCGCATCCAGGAATAACACACAATCGGAAGGGCATCTTTAAAAAGACGTTCCAATGTGTGCCGCTCTTTTAGAATATACTCTTTTAGAAAGGAAAATACTCTATTTGAATACACTCTAAATTATCTGCTGAAGTGCCCAGGGGCAATGCAGTGCATCTGTGTAAAGAGGGGAAAAAGGCGCTGTAATGCGCCGTAAGGATCCAGTAGAGGTGAATGGAAGCCGTGAGAATTCAGCTCGCTTATTTCTCTATGAAATAGCGACCGCTCGGCTCCGAAGAGAAAATCTGAATGAGTGGAATGCACGCCCCCTCCTTTATACCTGTATGTCCGGGAGAGTGGCATGCAAATACCACTCGCCAGTTCCCACTGGCATTTTATAGAAGATCAGAGGGTGTCTTGGGCTCCCAAGAGTGACTCCTAGTGTCACTACATTGACACAACGTCGAGTGAGTGACAGATAGGGAACTCTAATTAACCAACACACTCTCACAGCAAATTCATAAGCATTTGGCTAATTTGAATGATATTGTACAACTGCCCTTGTATAAATTCGTAAAAATTTCACTACAGCCAATGACGTTGCTGGACATTGTTTCAATCTAATATGCGACAATTGCTTGCTTCTGTTACATACAACAGCTTCTTATCATGTTTACACACTCTAGTAATTGGTTAGGTTTAGATAAGTGGTTTGGGTGGTTTCGCATTAATAAGCATGTCCTTGACACCTCGCACGGAACTCATGCTTCCTTCTGCATTACACATCCAGGCATTTTCACATGATGAAATCATATGAAAATCTTTTGAAATCATATGAAATAGCCAACTGGTAAAATACGTAAACATTTTCATTAGATCAGGTTGGATTAACATGCAAAATACACCTTTTATCACATCATGGCATTGTGTCACTTCTCGTTAGAAAAAGGTGTTAGGGTAGGATGTCTGTTTTGTTAGGTTTAGGTTAAAGTTTTAAGTTAGGGAGGCATGTTTTACTCATTAGAACCATCCATTCAACATTCACCTTAAAAACCTTGTTTGATTATGACACATTTGACTCACTTTTGGTCCCACCCGCTGGACATTTCAGTGGGAAACTGCAGCGAAACGTGTTATGAAGCACGTAATTTTGTTTTGCAAAAATGCTGCCATGGTCACGTAATGTTCATGTGATCAGGCTGGAGAAATTAATGAGTATCATTATACTTCTCTCAAACTTTAAGTTAATAATCGAGTCTTATAGCTTGATAGATTTTCAAAAGCACATTATAAATACAATGTATTATTAAAGGTGCTTTCAAAGCAGACATTAGTACTGTATTACAATTGCTCACACTTTTAGGGATTAGCTAATTGAACAAATATCTAAGCTTAAGTATAACATTTTGGCATGTAACTTGTCCTTAAACCTTTGTACTAGAGACATGAATGAAACCTCAAATTATGAGGTGGGCTCTTACTTTTCTGTATGATCAGACTTGAAGAAGGGAGACAAGCCACAGTTAGAAACCCAAATATCATTGTAAGCAACATCCAGAACACCCCCAGAATCATGGTGAAAATTTTTGCATGGGCAAGTAACATTTACATCAGAAAATGTACAAATCTAATTATTATTCATGAAAGTAATGTTATGCTTTCCATCACAAACTGTCCTATTCATACTTCTGTTTATGTTTTATGTGTATGCTTTTATTTGGCATGTTTGTCATATCTTTCTCTCTCATCGTCTCTCTTCCCATTCCTCTCCATTGCTGAGCTAACAAAGAGCTTGTCTGATCAGCCCTCATTTGTCAAAGCCTCCAGTGGTTTGATTTATTCATGAATTCACAGCAGAGGAATTCACCAAGTCACGTGTCTGTAGTGTGTGCGAGTTGCAGCGTCATTGTGCGGCCTGCTTCAAATCCTTCAGAACCTCCTACAAAAGCTCAAAGCCATGAGGCGGCACCAGAGTATGTGGTTTCAGGAATCAACCCTGTGGCAGAGCTGTGGAAGTAGGAGATTCTGTTTTCAGAATCTTGTTAAATAAATAGTTTTGCAAAAAATGCAATTCTGTCATCATTTACTCACACTCATGGCAATCCAAACCCATATAACTTTCTTCTCTAGAACACTAAACAATACATTTTTTAAAATCGTCATACAACTCTTTTCCATACAATGACAGTTCTTAGTGACTACAGCTGTCTACAAGCTCTAAGAAGGACGAATACACCATAAAAGCACCACAAAAGTAGTCCATGCAAGTTTTGATCTATATTCTTGATATTCTGAATCCATATGATACATTATATGTTGGGAGCTTCGTTCAGGAGTGGGTTTGCTTATCAGCAAAAATTAATCATTCTCAAAGATAAAAAAAAATTTCAAGGAACATTTTTTATTGAATCGTAGACATTTAACAAAGAAAAAACACAACATATATACATTGAATCAACATTTAATATTTAACCCACTCTATTACCCCTCCCCAATCACCAACCCCACCCTGACCCCCAACTAACACCCCTGTAGTCACATAAGAACACACACACACACACACACATACAAAAAAGAAAACAAAAAATAAAATATAATAATCATATATCATTAAAACTAAACTGCTCTCTCCACATCCCCTCCCCAAGAGTCCCCCCAAAACACTAAATAACTGCATCATTTCCTTCTGCTTGACACCTCCTCAAAAGCTGCCACCCTCCCCATCTCCACACACCACTCCGGAAATGAGGGCACTCCATCCGACTTCCATCCTCTTAAAATAATCTGCCTGTCAATAATAATACTGGTCAGAATTTTTTTTTCATGCGTTTATCCACCAAATTGATGACCACTCCATCACCCAAAATACAGTCTGGGGCAAACTAAATCTGAGAACCCAAAAAGTCTCATATAAAACTGTGAATCTTAAACCAAAATTCTTGGATCTTAACACACCCCCAAAAAACATGGGTTGTGTCTCCATCTTCTTATTGGCTTTGCCAGCAGGTGGGTGTGTCTTTAAGACCAAGCCTTATCAATCTAGAGGGGGTCCAATAGAATCAATGTAAAATCTTAAATTGAATTAGGCAAACCCTTGCATCTCTAGATGCAGACTTGACATTTTTTAGAATCCTGCACACACTCCCTCCTCCAATAACAAGTTTACATCTTTCTCCCATATTCTCTTGATAGAAGTTAAAGCTCTGTGCCCCAGATTCTGAATTAACAGGGAGTAATACACTGATGCCTCATGACCTTTTCCAGTAGCAGTAATCACCTCTCCCAGAGTATCTGCCTCTTTAGGGGGTGTGTGCTACTCCCAAAAACAGTACAGAGCAGGTGGCACAGCTGTAAATATCTATAGAACTGGGATCTGGGAACCCCAAAATGTTGAACCAAATTTTCTAAAGATCTCAACTCTCTCATATAGGTCACAGAGTGTAGTAACCCCTTTCACAATCCACTCTGACCAGCAGAAAGAGGACTTACATAATTTAGGGTTCAGCCATATGCATGAGGCAACATTTAAATAAATGTCCAAATTAAACACCCGAAACTTTTGTCCATACCGAGAGCAAATGCGAGATAACGGGGTATAACTTAACTTCTCCAATTAGTTTTATAGAAAGGCTTTGCAATGGTGAAATAGGGGCAAGAACTTCCTATTCAATACAAAACCAGGGAAGGGCTCTCTCAGGTGGAAGTGACCAATGAGCCAAATGTCTGAGACCAAACGCATAATAATAAAACAAAATCTTGGGTAGGCCTAGCCCTCTTTTGTCAATCAGCTTATGTAACTTAATAAAATGTAATCTAGGATGCTTACCATTCCAAATGAAGAACTTCACAATACTATCAAATCGCTTGAAATAAGAGAGGGGGACATCTACAGGGAGAGATTGTAGCAGGTAATTTCTTTTTTTAAATACAATTAATTTGAATAACATTAACCTTCCCAATCACCGATAAATGTAATGAAGCCCATCTCTCCACATCACTCAAAAAACTTTTTATTAAAGACTCAAAATTAACTCTAACTAAATCATGCAAATGTGCTGGGAATAAAATGCCCAAATACTTTATGCCCTGTTTGGGCCACTGGAAAGCACCCGGCTGAAAAGCTTTTCAGGGGCAGTACGCTGTCAGAGCAAAAGCTTTGGATTTAGACCAATTGACTGTATCCTGAGAAAATGAATTAATAATTCTGTGGAGGCAAGGCAAAGATCTAGTAGGGTCATAGACAAATAATAAAATATAATTTGCTTAAAGCAAAAGCTCATGCATCACACCTCCCCCCACCACGCCAGGAAAATCATCTTCCCTTCTTATCGTGGCTGCTAATGGTTCCAGGGCAAGTAAGAACAATAATGCTTATAGCTTGTTAGATTTTCAAAAGCACATTATAAATTCAATGTATTATTAAAGGTGCTTTCAAAGCAGACATTAATACTGTATTACAATTGCTCAATCTTTTAGGGATTAGGGATTCAACAAATATCTAAGCTTAAGTATTACAATTTGGCATGTAACTTGTCCTGAAACCTTTGTGCTACAGACATTGATGAAACCTCAAATTATGAGGTGGGCTCTTACTTTTCTGTATGATCAGACTATGAAGAAGGGAGACAAGCCACAGTTAGAAACCCGAATATCATTGTCAGCAACCATCCAGAACACCCCCAGAATCATGGTGAAAATTTTTGCATGGGCAAGCACCATTTATATCAGAAAATGCACAAATCTAGTTATTATTCAGGAAAGTTGTGTTATGCTTCCACTGTGTTTTCCATCAGAAACAGTCCTATTCATACTTCTGTTTATTTTTTATGTTTATGCTTTTATTTGGCATCTTTGTCCCATCTTTCTCTCTCATCGTCTCTCTTCCCATTCCTCTCCATTGCTGAGCTAACAAAGAGCTTGTCTGATCAGCCCTCATTTGTCAAAGCCTCCAGTGGTTTGATTTATTCATGAATTCACAGCAGAGGAATTCACCAAGTCACGTGTCTGTAGTGTGTGCGAGTTGCAGCGTCACTGTGCGGCCTGCTTCAAAGCCTTCAGAACCCCCTACAAATGCTCAAAGCCATGAGGCGGCACCAGAGTATGTGGTTTCAGGAATCAACCCTGTGGCAGAGCTGTGGAAGTAGGAGATTCTGTTCTCAGAGTTTTTGTTAAAGAAATTGTTTGGCAAACATATGCAATTCTGTCATCATTTACTCACCCTCATAGCAATCCAAACACATATAACTTTCTTCTCTAGAACACAAAACAATAATTTTTTTAAAATCGTCATGCAACTCTTTTTCATACAATGACAGTTTTTAGTGACCACAGCTGTCAAGCTCTAAAAAGGACAAAAACACCATAAAAGCATCACAAAATTAATCTATGCAAATTTTGATCTATATTCTTGATATTCTGAAGCCATAAGATAGATTTATATGTTGGGTACTTCGTTCAGGAGTGGGTTTGGTTGTTAGCAATAATTCATATTTATCAATGAAAAAAAAACAATTATTAATATTTTTTATTGATTTGTAGACATATATCAAAGAAAAAACACAACATATATACATTGAATATTTAACCCCCTCTATCACCCCTCCCCAATCACCAACCCCACCCTGACCCCCAATGAACACGCTTGTAGTCACAAAAGAATACACAAACACACACACAAAGAAAAAAAAAAAAAATATATAATAATCATATATTATTAAAACTAAATTTCTCTCTCCACAGCCCCTCCCCAAGAGTCCCCCCAAAACCCCAAATAATTGCCCCATTTCCTATCAAACAAATCCCAAAACCCCAGCCTTCTGCTTGACATCTCCTCGAAAGCTGCCACCCTCCCCATCTCTGCACACCACTCCGGAAATGAGGGGCTCCATTCGACTTCCATCCCCTTAAAATAATCCACCTGCCAATAATAATACTGGTCAGAATCAAATTTTTTATGTGTTTATCCACCAAATCACAGTGTCATTTATCTCCCAATCATAGATAAATGTAACAAAGCCCACCTGCCCACATTGCTCAAAAACCTTTTTACTGAGGGGTCAAAATTAACTAACTAAATCAGACAAATATTATGGGAATAAAATGCCTGTGAAATAATTAATGCTTCTCAACAAATGTTCTGTGTGATGTAGCTTGCTGTGTCATCACAAAGCACAGCTGCCCCTTGCAAGAATAGGTTGTTTCTATAGGAATGTGTGTCACCCCCAAATAAGGTAAAGAACTATTTCATTGGTGGGGGTCCAATGGAATGTGTTTTTTTCTGGACCATATAACGAAGTGCTGAACAATACAAGTTGAAGAAGGATTTAATAGCATTGGGTCTCTGTGTCATTTCTTTCTTCCCTCAGCTGAGCCGCATCGAGACGTGGATGACAAAATTATCTAACAGATTTGGGGGCTTGTCAGGATTTCTCCAGACAGGTAAGACTGTTTTAATTATCAAGTATTAACCTGTCTGATGAGAGATTGAATAAAACGTAGTTTAATTTGGCTCGATATTGTTAATAACTCTTCAAAGAGATGATTTTGCCCTATTATAAATAGGGCTCTATTACGGGACGCACTCTAAACTCTGTGGGAATTAACGGCATTCCTATGAAGTGTCATATGACACCAAAATTACACTCAACATCTATAGATAACCTAAACTTGTTTAAAATACATGATTTTGTAATTGTGCCTGACTCTCCGTTCTGCCTACTAGTCTGTGATCAGGTGCATAAAATTGGGGCAAAAATGACTTTTGGTTCTAACTCATTACAATTTGTTTACAAATTACAAAGCTGTTTCCCTCAGTATATTGTCAGTCTGTGTATACAGGACATTGCAGAGAAGTTTGCAGCTCAACGTCTGTCAACACTTCTGATGTGAAACAGAAAATGCTCAACGTCAATCCAGCGCTATGGGCCGTCAACAAAGATGAGGCGGGCCTCACTGACGTAAGACCATATGTTGCCAAACTCCACACTAACTTGCCAGTATACTGCAAACAGTATCCTCTGTCAAAAAACAAAGGTTAAAGGTAATTAAAAGGTATTAATACAGAGTCTGAAACAAGGTATTTTGAAACCCATTCAATCATCATATAAATCACCAATTAATCCTATGAAGAAAGCTAATAATAAATGGTGATTAACGCAAGAGTTGAAAAAAAATAATGCCATTGTCACCAGTGGTGCCGAATGTGTGCACTACTATTAACTAAATTCCAGCAGACCACACTCATTTTACTATTATTAATTTGTGTTCTGCATGATTCAGTGTCAGTCATGCCTGTTATGCAGTCGTTGTTCGCTTTCACATATGGAGGCCAACAGTAACAGAATGCCCCAGGAATTTAGAGACTCGCCTGCTGTGTTCTCTGTTGTAGTGCATGCTACTTTGAAGGGCACCAAGCTGCCACCTGTCTATTACAATATGCTGACGACATCCTGCTTTCCAGCCCAGACATCAAGTCATGCACAGCCGTTTCAACTATTGTGTGCAATGTATTAACGAAGACTGGCTTCAATGCATCAAAAGAAAAGCTGCAATGGGTGAAACTGAGCTATCAGTCTGGGTCATGAACTACAGAAAGGAACGGTATGTCTTTCCACAGACAGAGTGAAGACGATTACTACCTTCCAACACCTTAAAACAAAGACTCAAATGCAAAGCTTCTTGGATTTAGGGAACTATTGTCAAACATGGGTGCCAAACTGCTCGTTATAGGACAAAATCCTGAGAGAAGCAACACTCTCAAGGGCTGAGGAACCTATCAAGTGGACTGCTGAAATGGACATTGCTACCAAATCATGATGAACCCTTTCATCTGTACGTGCACGAGGCGGCAGGCAGCAGCAGCGATCCTCGCTCAGTCCCATTGTGGAATATATAAACTAGTGGCGTACTTGTCAAAAATGTTAGAGGCAGTCACCAGAGGCCTCCCTGCATGTTTGCGAGCAGTGGCCGCTGCGGCATTGATGGTACAACATGCAGAAGGCATTGTACTCTCACATCCTTTAGTTGTCCACACCTCTCACCAGGTAGGAACAATCATGCACAACATTACAACACAACACATGACGGCACAACGTTATGAAGCTATTTTATTGGCTACTGCTAATCTGACTTCCGTTGTACATGGCCCGACATTATCATTACACAAATTGCTGACTCAAGGTGAATTTTCCAACGATACACATGATTGCTTCGATCACCTAAAACATGTACTTCCTGCAGGCCGGATGTTTCATCATCCGCCCTGGAGGAGTGGGACAGTTGGTACGTTGGGTCCGGTTGCAAGACAAATGATTCCGTATACTGGTGTGGTTATGCTGTAATGGAACTTCTGAATCGAATTATTGAAGCTTATTCGCTCCCATATAAATCTGCACAAGCTGCTGAGTTGTTTGCGTTGATCAGAGCATGCCAAGTGGCTAAATATAAATCAATCGATATATACACAGACTCGAAGTATGCTGATGAAGTAGCAAAGTGGGCTGCAAGGGAAGTTGTGGTAAGAGACTTTTTCCATGATGCAATCAACACTGGTAAAAGACACTGACATTAAATTGTTACAGGCAAATCCATCTGAATCTGACAACATTGGGCCTCAAATTAAGTGAAACCAGACAAGAATCATTTGTTAAGGGATAAACAAGGGCGTCTGGCTCTCCCAAGACCGCAATAGTAATACTCGGTCGACATTATCACAGTATTTCGAACGTTTCAAAAGAAAAGTTATCCAGTCAATAAATCAAACTTATTGCATAAATGGGGTACAAAATGCAATAAAATTAATCCTGGACTCATGTCTAACGTGCGCACAGACCAATAGACACAAGCCTATGAATCACGACTCATTACCACACCCAGAACTGCCGTTCCAACACGTGCAAATACATTTTACATATATGCTGCCATGCAGGAATAAAAAATTATTGCTCGTGATCATGGGCCATTTTTCTAAATGGCCAGAAGCTTTCCTTTGTGTGAGGTAAAATGATAAAATGGTGAAAATTTGACAAAAGGAATAATACAGAGATTCGGCTGACTGAGCTCAGAATGTCACCATTCTCTGTTATTAAACTCTCTCCATTTGAAATACTAATGGGTAGGCCTTTCCCTACCCCTTGGGTCAAAGTCTGCACTGGCTCTCTCTCTCTCCACAGTTGACATGGATGTGGTGATTGCAGAATATGTGGATTCCCTCATTAAAATATGAAATTACATAAATGGTGATGTCTCTCTCTCTCTCTCCCTCTGCCTGCAGAAAACCCTACTCATCCATTTGTTCCAAATCAGCAGGTTCTGGTGAAGTGTCTGAAACCAGCAAAGTTAGGTGAACCAAAGTGGGCCCAACTACTGTACTGCCAGTGACCAGAACGGGGGTGCTAACTGACCTTCAACCACAGTGGATCCACGCAAGCTGCATGAGGGCTTTACTGATTCAAGGTGAACGGTGAAAGCACTGGACGAGCTGAACACGCAGCGCCAGTGCCCAGCCGGGAATCTGTGAATTAGAAGGACCTGAGGAGGGACCCGGAACAGTCAACATGAAGACATTCCTACTGACACTTTGCATATGGCAGGTGGTCATGCTTGCCTATGCCTGTTCACCATCACCACAACAGCAAGGAGTCATAAGTGTAATTCCAATTCCTAGAAATAATGTATGATGGTTTATGTTTTATGGTAATGTTACAGGAAGATGTTTCTGTTGGGAAGGTACATATAAACACCCGGAAATGAAGGTACCTTGAAGGTGATGCCTCAAGTGACCCTGAAGTATATCTAGACAGTGTTGGACAGTCAAGAGGTATTAAATGTTTGGATTACCTCTTGGATAAAGATGGAGGAGGAGTATGTAAAATGTTTGGTGACAAATGCTGTACATACATCCCGGGTCACACATGAGGATGGTGAATTCACGAAAGTATTAAAGGAAATGGATAAGTTGAATAAAGTATTAGCTGATAACGCCTGAGATCAGGGAATTTGGGGACATTTTTCAATATGTTTGGGTGGTTCGCACCCTGGATGTCATCCTCCATTTTATTGATTGCTGTATGCATTCTACATATATTACTTTTTCGCCCATGTTTGCTACAATTACTAATGCAAAAGTTGAATGTGATGTCAACAGGCATAATATCACCATATTCCATTATGTATACCTGATACTGAAGTTGGTTGAGAAGGCTACATGATCCTTTCAGGATCAAAGTGGGCAATGTGAAATAATGAAGGCCTCTCAACAACTTCTCTGGGTGATGTAGCTTGCTGTGTCATCACAAAGCACAGCTGGCCCTTGCAAGTATATGTTGTTTCTATAGGAATGTGTTTCCTGTCTCTGTACTCTCACGTATCACACGTAGCTCAAATATGTATGTCACCCCCAAATAAGGTAAAGAACTATTTCATTGGTGGGGGTCCAATGGAATGGGGTTTTTCTGGACCATATAACGAAGTGCTGAACAATAAATGTTGAAGAAGGATTTGATAGCATTGGGTCTCTGTGTCATTTCTTTCTTCCCTCAGCTGAGCCGCATCGAGACGGGGATTGCAGATCAAGACAAATAAATTAAATACATTGGATGACAAAATGATCTAACAATGTCCAAATACTTAATGCCCTGTTTGGGCCACTGGAAGGTGTCCGGCTGAAAAGCCTTACTAGGCAGTACACTGTCAGAGCCAATGCATAGATCTAATTGGGTTGGAGACGAATAATAACATATCATCTGTATAAAGCAAAAGCTTATGTGCCATATCTCCCCCCACCACCCCTGGAAAATCATCTTCCCTTCTTATCGTGGCTGCTAATGGTTCCAGGGCAAGAACAATAATGGAGAAAGGGTACAACCCTGCCAGGTGCCACTATCCAGAGTTTGCTTGTTCCAATGCTACTGGGTGTCTATAAAGAAACTTAATACATCCAATAAAAGTATTCCCGAACCTGTATATTTCCAAATTCTTAAAAAGATAATCCCATTCTACCATATCAAACGCCTTTTAGGCATCAAGTGAGATGGCAGTGATCGGAGTCTGATCATTCACCACTGACCACATGATATTGATGAAATGCCTAATGTTATCAGAAGAGCTGCAGCCCCGAATAAACCACATCTGATCTATATGTATAAGAGATATCATAACTTTACTTAATCGATTAGCCAGAATTTTTGACAACATTTTTACATCTAGCTGGATCAGGCAAATTGAACTGTAACTTTTACAATCGCTTGGATGTTTGTCCTTTTTAAGAATCAGACAAATCCGGGCTTGTGTCATGGTTGGCGGCAGCTTTCCATTCTTTAATGATTCTGTATAAAATTCTAACAAAAGTGGAGCCAGTTCTGTTGCATAAGATCTAAAAAATTCAGTGGAAAAGCCATCTGGCCCCATCTGGCCTTAACCCTCTGGGGTCTGAGGGTGTTTTTGGCCCTGGAGAAGTTTTGACATGCCTTGTCATTTGTGCTTTTTCAGTTGCTTTAAAACATATTAATGTCTAATGTCTGATAACACTGACTTTTGAGAACTGGATATTGTAGCCAAGAGTTTTTGCTACAAAATTATGTGAAAACCATCCTGATCACTCATTCATACAAAACAATATAGTTATTTAACTTTTGTCAGACACTTTTAGTGTTAGAAAGGTCATATGCAAGGAGGCGTGAATTATCATGAATATTGATGTGATTCACACCTGAGACAAAGACCCCACCCCTGGGCCTATCAATGTGGAATGTGACAGAAAGAGAATGAATGTGAGGAGACTTAATGATCAATATCAAGTTTTAAGTTAAAAGAAGTAATCTGACTATACATTTTCTTTACATGAAGACTTCAAATTTTTAGACCTACACTACCATTTAAAAGAAGTCTCTTCTGCTCACCAAGGCTGCATTTATTTGATAATAAAATACAGTAAAAACAATGATATTGTGAACTTTTTTACAATATAAAAGAACAGTTTTCTATTTGAATTTATTGTAAAATGCAATTTGTGATCAAAGCTGAATTTTCAGCATCATTACTGCAGTCTTCAGTGTCCATGATCCTTCAGAAATCAATATAATATGCTGATTTTCTAATATGGGCATATTTAAAGTGCATTTTACTCATTTACACCAGAACAGATATTTGCAAGCACAAGCTTTGTTGATGATAATGCGGCAGCATAAACACTAGTTAAAATATAATCTAAACATTCACATTATTTTTATATCATATTACATATCATATTTATATCACACAGCATACAATTTAAATGCTTGCTTTAGCCGAAACAACATTTAAATGTAACTAAAACTTGCTTATTAGGAGTCATATTTCAAATTTCAATACTTTGAATCCTGGCTGGCAAGTCTGGAAACAGTCCCACTAGTAAAATATGTACATGTTTATATAAAATAGCATGTCAACTAATGTAAGTAAAACAAAATGACTTATATGACCTAAATGTCCTGCTCTTTTCTGAGGAAAATGTGGACTCTTCCTCACCTGTGTATCGTGCCATCTTCCAAATGTGCAGAAAAGTGAATGAACTTGATGCTTTTTAAGGCACAGTCAGGGGCATTTACCATTTGCATTGATCGCCTCAGCACATTACCGTATCACTTGTGCCCTCTGACTTTGGGAGGGATCACATTAGGGATAATTAGAAACATCTAATTGTACATCACTTTGTTTCAAACAGATTACATATTTGTTTTGTTACATATGTACATTTTGTTTTGTTTTATTTAAAAATAGACATTTTAAGCTTTGTTTAGGCATATGTTTCATGTTTCTGTGGTAAGTATTCGTGGAGTTTCAGTTAATTTTTATGACGTGTTTCAGAAATATGCTTGCATACACAGAGACGGCTGAAAGCGCACCCTTTTAATTTTCTTTATTTTACAAAAGCATATGGTTTTGTTGTTATTATGAGTGTACACAAATAAAAGTAGACCCTTTATATTCTCTAATGATGTCTTACACTTATCTGTATGCCTCAACATCTTAAGTATTTTAACCCCAGAGGGTTAATTACCTCACCAAGCTCCTCAAAGTTTATCTCAGAATCAAGAGAATTTTCTGCTCAGTCATCAGTTTAGAGAGTTCCAATGGTTCCACAAAGTTTCTAATATCTTCATCAGTAGACAAATATGTGGAACTGTAAAGATCAAGATCATTCTTTAAAAGCATTATTAATATCAATGGCCGAGGTAAAAATTTCACCTCCAGCAGATTTCACTTAGGGAAGGGTAGAAAAAGACACTCTTTGCTTTATATATCTAGCCAAAAGCTTCCCTGCTTTGTTCCTCGACTCAAAGAATGACTGTTTTGACCTGAACAGCCAAAACTCAACCTTCCATGACAAAATAGTCTTATATCTGTATTTCAATCGGGTCAATTCTCTGAGGCCATCAGACAACATTCAGTGCTTTAGCTCTGATTCGTCACTTTTAATATTTCCTTACAAATTCACGAGTTCACATGCTTTGGATTTTTTAATGAATGAGGGATACTGTATGATCTGGCCCCTAAGAACCGCCTTAATTGCCTCCCAGGTCATGCCCACAAAGGATACTGAGGATCAGTTGGTCTCCATATAAATATTTGTTGAAATTCAGGATTTTGCAACTAAAGTGCCAACTATATGATTTATTTTTACCTTATGTGGCAACATCTCTAAAATCACTAGGGCATGATCTGAGACTAAAATGTTTCCAATTGAGCAATCAACAATAGATTAAATGAGGCACTTAGATATAAAAAATAACCTATTCTAGAATAAATATTATGGACTGATGAAAAGAGTATATAGTCCCTACCAGATGGATTCAAAAATATCTCCAAATATCTGTAAGACCAAGATTTTTACACATTGTGATGTGGGGGGCTTACACAGTTTTGCTTCAAGGACTGCGCTATGATCAAGGACTGAGTCATCAAAATATTAAAGTCTCCTCCCAATATTATATCATGAGGGGTGCCAGCATCTTGCAACATCCCTTCAAGATCTATAAAAAAGCCCTGATCATCAGCATTAGGTGCGTAAATATCAGCAAAAATCAACTTTAGCTGAATATTGCCGTCGGATTGCTCTGGTGTTTCAATACAAATTTTGTGAGACAGAATTACATAACAGAAGAAAATCTATAAAACAAACTCCAGCCAACACAAATAATGTGTAGATTCATCCACGTAACAGTCCCGAAGGTGTGTTCCTCCACAAAACATGCTCCAGCTGTTAGCGTAACCAGCACAAAAAAAAGACAAAGAAAAAAAGGCAGTCAAATGAATGTTCAGTGAGCCAGCACATTCGACTGCTACATGAGTGCAACAACTAACCCAATCACTCCAATGTCCTGCAAGAAATATTCCACAAAACAAACTCCAGCCGCTAGTTGGAACCAGGGCAAAAAGAAACAAATAAGGCACCCAGTTTCTGTGGACGATCGAGTGAATTTTCAGTGAGTCAGGCCCACTCGGCTGCAACGTGAGTACCACAAAATAACTTACTCACTCTACTGACTTTATAAAGGACAATGCTTGCTGGGGACATGTAAATACTTTGTGGTCATCCTTAGCATCTATTCTTAATTTGGCCCAGAACATCAGTGCAAAAGAAGAAGCCTTTATTTTTTTTTGTCACACATTATACATTATTGAACATATATAACCATGATACAGGGCCCCTGGAGTAGATAGGGTCAAGCTCAAGAGCCCAACAGTGGCATTTTGGCAGTGCTGGGGCTTGAACTCAAGACCATCTGGTTAGTAACCTATAGCCTTAACTGCTGAGCCTCCACTGTACTTAAAAGCTTCAGACTTCAGCTTGAGCACACAAGTGTCTTTAAATGTCTCCAGAGCCTGAGGAGTTTGCATTCTTTGACATATTGTCTCCCTAGAACAGTTAAGAATCAGGGTGTATCGAATCTCACCAGTTTCACCAGTAGTGCAAAAAATGACAGGTTCTAAAAATGCCAAATGTAAACATAACATACTATGAGATAGTGTTCTATGGACATAACAGTTATTGAGGTAGCAGACAGTT
Organism: Moxostoma hubbsi; assembly: GCA_032164185.1. Lineage (NCBI taxonomy): Eukaryota > Metazoa > Chordata > Actinopteri > Cypriniformes > Catostomidae > Moxostoma > Moxostoma hubbsi. The sequence goes on along the minus strand of JAVLUX010000007.1, from coordinate 8,709,500 downwards.
ATAAAGTGACAATAATTAAAGTGCAACTCAAACCAGTCTCTGAGTATTGAGGAGTCTGATGGCTTGGGGAAAGAAGCTGTTACACAGACTGGCTGTGAGGGCCCGGATGCTTCGGTACCTCTTGCCAGACGGCAGGAGGGTGAAGAGTTTGTGTGAGGGGTGTGTGGGGTCGTCCACAATGCTGGTGGCTTTGTGGATGCAATCAAGTCAAGTCAAGTGGTTTTTATTGTTGTTTCAACCATATACAGTTAGTACAGTACACAGCACTTCCAAATTAAGGCTGTGACATTTTTCCCAGGTCCATGTCCTTTGCTGAATTCAGGTTATTCCTCAAAAAGCACCAAAGCTTTAGCATGGCTAGCTACCCCGACTACTTTTTTCAATTTTTAATGATAAAGACAATAGAGAGCACAGAAAATGATTGGGGAGAGACAGGGAAAGAGAGATCCCCATATGAAAAAAATATCTCAATTGTTTATTTTTGTGAAAACAATGAGATTAAATGGAGGTGACATGGATGCAAAAGTCTTAAGTCTCCTGCTTCTAAGATGTTTCAACTGAGAAAAGGCCAATGTAATCTCATATGTGTCTCCTCTAGACTTTCAGAATATCTCAACAATGTTTCAAACTTTGCTCAGATATGCCAATATACCAAAGTCTGCGATCAGAATTGTCAATCTGAAGTCAAATGTATCTAATTTATGCTATCCACATTAATTGAATAGATCTTTAATGAGCTTTTGGGATACCACTTTTTTGTTTGCCATGCTGTCTTTTTGCTTTATTGGATTATGCATAACGACTACCTCTATTTGCCTGCCGATTTGGATTGTTTGCTTGTGTTCTAATAAAATTCCAGCACATGGATCCTAACACCGTCTCCATGGCCAGTTCATTACAATTTGTAACCCCAGAAATGTATCTTAGTGTTAAGTGGACAGATATGAAGCATTTATTAAGGAGATGTCAAGATTAGAAACCTGTACATAAAGTTCACTATGGTTTAATGGTCATCAGGCTTTATTATATGATAAATACTGTTAATGAGTTGAAGATCTGTAAAGTGTTTTTGCAGAGGACTTTGCAAGACACCACTTGGAGAAGCACCATTCCTTTGACATCAACATGACATGGAAAGTGACAACACAAGTGAGTCATTACATTAGTTATTATGAACCGTAGTAGAGTAATTAATATAACTCAATGCAGACATAATCCATCTTTTTAATCTCACTATAAAAGTCTGTCTTCACTGCATTTTGAAAATCATGAATTAGGGCAATTTATGTGGTCGATTAAAATAAGTATGAATAAGTGTATTTAACCCTCATGCGACCTTATGGACTTTTTTGTCCTTTATGAACCTATGTGTAACTTTTTTTAATTGACGCACAAGGGTTAAGCATTTTTAACATGCAAGTTAAAATGCTCACTATTTGGAAAGTTTTGAAAGAAAGTCGCTGGGGTTTTAACTAATATATTATCAATGAATCTATGAATCAATAGGCCTAATGTCAGTGAGTTAAGAGCTTGTTCAGTGGGCACAGATTTCTAAATGGAAGGAACTGTCTACAAATCTGTGGATGTAGTAAATTAACCTTTGAGTACAAATTGGAAAATTAATGGCATGGTTTGTATATTTGTGAGTAGCTGTTGCTAAATAGAGGAGATAGTTTATAAATATGTGGGCATGAATTGTTAAAATGAGGGAATGGTTTAGAAATTACAGAACATTTTGTAAACTGAGTGTACACTATAAAAAAAAGCTTTATCAATTAATCTAAAAAAAATGTGCTTCATGTCAAAATATTGTTTTTAATAAACTCAAAAATAATCTCACTAAATCAATCTGACAATTTAGGTGAAACTAACAAAAGTCATTTTTTTGGGTAAAACTAGACTCTTGAGGCAACATCTGTAGGTTACCACATAATATTTTCTAAACTTATAACAATTACTGCCCATAAAGCCAGTGTTATCTGAGTAATATAATAATTATAAAAATGTTTTGTCAGGTTGTAACATCTAAATTAACTAGATTTATTCAAGACAAATACGTTGTTTAATATGACTGAATCAACCTACACTAGGACTACAGTAGGTTACACCAATAAAGGTAATTTTAGGTAATTTTTTATAAAGGTGAGATTAGTAAAAAGTCTACACAGGAAGCAAGGCTTCCCCCAAAATGACAAAGAAATGCTGGAATGATTAGTTAAATATATGTTAAAGTAATCTTTATAAATTACATATGATTCTTTGTGAATTTCAATATTTTAGCAAATCAAAGTGTCATATATCACTAATTTCTATCATGGTATTCTTTGCTTGGTGTTTCTCCCTTATCATCTGTTCCCCCGGACTACACTTCCCATAATTCCCTGCCCTCCCCACTTCCAGCTGTTCCCTATTGTTTTCACCTGTATTTCATTAACTTATTAGTCTTTGTGCATATAAAGCCCTATTGTTTGCCTCAACAAGTTTTGACCTCCTGTTTTTGACATCCTGTATGTTCTCATCCTGGTTGTTTCCTTTGTTCTTGTGTTTCCCCATTGTGGATTTTTCTTTTGTTCTAGTGTTTACCCCATTACATTGCACTTTGTTTATCTTATTAAATACAGCTTCACTGCACTTAGATCCAGCTCTAGTACTTCCTTCCAATATGTTACAGTAAGTAACCCAATCCACTTTTTTCTACATGAATATGTCTATAGAAGACAGGCCCATAGAGCGTTATTTTAGCAGTGCTTCAATGGGAGTCTTGTGATAGGCACAGGTAAAGTGAATAACGTTGATCGTCTCCTAACAAGGCCACAGGTCAAGGTCTAAGTAGACAGGATGGTAAGCGAACAATCAGGTCTCTTAATCAATGTGTTGAATGCAGGAGAAATGGGCAGGAGTACAGACCTGAGCGACTTTGACAAGGACCAAATTGTTATGTCCAGATGACTGGGTCAGAGCATCTCTGAAATGGCAGGGCTTGTGGGGTGCTCCAGGTCAGCTGTGTTGAATACCTACAGACAGTGGTCCGAGGAGGGAAAAACCACAAACATTCGACCAAGGCTCATCGATGCATGAGGGCAAAGTCTATCCCATCTGGTCAGAACCGACAGAAGGTCTACTGTGGCACAAGTCACAGAAAATGTAAATTATGGTTACGAGAGGAATGAGTCACAACACACAGTGCATTGCACCCTGCTGCGTATGGAGTAGCGTAGCCACAGACTGGTCAAAGTGCCCATGATGACTCCTTTCCACCATTGAAAGCACCATCAATGGGTATCCTGAAACTTAGTAGTGGAGACGGTTGCCTGGTCTGATGAGTCCTGTGTGCTGTTTACCTGGGGAATGTAAGGATGGCAACAGCGTTCACTGTTGGAAGAGGTGGAAAGATTGTTGCAGACCCCTTCATGGCAATGGTATTTCCTGATTGCAGTGGCCTCTTTCAGCAGAATAATGCGTCCTGCCACACTGCACACATTGTTCTGGAATGGTTTGAGGAACATGATGAAGAGTTCAATGTGTTGCCCTAGCCTCCAAATTCACCAGATCTCAATCCGATTTAGCATCTATGGGATGTTCTGGACCAACATGTCCAATCCACAGTGGCTCCACCTCGCAACTTACAGGACTTGATGGATCTAGTGCCAATGTCTTGTGCCAGATGCCACAGGACACCTTCAGGGGTTTTATAGAGTCCATGCCTTGGCGGATTGGCATTGTTTTGGCGGCATGCAGAGGACCAACAGCATATTAGGCAGGTGATCATAATGTTTTGGCTCATCGGTGTTTCTGTACCATCGAAATAAAATAAAAAAAGATTGATGTTCATTTGACAAGGCTTTAAGCACATCATTTTGAGTGCTGCCCGGACACTGTGGTTCTTTGGGAGTATATGGAAGTTTCATGAGTGCTATGTGCATTGGATCTGCCTATTATACATTTGGCTTTCTTTCAGTGTTTTTTGTTCCACCTGAAAGTCTGGCTTCTTCTTATAGGATGACAGGTCTAGCCCTCATGAGTGGGATTCATAACAAACAGACCATAAATGAAACTGGAATGAACATGATTGATAGCATATGAAATGTAAAAGCACCTCTGTTGCGCACAGACCATTGGGCCACTCGACGACACGAGATGTTTGCAATCTGACATGACACATTTATTTCACTTTTCAAAATCAGATAATTGCCTACTCTGTTGCAAAAATATCTTAAGAAAAAGTTTTGTTTGCGTTTTAGTTTGAGCAGCTTTTTGGGAGCAGCACTGCAGGTACGAAAAACAATTTCCCCACTTTTGATAAGCACAAGCTGCCATTGTTTAGAAATAGCTTAGTCTGAAAACAATAGCACATTTTTTACAGTGTCTCATCTTGAGTAAAATGTTTTATGCATATATCAAACTTTCCGTGATTTCCGTGTATTCCACTATTGTCTGCTGAAAAGGTTGTGAACAAAAACAAAACTATAAGCGAAGATACAGCAGGGAAAACGGATTTATTGGCACTGTCACCAACTCATATAGTGCTGTAATGTAACGGAATGTTGCAATGCTTTGAACATATTTTTGTTTTTGCATTATTGCAAAAGTCTACTGCTCATAAAACTTTCAGCATTGCGGAGCCCTGATGGACGAGCACTTTCTGTAAAGTGCTGATGTTCTGTTTACTGTCAACTGGCACTGCTCTTCCTGGAAAGAGGCAGAGCAATGATGATGATGGTGTGGGAATGCAGGGGAGAAGGTAAAGGAATATCATATACATGCTTACTCCACCCTACCAATGTCACATTGGAGAGATGGTTGTGGAGGGTGCCGGGATTATAGGACAGATGGTGGAGAGGAGCGAGATTTGGATTAAAGCTGCTGTCTGAATGAAGATGGACATGAGGCTGTGAGCTCAAAACAGGTTAATTCCAATCCCGTCAGCCCTTGCAGCACACACTGGGCTGTACTCCCATCCTTTAATCAGATACAAAGAGAGGAGACAGCATTAAGGGTGAGAAACTTCCAGTACCTCTATTGAGCGTTTGAAAGTGGTGCATGTAAAAACCATCTTAAAAACCTGGTATAAATTCAAAGTCAAATGTTTTAATAAAGCACTTTAAAAACTAGAGAGTTGGCCAAAGTGTGATACATTTAAAAAAAAAAATAAATAAAAAAAAAAAAAAAAACCACACTAACAAGACAAAGCTAATTTACATAAAAAAAGAAAAGGCACATAAAACACAAAGAGATTACATCTATTCAGCACACAAAGACTGTTATGTTTTTACAAAAGCCACAATGAACAACAGTGTATTAAAAAAGGTTCAAACATTTTTATAGAGGTAGAGGAACTTATGGGCACTGGTAAGCCATTTCACAATCTTGGGGGCAGCAACAGAGAAAGTTTGATACCCTTTACACTTGAAATCCTGATACCATGTCTGTTTATTCCCGATGCTAGGTCTGTTTTAGTCCTGATGCATTTTATTCCCATTGCCAGGTATGTTTTAAAAACTGTTTCAGGTTTGCTTTAGTCCCAGATCTGTTTTATTTTTAATGCCAGGTCTGTTTTAGTCCCAATCTCAGACCTGTTGAGTCCTGATGCCAGATCTGTTTAGTCCCATTGCCTGGTCTGTTTATACCTGTTTTTTGGGTGTGTTCACACTTGGCAGGTTTGGTTAAATTAAAACGAACTCTGGTGCGATTGCTCTGTTAGTGCGGTTCATTTGAACAAGTGTGAACGCTGCCATCCGAACCTTGGTGCACACCAAACAAGCAGACCGAGACCCCCTGAATAGTGGGTCTTAGTACGCTTTTAAAGTAACTCTGTTGCGATTTGACTGATATATGAACGCAGCATGGACCAAAGACGTCTAAACGGACCAATAACAGGATGTGATCCTAAAAATCAAGTGATTTGATAACAGAGCGGTAGGATTGGTGTGCGCAAAACAAAATGAGTAGAGGGCAAACATGGAGCAATGAGGAGGTAAAGTTACTTATTAACATTTGTTCCGACGAGCATATTTCCAGTATAATGGAAAAAAAAAAATGCACAAAAATGCTCAAGTGTTCAAAATGTTCAGTGATGGGTTAAGGGAAAGTGGGTTCAACAGGAGTGTGGAACAGTGCCGCATAAAAGTGAAGAAGCTGCGTCAACAGTACATAAAAGTTTGTGATGCTCTGCGTCAAAGTGGCAACTCTGGTGAAGAAAAGGATTAATTTTTATGGTATGAAGATATGGATCAAATTACAACTTCCAACCCTGTAAATGTCATTGAGTCATCTGAAGAGTCCACTGAGACCCCTACAGCAGACAGAGATGAAAACTTGGAACTGAACGACATGGAGAAATCATCTAATGCTGACAATGAAGACTTAGATGAGCATTCAAACCATTTATTGATTGTTGGCTTATCAAACAACATGATTTTATCGAGGACCAAGGCTTAGTAAACCGTATCAGGGTGAGAAATTGGTTACTTAGCAATTAAACAAGATAATATGAGGTGGCAGGTGCACAGAGGCAAAGTAATGCTACACTTCCCTAGATCGATAATCATATTTTTTTTAATATGTTTTTTGCCTGTGTCTCCAAAGTGTGTTTTTTTTTTTTTTTTTACTAAATTGTGCAAGGCAAAATTTCTTCTGGTCAAAGTGTTTATTTTAATTGATTTGTATGATATGAGTTAGGTTTGGTTATCTAGAAATATGTATTAATAGACTGAATGGGATCATAACATCATTTGGATATTCATGTCTTTGCATAAAAATACAACAGTATGACTTTTCTTGTAAGGGGGAGTGGCATCGACTGAGAACAGTGTTGATGACAAGATGCCAGACAACCAAATGAGTGGAGAAAGCATGCAAGAATGGGCCAGCACAAGGGCTCATGCACATAAGAGGAAAGAGAAGTGTGAGAGTCTTGACCTTCATACAACAGAGGAAACTGCTGAAGGAGTTTCAAGAATCTGAGCATAATCTGCAACAAAAGAGAGTGCAGCCTTTGAAAAAAAATGGATGAAAGTGGACCAGGAAGCCAAAGAACGTAGGTTTCAAGCATTCCAATCTCAGCAGCAGGCTACCAACACGGTTTTATGACACTTTGATAAATGCAGTGTGCCAAAATAAACCAATAGGCCCACTGCTGTCCCATCTCCACTCACACCCAGGTAAGTGATACCTACCCCTTCAGTGTCAGTCCCTCAACACACCGTGACACAAGTTCACCTGCAGCCTCGGCAATCCATTTCACTTGCATGTCCTATGCCTCCAACAGGACACCATACACTGAACCATCTGTACACCAGCAGCCCCTATGTGAAGTGTTGCGACCACCACTGCACCATCCGTGGTCCCAAACTGAGGGTGAACAGCCAAGGGCTGACGCTAATGCAGTGCCCTCTTGTCATCTGTGCTACATGACACCAACTCTACCCAACACTTGTTTTAATCTTTAGGCCCTTCTACTAAGATGAGACTTAAGTTTCTAAACTACTCTATTCTGGTTTTAGATAAGGTTGGAGGGTCACCTGTTAGAGAGTGTGACTTTCAGGGAAGTTGTTGAAATGAAGCACTTTTAAAGTTCATTTGAAGAACATACAAATCCACATTTTTCAGTTGTTTTTTGTCTTTTTCTAAGCTACTTGTTCAAAATGTTCAGAATATCTAGTATGTTCAACTGTATAGAAGGGAGACAACAAATATCAGTTTGCAATTACATTTTTTGCATGGAGAGCACATTTTTTTTTCTTCTCTTCTATCTATAGAGTTACCTTAATAATGTTGTGCCGCCAAGACAATGTTTTGAGCCCAGATGCAGTTTATTAACCAACTCAAAAGTTAAATCAAAAGAGGTACAGTTATCCAACAGATCAATAACTCATGAGTAGAATACTTAAAGAAGAGCTGAACACACAAGGTGAGATCCAAACAAGTCTAGACAAAGGCTATGAGACTGTGGTGAGACTTTATAGTGTTCCAGATGATGGCTTGATGGAGAACAGGTGTACTTAATTAGTACTCAGGAGAGTGAGATGGAATTGAGGGAGGAGAGGCTGACGAGGGCATGACAAATAAGACTTCAAATAGTAAACATTTCATTCAGTAGTTAGGTTGTTTCAAAGTTATCAAAGAGGATTATAACAAATTGTCAAAAGCAACACTTCTGAGCAGATTAAAAGCAACACTTGTATGAGTCATTCATTTGGTATCTCTTATCTTTGGCTGTAAATATTTTGTGTAAAACCTACAGTATTGACATATATGTACAGAGTGCATCCCTAGTATCATGGCCATCCTGATTCATTCTGTCATTACCAACATAGTTCAAGGATTTGGTGTTTTCTGAAACCGTAGTTCGAACAAACATTCGCACACAGCATCGCAAAGTTGTGTGGTTGGAGCTACCACTCTTTACCTGTGGTTAGAAGCATAGTTCCTTGTTAGTTTGCTTTGTGGACATCATTTGACTTCACTGCAGCTTCTATATCTGTTATTCCAAATATATCTTTCATTCTGTCAAGAATATGATCACATTTACATGCATAAGAAAAAGACTTGTTTAGGGTTTTGCAGAAACCGCTGTTCTGAAATGTAATATAAACATGAATGCAGCTGTTTAAGGGATTAAAGGATGTTAAGAGAAAGCGCTTTAACACAAACAGATTCTGTTGGAGAACACGGCTTCTGTGTCCATGTTAATGCACAAATGGCGTTTCTGGCTGTGTCCCAAATAGGATGAATCAGCCTCCGAAGTGAGAACAATCATAATAGATTCTAGCTGAATTTTCATTAAAAATGGCTTAAAAGTGAATTCCAAATGACTGCTCTCTCAGTGGATGGGAAAGACAGGGTATAGGGCATAGGGTGATCTCCTCAATGGCTGGTCTGTTTTACTCCTAATGCCAGGTCATTTTAGGCCCAATGCCTGGTCTGTTTAGTCCTAATTCCAGGTCTGTTTTACTCCTGATGCCAGGTCAGTTTATTCCCAATGCCAGGCTGTACAGTCCCAATGCCAAGTGTTTTAGTTCTCTTCTTACTGCCTGATCAAATTTTCAATCCAAAGAAACTGATGTGTCAGAGTCTCAGGGAGTGTGCACAGCAGATGTGTTCATGATCTCTGAACCGCACCACATGTAAAGGTTGTTGGGCAGATGAGTTCCAGTCGTGAGTCTGATGACTGGGTTTTGTACAGTATGGCATATGGCATAATGTGATCAGTATCCTTGGAAGGATCTCACAGAGGTTTGCTGTTAACACCACATGCTAATGAAGCATATTTGTAGTGTATTTAAGTGTTTTTTTAATGTCAGAATCAGAATCAGCTTTATTGCCAAGTATGCTTACACATACAAGGAATTTGTCTTGGTGACAGGAGCTTCCAGTGCACAACAATACAAACAATAACAAAAACAGCAGCAAGACATAGGTAATTAAAAACAAAAAAGACTAAAAATAAATAATTATACATATACGTACATACACTCACCATCATACATACCCACATACACACACGTAGTGCAAATATGGTTAGAAATTATAGAATTTTTTTATTATAGTAATCTAATATTTAATACGATAATAAGAACAACAATAGCATCTTAGTGAAACTGTTATAAATGAATACAACAGAATAGCATGATATTCAGCCCATTATTAAAACAACATGATTAGTATCATGATACTTCTCTGTATTATTATAATTAAGCTGGTAGTGTAAGATATTTTTTGGTATTGTGACAACCCTGGTCGACTGACTGCAAGAGGAATTACTGAATTTCAATAAAAAAATGTAACAGTCATACAACAGAAGAATTGTATTTCTATCAGGAAGACTCGCAGACTTGAGTGAAATTTTAAGATTACATATATTTGATGAGTATAAAGACAGAAATCTAATGTCTCTCTTTGGCATAAGCCCCGCCTGGCAGTCCAAAGGATTTGTTTGTACAAGGAACATATTCTCTTTTATTCTGCCGGAGATGGAACCCAACCGGTGGAGGTTGCTGTGTTAGTGCACTGAAACAGCAATGTGATAGATTGTGAGCAGATTTATAAAGCAATGGCTTACATGTGATTGGCTAGGGGCTAGTCTTCCTGATAGAACTACGCTGTGCTTACATTACTCCAACATACATTTTGTGATGTATGACAACAAACTATAATACTTCAGATTCTTTGACCCCTACATGATTCAAATGCTCTTGATTGTCTATAAAGTTGTTCAAATATGAAATGGTCAATGCTTTAGATATTGATAAAACCACACCTTTCGTGCAAATACATACAAATACTGATTAGATTATGTTGGATTTGTAAAGAATAAATAGATTTTCCTTAACTGATTACACATATATCTAAGTTCAATACTATAAAAATATTTAACATCTATCACAACAGGTTTTCATTTTGCAATACAGCACCACAAAATGCCCACCACATTGTTTTCTGATAACTTTATAATAATAATAATAATAATAATAATAATAATCTTGTGTGCAGTGCTGACCTTACCTAAGGTAAGCGTAGGGCACCACAACCACCAGGGGGCCCCTTATAATGGGTTTAGTGTAGTCAAGTGTAAAAAATCTGCTTAGGGCCTCAGAGATGCTAGGGCTGCCCCTGGTAGTGTATTTGATTACATGTTGGAAATTCACATTGAAAAATTAAAAGTATTATTAAAACCTACACTTACAGTTAAAAAAGTCTGAATGGTACACGACCCCGGTGAGTGAGAATAAAAAAGATTATTTTATTGTTATTGGCCAGTTATTATTGCTTTAACAATGAGGTGAATTTATCCACAGAGCTCCAAAATATTGCCACTAATTACTCATTAACCTTGTGGACCCACATCAATGGATTCATTTCCAGCTAGCTGACCCTTACACCCACTGTCTAAACCTGCTCATGATCTCACAGCCGCTAATATCATCATTCAAAGCAATCAACACAAACAAGTTACTCTGACAAAAATAAAAAAGCTTAAAGAGAGAATCACAAATGAGAAATAATAGGAAAATAAATCTGATCCATGGTATGTAAACTAGAATCAACCATTGTAGATGCATGGATTTAGGCCTACTTTCATTTTTGAAAATGGATTCAAGCGTTTGAATGTGGATAGCCTATTTAGACAAATATAAATAAATGAATTATCTTATCTGTGTATAGCTGTATCCATTTAATATCTCTGTAATTGTGTTACGTGTTATGACTTAAAAAATGCACACTGGCAAATGCTATGAATATTAAAAAAAATCTAACTTGAGTACTCTTTAAAAGAGCCAAACTCTGACCCCTTTAAGTGGACCAAAAATTGACAAATGAAAAAGGACCCAGCTGTCTTTGCGTTCACACTGTCCATGGCCACGGCTCAGATCTCTTTTTGTTCCACTTCAACTGTTAAAGGGTCTCAGTCCATTTTGTATTTACACTGTTGCTTTTGAGGAACCCAGTGCATTTAAAAAAAAAAAAATTCAAGTTTAAAGGAATGAGAAAGCGGGAGATGGCGATTCAAACTCAGGGATGTCACTTTTATTGACAAAATATTACGTTTGCTTCAATGCGCAACGATATAACTTCATACAACTTAAATCTTCAAAAAGGCATTGGCCAACATATACACAAACAGCTTGTCTGCTGGGCTCTCTCTGTCCCACACTCTGAGGACTGGCCCTTTTATTTCCCCCGTCTCTCCCTGTGAACACAGGAACAAGCAATTACCAGCAATTCATCTCAGGTGAGAACCCTTCCACTTACTCACTTTCCAGATGAATGCTCATATCATGTCCATACCTCTACAGTTATAATTATTATTGTTATGGCTATATATATAACATTAGAGTACAATTAGCTGTACATAATTACTTGTGAGATTAATTAAAAATGTTTTAATGCCCTCAAAAAGAATAAGAAGCGTGTGTACAGGTGTCTATGCTGATTTAAAAAAATAAAAATAAATTTTAGCATGAGCATAAATAAAACATACATGTATGTATTACATAGTATTTACAGGCAAAAAATCTTACATGCAAGATTTGTCATAAGAATAAAAAAACACAAGACTTCATTTTGAATCTATCGACATTCTCGGGTTACATCCATTCATAGAATACAATATTAACATATTCCTGTCGTCATTTTGTAACTTTCATGCTGCATTCCAATGTTCATTTGCACAGATTATTGAAGGAACACCTTGGAGTTTGTTTTGTGTGAAGTTTACAATATTTACAATATGCTTCTCATCTTCATAGAAAGAGAACAAGCAGCTTGTCTTATCTCGTCTCTCCTCGGAATGTTATCATTATCCGTGTACCTGTCAGGGCCAAACATGTTTGGCATTACACAAATGGGAACTTCAAGTGAGCCTTGTGTTCACAATTCACGTTATTAGCAAACCAAATCACAGGCTGAAAGCGAACTGTACTCAGACCACCTCCCAAGATGGTCTCGGTTTGGTTCACTTTAAAGGGGTCTGTGATCGCCTGGAGGATTCACATGTGTTAAAAATCATGCAAACCATGCTCAGACACCTGAAACGTGCTACCTCATGCACCCTATTCTTGAGTTACAGTAGCATATAGCCATGAAAGAATCACAGATGCCTCACACACACACATACAGTATATATATATATATTATAGGTAAACTCTGTTTAGTGTGCAATAGAAAATACATTTGAAAATAAAACATGCATTTAACTTTTTTTATTGGAAAAAAAAAGCCTTCATCACATTACATTTTAATGAGTTATATAGATTTTTGCCCTTTAATATTAAACAATCCCTTGTTTTATTCAACCTGGAAACATTTTAAATGTTAAAGGGTTGAAAGTTTGTTTTTCTAGCATTTTCATAATTTAAAAAGAATAAAATAAATTATAAAGCAATATGACACGAGCAATAGTGCTGTTTGTCCAGATATCAGCACATCAGGTTGAGAGACGCAGGTAATCACAGCCATACTGATTGATGGAAAGTACAACCCCAATTCCCAAAAAGGGGCACTATGAAAAATCCTAATAAAAACAAAAACCTGTGAATTAATTTACAAACACTGGTTTTTGGACCTGATGCTAATAACAGCTTGGATGGCCCTTGTCCTCTTTGGCCCGGATAACACAACAGCTTTGTTTTTCAAAAACTTTTTGAAATGTGGACTCTTCAGACCAAAAAAACACACAGTTCCACTGGTCTTTTAAGATGAGACCGAGCCCAGAGAAGTCGGCAGCGCTTTTGGACAGTGTTGATGTATGGCTTCTGCTTTGCACAGTAAAGTGATAACCTGCATCTGTGAATGCAGCAGCGAGTGGTGTTGACTAACAAAGATTTACTAAAGTTGTCCCAAGCCCTCTGAAGTGGTTTTCGTCTTGCCCTTTATGCCCCGAGATTTGACCATATTCCTTGAATTTGTAACTATATTGTGCAATTTAGAGGTGGGAATGTCCAAAATCCTTCCAGTTTGTCTTTGGGAACATTGTTGTCAAAGTGCTGGATTATTTGCTGAAGCATCTGTTGGCAAATTGACAAATCTCGAATGATCCTTGCTCTTGAAGGACTAGGCTGTTTTGGAGGCTCCTTATGACATTCACATTGCCTTGTTATTTCAACTCATCAAATTGTTATTAGTCTTAAATTGCCTCTGTCTCAACTTTTTTGGAGCGAGTTGCAATCCTCTGATTTGAAATTACTGTACAATAAAAAATAAATAAAATGAAATTCTTAAGGTAAAACATCATATAATGTGCAGTTGTAGTGCTTTCAATATAGCAAAGGGTGAATATAATTTACAAATGAACCCTTTTTGTTTTATTAGAATTTTTCTTACTGTACAACCTCAACGGAATTGGGATTGTACAGCACAACTCCGATATTGCTTTTATACAACAGTTCAACAAACAAGTAAAAAGTTGTTGGGGAAATAATTTCTTATGCCACATGATTCAGGATTGGAGAAACAAGGATGCGCGCGTGTGTGTGTGTGTGTGTATGAGAGAGAGAGAGAGAGAGAGAGAATGAGAGAGAAAGTGTGTGTGTGTGTGTGTGTGTGTGTGATTACCTCCATCTGTTCCAGATGACTTCAAAGAAACTTGCACTCTGACTCACACATGTCGGTCTTTTGCTGCCACCTGCTGGCTTAAATATTTAATGTCACAGGGATGAATGAAAATTCACACTAATCTAGCTGCTCTTACACATTTGCACTGGTATTACGCATTTGGAATGACGAACACAAGCGGAGTGATTTAAACAGTAAAGTGTCCCATTGTGAGAGCTATAAGCACTCTTGAAACTTTTTTCTAGGGCAAATAGATTTCCTAAATTTGACGTCCACATATGTTGACAGCAGAACTAAATTGTGAAATTTTAAATAATACCAAGCTATAGAAAGTAAGATTATTTTTTATCAAATTGTTTATTATGTTTCCAGGAGTGTTGTTATTTTTGAGATGTTACAGATATTACAACAGAAATTAGCATAATTAATTCTGTTTCAAAATAGCATCATCCAATCACTGCCAACTATGTTAAAATAAAATGATACATTATAAATTCTGAATCTATGTACTGATTAGCATTGTCCCATGTCTGCCAAACATGTTGAGTGGTCCAAACATCATCTGCAGCCTGAAACTGAACTTTTAATAGGAAGTTTCGATTGAATGTTAGCTGCATAGAAATAATAATAAGGATTATTGTGGAATAAATTTAGGATTTCTAAGGAAAAAGTGAGCTAGAGTACACATAAGTGTACATTGTGTTTAGCAGTGTGGTGTTTCACGATTAATATCTAAATTTTTAAAAATGGCATATCGGATGAAACTAGAGACTCTAATCTTTTGACTTAAACAGGTTTCAATGTAAAACTTAACGAGGTTTCTCACCTGATGTATTTTGTTGGGGTTTCTCCCAAAGACAGACTCTGTTATGTGTTGCGTACAGCGAATCCAAAATATATATATCCCATGCATGTGAGCGTGGGGTCGCAAAAGGTTATGTTTATTAAAAGTAATAAAATAAGATAGCAATTTAAATTATAGAAGTGCATAAGTACATCAATTCCTGTGAACATTTGTTTTTTTAAATGTTCAGCAGTAACTTTTTCAAAGGAAAAATAGATAAATAAATAAATAAATAAAGTGTGTAATTTTTTTTTTCTTTAAATGCTCTGTGAAAAATATTGCACCATTTCCCGAGAATGTTCCATGCCTTGCCAAACACTAAATTCCATATTTAATATTCAACACTCATTCTATATTGCACCAATGAGACAGGAGAGGCCATCTCAGACTCTATACACAGCTCTACAAAACACTCTGAATATATTTTCAAGTTATAAGTAATTATGTTTTAATGGCTGGTACAGTATCGCCACACAGGCTGCATGTTCTGTTGAGGTGCATTGCAAGCTAAACTTGAGTTCCATCATCAGTGTTCTGTTAAAGCATTGAAACATTAGTTAGGGTAAGGGATTAGCTGTAGGGCTATGCATATGGGCAACTTTACAGGATCAAACTTGAATGTGAACACACATTATTTTCACTCTCTCTACACACAACTCACCAGCATCATGTTGCTTGAGAATGTAATTGCTGCTATATTTTTGGTATGTAGGAACATGTAGTTTACACCACAGTGTATGGTGCAGTGGGCTCATAACTGCCTGTGCACGTTGATGATGATGTGCCCACTTCAGTAGCAGCCTATCAGAACGCTGCTTTATCACCTACAGCACCATAAAGATGAGAAAGAGGGGGAATGCAGCAAAAAGGGCCACATAAACATGCAATCTGGTAACATACTCATTCCAGCATCCAACATCCAAGCAGGAAAGCCCACTCCAGCAGCACTGAAATGGAAGAGAAGAAAGTGAATTTAATGCTCCCCCAGGATACTGCTGCTGTGTAGATGGAAATACCCTACAGTAGTAATTTCATTTTCACATGTGAAACAGACATGATTTTATTACATGCTACATGTGCCTTCCTAGACTCTCTGACACATTAATCACATTAAATCTGCACATTGCACAGATCTCAGTAGTCAGATGTGAAAATAATTCCATGTTCTGTTGCTATGGACAATCAGCCGTTTTGAAATCGGAATAAGCGTGAGCTTCCATTTCATGGCAAATTTATATAAGCAAAGCATGCCAATGTACAATGGTGTAAATTTGGAAGAAAATTCTGTCATTTAATCTCTGTAAATTATGTAGTTGCAGAATAATCAAATATTAGTGTTAATCTAATAGCTCCTCATTGTATTCGAGTTTGATATAATTGTGATTAAGCAAACTGTGCTTTAAAATGCCAGTCATAAAATAGTTTTAAAGGGTGTTTTCCTTTGAGATTTTTCCCTTCTCTCAGACTGTGAGACTGCAGTGGGGAATGTATCAAGGAGAGTTTAGCTGCAAGGAGAAAGAGCACATCCGTTAATTAGGTTCCGCTCCCGAGAGTGGCAGCACACTAATCTGCTCTAATTGCTTTCCAGTTATAGTTTCACTGGCCATGCACTTGCTGTCTATAGTGTCGGAGTCTCATAACGAGTCAGTTTGAATGAATGAATTGAGCATATACACTGATGTGCAAAAACATTATTACCACCTGCCTAATATGCTGCTGTTATATGACTAATAAGCAGTGCCAAAACAGCACTGACCCACCAAGGCATGGACCCAACAAGACCCCTGAAGGTGTCCTGTGGCATCTGGCACCAAGACATTAGCAGAAGCTCCTTCAAGTCCTTTAAGTTGAAAAGTGGAGCTGCCGTGGATCAGACTTGTTGGTCCAGCACATCCCACAGATGCTCAATTGGATTGAGATCTGGGGAATTTGAAGGCCAGGACAACAACTTGAACTCTTCATCATGTTCCTAAAACCATTCCAGAACAATGTGTGCAGTGTGGCAGGGCACTTTATCCTACAGAATGAGGCCACTACCATCAGGGAATACTATTGCCATGAAGGGGTGTACTTGCATTTACATTTTACATTTATGCATTTGGCAGACACTTTTATCCAAAGCGACTTACAGTGCACTTATTACAGGGACAATCCCCCTTAGAGCAACCTGGAGTTAAGTGCCTTGCTCAAGGACACAATGGTGGTGGCTGTGGGGATCAAACCAGCTGATTACCAGTTATGTGTTTTAGACCACTACGCCATCACCACTCCATACTTGGTCTGCAATGATGTTTAGGTAGGTGGCAATTGACATCAATATGAATGGCCTGAGTGACCACTGCATCACACTCCCTCTACCGGCTTGTCATCTTCCACAGTGCATCCTGGTGCCATCACTTCCCCAGGTAAACGTCTTTTACATCCCCATGTGATGTAAAAGACTATGGGACTCATTGGATCAGGTGACCTTCTTCCACTGCTCCAAGGTCCAGTTCCAATGCTGGTCTGCTCATTGTAGGCACTTTCAACAGTAGCAGGGTGGTCACCATGGGCACTCTGACCGGTCTGTGGCTATGCATCCCCATAAGCAGTAGGGTGCGAAGCACTGTGTTGTGACACATTCATCCCATGACCATTGTTAAAATTTCTCTGTGACTTGTGCCACAGTAGACTTTCTGTTGGTTTGGACCAGAAGGGATAGCCTACGTTGCATCGGTAGGTACTCATCACTGCTGACCGGGAGAACCCCACAAGCCTTGCCATTTCAGAGATGCTCTGACCCAGTCATCTGACTACAAGGGCATAGATTGTACTAGACTGTACTGAATCTACACCACTGTCTGGCCATAACAATTTGGCCCTTGTCAAAGACGCTTAGGCCTTTTCTCCTACCCATTTCTCCTGCATTCAATGCATTGACTACTAGAACTTATTGTGGGCATACCATATAATCTACCCAGACCTTGGCGGAGTTCAGAATGTCATACTACTCATACTACTCTTAACAGTTCTGCAATATGTGTCTATGGCAGAAATAGTATGAGTAGTATGCAAATCCAACTCAGCCCTTGTCATGTGGCCTTGTCAGGAGATGAGCAATGTTATTTGCTCCACCTGTGAGTGGTCATAATGTTTTGACTCTTCAGTGTATGTAATATCTTCTGGGCTGAATTTGTGATATAGAATCTGCTTGCAAGTTCTGCTCAGTTGCAACAGGACTTCTTCAGTCTTGTGGGTTTTAATAGGGATTTTGATTTAACACACTAATTCAGTGTGATTAGTTGTATAAAAAAAGCACATAAAAGAGTAACATAATTAATCAAGTCCCCGGACCATATTAAGGGAGTTCAAGCTTGAAATACCACCTTCTGTGTTTGTGAATTGGGGGCAGTCAGTGCAACTCCATTTGCACAGGCAATAAACTGTACAGTTACTAGGGTGTTCTGGCTTGTTGCTAGATTGTTCTAAGAATTGTTCTAATTAATTACTGTAATCTATTTTCTTTTAGTACAAAAGTTACAAAAGCTGTGTTATACTTTACAACATAAAATTATTTTAATCAGATTGTAGATAATGACTTTCAATTAAAATAATTACTTTAAAGCACATTACTTGGGATACACATATATCTAAAATAATATTATTTCTGTAGATACATTTAAAACATGAATTATGTTTATAATTTAAGGGAGAAACATGTGGTGCTGAGTGAAGGAGTTGCATCCGACAATGAACAAGTGTGAAATACAAGTATTATTTTAAATCTGTTTAGCGGAAAAAAAAACTTCTGTGCAATGTGTTTTAGAAAGTATCTTAAAAGTAATTAGATACATGGCAACTTTTTTGATTAATTAATCAGTAAAACTAGTAATTTGATTATCAATCTTGGATAGATAGATAGATAGATAGATAGATAGATAGATAGATAGATAGATAGATAGATAGATAGATAGATAGATAGATAGATAGACAGACAGATAGACAGACAGACAGATAGACAGACAGACCGATAAAAGAGAGGCAGTTCAGTAAAATAAATATGATCCCCTGACACAGTTGTCAGCATAGCACTCATAGTGATTTAATGTTTCAATAATGTAAATTCAAGCTGACAGAAACTTCATTGGTCTCCAATGAAGAAGCCAACACAACTGAAACCAAACACACACACTCAAAAATGTTCTCTTGAAAACAGTAGAACGTTCAAGCTCTGCCTCAAGCCAGCATGCAAATCTTTAATGGGATGCAACTCTGTTAACTGACAAAAGTCTTCATATTTATAGATGTCTATGCATACTGATACATGCAAATGCAACTGAGGCATGCCTGTTATAATGGCTCTATAAATAAGAATACATGCTTGGGTGGATGTTATCACCTGGAAGGCAGCACAGGGAGGGGTAAGAATAATTAAGATGCATTATTCATAATAGATTGTCTCATTAGCTGCTCTCTTATCAAGCTGTCATGCTCCATTACATTTACATTGGAGTTCTGAGTGTTTGAGTGGTTGTGTTTGATTTCACAGCACTATGCAAGTCAAACATGCTTACAACTTTAAAAGCCACACATGAATATCTATTTGATATATCTGACTGCATTAATAATGCAGAAATGTGCAAAACCCTCAAATCATGATGGAGGCCCCAGGAAAAAATAAAATTAGTACATATGATTGGACTGATCTGTGGATCAACCATATAAAAAATGTATGAAAAGAGCTATTCATATATTAAACATTCAGATCCCAAATTCCTGCCCAACAAAAGCTGCAGTTTTCACATCCTCCTGTTTCACTTTCTAGGCCATTTCTAGTCATTTTCTAGAGTGCTCTGGGTGATTGTTAGGCCATTGCTATTGTGTTTTGGGTGGTTGTTAGGACACTGCTAGGTGGTTGCTAGTTTGTTCTAGGTGATTGCTACGTTGTTATATGTAGGTTATCACAACACTGAGTTTGTTGGGGCTAGGACATTGCTAGGTGGTTTCAATTTCTTCATCTAAAAAATCTATATTTATCGGGACAAATACATTTTTGATATCGATGATAGACTTTAGGGTAATTTTCAATATTTAGCCTATGTTCTACATCTAGACGTTCGGATCAGGTACATGTCGCTAAAAATACAAACAGTTTGGCAGAGTTATACACACAACTAACCAACTGAAACACATTCATGAAATCAGCCAGTTAGGAAGAATTAGCTGGCAGCCCTGCTGCCATGGAAACCGGCAATGAGGCTCTAGCTAGCAGCTAGCTATCCGGCTAATTTTATTTGACCTAATATTACCCGTACCTAACAAAACAACACTGACAATGCATACAATAACTATCGACTGAATACAACAACAACTCCAACATCAACACCATTGCTGTTAATTTATGTACAATTTAGTTAAAAAAAATATTCATGGTCCATAGTGCTGTCAAAGACAAGAAAGTGTTTCTTCTTATTGTGATGTTTATTTGGTGGTTGGAAATCCAGCTTTTGGTGCATTACCGCCACCTACTTTGCTGGAGTGTGGAGCGTCACAAGAAAGTCTTTCTGTGGAGTCAAAGGTCAGATGAAGATGATGAAATTGGTGGAATTTCATTGAAAAAAGGTCACACACACACACACACACACACACACACACACACACACACACACCTTATGTAGGATTAAATACTAAATTGAGTATACTTTAAAATTATCTTACCCTCTGGAGTTGACTTGTAAATTAACATGTTATGTTTAATTGATTCTTGAGGTGCAACAAACCCCTTAATGGTGTAAAATGTATATCGGGATAAATATCGATATTGAATACATTTTTTGTGGCCATATCTCCCAGCCCTAGTTGCTAGTCTGTTGCTCTGGAGCGCATTTCCCATACAATGACGTAACTCATTGCGTCCCATAGCCACCATAGTACGATACATCATTTTAGAAATTAACTCGCTAGTCATGACTGTTTCCGAAAACCAAAGTAACTTTGTTGCACATCCATCATTTTTACCATGTTGGTTGAGCTATAGTTAAAGGGTTACTTCAGGATTTAGCATTAAGCTTTGTATCAGTAGAAAACCAGTAGTATTTTCTAATTACCGAGCTCCCCCCCCCCCCCCCTCATATCCCCCTGAGACGAGAGATTTATTTATTTTTAGTCTGGAAAAAATCCTCCAATGATGCAAAAATCGTCATTTTGCGTCATCGGAGGATTTTTGGTCCAGAGGCTTAAAACTACAGCCAGTATTCCGCATGTTTTCACCACGCCCATATGGGGCGGGATCTCACTCACAGAATGTGAAGATAGTGTCAGCCATCTTTCTGTAGAAGCTAAGAAAACAGGCTCTTGCTCTGTGTAGAAAGTTTGTATACAAGTAGGCTAATCACGATGGCGGAAGGTAGTTTGAAGTTGAAATGGCAGAAGGGGATTTCGAAGATCTGTTGCGAGAATCTGATGCTCGCGCTACCTGTCCGAGCCGCAATACAGCGATGAACAGAGGCTGGAGCAGCTGCTGTAGCAGGGGAGCAAAACCTGCTTGGCAGGCAGGAGGAAGAGAGTGTTAAATTATATTCAGACTCGAGTTGGGGCGGACTGGTGGTGTCAGTGCTCTCGCTGTGCGCCTATGGAAACAGATAGAGAGTCCTATTGCTGTCGCGAATTTCAGCGATACTGGACGAGATCGCTGAATCCGCTGATGAAACTGCACCGATAACATGAACATGTATAACTGAGCACCCAAGTTTTGTATCACACATGGACAGGGGAGTCCTGGAAACTTATTTTAGGATCCCGAAGATAAATTGGAAACGCCAGCCAAAGCCCGCAGGGACAAACGGACGGCTTAGTGTAAAGTGAGTATTTTGTTTGTTTTTCTTTTTTGTTACTAAGACGTCATGTACAGAGTTTGGACACCCGGAATTATAATGTTCTTCCCGCGTAGTCAGTCAATTTATTAACTAACACGATTTATAGAGTCACGATGTAGCATAGTTGTATCATATTTTCAGATACTGCCGCCTGTAACCGGTAGGCGTGGTTTGGGAGTGGCCTCGTAAGGGCAGCAAAACAAGTGCATTCTGGGAGTTGTTGTCTTTCAGCCACACGTGTAAAAAATTAATTTTCTGCCTTTTCTCTGTCTAGAATGCTTCAAATTCAAAAATAATTTCACATTTATACTATATAAATGACCAATTTTAAATACACATTCATCTTCCCAGAGGTGAAGTATCCCTTTAATGACGTTACTAAGGGGGTGGAGCAATAATTTCAGCAAATTTTTAATTATAAGTGAAGTCGTTTTTATTTGTATAGTGCTTTTCAAAACACATATAGTTTCAAAGCTGCTTAACAGAAAATCATGCGTTAACAAAAAATGTAACTAATATCTATAAAGTCTTAGAGTGAATATTGTGTAGTTTGATTAAATATGATTTTAAATTGTGTATAAAACTGTAATAATTAAATAATAATTGTATTTAGAACCCCAGTGAGCAAGCTGAATGTGACTGTGGCAAGGAACACAAAACTCCATGTGTTGGTTAATGGAGAAAAATAACCTTGGGAGAAACCAGACTCACTGTGGGGGCCAGTTCCCCTCTGGCTAGCCAGCATGAATTTAATTCCAATATTAGTTATTCATGTGCATTGTAGTTCACGGTTTAAGATTAGTAAACTAAATAAGTGTTAAGGTCCAGTGTTTAAAGAAAAAAAGATGAACTGTAAGATTAATAATTAATGTCTTTGAGTCATCCTGGATTAAATGCAGAAGTTCACATAGATGCATTGTCCTTTGTTAGTTGGCTGATGAAGGCTTTTGTTGGCAGTTATATGATAGTCTATGTATTCCATTTCAAGAGTGTAGTCCAGACAAAGACATAGGTGATGCAGGCAGAGATCTATGAGGTGCATCGCATTTCAACCGGCAGGTCATATCGGTGAGGTGTGGTGGGGTCCATCCTAAATCCAAGTTTCAGGCAGTGGCATATGAAATATCATATGTCTTACAGTTGGAGTTGGCATCAGTTCATCCTCTGAAGTCCATCGTAAAAGACTGAAGTGATGTCTGGCTAGCACCAGCTGCATTTAGTCATCATCACTCAGAGACACATAGCGGTGGAGTCCTGAGGTTGAGACATGGAAACAAATAGAATAATGTTAGCGTAGGTGTCATTCAATTTTATAGAGTTATAGATCATGATAGATGTTTCTAAATACTGCAGACCTAACTAAAGCAGCCTATTTGTGGGTTGAAGAATAAATTAGGTATATGCCTGGCTAAATTGATGAGTCTTTAGATGAGTGTGTCTGTGTCCCGAACAGTGTTAGGGAAACGATTCCATGGTTTAGGAGCCAAATAGGAAAACGATCTACCTCCTTTTGTGGATTTTGATATTCTAGGAACTAATAACAAGCTAGAATATTGTGAATTTGGAATGCCCAATTCCCAATGTGCTCTAGATTGCAGC
Organism: Moxostoma hubbsi; assembly: GCA_032164185.1. NCBI lineage: Eukaryota > Metazoa > Chordata > Actinopteri > Cypriniformes > Catostomidae > Moxostoma > Moxostoma hubbsi. The sequence goes on along the minus strand of JAVLUX010000007.1, from coordinate 8,686,151 downwards.
AAACAAGAGATTAGGTAATGATCTGAGATGCCATCGCTCTGCGGTACAACTTTCTATTGTATCATCTTCAACATATGACAGAATTCAATCTAGCGCATGATTATGGCAATGAGTTGGTCCTGTCACATTTTGTCTGACACCAAGAGAGTTGAGAATATAGATAAATGCAAATCCCAATGTGCTATTTTCATTATCTATGTGAATGTTGAAGTTACCAACAATTAAAGCTCAATCTACATGAACTAAAAGATCTGATAGAAAATGTGCAAATTCACCAAGGAATTCTGAGTATGGTCCAGGTGATCTATACACTGTAGCAACTGCAAAAGCAGATATTTTTCATTTATATCTGACGTGTCACATTAAGCATTATTAGTTCAAATTACTTAACCTTTTATCCTGTCCTCTGAGTAACACCAAAAACTTAACTGTAAATTGTAGCAAAACCTCCTTCTCGACCCTTCAGGTGAGGCTTGTGTTTATTATAATAACCTGGGGGAATAGATTCATTAAACTAATATATTCATCTGGTTTAAGCCAGGTTTCAGTCAAACAGGGTGCATCCAAACTATGATCTGTAATAATTTAATTTACAATTAGTGTTTTGATAGAAAGAAATCTAATGATTAGTAGCCCTATGGATGAGGAGGATGTAGGTTATTACACAATTGATTGGTGCTAGAATGTTCCAGGCAGTTGCTAGAATGCTCTAGTTGGTGGCTAGGGCATTGCTATGGTGTTTTGGGTGGTTACTCAATATTCTTGGTGGCTGCTAGGTGGTTGCTAAGTTGTTCTGTTTTCTTGCATTATTCAAGGTCTGAAAAAACAGCATATTTGTTGTTATTTTGACCAGTTGTCATTTTATTCAAACAAATGACAATATTTTTATTTAGAATTTGGGAGAAATGTTGTCAGTTTTTTTTTTAATAAAACAAAAATGTTAATTTTACTCAAACACATACCTATAAATAGTAAATCCAGATTTTTTTTTTCCAGAGCTGTAATTAAATACTTTAAATACATAGAAAAATGCTGAGGCAATTAGTATGTTCTTTCCTCCTCAATACAGGTATTTACACTTGCATACATATGCGAGGTATTAATTTACCAGCTTGATTATGTCAATGTTTTGGGGTGAAAATTTTAGTAAATCTATGCATCTGATTTTATCTATGCGTCTCTTCTTATTACTGTGATCTCTTAAAAGATGTAGCCATTGTGTAATTGAAATTTGGTCTTAATTTTTCCAATGGAGCAATTTAGTTTTCTTGGCGATAGCTAGAGACAGAAGGAGGTTAGGGTTTGGCAGATGTTCACATATTATATTTTCAAATCCTAAGGCCTTGGTTAAAAAGCTGCAATTGTCTCTCTTTTACTTGTATTTCTTTCTCTTCACCTCTCACTCCCATTCCCTCTTTTCTCTTTGTCTTTTTATGTGGTGCTGATTAAATAAATCCTTGGAAATCCACATTGTTCAACAGCTTTGTTCTACAATTGCATAATTGTCAGGCAGCACGACAGTCATTTCTGGCAGCGATCAGACAGAATGATACACGGCTCGACAATGACTCGAGTGCAATGTGAAGAAAAAATCTGCATCTTAAACATGAGGTTTGAACATTAAGACATGAATTCAAGACAGTTTTATGGGGTCTGGTCTGAAAGCTGTCTGACAGTGTGTGCACTTGTCTTAACCATCATACAGGGAAAAGAACATTTTCCAACAGAGGATTTTTTTTTTGGCAAAAGAGAGCTTACAGTAACATTGCATTGTGTACCAGACACGCAAAGACAGATTGAAAACCAATTGAAATGACCATGCAGACAATATCCTCAGAAAATGCAATTTTCATGTTTAAATGAAAGCCGGCAGTCAAGATGTTTAGTCTAAACTTGCTTTTCAGAGCAGATTTATTAGATAACAACATTTACAATACTGGCATACTAAGAAAAGAAAAGAAAAGAAAAGAAAAGAAAAATTATAGAATGAAGAAGACAAACAAACCAGGCAGTACTCACCAACTAAAATGTGTCATACACAAAAGTTTTTTTTAAGTTTCCCAATTCACATCTAACCTGAAGGTCTACTTTGCAGCAGAATGGAAGAATTGCTTTTCCCCTCTCCAGTTTACAGTGTTTTTCCTTATTGTGACTTTTTCCAGCTCTTTCAATATCCTCAAATAATCTCCCCTACACTGGCCACTAGTGAAAATCATTCATAATTGTGGCAATTGCCATAATTCTCACAGACATCCTTAATCACGCTCATCGGATGGAAATCATGTAGTTTCTCAGCAATATTGCAAAATATTTCTCACAATGAAAATGGCAACAGTTATTAATCACCAGGAACTCTCTGCCTAGAAGGTTGAGGCACTCAGTTATAGATCTCCACTTTATTAAAAAAGAGCTGAAATCTAACAAATTGCTTCTACCAGCACCTGCAAAGTTAGAGAATAGAAAATTGAGAAAGGAGAGAAAGTGAAAGCAGCAAAGAAAAAAGTTTACCTGAATTGTGTGTTGGAAAAAAATCCAAGAAAGATTCAGATTCCTCAGGCATTTGATGGGGAAGTAGGTGGTGTAACTACACTGTAAAAAGTGAAAAATAGAGAAAACTTGAAATATCATGGATGATTATGAAAGATTCTTTTTCTCAACTTTTGGCAAAATATCTAAAATGCTTAGTTCTAGATTTTTGAGTCCTCTCAATAGTAACTGTGCTCTGTAATTCAGATGTCTATTTCATCAAATTTTCCATTACATGGGAAAGTTTAATTTGTTTTTTCGGTCCCACTTTATATTAACTTTTATATTATAATTATAGTAGTCTTTAACTACTGTGTGCTAACATTAAAATAGATACAATTCAATGTATGTAATGTGTAACTACATGTTGTTCCCTATCAAAAGCTACACTTTGATGCTGCGCTGATTTAGGGAACATCTTTAGGAGTGACCAGCTGTGAATATGTGTGCAACATGTCAATGAAACTGACTTTAGAATTTATAGCTCCTGCCGGTGACATCATCAGGATGCTCCAGTACCAGGGTCTATAAATAGATGCGCCACAGGTGCATCATCAGGTCTTTTGTCTTCAGACCATTCTGTGTGTTTTGTGCTTCTCAACCCTGTCAAAACTTTCTACTTTCCTCTGATAGGAGTTAGAATTTGTTAGGTCGTGCACAGAAAACTCTTTCTAAAAATGGATAATAAATAAAGCAAGCGGTGTGTGTGTGTGTTCCCGTGTTTATGCTCTATAGCTGAAACGGACACACACCAGTTTTGTTTTGTGTGTTTGGGGGAAGAGCATGCTGCTCTTGCGTTGGGGCAGGGCGGGTGCGAGCATTGTTTATCTGTTTTCAGTCAAAATTCTTTGCACCCGTCTCGTTTAATTCCGAGAGCTAGCACCCACCCTTCCATCGAGGGGTTCTCGTATGGATGTGGCCATGATATAGCTCGCTCTCTCCCCAGATCTAGCCGGTCCTTCTCGTGATCTTGAAACGCGCTCTGGCACATCTTCGGTTCATGAAGGGGGACGCTGAATCTCTTGAGTATGCGGACTTCAAACTACCCACCTCTGAGCGTTCCTCACACGATAATAAAGCGGCTGAGGAATTACTCGAGGAGGTAGCCCCCCTCAGGACGGGGCACGTGAAACATCCACCTGTACCTTCCCGATACCCCCACGAAACCTCTTCATTCCTGCCGTGTGGAACCTTCCAGTGTGGAAGCTACTGCCAGGTGTTTCTATGTGGGTCCTAAGAACAGTAGAAAAAGGCTACAGAATACAATTAGTTCGCTGTCCTCCGCATTTCAACGGTGTGGTTCTCACTACTGTGAAACCAGAACAAGCATGTCTACTTTGGAAAGAACTGCAAAATCTCTTGGTCAAAGGGGCCATAGAACATGTTCCCCTTCCAGAGAGAGAGTCAGGTTACTACAGCAGATACATCCTGGTTCTCAAGAAGGATGGGGGGTTGTGTCTGATTTTAGACCTTCGAGGCTTGAATCGCTCAGTCAGGGCATTCAAGTTCAAGATGCTAACCGTCAAGACGGTCATGTCTAAAACCAACATCACGACTGGTAGGTCACGATCGATCTCATGGAAAGCTTCAGGCCACAAGAAATTCTGCCACAACACAGGAAGTTCCTGCGGTTCGCTTTCAGGGGCGAAGCTTTCCAATATCGGGTTCTTCCACGAAGAACGAAGTGCATGGATGCAGCACTGGCTCCTTTGCGACTGGGCATCCGCATTCTGAATTATATAGACAACTGGCTGATACTAGCACAGTCACAAGAACTGGCATTACAGCACAGGGATATCGTCTTAGCTCATCTGGTTTCTCTGGATTTGAGACTCAATTTCAAGAAAATCATTCTCTCTCCCTCTCAGAAAACTACCTATCTGGGGATTGTATGGAATTCAGTCGTGATGCGGGCAATCAAGACCATTCAGTTGAATCGAGACCATTCAGGACATCCTGAGCAGGCTAGGCCAAGGTTGCACTGTTCGTCCATATCAACGAATACTTGGTCTCATGGCATCTGCGTCCTCTGTGATCCCTTTGGGCCTTTTGCACACAAGACCGTTTCAGTTGTGGCTCAAAGCCAGGGGATTTCATCCAAGGGCCAGTCCCCTAAGGTAGATAAGGCTTACATGCCATGTGCTACGTACCCTTTCTATGTGGGTCAGACCCCGGTTCCTCACCTTGGGTCCGCAAGCTGCTAATGACAGACGCCTCCCTGACGGGCTGGTGAGCAGTCTTAAGTGGTCGTCCAGCTCAAGGGGAATGGGAAGGTTGTCAGCTCGATTGGCACATCAACTGTCTCAAGTTGATGGCTGTATTTCTGGCCCTGAAGTACTTCCTCCAGTATCTGAGAGGCTGCAATGTCCTGGTGCGGGTGGACAACACAACAGTGTTGGGTCTGGACGCAACATGGCCTGCATGTACCTGTATGCATTTCCTCTGATGTCTCTGCTTCCGGGAGTCCTAGCCAGAATTCACCAGCAAGGGTCCTGCCTCTTACTGATAACGTTAAATTGGCCGAACAGGGTATGGTTCTCGGAAATAATGTCTCTCCTCGACGGCTTGCCTTAGGCGATTCCGGACAGGAGGGACAGGAGGGACCTTCTGACAGGAGGGTACCAACAGAGTTGGTACAACTCTGACAGGAGGGTACCAACTGAGGGACACCAGGATTTCACCTTAAGTCATAGGGCTCCCTCTACTAGAAGAAGTTATGCCAATAAATGGGGTGTCTTTGAAAGATGGTGCACTGCACATAATGCAGATCCAGTTAACTGCCAGATTACTTCAGTTCTGGGCTTTCTGCAGGAAAAATTATCAGCAGGCACATGCCCCGCCACTTTCAGTGTTTATGTGGCTGCTCTTTCGGCTTGCCAAAGCCTTGACTGACAGGATGCCATAGGGGAAACATCCTCTGCTCGCTCGCTTCATTCGTGGAGCCATGCGATTGAGACCTCCTGCTAGGACCAGGATCCCTTCATGGGACTTAGCAATAGTCCTTGAGAGTCTGGTTGAGACCCCCTTTGAACCTCTAGAGTCAGCGTCTGGTAAACTTCTGACTCTCAAGATGGTTTTTCTTATGGCGATTACTTCTCTAAAAAGAATTGGGGATTTGCAGGCTCTGTCTGTCTTGCCATCCTGCTTAGATTTTGCCCCAGGTTTGGCTAAAGCATTATTGTACCCTCATCCTGACTACCTGCCTAAGGTTCCTTTCTCGGCTATATATCTGGTCACTCTTGAAGCCTTCTGTTCCCCGCTATTTACAATGCCAGATCAGGAGAGACTTCACTCGAACCGTGTCCAGTCCGTGCCCTTCAGGCGTACGTCCACAGCACTAGCCAGTGGCAACTATTCGTTTGTCATGGGGGCCGTAACAAAGGGGCAGCCACCACCAAGCAAATAATGTCATATTGGGTGAGGGATGCTATTGCCCTGGCCTACGAGGCATGCGGTCAGGCTTCGCCAGTAGGTATCAGGGCTCACTCAAGCGGGTGGGGGAGGGGGGGGGGGGGGGTGGTGTTGGGGGGGTTGGGTTGCCTCCTCTAAAGTTTTGGCTAGAAGTGTCCCTCTGCAGAATTTTTGTAATGCGGCAGGCTGGTCCTCTATGCACATATCTGCACAGATTTTATAGTTTGGATGTTCATGCCACTCTGGGCTCTTACGTCCTTGAGTCAACATCACAAGCTCATGTCTGAGACCTCTCGCGCTGGATAATACAACTACACAACCGAAAGAGGTCCACACATCCGCTGTGCAGTGACATGGGTATTCTCGTTCCCAAAGCACTAAATCAGTGCAGCATCAAAGTGTAGCTTTTGATAGGGAATGTCTCGGGTAACTTAACTGTAAACCCTGTTCCCTGAAAAAGCAGATCGAGATGCTGCGCTTCATTGCTGCACTGAGGATGCCCCAGGACTGCTCTTCAGACAAAATACCTGTCGATGCACCTGTGGCACATCTATTTATAGCCCCTGGTACCGGCGCATCCTGATGATGTCACCGGCAGAGGCTATAAATTCGAGTCAATTTCATTGAGGTGTTGCACACATATTCATTCACAGCTGGTCACTCCTAAAGACGCTCCCAAAGCGCTAAATCAGCGCAGCATCTCGTTCTGCTTTTTCAGGGAACAGGGGTTACAGTTAAGTAACCCGAGACATTCTGCAAAATTCTCACAAGATTTCCAATTGCTGATGCTGAAGTTGAGAAATTAGTAGGTTTAGGGTAAGGTTCGGTTTAGATTAGGGTTAGGGTAAGGTTAGGTTTAGGATTATTAGGGGGTAAGGTAAAAATTTTAACTACATATGCATTGAAATGCAGTTACTTTAAATGTAAGTACAATACAGCAACACTATATATATAATATATATACACAGTGGTAAGAAAAAGTATGTGAACCCTTTGGAATCAGCTGGTTTCCTGCATTAATTGCTCATAAAATGTGATGTCATCTTCATTAAAGTCACAATTATAGACAAAGCACAGTGTGCTTAAGATAACAACACACAGACAATTATAATCATTCATGTCTTTATTGAACACATCCCATTAAACATTAACAGTACTGTGGAAAAAGTAAATCCTTGGCTAAAGATGACAAAAAAAAAGCTAATTATAGTCAGGAGTAAGCAAACTTGGCATCCAATTAATGAAATAAGATTGGAGATGTGGGTTAGAACTACTTTGACTTATAAAAAACACTCAAATATTTTGAGTTTACTATTCACTAGAAGCATCTGCTGATGTGGACCATTTCAGATCTATGATCATGAATTGTTGCTTTGCATAAAGCTGGAAAGTGTTACAAATTTATTTTCAAGAGTTTAGATATTCATCTGTCCACAGTTAGACAAATTGCCTATAAATGGAGATGATTTAGTACTGTGACTACTCTCCCTAGAAGTGGCCACCTAGCCAAGATGACTCAAAGGGCACACTGCAGAATGCTTAATGAGGTAAAAAAAGAACCCCAGAGTGACAGATAAAGACTTGAAGGAATCATTGGAACTGGTTAACATTTTATTTGTTAGTATACAATACTGAAAATATTAAACAGCCATGGTATGCATGGCAAGACACCACAAAGGAAGCTGCTGCTTTCCAACAAAAACATTGCTGCATGCCTGAAGTTTGCCAAAGACGACCTTGATAGTGTTGGGTTCTACTCAACCTTTGTCAGTCTGAGTTAATTCAGAGTCTTTAAACAATTGAGTCGGAGTCCAAAAGGGGCAGAGTTGGACTCAAGATTGACTCCATAAGAATCCTAGTCTGAATAAATCTGTTCTTGAATCAGAATTAAAGTTGTTACTGTAAACTCAACATCAATATGTTAAGCTTATTTTAACCTTCACAACTAAAAATAATTTGTCAATATAAATGTAAAAAAAAAAAGAAAAAAAAGAAAAGAAAAAGAAAAACACCTCTGATGCATTTCATATACATTTTATGATTAGTATCCTGCTGGACAAACTTCAAAGTATTCTCAGAATTAAAGCATTTGCTATAGGTATATGAAGAAAAAAACTGTCCTTAAACACACTTCTTATTGCATTCTGTTGACATTTCAATTACAGTATTTGTTGCTTTTTCCTCTCCCCTTCATAGACTAAAGAAAGTGAAAGCTCTGGTTGTCATTATATACAGTTATTATTATATTTAAATTTAGATTATTTATTTATTTTTAATTTTTCCATTCAATTTAGTTACATTTTATCTAAAATTATGGGTGAAACACATTTAATGTAATTAATTAAATACATTGAATGTGTTTACATTTAATAAATGGTAATATTAAAACATTTAATAATGCCCATAAAATTAAATACAACAATATAAAATAAAAAACAGAAAGGATCAGATATTATTAAATGGTAAATGGTCTGCACATATATAGTGCTTTTTTTAACCTTAGAGGTTACCAAAGCACTTTACACTGTGTCCCAATCACCCATTCGCACACACACTCACAAACACCAATGGTGGCAGAGCTGCCATGGATGACGCTAGCCTGCCATTGGGAGCAATTTGGGGTTCGGTGTCTTGCCCAAGGACACTTCGGCATGTGGTGTCGTGTGGGCCAGGAATCAAACCGACTCGACCTACCACCTGAGCCACAGCCACAGCCGCCCCTTAAAATTACAATTAAAATTGTATTTTTATACTATTACACTTCACAATTTTCGGTCCTCCTTTTTAACCTTTTAAAAGCCCGATGTGGCGTCGTCGCCACGTCACATACTATTGCGCAATAACTTCGCGATATACAAAAACTCAAAAATTAAAAGATAAACATATCTTACATCGTTGGAAAGCTGAGACTCTTGTGATTCGAACGATGTAAATCATTTTAATATACACTTAACACAGCGGGTACAATCGGTGTATTTCTCAGACCACTTACAGCAAAATAAAAAAATGCAAAATGGTAGAAACTCAACTATAAAGCTCATCTTACTCTACTGATCCACTTCATTCCATCAAAAATGGTTTAGTTACACTGTAAAGGGTCCATACAATCCAATTCAACGAAGTATTTGGTCCATAACACATTTATATATCAATAAACACCCACGTAGTATAGACGTAGCATTTTGAGCTAACCGACAGAGCTAACACAACTTCAACGCATTCTTTGATGAAGCTACCTTGAACATGTAAACAATACAGATATGTTTATATCCGCTGACCCCTGAACTTTAGATGGACAGGTCATTTGAGCCAGTCGGTGCATGATAGAGATGTGACCAGGCATCAATAGCCAAGGAGTGCCAACGATGAAGAATGGTCCCTCCCTCCCTTTGATTGACAGAAAATATACACAGTTACGTGGATCCATGCAAATGACGGTATTTTCTGATAGCCAATGAATTTCTGTAAAGATTGATATGCCGTTTTAGTGGGAGGATTCAACCTGGCACGCGTAAAGTTCATGCGCAATCTAACACAGTGACTCATGCGCCCCATGTGCAAAAGACCTTTGAAAGCGTGTTTGGAGTGAGCAAAGTTTGCCGAAGAAAAATGGCCAAGAAAACCAGCAAAACACACTTCTTATTAGAAGAAGTCATTGAGCAGTGTACTCGGCGTGAAAGTGATGAGTCGGAGGATGATGTTTCAGAAGAAGAGAGTGCGGTTTCAACCATTGACTCAGAGGATATGTTTTTGGGTGGTGGAGATGCCACTCTCGACAAGTAAGTGTTTTATTATATTATACAACATATTTTACTGCATATACTGAGGTAACGTTATGTGTTTGTTTTGAGGTGTACTTGCCAGCTTATGTCGTGTGTGTGTGTGTGTGTGTGTGTGTGTGTGTGTTCATGTGCGCTCATGCACCGTGTATCTGTGTGTTCATGTACAGGTTTATATATATATATTATATATGAGTGTTTTACACATGTTTATCTAAGTGTATGTATAGGCGCTTTCCAAAAAAAGGCCACTTGGAGACTCCAAATGACCCTTTGTAACCACAGACACATAAAATGATGCTATTCTTGAATGCTTTACTGTACAGTCATAATTTTGGGCTCTAATGAAAGGTTACACTTAGAGCTAATATATTCCTTATTTAGATTCACTGCCAATTATTGCTGACACATAGTAACTGAAGCATAAACACATTAGTGTTTTTTTTTTTTTTTCAATTCTTGAAAGCAAACTTTCTACAAATAAAGAGACAAAACAAGTTCTATTGAATTAAAACACTTTAATATTAGAACTCTATTAGAATAGACTGACATAAGTGCAGTACACCCAGGTGTAAAGTAAAAGATAACGGAATATGGAACTTGAACATATTCAAATGAACAGATGTGGAAAGCATATATGATATACTCACCCTCATGCCATCCCTTTCTTTGTTCTGCTGAACACAAACAAAGATTTTAGAAGAATATTTCAGCTAGTATACTTCATACAAAGCAAGTGAATGGGTACCAAAATTTTGAAGCTCCAAAAGGCAGCATGAAAGTAATCCATAAGAATCCAGTGGTTAAATCCATGTTTTCAGAAGCTATATGATAAGTGTGGGTGAAGGAAAAGATCAATGTTTAAGTACTTTTGTACTAATAATCTCCACTTTTACATTCTTCTTCTTTTGGTTTTGGTTGACATTGATCTGGACATTGTTCATCCATATCACCACCTACTGGGCAGGGAGGAGAATTTATAGTAAAACCTGACTTAAATATTGAGTTTAGTTCCAGCCAGGTCTCCTAAGCAACCAAATTGGCCCAGCTGCTAAGGAGGGTAGAGTCACATGGGGTAACCTCCTTGTAATAGCGTGAAGCCAACACATGCGCTTTCTCTGCAGTAACGCGCTAAACAATATTATATGTACAATACATCTGTATTGTGCTCTTTATATTCAGTCCATAGAAAACAGATTGAATTCTTTAATTTTGTCTTGTTGACTCTCAGATTGATTTTGTTGTTACATAAACTGCGGTGCTTTGTCATGCGATTCTCAAGAGGTCAATTGAGGTGGAAGTGTGTGTGTGACAGGATTTAACCATGAAGATGAAACACAGGCATATGGGTGGAGTGATAAGTTTGTCAGTGTGTCATATGTGTCTCATGCATGCATCTGGCACAGATGTGTTTGACAGGGCAGGGATTAAGTTCTAAATACAACCACAGATGTTGCTCTGTAAATGGTGATCAGTGATACCTGCACACTTGAGAACAGCACAAGTGAGTGTGGCTGCAGATCTAGGCACTGTCTGACCCCATTTTGCTTATTAAATGTTATACATTGATAAGATCAAGGTGTATTCAGTCCTTATCCTGTGGTAATATAGAAGTATATCTACTATATTATATAAATATATATACAAATTATTTCAGTCAAATCTTTGAGGTGAGGTGTGATCAGTAATATTTACCTCATGAAAAAGATTATAAAGATATTTCTACCAGAAAGACTCGGGAGAATAATACTGAACAATTAACCATTTATTTACAGCTCGGCAAACAATATAAAGATAAAAGTTCTTTGGCGTAGGCCCCATCCGTAGCTCGCAATCCGGGGGTCCGGACTCTGCATTTCCTGCCTGGCGATGAAGGCAAGGGTGCAGCCGACCCCCAGTGAGGTATGGGAAGGGACCATCCTGGTGGTGGTGTGTAGGAATGAAGGGATCATCTTGGTGGTGGGGAGGGTGGAGGAGAAGCATCAGCATCTGTGAACTCAGACATGTGTAAGTACCCATCTTTTATACTGCAAGTGTTAGAACGCGATTGGATAGATGAGAAGGTAATGAGTGACGTAACAATTGAGTCTTCCTGGCAGAACTTATGCTAAAGCTTCCATGTATAGCGAATCCACAGACAGCAAATCAAATATTCTTTAACTGAAACTGGTCAGTGCTTTTGGGAAATGTCTGCCCCCAGTTGCCAAAATTGGAAGAGTTGCTGAATGTATGGCCACGTATAAGCTTAAATTTTCCTGTGAATCCACAGAGTGGCACCAAAAACAAGTAGCTTTTGGTTTTAAATGATGTAATACTGTCAACAGGAATGCATATTTTATTAACCATAAAATTAAACAAAACCCCAATGCTAAACCTATCGAATCATGCTCATCCCTTACAAAAAACTAAACTAGCCTTAAACTTGCCACTCTTTATTTTCACATGCAAATTAATTTATGATTTGCTGCAAATATTTCCCAGATGTTTGCAGCTCTTCATCAGTAGTGGTGAATATCTGGCAAACCTTTGGCAACAATGTTTTTGGCAAATTTGCCATGCACTCTCTATTTTCATAAGCATGAATATGTGAATGGGATTTACTTACTGGTATCAGTGTGGGACCAAAACCCATGTCTCTGAGGCTGCTTGCACAATGGAACTAGTAGTGCATTTAAATTGATGCAAAAATATCTAATGTGAGAAGATACTTGCCAGTAAGGATGTTTGAGCATCATAGCCAGTCCAACATAGCTAGATTAGCTCAACCAATTGCAATTGGTTTGACCAACCGATGGTGGAGTGTTTGTGAAACCTGTTTGAAAATGGGCATTTGTTTTGCAATTCCTTTTGGTGAGGCTAGGGGTGCAGAAATTACACTTCTCCTTTAATATGCATAACGTTTTACTAAAGTTGTGCAATTTATTTTTACTTAAAGTTTTACTCTAATATATACTTTGGTTCCCTATCTGTCACTCATTCAACGTTGTGTCGATGTAGTGATGCTAAGGGTCACCCTTGGGAACCCCAAACTAAAAAAAGGCCAATGGGAATTGGCGAGTGGAATTTGCATGCCACTCCCCCGGACATATGGGTATAAAAGGAGCTGGCTCGCAACCACTAATTCAGATTTTTTTCTTCAGAGGAGAGTGGTTGTGTTTCAGCGAGCTGAATTCCACTGCCGGTCCATTCACCTCTGCATGCTGTTGGATTTACGGTGCATTACAGTGGTTTCTCCCCCTCGTTCAATGGTTGAGTGCAGAGAACACCCCTGAGCACTTCGACAGCATAAAAGAATATATATTCTTGCAATAAAGGAGTATATTTTCTCTAAAAGAGCGGCACTGACAGAGAGCATCTTTTTAAAGATACCTTTCCGTCTGTGTGTAATTCCTGGTTGTGGTCGTTACCTATCCGCTTCCGATGGTCTCCCAAGCGGTGACAGCGTTCGTGGATGGGTCATGTTCTCACTGCGAGAGCATGACAATGTCAACGTTGCGGTCACGACTTCACTCCCTCAGAGGGAAAGCCACCCCAGCAGCTCCCCGCATTGGTCCTTCTACCTATGGGTATGAGGCTACATCGGTTAGCACTGGGGGCTATTTGGGGCCCTAAAGGAAGCCACTCTGCTGGGTAACCCTCCACGAACATCCCAATCCCAAGTACGTTCGTTTGCCCCTGTCGAGTTCTGGGATGAGATCGCCGGCTCGTCTCAGGGCGAGTTCTTGTGCCCTCAAAGCGCCACAACCTGGCAGAACCGTCCGAGACTCCTGTAGGTCCAGGGCCTGAAGGTTTATGTCATCACTGGTGACTAAGTCTTACATTGCCACTGGACAGGCCGCCTGCAGGTGAGTGGCACCAAGCTAATGTGCTAAGAGAACTGCACAAGGGTAGTTTGCCTTCTAGATGCAGGAGCTGCGCTTGGTGACTGGTCTTGCCCTCCGGGCGATGAAGTTCATAGCTCGGACTCTCGGACAGGCGATGTCCACCCTGGTGATCCAGAAGCGCCACCTCTACCTCAACTTGGTTTAGATGAGGGAGGCTGACAAGGTACGATTCCTTGATGCCCACGTCTCCCAGATTGGCCTATTTGGCGGCACCGTTGAGGACTTTCCCCAGCAGTTCTCTGAGGTTAAGAAGCAGATAGAGGCTATTCAGCATATCCTGCCCTGGTGCAGATCAAGATCCTTCACCCCATCTGCTCGTCGCCAGGGGCATCACCCTGCGGCAGTGACACCAGCTCCACTGCATCCAGGGCCAGCAGCCCGGCCCTGGTGTAGAGCCACCGGGACTAAGGGGGCACCGTAAACAATGGGTGCACAGCCGCAGGCTCCTGGACAGGGCTTTGACTGCGCTGACATATCAACTGCCTCGAGTTGCCCCAGGGGCTGCACAAGTATGCATTCCCCCCCCAGTGAGCCTACTTGCACAGACCCTGAGGAGGGATCTCCAAAGCAGACAAAGAACAGCTCAGAGAACCTAAAGCTCTGTATGTGATCCAAATAGATGCGCAAAGCACGTACCGGACACAGCAATGACAAGGCTGGGTCTGCCACCTCCTGAGGCAGCGCTTTCAGGTTCACCATCTGATCCCAAAACGGGATCGTGGGAAGTGGCATACAAATTCCACTCGCCAATTTCCATTGGCCATTTCATAAAGATCAGAAGTGTTTGGGGCTCCCAAGTACGAACCCTAGTGTCACTACATCAACACAACTTCTCGTTCCCTCCATCAGGGAATGGAGGTTACGAAAGTAACCAAGACGTTTGACTATAGTACATCAGATCCTAAATACATAACCTAGATACAGCCAGAAAACTTTGCCTAATCATAAATTATTGCAATATCCCTCTTTATATGAAAAATGATTACCTTAGAATTTAATAACTTTTACATTTGTTTCCTGCTCACGTTTACTCCTTGCAGGTTGAATACACTTGCCTTTACAATATACTTAAGAGACATTTACCATTTGCCAGATGTGTCCCAACATGTATTTGTGTGAATGTGGTTTAGATGCAGGTTTCGATGGTAATTATGCTTAGAATCCCTTTAATTATTGAATTCCCATTTAATACACTGTACAGAATGAAGTGTGTTAGGCTTTGTTTTTTAATCAGCAAGCATTCAGAGGACATTGGCATTAATATCTCTGCTTCAGGCCCTCTGTCAGGGTCGAGAGACAAATTTTCTTTATGAACTCATAAAAATTAAATAGAGGAACATGCCATATTTTTTGCAGGCAGGCTTTTACGGTTAAATTCACAATGGATATAAGTGTTCCTTTTTTATTTGTCCTGAGCGATTTAAAGATGCGTTCTTAAGATGCATCCAATAAATGCTTTTGAGCAGAAACATGAAAACATGTTCATGAGCGGGTGAACAGATGCCATTGGACCTTAGTCAGAGTGGTGCCATATTTATTTTTAGACAAGAATGAAAACAAGGCTGTGAGGGATAGAAGAATAGTCTATTCAATGCATTGTACTGTTGTTTAAATTGGTGTTCATTCATCTTACGAAACATTAAATATACTTATTTCTAAAAAATTCCAGGATCTTTATATGCTATAATACAGACTGTAAGTGTAACACATGTGTTATCCCTAGCGGCCAGTATGGGCGCTAGTCATATTGGACTTTAATTTTGAAGTTTAGTTTTGGGTCTTGTCTTGTCGATGTTTCCTGTTCCTATTTCCTTCCTGTCTTGTTCCCCAGTTGTATCTCGTTAGCCTGGCTAGTTCTTGTATGTTTAAGCCCTAATGTTTGCCTTTGTCCTTTGTTTAGAATTGTTCTTGTAATGTTGGAGTTTAGTCAAGTCAATGTTTTGCATCTTCTAATCCAGTCTTATGTTTTGTTTTGTTTTGTTTTTCTTATTACTGTAAATAATACTGCACTTAGGTTCACTCTTCACCTCGTCTTCAAGTCTTGTCAGCTGCTCAACATTACAGAATACTTGACCTATCATTAACCCAGCGGTAGTGCTCAAGCATCTCCACCAGGACAGTTGTCCCCTTGAGGACTTTGTGGTGGCATCTGTGCACTCTGTGACAGTGTGGATTTTGGAGAGGCTGCCCTCAAGGACTTTTTTCATGCGGGTGAAAATGAACCATTCTACTCCATGCTGCCCAGAGGCAGAATTCCTTGGACACTGTTGCAGTTCATAGACTATACCTAGTAACAGAGTGGTTTGACCTTTATTGTTGAAGTAGCAGATGAAAAACTCTGGACTCCTAAAGAGGATTCTATCCCCACCATAATGGCTGCCACATCAGAGTCGTCCACCGGCCGATTTCCCCAGCTGCCCTGACCTTGCTGCTGCGACCCCCTTGACCCTGTTCCCTCCCACTGTGGATGTTTTAGTTTTCTTGTGTTTACAGTATTTATTTTGAGGTTACTCAAAAATACAAACTACCAGATCCTGTATACTACAGTATTATATTCCATTCATAAACATCAAGTTCCGTTTACATCAAGTCAAGTAAACATTTCTGCTTTACAAACTACAGAATTACTGTACTATAACTAAAATGGGGCTAAAAACCCAAAAATTATTTATTAAAAATAATATTTAAGGAGGAGGAACATGGATGCCCTTCAAGGTTCGGACGTGTGAACAGCGAAATCTGCACACTTTACTAGTTTTAATACTATTAATGTCATAAACCAGTGAGATTTGATACTCTCTGTTCCATAACTGTTCTAGGAGGAAAATTTGTCAAAGAATTCTAAATCCTTGGGCTCTGGAGATATTAAAAGACACTTACATGCTCAAGCTGACACCCCCGAGCAGCAGGCCGTGGGACCAGGGAGCCGATTTGGTTGGGTAACTGCGGGAAATTTGGCGAGAAATGTTGAACATGTCGGCAATGCTGACAAAAGGTCATTGTTGATGTTGCTGTAATACGTCGATTGATCACTGCCATGGAGACGAAATTCACTGAGATGGTTACAAGAGTGGGGGATGTCGAGAAATGGATTGATTATCTGGAGTTATCGGAGAGGGAATTATCTGCTAATCCACTAGTGACTAAGGTGGATTTGAAGCATGTCTGGGAGAATTTGGAGAACCTGGAGAACCGTAGCCAGTGGAATAATGTCCGTATTGTTGGAATTCCTAAAGTCAAAGAAGGTCATGACATGGTGAAATTCCTGGATGGGCTTTTTAAAAATCTGTACAACATAACAGGCCATAAACTGGAAATAGAGTGAGCTCACAGGGTTTTGGCTTGGTGATCTGCCGAGGGAGACAGGCCCCGATCAATTCTGGACAAATTTCTGAGATCATCCGATAAAGATCTCATGTTACACGAGGTAAGGTGTAAAGGAAGGCTTTCTTGGAAGAACCGCGGCATTTTCGTGTTCCCAGAATTTGCCAATTTCGACAAGACAGAAACGTGATCGATTCAAGGAATGCAAGAACCTCTTACATCAACTGAAGGTTGCTTTTGCACTGACAATTTGTTCCTGATGTTCCTGGACAATTTGAGAATAGATGCTAAGGATGGCCATAAAATATTGTCAGCAGCAAGCAATGCTCTTCATAAAGCCAATGCGGTGAGTAAGTTATTTTGTGGTACTCACGTTGCGGCCAAGTGGTCCGTCTCACTGAACATTCAGATGACTTAGGAAACTGAGCACCTTTTTTGCTTCTTTTTGTGGTGTTCTGCTTAGCGGCTGGAGTTTGTATTGTGGAATAACACTCCTTTGGGACAGTTGTGCAGATGAATCTGCATGTTCTTTGTGCTTATGCCTCCTATTGGCTGGAGTTTGTTTTATAGATTATCTTTGTTGTGTAATTCTGTCTCACAAAATTAGTATAGAGACACCGGACTTGAGCAATCTGACAACATTGTTGTTGTGGGGGCTCTCGTAGGTGTACATGAACTGTTTGAAATTAGAGGGATGGATGGCAGTTGGCACTGTCATGCACAGGGTTAATGCGTACATTTTTCTTTTTTCTGTTTATTTGGTTTGGTGTTTGATTGTTGCTCTAATGTGGGAATGTGGTCTTTATAATTTTTGTTTTTGACACACAACCTTTTTTTCTATTATGTCAAAATGTAAAATGTTAATAGTGGATTGTCTCTCTCCACGTGGAATGTGAATGGGTTGGGGCACCCCATAAAAAGAAGGAAGGTTATTTCTTTTATTAAGCATAAGAAATTTGATATACATCTTTCTCCGCAAGAAGCTGAAAAATTTGAGAAGGTATATGGTGGACATGTTTTCTTTAGTGCTGGCTCAAGTAAGAGCAGGGGAGCCATTACACGGATAAGTAAGCAATTCAAATGTCTCAAAAAGATTAAAGATAAATTAGGAAGAGTCATTATTGTTTTAGCTGAAATGCAGGGGCAAAGTCTTATTTTGGCTAATATTTACGCACCTAATGTTGATGATAATGGCTTTTTTAGATCTTGAAGAGATGTTGCAAGCCGCTGGCACCCTTCATGCCATAGTATTGGGAGGATAGTTTAATCTTTTGATGGACTAATTTATTGATGGACTCAAGTAAAAGTGTGTAAATAGTGGATGTTGTTTGTGGAATATATTTGCCAAAGATGAACAATGTAGCATAAAGCCCTATGATAAGGGTGACGTTGTTGTGCTATACCTTTTGTCGAATGATGAACAACATTTACGCATGAGCCCTTTGATAAGGGCAAGCTAGGCTTGTGCAGTACCGATGCAAGGAAAAGCATTCATGGGATTGTGGAATCCCTGGTGAGAAGGGCTGATATGATTGTATGATATCCTTGCAGAAGGATAGAAATGCTTGAATTTGATAAATGTGTGATATGGAATGTGTGGATGTAACAGTGAGTGGCCCCATGCTACCACCAGATAGGCATGGATCTTATGACTGATAGAGAGTTGAGCGTGTATGATGACGAGGGTTGGGTCGAATATATTTCTGGTATGATGAGGAAGCATCTTGATTGTGGATTCTGACAGTGGCCATGTCAATTCTGAATAAGTGCCCCAAGAGATTCGGGGGGAGGTGTCAGATGCAAAATGTGAACTAGTTTGCAGATATTTAACCGTGGAGGTGTAGGGGCAGAAGGAGCTGGAGATTTTAGATATTATTATGCAAAGGCAGTACCCTGAGTAGTTTGTTTTGGAGTGTTTGAGAAAAAGGGAGAAATGTGCGTTGACTGGGTGAGGGGCTTAGTCCAGCAAAAGGTCAAAAAGCTGTGAGCAGGGGACAGGAAGTATGCTGGCAGAGGGACATAGTCGATGAAACACCTGAAATGAAAAAGAGTCAGTGATTGAATTGAAAAACCTGGGAATGTGCTTGGCTGAGAGAGCAAAATGCATCGGTAACTAAAAATAAAAATGTAATGCATTCAGACAAACATAGTTGTAGATCTAATGTAGAAAGCATTATGAGGGAGCTTATGTCATACCAGCAGATACAGAAAATTAACTGTAGCAGAATTGAAATAATGAGCTTTAGAATTTCGAACAATGTGAAAAAACTAATCCGGAACAGGTTGTTCAGTAAACAAAACCTTACATACATACTACTAAATGTAACTTCCCCAACGAGCACATTAAAAGTGAATGGAGCAAAGACTGAAATGCATTGATACTTAAAATATTGGCCACTCAACATTGATAAAGCTCGAATACTTAGAATTATTTATGGAGATCCATATAATACAAATCTCTGCACTGTAATGATTGCCTGAATGAGTAATAAAACAAAACATAATTGTGTGATAGGAATTAGACCTCTGTTTGACTTGATCATATAAGGCAGCACAATGCATTTCACTGTTATGAAATGTGCTGTTGATATACATAAATGTAATGAGCAGAGCCCACTGCTAAGTGTCAGAGGCATGCAACAAGTTATGCTTCCTTATTTGGAGAATGCGGAATTAGATGCATGAAGAAGAAACACTTTGTGATTTAACGTGCGATAGGAGCGACCAACAAAACAAGGCATCATCTTAAATTAATGGAGTAATAAGACCCTGTACGCTAAGTACTTATGAATAGATCTTAATAGATCTTGATTCCCTGAGAGGGGTACCCTCAGGCATGCAACAGTTAATTAATCATGCATTGCGAACCTTAAACTCAGTTACCCAGATGGCGCGGCCGTCACGTTGTGAAACGCGTGATCGCCTTCCATGAACTAGAAGAACCGAATGCTCTATTGAAATTGAAATATTGCCGCTTGAATTTGATATTGATGCAGATGAGGGTTATGATGAACAGACAACATTGGCAGCAGAAAGTAAAGCCCTGCACAGGCCTCAAATCTAGGCCCTAGCCCGGCACTGGCCTGAGATGCCCAGGCCCTAGCCCGGCCCTTGTCCGACAGCTTATCAGAATTCCAGGCCCGAGTCTGACCAAGTTTCTTTTTTTTTTTCTTCAATTACACAGATTACTTCTGCAGCCATTAAAATAGTTCAGTTTTGTTTTTACTGGCAAAGTAGTTATATTTCTTTTTGTTTCTTTATTAAGTTAATTTAGAAAAATGTTTGGAGCAATTTTTTGTTTTCATTTTTTAAAACTGACGACCAAGCGGCCATCGGCCGACAGTGAGTTGAACACATTTGGTCAATTTAGCCTCTCAAATCAACACTCGACTTGCCTACAATAAAAGATACATAGACATAGATATAAAACCCTTCAAGCATATCACACAATGTTAATTATAATGTTTATCACCACCACGGTAAAAAGGCCTTTTGAAAAGCTGTGGCAGGCTGCTTTGCTGCTCACAACGGCATGCAGAAAAATGAACGAACAAGCTGTACAATCTAAACAAATAACACAAAATAAAAAAACATGCAAGTTATCTTACCTTTCCTCAAAAATCAAGGCTTCACCACAGAATATGGCTATTCTTATTTCCAATAGATTCCCCGCCTCTGCATGAATCATAATTATTAGTTAGGCCAAGGCCAAGTAGGCTATGATTAATAAATTAATTTAGAGGCCTCTGGCGATTTTCCTTTTTTTGTTCTCCATTGCATGTGAGGTGAATTGTGGGTCAGTGGGAAACCTGTGTGCGTGAGCAGACTGTGTCATGTGTGACAATATGATAGATTATAAAACTTATTTCTATGTTGGTTTACCATCAATAACTTCTCATTGTTTCTTTAAATTAATGAATGTCTAAAATATAAAAAGGCCCGATGCCCGGCCCGCGTGTGAACTATGACGTGAAAATTGGCCCGAAGCCCGGCCCTAGGGGCGTAAATAAGTCAGGGCCTGTCGGGCTTGGGCTGAAATGCAGGGCTCTAGCAGAAAGCCTAAAACCCATATACCATTCTTTAAGTGCATTTTAAGTGCCACACCTTCTAGCACCGGGTTGTGGTAGATGACTGAGGGAGTTCTCCTATGTCACTAAGATCTGGATGGAGATTCGCATTTGCTTATTGTTCACACCCCATATGTTTGAAGCAGGTCAGAAAGTTGAGATTGAGTGATGGCATCATAATGGAGGGAAGTTGGGCTTCCAAGATGTTATGTATGAGCTGGTTCACCTGTGGCCTGGAGAGATCGGGGTTGACGGAGATGTCTGGTTAACATTTCTATTATCATTCCAAGAGGGCCGCAATCCCTCTGAGACTCTGGAAATTGCTGCAGTGTGCAGCGGATGTAAGGTAAGGAGCAAGTGACTAAATCCATGTGCAGAGCTGGATATTAGCTCATCGGAGAACGAGCTGACTTGACATAAGACATAGTAAGCTGTAGAAAGAATTGCCATTCTGGCACACTGAAACTGCATAAAGGTAGATTAAAAGCAGGCTTTTAAAGCAATGGCTAATGTATGACTGGCTAGGAGCTACTAATATGGGCATTGCTTTATATTAACTTTGATAAATAAATTAAATATGTATAGAAACTTTTGTTTTCCTACTTTTAAATCGAAATTATCTGATATAATCAGGAAAATGTCAGAAATGACAGGCAGAAAATGTGGCATTTGACATAACTACGGGAAAACAGTTCAGTCATGCAAACTCTGTAAGATTTAGTATGTGAATGTCGGTATGACATATTGATAAAATATTGGTCTTGGTGAACTACACTGCTGTTATAGAGCAAGTACAAAGACTTGCTACTTCTCGAAAAGCACATACAGTGAGGAAAATAAGTATTTGAACACCCTGCTATTTTGCAAGTTCTCCCACTTGGAAATCATGGAGGGGTCTGAAATTGTCATCGTAGGTGCATGTCCACTGTGAGAGACATAATCTAAAAAAAAAAAAAATCCAGAAATCACAATGTATGATTTTTTTAACTATTTATTTGTATGATACAGCTGCAAATAAGTATTTGAACACCTGTCTATCAGCTAGAATTCTGACCCTCAAAGACCTGTTAGTCTGCCTTTAAAATGTCCACCTCCACTCCATTTATTATCCTAAATTAGATGCACCTGTTTGAGGTCGTTAGTTGCATAAAGACACCTGTCCACCCCATACAATCAGTAAGAATCCAACTACTAACATGGCCAAGACCAAAGAGCTGTCCAAAGACACTAGAGACAAAATTGTACACCTCCACAAGGCTGGAAAGGGCTACGGGGAAATTGCCAAGCAGCTTGGTGAAAAAAGGTCCACTGTTGGAGCAATCATTAGAAAATGGAAGAAGCTAAACATGACTGTCAATCTCCCTCGGACTGGGGCTCCATGCAAGATCTCACCTCGTGGGGTCTCAATGATCCTAAGAAAGGTGAGAAATCAGCCCAGAACTACACGGGAGGAGCTGGTCAATGACCTGAAAAGAGCTGGGACCACCGTTTCCAAGGTTACTGTTGGTAATACACTAAGACGTCATGGTTTGAAATCATGCATGGCACGAAGGTTCCCCTGCTTAAACCAGCACATGTCAAGGCCCGTCTTAAGTTTGCCAATGACCATTTGGATGATCCAGAGGAGTCATGGGAGAAAGTCATGTGGTCAGATGAGACCAAAATAGAACTTTTTGGTCATAATTCCACTAACCGTGTTTGGAGGAAGAAGAATGATGAGTACCATCCCAAGAACACCATCCCTACTGTGAAGCATGGGGGTGGTAGCATCATGCTTTGGGGGTGTTTTTCTGCACATGGGACAGGGCGACTGCACTGTATTAAGGAGAGGATGACCGGGGCCATGTATTGCGAGATTTTGGAGAACAACCTCCTTCCCTCAGTTAGAGCATTGAAGATGGGTCGAGGCTGGGTCTTCCAACATGACAATGACCCGAAGCACACAGCCAGGATAACCAAGGAGTGGCTCTGTAAGAAGCATATCAAGGTTCTGGCGTGGCCTAGCCAGTCTCCAGACCTAAACCCAATAGAGAATCTTTGGAGGGAGCTCAAACTCCATGTTTCTCAGCGACAGCCCAGAAACCTGACTGATCTACAGAAGATCTGTGTGGAGGAGTGGGCCAAAATCCCTCCTGCAGTGTGTGCAAACCTGGTGAAAAACTACAGGAAACGTTTGACCTCTGTAATTGCAAACAAAGGCTACTGTACCAAATATTAACATTGATTTTCTCAGGTGTTCAAATACTTATTTGCAGCTGTATCATACAAATAAATAGTTAAAAAATCATACATTGTGATTTCTGGATTTTTTTTTTTAGATTATGTCTCTCACAGTGGACATGCACCTACGATGACAATTTCAGACCCCTCCATGATTTCTAAGTGGGAGAACTTGCAAAATAGCAGGGTGTTCAAATACTTATTTTCCTCACTGTACATAGTTAGCACGTGGACATGCTGCTTCTGCAATGAGACAAAATGCAAGACATGCTGCATCGAGCATGGTGTTACATGCTGCTGAACAGTTAGATATAAACAATCCCCCAGCAAAGCAGAGAAGCAGCACATAGGCATAACACAGAAAATCATCATACCTTGTCAAAATCCTTATCATTTGTCACATTACACCCTGGAAATTTTAATAAATTCAATCTAAACTTTTCCAGTTGTATATGCACATTGAACCCTTCAACATCAAAGTTAAAATAACATCTAAAAAAATTTCAAACTTGCTCAGGTGCAACAAATCATTTTATAGATCACATACCTGGATAATTGTTCCCCACCTGACATCAATTGTAGTGGTTTTGATTATTTAAGAATAAAACCACCAATAGTTCACCATGGTTGGAAAGGTGCTTTCAATTTTATCTGGGATAAAATTGTGGAAAGGCACAGGTTAGGAGAAGGATACAAAAAGGTTTCAAAGGTTTCTATCCTATTTCAAAGATACCATTCAGAGCATTATTCAGAAGTGGAAAGCGCATGGCATCACCAAAACCTTGCCTTGATCGGGCTGTCCCAACAAACTGGATGACTGTGCCAGGTGGATATTGATCAGGGAAGCTATCAAGAGGCCAAAAGCAACTTTAAAGAATTTACAAGCCCTTTTGACTGAAATTGATCGGTCGGTGCATGTGACAACAATCTCCCAAGCTTTACACAAAGTTGGCCTCTATGGCAGGGTGGCAAGAAAGAAGCCTCTTCTGAAAAAGAGCAACAGTAATTCTTATTTGCACTTTGTGAAAAAAAAACACATGGAGGAATATCTATGGTTAGATAAGACAAAAAATACTTTTTCAACTGAACTCCAATCAATATATTTTGTGAAAACCAAACACAGCACACCACACAGAACATACCATACCTACTATGAAGCATGCTGGTGGCAACATTATGTTGTTGGAGTGTTTATCATCAGCAGGGATTGGCAATTGGTCAGGTTTGAAGGGAAAATAGATGCTGCCATGTATACCCAAATACTTCAGGAAAATCTGTGCCCCCCTGCTCGACAACTGAAGATGGGCAGGTGGTTTAACTTTCAGCATGACAATGACCCTAAACACACCACTAAAGAAACAATGTAGTGGCTTACAAAGTCATTGAGTGGCCAAGTCAGTGCCCTGACCTAAACCCAATAGAAAACCTGTGGATGGGCTAGAAGAGAGCAGTTCATCTCTGTTCAACCCACAATTTGACTGAACTCAAACAACTCTGCAAGAAAGAATGGGCAAATACTCCCCAATCAAGGCGTGCAAAGCTAGAAGAGACCCATCCAAACAGACTGATGGCATTAAAGCAAAAGTTAGCTCAACAAAGTATTAAATCCAAGGGTAGGATAACTTTTCAAACCCTGTTATCATAGTTTTCATCTTTTATACATTTTTGGAACTGTTTTCATTTCTTGATTGTTGTAAGGGAAAAGTGGTAAATAAAGGAAGATTTTTTTATCAGTTTTTATTTCAGGCTGCAAGAAAAATGGACGGATGAATGGAAATGCCTTATTGATGAGAGAGGTCAGTGGAGAATGGTCAGACTGGTTCGAGTTGACAGAAAGGCTATGATAACACAGATAACCACTCTGTATAATTGTAGTGTGCAGAATAACATTTTAGAATGCACAACACATTATACATTGAGGCAGATAGGCTACAACAGCAGAAGAGCACGTCGGGAACTTTATTAGCACCATAGTGTTCCTAGTAAAATGCTCAGAGTAGGAATAGTATGTGTGTTAGGGATTAAATTAAACTGTCCGCATTCTATGACATTATTATGTAGGAATTTCTGGTAATGTAGATGTACACGGTACAGATTAAAGTGCCACGTACCTCCATCATTATGCAGGGAAATTTATAACGGAATTAGCCACGACAACCATTATAAGAAAGATAAATGACAATAATTAGATTATTTGTCTGAATACAATTCTCCACCATTAAAATCTTAATATAATGTCTCATTGTATCCGCTTACAATTTCGACTGCAAGGAATTAGCTTTAATAAGGGAATTATGATTAATTAACTTATTTGAGTAATATTATTCTTATGGCTTATTGAAAATAATATCACACATTTTTGGTATGAGCTTTGAAGCAAGATCTTCTAAAATCAAGTGACGAGATTATTTATCAAAACATACCACAGTCATAATATCTTTGAATACAAACAAGACTTTATTGCTATTCTAATCATAAAAACTAATCTAACACATACAAACATGAAACAGATTGGTGAGTAGTGTAACAGGTGAATGAAATGATTCTATATAAATCAATTTGCAATCAAATTACCCGAAGTATTTAAATAAT
This sequence comes from Moxostoma hubbsi, assembly GCA_032164185.1. Lineage (NCBI taxonomy): Eukaryota > Metazoa > Chordata > Actinopteri > Cypriniformes > Catostomidae > Moxostoma > Moxostoma hubbsi. The sequence goes on along the minus strand of JAVLUX010000007.1, from coordinate 8,660,348 downwards.
ACACTAGCACTTTCAGCAAAAGTCTGGAGATGAACTTGCTATCATTGTGTTTCCTTGTGTTGCTTGGTTCTTTGGCTCTTTGTAGAAAGTTTGGGTGGTTCCGTAGAAGTTTTGGACATCTTTTAAGATTGTGTATAGTTGTTGTCTGTTGCGTCGATGGATGATGAGGGTTTTGAAGCGAGGCCTTCCGCATAGAAGACTTGGGACTCCCTTCATGATTATGAACCATAGAGCAGTGAGTGAGAAGCTTCCTCGGGACTTCGTGTCTCAAGCTTCCTCGTACTCTACATTGCACGGAGGCTGCAAGCCACAAGGGTCTGCAGAGGAAGTGAAGAGCGGAGAAGAGAGCCAAAGAAAACTCTACTTGTAGGAAAGTTTTGAGCTGAAATTGGTCACACCCTAAACGTGTCCTGAGCCAGTCAGAAGTGACTTTTCAGAGTCACATTTTCACGTTGTCTGTCTTTTCAAAGATGATTTACAAACCTTTGTATTAAGGGTTCTTGACAATTCTTGCTCGAAATAGTACATGTTTAATCAAGAACGTTTATATCTTGGATACAACATAACAATACAAACAAATTAACATAAACATTCATGAAATGCTGAAAGAATTTCAATGATAGTAAACATGAGGTGTTTTATTTTTAATAGTTAACATTCTTAGTAAAAATTACATGAATAACACAAGATTAAAGATAACAATATTCGATTTGTCAGTTATAAGTGATTACAAATCACTACACATATTTTAAATGGTACATCAGGCTGTAATCATTCATTTGTCAGTTATAAAATTGATCACAGGTCATGAAACCATTTTCAGAATCATCTAGCAAGGTTCAAATGCATTCTGTACATTTTATAAGGTTAACTCAGCAAAGTACTGTGACTTTGTGTGAAATGTTCCTAGATTAAGATGAGATGTCCTAGTATTTGTATCATGCATACACAAGGGTCTTCAGCTCTGTGCCTTGTTAATGAGTTTTAACATGTGACAGGTTGTGGCAGGGTGGAGGACGGGGCCGGGTCATGACGATACACACCCGGTCCTGTATCAGGCTAATCAAGCCTCCGAGAGGGATAATGTCCATAAATGATCTCTCTCTCTTCGCACCACCGTCTGCCATCGGCCTTTATCCCTCTCGGAGGCTTGATTAGCCTGATACGGGACCGGATGTGTATCGTCACGACCCGGCCCCACCCTCTGTGTCTCATTTTAAGTGTTTGTGTGTTACTAAATGAATGAAAGAAATGGACATCTTTTTTATCTGCTGTTTGCAGAATACTGATCAGAGAGGGTGTCTCACAAGGAAACCTGCTTTAGCTCTGCATGGAAGTTCAGAAGGTCATGCTGAGTCTGCCCCATGTCACCATCCCATGGGTTGAGGGGCCTCGCTGACCAATGACCTTTTTTGTTTTAAATCATGCTGTTTCAGTCTCTTTGACCAATTTATCAATCAGAGGCAGGCCTCCACTAGAGCGCCACTTCTTGGCGCCTAGTTGAGCAGAATCTTTTAATTTATGATGTTGAGGAATTACAGGATTAAAAGGTTTGGTTTTCTAGATTCAAGTCATATTGCATAGCAATAGTTTGCTCTTCTGCACCTAATATACTACATCAGTGAGTGTATTATATGCACAGATATAACATATTTTTGGGAAAATTTGATAATTAGAGGAATAAAATTCATAAGAGCACACTAAATAATTAATTTTTTACTTTTACCACCCAAATGTTACAGCAAATGTTCCCAAGTTTTTACAGATTTTTATTGTGCTTCATAATCCTAATACATTTACATCAACAGTTCCTGTTTTTTCTGGGAAATAAACTCAGGACCTAATTGTTTCTAGTTCCATGCTCTACAAGTTGAGATATGGGAGTATTTAAATATTACATTGATCAAAAGTTCTTAAAACCACAAAGTATGGAGGTTTATTTTAGTTGGGAGGCATTTCAATGAGTTTTCAATGACTCAGTTTGTGGTTGGGTGGAGGTCAAAGGTGCAGGACGCTTAGGAAGGTGGGCAGCTTCAGGCTCCAGCACCCTCATGGCCCAGGAGACACATAAGTAAGAGTGGGCTGCTGGGAAGAGGCTGGGTAGAGGCTGTGGAGATCCCAGAGGAATGTTGTTCATAGCGATTGACTTTTGGACCTGTTGGACCATGAAAGGAGTCACAACTTTTAGCTAAATTTTAACTGTTAATGAACATAACAGTGTAACTGTAAATGAGCATAAAAGTAACAGAAAAACTATTATGCAACTATCAGACATCTTTATTTTGTATAAGTTGAATCTAAACTGTATGCATGCATTAAAATGACCAAAAACTGCAAACATTTAGTGGGATAAATAAATGCATAATGCAGAGCTACTGAACCACAGAACTAATGAACAGAGTGGTCAGTTGATTCAAAACAAAACAACCCCAAGGAAAGATTATGCTCAATGTCCTTCCTCATTCTAAAACCATTTTTTTTTAATCTCTTTGTCTACACACTCATACCACCAAACACCCACTATCTGATTCAGGGGTGGATGACTGCACAAGAGCACTCATACATGCTCTAGAGACAGCAGCATTTGCATCAAACATGGCCACAGAATAAACTGAACTCTTAATGTAACACACATATAGCAGGGGCTTGTCAGGCAGTCAAGATAAGAAATTCCGTTCAACCACATACTATCTAACCATATCAGGCACAATGTTTTCAGAGGAGATGGTACTGACTATTATCTAGGCATACAGCACTTTATAAGACCCCTCTTCTGGAAGATACTTAATATCATTGCAGCTGCACACACAAAGACTTCTTTGTTGCATTTATTTCTAATTTAACAGAAACTTTCAGAAAAAAATTACATGAATTTCAGATTTTTTAATATTTGGTATGTGCCGTATGTACTTGAGCTGCCATGGTCAATATCACAAATTTGCTTTAAATGTGATTTATTGAACTAGAAATAGAGCAGAATCGTACATTTTTCTTATTAAATATCATTATACAAAATCCTAAACTTTGTTGATTTCCAAGTTTAAATCCCAAAACTTCAATGTGGACTTCTGAAATCCACTGCAAATCTGATTACAAATCCTATCTCTAAAATTCACTGTACGCTCTGTCATTGTAAACTATGAAATAGAATCAGTTTATTCAGATAATGTTGTAAATATCCTGTGAATCGACATGGTTTCAATAGTAATGACGACATGTACAGAATAGCTTTAATTGTGGAAACAGCTCACTAGTTCACTCATTCACCTTATACATAGTGAATATCATATGTAAGGGTAAATGAGTGAATTCAGACATAGAGTAGCTAGAAACTACTGTAACTTGTGTGCCAAAAAATATCAGATTTTTACTGCCGGTCTAAACGAAGACCAAACTTGTTTCTTTGTCCATTTTTTAAGTAAATGGCAAAATATTATAAAAGAAAAACATTTTGTAAACACAAAGATAAACACATTTTGAAAAGCAAAACTATTAACATTTTTGAGCGTCCAAGTGCCTTGTGCGAACGTTCTTGCTGTTTGTTGTGCAGGGTGAAATCGTTATTGTTTTGACAGTATTTATTTTTTCATTCTTTTCTCATCACTTTTCAAATTTGTAATTTTTTTTTGACTGTTTAATAAAAATTCAAATACAATTTATTCAAATTCTTTTAATAAAACTAACCCAGTTTTGTGTTCTGCAGCTATGCAACCAAACACATAATATTTTATTCATACCTATTTCTGCTCCTCCAATCATCTCCAACCCCCCAGTCAAAACAAAGTACACAAACATCCCAAATTCTGTCTGCAGTCTCCTCTCAAACCCTCACAGGGAAATCTAAGGGATTGCCTTGCTGTCAGACCATGACTGCTACTCTCTGTGCAGTTTCTGGAGAAAACTTTTGTTTTGTGAGTTAATTTGAGTAGTGCATCTCTATGGAAGATGGATACCGCCACACAATAAAAGAGCTAATTATGACTTTTTAATCTTACATTGTTTTCTCACAAAAATGTGTTTGTGTGATATAAAGCCACAATTGCAGGTTTCACGTAATTGCATGTTTATATCACAGGATAAATCACCCTCCAAGGGGACTTTGAAGGGAAAACAGTCATAGTTCTGCTGTGAGATAGCTTCAAACAGAGTTTCCAATAAAACATGAGTTCCAAATTACCCTTATTATGAAGCCCCACACTTTTTAGACTGCTAAAGACTCACAGTGCATGATAAAGTCTTCAAAGGGAATAGGGCATAGGGATAACCACTTCTGAATGGAATGCACCCAGCTTGTCTGAGTTTATTTTCGTTGGATATTCGGTTTCTTCTATCCACATTCTCTTGATACAAATATATCATTATCACAATTAAGTTAAAGAATATATAACCATACTATACAGGCATACATAATTTAACTTAAACAGTGTAGGGTGTAATGCACTACTAAGTAATTAGAATCTATAATTAAATAAAAACAATTTAATTGAAAAAGGGATTACTCTTTAATTTTTCTGTAATTTACAGTTACTTCTGAAGTAATTGTTAAAATACTGTATAGACTATAGAACAATTCTATATATATAAAAAAATGAATTTTAAATCGAAATTTAATATCTAATGTTAAAATGTATGTTTTCTAATTTAATGCAGTTCCCTTAAATTAATTTGCCAGTTCATGAATAATTGATTGGATTGTATATAATTTATTTGAAAGAATTATAAGAACATTTTCATGTCTATCCAGGAACTGGCTCGCCAACCGTGGGAGGCATGTGCACTAGCTTGCCAACCGTGGCAGGCATGGGCACTGGTTCGCCAACCGTGGTCGCTACTGCTGGTTGTGGCAGGGAATCGACCACCGGAAACAGGAGAGGATGAAAAAAAAATTATTTAGGGGAGTAGAATGGAGTGACCTTGGAGAATGAGGGTGAGGAAGGAGTCGTGGAAACTGGGGCCAAGGAAGGCTTGGAGCTCCCGCCAAAACCCTCAAGGTGAGGAGAGAATACTGGGAGATTAGTTACTTTGGAGAAGGAGGGTAAAAGGAGGATCAGAGTGGCAATGATATAGTCCAATAGGGAAAGGTTCCCCCCCTCTGGAAGTGCTGTGGATCTGTGGAAATGTATGTAACGTGTGATGTCCAAGGAGTGGAAGAGAGAGGAGATGCAGGAGTAGAATCTTTACATACTTTAAATTACATAAACTGCAGGGGAACAGTAATAATCACTGGAGTGGAACAAACACTAAATCTAAACTCAGTGCAACACTTCAAGTGCAACACTTCAAACATTACACTACAAGGGTTGACAAATCCTGAAAAAAAACTAGAGGGTTTATATACACATGGAAACTAATGAGGGAATGGCATAAAGGTGGGGATAACAATGAACAGATGACGTGATTAGGGCAGTGGATTCTGGGAAATGTAGTGGAGGAGAAATCTTCAAAATAAGAGTCCTTTAACACGGTGGAGACAAACTGTGACAGTACTTAGTAGTTAATTACTTTTTAGAGTACTTACCCAACTCTGGACTTAAAACAGTTAACGTTTGTTGTAGCTACAAAATAAAGCCTGGCATACATAAGCAATCGCCTGAAAATTCCACCTACTGTGCTAAAACATCGGCATTTCCAATGGTTTATGCCTATTATATATAAAATGTGTGTAATATATATATATATAATTTTTTTTCTTTTCATTTTAGAATAATAGTAAAATCATCAAAACTATGGAATAGCATAAATGAAACTATGGGAATTATGATGTGACTAAACCAAATCCAAAATAAAATCAACCATTTTTTATATTTTATTATCTTCAAAGTAGTCAAAATTTGCCTAGAATTTGCAGACATGTACTCTTGAAATTTTCTCAACCAACTTCTTGAGGTATCACCCTGGTATGCATTTTAAACTGTATTGGAGTTCCCATCTATGATGGGCACTTATTGGCTGCTTTTCTTTATTATTTGGTCCTGTGAAAATACAATTTAAGATTACAAGGTTGTAAGTAGGCTGGCAATGGGTAGACCATTAAAATATAGGTTGCGTTAAGGTTAGGTTTGAGTTAGGATTACACTGTTCTCTTTTAGCTATTTGAGACAAACGCTGCGACCAAAACAGTGTTGGGCAAAATAAAACAAACACTAACAAACAGTATTTATAAAATACAATAAAAACACTGCCAACAAACTCAACCCTAGCCCTTACTTAACCCTATATTAAGATTCAACTTTATTGTCATTGTGCAGAGTACAGGTACAGAGCCAATGAAATGCAGTTGTTTTTCACATATCCCAACTAAGCTGGGGTCATAGCTGGGTTCAGCCATGAAACAGCACCCCTGGAGCAGATAGGGTCAAGGGCCTTGCTCAAGGGCTCTCAGGCCAGGAAGCTCCCGGCATGACGTACACCCCCCCCCCCCCACCCGCTTTCCACGGGGAGGGGCGTGCCTAATGCCACATCTGCCGGCAGGTCATCCCCGTCTATCTGGATGAGGGAGGGGACAAGGGGAGGGAAATAAAAACAAATGTGGCACCTACACGCGCTAATGGCAGTTGTGCCAAATTAACAAAAACATTTAAAAAAAAGTGAGGGAAAGGCCAACACAGAACGGCAGTCAGAGAGAGAGAGAGAGTGAGAGAGAGAAAAAACACTTACTCGCCAGTTCTCCGATACTCCATAGCTTGGTCCTCAGCCACTCCTCCAACCTCCAATGGACAACAGTCACGCCTCCCCAGATGGATCGGAGGCAGTCTTCTGGCCCCTGGCAGACGGAATGCCCCACCACATTTTCAGGAAACAGAAGAGGTCTCCCCCGCCCATGGCAGCGGTTCTCCCACTCCAGGTGGTTGGCCAGGAGCACTGCCCCGCTTGCAGTCAGTGGTCTCATACCACGCCGCGCTCCAGGCGGTCGGTTAGGAGCCCCTTCGCGGTCTGCGGCCGTTCGTCCGCTCTCAGGTAGCCGGGCTCCTCCGTTGGGGTGGATAGTAGCTGCGAGGACTCTACTACGGCGCATCCCTCCTCCTTCCCGGATTTTGGCACCAGTGTGAAGGTATTAATGGAAAGGAGGAGGCGAGAACTGGCTTGACAATACAAATAATATTTTAATAAGAAATTTAAACAAAAAGACAAACACACAAAGGTGTCGGGCCGCTGCCCGTAAATCTATCTCTCTCTGTCCCACTGCGATCTACAGTCGGCCTTTATCCCTCTCTGAGGCTTAATTAGCCAGATTAGGGTAGCATCATGACCCAGCCCCACCCTCCGCCCTGTCACAGTATGATTTTGGTGAACTTTAGTGCATTTTTTATAAAATAATTGAATAGTGTACACGTTTAGACATATTGTACAAACAACACCTCTAGCAAGTTAGTCTATCCACTGTGAACCTACAACAAACTTTGAAATGTGGAAATATAATTTCAGAGAATTTAAGTGATTGTTTTTTTAGTGGATATAGTATACGTATACTTTATACATATAAATAGACATATTACAAATACAACATATTAGACATATACATATATTAGACATATACAACCTTAGGAATGTGAAACTGAAATATTGGAAAATTTTTGTGATTGTTTCCCCTAAAATAATTGAAAACTGTAAACATAATTGCACATATTGGGAAATATAGCATATAGTAAGTCAGTCTATCTACTGCCAGATCCATTTCAGAATCTTAAATTGTATTTTCACAGTGTATGTATATATATATATATATATATATATATATATATATATATATATATATATATATACTGTGAAAATACAACCTGTTCTGTGTCTATATATATATATGTGTATATATATATACTGTGATCCTTTTAGTCCTTAAGTATATATATATATATATACTGTGAAAATACAACCTGTTCTGTGTCTATATATATATATATATATATATATAGACACAGATCAGCCACAAAAGTAAAACCAGCTGCCTAATATTGTATAGGTCCCCCTCATGCCACCAAAACCGCACTGACCCGTCGAGGCATGGACTCCAAAAGACCTCTGAAATTGTCCTGTGGTATCCGTCACCAAGACGTTAGCAGCAGATCCTTTTAGTCCTTTAAGTTGCAAGTTGGGGCCTCCATGGTTTGGACTTGTTGGTCCAGCACATCCCATAGATGCTCAATCGGATTGAGATCTGGGGAATTTGGAGCCCAAATCAAAAACCTTAAACTCTTTGTCATGTTCCTCAAAACATTCCTTAGCAATTTTTGCTGTGTGGAAGGGTGCATTATCCTGCTGAAAAAGGCCACTGACATCAGGGAATACCGTTGGGTATATGTAGTCTGCAATGATCTTTAGTTAGGTAGTATGTGTCAAAGTAACATCCACATGAATGCCAGGACCCAAGAATTCCCAGCAGAACATTGCCCAGAGCATCACACTGCCTCCGCTGGTCTACCTTCTTCCCATAGTGCATCCTGCTGCCATCTCTTCTCCAGGGAAACGATGCACACACACCCAGCCATCCACATGATCTAAAAGAAAACATGATTCATCAGACGAGGCACCTTCTTCCATTGCTCCATGGTCCTGTTCTGATGCTCAAGTGCCAATTGTAGTCGCTTTCGGTGGTGGACAGGGGTCAGCATGGGCACTCATACGCAGCAAGCTACGATGCATGTTCTGACACCTTTTTATCATGGCCAGCATTCTGTTTTTCAGCAATTTGTGCTACAGTAGCTCTTCTGTGGGATCAGACTGGACAGGCTAGTCTTCGCTCCCCACATGCATTAATGAGCCTTGGGTGCCCATGACCCTGTTGCCGGTTCACCGGATGTCCTTCTTGGACCACTTTGGTTCTAACCACTGGAACACCCCCAAAAGACCTGCCATTTTGGAGATGCTCTGACCCAGTCGTCTAGCCATCAAAATTTTGCACTTGTCAAAGTTGCTCAGATACTTACGCTTGTCCATTTTTTTCCTGATCACAACACATGAAATTCAAGAACTGACTGTTCACTTGCTGCCTAATATATCCCACCCCTTGACAGGTGCCATTGTAATGAGATAATAAATGTATTCACTTCACCTGTCAGTGGTTTTAATGTTGTGGCTGATCAGTGTGTCTCTCTCTCTCTCTCTCTCTCTCTCTCTCTCTCTCTCTCTCTCTCTCTCTCTCTCTCTCTCTCTCTCTATATATATATATATAAAATAGGCATAAGTCAGTTGATTTAATGCTTAGACACCACCAAAGTTTTAGCACAGTGGGTATGTGCCTGGCAATGACAGTGCATCCGAGCATTTGCAGGGTTTACTCTGTAGCTACAACAAGCATTGACTGCTTTAAGTCAAAAGTTTTATACCCGTATAGTATGGGTATATACTCTTTTAACATAATTGTGATAATTATATATTTTTAAGATTGTCGTATCAAGAGAATGTGACATAAAGACAAGAAATGTCACTGCATATGCAAATATAAAGCTGTAATTACGTAATAAAAATTCACAATTGTGACTTTATATCAAGTAACAGTCAAAATTTTGAGAAATAAAGATGCGATAAAAATGTTTTGAATCACAAAATTACGAGATTATATCATGTAATTGTGACATATTATCTTGCATTTGTGAGACATAAACTTGCAATTATGAGAATAAAAGTCACAATTGTGAGATTAAAAAGTCTGATCTAGCTCTTTTATTTTCCATTACATGGCGGGATCCATCTTCCATACATCTATGTAGATAAAGGGACCTTTTAAAAAATAATACATTTAAACTGACTCCCTCATACTTGAATTGCACTATCAACAACTTGCTGTTAAACCAATCAAATTCATTGCTTGGTGTTGGTTGGTTGCTTGCTTGTATGTTTGGTAGGTTGGTTGGAAGGATTGTTGCTTTGTTGCTTGTGTCCGTGTTTGCTTGCTTGTTTGGTTGGAATTTTGGTTAGTTGCTTGGTTGGTTGCTTAAACCGGCATTACACTAGCAGACTCAAAACAACTCTTTATGGCCAAGAGTTTCACACATGCAGGCTGTTTTGTTGAAATATTGCTCTCTTCAGTCAGTCAATCAGAGGTAAGACTGACTTAATGATACAAAAAGGTGGAGTGGTGAGAAACACCAACTCACCGCATCTTTCTCTCTCACAAATATTTCAAGAACATTAAATACATAATTAAATAATGTTTTATGCAGCATTATTAATATAACATACTCTACACAATGTCATGTAGACTCTGCTGTCATGTTTATTCTGTTGATTCCATTTATTTTCCATAAAAAAACATTAAAAGTTTAGTTCCTGTTTCCCTAGTCATGTGATGTCCTGTTATCCATCCATGTTAATGTGTTTTGTTTTCATTGGTTTATTGTCTTGTTTAATTGTTCTTCAGTTATGTTATGTTATTGTCTGTTCTTGTTTCATTGTCTTATTAGTTCAATCTTGTGATTGGTTTTCTTGTTACCTATGTCTGTGTATTTAAGCCCTCATGTTTGCCATTGTCTCTTGTCGAGTATTGTTTGGTGTAACAATGTCATGCTAAGTCAAGTCAAGTCTATGTTTATGTATCATAGTCTATGTCAAGTCGTGTTTATGTTTTGTTTTGTTCCACTTCACGTTGGATTTCACTCATCTTGTAAAATAAACAGCACTTGGGTTCACTTCATCATCGTCTTTGTTTGCTCCTCTGTCCTGCCTGCCTAAACGTTACACAAGTGCAGACCCCTGTACACTAAAAAAAAGCTTATTTTAAAGATTTTAATTAAAAAAAAATATTTAGGTTTTATTTTTAGTTAAAGACATTTTAATTCTTAAAATTACTGTTTTGAGTAACACAAATTCAAATTAACTTTTGAAGACCCTGCCGTTTCCAAGTTTTCTGTTCTGCAGCTATGCAACCAGACACATAATCTTTTATTAATCCCTACTTCTGCTCCTTCAATCATCTCCAAACCTCCAGTTAAAAAAAAGTACACAGACAACCCAATTCTGTTTGCAATCACCTCTCAAACCCTCACAGGGAAATCTAAGGGATTGCCTTGCTGTCAGAACATGGCTCCTTCTCTCTGTGCTCTCTCTCTCTCTCTCTCTCTCTGTCTGTGGTTTTGGAGAAAACTTTAGCTTTTTTAAGTAATGTGAGGAGTGCATCTCTGTAGATAAAGGCACCTTTTTTACAAAAATGCATTTAAATAGACTCCATGCTGCTATTGTGACAGAATAGTTTTCAGACATGCAATGATGGACAGTGTTTACTGTCACCCTTCTCACCAGATACTGATTTCTGAGTTGATAGCTTGTTAACCAGTCAATATGATTCAAACTTTGCAAAGGAACTGTTATTGAAGGACGGGGCAGTTAAAAACAGTTGGAACTGATTGCAAAAATGTAAGTAAACAGTTTAATTCATGAAAATTTAAAATCCAATGACTGATAGTATATGGTGCTGTTGTGCCTACAGTAAGAGAACAGTTTTATATATTTGGATGCAATGTGTTGGATGTGTATTATGTGTAAACCCTGAAAATTAATTCCCCGTCTGTCGCTCACTTCGACGTCGTGTCGAAGAAGCGACACTAGGGGTCTCTCGAGCGCCGAATATGCCTCTGGTCTATGAAAAAAGGCCAATGAGAAGTTGGCAGACAGTATTTGCAAACCCCGCCCCGGACATACGGGTATAAAAGCGGGGAAATATGTCGAGTTCATTCAGAAATTTTCTTCGGAGCCGATGTATGCAGCCAGCTGCGAGTGACACACCAGATTCCTGCTTCTGTTCCTCTGACGCTCTGTCTGCTGTTGGATCTGTAAGGCTCCCAGGCGCTCCTGAGACAATCAACACAGGGACCGAGATGTTAGCTCCGGAGATGGTAAGACCACTCCGTTCCCCGGTGGAGGGCCGGGAGGAGAATCATTTGTTCAATTTTCATTTGCCCACATTCTCAATAAAAGAGCTATTTCCTTTGTCTCTGGGTCACCTGGCCTGCAAATGCCGTTCTCACGGCACTCTGCCGCCAGATTTCAACAGTCCCGGCATCTTGGACACGGACCACCCGTCTCCAGCCCCACAACTGTTTCCCGGCTGGCCGGTTATGATGAGTCTAGAGGACGCTTACCCTGGACTTTACCTGCTCCGCCCCGCCGGGTATGTCAAAAATAATTGTCCCCTCGGTGCCTCTAGTGTGGAGTTTGGATGTGTGGCTCTCACTTCCTAACCCGTCTCGCTGGCTGGCCCAGACCATCTGACTCGGTTACGCAATTCAGTTTGCCAGGCCTCCGCCCCCCTTCATGGGCATCCGCTTTTCCGTAGTACATGGCGAACATGCCAAGTCCCTGCGCGCGGAAATCGCCACACTTTTACTCAAAGACGCGATAGAGCCTGTCCCTCCAACCGAGATGAAGAAGGGTTTATTGTACCAAAGAAAGGCAGTGGCTTACGACCAATCTTGGATTTGTGAGTTTTCAACCAAGCGTTGCACAAACTCCCGTTCAAACACATCTTAACCTGCGTTCGACATCTAGATTGGTTCGCAGCAGTAGACCTGAAGGACGCGTACTTCCACGTCTCAATTTGAGGTGCTCAGGCACCTCAGCCACCTGGGGCTTCAGGTCAACTGGGAAAAGAGCAAGCTCACTCCGGTTCAGAGCATCTCTTTTCTTGGCATGGAGTTAGACTCAGTCTCAATGTCAGCATGTCTCACCAACGAGCGTGCGCAGTCAGTGTTGAGGTGCCTCGCCACTTTCAGGCCGGGCACAACGGTCCCCTTAAAACTTTTCCAGAGGCTCCTGGGGCATATGACATCCTCCGCGGCGGTCGCGATGTTGAGGTTGATGCATATGAGACCGCTTCAGCACTGGCTTCAGACTCGAGTCTCGAGATGAGCATGGCGCCGCGGCACACACCATGTGACGATCACCCCCGCCTGCCGCCAAACACTCAAACCCTGGACAGACCTCTGTTTTCTATGGGCAGGAGTGCCCTTACAGCAGGTGTCCCGTCGTTTCCTGGTTACGACCGACGCCTCCAGATCGGGTTGGGGCACCGTGTGCAATGGGTACGCAGTAGCAGGCCGTTGGAAAGGGGCCCCACTGCATTGGCACATCAACTGCCTGGAGTTGTTGACTATCTTCTTTGCCCTGCAGAAGTTTCTCCTGTTAGTTCTAGACAAACATGTCCTGGTCAGGTCAGACAGCACCACAGCGGTAGCGTACATAAATCGCCAAGGCGGCGTACACTCCCGCCACATGTCACGACTCGCCCGTCATCTCCTCCTTTGGAGCCAGCAGCGACTCAAATCGCTGCGCACCACTCACATCCCCGACAACCTCAATGTGATAGCGGACGCGCTGTCATGACAGCGCTTGCCCGGCGGAGAGTGGAGGCTCCACCCCAGTCAGTCCAGCTGATTTGGGAACGGTTCGGCAAGGCCCAGGTAGACCTGTTTGCCTCCCGAGAGACCTCCCACTGCCCGTATGTCCATTCAGAGGCTCCCCTCAGGGCAGACGCACTGGCACACAGCTGGCCTGCGGGGCTGCGCAAGTACGCATTTCCCCCAGTAAGCCTTCTTGCACAGGTGCTGTGCAAGGTCAGGGAGGACGAGGAACAAGTCACCCTTGTGGCTTCTTATTGGCACACCCGGGCCTGGTTCTCAGACATCGTACTCCTCGCGACAGCCCCTCCCTGGCGAATTCCCCTGAGGAAAGACCTTCTTTCTCAGGGACGGGGCACGCTCTGGCATCCACACACAGACCTTTGGAACCTCCACATCTGGCCCCTGGACGGGACACGGAAGATCTAGCTGGTCTACCAGCCACGGTTGTAGCCACGATCAACCAAGCCAGAGCCCCCTCTACCAGGCAACTTCCCAGGCTGAAGACCCACAGAGGTGCGCAGTGCTATTGTTTCTACAGGAGAAGTTGGAAGGGAGGCTGTCCCCTTCCACCTTAAAGGTGTATGTTGCCGCTATCGCAGCTCACCACGACCCAGTGGACGGCAAGTCTCTGGGTAAGCATGACTTAATTATCAGGTTCCTAAGAGGCACCCGGAGGTTAAATCCCTCCCGGCCAAGCCTGTTCCCCTACTGGGATCTCTCGGTGGTCCTCGCCAGTCTTCAGAGATCCCCCTTTGAGCCACTAGAATCAGTTGGACTCAAGGCCCTCTCCCTAAAGACAACCCTGCTGATCGCGCTCACCTCCATCAAGAGGGTTGGGGACCTGCAAGCATTCTCTGTTAGCGACACCTGCCTGGAGTTCGGTCCGGCAGACACACATGTGATCCTAAGACCTCGACCGGGTATGTGCCCAAGGTTCCTACCATGCCCTTCAGAGACCAGTTAGTGAACCTGCAAGTGCTGCCCCGGGAGGAGGCAGACCCAGCCCCTTCATTGCTGTGTCCGGTACGTGCCTTGCATGCCTACTTGGACTGCACTCAGAGCTTTAAGTGCTCTGAGCAGCCCTTTGTCTGCTTTGGTTGACAGCGGAAAGGGAACGCTGTCTCAAAACAAAGGCTTTCCCACTGGGTGGTGGATGCCATCCTACTGGCCTATCACACCAAGGCCTTGCCACCCTCTTTGCGGGTCCGAGCGCACACTACAAGGAGTGTTGCATCCTCGTGGGCACTGGCTAGGGATACCTCCCTAGCAGACATTTGTTGGGCAGCGGGTTGGGCAACACCTAATACCTTTGCGAGATTTTACAATCTCAGGGTTAAGTCAGTCTCGTCTCGTGTTTTCTCAGGTCTGAGCCAGTAGAACTCTGTACACCCTGATGGTCTGACCAGGTGAATCGCTTGAACTCAGCGCCCTTTTCCCTCTGCTGAGGTAAAACAGTGCGCCTTCTTTCCCAGGAGATCCCACCCACCCGGGTCCCTGGTTGATTCCTCCCTAGCCCTTTTTGGGTCCGCAGTTCAGCAGAGGAACTTGCCGACCCAGTCCACTACGGGTACCCTAGGCTACCCTGTACTGGAATAGGTGCTCCACAGGTCAGGCCTCCTACACGGACTCCTCCTGTGTGTATTTCCATGGTACGGTCACCTTACGAGCTGACCCGCATCTCCCTTAGGCAGTTTTTGCTGCCCTCCGGTCGCCGTGTTGTAGCAACTCCCCCTCCTCGAGGCTGGATCTACCACTGTGCCTTTCTTTCCCACATGTGACCGAAGAGGCCATGTGATGTATATCGCCACCTTTACCTCCCCTTTCGGGCAGGTGTGGCCTCCGCAGTGTCTTTTCTCCCTGAAAGAATAGGAAACTGGGTAAGACCCCCTTCCCACGATGCGGTAAGGGCCCTGGCTGCTCTTGATCTATGCCGAGAAACATAGAGAGAAAAGAGGCCCAGCCACGCTTGGCCCATTCCCAGGTTGGCAAGCGTCACCTTGTTCCCCTCTAGGGTAACCAGAAGGATTCCGATGAGGCTGGATCTACCACCGCGCCTTTCTTTCCCACATGTGACCGAAGAGGCCATGTGATGTATATCGCCACCTTTACCTCCCCTTTCGGGCAGGTGTGGCCTCCGCAGGGTCTTTTCTCCCTGAAAGAATAGGAAACTGGGGAAGACCCCCTTCCCACGATGCGGTAAGGGCCCTGGCTGCTCTTGCTCTATGCAGAGAAACATAGAGAGAAAAGAGGCCCAGCCAGGCTTGGCCCATTCCCAGATTGGCAAGCGTCGCCTTGTTCCCCTCTAGGGTAACCAAAAGGATTCCGCTGACTTTTTTGGGGCATTGGGGAAGGGTACGTGAAGTCTGAAGTTGGTCGCTTCTGCACGTGAAATACCTGCCTGCTCCTGTGTCAGCAGTACACGTACACGGCTTAGCGCATCCTGATTTTGATCAACATAATTTTAGAAAACAAATCAGAGAAATCCTGAATGAACTCGACGTATTTCCCCGCTTTTATTTTTATTGTCCGGGGTGGGGTATGCAAATACTGTCTGCCAACTTCTCATTGGCCTTTTTCATAGACCAGAGGCATATTTGGGGCTCAAGAGAGACCCCTAGTATCGCTTCTTCGACACAACGTCTCGTTCCCTCCATCAGGGAACGGAGGTTACATACATAACCGAGACGTTTTATAATGTTGTGGAGCTTGTCTTTTCTGACTATATTTCAAATATAGCTGTTTTTGAGGGGATGCATGATGTTAGCCAATCAAAAAGTTTGTTTTAAGAGGCACTTAGACCAAAATCAATCATTTTAGACAGAGAGCCATAGACAGGGTGGAAAATGATAATATTTTTTACTAAATTATGACTGTTTTGGTTGATGAGCATTTTTAGGTGGTTGCTAGGGTGTTCTAGGTGGTTGCTATAGCATTGTAAGGCAAGTGATGGGTGTTCTGGTTGCTAAAGTCAGCGGTTTAAAGCAGAAGAAAGGCTTTAGAAATCTGATATGGCAATTTATTAAAAACACATATATGCAATAAATGTTCATATATGTTTTTTTACTGATATAAAAAAATAACATAATGTACATATATGAAACTTATTTTTCAATATACTACAACAAACATAACATATTTTCCCAAACAATGGAACATTAACTATAATTACATTTACTAATGTTTATTTATGTTCATAAATGGCCATTCTGTATGTGATTATAATTGTTTGACAGTTAGAGTTTGAATCATGGACATTTATTGGTCTTGTTAAGCCAACATTTTCAAAACTTTTAACCAAGTTTAATCAAGTTAAACCTACACAAGGTCTCAGCAGAGGTCCATATTGCTAAAACAGCTGGGTTAATGGAGCAAATTTATGTATTAAGCTTCATCAAAAATATTCACACAAGTGCACATCATTACTAAATGGTCCTAAATACAAATTGTTCTAAATACTAACTCTAAAAGTAATTGTTCTAAATAGCAGGACAGATGTCCAGCACAGATAGGGTATAAAGTCACAGGATTTAAGTGACTTATATTTAAATGAAATGTGCCCTGGCTTCAACATACAGCCTTTTTTGATCAACATAATTTTAGAAAACAAATAGCAAAGCAGAATTAAATTTAAAGCAAATCAGCACAAAATTAACAAATGTGATAGAGTTTCACAAGGTCAGCGGCTAAAGTAAAGCTGAGTGTGTGCTTATTTAGGAATGATGAGTAAGACAGTTATTTTGTCTGGAATATGTAGAATTGAGCTGCTGGGTCTTTAAAAAGACATTTGCACATTGCCACTGACTCTCAAAGCTACTTGAGTTTCTTAAATATTGATTTTTCAAAGGAGAGCTTTGTTGTGGAAAAGGAGACAGGTTTACTGAATTCTTAAGCCGTCTGACAGTGAGTGTTGTATTTATACTGTAAATAAGGTAAAGCCAACACACTCAAGTTCATTCTTCAGTTCTGATAAAAAAGAACCACACATTTGTCAGCCTCATTACAAACATATTAGAATGAACCTCAGTTAAGAGATGTACATTACTTCAGTAAATTTATTGTGCTAAATAAATATTTTGTGCAATTTGTTCTTTACTCCACTACTGCTGAAACAAAATGTTCGTACCCTTACTCGATTACAGTTAAAAGGGTGTAAAAATACTTTTTATTCCTCACAATTTGATTTAGACCTTCAAAATTGGAATTGGAATTTTTTAAATAAAAGAGTTCAATATACTATGCTGACATACTCTGTGTTTTCAGTTTTTTTCTGTCAACAGTGTTTGGTGTAATCTGATTAGATAGTAATAGTTGCTGTAGTCCCATTACTTTTTAAGTCAGCAAGAAGTATAATGCATTGTATTTTACATTCTGCAATTAGATTACAGTTACTGACTTTCATTTAAGGAAATTACATTTAAGTACATGGATTACACATTTTTCCCCCTTTTCACCCAATTTGAATTGCCCAATTCCCAATGTGCTTTTAAGTCCTCGTGGTGGTGTAGTGACTCGCCTCAATCCGAGTGGCGGAGGAAGAATCCCAGCTACCTCCCCGTCTGAGACGTCAACCCACGCATCTTATCACGTGGCTTGTTGAGCGCGTTGCCACGGAGACATAGCACGTGTGGAGGCTTCACACCATCCACACTCAACTCACCATGCACCTCTCATTGAACTCCTTCACCAGGGGTGGAGCCAGCATCCTTACCACTGAGCTACCCAGGCCCCCATGAATTACACATTTCTAAAAATCATATGTACATATGTTTTTGTGACAGATGAAGGGTATGCGACAATGAACAAGAAAGAAATATAGACATTATTTTGAACTTTTTGAGTGGAAAAACAATCTTTTCAATGAAAAGTGTTTTAAAAGATCACTTTCTAGTAAAATAATAAGTAATGGATTATTTTTGATGGAGTAATCAGTAAAGTATTTGATAATAATTTTATAGAATTTGTCATTTGTAGTGGATTGCTAACTTGAGTAACTTTCCCAACACTGGTGAACAAAGACTACGGCATTCTTGTGTTATCATCTTTACCCAGACTGAAACACATCAAACCAATGGGCATTAATTTTAAAGATAGCACAATCACACTATTTCGAGCAAAATATTGGAGGTTTTCTTTATTTTTATTTTTTTAGTGATAAAACAAATGACATTGTTCAAAATGAAGATAGAAAATATTTGGACACTTTCAGGTTGTCAAATATTAGTGGAACATTTCCATAGTTAATGTGATAAACTACCTGAGGTTACTGACTTCTTTTGGTTGTTCTATGGATAGGCTACTGGAGCATGGAGACGATGAGCTCCACTGTCATCACTATCATTGGTAGTTGCTCCTGAATGTCACTCGTCATTTGCATAAAGTTGAAATTTCCTCAACTTCGACTTGTCGCTATGGCGACATCTGTCACCAATGGTCACTACATCCAAAAAAATTACTTTAACACCAGTTGGTTAAAAGTCATTGCAAAAATGGCTCAGAATATTTAATAAAATGTATAGTTTAATTTGTTTCAGATGCCACTTGGTTTGATACTGTATCAAATGTAATAACATTTATATATTTTTTTCAAAGAAAGGCTTAAGCATCCAAATAATTTTTAGGGTCACTTTATTGAGCTGTTTTGTGATTTTGAGTCCGGCTTGTGTAATATCCAATCATTTTTTCTCCTGTCCTTTCTCAACTGTCCTATAAATAATAAAAAAGGCCAAAAATGGAATAAAAAATGAAGGTTTGAAGCCCCTCAAAGGATCCCAAAACAAAACGTTTGGCAAACTCATGACATTTGGCTGTGCTTGAGGTGCCAAAATTAGGCTACCACTGAAATTTGTTTTTAAAAAGTTGACCTGTTGAAGTCATTATAAAAATTGCACATAGTCTAAAACTTTCCATATTTTAAATCATTAGTTTGCAACAACACATTTTCTTAACCATTTATAAAGTGGCTATTTATACATTATTGGTTGTTCTATGGATGGGCTACTAGAGCATGGAGACGGTGAGCTCCACTGTCTGGAGTTGCTCCTGATTGTCACTCGTCATTTGCATAAAGTTGAAATTTCCTCAACTTCGACTTGTCGCTATGTCACCAATGGTCACTACAGTTCGTGTCGCCAGAAGTCACTCTGCTCTCATTGAAAATTAATGGGATTATGTCACTTTGTTGCACAGTGTCGCTGGCAGTGTGAACAGGGCTATAGAAGGGGCCTATGTTTACCTATGTAGACAGTGGACAAAAGGAAGCTCACTTGGTTTTAGAACAGTTTCTGCTGTATGTTTAGTGTGTTATGTAACAGCATTCCTCTGATCTCCCCTGCTGATGTTTTGACAGTGCGAGATTTGAAGGGCACAAATCTCAGGTCTTAATCTAATGAATGTGCGCCATGTGTTTGACTTGAAGCAAAGTGTGTGTGTGTGTGTGTGTGTGTGTGTTTGTAAAAAGCTGATAGGAGAGTTTTGTGGATGTGCTCAAGTCACCACTCGATCCGTCTTAACCATCTGATCAGACACACAAACACACACACACACACACACACACACACACACACACACACACACACACACACACACCCACCCACCTCAAGTCCTGTTGAGATATATTACTGTTAGCATTACAGTATGTTTTCTAGTATGCACATATTACATCAAAAGCTTACAAGTTGAAACAATGTTTATGAGCAGACAAGCTTCCATGCATACTAAGTGTTACGAGTAATGATGTAGGACTTTAAATATCCTGTAGGAGCCATTTATATTATGAATGTTTCTTTTTAATTTTCTTTATAGACCTGAGTTCATTTAGTTTTTCACCTGTATCCTGCCCCTTTTATGGGATTTGTCTACGTAGATGTAATATATATTTTTAACTGTGGGGGAGCGGGTGTACAGGAGTGAGCATATGGTTTTCAAACCACACACAAAAAAGGAAAATAATAAATGAAAACAAGTAAAAAATCTTTTTTTTGTGCTTTGGAAACTTTACCCCCATATCAAGGAAGAGGTAAAATAATTTTGTTGTTTGGAATTTGCCACTACAGATCCTGTAAACTGTATGTACTGTATGTTATTGTTCAACAAGCATAAATTTGCAAAAAATTAAAGATGAAGTACGGAATTTCTTCATCGCTAGCGTCATTAAAAAAAAATTACATTTTCAAACCTGTCTAATCACATAAAACTTGTGTTTTTGTGGCAGATCTTTGCAGAATGAAAATACATGGTTTATTACACGTATTGCGGCAGTTCTGAAGTGAAATGTCCACTGTGAACCACTAAAACAGAGTCAAAATTTGTCATTTTGTGGTAATTTTTGTGCCTCACGTGTTGTCTCGCTCGTGATCTTCAGGACTCGTACCCCGGTCCTTTGCATCACAAGTGCAACACTCTCAGTTGAGCTACCGCACAATTTTATCACACCTAAATGAGCTTGTAAATTTAATTGATTATGTAATGTAAACATTAAAATGTAATGGCTTACAAGTCATGCACTATAGTAAAAGTTTTTACATGTCATTAAATAGCATTGTGTAAGGGACAGGGTGTAAAGTGTTTATAATGTGATAATCTGCTGTTCCCTTTACAAAAAGCTTCACTATGATGCTGCGCTTGCTAAAAGCACTATGGGAACAATCTTGCATTGTGACCAGCTGTGAATATGTGTGTAACACGTCAATGAACATTGACCGGAAATGTATAGCCTCGGTTGGTGAGATCATTGGATGCACCTGTGGCCAGGCTATAAATAGAGGCTTCACCAGCGTGCTCGTCAGATCTCTTTTCTTCAGAGCATACTGTGCTGTGTGTTTCACAAGCCTGTCAAAATGTCTTTCCTCTGTTAGGAGTTAGATTCTGTTAGGCAGTGCACAGTGAACCTTTTCTCCTTTCTATTTCCTCTGAAAAAAGAAAGAAGAATGATTGATAAACAAAACAAACAGTGTTTTTGTTTTGTGTGTTTGGGGAAGAGCATGCTGCTCTTGCGTTGGGGCGGGGCAGGTGCGAGCCTTGCGATCTGTTTACAGTCGAAATGCTTCGTGCTCGCCTTGCTTACTTCCGGGAGTCAGCACCCACACTTCCCCCACATTTGTGGGGCTCTCGTATGGATCTGGCTGAGGAGTGAGAGACGGGTTCATCCCTTTCGCTCGCTCTCTCCCCAGATCCAGCTGATCCTCATAAGCCTGAAGCACGCCTCGGCGCCTCTTCGGTTCACGAGGACACTGAACCTCTGTAAATCCTGCGCATAATAATAAAGCGGCTGTGGAATTAAGAGACAAATGCGAGCATTGCGATCTGCTTTCAGGCAAAATGCTTCGCGCTCGCCTCGCTTAATTCCGGGAGTCAGCACCCATATTTAATTCGTGGGGCTCTCGCATGGATCTGGCTGAGGAGTGAGACACGGGTTCGTCCCTTTCCCTTGCTCTCTCCCCAGACCCAGCTGGTCCTTCTCGTAATCTCAAAGCGCGCTTCGGCACCTCTTCGGTTTCACGAGGGGGGCGGGGCGCTGAACCTCTGTACATTCCATGCACAATAATAAAGCAGCTGAGAAATTACTCGAGGTGATTACGCAGGCTGTGGACAGACAACAGCTAGACTGGCAATGCGAACAAGAGACCCTCCCCCAAACGCTCCAAACTAGAAGACACATTTCTGTCTGGTGGCCAAAATAATTAAATAAATAAAAGAGGGAAGGGAACTCTATATCAGTCTCTTCCTCTCTTCTATGACCTCCATAACAAGTATTTTCTTGATGGAGAAAATGTATACTTCCCGTGTCTTCGTACCCTCGACATTAGTGTAGTCAACTATCATGGGTGCTGAGGCTCAGGGGTATTCGGTGATGCCGCCGGTAGAAGAGACACCTGTGGGTTTTCTCTCGCCTGGCTCGGCATCATCGCTAAAGAGACCTACTCTCCCCACAAAGCTGTGCAGGACCACCTCCACGCTTGTGGGGAAAGCTTATCAGGCAGCAGGTCAGGCTGGTGTTGCCCTGCACACTATGGCAGTGTTACAGGCGCACTAGGATAAATCTGTTGAAGGACCTGAGTGTGGTCACCTTACTCAGGGGGAGGGGCCGTCGGCCACTGACGTACACCCCCCCCCCCACCCCGCGCTTTCCATGGGGAGGGGCGTGCCTTCCGCGCCGTCTGCCGGAATGTCATCCCCGTCGACCTGGATGAGGGAGGTGACAAGGGGAGGGAAACAGAAATTCTTTAAATGGGGGTGGGTGGGTACTTCCTGTAACAGGGTAGTACCCCCCAAAAAACACAGTAAAATTTTAAAGAGAGGGAAAAGGCCAACGCAGAGCGGCAGTGAGAGAGAGAGAGAGGAGAGAGAGATGAAAAAAAAAACATACTCGCCGTTTCTCTGATGTACCGTCGCGTGGTCCTCGAACACTCCTCCACACTCTCAGGAGGATGACAGCCACTCCTCCCCAGGCAAACCGGAGTCAAACCTCCGACCCCCAGAACGCCCCTCCGCTTTTCTGGCGGCACGTGGGGACAATCCTCCATCCCTGGCAGCAGCCCTACCACTCCTGGTGGTCGGGGAGTTGCTTCCCTCCACCCCTCGTGGACGGCGGTCTTCCCTCGACCCCTCCACGTCTCTGGGGATGGCAAGGCACTCCTCCGCCCCCGGCAGCAGCTCCATCGCTCCAGGCGGTCGGGGAATCCAGTCCCCACTTTCCTCGTGGACATCAGCCTTTCCCCGCGTCTGGGACAGCAGTGTCGAGGACTCTGCGACGGGCATCCCTCCTCCCTCCCGGGTTTTCAGCACCAATGTCACGTAGTCCAATGGAAAGGAGGAGGCGAGAACCGGCTTGACAATGTAAATAATAGTTTAATGGCAAACTTAAACAAAAGACAAAACACACACATGACGTATATCCTCTGCAGTTGGCCTTTATCCCTCTCGGAGGCTTGATTAGCCTGATTAATCTGCCTCCGAGTGAGAGGAGAGAGACTAACTAGGTGTTATCTTCTGTCTACCTAGCTTCATTACTGGTTTATATGACCAAATGGCTATGTAGCTGATAGCCAGCTAATACTTCCTTTTTCTATATTTAGCCTATGTTCTACAAAACGCATGCACTTTGGAAAAGATATAACCACAATAAAATGACTGAATCACAGTCATTAAATCAGCCGATTAGAAAGTATTAGCTGACTAGCGGCTAAGCCCTGCTGTCATATTGTAACATCTATTGACTCGGTCACCCTTCCCCCCTCCTACACGAGATCAGCCTCTCCTGATTACTGACTCTCTCCCACACCTGCAATGCATTGCCTCGGATTACACCCCTGTCTATATATTCCCAGTTGTATCTAGTTCACACTGCAAAGTCTTAACATTCTCTTGTGTTTGCATTTCTGAATGTTTATCTACAACTAACTATCTCCTGTGCATTGATCCTAGCCTGTCTATTGTTTACCCTGCGTATCGTTTTGGAACTGTACGCCTGTATTCTTGATCATCTGGTTTTGACCCTTGCCTGCCTTCAACGATTATGTCTCTATTAAAGCTCTGGGTATTGATCTTACTCCTGTGTCTGAGACTGTTTTGTCACAACTTCCGCATTAACACCTTTGCTGTTATGTATGTACTATTTTGTAAAAAAAAATAAAAAATTCATGATCCATAGCGCTGTCATGTCTGCAAATATTTTTGACACAGGCAAAATTGACAATTAGCAAAATTTTATTGAAAAGAGGTCATACACCTTATGTAGGATTAAATCCTAAATGGAGTATATGTGTAATGCATTTCCTTCCCCATTAATGGTATTGCATGTATATGGTAATAAACATGGTTATCGAACGAAATTAAAATAAATATTGTGATAAAATCTTTGGCCAAATTGCCCAGCCCTACCTGTCTTGTTGAGCACCATTGTGTAATACCACCTGTTGTAAATGCAGGGCTACACACATTTATTAATTCTCAGACATGTTCTTAATAACCAAAGCTGTCTGTTTGTTGGATGTGTGCCCCCAGAACGAGGCGTAAATTACAGGTTTTGGTTCATTCCAGGCGGTATTTGTGTGTAAACTTTGCCTTGATTTCTCAGTATTGACTTTTCCGTCTTGCTGTCTCTCCTTCATCCTGCTTTAAAGACCATTGGGATTCAGGCTTATGAGGGGCAGGGGCTAAGAGACTGATGCTGTCAAATTCAGTTTGCTCAGGTCTTTCTAATGCACATGTCTCATGGGAATGAATGGATGGAGGAGCACTAACAGTTCTTCATAATCCCTCATTTCAATTCTTCGCCAGCATCGACTGCACCATAAGTGACCCAGAGATGCTCAGATACTGTACTACAGCACTACTAGGCATACACCAGCACAAGACACCAGTTATCAATAAGGGATAATGTGTAAGAATTTGGTCATTATCCCAAAACAAACCCTATGGTGATCAGGTCTTCCAGCATCCTAAAGGGTTTTTTTTTATTTTTAATAATGACTGTCTGACTGTATTGTACTAGTTATTACACAACTATTTAGATTAATATTTATATGGACTTAAAATATTGATCTAAGTTTAAATTATTTCATTAGCCATTTCCAATGTATTTGTTGGTCTCAGAACCTATTGTGTGATTGTGACGTGCCAAGTTTAAGTAGTAATACTTTACATTAATTTCCCCTTTGTTGAGGGATTATAAAGGGGTTCATTAATTACTAGCAAGTCCTTTACAAAAGCATTATAAATAATTTATATGTGGTTATAACAACATGCATAAAAAGGGTGACATTCATACAGGGCTGCAGGTAGGAATTCTTGGGGCTGTTACAAAATACATGCAGCATGCCCCTCTCGAGTCCGGGCACAAAAGTTCCAGTTGTACCTCCTTATTGGTGGCCAATCTTTCATGCAATAACGGCTAAATAGTAATAATGCTATTTAATAACATCTGGCAAATAACAAATACTAATTTTACCTCATATGTTATAAATGCTTAATAACACTTATTAACATTGGTAATCTATGAAAATGTACCATAGTGTAAAGTATACACATTTACACAAATTTATTAAGGAGCTACCAACATTAGAAACCTGTACCTAAAAGTTCAGTGTGGGTTAATGGTCATCAAGCTTAATTTTAAGAGATATGCAAGCTATAGACATTATATGTCAAGGCATTGCAGTAATTAATGTAAAAGTGGACTGTAGCAAATTTAAATAATCCCTCCTTTTAATGTCACTATAACTAAGTTAAGTAAGCATTTATAACATCTATGTTAAGATTAGGGGTGTGCAGCAAAGTCATTATCTGTATTTGTATCTGTATCTGTTCATATGACAAAATGATCTGTATCTGTCTCTTTATTCGGATAGAGCCATGTGTGGGCAGGGCTTGTACCATAAGTGCATCAAAACTAAACAAAACACCCATTTTTAAGTGTTACACTTACATTTATAGTTTCTATTAATAAAATATGCCTTGTATATGCCTTTGCATTATAATAATAATAATAATTATTATTATTATTCGACAATTATTATTTAAAAAAAAAAATTCTTACCATCTTTAGTATGAAGATGAATTTGTAGGCTACATTAACTGTGGAATATGTTGTGGTTTCTCCTGGTATTTCAGATATTAAAATCGTCATGAAACAGAATTCTCGTTTGTCTGTGCATGTATAATGTCAGGCAAAATGTGAAATGTCAAGAACACTGTTACAGTATAAGGATGGGCAAGGAGGAGGCGGGAACCTGGCTGAACAGTCAACATAACGTTTTAATGCAAAACTCGCGATGAAGCAAACATAAACAAGCACACACCCATGCAGCACGGTCACGTGCATCTCTCTCTCTCTCTCTCGTGAACTGGTGCCTCTGGCTCCCCTTTATCTCACTCTCCCACTGATTGATTCAGCACCGGCTGTGCATCTTTACGGCCCGGCCACACCCTCCTCCTCATCACACTGGACTGACTTACTCCCCCCACCTTTTGGCCGTACCGTCAGCCGGTAGTCCACCCTGCCTCCTGTGAATCTGGGTGAGAGACGAGGGGAGGCACGGGGAGAGGGAAAGGGCAAGTGGAGACACACAGAGAGAAAGAGGAGAGAGATAGAAAAAATTGCTCACCGGTTCCCAAAGATGCTGTCGCCCAGCCCCCCAACCACTCCAGCCTCTGGTGGATGACTGCTTGCTGATCCCCTGGCAGATGGCAGCGAGTCCTCAGACCCCTGATGGACAGAACTGCTCCTCCCCTTCTTCGGAGGACAGCAGCGGTTCCTTGGGCTATCGGCGACAGGCAGAGACCCCTCCGTCCCCAGGCAGATGGCTGCTGCTGCTCCTTTGGTGGATGACAGCAGAACGGACTCCATAACAGTGCATCCCCCCCTCCCTTCTGGATTCTGGCACCACTGTATCAGTTTAAGGTTGGGCAAGGAAGAGGCGGGAAAAAAAAACATAAACAAACACACGAATGCAGCGCAGTCGCGAGCATCTCTCTCTCTCGATCTGTCGCCTCCGGCTCCCCTTTATCTCACTCTCCCGCTGATCAGCTGATTCAGTGCCCATCACGGTCTTGCCAAACCCTCCTCCTCATCACTCACATATTTTGTTGTGAATAATAAATACAAATTCAAAGATTAAAAGAAATTTAAATAAAATCAATATAGCCTACAAACAGGTGAATGTCCCATAAATCTATCAGGAATTTTTACGATAGGCCACCGTTATTTAGCACTGTATAATGAAGAAAAATAAAAAAGACAGAGCATGTTGCAGTATCTTTGTTTTAACATAAAGAAATATTCCTTATAGAGGAATAATCTATGCAGCATTTAAACCTTTATGGAATATTTAAGCTTTTTTGGGGGAATAAAGTCTTAACCAGTTAATAACCTTAATCACTGCTGTATATATAAATGTGGTCAACTTTAAGAGATGGAAAGACGAGCTCCAATGTTAATTCACTTCAGGTCATGAATTTAACATCGCGCTCAGGTTTAGGCTATAAATGAATACATGGGAATCAAGTGTAAATCGTGTGATATATTAACATAGACATTTCAAGAACTGGAAAGTGCATATGCTGTCGTATCTTAGTTAATGTTACACTTGACAAGCTCCAGACACGCACAATTAACATGGACCGCAAACAGAGTCGAGACCCCGCCCATCCGATCTGAAATCATGTATTTTAGTCTTGTCTTCCTGTATAATGATCTAAACATACTTAATGTTTACACTTTAGAAATATTGGCTGCACATATTCATAATTTTGTTGTCATTTTGGATATGTTTATTTAAACTGTCACTTTATCCTTGTGCTTTTTTGATAATCCATCATACCAATCCATTGATTTGGATTGATCATCCAATCAATTTTTTTTTATTATTTGGATGAATCTGTTATTCGTTTTGCAGTCATTATTCGTGCCTTTCTGAATAAGGTATTTGGCTTCGGGCACATCCCTAGTTGAAAGAATTGGATGAAAATTGCCCTTTTTTTTATGTATGTTGCTATAAAATGCATGTAAATGATTTACAATGCATTTGTCTCTTTTTTTTGTTCCACAGAAGACTTGGCTATGGCTGTATTTAGTTGTGTTTTTGTACGCTGGTGTATCATCTGAGGTTAGGATGGCTCAGTCTGTGCTGAGATTGCACAGTTTTGCTGATGTCCGTCCCCTGAGAGAGCCCTGATCCACACTCTCTGATTCTCTCTGATTCACACGCTGCTCTCCATCATTGACCTGTATTGACGAAGAGGTCATGGTAAATGGGCACAGGGCCTTTAGTTTGATTTCATCTGCCATAGATTATAGTAGAGCCACGTCAGTATTGTGGTGTTGAAGTAACGTGATGACATTCAGGGGTGTTTATATCTCGTAACCTCATGAACTTTATTAATCACATTCACTCTAATGTCTTCCTTTCCTTCATCATCATTTCTTAATTAAATTCACTGAAACTGGTGACGTTCACACTTTTAATATTCTGATGTTGTTCAGCTTACCTTTTTATATTTCTTAAAAGATGACATTTTATTCCTCACTGGCATAAAGCCTCAAAATGACACCCAAATGAGAGGTTTGGGCTAATACCTGTTTGATGCAAGTATCCCTTTGTTCAAATAATTACACTCATTGACAGCTCTGATGGGAGATGCTACATTACCCCCAATAGGATCTGGCTGCAGACATGCACTCTTGGCTCACATGCTCTCTGCAGTGGTCAATTCCAAGCAGCTGCCTTACTGGTAGTGCACTGTAGTTATGGCTAAACACATTTCTATGACTTTCCCACATGATGTCATATCTAAAACATGTTTGAAATACAGTTTGAAATGTAAGAAATTCATAATGTAAAAAAATGAATCATGTTTAATTTGTTTCTCCTTGTATTTCACATATTTCACAAATTTGTGCATGTGTTTTTTTACACAATGAAGTGTTAAAAATCTTGTATAACAATGATAATGCAACTTATTTGTGGTTCCTCTGCAGAAAGTGCATTTGACCACACAGACGAGAACACGTGAGCCGAGACAGCACATTTGCGGCCGTTCTCACAAAAATATGTATTCTTTCGGCTGAAATGGTGCACGTGACGTTTTTTAATTATGGTCCTGATTTTCTGAGGGGAAAGTGTGTGGGAAGAGAGACAATTAATATGAGCAAGGAGCCCTGACCTCTCATTTTCTGACCATATGAGGGGTGACATTGGTTTCCGGCTCAACACTTAGTGGATTGGGTTTAATGTAGAAAACCTCTTTTCTCAGAATAATTCTTGAACAAGCCTCTGGCATAATCTAAATAAAAGAATTCAGGGCTCAATAATATCAGGATTTTTTTCTGCTGGCCCAGTCATATTTACAGTCTTTGAATATTCATGACATGAGTTGAAATATTGGATTGGATACCTTTACACAATGTATATAAAAGTATATCTACTTTTATTTTACTTTAAATATTTTTAAATATACAATTGTCATACTTATTCTGATGCACTTATACAATCATTGGAAGTGCATTACTCAACATATACAACATCCATTTTTAATGAGGCATGAGTTGAAATGATGTTCTGTTCTAATCAACAGCATGTCACAGATGCTGTCGATAGAGTTTACGTTGTACTGAACCTAGATATTGAACCTGAAATATTCCTTGAAAATAAACAGACTTGTAAAGAAAATGGGGGGAATTCACTAAGAATGAATTGTGACCAGTAAAAGCATTGTGCCTTTGCATGTGCTTTCTGCACTGGTTTAGCACCCGATTCACTAAAGGAATTATGCAGATTAGGCGACAGTGCAAACACGCCCACAATGACTGTGCTAATTGTACTTTGCACTCACAATCCATTCACACAGGTCGGTTCTGAGAGACAGCAGTCCACGTGATCTTGACACACTCTGCCAGGACTGTATAATGCTCTTCTCCAACATTTAATCTTTATTTGATGAATTACTGCTGCCATGAATGATAGAAAATTTACATAAACATATCTTTTCAATAAAAGTCAGTTTTACCACCTGCTTTCCTTGGCGGTAATAGCGCAAGGCTAATTGCACGGGTAAATAGCACAGAATTTTGTGATTCAGCTTCACCACTGATTGATCCTGTTTTACCTTGTGCGACCCCACATAAACATGCATGGACATTGTATTTTATCGTGAAACAGCACACTGCTAAACACAATGTGTACAATGTGTACAATAGTTCAAGGTTTTCATTAGAAATCCTATATTTATTGTGCATTTTCACATTGCTTTCAGAGGCTTTATATGAAAATATGGTGCATTTCGAACTATTTTGAGACCAGTGCAGACAGACAGCGCACTAGAGGTACAGTCATTCACTAAATAGTGAGCAAGGGAGCAAGTGAGCATACTGTATCTTTTCTATGAAGCTAAGTGCATTCAATCCAAACTTCCTATCAAAAGTTCAGGTTCTGGGTGCAGATGAAGTTTGAACCACTCAATATGTTTGGCAGACATGAGACAATGTCTATCAGTACAAAGTTTCTGAATTTATAATGTATCATTTTATTTTAACATGGTTGGTAGTGATTGAACGATGTTGGCCATTACTTGTATTAGAATTCATTATGCAAATTTCTGATTGGTAAAATGCTTCAGCACTTTGCACTTTGACAGTGCAAAGAGAGACCATTGAGATTTTGTTGTGCAAGTAGAAAAAAAACCCCATTGTAACATAAAAGTAAAATCAAGTCAAATAATTTTTATTTGTATAGTCTTTTATTTGTGCTTTTCCCATTACACATTGTTCCAAAGCAGCATTACAGAAAATCAGCTGTAATGTCTGTAACGTCTCAAAAGAATGAATAACCAACACTCATGGAAACATAATAAACATCTGACTCTCTATAGCTTGGTATTATTTAAAAGTTCAAAACTTAGTCTCACTGTCAACATACAGTATTATGACATCCATTTTTAGAAAAACTATTTGCTCTAGAAATGACCTAATAAACATACAATATAAATTAGATTGTGGGTGGTTAGTAAATAATATACAGATTTTTGTGCTAAAATTTTGTGAATATTTAGTGAATTTGCCCCAATATGTGGTTTTAAATGAGCAGCTAGACAATCCAAGCTCAGATGTTGCCATCTATTTGGGTCCTTATCCTTTCATATGTTAATTTGTCCTGTTGAACTGAGTGTACCGCTGATGTAGCTGTCATTACAGAGATAAAGTGTGTCGAGGGATTAGTTGATGCAGTGGAGTTGTATGTAGTGTGATCATTGGCTGAGGTCAGACAGGGGACTGGTGGGTGGATGATGAAAAGGAGACTGACCTTTGAAAGCACACATAGTGTTGGCTCTTACCACACATTGACTGGCTGTGAGATTGGGATTGTGGAATATCCCTATAGAGGTCACAGGAACAGCCTGTTGTTTTTAAAAAGGTGAATTAATATCCAGGTGGTGGAGAATGTGAAATTAATTAAATCCCTCATTTATGCTTAAAGAAATAGTTCACAGAAAATTCTGTCATTCTTTACTCACTCCTGTATGACTCTCTTTCTTAAGTGTAAAACAAAAGAAGATGATAGATACAATGTTTACAATGCTTTTGTCTATACAGTGATAGCAGACTGTGACCAGGAGCTCTCATGCTCTAAAAGTGTGCAGTATTCCAAGTCTTCTAAAGACATATGATTGCTTTGTGTGAAAAACAAACCAACATTTAAGCCAATACTTGCTGGAAAAAAAACTTCTCATCTACTGTATCTATATATCGTCTATAGCCACAGATATTATTTGTCTTTATAATATGATTTGTTTTTTTTATAACATTTAGGTACTTGTCCTTGAATCAGATTAGACGAGCAGCATTCTAATGTTGTGCTGATATACAGTTCAAAAGCACTAGGGCTCTTCTCGATTCGAATAACTCTTTGTGTTCATATTTGTTCAAATAATGATGGGAATTTTATGAATTGTTTATTTTGATTTAGTTCACTAAATTACTATGACTGACTGGGCACAGGAACAAGACAGGAAACAGTAGCAGACTGACTAATATCAAACTAACAAAAACCGACTGAAAACACTGAAATAGGAACAAATTATCAAGCTAACAAAATGATCTGAATACAAGAGGGAATAGGGCACAGTATATAGAGGAAAAGCACATAAGGAACAGGTGAAAGCAATTAACATGACAAGGACTAATGAGGGAGAGTGACAAGGGTAACGAGGAGGCGGGGACAGGGAAGCACATGTCTAACAGTGGTGTCTTAGCCCAACACTGCCAAGACACCACTGTTGGGCCCTTGAGCAAGGCCCTTGACCCTATCTGCTCCAGGGGCGCCGTATCATGGCTGACCCTGCACTCTGACCCCAGCTTAGCTGGGATATGTAAAAAATAAACAATTTCACTGTATATATGCAGAAATATATGTATAATGTGTGACAGTTGATCAATTTATTTATTTTATTTATTTAACAGAAACACAGACACAGCCAGTTACACATACACATGACAAACATACTAACAAAAACAGACAAGGCTGTTAGGTGGGCCATATGAGCTGGGCAGATCAGGGGACCAGGACAAAACTGGAGGAGAACCCGGAGGCCAGGATGGACTGGGAGAGAAGGTTCGAACAGCTGGGGTCTGCTCATGTTAACTCTTGGCCTCTCGGTAGATGGGATCAGTGGTCGCTGCTGAGCATGGGGTGAGGTCAGATGCAATTGCTGAGCAGATTGTGTAGTCAGAGGAAGCCACTGTGACCTGAAGAGGGTCCGACTGATCATTAGCGGCCACTAGGAACTGGACAGACAGGTTTTTGGTGGCCACAGGGAGCTGTACAGACTGGACATATGTGGCCACAGGGCAGAAAGTGAGGTCCGTGGCAGCCGCTAGACATTGGACAGGTTTTGAAAGAGCATTAGTGTCCACTGAGGACTGGATATTGTCGTGGTTGGCAAAGGGTCTGACTGGATGTTGGTGACCGCAGGGGACTGTACAGAGTCTGATAGGGTGTTAGTGGTCACTGGGTATTGAACAGACTGGGCGGCAACCACAGGGAACTGGATTGTGCCTGCTTGTGAGGGGTCAGACTGAGTGATGGTGGCCACTGAAAACTGGACAGGGTTAGACTACACATAGACGGCTGCAGAGCAGGGATGAGAACGTAAATGGGCAGCTGCTGGAAAGGGTTCTGACTTGACATGGGGGACCACTGTAGGATGGCACAGGCGAGGAGAGTCAGCCACTCCTCTTCTTCCTCTTGTGGGTAAAAAGAGAAGCGTACTCCACCACCACCTGGCGGTCTGTATTGGACAGAGAAAGCTTGTCTTTGGTGGCCGCAGGAGGTTGGGCAGACTGGATGGTTATTGTCTGGGACAGGACTGAGTAAGTGGCACCAACTGGGGACTGAACAGATTGAGCAACAGACTGGTGTCTGATGGGTGCTGGTTACTGGACTGAGCAACAGACTGGTGGCTGGTGTCTGGCAGGCACTGGCTACTGGGCTGAGCAACAGACTGGTTGCTGTTGTCTGATGGGTGCTGGTTACTGGACTGAGAAAAGGGCTGATCGATGGCCACAATGGACTGGACAGGATAGTCAACAGTCACAGGGGACTGAACAGGATTGTCAAAGGTCACTAGGGGCTGGAAAAGTGCATTGGCCATCACAGGGGACTGGACAGACTTGACAACAGCCACGGGGAACTGGACAGGCTCATCTACAGACTCTGGGAACTGAACAGTCTTGTCGACAGCCACAGGGAACTGGACAGACTCTTTGACGACCACTGAGAATTAGACTGGTTTGGCAATGGCCTCGGAAAACTGGACAGACTCAATGACAATAAGGAACTGGACAGGCTCATCGATGACCACAGGGAACTTGACAGGCTTGGCGGCGGCCACAGGGAACTGAACAGGACAGGCTTGTCGACAGCCTCAGGAAACTGGACAGACTCGATGACCACAGGGAACTGGACAGGCTGTGTGGCAACTGCCATGGTCAGGAGCACTGGCAGCAACAGGGGAATAGCCTCAGTGGCCGGGAACACTGGCAGCAACAGGGGAACAGCCTCTGTGGAGGTAAGCACTGGCAGCGACTGGGGGAACGGCCTCCATGGTCATGAGTGCTGGCAGCGACTGGGGATTGAGCACCTTACTCTGCTTCCTTTTCCTCCTCATCTGGATGGTCGGCAGTGGCCTCCTTCAACTCTGGGCGGTCAGCCGCATCCACTGCTTGTGAGAGAGTATTGTTGGCATCAGGCTGGGATGATGGAAGGATGCCTTCAACACAGGATAAACACTGGAACAGGAAAAAATGATCTAGCTAACAAAACGATCTGACAAATACATGAATGAAGAGGGCACAATATATAGGGGAAAAGCACATGAGGAACAGGTGAACGCAATTAACATGACAAGGACTAAACAAGGGAGAGTGACAAGGGTAACGAGGAGGCGGGAATAGGGAAGCACACTGTTAACAGAAACACAGACACAGCCAATTATACATACTCAGGACAAACACACACAAACAGAAAACTGAAAGGGACAGGAGGACAGACAGAACAGGATAATGACACAATGAGGAGCAAGGATGCATTGGAGTTTAAACTATAGTCAAGGAAATTATTTAATGTTCTGTACTTTCAACATTTGGAAATTAACTTTATTACCACATGCTGGTGAAATCTCCAAACTGCAGATGCAGGAACTGAATTTGGAATTTGCGCTGAGTTAAGAGGTGGTATTGAAATGTCTTAGTGCAATGACACATTTCTCAGGATAAATTCAAGACAATTTTTTTGAGATTTTTTTGTTTTTTGTTTGGAGGCCCGCCATCCACCGCGGCAATCTATGCACAACTCAAAATGCGCCCCACCGAGAGCAAACCACATTATAGCAATCATGAGGAGGTTACCTCATGTGACTCTACCCTCCCTAGCAACTGGGCCAATTTGGTTGCTTAGGAGACCTTGTTGGAGTCACTCAGCACAACCTGGGATTCGAACTCCTGAACTCCAGAGGTAGTTAACCACTGAGCTACCCAGGCCCCACTTTTCTTTTTTTTTTTTTAAAGATAATATAATAATTGCAAGGATTCATACCTGTGAATGCTAATCTGCCTCAGTAGTATCTATAAAAACATTTTAAACTCTCCATTTCCAGTAAGAATAAACAACTGTGATTGTCCCACACAGGCCAGGACTGAGAAAAGTAACAGGTACTACATGTCAGCGACAAGACTGAGGGATGAGAGGATGGTGATAGGCTGTCCAAGTTCCAAAAGCACCATACAAGTTATCCTTAACTCTTGTGCCTTATATATAAATTCTTCTGAAGTAATTAGATAGTGTTGTGTGAGAGACCAACCGAAATATCAGTGTTAATTCATCGTTTCCCACATTTTAAACTGGCACGCGTGATATCTTTGTTTACATAAGCACAGCTGAAAGCGCACCTGACACTATTATATGTTTTGTGCAGTTCATGCTGCAGTGGATGCCAAAAGTTTAAATAAAGCAAGAGAAAAAGCAGAGATGTAGAAATTGTGCACATTGGTTCTTGCGTGTATTGTCACTATTTTTGCTGAATATGTGAAAGTGATTTGAGAACGGGTCAGTCTTCCACGCCCCCTTTCAATACCTTCGTGCCCTCCCTATGGAACGCGCCCCACACCTTGAGAACCACTGGCTTAAGTACATAGTTGTTAGAGACCTAATACAAAGTGGGTCCAACTTCTCTAATATTTGTGCCTAAGAGAGTTAGGGCAGATGTAAGTTAATAGTGACTTTGGTTTGTTTGTCTTACCTCAATGTATTGCTTCAGGAGACTTGGAATATACAGTACCGTATATATAAAAAAAATAAATTTTGCTCCTTGTTAACCCTTTCAGACTTGCATCCTTTCCAATGGACATCACTTTAAAGTATTTTGTCATTTTCTGCCAAACAAATCGCTAAGAATTATTCAATTAGATACTGCCAAGCCAAACTATGAGTGTCATTGTTACATTTCAAACAAAAAATCTTCTTTTGAAATAAAGCATGGCAGCATGTGACACAAGGTAAAACATTTAAATATAAAGCTAATCCAGAACTAGTTATATATATATAACAGGAATAACTATTTGTCACGATCCTGTCACTCTGTCAGTCTGGCTTTTTGTGTGACAGGGTCGTGACATCATTGTTCTGTGTCTGTCTTGTGTTTTGTTTTCTGTCTTTGTGGTTTCCCTGCCGTGCGCTCTTCAGTCGGTCTCTTGTTTCATGTACAGGGCATGGTGTCTAGATTCTGAATTCCCTGTCTGGTTCGGTTTCGGTGTAGGGATCCGGACACTCAAGTTCCATGTTCTGTGTGTTATTGACGCTTATGCCATCTTGGCAGCATGCACTCACATCAATTGTTTATGTCTGTCTCTCACTACTATGGGCACGCTTCGCATTGCATTCGTGTTGTGCGACCGAGTTGTGAGCTGTTTTCACACTGTGCTGAGGTTCGGTCACTTCGTTCTAAGATGTCGGGTTTTTTTGTGGCCGAACTCTCTTGTCTTGTCTCACCACCTTCTGCATGCATTGCATGGTGTTTGCCTCACGATGTACAATCAGGCTGTGGCATGTCTTTGATGGCATTGCCGCACATTCTCTCGTTTTGTCTGTCGATTAGCATGAGTGCATGTTGTCCTGGTTATATCCTCTCGTGCCATTTGGGTGTCTGTGTCTTGTGATAGCACGTGGCTTTGTTTTGTTTCTGTATTGCAATGCATCTCTCTGTCATGCGTCACACCCTGTCTCCTTGTTTGCTTAGTATTAGTTCATTAGTCATAACTGCCCTGCTTGTTAACCCGTTTGATTTTACTCCTTCTTTTAGACTCCTCGTGTGCTGTCCAGTGCCAGTTAGTCTTGTTTCGTGCTCATGTCAGTTTGTCTTGTGCTCCTGATTCTGTCGTTTCTGGTCGGTCCTGGATTCAGTTTGTCTGCCCCATCCCAGCTTCAATGGATTCCCTGCACTGGACTGTGTTTTCCCCCTAATGGGTAGTTTTTGTTTACTTTGTTTTTTGTTTAAATAAATGTTTAGGTCTTGCCTCTGCTGATTCCTGGAATTATGAACTGGCCCTATTTGGACCCAGCAGAGACAATATGGGCATCTTCCTCTTCCTGTCTTCCAGCCAGCAAGTTTCCAGCAACCAGCTCTATTCTCTCAGAGAAGGGGAGGGGGATGTTAGAGATTTTACCAGCATTGCAACGGATGAGCTGGAATCTCAGCGAGGCTGAGGACATATTTAACATCTGCCTTAAGAACTCTCTTGGTTCCTAGGAGATGGGAAGGCTGGGTTTTCTTTCTTTTTGGGAGTTTGCGGGATACACTCACCACTGTAAGGAGTGAATAACCCCTGAATATGAGGATTCTTCCTCCTTTAACACCCACACTCTCTAAATAAGTCAGAGTCCCAGTCCATAAACCGAGGAGGAAGAACGGCACAGCCTCTGTCTGCTCAGACAACCAACAGGAGGCGGCGACCATTGCTGCTGACCACCAGGAGGCGGAGTAGCCTGCTGCTGAGTGCCAGGAGGTGGAGAATCCCACTGCTTACCACCAGGAGGTGGTGGCCTTTCCGCAACAGTGCTTCTGACCATCCAGAAGAGGAGTAAGAGAAAGCCTGCTATCCAGTCGCTGTCAGCGCTCATGGCCACGGAGGCTGTTCCCCAGTTGCTGCCAGCTTCACGACCTCAGAGGCCATTCCCCCTTTTCTGTCAGCGCTCATGTTCACAGAGGCCATTCCCTTGCCGCTGTCAGTGCCCATGGAGGCTGTTCCCCAGTCTCTACCAGTGCTCAAAGCCACAGAGGCCGATTCCCCCTTCCTTGTCTGCACTCACGGCCATGGAGGCCGTTCCCCAGGTGCTGCCAGCGTTACCGACCACTGTGGTCATCAACAAGCTGGACAGACTCAATGACTATAGGGAAGTGGATAAGCTTGTCAATGGCCTCAGAGAACTGGACAGGCTCGTCAACATAATCAGGGAAATAAATTACCTTTTTTTCTTTTTGTCCTGCATCTTATGATTACTGACACTATTACCATAAATAGGTTGTTTTGAATTATTATAATTAATGGCTGCATTAAGGGTAGAAATAGAGCATGGTCATAGTTTTTGTGTCCCTGGAACATTATTGGGGGTATGAAAGGATTAGTTAATTTGAACAGGGATGATATTAATACATTTCATTGGCCATACCTAATGGTTTCCAACGTGCATCATGGCATTAGGGATGGATCTAGGAGGAGGCTGGGTTGGCCATTGCCCCCCCAAATTTTTTGATTTTACTTCTTCAAAGAATGTAGCAAATCATGAACCATTTACATCCAAAACTGTTTCTGAAAAGAAAGTGTGATTTTAGCAAGCCTTGATAAATGTTTATACTGCAAATCTCTTTTTTTAATCAAATGGGGTTTTCTGGTAAGTTCGAAGACACCAGACTTCACAGGTTATAACATTCTTATAGACAGTTTCATGCTTTTATAAGCTTGCTTCACCCATGTCATTCATGTTTGCTGCTAACAACAGGATTTAAGCAGCTTTAGACAGCCAGGCCAGGCCAAGGTGACTAAACCATAGTAAAAACAGCACAGAACTCTCCTCCACAGCCCACCCACCTTCTGCCTATTTATAGAGCATGAGTTAAGAGCACAGATTTAGACCTTTATTTCCAGATACACACCTACTGTATATACGAGTGTGCACGATTTCTACTTGACAAAATATATAGACATGACCTGAGGATGACTCATGATATGCATAATACACATAAAAACACACAGGAATGCCAGGCCCCACCCATGATTTGGAGGAATCAGCCTTCTTTTGACATATTTAATTAAGCTTTCTTTAAGATGTTCAGAGAGCTAACAAAATAAAGGACCAAATACTCTCAATATGAGCAGACCAGGGGTGTGTTTCCCAAAAACACTGTTAACCAACTATAGTTGCAAGTTCCATCATTACCATAACAGTTCAATTATTTAATGTTTCCCGAATCCGTAGTTCCAACGAACATTCGCAAACAGCATTGCAAAGTTGTGTATTTGGAACTACTGCTCTTTACCTGTGGTAAGAAGCACAGTTCCTTATTAGTTTGTTGTGTGGACATCATTTGACATTGCTGAGGCTTCTATATCTTTCACTCCATATATATATACAGTGAGGAAAATAAGTATTTGAACACCCTGCTATTTTGCAAGTTCTCCCACTTAGAAATCATGGAGGGGTCTGAAATTGTCATCGTAGGTGCATGTCCACTGTGAGAGACATAATCTAAAAAAAAAAAATCCAGAAATCACAATGTATGATTTTTTAACTATTTATTTGTATGATACAGCTGCAAATAAGTATTTGAACACCTGTCTATCAGCTAGAATTCTGACCCTCAAAGACCTGTTAGTCTGCCTTTAAAATGTCCACCTCCAATCCATTTATTATCCTAAATTAGATGCACCTGTTTGAGGTCGTTAGCTGCATAAAGACACCTGTCCACCCCATACAATCAGTAAGAATCCAACTACTAACATGGCCAAGACCAAAGAGCTGTCCAAAGACACTAGAGACAAAATTGTACACCTCCACAAGGCTGGAAAGGGCTACGGGGAAATTGCCAAGCAGCTTGGTGAAAAAAGGTCCACTGTTGGAGCAATCATTAGAAAATGGAAGAAGCTAAACATGACTGTCAATCTCCCTCGGACTGGGGCTCCATGCAAGATCTCACCTCGTGGGGTCTCAATGATCCTAAGAAAGGTGAGAAATCAGCCCAGAACTACACGGGAGGAGCTGGTCAATGACCTGAAAAGAGCTGGGACCACCATTACCAAGGTTACTGTTGGTAATACACTAAGACGTCATGGTTTGAAATCATGCATGGCACGGAAGGTTCCCCTGCTTAAACCAGCACATGTCAAGGCCCGTCTTAAGTTTGCCAATGACCATTTGGATGATCCAGAGGAGTCATGGGAGAAAGTCATGTGGTCAGATGAGACCAAAATAGAACTTTTTGGTCATAATTCCACTAACCGTGTTTGGAGGAAGAAGAATGATGAGTACCATCCCAAGAACACCATCCCTACTGTGAAGCATGGGGGTGGTAGCATCATGCTTTGGGGGTGTTTTTCTGCACATGGGACAGGGCGACTGCACTGTATTAGGAGAGGATGACCGGGGCCATGTATTGCGAGATTTTGGGGAACAACCTCCTTCCCTCAGTTAGAGCATTGAAGATGGGTCGAGGCTGGGTCTTCCAACATGACAATGACCCGAAGCACACAGCCAGGATAACCAAGGAGTGGCTCTGTAAGAAGCATATCAAGGTTCTGGCGTGGCCTAGCCAGTCTCCAGACCTAAACCCAATAGAGAATCTTTGGAGGGAGCTCAAACTCTGTGTTTCTCAGCGGCAGCCCAGAAACCTGACTGATCTAGAGAAGATCTGTGTGGAGGAGTGGGCCAAAATCCCTCCTGCAGTGTGTGCAAACCTGGTGAAAAACTACAGGAAACGTTTGACCTCTGTAATTGCAAACAAAGGCTACTGTACCAAATATTAACATTGATTTTCTCAGGTGTTCAAATACTTATTTGCAGCTGTATCATACAAATAAATAGTTAAAAAATCATACATTGTGATTTCTGGATTTTTTTTTTTTAGATTATGTCTCTCACAGTGGACATGCACCTACGATGACAATTTCAGACCCCTCCATGATTTCTAAGTGGGAGAACTTGCAAAATAGCAGGGTGTTCAAATACTTATTTTCCTCACTGTATATATATATATCTGTTTGAGAATACTTTTATATATTTATGTTAACACATAAGTGCCATTAATATGTTTTTGCTGAGTGCGCATGTGCTCAAGTGCGTCAAGGGAACACCAAAGTCTAATGTAAAGGGAAACCCCACTATCGCAGTGCATTGCATCTGTCACACTACAACATAGTGAAAATGCATTTTTCGTGTCTTCAGCAGCTTTCTCGCAGTAAACGGCTTTCTGGCGTATGTGTAAATGAGCTATCACAATTTAATATTTGTGGAAGTTTTTACTCCACCCCCAGAGTAATGTCATCAACGACAGCTCAGACATTGTGGTTCAAACGATGGATGTGTGGCATAGTCAATGTGCTTTCGGAAAAAGTTGTGACTAGCTAGATAATTTCTACAACGATGCATCGAATTATGGTGGTTACGCAGTGAATTATGTTGTTTTCAGGATATGCACCCCAGATCCTCTCCACACAAACATTCAGACCATTTTTATTCTTAGGTAATTTGTAAAAAATAAACAAAATGTATTAAGGTGCAGCTTTCTTCTCTACTCCATATTTTAGAACTTTAAAGAAATTCCAGGTTCAATTCTGCTTATCTCTTTGTAAAACTGCACTGGAATAAATGTTAAAACACTATTTGGCAAGTTAGCCACAAGACTTAAACATTACTACCAGTCAAATGTTTGGACAATTACATTTACAACATAGTCTTGTGACAACAAATTTTGATGTGATGGCGAAATTGTAAGATAAACGTAAGTGAACAAATCTGGTTACTCATTCCGTATTTATTTTACAAATGACAGATGTATGGCAAAAACCTGTAGTACACTTCCTTAGTCTCGTTCCAAACGTCTAATGTTTTCTTTCTTCCATGGTACATAAATGTGGCAGCGGGGGCGTGGTCAAGCGCCCGTCCGGAGAGGTGGGAGCGGTAAGGGCGCTTACACCTGAGCTAAAATATATCTAACACCTGTCTCTAATTTCAGTGAGCACGGGGAGAGCGGCATAAAAGAGCCACAGCACCGCCAGTCAGGACGCCAGTCCAGTGTTGGCAGCCCAAGTGTGTAGTTTTGAGTGCATGGAAAGCATTAGTTTTGTTATAAGAAGTTTATGTTTGAACCCCTGAAATTTGGATAAATTGGGTTTGGGTAAGGGGGTAGACATTATGGTTAGGTTTCTTGTTAAACTTAATAAAAGTTAGTGGTTGAGGCTCAGGGTTACTGACCAGAAGGTCGGGGGTTCAAGCCCCAGCACCACCAAGATGCCACTGTTGGGCCCTTGATTAAGGCCCTTAACCCTATCTGCTCCAGGGGTGCTGTATCATGGCTGACCCTGCACTCTGACCCCAGCTTAGCTGGGATATGTGAAAACTAATACATTTCACTGTATATATGCAAAAAAAAAAAAAAAAAAAAAAAAAAAAAAATATGTGTGACCAAAATAAAGGATTCTATTCTAAGATGAAAAACATGGTAAAGTGTAGAGTTTGGGTAAGAGGTTAAACTTTATGGATTGGCTATGGTTTGAGTTGGCGGTTAAACTTAGGGTTTGTTTATCATTTATTATTTTGTTTTTCTGTGGCAGTTAAAGCTGTACGTTTTTGTGCAAACCAACTTGTACATTTTCATCCTACTATTATTACTAGTTGTCCTCAGACCGGGTTGAAATGTATGTTTCTTGTGATCATAAAAAGATTGATTTAAACATTTATTTTTAATTACTTGACTAGTTTTGTAGACAAATGCATTTTGGCTATGTATGAATTACTTCTAAAAGATGCAAAATAGTATTCAGCATGTACTCATTTAGCAGAAATATCAATGACATTTAGCAAAAAAAATGTAATATTAGCTACTGTGTGTACGTACATATTAGTGCTAAAATGCAATAAAGTTACAGTTTAATTGGACACTTTGAGATTGCACATGCATGTGTGTTTGTGTGTACATGCAGTTCCTCATCCGAAGCGGATACACAGTAGGAGGTAGTTATCCTAGACATGTCAAGTGTCTTGTGGTCCCTGTTCATTTCTCAATAGTTAATCAGTTTGCGAGAGCAGAACAGCTTTAGCTGCAATGTCTCTCTCTCTCTTTCTCTGTACCCTGTACTCAAAGGTTATATACTGTATGTACTAAAATTTGTAGTCTCAAAGCCTTTGAGCTGGGAGTTAAACGCCAAACAGATCAAACCCTAAAAGAGCCACAGATTGGGTTAAAGCTCCATTACTCAAATCACAATCTCAGTAGGAAACAGCAGAAAAGAGTAATTACCTTTAATGAATAGAGCTTTCCGAAGCATCCCTGATAGCACACGTACATCACCCAGACATCTATTTGATGTGTGTTTACATCCGGAAGACCTATTTTCAACATTATTTTCTCATCTGCAATAAGTCTACAAGACGTTTCCTCTCAGATTTCAATAAGATATTAATCAGATGTCTTTGGAGTTGATTTTGATTTAGAATGTTTGTAAATCTGATTTTTTTAAGATGTTTAGCAAATGTAATTAGATTGTGATGCTCTCCAGATGAAAAGATCTCAAAAAGACATCTCGGACTGTGTTTTCTGTGATTCGTTTATTTTAACTAGTACATTTATATTAACTGTCCAAAGGAACTGTTCCACATTACTGATTTGATTTTCCCAGCGCTACATGAGAGAGAGAGAGGACTGTTTAGGCGAGTTCGTTTTATTAGTCCCTTGGCTCTATTGCTGCGTTCGCAATACAATGTGACAAATGTAGCATTTTGTCA
Organism: Moxostoma hubbsi; assembly: GCA_032164185.1. Taxonomy (NCBI): domain Eukaryota; kingdom Metazoa; phylum Chordata; class Actinopteri; order Cypriniformes; family Catostomidae; genus Moxostoma; species Moxostoma hubbsi. Next base: position 8,616,976 of record JAVLUX010000007.1, on the reverse strand, counting down.
TGCTACAGCGGTACTCATTGGAAAATGTAGCTTGTTACTGGTAAAACTACACTTTGTGAAAATAGCAGAGCTTCTGTCATGCTGCTGAAAAATTTAGTTAAATTAGTAACAATGCTACATTTTATTATTTACCCAGATTAAATGTTCAAACACGCAGGGTCAACAGTGAGACAACATTTTGTATGTATTTTGAGATACTGCCCTACAGTACAAAGACAAAACACAATAAGTACACCAACAGTGAAACTGAAGAAAATGGCTTCAAAGTTTTTTTTATTGTTACACTGTTTTCTCTGAATCTGGCAATAGTTGAGTCAAACATTTCTGTCACAGGACAGATCATAGTCTAAGAAATTCGATTTCACTCATATCAGTTTTGGTGAGCCTTTGCCCACTGCAGCCTTAGTTTCCTTTTCTAAGCTGACAGTAGTGTTACCCGGAGGGGTCTTCTGTTGCTGTAGCCCATCTGCCTCAATGTTCGACGTGTTGTGTGTTTAGAAATGCTTTTCTGCATAGCACTGTTGTAACGCATGTTTATTTGGACTACTGTCACCTTCCTGTCAGCTTTAACCATTGTGGCCATTCTACTCTTGACCTCTGACCTCTGTTTTTTGTTTTTCGCACAAATCCCAGATCAGCAGTTAGAGAAATACTCAAACCAACCCATCTGGCACCAACAATCATACCACGGTCTAAATCACTGAGATCACACTTTTTACTCATTCTGATGGTTGATGTGAAAATTTACTGAAATTCCTGACCTTAACACTGCTGCCACACGATTGGCTGATTAAATAATCACATGAATAAGTAGATAACAATAACTGATAACTGATAAAGTGGCCGGTGAGTGTGTGTATATATACACATTTAAATTTAAACAATGAAATTAAACTTTGTGAAAATACCACATGTTATTGCACCCGTGCTAGTTTTTGATGCCCTTTGCAGATTCTGGACTGTGAGCTCAACTGTGTCCCGTAATTATATCAAACGTCTTTTTTGTGTGTGCCTTTTACTGCTGTCAATGGTGCCTTTTTCTTGTGATATCATATCAAATCATTTCAATTTAGATTTCAATTGGTCAGACTTTAAAATCCACTGCAGAGGAGGAGCATAAATGGGCTGCAACTAATTCTTCAACTGGGGGGATCTCAGTGTAACCCCTTTGCGCAGTGCGGTCAAGCATTGTGAAGGCTGCTGCACCAAAAACACCCCTTTTGTCTAGCTGGTCATGCAGCTCAGGGAAAAACAGCACTGTGAAGCATGATTTAAAGTCATGGCAACTCATTAGGAACCGTTTGTCAAGCCAAGAATCTTCTCGATCGCCACAAAGAGAACCTGCAACATCTCCGTGTCAGAGGTTTTAGTGTGGATTTCCTTCCTGTGGTGGGAAATACCAGCAAACTCACCGGCTGAATGAGACTACCAGATTTCCTGAACAATAACAGATTCATGGAGGGTTTGGGGAAAATCAGTCTTTCCCAAATATGATGGTCTTGGTCTGTTCATTCCACAAAGCTTTCGTATGGCTTCAAAGAACTTTGAATATACCTGATGATTCATATGGACAAATATTTGATGCTTTCAGATGTTAAGGCTGAAACATACTTCATGCAGGTACGCAAATGCAGACGCGAGCGCTTGACCAACACATGGTCCTGTTGTACATATATTACGTTGCTCTGGCAGTTACAAACCTCAGACAACAAGGGGGAAATAGATTTTTTATGCATGACTAAGAAACCAGATAGCGTAGAGGAGTCGATAATTTAGGACTGGGGACAAATATTTTTCCAAAAGTTTCAAGTAAAATTGCTGCCAGTCCCCACCATGATAGTTGTTGATTGAATGAAGAAAATCTGCTCTAGCGCCTCTTGCGGCAGCACTGAGAATGCTGCGCATACATGCGTTGTGTTATGAATTCAGCACTGACACATTTCACAACGCAACGACGCGTGAAATCGAGCTTGCGTAGCAAGGTGCGTCTGTGCTTGTGTACTTGCATAGAGTATGTTTGGAAATTAAGACTGACATTTTGCATCTCTTTTGTGTTTCACAGAGAAAAGTCAAAGGCAACAAAAAGTTTTAATTTCTTATATTCTGTATGGATATTTCACATTGAATAAGTCTCTGTTTGTGCAACTCAACATTGTGTCCACAAAGACTTTGTGACATTCTCAAAGACATTGTCCCAGATATGGATCTACCTGATCTGTCCATGCTCTAAAACATTCATTTAGCCCCCAGATAAGCATGAATGGCTGAAAATAATAAAAAGAGCTTGCAAAAATGGTTCAATATCTTCAACACCAGCTTCACTCCATCATGCCTGTCATTGGACAGCCTGATTTACTGACACCAGTGCTGAACTCTCTTTTAAAGTCTCAGAGAACAGTATATACAGTAGACAAGTATAAATATACACACACTCTACCCTGACCGACTTGCACAAGGGTAAATGCATATGACCACACACTGATTAATACACACTTGGCTAGCGTTTAGTGAATACTACAGCAGGAAACACATTTAAGTGTCTCCCCTGAGGCTTTCCACTATTATAACATCCTGCTGTGTTGGAACAGCGGTGTCTTTATACCCACCAGTGCTGCACTGACAATAGCAATTTATCTGCAATGATTTATTAGATTTATTTTTTTATATTAAGAAAAAAAAAACATGTTTGCAGAGGCCCTGGTCCTCTGAGCCACATTACATAGTGTTTAAATTGTTGTTCACTTACGAAAACACTTGCTGTAGAACAACCTACACCTGAACAGCAGTGGTTCTCAACTGGTGGGTCATGGCCCAAAATTGGGTCAAAGGTCTGTTCTGAAAGGATCACGAACAGCAGAGGAAAAACAAAACTTCATGCAGATGATAAAAGGACTAAAAGTGACAGTAAAATAATTAACTATACAATTGTGTATTTAGGATAGCAAAATACAAACTATTTTATTTGGCTGAAAACATGGTTTTAATACAGTATATTGTTTCCATATAGTAACCGAGTTTTAACCACAGATTAATCATGGTTAATCTTGTGGTTAATATGGTTTTATTGTATGTATTAATATTGTTGTTATGTATATATTTATTATTTTTATTAACATAGTTTTTTTTTTTTATTATTATTACTATGGTTTCACTACGAATATCAAGGTTAAAATATTGTAACTGTAGTAATACCATGATACAATTATTTGTGCCACCAAGAGGAATTTGAGCACATTGGGAATTGGGCATTCCAAATTGGGGATTAATTTTGTATTGTGATTAATATCGATAATCACATATTTTGAAAGTGTTGAAATTTGACTTATATACTTCTTTTTTCTGTCAAAATGCACTTATTAAGAATGGGTGATACCACTTATTTTCTTTTCGATCCGATACCAAGTACTTTTAGGCCAGTATCGCCAATATCAATACAGATATCTCTATTAAATAAAATTTTTATGAATTTGTTGGATACATTTAGTAACTTAAATAATTACTTACATTTTTTATATAGATATTTAAAGGCCAAAGCAGAAAATTATTAGGTTGCTTTGTTTACCCTTTAAAAATTTGAAAGTATAAGCCACATATAAAACCACAAAATTAACCATAGCCATGCAGGACTGGACTGGGAATAGAAATCAGCCCTTGATTTTACATGGCAGCTGGGCCAAAACTTGAGCAGGGGGTATGCAAGATTACCAGTGAGGTATCATACCTCTGAACCTGAGAAAAGGATAATGTCAAGTTGGTACACAGAATTTGCATGCCCCGCCCCGGACATAAAGGGAAGCGAATGCCAGTTAGGATTTTGCACTAAGAAGCTGAAAATGAAGCACGGCCATTTACAGTGGTAGGTCTAATGCTGTGGCAGGAGGGACACAACGTCTCGTTCCCTCCCTCGGGGAACGGAAGTTACAACAGTAACCATGACGTTCCCCTTCTGTCACTCAAGTGACACAAGGGGTCCATAAAAATGCGGCACGCACTGACCGTGTTCCTCCCCAACACCCCCAACTCTATTTTTTTTATTTTGCATACAAACCTTAGGTTTCCCGCACCACTGAGGGGGGAAAAAGGTGTTACATGCCTAGCATGGGAACAAGCCCAGCAGCCACTGTCACGAGGAGCATGAGAGCCGACAACCAGGTGCGGGTGGGCCAGTAGGGGGCCACCACGATGACCTGTTCCTCGTCCTCCCTGATCTTGCACAGCACCGATACAAGAAGGCTCACTGGGGGAAATGCGTACTTGCGCAGCCCCCGGGGCCAGCTGTGTGCCAGTGCGTCTGTCCCGAGAGGCGCTCCTGTCAGGTAGTACCAGAGCGGGCAGTGGGAGCTGTCTTGGGAGGAAAAGAGGTCTATCTGTGCCTTGCCAAAATGGTCCCATATGAGCTGGACCTGGGGGTGGAGCCTCCACTTTCCGCTGTGCGAAACCTGTCGCGACAGCGCGTCCGCCGTCATGTTGCGGTTGCCAGGGATGTGAGTGGCGAGCAGCAACGTGAGTCGTGGCTGGCTCCAGAGGAGGAGATGGCGGGCAAGTTGTGACATATGATGAGAGCGCGCGCCGCCCTGGCGATTTATATACGCTACCGTCGCGGTGCTGTCTGAACGGATCAAGATGTGCTTGCCTCGGATTAGTTGGAGAAACTTCCGTAGGGCAATAATTACAGCCATCAACTCTAGGCAATTGATGTGCCAACACTGCCGGGGTCCTTTCCAGGGGCCAGCGGCACGCGCCCATTGCACACGGTGCCCCAACCCTGTTGAAAGGCGTCTGTGGTTACCACGACACGTCTGGACACCTGCTGCATGGGGACTCCAGTCCGCAGAAAGCAGAGGTCTGTCAAAGGGTTGAAAGTCTGATGGCAGGAAGGGTCACACGGTGTGTGCTGTGGCGCCATTCCAATCTCGGGAATCGAGTCTGTAGCCAGTGCTGTAGTGGTTGTAGAAACCCTTCTTTATCTCGGCTGGAGGGACGGGCTCTATCACATCTTTGAGGAGCAGGGTGGAGATCTCTGCTCTTAAGGCACTGGCTTGTTGGCCGCACACAAGAGTGGAGCGAATACCGCTGAAACGAGACAGGAACTGGGCGAACTGAATCGCATAGCCGAGTCCGATGGTCCTGGCCAACCAGCGCGATGGATTGGGAACTGAGAGCCACGCATCCAAACTCCATGCGAGGGGCACTAATGGGACGATCATTTTTGACGTACCGGACAGGGCTTTGCGTGGAGGGGAGCAGGTAATAATGCATTGGGAGGCAAAAGAGCGTCCCGAGGCTTGGGTGCTGAGAAAAGACTCAAAGCACTTACCTTGCTCCATGCATCCACAGGGGGCGGGTTAGAGACTGAGAAAGAGGTTCGGAACTCGTCAGCGCTGGTCTGCTGGGTCTGAGCAGTCGCTGGGCCGGAGGCGAGGGAGCTGTAGAGTTTTAGGGCCGGGGTGCCGTGAGAATGACGCACAATGGCTGGATGACCCAGGGAGTGGGGAAATCGCTCTTTTATTGAACATGTGGGTACAGCAACCCAGAGAGGGTGCGCCAAATGAAAATAAGGAAAACAAGGATTCTCCTCCCAGCCCTCCACCGGGAGACTCCTGAGTGAACATCCGACTGCCTGGGTTGCCTGTCTCAGGAGCGCATCGGAGCTTCTCTGGTCCGGGAAGGGGTCCTGGAGACGGGGTGCGTACGCCACCTGCGAGGTACTCGACGCTGGCCAGCGAGTTTGACTTTAATGAGGTAGCCCTCAAAGACTGTTTCCGTATCGGACTGAGTGAGCAAATCTCCTCATTGGTGCCTGGCAGTCGCAGTTCCCTCAGTCTGGTTCAGTGTATCGACCTTGCCCTGCGGATTGCTGGTTCTGCATTCACTGTGGGGGAGGCAGATGCCGAGCCAGCATCCCACTTCATGGTCAACGAGCCAGCATCCCACGTCATGGCTGACGAGCCAACATCCCACACCACGGCCACGAGCCAATGCCCATGCCTACCATGGCCAACGAGCCAACACCCATGCCTGCCACAGCCAACGGCCACACCTGCCATGGCCAATGAGCTGGAAGCCTCGTCCGTCCCAGAGCCAGCGTTGCCAGCCTCATCTGTCCCAGAGCCTACGCCGTCAACTTCGGCCTCACGGAGGAGATGAAAGGATTTTGTCTCTGAGTCTCAGCCTGTGCCCACGACCACAGAAGTCATTCCTGAGTCTCAATCCTTGCCCCTGATCACAGAGGTCATTCCTGAGACTCTGTCCATGCCTACGACCACAGAGGTTATTCCAGAGACTCTGTTCATGCCCACGACAACAGAAGTCGTTCCCAAGTCTCTGCCCATGTTCACATCCATGGAGGTCGTTTGTAAGTTTTTGCCCATTTTCACAACCACGGAGGTTGTTTCCAAGTCTCTGCCCATGTTTATGACCACGGAGGTCGTTTCCAAGTCTCTGCCCATGTTTATGATCACGGAGGTAGTTTTCAAGTCTCTGCCCATGTTCACGACCACGGAGGTCGTTTCCAAGTCTCTGCCCTTGTTCACCACCATGGAGGTCATTTCCAAGTTTCTCCCATGTTCACCACCATGGAGGTCGTTTCCAAGTTTCTCCCATGTTCACAACCACGGAGGTTGTTTCCAAGTCTCTGTACATGCCCACGACCACTGAGGTCTTTTGCCACTCAAATAGGACACTTAGTTTCGAGCCTCCCACAGCTCTGCCTTCCACGACTTGGTCCCACTTCATAGCCGCTAAGCCCGAGTTTCACGTCATAACAGCCATGCCAGAGTCAGCTCCAGGCCATGTCACAGTCATTCCAGAGTTAGCTCCAGGCAATGTCACAGCCACACCAGCGTATGCTCCAGTCCATGTCACAGCCATGCCAGAGTTGGCTCCAGTCCATGTCACAGCCACTCCAGAGGCGGCTCCAGGCCATGTCACAGCCACGCCTCAGCCTGCTCCATGCCATGTCACATCCAAGCCCCAGACTGCTCCTTGCCATGTCACAACCAAGCCCCAGACTGCTTCATGCCATGTCATAAGCAAGCCTCTGCCCCACGATTCAGGCCTGCCTCTGCTCTATGTTCTAGGCCCACCTCTGCTCCTTGGTCCAGGCCCGCCTCTGCTCCACGATCCAGGCCCACCTCCACTCCACGGTCCAGGCCCGCCCCTACTCCACCTTGGTCCTTAGCCCTATCAGCTCTGCCTCTCGAGCCTCTCATGTTTTTTTTTTTAGTTAAGTCTAGTTAATGTTTATGTTTTTGGATTTCTGGAGTTTTGTTTAAATATACTGCACTTGGGTTAATTTTCATGTCTTCATCATCATTTTTGTCATTGCCAGCAACAGCATACGTTACAGTTACATTACTGGGTTTAATTTTAATTCATGTGTAATTTATTGAGAGATTACTGAATTGGACTTTTACGAGAGCAGAAGTTAACACAGAGCTGTGTGTGACTGACACAGACTGACACTCAATCACTGCATCAGCATCAAACTCTTCAAAGTAAAACAATTTCTTCGCTCCACACAGTTAAAATAAAAGAATAGTTTCATTATGCAGTGCCTTCATTTAAAACCAAGACAAGCTGATATTTCAAGATTAAAGTCACAGCTCCAACTTAAGGCAGCATGCTGAGGTAAGTGTTGGCTCTAATTCTAACACAGGCTTTTCTGAGTAATGAGATTTTCAGGGTGATTCTGTAACTGGGCTCTTATGACATCAAATTTTAAGTGTACATTTTTAAATCAGTGCAGCAATATATCAGTGTGCTTTGTCCCGCATGTCATAAGCATTATTCATTTACTCCACACCCTCGCGGGGGCACTGGAAACTATTGCATCTACTTCAGGTGTATTAACTGTATAAATCCATGTAAACATCCAAATTAAGTGTAAATCACTGGCATTCGCGTGAGCGACAACTGGAGTGCGAACAAACAGCATTTCAGCGAGGTGCACGGGGCCCATGCGCGTGAGATGTGTGGGCGCGAGGCAATTGTGATGACGAGAGTGGCTGTGTCTGCAATTCTTCAATCATTCACTATTTCCTATATAGTGAATGGCAGATAGTGCACTATATCTCAGCAGTGAGTGAACAAAATGTGTGAAAGTGTAGGAGCTCTGGGGTTGGTGCAGAAACGTCACATATAAAATTTTAAAATACTTGGGCCTTATTTGTTCTATTAAATAATATATTATTACAATAAATCTTCATTCTATTTGTCATTTTTAATATATACTATGTGTTAATATAAAGAGTAAACACATTTGAGCAAATAAAGAGTAGATTTTAAAATGTATCTGTATGTTTTGTCTATTTTTTATTATGCTATTTTAATCAATTAATGATTTGTCAAAGTAATTTACTGCATTCAGCATGAAATAAAACATTGAGTGTACTTGAAATGTACACTTGAAATTAGAGTGCATTGTGGGTAAGAATGAGTGAAAAAAGTAGGGAACAGTGGCTCACTCAGAATTTATACACTCCTACAAAATAGCGAAATAGCGAGCACTATATAGTGGATAGGGGTGGTTTCAGACACAGCGAGTGTTCCACGATCAGGGGTGCGCCCTACGTAGGTTGTGTACTCTGCATTTAGAGAGCGGCAGTACTGCTGTACGGAACTAACGATCTAAATACTTACGAAACTGACAACTGTAACTACACTGAAATAAGAATCCACACAGGACTTTAAAAGCTATGAAATAGCAAAAGAAGGCATTAATATAGCATGATCTTGCTTTGGTTTATATTTCAGCATTATATATAATGTCCTTGTGGGACATTTTCACATTTTCACTGTAATAATTACTAGAAATGTTTCCAAACCTCTCTTCTTATTGTCAAAATCATCCAGATCTGACAAGAGCCCTTAAAAGGTTAGTTCACCCAAAAATGACAATTTACTTACCCTCATGTAATCCCAGATGTGTAAAACTTTCTTTCTTCTGCTGAACTTAAATTTAGATTTTTAGAAGAATTTCTCAGCTCTGTAGGTCCATACAATGCAAGTGAATGGGTGGCAACATTTTAAAGCTAAACAAACAAACATAAGTCATCATAACAATAATCCATCAGACTCTAGTGGTTAAATCAGTATCTTCAGAAGCGATGTGATAGGTGTGGATGAGAAACAGAGAAACAGATCACTTTCACTTTCTTCTTGTGTTTTTGTTGATTCACATTCTTCTTTGCTGTCTAGCAAAAAATTACAAATATTGATCTGTTTCTCACCCAATACCTATCATATGACTTCTGTTGACATGGATTTAACCACTAGAATCTTATGGATTACTTTTATACTGCCTTTATGTGCTTTTTGGAGCGTACAAATTTTGGCCTACAGTGCTAAAATATTCCTTTGAATTTGTGTTCTACAGAAGAAAGTAATACACATCTGGGATGGAATGAGGGTGAGTAAATGATGAGAGAATTTATATTTGTAGGGAAACTATCTCTTTAAAGTGATAGCTCAGCCATAATTTAATATTCTGTATAATTTTTCTACCCGCATGTTGTTCCAAACCACTGTGACGCCTTGTATTATGTGGAACATAAAATATGTTAGACAGAATGTTAGGGACCATTCATTTTTAATTATCAAATTTTTTATTAAATTAATTACATGGTGTGCTGATTAATTAATCGTGATTAATTATAAAAATATTTTCTTAGAAAGCCACTCATATAAAAATAATTCAATATATAATGATGAAATTATACATAGTATCTTTAAATATTTACAAATTAATATATATAAATAAAAAAATATTCAGATAATTAAAATGAATTACATTCTTGTAGCAGAAGAGTTAATCATTGATAAGACAATACAAAAAGCGGCTTTAGAATACAATGTATTGTTTACTACCATATTATTGAACATAAGTCAATCATTGGCATACAGTTCACAGCAATTCATTTCACAAGTGAATTTGTCAATCAGTTTGAGATTTATTATGAGGTCTTGTTTAAGGACACGTCAATTTACACCTGCGTCAGAAATGCTTGTGTAGCGTCTCGGGTGCTTTACGTCATAAGCATAAAATTTTTAGGTCACTGTGTCAAGTTCAATATAGTTATAGAACACATATTGAGATTCCATAAAGTTCGAATTTGTGCTCCATCAAGTGTTTTGAATGCAAGATTGTAACGCATGTTTGTGTTGTGCTGTCTGCTGAATGGTTGTTTTCTTCACTGTATAAACTGCGCATTGCCCATACAGCTGAAATTTCAATTACTGCCCTTTTGAGTAAACAGGTGGTACTACAAGCTTGTATTTCTCAGGAATCTTCCTTATTATGGTCCGGTGGCAGTGCGATTAATTGCGTAACATTTTTTAACGTGTTGTTTTTAATACAATTAATCACACTGAATTAACACGTTAAATCGACAGCCCTAATAAATATATATATATATATATATATATATATATATATATATATATATATATATATATATATATATATATATATATATATATATATATATATATATATATATAAAACATACACTGAAATTAAATAGTGACTCAGGCAAACATTCTGCGTGGTGGTGGTGGCATAGTGGCGAGAGCACAGGGCTGCTAATCAGAAGGTCGCTGGTTCGAACCCCATGGCCACCACCATTGTGCCCTTGAGCAAGGCACTTAACTCCAGGTTGCTCTGGGGGGATTGTCCCTGTAATAAGTGCACTGTAAGTTGCTTTGGATAAAAGCGTCTGCCAAATGCATAAATGTAAATGTCATATGGGTTTGGAACAAATGATGACAGAATTTCCTTGAATAATAATAACTCTGTAATACATGTTCAATGTGTATTATGTAATGGAATATAGGGGAGTAAACATCTATTATGTCATTTGTGAAAGTAACAAGTTACTCACTACTTGAGTACTGTTTTAATTTGATACTTTCTTACTCTTACTCAAGTTATTATTTATGTTAGTACTTTTACTTCTACTTGAGTAATTATGTTTTTGAAGTAATGGTAGTTTTACTTAGTAGTTTTACATTTTAGAGTACAGTTTTTGGCTACTCTAACCACCTGTTGAAGTTTGTGCACCACGGATTAAGGCACCAACAGCAAAATTCTGCAGACAAAGAAGATGTGGTTGAATGTTGAGCATATGTAAAACAAGCAGTATTGGGGAACATAACAGAAAACTGACATGGTATTTTAAAAGAATAGTTCACCCAAATATTCTCATCATTTACTCACCCTTGTGACTTTCTTTCTTCAGCTGAAAACAAACAAAGATTTTTTTGAATAATATTGCAGTTCCTTAGATCAGATCCATCTTTAAGCCTTTTTTTTTACTACCAGTCATCACTTTCACTTTTCATTTCTTCTTCTTTTGTTTTTATTCCAGTATTTTGACATTTTACAGTAAGTTTTAGTGTCTACCTAAACTTACAGAAATGTTCTTGTGTTAGACCACACTTTACAAACCAAAATTAATGTACTAATTAGATCATGTTGGTGAAACTGTTGCATCATGTGCCTGCAGGTATAACACTGGCCCAAATAAACACATCAATTAAATAAATGCCACAAGCTTGCCCTCTTTTACATTATTTGTGTTGGCAATTAGTGTGTATCGGTCCACTGAGGGCCTGGGCGAAACACAAAGTTTCTTTAATTGGTTCATTAAAAAGTGCTGATTTCACACCAGCTCTGTCAAGCTGAAGTATACTATATATCTCACTGACTACAAATCTATGGAAAAGCTGAAATACTATATGCTAATTATTTTTGATGATTTAATGATTAATTGTAATAATTTAATTAAAAAAATATGCTTTGATATCTAGTAAGAGGGTGGATGTATATTATCATTGGCACATTTGTATGTTCACTGTAGAAAGGTGATGCTTTAAACCATCTTTAGTTGGCTCCTAGGCTGGTTAAGCTAGTAAGACTGGTCTGATTTGATGGTTTTAGAAGGGAGTTTTGGCACTTGTAGCTGGTCAGGCTGGGATACCAGCTAGCCAAAAAGCAAAACCAACTGAGCATCAGCTTGGCCAGACTGGTAGAACAAGAAGACAAGCTTAAACCAGGTGCACACTGTGGAATTTTTGCTCTACTCTTTATGATTATTGATTGCCAGATAGTACTATATTGACCACGGTGAGATCTTGGGGAAATGTTAAGGCAGTCATTGACACTTGTACTAATGTTGACAATGTCAGCAGTCTTCAGAGTACACTCAAGGTAATAACATGACAGGAACGCAAATAATAATATATGATGAAGATCATTTAGACAGCTGACACTATGAAAACTCGAGTAAATTCTTGGTGTTGGGGGGCCACTCCTTCCCCTGGCTGATGGACGCGGTTCTCCCCTGGATGGACAGCAGTGTCGAGGACTCTACGGCGGGCATCCCTCGCTCACCTCATCAGGCTGATTGGGGTCTGGGCGTGCGTCATTCTGGCTCAGCCCCCTCCTTTTCCGCGCTACAACCAGCAAACCACATTCATAGTTGTACAAGTCACTCCAGGTAACGAAACACACATGATGAAGTATCTGATGTGCTGTAATGTCTTATTGAGCTACATTGGCTCGCTGTGACTGTTCCCATTTGCTCTAGGACATAACCACTTGTGATAAACCCACGTCACTTCAAGTCAGACACTCTGAGCTCAAGCCAACAGCTCTCAGAGGTCCTTCACAGCCATCATGACATCTCTTCACCGCCCCAGTGATAAAAACCTATCATCAGAGATCCATGAGAGGCTGTAACTCTGTCTCTCTCTCTCTCTCTCTCTCTCTCTCTCTCTCTCTCTCTCCCTCATCCCATCCAAAGTTGGATGTGGGATATTCCTACCTGATATATCCGACTTTGGACCATTAAGGAGTTCTATTGCCCAACACAGTTAGATCCGAGTTGAATGGGATGTAGCAAAAAACACATTTGATGTATATGGTCTCGTATTCACGACATAATGCTCGTTGAATTTCTCAAAGTTACCTTTCTAAAAGACAGCCTTTTGTTTCAGTAAATTGTAGGTAAATATCCACTTCATCTAATGTGAGAATAAGAGTGAGAAACCACTCCAAATGATTCAGTTATAAGAGTGGTCAGAACATATATGACTGAATTTTGAACATGATTTTGCTAGCCGTTTAACTAATTCACTGAAAATAACTGACTCAAAAGAATGATTAATTCATGAATCGGCATTGCTAGTTCTGATTTTTAAACAGCCACTAGACATATGAGAAAATGTTTCTTGGGTCAGTCATAGCACACATAGTACAAACAGTGCATATACACCATACAGCTGTAGGCGCCACTGGTAACAAGCATTGATATGCACTGAAACACTGACTCTGTATCTGTTTTTGTTCAGTGTTCCGTTAGGCAGCACATTAAAGCATAAGGATTGGAAAGCATTAGGCAGCTAAATTAGTAGCTGCCATATTTGTTTATGCCCCATCTTAAATTATAACATCATTGTGGGCCATTGATTATCACTACAGATGGCCACATGAGTTAATAGCTGGATACGGAATTAATCCAGAGACAACACATACACACTGATTGCATGGATCTGTATGCAAACGCATGCATTCAAATTCACATTTGCACACTCTATTGTACAGTTAAAGGGATAGTTCACCCAGAAATGTAATAATGTCATCACTCACCCCATACCATCCCAGATGTGTGTGACTTTCTCTCTTCTGCAGAACATAAACAAAGGTTTTTAGACAAATATTTCAGCTCTATAGGTGAATGGTGACCAGGCATTTCAAGCTCACTATAAAAGTAAAAATACATATGACTCCAGTGGTTAAATCCATCTCTTCAGAAGTGATATAACAGGTTTGGGTAAGAAACAGATCAACATTTAAGTCCTTTTTAACTATAAACCCCACTTTCACATTCTGAAAGTGAAAGGTTGTATATTAGTTCCATGTGTTTAATATATTATACATCTATTAACTAACTTTATTACTAATCATACAACTTTAAATAACCTATTCTTACTTTACTATTTTCATTTTTATATTTTGAATCCATGTGGAATTAAACAGGGAAGTACTGTGTGCTAAAAGACACGTTTGAGCCTGATTTGCCTTCACTCACCCATTCATAAATGTGTTACACAGATATCCACTTTTCTGTACAAATGTATCCCATCACAATCCTATTTGCAATGACCTTGAGGATTAAAATCACTGTCATTCTCTGCGAGTAACGTGATGCTTATCCCACGTGAGAGCTTATGTGTGTGTGGATGTGTTCATTGTCAGTGTTTTAATCTAAAGTGCAATATTGACTCATTGCGTCTGTTTTGACACTACCCACTTCTTTCTGTTGCCTACTGTATGTAGGAGAGCTGTGGTCTGTAGTTCACTTGAACAATTGAGAAGCAGAGCACTCAGATTCAAGGCAGAACAACAAATGCAGCATGATACAGACAAAATGTGGTGTGTGCTTTACATACCTTGCAACTTTTTTCTTTGAACACAAGAATGCGTCCTCGTATTTGTGTTGGGTGTGTCTAAATAAGCTCCCTAGTTCAGTAGTCAGGGCACTAATCAGGGAGTTGGCCATTTTAAGGGCTGTCTCAATTGCAAAAGTTGTTCCAGTGCACAGAAACTTTTGCTCCCTATAAAATCCCACAATGCACTGTAAAAACCAGGAAGCATCGTTGCTCACTATGTTCCTTTACCAGAAATGTTGTCATGTTTTCTGAAGTCTTCCAAGTCGTTAGAAGATGAGCACAAGTGTAAATATATGAAGTCAAACCCTTATTTTCTCTTTAAAAGAGATGTTGTTTGCAATGTACATGAAACAATTTTTGACATATTAGAGTTGTTAAAAGAAGGTTTTAAATACACTCCTTTATATATGTATTTTTATTTCTTTATTTAGTAGACATTAATCTCTAGGAACATAATGCGCCTTCTTACTGAGACGGTATGATGACTGTGTAGTCCCATGGTGTTTATACTTGCGTACAATTTGTACAGATGAATGTGGCTCCTTCAGGCATTTGGAAATTACTCCCAAGGATGAACCAGACTTGTGGTCCACCGTTTTTTTTTTTGGCTGATTTCTTTAGATTTTCCCATGATGTCAAGCAAAGAGGCACTGAGTTTGAAGGTAAGCCTTAAAATACATCCAGAAAGGCACAGCTGACTTTGTGTATGTAAACTTCTGATCCACTGGAATTGTGATATAGTCAGTTAAAAGTGAAACAATCTGTCTGTGAACAATTGTTGGAAAAAAGTCATGTACAAAACAGATGTCCTAAATGATTTGCCAAAACTAAAGTTTGCTAATATGAAATCTGTGGAGTGGTTAAAAAATGCACTAAAAACACACAGACTTCAACTATATTCCTATTATTTTTGGCTCAGGTGGTAGAGCAGGTCGGCCACTAATCGCAGGATTGGTGGTTCGAATCCCGGCCCACACGACTCCACATGCCGAAGTGTCCTTGGGCAAGACACTGAACCGCAAGTTGCTCCCAATGGCAGGCTAGCCATTGGTGTATGAATGTGTGTGTGAATGGGTGAATGTGTCACAGTGTAAAGCACTTTGAATACCATTAAGGTTAAAAAGATGCTATATAAGTGCAGACATTTACCATTATCTGGAATCTGCATGGTAACCGTTTTTAATATTCGGTTAGCTGCAAGGGTTCACAAATGGCTTTTTTGTATGTAATAAAGAATGTTAATTGTAATACTACTCAAAATAGCAGGGAATAAAGCCCAGGGTGAGCTATGAGCTTAAATAGCACAATACATAGATGTTCAAATAATACAATTACTCACATTACAGTCAAACAAAAGTAATCAAACTGTGACTGCCTGCAGCATAGTATTCTTAACAAATGTAAAATATGTAATTTAAGTTCCAAACCTGATATGTGCTCTGCCCTGGCAGAAAAAAGTTCAAATTTTTTATGAGGCAGTGGACGCTAATATTGTTCTGCATGTGGAGTTACACTTCTGTGGTTTATTAGCCTCTTCGGTATTCTTTGAGTTTTAAATGGTTTAGCATTGAACATATGGAATTAGTGTCTGTACCCCAAAGCAAAAGAAAAAACAAAACAAAAAAAGCATTGGCTTACCCTTTAACAAGTGCTGAAACTTTGCCAAGTTAATAACAATCTGGGATTGTGTGATAACAGTCACACAAATTCATACAGCGCAACAAATGAAACAGAACGCAGTTGTCTCCATGTCTCCTTTTAACGTGACATGGTGTCTAAAAATGGTGGTGGCGTAGTGGTGAGAGCACAGGGCTGCTAATCAGAAGGTCGCTGGTTCGAACCCCACGGCCACCACCATTGTGCCTCGAGCAAGGCACTTAACTCCAGGTTGCTTCGGGGGGATTGTCCCTGTAATAAGTGCACTGTAAGTTGCTTTGTATAAAAGCGTCTGCCAAATGCATAAATGTAAAAAATTTTGAGGTCTAGAGCAAGGCACAGGTCAAAGATGGCTGTCCATTGTGTGTTTACATAGAAAAAAAATTGGGGAAAGCCCAAAACCTTATTTGTTTTTCAGGGTTGGGTTTCAGATCTCTATTGCATGTGTAGAATAACAAAACAGTGATTGTGGTATTTAAATACAGGCCCGTTGAATGGCTAACTGAATAACAACTATCTGTGCACATCCTTAGAATTAATGTATAGTAATATAAGTTTATGTTCCAAAATGGAACACCACAAAACTCAAATGTCTCAAATTTCTACAGTTGTTTGTGGTGCACACAGTACTGTATGTACTGTGAGGTAAACAACAGCGAGCCTCCGTCACACCCACCTGACTGTCTGGTTTCCTCTAAGGCTGTGAAACTGAATTTTTGGAATCTCGAGAGAAGCAGTGTTCTCCAGTAGAGGAGCTGAGCTTCAAGGAATTATTATTCTGTCAGTACTTCTCTATTTGAGAGGAATAAAGCTGAAATCCCTCACGGCACAACCTTTTCTCTTGTATATCACCGTTGTCAGCTCCACACAGGTGAACACGCTGATGTTTATTCATGTCATCTCTATGTGCAGTGAATGAGTGAGAATGTGTTTTTTTTTTGTATTTTTAGTATGAAATATTTACATTTTACTTGAACCATCTTAATGTATTATGATGCATTTGTAATTGTAATTAAGCAAAATCACTTACGCATGAGTGCTGTTAATCTGCCATAAGCACAAATGCTGCAAGTAATCACAGCCATGCTGATATTCAGACTAACAGCATGACTGTGATGATATCATGATGACAATTAGTATAGCTAAAGCAGTTTACATCAAAGCCTTCATACGTTAATACTGGTGTTCCATAGGGATCTTCTTGTTGGCTCAAAAAACAACTTGGTCAAGTCTAAATGTTGCTCAGTGAATATTGATGATTTTCCAGTCTCTGTTGCTAAACAGGTTAAATGTTTGGGTGTCATCTTTGATATGACTTTATCATTCAAACCACATATAAACATGTCATTCACTCTGCATATTTCCACATACGTAACATTAATCGCCGCTCTTTTTTATAGTTTGCCATCAAGACTTCTCTATAAACTCCAGCTAGTACAGAATTCAGCAGCACACATTATTTGCAGGACTCCTATAACTTAACACATTACTCCCATGTTACAGTCCCTGCATTGGCTCACAGTTGAATATCACATTGACTTTCCTTACTTACAAGGCACTTAATAATATTGCCCCTTCATACTACTTTGATCTTCTTCAAATCCACACTCTTCCTTGCATTTTAAGGTCGTCTTCTGCAATCTCTGTTGTTCTCCCTCAAGTTCGCACAACATCTATGGGGTCTAGAGCCTTTAGACATTCAGCTCCTTATTTATGGAACTCATTGTCACAGGATGTGCAAAACAGTGAAAGTCTTTTCAGTGGTTTTTAAATCTCACCTTAAGACCTGTCTTTTTAGGCAGGCTTTTATGTGATTGCTTTTATGCTTGCATTAAGTCTGTTCAGGCTGTAATAATGATTAAATGTTGTTTAATGTTATTATTTTGTTGTAAGGTGTCCTTGAGTGTCATGGCGCCTATAAATATAATAATAACAATAAGATTTTATGTAAATTTTTCTGATTAACATTTTATATTGATTCATATAGATAACAAGGAAAAGCAAAACATATATACACAGAATCAATATTTAACCCCCACTATTACCTCTCCCCCTCACAATCCCCAACCCCACACTGACCCTAAACATATATATATATATATATATACGGGCGGCACGGTGGTGCAGTGGTTAGCGCTGTCGCCTCACAGCAAGAAGGTCGTGGGTTGCTGCGCTGGCCTTTCTGTGTGGAGTTTGCATGTGCTCCATCCGACTTCCATCCCCTTAAAACAATTTATCTGCCAATCATAACACTGGTTAGGACCCAATGTTTTATGTGTTTATCCCTTATATTAATGACAATATATAGAATCTGGGGCAAAATTTATTTTGAATGCCCAAATCATCACAACTCGGAACCCTCAACCAAAATTCTTGGCTCTTAACACACCACCAAAAAACATGGGTTGTGTCTCCATCCTCTGATTGGCATTGCCAGCAGGTGGGTGTGTCTCCAAGACCAAGCCTTTACAATTCAGAGGGGGTCCAATAGAATCAATGTAAAATCTTAAATTGCATAAGGCAAAGCCTTGCATCTCTAGATGCAGACTTGACATTTTTGAGAAGCCGAAGCTCTGTACACCGGACTCTGAATTAGCAGGGAGTAATACACTGAAGCCTCATGACCTTTTCCAAAAGCAATAATCACCACTCCCAGAGTATCTGCCGCTTTAGGTGCTATATGCTACTCCCAGAAATAGTACAGAGCAGGTGGAACAGCTGTGAATAGCTAAAGAACTAAGATCTAAAATTCTAAATGTTGAACCATATTTTCAAAGGATCTCAATACTCCACTCTCATATAGGTCACCGAGCATATTAACCTCCTTCTCATTCACCTCTGTCCAGCAGAATGGGGACTTATTAATACATTATTTTGTTTCAGCCATATACTCGAGGCTACATTTAAATAAATGTCCAAATTATGTGAGATAACGGGGTGTAACTTAACTTCTCCGGTTAGTTTGACAGAAAGGCTTTGTAATGGCAAAATAGGAACTTCCTGTTCAATACAAAACCAGGGAGGGGCTCTCTCAGGTGGGAGTGACCAATGAGCCAAATGACTGAGACCAAATGCATTATAATAAAACAAAATCTTGGGTAGGCCAAGCCCATCGGCCTGCAACTTACTGAAATGTAATGTTTACCATTCCAAATGAAGGACTTCACTATGCTATCAAATTGCTTGAAATAAGAGGGGGGGTGGGGGGGTGGGGGACATCTACAGAGAAAGACTGTAAAGGGTCAAAATTCACTCTAAATAAATCACCCAAATTTGCTGGGAATAAAATACCCAAATACTTAATGCCTTGATTGGGCCACTGGAAGGCTCCTGGCTGAAAGGCAGTTACTGGGCAGTATACTGTCAGAGCCAAAGCTTCAGATTTAGACCAATTAACTCTATATCCCGACAATTTAGGGAATTAATAAATCTGTGGCATAGATCTAGTAGGGTCGGGGATGAATAATAAATTATCATCTGCGTAAAGCAAAAGCTTATGTTCCACACCTCCTGCCACCACCCCTGAAAAATCATCCTAATGGGGAAAGAGGGCAACCCTGCTGGGTGCCCCTATCCAGAGTAAAATAATCTGAAATTAATCCATTTGTTTGTACCGCTGCTACTGGGTGTCTTTTAAGTAAATTAATCCATCCAATAAAAGTATTCCCAAACCCATACATTTCCAACATCTTAAAAAGATTATCCCATTCTACCATATCAAATGCCTTTTCTGCATCAAGTGAGATGGCAGTGACTGGATTCTGATCATTTGCCACTGAACTCATGATATTGATGAAATGCCTAATGTTATCAGAAGAGCTGCAGCCCCAAATAAACACTACCTGATCTATATGTATAAGAGATGTCATAACTTAATTGATTAGCCAAAATTTTGACAATATTTTAACGTCTAGCTGGATCAGGGAAATTGGATGGTAACTCTTATACTTATTTGGATCTTTGTCCTTTTTAAGAATCAGACCTGATCATGATCCAGGAGAGTGGAGCTAGACAAGGCCTTAATTACCTCGCCAAGCTCCTCCAAAGTTATCTCAGAATCAAGATCATTTTTTCTAATGGTTCCACAAAGTTTCTAATATTCTCATCAATAGACAAAAACTATAGAGATCAAGATAGAATTATTTTAAAGCATTATTAATATCAGTGGCTAACATCTCTCATTATTAATATCAGGTAAATATTTCACCACTAGCAGATTTCACTGAGGGAATGAGTGACTCTGAATAAGACTCTGTTTTATATATCTAACCAGAAGTTTTCCTGCCTTGTCCCCCAACTCAAAGTATGACTGTCTTGCCCTGAATTGCCAAAACTCCACCTTTCGTGACAAAATAAAATTATATCCATATTTCAGTCAAGTCAATTCTCTGCGGCCATCAGATGACATTTGACACTTCAGCTCTGCCTCTGCACTTTTAATATTCGCCTTCAACTCCACGAGTTCTTGTGCTTTGGATTTTTTGGTGAATGAGACATACTGTATGATGTATCGCAAAGTCTGGGAACAAGAAAATGCTTTGGTTCTTCCAAGAAAGCCTTCCTTTTCTCCTTGCTTCGTGTAACATGAGATCATTATCGGATGATCTCAGAAATTTGGTCAGAATTGATCGGGGCCTGTCGCCCTCAGCAGATCGCCGAACCAGAACCCTATGAGCTCGCTCGATTTCTAGCTTATGGCCTGTTATGTCGTGCAGATGCGTAAAGAGCACGCCTAAGGAATTCCAAAAATACGGATATTATTCCACCGGCTATGATTCTCCAATTTCTCCAACTTCTCCCAGTCATGCTCCAAATGCACCTTGATCGTAAGCAGATAAGCAGATAATTCCCTCTTCGAAGACTCCAGATAATGGATCCGTTTCTCGACTTTCCCCACTCTTTTAACCACCTCAGTGAATTTTGTCTCCATGGCAGTGATCAATCGATGTATTACAGCAAGATCCTCCAAGTCAGTAACGATCTTCGTCAGCATTGCCAACATGTTCAATATTTCTTGCCGAATTTCCCTCAGTTGTCCGATCAAATCGACTCCCATGCTCGGGGCCTCCAGGGGTGTGTCAGCTTGAGAACGTAAGTGTTTTTGAATGTCTCCAGAGCCCAAGGATTTTTAATTCTTTGACATATTGTCATCCTATAACAGTTATGGAACAGAGTGTATCGAATCTCAGCAGTTTATGACATTAATAATGTTAATGTTAACATGTCCGAATCTTGGTGTCACGTCGAATCACCTTCAAGTGCTTTATTAATGTTGTGATTGAATTTGTGTGATGAACACAATGACAGAATTATCATTTTTGGGTGAACCTTTCCTATAAGGTAAAGTTCATCACTGAATTTTATGCCATTAGCTCTTGTGTGTCATGTCACCCATCTTGTCATGTGACCGATTGCAACATTCTAATGTTCTAATGTCATTTTCATGGAGTGGCAAATGTTCAGCAATTAAAAGCAGTTTCACTCTGTTTCTCACACAGAGCTGTCATATGGTTTTAGAAGACTTGATATGCAGCATTAGTGTTTGGTAAGTTATTATGACTGTACTTGTATCTGCTTATTATGTCTTTTTTATATATTCTTTTTAAATTACTGGTTAGGTTTAGGGATGGGGTTGGCATGGGTTAGGGGATCTAAAATATTAATATAATTATAAAATGTAACTAAACTTATATTAAAAAATTCAAAGATTGCGAAACCTGTTTAAAAATGGTAGTTACGCAGAAATTCTACACTTAACCAACATGCAATCAGAGCTGTGGTGTATACAACCTAGTGGTTAGTGTATGTGCTCCAGACATGTTTAGGTGAGGTGCTTGTGTGGGTTATGCAGGTTCTGATCCAGCCTACATCATGTATGGATTCATCCCCCCACCCCCTTCTCAATAACCCCCTGTCTCCTCTCTACTGCTCTGTGAAAAATTTCAAGGCATTGCTAATTTCTCAATCGTGTTGAAATGACACTTTGAAGGAAGCCGCATTAACTTTTGTTTGACATGGCATTGTTCTCCTTCAGGCCTTGATCTTCTGCACACATTTATCCTCCTACTCACCAGATGCTGCTGAATTCAAACTCAAAAATACTCACAGAATTCTAACTTCAAAATACTAACAAAGATTATTTTGCAGCGATAGGCCACTTCTATTAAAACGAATGGGAGAAATTGAAACGCTTAATGGTAAATGAGCCAATCACCTTTTAGATACAGACATCACCTGTCAATCAACTCAAGAATGTGCATGCTAATTAGCTTTACAAGGCAGGAATTCTTTATTTTTTTTGCATAATCTGAGGTAAAGAAGTACAATTTATGATTCCAGTGTTGTCAGATTTTACGACTGATTTGGAATGTTCTTTGGTCGTAATCTTGACCAACAGTTTTGGAGATTTCAGTGTTCCACCATTCAAGTAGATAGGAGCTGCACTGTTATGACTGGAAAATAGCTTCCCAAGAGTGTTCCAAAGATGGCCGCCAACTGACTGACTTGCTAGAAAGATTTTGGTACTAATCTATTTAATTCCAAACATAGCCCAAGGCAGTCAAACATTTATTCTGAATGTGTGCTCTCTGCATTGCTTAAACTAGAGTGCTTATTACTGTTAAATTAAATGGTGTACATAACACAAATAGATACAGTGAGAGGATGAACATTTAGATGGTTGGAGGAACTATCCAACTAAAAAGATTAGAGGTCACCATCACGATATTAAGCTAATTTTCTCCCACAATTTCTGAGAGTGCCAATGTTAAAGTTTACTGTCATCTGTATAAGCAATTAGAGCTTGCAATCAGAGATATTGTGTACATCACATTTATGACCTGGTTATGTAGGTTGTGAAATGGGATTGTGATTATGCTGCCTTCAATTCATGTCGGAAAGATTGTATTTAAAAGTTTAGCGCACATAAACCTCCATTAAGTCGAATTGAGGGCTGTCTATTAAACAATAATTGTGGAAGCTATGATATTCATCATAATATGTTATAATAAGCTATTGTAAATAGTCCCGAATTTATTTTGCACACATTTTGTGTAGTGTTGATGAAGGATATCAGCGCTAAAGCTGGCAAGATCTATAACTCATTTAGCTGCTTTATAAAGAGACTAGTTTGTGGAATAAAGCTACATTTTGCATCATCCACATTGTGGCAGCACGGAAATGATAAAATACACAGATAAAGCATCAATTACACATCGAATGTACATATCATTTGCTCTTCATTTTGTTGCACTAGCATTAAAAAAACATTCTGTGTTCTTCAGTAAGTGGAAAAGAGAAAAATAAATATAAAATTGGCCAAAACATCTATATTTTCCAACTAAAATCAATTCACACACACATCACTTCACACACAACTTTAAGGAGGACTGGAGCACAGCATTATACCTCTGTTTTAAAACATTTATGAACCAATGTTAACATATTAACAGGCAAAATTTGTCTTCCAGATGGAAAATGAAGTGAAGTGGCAATTTGCATGCTCCTGTATGTAGTGTAATTAACTTAATTTTAACACAGAGGTGTTTTATTTTTAACACAGAGATGTTGAGCATGGCGCATCAGTGTGTACCCATGATTAATCAATGATAGTTATCCACTACAAATGACCAATTCTAAAATAGTAATCAGATTAATTTTCCAATTACTTCATGGTCAAAATAATTACATCCCAAATAACTTTAAGATTTTAAGTTTTCAAACAATTTTACACAATGCTTTTTATTTTTCTGCTCAATGATTTCAAAATTATATTTTCCCCTTGTTCACTGTCATTGTTCCTTTAGCTATCACAGAAACATATTACACTACCATTTAATACAAAAGTAATTAGATTACAGTAACAAATTACTTTGTAATCAGATTACACCATGCTGAATTTTAATGCTCAAGTTATCTGTAAAATACTCCACCTGTCAAACTTGCCATCTTTTACTATTATTAGGAATAATCTGATTTGTATTTTTTAATAAAACTTCAAATGAAGCCCCCAAATCAAATATGGTGGCTATGGCCAGATTGCACAACAACAACATCAAACCTCATTGATTCTTGGGTGTCAAATCAAACGTTGGCACGTTGATGTCATATTTGATTTGGGTGCTAATGTAAGAGTTGATCAATGATTTGAGAGTTAATATTATAACAACTTAAAATGTGGTCATGTGGTCAAACAGTGTGTCATGATTCTGTGTCATTTTTGGAACTTGACAGCCTGGAGGCCCTATTCACTTTCAATATATGGTAAAAAGCAGATTTTAAAAGTATGATTTTTGGATTAACTATTCCTTTTTATTTAGAACCTGATACAAGGATATGGTAACATCTCTCAAACCCAGTAAGCTGCCTGGTGGCAACATTGAAAGGGATCGTGTGTGCTTCGGTATACAGCATGATGAAGCTGCCTACTAAGCTACCTTCTTTTGGTCAAGATGGTTGACGAAATGAGAGTAATGTTGATTATTAATATACTTAAAACTCATTTAGTATCAAAAAGTATTGAGAAAAATAATTAAACCTAAAACTATTTACCCAACAGTTTTTTGCAACAGTGCATTTTTATGATTGTATCACATCGTTAGCTTAGCAACATGCTAACTCTAAACTCATTTGAAATCAACTGTGAGTCAGGTCTTCCGTGCTTTTAATGTTAGTAGCTATTTATATTATTATGAGTTGCTGCCAGTGTAAAACCTTCCAAGGTTCAATTTCAGTTTGGATGCTGCTTTTGAAGGCAGATGTCTACAGTATGTAGGCAAACTGCAAGGACTGCTTCATTCTTCCAGGTTGTGGCAGATTCGTGTGCTGCCTTAATCTTCATCATCATGTTCTGCACCATTCTCTCCATCAGCCATTGCAAGCTCAGCATCACAGTGCTTATAACCTTCAGTGAGGTGAGGGCCACACACTTTGACTTTGCAGAAATGTGCAATATTCACTGGGTTTGAAGCCTGGGCAGCACTTTCTTTGATCGATGGACACAGGCTGTAGAGACAGAGCTGGCATTTTTGAGGCACCTGGAGGCATACTGGAGAGAGCAGCTTCTGAGCCATCGGGCCTGTGAAACAACAAGAGCTATGAAAAAAAGTCTTAAAATATTTGTCTATATTTAATATGACCTACCCACCATTTCAGCACATCTCCAAAGGATAACTCCAGCTAATAATTTAGATAGCATTTGAGAAATGGAATATAATCTTATGATGGGAAGTGAGAGGTATATGAACTCTATTATAAATAATGTTAGCAACAAAAATAATACAATCACAAACAATTCCAGAGAGTAATGAACATTTTAACAGCAACAACAACAACAGAAAGCAAAAAATTAAATAAAAATACTGATCCAGTTTGCTGACATTGAATATTATAAGCTGTCAGAGATAATTTATAAATAGAGTAATTATGCACAAATGTATTTAAAAATAACGCATATAAACATTTCCCCTGACCTATGCATAAATTCCATAATGAGCTCCCTTACAAAAAAATCTAGAGTTCTGGCAAACTAGCAGCTAAAGGCAAAAAAGGACAATTTGATGCAAATTTGCCGCAATGCTCATTTGCACATGAAAATCAGTGGCGAATATGAAACATTTACATTTATTCATTTGGCAGACGCTTTTATCCAAAGTGACTTACAAAAGAGGAAAACATAAGCGAATCATCTTAAGGAGACATTTGTACGAAAAGTGCATACTACAAAGTTTTACTAGCATCAGAATAGCATTCAAACAGATTTAAGTGCAACAAGAATTATTTTTTTATATTATATTTATTATTTCAGTGACTGGTTAAGTGTTCTTGGAAAAGATGTGTTTTTAGACGTTTTTTAAGATGGAGAGTGAGTCAGCTTCACGTATGGAGTTGGGAAGGTCATTCCACCAACGTGGTATGATGAAACTGAAAGTCCAAGAAAGTGTTTTGGTGCCTCTTTGTGTTGGTACAACAAGGCGACGTTCCTTAGCCGACCGCAGGCTTCTGGCGGGAGTGTAGATCTGCATAAATGATTTTAGGTATGCTGGAGCAGACCCAGTGACTGTTTGTATGCCAGCATCAGAGCCTTGAATTTAATACGTGCATCAACCGGCAGCCAGTGGAGAGAGACAAAGAGTGGGGTAACATGCGCTCTCTTTGGTTCATTAAAGACCAGACGTGCTGCTGCATTCTGGATCATTTGCAGAGGTCTAATTGCACATGGAGAAATTCCTGCAAAGAGAGCATTACAGTAGTCCAGTCTAGTTATGACAAGTGACTGAACAAGCAGTTGTGTGGCATGTTCAGAGAGAAAATGTCTTATTTTCCTGATATTGTAGAATGTAAATCTACATGATCTTGCAGTCTTTGAGATGTGGTCTGTGAAATTTAGCTTGATATCGATGGTTACCCCCTAGATTTCTGACCGTTTGAAACAAGTTTGCAGCAAATTTGCCACGAACTCTCGATTTTTGTAAGGGCTACTACAGGCAGCTACAGCAACACAGCATTAAAAAACATGTCTCTCATGGAACAAGATACTGAGAAATCAGAGAAACCCTTTCAAAAAATGAGAGTTCATGGCAAATTTGCCACAAACTTGCCTCGATTCTCCACTGATAATTTTCACATGCAAATGACCTTTGCAGCAAACTTGCGGCAAATTGTCCATTGTTGCCAAAGGTCTGCCATAGGTTCACCACGAAGATCTGCAAATTTCTGGAAAACATCAAAAGCTCATTTGCATGTGAAAATAACCAGCCGCAAATTAGCTAGAAATTTGTGGCTAGTTTGTGGCTAGTTTAGACATGTCCATCATGCATCTTGAAAAATCGTGGTTTTTGAGTTTGTCACAGTGTTCAATAGAGCTTGCCAGCACAATCTTTCAGGAAAGCTTCATTCCGGCTGTTAAACACCTTCTTACACACATTGGTCCATGTTATTGGTGGGTGTGACCTGGTGCTCTACCTACTTTCATGCCAGAATCTTTTTTCAGTTAATTTCTTCATTCAGTCGAGATCAGTCAGCATGAACACACAGGAGTGCAGAGTTGCCAAGCTGATGCAAACTTCAACTAGATCTGTAAGATTGTTCACATAGAGACATTTTCCAAGACCATGCCATGAGATTATTTTAGATTAAGTCTACAGAGTCTATAAAATACAGTAACGTCTCGGGTTACTTGTGTAACCCTTGTTCCCTGAAAAAAGCAGAACGAGATGCTGCGCTGCTAAGCGCTATGGGGAAACAATCTTATTGTGAGCTGCTCTGAACATGTGTGTAACACGTCAATGAAATTGACTGGAATTTATAGCCTCGGTTGGTGAGATCATTGGACGCACCTGTGACCAGGCTATAAATAGGAGGCGTCACCAGAGTGTCGTCAGATTATTTTTCTGAAGAGCGGTCCTGGGACGTCCCAATGCGGCAAAAGAAGCGCAGCATCTCGTTCCGCTTTTTTCAGGGAACAAGGGTTACACAAGTAACCCGAGACGTTCCCTTTACAAAAAGCTTCACTTTGATGCTGCGCTGCTAAGCGCTATGGGGAACGAAATGCCCACGCCGCCGCACTGGGGCTGTCCGGACCACTGATCGTTGTGAAGTGTTTTCACAGAACGCGAGAGGTTCCAGACATGAGCTTAAGATGTCGACTCAAGGGCATAAGCCCGGAGTAGCAGAACATCTAACACCATAAAATCCGAAGAGTGTGTGCGGAAAGGACTAGCCTGCCGTATCACAAACCTGGTTAGACATGAGCTCGAGATGTCGACTCAAAGACATAAGAGTCCGGAGTAGCGGAGCATCTAGCCCACAAAGTCAAAAGATGAGTTTGAGAAGCCGATCCAAAGGCTCTAACTCAAAAGTTCGTACCATGAACTTGGATTTGGCATGAGCCTGGGATGTCGACCCAAGGACATAGTCCGGGGTAGCAAAACATCCCAGCCCATGTAGAAATTGTAGAATGTGCGTGGAGAGGACCAGCCCGCCACGTCACAAACCTGTTCCTGCATGAGTTTGAGATGTCGACTCAAGGACGTAAGAGCCCGGAGTAGCATGAACATCCAAACTATAGAATTTAATGAATGTGTGTGGAGAGGACCAACCTGCCGCATCACAAACTTGCTGCAGAGGGACCCCTCTAGCCAAGGCTTTAGAGGAAGCGACCCCTCTGGTGGAGTGAGCCCTGACACCTACTGGCGAAGCTTGACCGCGCGCCTCATAGGCCAGGGCAATAGCATCCCTCACCCAATGTGACATAGTCTGCTTAGTAGCGGCCGCCCCCCTGTTGCGGCCCCCATAGCAAACAAACAATTGCCCTGATTTACGCCACTGGCTTGTGCGGTGGACATAAATCTGAAGGGCACGGACTGGGCAGAGTCCGTGAAGTCTTTCCTGCTCCGGCGTTAAAAACGGCGAGGAGCAGAAGGCTTCTAAAGTGACAGGATGTACTGTCGAAAAAGGAACTTTAGGAAGATAATCAGGGTGAGGATGCAAAATTGCTTTGGCCATACCGGGGGCAAATTCTAAGCAGGTCGGCAGAATAGACAGAGCCTGTAGATCCCCAATCCTCTTAAGAGAGGTAATAGCCATAAGGAAGACCATCTTGAGAGTCAGAAGTCTATCAGACGCTGACTCCAGAGGTTCAAAAGGGGTCTCGACCAGAGCCTCCAGGACTATTGTTAAGTCCCACGAAGGAGTTCTGGCCCTAACGGGAGGCCTCAGTTGCCTGGCTCCACGAATGAAGCGGGCGAGTAGAGGATGTCTCCCTAAAGGCACCCCGTCAATCAAGGCGTGGCAAGCCGAAATGGCGGCCACATAAACCCTGAGAGTAGCAGGGCATATGCCTGCCGACAGTTTTTCTTGCAGAAACTCCACAACTGAAACAATTTGGCAGTTACCTGGATCTGCATCATGTGAACTGCACCACCTTTCGAAGACACCCCGTTTATTGGTGTAAATTCTTCTGGTGGAGGGAGCTCTAGCACTAAGAATGGTTTCAATAACCCCAAGCGACAGCCCTGTGTCCCTCAGTTGGTACCCTTCAGGGGCCAAACGTGAAGTTTCCATAATTCGGGCCGGGGATGAAATATTGTCCCCTGTGCTTGAGACAGAAGGTCCCTCCTGTCCGGAATCGCCCAGGGCGAGCCGTCTAGGAGAGACATCAACTCTGAGAACCAAACCCTGTTCGGCCAGCGAGGCGCTATCAATAAGAGGCAAGACCCTTGCTGGCGAACTCTGGCCAGGACTCCCAGGAGCAGAGAAACCGGAGGGAACGCATACAGATGCATACTGGGCCATGTATGCGCCATCGCGTCCAGACCCAGGGGGGCTGGGTGACTCAGAGAGAAGTAGAGGGGACATTGCGCAGTCTCTTGAGAGGCGAAGAGGTCCACTTCGGCTCTGTAAAATATCTCCCAAATCTGTTGTACTACCTCGGGATAGAGTTTCCACTCGCCCGATGGTAAGTTTTGTCTGGACAGAAAATCTGCTCCCACATTCAGGCTTCCAGGGATATAGACTGCCCTGAGTGACAGTAACTTGCCCTGGGCCCAAAGGAGAATCCAACGTGCCAGCAAATTGAGGTGGCGAGAACGTAGGCCTCCTTGATGATTTATGTAGGAGACTGCTGCTGTGTTGTCCACCCGCACAAGGACATGGCAGCCTCTCAAATGTTGGAGAAAGTATTTCAGGGCCAGAAATACTGCCATCAGCTCGAGGCGGTTTATGTGCCAATCGAGTTGATGACTCTCCCATTCCCCTTGGGCTGGACGACCACTTAAGACCGCACCCCAACCCGTCAGGGAGGCGTCTTTCGTAAGCATCCTGCGACGACACAACGCACCAAGAGTGGGACCCAAGGTGAGAAACCGGGGTCTGAACCACATAGAGAGGGAACGAAGCACTGGGCGCGTAACCCTTATTTGCCTGAGGGGACTGGCCCTTGGATGAAACCCCCTGGCTTTTAGCCACAGCTGAAACGGTCTCATATGGAGAAGGCCCAAAGGAATCACCGTGGACGCAGACGCCATGAGACCTAATATTCGTTGGAACTGAAGAACAGTGCAACCTTGACCTAGCCTGAGAATGCTCAGGGAGTTCTGAATGGAGATGACACGAGCGGGAGACAACTGTGCCTGCATCGTGACCGAATTCCATATAACCCCCAGATAGGAAATTTTCTGGGTCGGGGAAAGAACGCTCTTTTTGGCGTTGAGTCTCAGACCCAGAGAACCTAGATGAGCCAAGACGATATCCCTGTGCTGAACTGCCAGTTCTTGAGACTGGGCTAGGATCAGCCAGTCGTCTAGATAATTCAGAAAGTCGCAATGGAGCCAGTGCTGCATCCATGCATTTCGTGAATGTGCGGGGTGATAGGGCTAGGCCGAATGGAAGGACCCGATACTGGAAGGCTTCGTCCCCGAAAGCGAACCTCAGGAACTTCCTGTGCTGTGGCAGAATTCCGATATGAAAGTATGCGTCCATGAGGTCGATCGTGACCAGCCAATCGAAACATTGGAACTGAGACACGACGGACCAGACTGTTAGCATCTTGAACCTGAGCGTCTTGATCGAGCGGTTCAAGGCACGAAGATCTAAGATGGGACGCAACCCCCCCCCTTTCTTGGGGACCAGGAAGTATCTGCTGTAATAGCCAGACTTTTTCTCTGGAAGGGGAACATGTTCTATGGCCCCTTTTTCCAAGAGATTTTGCAGTTCTACCTGAAGTAGACATGCCTGTTCCGGGCTTACGGTAGTGGAAACCACGCCGTTGAAGCTCGGAGGGCGGCAAGTGAACTGAATTCTGTAGCCTTTTTCTACTGTTTTTAGAACCCACATAGAAATACCTGGCAGAAGTTTCCACGCTGCCAGGTTCTCTGAGATGGGAACTAATTTCAAGACTTCCTGTCGAGGGGGTATCGAATGTTCCGTGTCTTGGATTATGGCAGGGAGCGACGGTAAATTCAACATTTTGTTGGAAACCCCTGTCACCCGAAACACGAAGGGTGGCGGGAGTGAAGAGGTTTCGTGAGGGTATCGGGAGGGCCGAAGTGAATGATACACGCGCCCCGTCCCGAAGGGAACTACCCTCACAGGGTTGGATACAAGACCGTCAGGGCTTCTTTCTCTTGGAGATACCAGCCCTGAGGTCTTGTTTGGGAGGTTGCTGAGGGCGACGAGCCTGTCCCCAATCTTTACGAGGGGGAGCACGACTTGCCACGCTCTGCTTCTGAATCTCCCTCCTAACAGAATCAGGGCGAGACTGGGTGACCGACGGCCTCGCCCCCTGAGTGCGACGAGGAAGGAATTGTCCAAAGGCTTCCTCATGGCTTTTCGCCTCCTGGAATCTGGAGATAACCGTGTTCAATGCGTCTCCAAAGAGACCAGAAGGCGAAACTGGGGCATCAAGAAGGAAAACCCTGTCCTTATCCTTGATGCCGGATAGATTCAGCCATAAGTGCCTCTCAGTGCTAACCAAAGCGGACATAGACCGACCAATAGCACAGGCTGACTGCTTGGTGGCACGGAGAGACAAATCAGTAGCTCGACGAAGTTCAGAGAAAGCTTCGTCGTCGAGAATTCTTCCAGCACTCAAATCTTTTAGCAGGTCAGCCTGGTATGCCTGCAAGACAGCCATGGTGTGCAGCGCAGCACCAGCCTGACCAGCCGCTTGATATGCTCTCCCGACCAGCATGGAGGTTACCCTGCATGGCTTAGAAGGGAGAGCAGATTTATTAAGTGATGATGCCGAACCCGGCGAGAGATAACCCGCAAGTGTCTCTTCGACCGGTGGCATCTTTAAATACCCTCGCACCTCAGCGCCCATGATAGTCGAATATATTGACGTCGAGGGCACGTGAATGCGCGAGGTATAAGGCTTATTCCAAGAACGAGAAAGCTCGTCATGGAGATCATCAAAGAAGGGAAGGGACTGATGAGGTGTTCCCTTCCCTTGGTCACCAGACAGAAATCTGTCCTCTAACTTAGAGCGCTTGGGGGGGAACTTGGTCACGTGGCCAGTCTATTTGAAGCCTGGCCACCGCGCGAGTAACCACATCGAGCAGCTACTCCGAAGATTTAGAATCGCGATTGGAGCGCTCAGATGCGGTTAACTTGAAATCTGACCCAAGGGAATGGAGGTCCCCTCTCGTGAACTGAAGAGGCGCCGAAGCACGCTTCAGGATCACGCGAGGGACCAGCAGGATCTGGGGAGAGAGCGAGCGAAAGGGGCGAACCCGTCTCTCGCTCCTCAGCCAGATCCATGCGAGAGCCCCACAAATGAAGTGTGGGTGCCGGCTCTCGGAAGTAAGCAAGGCGCGCGCGAAGCATCCCGACCAAAAGTAG
This sequence comes from Moxostoma hubbsi, assembly GCA_032164185.1. NCBI lineage: Eukaryota > Metazoa > Chordata > Actinopteri > Cypriniformes > Catostomidae > Moxostoma > Moxostoma hubbsi. Next base: position 8,584,531 of record JAVLUX010000007.1, on the reverse strand, counting down.
GTCGCAATGCGCGCACCCGCCCTGTTCCAACGCGAGAGTAGCGTGCTCTTCCCCCAAGCAAACAAAGCAAAATTGATGCGTGTCCCTGTCAGACATAGAACGCTGACAAGGAAACACGCATTGTTTGCCCTGCTTTTCCGCCATTTTCCCCTTCTTTTTTTTTTATATATATATATATATATATATATATATATATATATATATATATAAAGAGAGAAGGAAGGAAAGACTTAAGATTTTTAAACAATTTTCTAGCAAGAGTTTTGTGAAAACACACAGAGAGAAAGCTCTGAAGAAAAATGTCTGACGACACTCTGGTGACGCCTCCTATTTATAGCCTGGTCACAGGTGCGTCCAATGATCTCACCAACCGAGGCTATAAATTCCAGTCAATTTCATTGACGTGTTACACACATGTTCAGAGCAGCTCACAATAAGATTGTTTCCCCATAGCGCTTAGCAGCGCAGCATCAAAGTGAAGCTTTTTGTAAAGGGAACAGATAGTAACCTGTGTATATTATAGCCACATATAGCATATTAGCATTAGCAACATGAATGCAAAATGTAAACATGACAAATTTCACATTATCAACTGCATATTCAGGGTTGGGAGGGTTACTTCTGAAATGTATTCCACTACAGATTACAGAATACATGTTGTAAAATGTAAATTGTAAAGTATTCCATTACATTTCTCAAGGTCAGTAACATACTAGTAAAGAACTTTGGATTACTTTTTCAGCACTGGTTGATTTTTCACTTGTAAAAACTCTGCCAGTACAGTAAGACAACATACACGTGTTAAAAATACATTCTCTGAAAAAACGAAATATCTTCGGTTATATAAATATAAATTGGCTATTGATTGATTATTGCTCTAATATCAAAGGTCTTACTAGACAAAAATTAAGTATGATCTAATGTGAATTATCTTTATAAAATAATATAATCGTGCCTGGTAACGTGCATGTTAAATGGCTAGAAATATAATTTTATCTTTGCATAAAGCTGACAATTTACACAAGGTTAATTTCCATTTCTTCTGCTCCAAACTTACTTCAAACGTAATTCTCTGTCTGCTTGTATGAATGTAACACATCATAAGAAAGTGTTTCAACGCTGTTGAAATGCACTTTAAATCGCATAATTTACAGTGCATCTGGAAATTATTCACAGTGCTTTTTCCACATTTTGTTATGTTACAGCCTTATTCCAAAATTGATTAAATTCATTATTTTCCTAAAAATTCTACAAACAATACCCCATAATGACAATGTGAAAGAAGTTTGTTTGAAATCAAACTTCTTTCAAGTTGTCATTGTGGGGTATTGTTTGTAGAATTTTGAGGAAAATAATGAATATAATAAATTTTGGAATAAGGCTGTAACATAACAAAATGTGGAAAAAGCGCTGTGAATAATTTCCGGATGCACTGTATATGTATAAATGTTTTCCATCTGAAAGGACTAAATATTAAATGAAACAAATGACAATAAAATGCAAAGTGATCTAAATACTTTTTGAAAGTAACTGTATTCTTATTGCCAATGATTTAAATTGTAACTGAAGTGGAATACTGTTAGTTATATTTTGTATTTTAAATACGTATTCCCATGTTTTCCGTTACTCCCCAACCCTGTGTTTATTTTGTTTTAAATCAGCTGTCACCAATTAGCTGACCATCGATTGGTTCCTTCTGGATCACAAACATGCCAACAGTTGCCCCATCTCATTGTTTTTGATTTTAAGTGAGCAGCGAGATAAAAAACAGTTGTGTACTCCGCAAGTACTCATGGACGTAGATAGCGCTGATCTTTCCACACTATTTAAAAAAAAAAAATTTTTTCTCTAGCACAGAACACGCTTGAATATGCCTTTTCCCACTCTGTGCACGTTTTCTCTCTCCCCCATATTAATGTGAGTAGACAAGAGGCAATGTATATGTGGTTATTTTAAGGACAGTAGACCATATCTTTTTGTGTCTGACATGACTCAGCTAAGCCAGGTTTGTGATAGGATGAGTTAGAGCACCTTTAGATGATAATTTTTGCTTTTAAATTTAGCTTTATTAGTCAGCATGTCTTGAGGCTTATTATAATAAACAAAGATATATTTTTTCTAATTTTGTACAAATAAATCAAAGATATCAGTATGCATGGATGGTGAGAAAAGACAACCAATACCTTGAAATAGAGTATTAGCCTAGTTCTCTGCTTATGATGAGAATATTTCCATTATTTAATAGTCAGCTCATTTATACTTAACTATAGACCCATGAAGCCCCATACAGTATCATTTCTCAGTCATATATATACAGTATATACATTCTGAATGTAAAAATACTGAACTATGGTTATTCAGTTTCAAAACTTACAGTTGAACTTATTTTTTAATATTCATATCAAAGTGCACTCGATTGATGAACTCATATGAAACATTATGATCTTTTGGTAGGAGATCCCTGAGACCCCACTACTTTGAATGTCTCTGGGCCCCCATTGGAACTTTTAATGAATTCCCCTTATTTTAAATCATCGTTGAGTGGTTAACACAGCTTCTTTTACTGATCTAATGTGAATTATATTCATAGAATGAGGCATGTAGTCCCTGATAACATATTTAAATATCACATTGGTAAATGTATCACATGTTTCTGTTGAAGAAACCGTGTGGTCTCATATTTAAGTTCTCCACTAAACGCTTCTGCCATCATTGTGGCCGGAATCCAAATGTATGCAAACCATTGCTCAGGTTTTTCTACCTTTTTTGAAGTTCTGAGCAAAAAATTAAGAACAACTTCAAAGCCTTAAGTCTACCCCAGACAGATTGACAAACTCAAGAGCATGAATTGCTGTGAACCTGAAAGCCTCATGTTATGTATATAAAACAAATGTATTGACCTTTAAAGCCTCGTTTTGTAATGTCTTTTGTGGAGTGGGGATTGGGGAATCTTTCACGACTCCTATCTGATCCTTGAATAACTTGCGTGCGAGGAAGGGCAGCCAGTGGACTTTTTGGTGCCACCCTAGGGTAAGATGGAGCCCCTTTAGGGGGTTGGTGCCCTATGAAGACTACATAATCTGCATATATATATAGGGAGCCATCCGCTTGTGCTCCTGCTAATTTATTGACCTATTTTCTGGAGGTTGAATACTTTTTAACTTTTTCCCCAAAATTTCAAGCTTATCTTAAAGCTTAACAGCTTCAACTTTTGAAATGTCCAAAGAAACATTTCTGAAGAGAAAGAGAGTGAAGTGACTTACACCCATCATCATGAAGTGCTTCGAGAGGCTCATCATGAAGTACATCAAAACCCAGCTGACCCCCTCACTGGACCCCCTACAGTTCACATATCGTCCCAACCGCTCAACAGATGATGCCATCGCCATCACCCTCCAGCTGGCTCTCACCCACCTGGACAAAATGGAAACGTACACTCGAATGCTGTTCATAGACTTCAGTTCAGCCCTCAACACAATCATTCCTCAGCACCTGATTGGAAAGCTGAACCTGCTGGGCCAAATTCAGTCCAAATTTGGAGCAGCATCTCCACCACCACCACCACACCGAGCACTGGGGCCCCCCAGGGCTGTGTGCTCAATCCACTGCTGTTCACTCTGCTGACTCACGACTGTGCAGCAATGCACAGCTCGAATCACATCATCAAGTTCGCCGATGACACGACCGTCGTGGGTCTCGTCAGCAAGAATTATGAGTCAGCATACAGAGAGGAGGTGCAGCAGCTAACAGACTGGTGTAGAGCCAACAACCTGTCTCTGAACATAGATAAAACAAAAGAGATGGTTGTTGACTTCAGGACCGCTCTCCGCTGAGCATCGACGGCTCCTCTGTGGAGATCGTCAAGAGCACCAAATTCCTTGGTGTTCACCTGGCAGAGAACCTCACCTAGTCCCTCAACACCAGCTCTATTACCAAGAAAGCCCAGCAGCGTCTCTACTTTCTTCGAAGGCTGAGGAAAGTACATCTCCCACCCCCCATCCTCACTACATTCTATAGAGGGACTATTGAGAGCATCCTGAGCAGCTGCATCACTGCCTGGTTTGGGACTTGCACCGTTTTCGCAAAACACTGCAGAGGATTGTGAGGACAGCTGAGAAGATCATCGGGGTCTCTCTTCCCTCCATCAAAGACATTTACAAAAAACACTGCAATCCGCAAAGCCACCAGCATTGTAGATGACCCCACACACCCCTCACACAAACTCTTCACCCTCCTGCCATCTGGCAAGAGGTACCGAAGCATTCGGGCCCTCACAGCAAGACTGTGAAACACATACTTCCTTCAAGCCATTAGACTCCTCAATACTCAGAGACTGGACAGACAACACACACACACACACACACACACACACACACACACTCAACTGAACACCATCCAAGTCCCTTTGCAGTTTTGTACATTACTGTATTATATATTTTTTTTTGCTGCTTCTGTATTCATAAAATATTGTACTTCTACCTGGCTGCTTCCCCAATAACTGCTATGTCCATGCATAGTATATGATTATCTGCTGAATACTGTGTCATATTAGCCTATGTTATGTTTACATTCACAGCATTTTCTATTATATTGTAAAAATATTTTTTGGTCTTTTTGTTCTGTGTAGTCTCGTGTAGTTCTGTGTTTGATTTATGTTGTTTCATTTTGTTTTTATGCAGTGGCATTTAGTAACATGGCCGCCGCTGGCCAAATTGATGCCCTACGCAGAGTTCCGTCATGTGATATGAGCGCGAAGCGATCTGGGTTGCGCAACTGCTTTCAGGTCCTTGAATTATGTATAATATGCGAGTAAGGGCAACCGGTGGACTTTCTGGTGCCCTCCTAGGGTAAGATGGTGCCCCCCTAGAAAGTTGGTGCCCTACGCAGACTGCGTAGTCTGCTTATAGGGAGTGGCAGTAGGCCTACTGTATAGTAACAAAGTACAAATTCTTTGTTAGGCTACTGTACTTAAGTGCATTTAAAAAAACTATATATTTTATTGAGTATAAATATTTCTTTGGACTTTTACTTTCACTTCACTGCATTTTGATGAGAAAATTTGTACTTTTACTCAGATTAATTCCTCCAGACCATTTCGTTACTTTTGTGACTGATCATAGCAAAAAAAAAAATAGCAGCTGTACATGTAAAGATGACTGCAGATCGGCGATTGTGATGTGTGATTCGTTAAAAAAAATCAAAAGAGTCGAATCTTTTAAATTTCATTCCTTTGAACTGAACAAAAAAGATTCAAAAAGCGGTCTGAATGATTCGTTTTGCAAATCACAAATCTGAATCAAAAACACAAGCAAGCAAGTGCTAGATTACGTGTTCTGACTCTACTGGGGAAGACAAGAAACTACTCAATGTAAGTAAATTTATTTTATTTTTGACTAATTAATTTGATAATTTAGGCTTTAAACATTATTAAAGCTGTGAAATAATGAAGTTATGTGTGATCAGTCTCCGGCCTTTCCAGGAGACCAGTTCATATAAAAGTCAATCACATGCGTTTTAAACAAGGTATGATGTGTTTGAATAATTAGCAGCGCTCATGAAAATGTCCAACAATATTTATTTTGAAATTTGCTCATGAATATGTCCATAACTATTTATTTAGCTATGTTATGAAGATGTGTAGTCTTTGCCTAAGCAAAACTACTTTTCTGGTGGTTGCTAAAGTGTTATATTTGATTTGTAGCGTATTTATGCTCCAGTATTTGCTTACTAGGGTTTTCTGGATGGTTGCTAGGGCATGCTATGCTATCACGGTGATCTCTGCTCTGTGTTTTTGCTGCATTGTTACTGTATGTGGTTGTCAGGTTGTTGCTATGCTGTTGTAAAGTTGTTTTAACTGTGTTTCAGCACATTGCCATGCAGTTGCCAGGGTGTTCTGGGTGGTTGCCCAAATAAAAAGAGCCCACCCCCACAAGTCTCTGTTCTGGTCACTAATTTGACTCAACTCCCCCCTTCAGTGTTCCAATTTTTATAGACTGTGGAGTTCATTTACACCCATCCCATAAATATGATCATTCTGATTTGACTTGAATGCGAAAGGGATAGTTCATTTAATTTTCTTACCCTCATTAGATCCAAAATGTGTATGACTTATATATTTTTTTCTGCAGAACACAAACAAAAAAAGATTTTCAGAAGAATATCTCTGTTATGTTGATCAATTCAATGTAAGTGAATGGTGGCCAGAACTTTGAAGCTCCAAAAAGCACATAAATGCAGCATAAGAATAATCCATAAAAATATTCTGTATGGATCACATTGGTTTTTGAGTGAGAATCGACCAAAATATAACTCCTTTTTTACTATAAATCTTGACATTAGCAATCGCCTTGGCGATCAGGATTTCATGTTTGATTACACTTTTATAGCACCATCCAAAGCTCTGTGCATGCATCAAGCACTAGAAAGTGAAATCAAGTTTGAAATCATGATCATGCCTAGAGACTGCAATGGCAAGATATTCAGTGAAAATTAGTTACAATTTGGTTTGTTCTCACCCAAAACCAACTGAATTGCTTCAGAGGACATGGATTTAACCACTGTAGTAGTATGGATAAGTTTATGCTCCCTTAATGTGCTTTTTATAGCTTGAAATGTCTGGCCACCATTCACTTGCATTGAATTGACCTACAGAGCTGAAATATTCTTCTAAAATCTTTGGTTGTATTCTGCAGATGAAAGAAAGTCAAACACATCTGGGATGACATGAGGGCGAGTAAATGATGAGCACCACCAATCAAATAAGTTGCCATGGGTTTAATGAACTGTTCCCTAATTTATGCAATTTACATGTACTTTCGATACTTAAGTAAATTTAATATCAGTTACTTTAATACTTTTACTTAAGTCGTTTTCTCGTGAGCTACTTTAACTTTTACTTGAGACAATTTTCATGAAGGCATCTTTACTTTTACTCAAGTATGACAAATGGATACTTTATACAACACTGTTTTTATGTAGCGCCATGGTCCTGGAGGAACATTGTTTTGGTTCACTGTACTAGCTGTATATGGATGAATTGACAATAAAAGCCACTTGACTTAACTCAGCGGCGCTCATTATCCAGTTCATTATCCAAAGGTCTGGTAGATGAGTGAAACATTGACTTCAGCTGTTCCATGGCACCCTCCTTCTCTGGAGATCCATGCACAATGATCAGTCCTCGTGTTCGGTCATTAAGTCTTTTACAATGAGTTGGCAAAAATCGAACGTGCACGTTTCCCCCATCACTAGTTCCAAGGTCAACATTCTCTGTCTCTGTCTCTGTCCATCAATGGACAGTTTGGTCAACTGTTGTTGGTCAGCATTTTCACTTACAATTCAATAATACTGAACAATGGGGAGTTCATTAGACATTTAGACAGCCTTCTCCTTTCTAAAGTCTTTTCAAAATGTGTGCAATACTGGAAATGGAAAACTGAATCATTAAATGAAATCACTAAAACTGAATTGGAAACTTTTTACCAGGCCTTCCTCATTTAGTTTGTGGTACATTTCAAATGCCTTTGATGAATAGATGGTACTGTTTTAGCATTTGTTACATGTTTAAACTATGATCATCTAAACAAACAATGACCACCACATACCACACCAAACATTTTTTACCCTAATATTTATATATATATATACAGTATATACACACAGGGTGACATAGGCGATTGCCTAGGGTGCAAAATGGCAGAGAGGCGCCACAGGAGAGATTTTTTTGTTGGAAGTGTGCCCACTCATGCCCTTCTACTAGGGCTAGCCGATAAAATGGTATCTGTAATTATCAACGGTACACCTTTATCGATAACGATAAAAAAAAATGTTTGATATAACGCTCGATAGTTTCATTTAAATGCATTCAAATGCAAATAGACAGGATGTTTGGTTGCATGAACAACCCTCAAGCATGCACCGCCCCTGGATCATAAACATCATATGGCTTGATAAAGGAGCGTGCTACGAGTGACAAGCAAACAGCCAATAACAAGTTGCGTTGCTGTGGGGTTCGGTTGCGCCATCGCCATGTGACATCAGAACACACAAACAAATGCGAAAATGAGTGCCGTGCCTGCCGGCGATGAGGATATAATTAATAAAAAAAAGGACATGTCAGGTCGACAGTGTGGCAGTTTTTTGGTTTCCTTACATCTGACCAATATCAGAACACAATTGTGTGTGTAAGCTTTGAAAAAAAAAAAAAACGTCCTGGCCAAATACGAAAACTCAATCAACTCATTATTTCATCACCTTAACCGCTTCCACACTTTGGAATATGCAGCATGTTGTCTGCCACAACCTACATCTACCTCACCTCAACAAACAACCCACAAGCAGGCCACGATGGAGAGGTACACGATTTTTGTAACATTTTATTTAATAAGTTCAATATTTTCTTTAACACTTATTTAATCTTCATATAAGATATAAGAAAGAAGATATCTGTTTAAATTGTATTTTGTTTTTGACTTTTAATACTGAAATAATTTTTTGTTTGCATTAATAGAGTGGGTAAATTACAAATACAGTGGTTAAATTCAAACCTTTTTTCTCATGGTGTTTGTTTAAAAAAGGTTATTAAAATGTATCAATAATTATCAATTCCGAATTATATGAAACATTATACCATGATATATTTTTTCAATGTATCGCCCAGCCCTCTACCCATATATTGAGCACTAGCACTACGCGATTATATTAAAATCGAATCCTAATCATATGTGTACAAAATGAGTGAAAAAAAGGACCAGATTATCAGGTGCACAAAGCAGGAAGCGGCACAAAGAAGAGGAGCAAAAAAAAAAAAAAAGAGCAATATAAAGGTAAGAATCACACGTTAATGACTGTTCATGTCAGCCATTGATGTTTATTTACTACTTTGAAATAGCTTATTTAGAACCTCTTAACTGGCATGGACACTGTGGGATGTTTTTTTGTTTGTTTTATTTACCCTAAGTTTAGTGCAAGTTAAAGGTGCAGTATGTAAGATTCAGAAACCCTTGTTATTAATGACACCTGTGGCCGTTAAGTGAACTGCAGCCAAGCTACCTGTTGCTCATGCTCATGCACACACTCCATAAGGATGCAAGCGAGCATCGACCAAAACAATGACATAATGTACAAAGAGACTAAACTTGATTCACCATCATCATGCTGACAGATGATGTAGCATAATTAAAATGACACAGTTATGATTGTTTTACTACAAACATTGAGATTGTATATTATATATGACTCTCCAGTGCTGGAACAGGGCTAAAACATATTTAGCACATACATGTCACATACTTTGGATTTTCCTGGCAAAAGCGACCCGCTCCCTTCACATGAAAATCAGTCTACAGGCCTTAATAGGCTACCTAGGAAGTCCAGGAAGGCTCATTTTTTTAAGTTGTTTTACAAGCCATTTACACATTGGAAAAAAAAGGGCGAATATTACATGAAAGTTGCACCTTTAAGTGCAGTGTATATTCTTTAAAATAAACTTAAGCTTCTATAATGTTGCTTTAATTTCAGTTATATTGCTGCTTGCTTTCAGTACACCGAAGTGTCTTCTTTAAAAGAGACCATGACTAGGACTGTAGTCTAAAACATTAATGCCTAGCACCCTCAAACGAACCTTAGAGCACCTTCAATTGCAGACCAGGGCAAACTACTGCCCGCAGGTTGATTTATCATGAATTTATTTATTAGATATTTCATTTATCTGGCTTTGGGACCTATTGCGCCTCCACAAGCTTTTTACATGCTCAGGGTTGCTAGATAATAGATGCAACACCCAATCAGAGATTTTATACATGCACAAATAGTAAATATTTCACCTTATGTCATACTTAATTTATACAATCTGGCAACCATGCATGCAAGTGCACGCATTCTCTCTCTTCTCTTCGGATAAAATAAAACACTTAACGCTCAATAGTGCAATATTATGCTCAAAGAAAAGTGTGATGCAGCCACTCTATGTCCACTCATGAGGCTGCGTGTGCCGTTTATTGCCAAGTCTGCAAGCAAACATTTTCAGTGATGACCTTTATTTAAATCCCAATAGATCTTTACATCATTCGCACACGGAGGGGACATGCGAGCAAAACCAAAAGAGAGAGGAAAATGTTTGTTCTTTGTGTTATTTGTGAAATGTCCCTCACCACCTGTATGTGAATGTTACTCTGGCAGTAATCATTTACCAGTGTCATGCAGACTTTTTTATTCAGTTGTGTGCTGAATGGGGTGCCAGTCAAACCATTGACGAGACCCACATCATGACCCATGAGCGTAAACAGGATGATGCATATTTTGAGAATAAAACAACTTTATCCACTTTGTGGCAAACATTATTAAATTAAGCTTTTAGACTCTATCATTTCTGAATATTTTATTTTATTATTAAACCAGACACATGATGTAGAGTGTTTAATTGAATACTCAATTTCCACTGCATTGAATTATGGTAAAATAATCAATTAATAATTGTATTCAGTCTTTATTCAGTTTTACGACCACGTGATAGAAAAGTAGCAGCAAGACTTCAAGCAAACACAGAATGGTCCCATCAGTCTGTATACAATTCAGAAAATTGTGCATCATTCATTAAGTGCATGAGTGCGCTACTACTTCTGGGATTAAAAATCTTATTTTCTCTCTTCCAGGATCTACTTAATGGCTGATGTGGCACCTATACCAAAATAATCGCACACCCCAGCTCAATTGAATATGTAAGACTAATACTGAAAATTGGCAAGCAGATTTCCAAGTATCCCAGCAAACACACAAAAATCCCTGCATTTTGCGAACACACAAAATGCTGCATCAATGTATGCCCTAATCATTTTCAGTGACAGATCATGTGAAAAAAAGAAACAATAAATGTTTTGTACATGAAAAACTGTTATTAATGTTGTTTTAATAGCATTTAAACATGATTTAATATATTAAAAATGTGTAATTATAATACATCTCCACTTTATAAAGAGCACCCCCACTATTTTCAGAAGCACCCTCAGTGATTTTGATTGTCAATCCTTCTGCCCATTTCTCCTGCATTCAACATGTTGACTACAAGAACTGATTGTTCGCTTACCACCTAATCTACCCAGACCTTGACATGTGGCCTTGTTAGGAAATGATCACCGGTTTTTGCTTTACCTGTGAGTGGTCATAATGTTTTGGCTCATCAGTGAATAATATTTTAACAAGACTTTCTAGAAATCTTCAGTGCTAAAAGTGCCCAAAGTTGAAGAAACACCTGAATATATATATTGTAGAAAGGAAAGTGATGTAGTCATCAAGCCAGGGGAAAAGTAGTGGTATTATAATATGTCTTACAAACATGAACCCTAACCCTAACTGTGGACTTAAGGAAGTGGATATATGCTGTTGGACTTATGGCAGTTGATGGGATCTGAGGACAGTACTGCAGTAAGTGCAGTGACTAGAAAACCAAGGTCTTCCAGTTCAGCTCACCAGAATACTGAGCATGATGTTACATAAAGATAAAAGCATGTGCTCCCATTCAGGTGGATTATCTGTGCGAGTGTGTGTGCGTGTGTGTGTTAGCAAGAGAGAAGGGATCTAGAGGGACACATTGAGAATATTCATTACATCAAAGCATCCAACATCCCTAAATGGCAGAGGAATAAAGCAACGTGAACACAGCGGCAGATAATGAATGGCCTTGTGTGACATACATAGGAGTATCTACAATCACCAGTGCCTTTTACAAATTCATGGTGTGAGTAATTGGACACTGTTCCTCTATGCAATAGATGCATTTTCCTATTTCCCAAAGGCCAAATTAGATGTGGCAAAGAAAAAACTAATTAAATATCTTCCACAATTCTTTTTGTGGGGCCCTTTTTAGCCAACTTATTTGTAATATTTCCTCCATAAACTGTGCTTTTTCCCCTGATGTCTTGAGAAAAAGAATGAACAGCATTTGTCTCAGAAATGCATTTTCATTGAATTTCAAAGGTGCATACAGTACGATGCATAATACATTACCTGTAACCTGTATTACCATAACAATGGCTCTTGGAAACTGAACACAAAACTAATATTTAGATGGTCTCCACCTTCTGTTTCACCTACAGTCTCGTGAATGTTATAGTCACTTGTCACCCAAAAATAAAAAATAATAATACATTGTATTAAGAAAATTATGCATATTATATGATCTGTAAGATTTTTTTTGCCTTAACAAAATTAATAAATAATTCTTTAAAAAATATTTGTATTATCCTAATTAAAAAATCTTATTATTATTATTTTGTAATTCCCATAACTCCTTAATTGATTCTCATTAGTGTAACACACTAATACACTTACTATCTTACTGTAAAAAAAGGATATTTATTTTGTGAAATAAGTAAATAAATTTCACTAAAAAATAATACATATTTGTTTTGTCTCAGTAATGAAATGACTTACAGTTTGGTGAATCTCGTGAAAGTACCGTATGTCCTAGTAATACACTAAAATACAATTAATTGTGATAAATATTTTTGTTGTTGGTAAAGCAGTATAATTTTAATTTCAATAAACACTGATGAAATATAAATACTCTTTCAACTAAAAATATATATTTTTGTGCTACAGTATGGAAAAGTATAGTTTTTTGACATGTTCTAGTCACATTTCACCCCAAAATCAAAAAGTGGGGAAATAAATAAATTCTATTTTGCATAAAAATTCAGCATATTTTTTTATTAAAGATTTTTTTTTTACATTGTGACATTATTTATTAAAATAAATAAGTATTTATATGACAGATATTATTAACCATTTTTCCATTAACAATTTTTTTTATGTAATTCACTCATATATTCATACTGTAATACACTAACATACTCAAAGTGTAGTGTAATAAAGTTTTATTTTATATATATATATTTTCTAGAGTCATATTCTAGAGCTGTCTGTGAAGCAGGACAGATGAAATGCGGTGTGCTGTCTGCCCTGCTTTAAAGACAAATCACCTCTGGTGAAATTATGAACTCTCTAATCCTTTGTATTAATTCTTCTGCCCCAGATTTAAACGGGTGCGCACTGTCTCTTTTTCTGCCTGTTAACAGGCAGCTGTATAATAATGTAGTTTCCTATGATGTTTTGACACCATCACTCCAGGCTCAAGCTTAGTTGGCAGTGTACTGGATCAAGAAAAAAAAAAGTGAGCCAGTAAACCAGAGCCAGAACCAAAAACTCGTAATTACAGGTTTCTATTCCTGAAGCAAAACATAACTTCTGATTTCCTCCTTTTAATTGTATCGTGGATTATGATCTGGACATTTTCTTGATAGGTTTTAAGAGATTCAACCAGATACTCCACTGGGCCAACTTTTTGATATAAAGGACCAGTGCTCATTCTGTGTGAACAGGTTCACCACTGAGAGATATAGAGATAGAGAATGTTGCTCTGTTTGCATGCTCTAATTGACAACTCAGTAAATCTTGAGATTTGGAAGAAATGAAAAACGTCTATTTATAAAGTTGGTTGTTGTTTGGGGTAAATTACTGATGTGAGAGTGTGAGTTGGGCTTTTTCTCAGCATTGAGAGGAAGGTAAGGCGATGCAGATAAAGAGAGACAATGGGTGATGTGGCTGTTGGGCAAACCTCATTGAGCGAGGGAAAAAAATGTCAGATGAAACTGGGATGTAAACACTGGCCCACTTTTCCACTGAATTAAGAACCTAACGATTATCTAACTGACAACATTAATACATAACCAGCCCACAAACACACAGAGTAAATTGCGGTCTTTGTAGGAATGTCATTCCATGCAGGAATTCCATCCTTAATTAGGAAAACACAGGACATCCCACTGTAGCTGTGGGCAAGATATTCCCTCATGTCCTCATTCACCCAGTGTTGCAGCAGTGTTGCAGCAAACCTTGCTGCCTAAATATGACCTTTGGACCATCAAACAGCCAGCAGTCTAATGGCTCCCATTGACTTTAATTGTATGGACATACAGAGCTAAAAAGTGCTTTTAAAAATCTTAATTTTGGTTCTGCTGAAGAAAGAAAGACATACACATCTGAGATGGCTTTAAGGTGAGTAAATCATGAGAGAATTATAATTTTTGGATGAACTAATCCTTTAATAAATGGTTTCTACAACCAAACCAGACATCACTACAAAACCTCCATAAGCCCTCCAGAAAGGACCTGGAGAAATCAGATGGTGTTACAAGCCTTGTCCATGACTAACATTGGAAATGTGTTTAAAAGTGCCTGACAAGGTCAATAACGTGTCTTGGCAGCGTGTGTTGTGTGTGTGAGTGAGGCTGTGGGAGTGTGTGACTCAGTAATGTGCATTCACAAAGAAGAATGGTGAGTGTTGTGGAGGCGCCTTGCGCTACATCCAAGGCCAGATTGTATTCTGTTGGTGAAAATGGTCTTGCTTTATGTCTTAAGAAGACGTGACAGAGTAGAATCTAGCAGAGTGTGGGTCTGTTTCATAATGATGCATCATCTGATGTCTCATGTTGAAAAATGTCTTCACCATCAATATACTGTATCTATCTTGACAGTCTCTTCTATTGTTTGACAGTTGAATAACTAATTCAGTGCAGTGACTAATCATGGGCTGAAATTCTTGTCCATCAAGATCTCAAGAGGTTTACTAACATTTTGCTGTATTGACTAAAACTAATTTCTGCTGCATATTTTGGCTTGTGCATTGTTTCACACCAAAATGTATAACCTTACACACAGTGGTCTAATTACAAAATATAAAATCATTTTAAAAAGTCATCAATCTAATGATGAACTTGCTTTTTTATCCTGTCTTTGAAAAAGTGTGAGCAAACAGAGCCTGAATCAATGTCCTTGTTAAACGTGTTAGTGTATTAAACTAGATGGCAGAAAGTACTAGGAATAATAAATGTCCACTGTCACCTTCCATTACAATATACAGTTCTGAAATGAAGGTGGCGATCTAATTCAGCTAAACCCTCGCCTTGTGCTGTCCATAGGCATTCAGTCTATTTTGTGATCCCACACAACTTTCCTACTGTTATGTCAACTACAAGCTTAATCTAGGTGTCATTGGAAAGTTGAGATCCTCATCTTTCCAAAAATATATCATATTAAAGCAATATCACATGAGAAAGAGTGCTCTTATGTCCATATATTATGCAGCACGACTGTGAATCAGTCATGAGCAAGAGGCCACAAGACAAGTGCTGAAGGTAATCACAGCCAGGCTGATATACGGACAAAGCAGCACAAGATCAAGTGAAATTCACTTGAGATTCAAGTCATCTACTTGTTTGTTGAACTATTGTATTAAATCACTAAGGAAAAACTAAGTACTGTCTCTAAAAACACACTTGTGTGTGGAACTACTTTCTCAGCATCAGGATCTGCTGTTTCTAGTTCCAAAGGTGTGCCCAAGCCTCTGTTACTTATTAGAAAATGTCACTTTAGAGCTAGTAACGATGGCTTGGGTTGTTTTTAACAAGTAATTGGGGAAACAAAGATGTGTGTGTGTGTTTGTGTGTGTGTGTGTGTGAGAGAGAGAGAGAGAGAGAGAGAGAGAGAGAGACTGAGCATGTGATTGCCAGCTACAATAATGCTGAAGCTGTTAGTTTAACGCTATTTCTCAGCTGTAGTGTGATAGTAATCCGCTCTAAGCGATTGTGGAGTGATGCTGCCTATCAATGGGCTATTGGAAATATCCTATGAGTATTATATTAACTATTATGTGTTTTGTTTTCAGAAATAAAACATGGAGGACACCAGTTTCATTCCTGTATATTTCTTGGGGAATTCTTATTTCTAAACATCACAGTACTCTCTCCGCCATTTTGAAAGTTTAAGTCACCTTTCAACTAGGAAACTTGGATATCTGGTAGGCCCACTGAGTGTGTTTGATTACACTTTCTTTCGCAACTCTCAGCTGTGATCGGCAGTAATGTTGTAGCAGTTAGTTTAACTCTATTCCTCAGCTATAATGTAGCAGTTATCTGACCGATAATGGAGTGAGAGTCAAACTGATGATGTCAATGAAACCCGATCACTGACAGTCAATGAAGTCTCCAAAAACCCAAAGGGATGGGGTGTTGTGAAAACTTCAGTTCCCCGTCTGTCGCTCACTTCGACATTGTGTCGAAGAAGCGACACTAGGGGTCTCTCTTGAGTGCCGAATATGCCTCTGGTCTATGAAAAAAGGCCAATGAGAAGTTGGCAGACAGTATTTGCATAACCCACCCCAGACATACGGGTATAAAAGCAGGGAAATACGTTCAGTTCATTCAGAAATTTTCTTCGGAGCCGATGGTCGTGTATGCAGCCAGCTGCGAGTCACACACCAGTTCCTGCCTCTGTTCTCTTCTGCTTGCTGTTGGATCTATGGCGCACTTCAGTGGCTTTCTCCTTCTCTGCACGGCAGTGCAGCTTGCCCCTGGGCACTTCAACAGCGTAGAGAGATAAAAAAAGTATATTTGAAAGAGTGATTTTCTCTATAAAAGAGTCATTTCCTCTAAAAGAGCTTTACACAGCGGCATTGAACGTCCTTTTCAGGATGCGTCTTTTTAAAGATGCCATTCCGCCCCTGTTTATTTCCTGGATGCGGTAGAGTGCTCTCCGCTTCAGACGGCCACAGGCGTTGTCTCGTGTGTCTGGGCAGCGATTACACCGAGGCAGCGTTTGTGGATGGTTCATGCTCTCACTGCATGACCATGGCAACGTTGCGGTTTGCTTTCAATAGAAAGCACGCCACTCCAGCCGCCCCCTCGCTCCTTCTTCCCATGGGATTGAGGACGATGCAGCTGGCACTGGAGGTGATCTGTGGATGGCAGTGGGTGCAGCTCTGCCAGGTACGCCCACTCATCACAAAGCCTGCTCATCTGCTCTCGCTACACTCGACGGCGGAGCGGCTCATGGGTATACGGCGATTCCCCAGGTGGATAGGGCTGTTGCGCTCCATCTATGTCCCAGAAGCACTACCACCTGGCGGGGTCGCCCTGTGCTCCCTTCTAAGCCCTGCAGGACAACATCATCGTTTACTGCTAAAGCCTACAGCGCCGCTGGACAGGCCACTTCCGCCCTGCACGCCATGGCCATCCTGCAAGCCCACCAGGCAAGGCGCTCAAAGATCTGCACGAGGGTAGCCCTGATCCCGATGTGTTGGAGGAACTGCGCTCAGCAACTGACCTCGCCCTCAGGGCCACGAAGGTCACAGCGCAGTCACTTGGGAAGGCGATGGCCACGCTTGTGGTCCAGGAACGTCATCTGTGGCTTGGTCGAGATGCTTGAGATCGACAAGGCTCGCTTCCTCAACGCCCCCCTCTCCCAGTTCGCCGTACACCGTCGAGGAATTCGCCCAGCAGTTCTCTGTGGTGAAGAAGCAGACGGAGGCCATTTCTCATATCCTGCCCTGCTGCAAGCTTGCCGCCATGGGCCGTGCACCGTCTGCCCACCGAGGGCGTCCTCCTGCGGCAAAGAAACACCCTGCTCCGCCTCAACCCAGGCCCAGCTCTCAAACCCAGCGTCGAGCACACTGCAGGAAGCAGACGCCCCCTGTCTCACGGACCTCCTCGAGGACCCATAAGGCTCCCAGGCGCTCCTGAGACACTCAACCCAGGGACCAAGTCGTTAGCTCTGGAGATGGTAAGACCACTCCGTCCCCCGGTGGAGGGCCGGGAGGAGAATCTTTTGTTCAATTTATTTAATTTGGCTGTGGTACCCACATTCTCAGTAAAAGAGCTATTTCCTTTGTCTCTGGGTCACCTGGCCCGCAAATGCCATTCTCACGGCACTCTGCCGCCAGATCTCAACAGTCCCAGCACGCTGGACGCGGACCACCCACTTTCAGCCCCACGACTGTTCCCGAGTCTAGAGGATGCCTACGTTGGACCTCCTCCTCAGTCGCTAACCCGCCCCCTGCCGGGTGTGCAGAGCAAGGTAAGTGCTTTGAGTCTTTTCTCAGCACCAGAGCCTCGGGATGCGTTTTTGCCTCCCGATGCCGTTTTACCTGCTCCGCACCGCTGCTCCACCCTGCCGGGTACGTCAAAAATAATCGTCCCCTTTGTGCCTCTAGCACGGAGTTTGGACGCGTGGCTCTCACTTCCCAACCCGTCTCGCTGGCTGGCCTGGACCATCCGACTCGGTTGCACAAACTCCCTTTCAAAATGCTCACGCAGAAACACATTTTAACCTGCGTTCGTCATCTAGATTGGTTTGCAGCGGTAGACCTGAAGGACGCGTACTTCCACGTCTCAATTCTGCCTCGACACGACCCTTCTTTTTTGCGTTCGACGGCCAGGCGTATCAGTACAAAGTCCTCCCCTTCGGTATGACTATATCCCCTTGCGTCTTCACGAAAGTCGCAGAGGCAGCCTTGCCCCGCTCTGAGAAGCCGGCATCCGCATACTCAATTACCTCGACGACTAGCTCATTCTGGCCCACTCACGAGAGTTACTATGCGCTCACAGAGACCAGTTGCTCAGGCACCTCAGCCGTTTAGGGCTTCAGGTCAATTGGTAAAAGAGCAAGCTCACCCCGGTCCAGAGTATCTCTTTTCTCAGCATGGAGTTAGACTCAGTCTCAATGTCAGCACGTCTCACCAACGAGCATGCGCAGTCAGTGTTGAGGTACCTCACCGCTTTCAGGCCAGGCACAACGGTCCCCTTAAAACTTTTCCAGAGGCTCTTGGGGTATATGGCATCCTCTGCGGTGGTCAAGCCGCTGAGGTTGATGCATGTGAGAACGCTTCAGCACTGGCTTCAGATTCGAGTCCCAAGACGAACATGGCGCCGAGGCACTCACCGTGTGACGATCACCCTCGCCTGCCGCCAAACATTCAAACCCTGGACAGACCTCTGTTTTCTACGGGCAGGAGTACCCTTGCAGCCGGTGTCCCGACACGTCATGGTCACGACCGACGCCTCCAGATTGGGTTGGGGTGCCGTGTGCAACGGGCGCGCAGTAGCAGGCCTTTGGAAAGGGGCCCTGCTGCGCTGGCACATCAACTGCCTGGAGTTGCTGACAAGTCACTGCGCGCCACTCACATCCCCGGCAACCTCAACGCGCTGTCACGACAATGCTTGCCCGGTGGAGAGTGGAGGCTTCACCCCCAGTTGGTCCAGCTGATTTGGGAATGGTTCGGCAAGGCCCAGGTAGACCTGTTTGCCTCCCAGGAGACCTCCCACTGCCCGCTCTGGTATGCCCGATCAGAGGCTCCCCTCGGGGCAGACGCACTGGCATACAGCTGGCCTGCGGGGCTGCGCAAGTATGCATTTCCCTCAGTGAGCCTTCTTGCACAGGTGCTGTGCAAGGTCAGGGAGGACCTTATTGGCCCACCCGGGCCTGGTTCTCGGATCTCGTACTCCTTGCGACAGCCCCTCCCTGGTGAATTCCCCTGAAGAAAGACCTTCTTTTTCAGGGACGGGGCACGCTCTGGCATCCACACCCAGACCTTTGAGCCTCCATGACTGGCCCCTGGACGGGACGAGGAAGATCTAGCTGGTCTACCACCCACAGTCGTAGCTATGATCAACCAAGCCAGAGCCCCTTCTAATAGGTCGCAAATTGGTGTTCTTCTCATGCTGAAGACCCACAGAGGTACGCAGTTAGGTCAGTGCTCTTATTTCTGCAAGAGAGGCTGGAAGGGAGGTTGTCCCATTCCACCCTGAAGGTGTATGTTGCCGCTATCGCGGCCCACCATGATGCAGTAGATGGCAAGTCCTTGGGTAAGCACGACTTAATCATCAGGTTCCTAAGAGGCACCCGGAGGTTGAACCCCTCCCGGCCAAGCCTGTTCCCCTCCTTGGATCTCTCAGTGGTCCTCGCGGGCCTCCATAGACCCCCCTTTCGAGCCGATATAATCAGTTGGACTCAGGGCCCTCTCTCTAAAGACGGCACTGCTGATCGCACTCACTTCCATCAAGAGGGTCGGGGACCTGCAAGCGTTCTCTGTTAGCAACACCTGCCTGGAGTTCGGTCCGGCAGACACATATGTGATCCTAAGATCACGATCGGGCTACGTGCCCAAGGTCCTTACCACGCCCTTCAGAGACCAGGTAGTGAACCTGCAAGCACTGCCCTGGGAGGAGGCAGACCCAGCCCCTTCATTGCTGTGTCCGGTATGTGCTTTGCGTACCTATTTGGACTGCATACAGAGCTTTAGGTGCTCTGTGCAGCTCTTTGTCTGCTTTGGGGGACAGTGGAAAGGTTATACTGTCTTCAAACAGAGGCTCTCCCACTGGGTGGTGGATACCATTTCATTGGCCTATCGCACCCAGGTCGTGCGTACTCAACAAGGAGTATTGCGTCCTTGTGGGCACTGGACAGAGGCACCTCCCTAGCAGACATATGTAGAGCAGCGGGTTGGGCAACACCTAATACCTTTGCGAGATTTTACAATCTCAGGGTTGAGTCAGTATTTTCCCATGTTTTATCAGGTCTGAGCCGGTAGAACTCAGTAACACGCTGACGATCTGGCCGGGTGAATCGCTTGCACCTGGCGCTCTTTCCCTTGGCCGAGGTGTAACTGTGCGCTTTCACTCCCAGGAGATCCCACCAACCCGGGTCCCTGGTCGATTCCTCCCTAGCCCTTTTGGGTCCGCAGTTCAGCGGAGGAATTTGCAGACCCAGTCCACTACGGGTACTCAAATCCACCCTGTACTGGAATAGGTGCTCCACAGATTGGGACTCCTACACGGACTCCCCCTTCTTATTAAGTGGACCCGCGTCTCCCTTAGGCAGTTTTTGCTGCCCTCCAGTTGCTATGCTGTAGCAACTCCCCCTTCCTTGAGTTTGGATCTACCACTGTGCCACGTTCCGCATGTTGCCTAAAAAACCCATGTGATGTATTTACCTTTTGGGCAGGTGTGGCCTCCACAGGGTCTTTTCCCCCTGAAAGAATAGGAAACTGGGTAAGACCTCGATGCATGTAAGGGCCCCACTGTTCTTGCTCAATGCTGAGAAACATAGAGAGAAAAGAGGCCCAGCCAGGCTTGGCCTGTTCCCAGGATGGCAAGCGTTGCCTTGTTCCCCTCTAGGGTAACCAGAAGGATTCTGATTACTTTTTTTGGGCATTGGGGAAGGGTACATGCAGTCTGAAACACAGTTGATCGCTTGTGCACGTGAAATACCTGCCCAGTCCTGTGTCAGCAGTACATGTACACGGCTCAGCGCATGGCGTGATTTGAAGTGGACCCCTGGTGTTACGTATGTAACCTCGGTTACGTATGTAACCTCCGTTCCTTGATGGAGGGAACGAGACGTCATGTTCTCCCGGCCACGTCAATGAGCCGAGCCACTGCAGTGGCCGGACCATTTCCTGCTCCTCAGAAAAATCCTGAAAGAACTAGACGTATTTCCCCGCTTTTATACCCGTATATCTGGGGCGGGGTATGCAAATACTGTCTGCCAACTTCTCATTGGCCTTTTTTCATACACCAGAGGCGCTCAAGAGAGACCCCTAGTGTTGCTTCTTCGACACAATGTCTCGTTCCCTCCATCAGGGATTGGAGGTTACATACGTAACCGAGATGTTTCTATGCTTTGAAATGGTACCACATATGACTACTTATGTATCCACAGACTTTTTTATTTTAAGCACAAGTATATTACACACTCTTGTTCAAGGGGATAAATTAACACTATTTGGTGTATATACTGTATGGTGTCTGCAGGTTTAAAAAAATGGAAGTAAAAGTTAACTAGTGTTGTAAGTATTCTTTGGTGCATAATACTTTTTGGGGATCCTTCCATTTACTAGCACTGGGTTTTAACCACTACACCATACCTCCTCTATCTAGACAGGAGCTCTGTCGCCAGATGTAATTATGTAATCAATGCCACTGAACAGCTATCAGATGGAATCATTGAAAGCTGAGGAATTTCCTTTGGTCAAGCTAGTGGAATCTGTGTTAGAGGAACCAAATGACAAGAAGAAGAGCACAAAATACCCTCAGAAATGCATTTTTAATCTCAGTATAGGTTATTGAAAGCTTTCCTGACTACATGGAAACCTGGATTGCACTCCTGACACATGTCTGTGATTACAGAGGGTATAGAAGTTCTTTCCTCACTATTTCTAAAGAGTTCCATTGGCATACCTCATCCACCTTATAACACCCCCCTTTCTCTCCATAATTAATTCTCAATGGAGCTCTTGAGTCTCATGCTTAAACGACTTTATGGACTGCAAGCCAGTTTCAAGTCTACTCGTTTCTACATCCATCACACATTATATGAAAATGCCACATGGAACAACAAGCTGATTTATACTTCCATCATGAACAAAATATGATAACATGTATGAAGCTGAACATTCATTTCAGAAAAATGTTTTAACATTATTCATGGTTTCTCTTACCACTGCTACGCTGATGACATGCATCTCTACTTGTCTTTCCAGCCCAACGACACCACAGTAACCACTCGAATCGCTGCCTGTCTGGCAGACATCTCAGCCTGGATGAAGGAACACCACCTGCAACTCAACCCAGCCAAGACCGAACTCCTTGTCTTTCCAGCCAACCCTGCTGTTGAACACAACATCACCGTGCAGCTGGGTCCAACTACAGTGTCGCCTTCCAAAACGGTCAGAAATTTAGGGGTAAACATTGATGACAAGCTAAATTTCACAGACCACATCTCAAAGACTGCAAGATCATGTGGATTTACACTCTACAATATCAGGAAGGTAAGACCTTTCCTCTCTGAACATGCCACACAACTGCTTGCTCTGTCACTTGTCATAACTAGACTGGACTACTGTAACGCTCTCATTGCAGGCCTTCCTGCATGTGCTATTAGACCTCTGCAAATGATCCAGAATGCAGCAGCACGTCTGGTCTTTAATGAACTCAAGAGAGCACATATTACATTACTCTTTGTCTCTCTCCACTGGCTGCCGGTTCATGCACATATTAAATTCAAGGCCCTGATGCTGGCATACAAAACAGTCACTGGGTATGCTCCAACATACCTAAAAACATTTATGCAGAGCTACGTTCCCACCAGAAGCCTGCGGTCAGCTAAGGAACGTCGCCTTGTCATACCAAAACAAAGAACTTTCAGTTTCATCATACCACATTCGTGGAATGACCTTCTCAACTCAATCCCTGAAGCTGACTCACTATCTATCTTAAAAAAAAACGGCTAAAAACACATCTTTTCCAAGAGCATTTAAAAAAAAGTGACAAGTCACAAAAAAAATAAATAAAAAAACTTAATCTATCAAAAACTATCAACTTCTAATATTTTTATCCTCAGCTAATGTTATTTTCCATCCACTATTCATACGCCTACATCTAACACAAACCCATTTGCATTTTTATTTTTTAATTAAGACATTATTTAACATGTTTATTAAGTTGTATTTACTGTGGGGACCGGTGGCACAATCAGAACCTCAGTAATTTAATAAACAAAGAAACTCGAAAAAGAAAGTTCATCAAGACAAACTTTTAATGTTGGCTTGAAATCCTTTTCTGGAATATTATGACAGTTTAAATGTTAGTTTGAAGTTTATATAGTTTGAAAACTTTGGCAGTTTGAAGAGATTTTAAGGTTTGATATACTACATGCCTTGCTGTTTTTGCTAAGGTGTTCTGAGTGAGATATAATTAGTTTTCCAAAGACTAATTAAATTAGTAAAAACAGACTCAATGTAAATTGATATGACTCATGTGCATTTGCATAAATATTGCACATCATTGTGAACACACCATTTCCAGCATAATCAATTAAAAAGCATGCAATATTCAGAACAAGGATGTGATTGTTCAAACCAAATCTTTATAATATGATGGACATTTCAAATAAATGTTGGTTTGCTTGGTGTGATCTTTCGATGTGTGTAGGATGAAGACACGCATAGAGTCATTATTTCATAGCATGGAGGCTTCTGAAGAACAAATATTTCAAGAACTGTAATATTGGGAATATTAAACTTTTAACAAATGTCATAATTCAAGTTATCAGGCTCCTACTCGTGTAAATACTATTACCGCCTAATGAAGGCATCAATAGCAAATATAATTACCCAAGATGAATTATCTCTAATGTCAGAACTGAAATTACGAAATTGCAAAAGTATGCATCATTGCATGCTAGCCAAAAAGGAAGGACATCAACATTCTGAAATTTGGAAATTATTTTTTTAGGACATTTGAAACATCTGTCCAAAAGCAACATAAAAAAAGACAAAAACACAACAAGGTACAGAAACCTGACCACATACAGCCTATAAAAGAACCCATCAGTGAGCGGTGAAAGTTAATGAAGAATTTTGTGATCGTTAAACTAGTGGAAAACTTTCAGTTATGCCTTGCTTTGCCTTTAATATGGTGACAATCAACTTTTGGGCTAGGGTTCAAATTTCTAACTGATATGTCAATAATGTAGACATAGGCTCCATTCAAAAATCTATTAAGCGACATTGCTGACTATTGCCTACATAGGCAGCAATGTTCTAGCATAATGCTAAGCTAACATAATGCTACTTTAGAAGGCATAAACATACATAACACACAAATTATTATATAAATTAAACAAGACAGGTTCAGGCATGAATCTTTGAATGGTTCATGACTGAACTACTTTTAATGCATTGTGGGATTAAACTTCAAGGCATTGGAAATGTGCAAGTGATGTTACCTTAAAATTTGCCCAAAATAAAGTACTGTAAATAGGGCTGGGTATCGTTCAAAAAAAGTTTGATATTGATACTGATACCTTGACTTCAATACCGGTTCCTAAACAATACTTTTTTTGATACCAATTTTATGAAATCCATTTTAACAAGATTACAATCATTACACATTACTTTGAGTCTATAAAAAAAAGTCAACAATGTGAAAAAATAAAACCAAAGACTCATCTCCTCAGCCTTCTGGTTTCCTCATGCCAGGCTCGGCAGGAAGAGAGAGAGAGAAAAAAAAAAGTTAAACGTCTTGGGCTACTTAACTGTAAGCCCTGTTCCCTGATAAAAGCAGAACGAGAATACCCACGCTGCCGCACTGTGGATGTCTGGACCCATTACAGTTGTGTAGTTGTGCTCACAAGAGTGCGAGAGGTCTCAGACATGAGCTTGTGATGTTGACTCAAGGACGTAAGAGCTTGGAGTGGCATGAACATCCAAACTATAGAATCTTATGAAAGTATGCAGAGAGGACCAGCCCGCAGCATTACAAACATGTTGCAGATGGACACCTCTGGGCAAAGCTTTAGAGGAGGCGACCACTCTGGTAGAGTGAGCCCTGATACCTACTGGCAAAGCTTGACCGCATGCCTCGTAGGCAAGGGCAATAGCATCCCTCACCTAATGTGCCAAAGTTTGCTTGGTGGCGGCCGCCCCTTTGTTACGCCCCCCCATGACAAACGAAAGTTGCCCTGATTTACGCCACTGGCTAGTGCGGTGGACATAAGTCTGAAGGGCACGGACTGGACACAGTCCGTGAAGTCTTTCCTGCTCCGGCATTGTAAACGGCGGGGAGCAGAAGGCTTTGAGAGTGAATGGATGTAAGGTCGAGAAAGGAACCTTAGTCAGGTAGTCAGGATGAGGGTGCAGTATTGCTGGTGCAAAATCTAAGCAGGATGGCAAGACAGACAGAGCCTGCAGATCCCCAATTCTTTTTAGAGAAGTAATTGCCATAAGAAAAACCATCTTGAGAGTCAGAAGTTTATCATATGCTGACTCTAGAGGTTCAAAGGGGGTCAAAAGGAGACCCTAAAGGACTACGCTAAAGGACTATTGCTAAGTCCCATGAAGGGATCCTGGTCCTAGCAGGAGGTCTCAAATGCATGGCTCCACGAATGAAGCAAGCGAGCAGGGAATGTTCACCAAGGCATGGCAAGCCAATAGAGTGGCCACATAAACCCTGAGAGTGGCGGGGCATGTGCCTGCTGATAATTTTTCCTGCAGATAGTCCAGAACTGAAGCAATCTGTCAGATAACTGGATCTGCATTATGTGCACTGCGCCATCTTTCAAAGACACCCCATTTATTGGCATAACTTCTAGTAGAGGGAGCCCTAGCACTTAGAATGGTCTCGATAACTTCAGGTGAAAGCCCAATGTCCCTCAGTTGGTACCCTTCAGGGGCCAAACATAAAGGTTCCACAGCTTGGGCCAGAGATGAAATATTGTCCCCTGTTCCTGAGACAGAAGGTCCCTCCTGTTCGGAAAAAGACACTCCATCTCTGGCGAGCCATCGAGGAGAGATGTTATCTCTGAGAACCATAACCTGTTCGGCCAACGCGGTGCTATCAGTAAGAGGCAGGACCCTTGCTGGCGAACTCTGGCCAAGACTCCCGGGAGCAGAGAAACCAGAGAAAATGCATACAGGCGCATTCTGGGCCATGTATGTGCCATCGCGTCCAGACCCAGGGGGGCTGGGTGACTCAGAGAGAAGTAGAGGGGACATTGTGCTGTCTGTTGGGAGGTGAAGAGGTCCACTTCTGCTCTGTAAAATCTCAACCAGATTTGTTCCACTTCCCCGTCGGTATTTTCTGTCTGGACAGTAAATCTGCTCCCACATTCAGGCATCAAGGGATATAAATTGCCCTGATTGACAGGAGCTTGCCCTGGGCCCAAAGGAGAATCTGCCATCTGTTCAGCTGGTGTGACCTCCTTGATGGTTTATGTAAGAGGCTGCGGCTGTGTTGTCCACCCGCACCAAGACATGGCAGCCTCTGGAGGAAGTATTTCAGGGCCAGAAATACAGCCGTCAACTCGAGACAGTTGATGTAACAATCGAGCTGACGACCCTCCCATTCCCCTTGAGCTGGACGACCACTTAAGACCGCTCCCCAGCCCGTCAGGGAGGCGTCTGTATTTAGCAACCTGCGACAGCAAGACGCACTTAGAGTGGGATCCAAAGTGAGGAACCGGGGTCTCAACCACATAGAATGGGTACGTAGCACGTGGCGCGTAACACTTATCAGCCTTAGGGGACTGGCCCTTGGATGAAATCCCCTGGCTTTGAGCCACAACTGAAACGGTCTCATGCGCAGAAGGCCCAAAGGGATCACCGAGGACGCAGATGCCATGAGACCTAGTATTCGTTGATACTGACAAACAGTGCAACCTTGGCCTAGCCTGACTTTGCTCAGGGTGTTCTGAATGGACACAATTCTAGCGAGAGACAATTGTGATCGAATTCCATACGATCCCCAGATAGGTAGTTTTCTGAGTGGGAGAGAGGATGCTTTTCTTGGCGTTGAGCCTCAACGCCAGAGAAACCAGATGAGCTAAGATGATATCCCTGTGCTGTAATGCCAGTTCTTCTGACTGTGCTAGTATCAGCCAGTCATCTACGTAATTCAGAATGTGGATGCCCCAGAGTCACAAAGGAGCCAGTGCTGCATCCATGCAGTCCTTGAATGTGCAGGGTGATAAGGATAGACCGAATGGAAGAACAAGATATTGGGAAGCTTCGCCCCCGAAAGCGAACCTTAGGGACTTCCTGTGATGTGGCAGACTTTCTATATGAATGTGCGCATCCATGAGATCAATCGTGACCAACCAATCGCGATGTTGGATTTGAGACACCATCGTCTTGACGGTGAGCATCTCGAAGGTCTAAATTCGGACACAACCCTCCATCCTTTTTGGGGACCAGGAAGTATTACTGTAGTAACCTGAATCTCTCTCTGGAAGGGGAACATGTTCTATGGCCCCTTTGACCAAGAGATTTGCAGTTCTTCCCACAGTAGACATGCTTGTTCTGGTTTCACGGTAGTGGGAACCACACTGTTGAAATGCTGAGGATGGCGAACAAATGATGAGATGGGGTTTTGCCCTCTTTTTTTAACTCTGACACTTCCTGTGGAGGGGATGTTGAGTGTCCCGCGTCCTAGGCTACGGCAGGAATCAACGGAACACCCAACATTTCGCTGGAAACCACCAACTCCCAAAATGCCAGTGGCGGTGGGAATGGAGCGGTTTCATGGGGGTATCAGGAGGGTATAGGTGGATGTTTTACATGATCCGTCCCAATGGGGGGCTACCCCCACAGCTGGGAGCAAGACCGTCAGGGCTTTCTCTTCTTAGAGATGACGGTCCAGAGGTCGACGAGCTGGTCCCGTCTCTGCGAGGAGGAACGTGATTCGCCATGCTCTGTTTTTGAGCCTCCCTTCTAGAAGGACCGGGGCGAGAATGGGTGGCCAGCGGCCCCTCACCCTGAGTGCAGCAAGGGAGGAATTGCCCGAAGGCTTCCTCATGACTTTTCGCCTCCTGGAAACTGGTGATAACTGTGTTCATGGCGTCACCAAATAGGCCAGAAGGCGAAACCGGGGCATCGAGGGGGAACACTTTGTCCCTGTCTTTGATGCCCGAAAGGTTTAGCCATGAATGTCTTTCTGTGCCAATGGCGCTCCGTCTGTTTGGTCACCCGGTGAGACAGATCTGTTGCACAACGAAACTTGGCGAAAGCCTCTTCGTCGACTGTACTGCCTGCACTCAAGTAAGGTCAACCTGGTATGCCTGCAACACTGCCGTAGTGTGCAGGGCAGCTCCAGTCTGAACTGCTGCCTGATAAGCTTTTCCCATAGCATGGAGGTGGTCCTGCACAGCTTTGTGGGGAGAGTGAATCTCTTAAGAGATGATGCTGAGCCAGGCGAGAGATAACCCGCAAGTGTCTCTTCTACCGGAGACGAGTGTGAAGCATTTTGACTCAGATCGCAATGCTCACACCTGCCCAGCCCTAATGTAAGCAACCTAAACAAACCTGTTGTGTGTGCGTTTCAGCCATAGAGCGTAAACATGGGAACACACACTGCTTGCTTTGCTTCACACTCATTCTTGGAAAGGAGAAAAAGGTTTTCTGCGCACTGCCTAACACATTCTAACTCCTTACAGAGGAAAAGAAAGTTCTGACAGCTTGAGAAGCACAACACACACAGAGTGGTCTGAAGACAAAAGACCTGACTATGCACCTGTGACGCATCTATTTATAGCCCTGCTACAGGTGCATCCTGATGATGTCACCGGCAGAGGCTAT
Source organism: Moxostoma hubbsi (assembly GCA_032164185.1). Lineage (NCBI taxonomy): Eukaryota > Metazoa > Chordata > Actinopteri > Cypriniformes > Catostomidae > Moxostoma > Moxostoma hubbsi. The sequence goes on along the minus strand of JAVLUX010000007.1, from coordinate 8,555,571 downwards.
AAATTCTAGTCAAATTCTAGGACACATATTCACAGCTGGTCACTCCTAAAGACGTTCCCAAAGCGCTAAATCAGCTCAGCATCAACGTGTAGCTTTTTGATAGAGAACTGTTAATTCTAAATTAAACAACTAATAAAATGCAATCTTTCTAGTAAACAAACTACGTTTTGAATATAACTGGATTCTGATTACCAACGATTTAAATTGTAACTGAAGTGAAATATGGTTATTAATATTTTGTTATGCATCAAATGCATCATGCTTTTGCAGGTATTCCATTACTCCCAAACCCTGGGTCTGTCAACACAAAACGTGTTTGGAAATTATGCTTGATTCAGCTGTCATTCTGCTACAAACTGAAATACTGTATCAATCTTCAAATTGAAAACCTATGAGTGTGAAATTGGCTTTTTGCATGTTGGCAAACGCTACTTATTGCAATGCAGTGAAGAGTTATGTCCAATCAGTATTGCTGGAGACAGAGAATTTATGTGAGAAACAGAGAAAAAAAAAAGAAAATGGAGGAAGAGTGAGTCGCACCCAAGTCTGATGATATATTTAATCTATTTAGGAGGCCTTAGAAGAAAATAATGAAATAATAACCTTTAATTGAACACATGGATGAAAGCTAAAAACACATTCATCTGCAACCCATAAAGCAAAATAGATGAAGAAAAGCCAGAGAGCACTGATCATGTGTGACCATGAGTGATGAAGGCTGGCTTGAATTACTGTAATTATAATAACACAGGGATATTTTTCATATGCTGTATATTTGAATTTTTCCCAGCACAGAGACTCTCAGTCAGTTTGGCGATTACTGGGTGACTGAATCCATGCAGCTCTAGGCTGGCAGGGATGAACTGGGCTCCCACATCCATGAGGGAAGCTTTAATTGGATTTTTCCTCTATGATGAAGAAATGAAGATCCTGTAAGTATAAGGGCTGAAGGTTTGATCAGCTTAAAGCACCCTCTATGGTTTCCTTACATTGTGGAGAACCACAATGAATGCAATTCATACAAATATCATGGGCACATTTTTTACAGTTCTTGCAAGTCAGTGATTTATTCTAATCCTGTTGTGCTTAGTATTAAACTTCTGCAATGAATTCAGCTCTCAATGCTTAATATACAGAAATCTTTAACTGAAATTGAATACACATTCAAGTTTTATAGATACTTTTGGTTTGTAGTTTGTAGTTGAAAACTTAGGGAAATGCATAATTTTATTATCATTTATCTATTTAACATCATGTTTTGTGGTTAAACACACACACACACACACACACTACACACACACACACACACACACACACACACACACACATACATAATATAATTATATCAATTCTGAATATATACAGTATATAGCTAAAAATCTCAAATATATATATATATATATATTTACAAATTCTGAATATGTAGATCTAAATGTAAATACTGAATTTATAAATATTACTCTGAATATTTAGTTATACACCTTAATATAGAAATATAAATTGTGAATATAATGTTATAAATCTGAATATTTATATACACATTTAAATCATAAAAATATAGTTGTAAATCCAAATAAATAGTTACAAATCAGAATGTATAAATGCAGATATTAAGTATATATATGAATGAAATATATAGTCAGGATTTATAACTATATTTAGATTTAAAATCATGGTAACACTTTCTATGAAGCCCATATTTATAATGAATTAATAATAAATAATAAATGCATTACACTGAATTCATAATGTCTCCTAATACACCTTATAATAAGTCATAACTTTTCATAAATAATTATAAATACAGTTATAATACATTATAAGTCTTCCTCTATTCATAGTTAGACTTTAGAGTATAATGCATTATAACACAAGCAACATCCAATTTGAACGAAGCTAATAAAGTTAATCGTATAAGTGCTGTATAGTGTAAACAGTTAAAAGGCTTTATGACGTGATCATATTATATGGGGTCTTAAACTGATTTAAGTTCAAAAAGCAAAATCTTCTTATAAACAGCCATAACATAAATTGTAACATACAATACAAGTCAGACTATTTACAGTGTGTGTGTGTGTATATATATATATATATATATATATATATATATATATATATATATATATATATATATATATATATATATATATATATATATATATATACAGGTGCTGGTCATATAATTAGAATATCATCAAAAAGTTGATTTATTTCAGTAATTCCATTCAAAAAGTGAAACTTGGATATTATATTCATTCATTCCACACAGACTGATATATTTCAAGTGTTCATTCCTTTTAATTTTGATGATTATAACTGACAACTAATGAAACCCCCAAAATCAGTATCTCAGAAAATTAGAATATTGTGAAAAGGTTCAATATTGAAGACACCTGGTGCCACACTCTAATCAGCTAATTAACTCAAAACACCTGCAAAGGCCTTTAAATGGTCTCTCAGTCTAGTTCTGTAGGCTACACAATCATGGGGAAGACTGCTGACTTGACAGCTGTCCAAAAGACGACCATTGACATCTTGCACAAAGAGGGCAAGACACAAAAGGTCATTGCTAAAGAGGCTGGCTGTTCACAGAGCTCTGTGTCCAAGCACATTAATAGAGAGGCGAAGGGAAGAAAAAGATGTGGTAGAAAAAAATGTACAAGCAATAGGTATAACTGCACCCTGGAGAGGATTGTGAAACAAAACCCATTCAAAAATGTGGGGGAAATTCACAGAGTGGACTGCAGCTGGAGTCAGTGCTTCAAGAACCACCACACACAGACGTATGCAAGACATGGGTTTCAGCTGTCGCATTCCTTGTGTCAAGCCACTCTTGAACAAGACACAGCGTCAGAAGCGTCTCGCCTGGGCTAAAGACAAAAAGGACTGGACTGCTGCTGAGTGGTCCAAAGTTATGTTCTCTGATGAAAGTAAATTTTGCATTTCCTTTGGAAATCAAGGTCCCAGAGTCTGGAGGAAGAGAGGAGAGGCACAAAATCCACGTTGCTTGAAGTCCAGTGTAAAGTTTCCACAGTCAGTGATGGTTTGGGGTGCCATGTCATCTGCTGGTGTTGGTCCACTGTGTTTTCTGAGGTCCAAGGTCAACGCAGCCGTCTACCAGGAAGTTTTAGAGCACTTCATGCTTCCTGCTGCTGACCAATTTTATGGAGATGCAGATTTAATTTTCCAACAGGACTTGGCACCTGCACACAGTGCCAAAGCTGCCAGTACCTGGTTTAAGGACCATGGTATCCCTGTTCTTAATTGGCCAGCAAACTCGCCTGACCTTAACCCTATAGAAAATCTATGGGGTATTGTGAAGAGGAAGATGCAATACACCAGACCCAACAATGCAGAAGAGCTGAAGGCCAGTATCAGAGCAACCTGGGCTCTCATAACACCTGACCAGTGCCACAGACTGATCGACTCCATACCATGCCGCGTTGCTGCAGTAATTCAGGAAAAAGGAGCCCCAACTAAGTATTGAGTGCTGTACATGCTCATACTTTTCATGTTCATACTTTTCAGTTGGCCAACATTTCTAAAAATTCTTAAGTAATATTCTAATTTTCGGAGATACTGAATTTGGGATTTTCATTAGTTGTCAGTTTTAATCATCACAATTAAATGAAATAAACATTTGAAATATATCAGTCTGTGTGTAATGAATGAATTTAATATCCAAGTTTCACTTTTTGAATGGAATTACTGAAATAAATCAACTTTTTGATGATATTCTAATTATATGACCAGCACCTGTGTGTATGTATATATATGTATATATATATATATATATATATATATATATATTGAATAGAGTTCAATATAGAATCTGTTTTTTTGATAATTTTTTTTTTAATTATTAGTGTTTACACCAAAGCATGTGTTAATCATAATATCTAAAAATTTGCACTGACTGTGTTTTATTTTGTATTTTGTGCATGTGTAATGTACAAACTTCCAACTTGACCTGTAATGTCTTATAACCACTTAAGAATATGTATTCATGTAAGCATGTTTATAAGAAGACATCGCTTTTGTCACTTTACATAAAGAATATTAAAATATAATATATTTAAGATACATTATAACTTCAGCCGATAAAATCGGATGTTGCTTGTGTTATTATGCATTATACTCTAAAGTATCACTATGAATAGGTAACTATTATAATGTATTATAATTGTGGTTACAATTATTTATGATAAGTTACAACATATTATAAGGTGTTTTATGAGACATTACTAATGCATTATAATGCCTTTACAATTCATTATAAATATGAGCTTCTTAGAAAGTGTTACCAAAATTATATATTCACAATTTGGCCTTCCATAACAATAAATATAATAAATATATAATATAAATTAATTAAAGTTTTATGAATTAAGTGTTTAAGGTTATTGAACAAACCATTTAATGCTAAAATTGTGCTTAATATTTCTCTTTTAAAAAATTTCCCAAGAAAACACCAACGAGCATGCAAATCATTGCAAATTATTACATTGCACATTGAGCTACTTTGATTGTTTGGTTATATGAATGCATTGTGAAAACAGGAATGGATTTTTTTTTTATACAGATTACATTATAGAACGCAGCTCACTGCAACACAGGTCTAACGGGAGGATAATAGATAGCTTAATCCACTCTGTTTAATTAGCCATGAATTTTAATAACCAGGCCCAGATGGGATCTGCAGACTTTTCTCACACATTTTTGTGGCTAAATCTACAGAATTCTGTACACTGAATTCAAATATGCAAAAAAGTGTTCAACAGAGCCGAGAGTACAACACTCTTATTAGTCATTAGTCCTAGTCATTCTGTCATTATTTGCTCACCCTCGTGTCATTCCAAACTCGTGTGCTGCCATCTGTGGAACACAGAAGGAGAATTTTTGAAGAACCCTCACACAGATCTTTTTTTTTCATGGAAAATCAGTTCATAGTGAACACATCTGTCAAGTTTCAAAAAAGTCTTTTATAGCCATTGGATAGCTTTCTGTGAGAAACAGAACACAATTTAAGTCGTTATTCATACATAGAGTAATGTATTCAATAAATACATAATGACAGAATTTTTGCTAAAATTCAATGCCGGAGAAATACACATCTCACATTTATTAGCACTGTGCACTAACCTCCCATAACCCTTAATGCAACCCAGGTTTAAATGAATACCTTTATATTTTAATATAAATATATAACAGAGAAAAAACTGTGAGTGAAATAAAGAGTCAAACCACTGGCATTTTTAATAAATGTATATTTTATTCATATAAATTTAATTTGGAAACAGATGGTGGAAAAACTTGTCCAACAGGAAACCGGAATGTCACTACCGAGGTGAGCTGACCACTTAGGTTAAACCTGCTGTACCGGTGACTCCGCCCTGATTATCAGACAGAGACAGAATGTTTGCAGATTTGATGAGAGCAGCATCGGAGGAAAAAAACAGATCCACTTTATATTAGGTGGCCTTAACTACTATGTACTTAATCATTTGATACAATGTACTTAATATGTACATACATGTTGATGCATTGTAATTACATTTAAAGTATATGCATTCAATTATGTTTGAGGTTATGCTGTTAACTTTACCCCTAACCCAACCCTTACCCCAAAACCTAACTCTATTCCATAACTTTACCTTTACTCCAAATTTACCTCAACCTCAGTAGCAGCAAATGTGGGCATTATGCAGAATAACGTGTATTTACACAGTATACACTTAGTCTTGTTTGTATTTGATGTACATAGTAGTCAAGGCCACCTAATATAGTGTGACTAAAAAAACCTGTAAAGGAAAAAGAAGAGAACTAGGTAGGAAAACGTCTCGGTTACGTATGTAACCTCCGTTCCCTGAGGGAGGGAACGAGACGTCGTGTCGAAGAAGCGACACTAAGGGTCTCTCTTGAGCGCCGAAAGATACCTCTGATCTATGAAAAAAGGCCAATGAGAGTTGGCGAACAGTATTTGCATACTCCGCCTCCGGATACGGATATAAAGGCGAGAGAAATACGCTCGTTCATTCAGGATTTTTCTGAGGAGCCGGGAGTGTACCGGGCACCTCAGCGGCTCGGCTCAGCGACGTGGCCGGGAAGACACGACGTCTCATTCCCTCCATCAGGGAACGGAGGTTACATACGTAACCGAGACGTTCCCCGTCTGTCGCTCACTTCGACGTCGTGTCGAAGAAGCGACACTAGGGGTCCACTTCAAAACTCGCCATGCGCTGAGCCGTGTACGTGTACTGCTGACACAGAAGCGGGCAGGTATTTCTACGTGCACAAGCGACCAACTGTGCTCAGGCTGCACGTACTCTTCCCCAATGCCCCGAAAAAGCGTCAGAATTCTTTTGGTTACCCTAGGGGGGAACAAGGTGACGCTCCCAACTAGGGAACGGGCCAAGCCTGGCTGGGCCTCTTTTCTCTCTATGTTTTCTCGGCATAGAGCAAGAGCAGCCGGGGCACTTACCGCATCGAGGGAAGGGGGTCTTATTCCCGAATCCCTATTCTTTTAGGGGGAAAAGACCCTGCGGAGGCCATACCCACCCGAAAGGGGAGGTAAAGGTGGCGAAAATACATCACATGTTTTTTGTTGTGACATGTGGGAAGAATGGCGCGGTGGTAGATCCAACCTCGAGGAGGGGGGAGTTGCTACAACATGGCGACCGGAGGGCAGCAAGGACTGCCTAAGGGAGACGCGGGTCAGCTCGTGAGGTGACCGTACCGCGGAAGTACACACAGAAGGAGTCCCGTAGGAGGCCTGATCTGTGGAGCACCTATTCCAGTAGGGGTAGCCTGGGGTACCCGTAGTGGACTGGACCAGCACGTTCCTCCGCTGAACTGCTGCGGGCCCGAAGGACTAGGGAGGAATCAACCAGGGACCTAGGTACTCTGGGACAAAAGCGCACTGTTTTGCCTTGGCAGAGGGAAACGGCGCTGGAACAAGCGATTCACCCGGTCAGATCGTCGACGTGTACCGAGTTCTACGGGCTCGGACCTGAGAGAACATGGGACGAGACTGACTCAACCCTGGGATCGTAAGGGTGTTAGGTGCTGCCCAGCCCGCAGCTCTGCAAATGTCTGCTAGGGAGGTGCCCCTAGCCAGTGCCCATGAAGATGCCACACTCCTAGTAGAGTGGGCTCGAACCCGCAAAAAAAGGGGGGGGGGGCACGGCCTGGGTGTGATAGGCCAACTGAATGGCATCCACCACTCAGCGGGAAGAACACCAATTCACAAACAGACGCCATTTCAGGGCGTAGAGTTGCCTGGTAGAAGGGGCTCTGGCTTGGTTGAATGTGGCTACGACTGTGGTGGTAGACCAGCTAGATCTTCCGCATCCCGTTCGGGGGCCAGACGTGGAGGTTTCCAAAGGTCTGGGTGCGGATGCCAGAGCGTGCCCCGTCCCTGAGAAAGAAGATCCTTCCTCAGGGGAATTCGCCAGGGAGGGGCTGTCGCGAGGAGTAAAAGGTCCAAGAACCAGGCCCGGGTGGGCCAGTAAGGAGCCACGAGAGTGACTTGCTCCTCGTCCTCCCTGACCTTGCACAGCACCTGTGCAAGAAGGCTCACTGGGGGAATGCGTACATGCACAGCCCCACCGGCCAGCTGTGTGCCAGTGCATCTGCCCCGAGGGGAGCCTCTGAGCGGGCGTACCAGAGCGGGCAGTGGGAGTTCTCTCAGGAGGCAGAGGGGTCTACCTGGGCCTTGCCGAACCGTTCCCAAATCAGCTGAACCGAGTGGGGGTGAAGCCTCCACTCTCCGCCAGGCAAGGGTTGTCATGACAGCGCATCCGCTATCACATTGAGGTTGCCGGGGATGTGAGTGGCACGCAGTGACTTGAGTCGGTGCTGGCTCCAAAGGAGGAGACGACGTTCGAGTTGTGACATGTGACGGGAGCGTACGCCGCTATGGCGATTTATGTATGCGACCGCAGTGGTGCTGTCCGACCTGACTAGGATATGTTCGTCCCGAATTAATGGGAGAAACTTCCGCAGGGCCAAAAGGACGGTCAACAACTCGAGGCAGTTGATGTGCCAACGCAGCTGGGCCCCTTTCCAATGGCCTGAGGCTGTGTGCCCGTTGCAAACGGCGCCCCAACCCAGTCTGGAGGCGTCAGTCGTGACCAGGATGCGTCTGGACACCTGCTGTAGGGGCACTCCAGCCCGTAAGAAACAGAGGTCTGTCCAGGGGTTGAATGTCTGACGGCAGGCAGGGGTGATTGTTACCCGGTGCGTGCCGTGGCGCCATGCTCGTCTCGGGACTCGGGTCTGGATCTGGTGTTGGAGCGGTCTCATATGCATCAACCCCAGCGGCGCGACCGCCGCGGAGGATGCCATATGCCCCAGGAGCCTCTGGAAAAGTTTTAAGGGGACCGCTGTGCCTGGCCTGAAGGCAGCGAGCCTGGGAGCCTTCCGGGTCCTTGAGGGGGTCCGTGAGACGGGGGCATCTGCTTCCTGTGGAGTGCTCGACACTGGGGCTGAGAGCTGGGCCCAGGTTGAGGCGGAGCAGGGTGTTTCATAGCCACAGGATCGCGATCCACCCACGGAATGAAATTTCCAGGATTTGCTCTGTTCATCTGGTTGGATAAACTTTTAAGGTTCCTTTCCTTCAAAGTCTAAGATATGGAGTGTTTTCTGAACTTATACGAAAATTTACAAGAGTGTGAGAACTAAAGCCTTTATTTTTCTGATTGGGTTATAACGTTAACTGAGCTGAAACCTAATCCGCTGTGGTGAAACTGAAGTTTAATATTTATATATTTCCTTTTTGTTCATTAAAATTTTTTTATTATTACAATTATTAAGGAGTATTGTCGGGTTGTGTTCATTCTGTTCTATGACATTTACCTGGTAATTATATAATGGAGTGTTGGTTTCCAAAGAAAAGGTTAGACTAAATTAGGATAAACCCAGGAACCATAAACTAATTATTATTAGAATTTACCCTAATTAGGTGTTAACTAAATAGAAATTCTAAAAACTGGATTTAAACTAGAATAAATCTAACAAACCTAAAGACAGAGAGAAATTGACTTATGAAGATGTGATCAATCCAAATTAAGTTTTGGGTTTTACTGTGTTTTATTTTATGTAAATTTCAGTTCTTTGTTTATTTCACTGAAGTCCAACCGATTGAATACCATTTGAAATCCCTTAGACCTTGTAAGCACACTAATTGTATTGTTTTGTCAGATTAGTTTTGTTTGACTCTTCCCAATATTTCTTTACATAAACAAACGTTTGTGTGCACCTCTGCCTTCTGCGAACTTGAGTCTTCTGATGGCCCAATACTGTTGCTCAGAGTAATGTCATTTAACTGTTTCTCTTTACACTGAGTGTAACTTTAGTGACACATGGGTGTTACATTAACACTTTAGTGGTCCCAGTCGAAAACTGCTGTTAGCAAAGTGCTAAAATACAACTTGAGAAGATACTGCTGTGGCTCTTTTTTAATGTAGGGTATGGTGAGATGCACCATGTGAAATTACAGTTATCGATCTCTGTCATTACTTGGTGTGTTGCTGCTGTTAATGGGGATGCATTATTTAGTGGCACACCACAACAATTGTGAGTCTGTTTGGAAGTGAAGCTCTTGAGTATTTGTGTGTGTGTGAGTGAGAGAGAGAGAGTAAACTACAATAAATAACTATTACTCTGTTGTACACATTAATGAGACAGAGAGTTTGTATAGCCCATCTTGGGAACTGTAAATTTTACATTAGACTTGCTTTTCCAGTAAGGTGCTATCTGGGGTTTCTGATTGGGGTGGGAACATCCAGCCACATAACTGCTGCTACTGTATCCTGAAGGGCTTGTATCTATTAAAAATGATAAAAAATTACTCTCTTCTGTGCAGTGCTGCTTACTTTTATTTCTGATGTGGGAGTGATCAGTTTGGATCGACAGATCAACCTCACAATTTCTGGTCACACTTTATATTAGTTGGCCTTAACTATTATATATTAACATTAAATACACACAGTACATGACTGTATTTACTGTGTAAATACATGTTGTTCTGCAAAATTCCCACATTTACACTATCAACGAATTTGGAGTTTAACTTAAAGCAGGCACTTATTTGATCTTGTTGAATGGGCGTAAAAAGGAAAAAATAGTCACTTCCAAACCAAGCAACTTCCTATTGGTCAACGCTGTGAATTTAAGGTCACCAAAGGTCACCAAACTTTAACAGCATGCAAACTTTGCATAGGTAAATTCTTCTCCAACCGATATAGAAATATGAGTGGCTTCCCATTGAAATGAAGGTATTTCGCCCCTCAAAATGTTGTCGTGCAATGGTAAATTTAGAATTTATTGTATACATAAGTAACTTAATTCAGTGCCTTTATGCTAACACAAGCTGGCTTTGAAGTAAGACACTATTTAAATATGTAACAAAAAATATCCACAAATTATACATGAATCAAATCATTATATTTCAGACAGGTGGGAAAATGTAAGCGCTTAAGTAGTAGTTCAGCATGTTTATTAATTGAATGCATTGAAATGTTGATTATAATTGGAGCAATCTAGTGTTGTATCTAGTTATTGTTTTGAGACCTGGTCAGATTACTTGGAGACATTATACCACTTACTAGCCTCTGCTGTTAGGGTTCCTGGTTTGAGAACTGCAGTTTTAAGCATCTGTACAGCCTTTTGAGAAGCTTGTAATAGTGTGGACTTCCTGTACACTATGGCAATTTTCTCTCTTAAACCCTCCTCCTCCCCAGCATCATCCCTCTAGATCTGCTTCAAGGGGATTATATGGATGTCCAACATGCTCAACGCAATATGTCAATAAGTAACAAGTGTTTGTACATATTCTGTAGCAGCCTAAGCAGATCTGCCAAGACCAAACCTAAAAACTTTATAACACCTTAAATTTATTCTGAGAGTTATCATCACTGTAATTACATGATCAATATGTAGAATCATGAATATAAATGGATAATTTCTCAAGTGTGTGTGCTTACTACCAGGCAGATGGCATTTGTTTTCTAAGTCAAGGATGTTTGTAGTAAAATAATGTAAGTTGTGTTGGCTGTGTTTTGTGTAGGAATGAATTCAGTTACCTAATGTGTATATTTTTTTGCTCGACTATACCAGGGTACTCACATAATTCAATAGCAGATTCTTTGCATTTTCAAGAGAGCATGTGTGTTTTTCTTTATAATATTTCATTTCATTGACTACACAGTACAAGGACAAAACCTGTGAAAGGAGGTCAGGACATTAACAATAGCAGCCTCACAAAGTTCTGGCATTTTATCCTTTAAACCTCAAACTAAACAGAACGTTTTAAGATTTTGAAAATGTGAATCAAAGACATGTTATGACATGTATAAAATGAAGAATAACACTTCATTTTCTAATCAAATTTCAAATAAATGACATTGACCATATTAACCTCAGTTTTGCTTGCTTCCATTGAAGTACACATGGGATATCACAAACGTATAAGTTTATATCATGCATTTTTTCTTTTTTTATTATTTTCCTTGGGATCAATTTTAATTTTAGTAAACTTTTTTTGCACAAAAACAGCCATAATATAGAATTCAATTACCTTTTTCCACCCTGTCTTTGACCCTGTATCTGAAACATTTGGTGGGCTATGCTGTCCCCTTTAATATTTCATTATACTCACCCACTGTGTTATTTGCTAACATTTTGAAGTACAAACACCCCTTGCCAAAAGTCGTGGAACATCTACAAAATCCCATGCAATCTCAGTCCAGGTAATCATTAACAGCTATGCTGACCAATTTACGTGAAGCATGCAATCGAATTTCAACAGTTGTTTCGACTTACATAACAATCGAAAACTGAACAAAGTTGGCAAACTGTTGCTCCCGAATATTTATATTACTATGCATACAAGATATGGTGATACAATTATGCTATGTAAAGCTGAGAACAGTGAAAATAGTCCAGACTAACACAAGCTGTGAATGTGAAGGGTTAATAAATCTGTATACAGCGGAAATGGTCTGTCGACCAAGGTGTTCACCTCTGCAGTTTAGCCGCTATAATATGCATTCTGTGTATTGGAAAATGCAGAGTGTTTGGCAGTGGACCGGGAGAAGGGATCACACTCGACCGTTTCGCTGCTTATATGGGATAATGGGCATCCTTTTGTATTCATTTCGGCCAAAGAATGGGACATCCTGGCTAATACAAGACAGACGAGACAGCAACCAATAGCTTCTATACACAACTGTCTTCCGTTGCTCTCCACGCTACACTTTTACACAATAAAATAATTTAATCTCACATAATTTTTTTGCCAAAGAAAAGCAGTTATGCATTTCTTTGGCAAATAACCATACAATAAGCAAAATCCAATGCATGTTGAAGTCCTGATCATGGTTTATTTTGTAATTAAAAACAGCTACAATTACTTACATATCACAGAAAGACAGATAGAAACAGTAGTATTACATTTGTTATCCAGCATTACTGCCATGTCGATGTAGTTGGCAGCACAGCTCCATCTTTCAATACAAGTTTCTTTGCAAAGTCTGAATCATAATAGTTCTCAAAAAAACCCTGTGACAAATGTGTCGAACAAAACGTATAATCCCATATTGACGCATTCAGGAACTTAATTTAAATAAACCACTCATTCCTAACGTTGGGGTGCTTCAGAATGCTATGCAGAGATGCAGTTTTTCCACAACCAGGAACACTACAATGTCTAGTGTACTTCACTTTACAAGGACCTTACTTCACATCTTAATCTTTTCATTGGTTAAAAGCAAACAACTGTAACAATAGGACCACTTTCATTGTTGAAGTACCTCAACCACTCCCAGCGATGGTTACTTATGTTGTGGAGGCACGGCTATTTAAATAACACTGCACTGTGATGTCACAATATAACCAGTTTTAATAAGAGTACATTTTGCAGATCAGAAACAATAAATGCTCTTTTTTGAACATGAGAGGAAGTTTTGAGTTCTAAAATGTAAAGTATGTTTTTATATTTCAATGAACTCTTATATGTAAAAATATCAATGAAATTGTGATTCCTCATGACATGACCCATTTAAAGCAACTGGGGACATACCGAATGCTCAGAAATTTTGAAAGACATGTTAAAGGAATATTTTACCCAATTTAAGTAAATGGTGAGTAAATTAGGATACAATATATATTTTTGGGGTGAACTTTCCCTTTAATTCTCGTTCATTTGTAATGGTTTGTTTTTATTGAATTAGAAAAAAAAATCTAAGAATTTGCACTATTAGTCTCAGACTTTTGGACCCCATTGTATGTGAAAAGCAAGTTGACTATCACAGGTTGCCAGAAATAATCATTAGACCAATCGCCCACAAAGCTATTACACAAGATGGAGGAGGACACATCAGATCAAAAAAATGAAATGTTTTGAGAGGTGAAGAGTATAAAATGACCACAGCTCAAGTATTTTTTTATGGAGTTCTGAAAGGTGAGGTGTCATACAAGGCTAACGACCCATAAAGCACTGATCTGTCTGGTTAATTTCACCGAGGTAATTGAATCTCTTGTTTTAATGTGCTCTGTTAAGAGCTCTTTCCCAGGCAGGGCAGGGTAATGATGGTCAATATGAGCTATGGTCAAGTAAGTTCCTTGTTTTACATAATGGGGTTTTAGTGCCACTTGCCACTTCCTGTTTACGAAGCATAGCCTCTGCAATCAATAAAGGATTAAATAAAATAAGCAGATGTTGGCTAACTATTTTTTTTCCCTCTTTTGCCACCCTACAGATATATTAAATGAAATGAAAATCTAGCTGAAGAACGTAAATGTGCATGAAATTCTGTTTTACATTTTGTAAGAGAAGACTGTAATTTGTATTACTTTTTTTACTACTTAAAACCTTGTTAATTGGTTAGCTGTAAGTTACCTTAACAGGGTGATTCTCACGAAACCTGTCAAGAAAATGTCCTGGTCAAATTAATACAAAAACTATATATATATAAATATATATATATATATTTGTATATGGTTAGTGATTCTTACAATCTGACCATAAATTATTAATTTTTTAATTAGATTTATGGTGAAAATCTTTATTTAATACAACAATACAGGTATACTTGCACAGTAAATTACAGTTAAATTTATTTAAATTATTTTGTAAGTAAACTTCGGAAATGTGGAACTACAAAGATCATCTAATTTGGAGATCAGTTCACCATAATACAAATTCACTCTGCACTGAAAACAGCCCCCACTATTGTTAGCACAATGTGTGATGCCATCAGAAATGTGTGATGTCGCAGAGGCATCATCATTGTCAGAGCTCGTGAAAAATAGTCTTTACACCTGCAGTAGCACATCCAACGACTCAATACCATCACCACTGGAGTTAGTCACAGTCAGCAGTCATGCACTGCTATGTGTGTGTGTGTGTGTGTGTGTGTGTGTGTGTGTGTGTGTGTGTGTGTGTCAGTGTAGGAGAGGATCAATAATCACTGATTTCATCACTAATGAAGCTGTTCTCATCATGATTGTTTTCAGATGCTCGTTTAGTGAAGTGGACATACTGTAGCTGACAGGAAATGACAGAGAGGGAAAAAATTATGCCCTCAATTATTTATTCAGCACGAGGTTACCAAATCAATACAGCAACATGATACCGGATGTTAAATGGTTGCTAATGTTATTGCAAAACGTTACACTGTGTTAACCAGATATTCTTTCAAATACTTTCAATACAACATTTCACTATCTGTGTCTACTTGGGGGGGAAAAAAAAGAAGAAACTTCTTAACCTCATTTTATATTCAGATTATTTATTTACTAAATATACTCATTTTAAGAAATTAGTTGGACTGGATAGTAAAGGAAAAGCAGCCAACAAGTGTCCATAATACATATGAACTCCTTCAATACTGTTTAAAAAAGCATCTCAGGAAGTTGAAAGAATGACCTGAGTGTGCAGAGCTGGAATCTACACAAATTGTGGCTATTTTGTCAAAAGCTACAATGTAGGATAGTTTTAATTTAACAATAATTTTTGTGAATTCTTTTATTCTTTTTAGTCATCAATGAGCGTGTTCAATCTGGCTTTTTTTGGAAAGAGAGAGAGTAAAAAAGATCTTTCCGTCTTTCAGTTGTATCCTAGCAAATCAATATACACTAAAAGGAGGAAGCATTGTAAGCTTAAGTTTATTGTATAGGCCATTGGCGTCAATGGTTCTATGCTCTGCTTGGGCTTATGATGCTTTTGGGAAACAAAGCCATGGTTGATTCATTATGGTCTCTGCATAGGGGTGGGCAAAAATATAGATTTTTCGATGCATCACCATCTTCATTTGAACAATCTCAATATTGATCCTTAAATCCCAAGATCAACCTTTTACTCTGCGCAACCCTCTATACAATGAGAGGAAATCACTCGCATTTGCAATATATTTTATTTTGCAACTGGCAGGTAAATGTTTAGATTTCACTCATCTGTGATTGTGTATTTGATTGGTGAAGTATTCAGCAGCAATATCCTTTCATTGTGTTTTCAAATGTACCCACTCGGGAGAGGTTTTTTTCGAAAAGCTAAATTTTCACTATCAAAAATGCCATCTCAGAGAAACAGATGCTTTTAAAAAACAAACAAATATATTAATGTGGATGTGTCCTGCTTGCTGAGAGCAAAAATTGTTCTGAGTAATGTGTGTCCAAAGACGATATCTACACAACCCATTTGACATATAATAATGTCTCTTTTAAAATCCTTTAAATTAATCCTTGTTCTTTAAAGTCAGTTGTTTATAAGAAAACCAAACCAAAAAAAACAACCTTTCAATCTAATCATGCAAGGACGAGGTAAGCATACACTCATTTACAGAAGCACTTTCAAAGTCTTTCTAGCAAGTCAGTCCACTATCGGCCATCTTTCGATTGCTTTTGGGAAGCTATTTCCTGTAGGCTTGGGATCGATGCCTTTTTCACGCATAAATAATCTGAAGATATATCTGGATTTTTTTCAGATACAGTTGAAGCCAGAAGTCATTTAAACTAATTTTTTAACTCTTCCACTGATTTCATATTAGCAAACTATAGTTTTGGCAAGTCGTTTAGGACAACTACTTTGTGCATGACACAAGTATATTTTCCAACAATTATTTACAGACAGATTCCAAACACCTGAATGTACCATGTTCACCTGTACAAACAATAGTACGCAAGTATAAACACCATGGGACCACGCAGCCATCATACCACTCAGGAAGGAGATGCATTCTGTCTCCTAGAGATGAACGTAGTTTGGTGCGAAAATTGCAAATCAATCCCAGAACAACAGCGAAGGTGAAGATGCTGGAGGAAACACGTAGGCAAGTATCTATATCCACAGTAAAACGAGTCCTATATCAACATAACCTGAAAGGTTGCTCAGCAAGGAAGAAGCCACTGCTCCAAAACCACCATAAATAGCCAGACTATAGTTTGCAAGTGCACATGGGGACAAAGATCTTCCTCTGGTCTGATGAAAAAAAATGTAACTGTTTGGCGATAATGACCATTGTTATGTTTGGAGGAAAAAGGCTTGCAAGCCAAATAAAAAGGCTACCAATTGTGAAGCATGGGGGTGTTAGCATCATGTTGTGGGGGTGCTTTGATGCCGGAGGGACTGGTGCACTTCACAAAATAGATGCCATCATGAGGAAGGAAAATTATATATTGAAGCAACATCTCAAGACATCAACCAGGAAGTTAAAGCTCTGTCGCAAAAGGGTCTTCCAAATGAACAATGACCCCAAGCATTCCTCCAAAGTTGTGGCAAAATGGCTTAAGGACAACAAAGTCAAGGTATTGGAGTGGCCATCACAAAGCCCTGACCTCAATCCGAAATTACATTTTAGGCAGAACTAAAAAAGCATGTGCTAGCAAGGAGGCCTACAATCCTGACTCACCAGTTCTGTATGGAGGACTGGGACAAAATTCCAGAAACTTAATGTGGAAGGCTACCCAAAACGTTTGACCCAAGTTAAACAATATAAAGGTGATGCTACCAAATACTAAGAAAGTGTATGTACATTTCTGTCCCTCTGAGAATGTGATGAAAGATATAAAAGCTGAAATAATTAATTCTCTCTACTATTATTCTGACATTTCACATTCATTTTTATTTTAGTCCATATTCTTGCAGTTTGGAATGGCCAATACTTTGTAGGTCCTCGTGGTTGCGCAATTACTCACCTCAATCCGGGTGGTGGAAGACAAGTCTCAGTTGCCTCTGATTCTGAGACCGTCAATCTGCACATATTATCATGTGGCTCGTTGTGCATGACACTGCGCAGACTGACAGCATGTGGAGACTCATGCTACTTTCCGCGATCCAACTCGCCACACTCCCCATTGAGAGCAAGAATCACTAATCATGACCACGAGGAAGTTACCCCATGTTACTCTACACTCCCTAGCAACTGGGCCAATTTGGTTGCTTAGGAGACCTGGCTGGAGTCACTCAACACACCCTGGATTCAAACACGCCACTCCAGGGTTGGTAGTCAGCGTCAATACTTGACATTTCACATTCTTAAAATAAAGTAGTGATCCTAACTGACCTAAGACAAGGGAATTTTTCAACGATTAAATGTCATGAACTGTGAAAAACTGAGTTTAAATGTATCTGGCTACGGTGTATGTAAACTTCTGACTTCAATTATACAAATAGGGCTGCTCCTTGCACAACAGTCTTTGTGACAAATCTGACAAAAAATATATAAAAAACTAATAAAAAAAAAAAAAGAATTATTAAAACAAATATTTTCATAATTTTCCTATTTAGAAGGTCACCTGTATAATTAACAGCATCAGCTGTGAGAGAAATTCTTAATTATAACTGAAATACACCCATGAATCCATACTGAATCTAATCGAAATCTAAGCGAACTGTAATCCTTTAAAGAGGAATCAAATATGGGAATCTATATCAATACCAAGCCCTGGTCTCTGATCAAGAATCCTCACTCCAGCCCAGACCCCCTCTAAAATCATCATACCAGACCAGCATGACTGGTGGAAAGCAGCTTTGTAGACAGCTGTACCACCTTAGGCTGGTTTAAGATGTTATAATTATTTTACTTAATTTTTTCAGCAAGCGAATTTCACCTGAGACTTGTTTAACTGACTGATCTTCTGAAATGAAACACCCTCTCAGTATTTGCGGGGATTTTGGCTCAGACTTGATCCTGTTCTATGCAAAGATGAAAACAATCTGCAAATGACTGTGTGGAATTACTAATTGAGCTTTAGAAAACCGAAAATCCGATCGCCAGGGGCAAACCCAGCTTCATTTACTGACACGATTATTTTTTTCTACTTTAATATCCAGGGGCGGGAAATAATGATCAGGCGCGTCGTGCAGCTTACCGCCGCAGACCGCGTGCGCTATATAAAGCCCGAGCGCACAACAAGCGGATTACAAGCAGGAGCTGTCCAGCGAGAGAGTGGTGCTGAAATCACCGCCGAGACTTCTGCACGAAACAAACGCGCCATGGAGGCCGGAGCGAGAGGAATGCATTGGAAACTTTTGATACTTTCTTGTCTTTTGGCGGACGGGATGAGCCAGGACTTTGGACAGACCCAGTTCATTTGCACGTCTGTGCCCAAGGATATGGACATATGCGCCGCCACACTGCAAAACAGCGTGCCCGGGGAGGATCTGAAGAGCACGGTCATGCAGCTGCGAGAGACCGTGCTGCAACAGAAGGAAACAATCATGAACCAAAAGGAATCGATCAGGGAACTGACTTCCAAGTTGGCGCGATGTGAAAGTCAGAGCGCGTCCGAGCCCGGTGACGCGCGGGTCGGCGGACGGCGGAAAGAAACGGGCACTAAGAACACAATGGGAGATGTATCGAGAGGTCCGACGGATACATTGACTCAACTCTCACAGACTTTACAGTCACTCAAGCAGAGGCTCGAAAACCTGGAGGTACGTTCCTCGGGAGGTTCGCTATATAGGCTACCGAAGAGTGCATTGTTTTATTTTTGAGAACGCTTTGAGGCAAGATAGGTGCATTTGGCAAAAAAAATCGATTCTTCACAACTTTATTTTTTTTTTTTTAGAGCACATCAACTAGCTCTCTCGTTTCTTAAAAAGAAGAAGAAGGAAAAAAAAAAAACAAACAATGATAATAGTGAAAAGGATAAAGTATAAACGTAGTCCATAGATATAAATGACTAAATAAACAAATAAAAAATACAGATTAAAGCTACACTGTAAACATGTTTCGTCATGTAGTCTAACTTAAAAATGTAAGCTACTTCATATCGATATATATATATATATATATATATATATATATATATATATATATATATATATGAATGAATCAACCTGATTAATACACACACACAAAATATTTTTAGGGCAAGGTCAAAAAAAGCTCCAACATTCTCTTACTTCATTTCAAAATTAGCTGGTTTTAAGTATATATATATATATATATATATATATATATATATATATATATATATATATATATATATATATATATATATATATTACATCCTGTTAAAATGAGTGAAACAACCCGAAAACGCTCTGAACCGATGAGTGTTCTGGCGTGTTTAAACTATTTTCCATTAACTATTTCTTCCATTTAAATTATACGCATTTAATACAAATGTAGAGCTATTAAAAGGGCGTCTAATTGTTTTTAAAAAGACACAGGACTACTAAGAACGTCATATTGACAGAAATTCATAAAACATGTTACACACCTTTAAGGTGGCGTGGATACGTGGAGTTCCCTGACCTTTTAAAATACTTTTCTTGGTTTTATTAATATCGCCAGGTCGATTTATTCATGTTAAACACTATTTGACCTCCACCATTAAGTAAATCTTTGGTTATGAGACAACATAGTTAGGCAACGTGCAGATTTAAGAACTCAGTCTTTCATACCATGGCTCCCGTTGTCAGCCTTTCTTAATGAACGTGTTGAAATATTTTTGGAGTATTTTTAATGTAAACTTAAACTCATTGAAAATGTTTGTCTTTTTTTCTTCTTCTTCTTCTTCAAGACCAACAAAAATGTCATGTTTGTTCACATTTGTTTCGTTCATAGCAATTTAGCCGGAATAACAACTCAATCCAGGCGAACAGCTTGAAAGATCTTCTGCAGACTAAGATTTACGACCTGGAGAAGCAGGTCCTGTCCCGTGTGAACGGCTTGGAAGAAGGAAAACCAGGACAGCGCAACGAGAGCGAGCAGCGCGGGCGCGTCGAGTCAACTCTCACCTCACTGCACCAGAGAATCACTGATCTAGAGAAAGGTAACAATAGGCATTTCTGTTTCAGCTCAGTGCCGTATAGATCGCACGAAGATTGAATTGAACACATTCAACAGAAAAATTATCGTTTTGAGCAAGCTGGGAAGTTGCCGTCGTGGTATCGCTTGCCTGTCGCAGGAGACATGAGGGAGGGGGCTTTACAGAGCTGCATTGCTTTGCATATCCAATTCCACCCAACCAGTTTTATAGCATGATTTACGAATATAGAAATCGGAAGCTGGGTTTTTGCAAGCTCATGTGTTTTGTGCATTCACGTTTTGTGCAATCATGTTGTCAGTCGGTAAAATATAGCCCACCCTTGTCTCAGAGCCTTTTACAGTAGTAGGATCAGCTTTATGCTGATGAAAATCCTGTCATCATACACACCCTATGGTTACAAACCATCATACTCACCCTAATGTTCTTAACGTCCAACGTAATGACATCTTCCACGAAACACAAAAGGAAATATAGTGCAAAATGTCCAAGTTGTGCTTATCTATGGAGCCCCTAAAGGACAGCGAGGGGATTTTCTAAAATAGTTTTAGTTTCCTTCACAATAAATGTTGCGTTCCATTGCAACAGTTTTGTGTTCCCTCGCAACATTTTTGTGATTCCTCAAAAAACATGCTTTTTCTCGCAATAGTTCACATTCCCTTGCAATACCTTTGCTGTTCCTCGAAAAACATTTTGTTTTTTCGCAATAGTTTGCAATTGCTCGAAAATGTTTTTCATGTTCCTTCGCAATAGTTTTGAGATTTCTTGAAATACGCTTTGCATTTTCTCACAATAGTTTTGCGTTCCCTCCCAATAATTTAGCAATTCCTCAAAATACATTTTGCATTCCCTCTCAATAGTTTTGCAATTCCTTGAAATGCGTTTTGTGTTCCCTCACAATATCACACTTTATCTGAAAATTAGCCATGGTTTTTATCACAAAAATGGTTACATGCTTCCTGCAGGTTTACTAGTTAATATGAAATCATGGTTAATTTTCATTAGGAGTTTTTTTTTTTTTTTTTATGGAAACATGGTAAAATAAATTGAACTAGTTTCTGTGTTAACACAATCGTAAAGTTTTTGGTTACAATGGTTTTACTACAAACACCATTGTTCAACTGTGATTACTGTAGTAAAACCATGGGAAAGAAAAACTTATTGTGAGGGAACACAAAACTTTTATGAGGGAATGAGAAACTATTAAGAGGAAACAAAACATAATTGCAAGGGAATCCTTGTCCTTTAAGGGGCTCTATACTTTCCACGTCAATGTGGTTTGGGATTCACATCGTCAAGCTCCAAAAAATAAAAAAACATCATAAAAGTAGCCCATATGAAATTTGCACTATAATAAAATATTCTGAAATCATACAAAATTCAAGTTATTATTCCTGAAAATCTTACCTTTCACCATAGCTCTCGAAACACTTTTTGTGGTACTTTTGGGGCTTGGCAATAGGCTATACATCATCATGCACTTTCTTTGTGTGGAAAAGAGCAGCTCTTGCATTCTGGTAAGCATATCAAGTCATGCAGGTTTGGACTGACATGAGGGCGAGTATGATTTTGGGTTGAACTATTCCTTTGTAATTTAAATCAGTAATGAAGCCTGTCATACCAGGTCTGTCTGATGACGCATCTAGAATACTGATTGCGGATTTTACTCCTTGTAAGTTGTAGTGAGCATCAAAAACTGAGGTAGAAAGGTGGGGGAGGCTCCCCGGTGGGACAACGGTGCTGGTATGCCTGTCTTTCCTCAGGCAAAAATTATTTAACAAAATAAATTATCCTTGGGATTGGAAAATGAGTGACTATGTGGCTGAAAGTCTAAAAATTTGTTTAACTGCATAAAAATAACTTTTAAATGCCTTTTTATTTTGCTTTAATTTTAATGTTAGGATAAATAGAAATCAAAAGTTGTTGAATCGTGAGTAATTGTTTAGGTAGAGATCTTCTGACAAAGGTATCATGGACTACATAGAGCTCGGCCATTTTGTTGATTGTGTTTGTGCTAGAATGCAATGATAACATGTCAGATATGACTTTAGGATTTGAATGCTTTTTGTTTCACAGGTCAAAAGGAAAACAGACCACTGGATAAATTTCAGCTGACGTTCCCACTAAGGACCAATTACATGTATGCTAAAGTCAAAAAGAGTCTTCCGGAGATGTATGCCTTCACTGTGTGCATGTGGCTTAAATCCAATGCCTCTCCAGGAGTGGGCACACCTTTCTCTTACGCAGTACCTGGACAGGCCAATGAGTTGGTTCTTATTGAATGGGGAAACAACCCAATGGAACTGCTCATCAATGACAAGGTACATTCTCTCTTTATAAACATTGTGCTTAACAATACTGAGAAATAAATGATCCTGTTAAATCAGTGACATATTTGAAATGTTAAAATGTCTCTTATAGGAATACAGCCTGATAGATGGGGGTTGCTAGGCAGTTTCTAAGTGTTTTTGAAAGGTATAATGAGTGCTTGATAGGGTATTAATAAGGTTTTCTGAATGGTAGATTGGGTTATTAATATGGGATTCTGGTAAAAAAAAAAAAAGTGCACCTAGGATTCTATTCATTTCGGATTCTTTGTTTTTGCCTACCATAGCATAGAAAGAATAAGAACATTTGTGACAATCTATAAATAGATTTTAAAAACTATCGTCTGATTAATCGGTTATCGGCCTTTCCCAACACCTTAGTAATCAGTATCGACAAAATCCACCATCGGTCGACCTCTAGTTTCTAGAGTGTTGGTAAGTCGTTGGTAAGGTTAACTGATTGGTTGTTATGGCTTTCTTAGTGGTTGCTAGGTCATTACTATTTAGTTGCTAAGGTGATTTGTGTGCATGCTATAGTGCTACTGCTAGGCAGTTGGTTAGCGGTAAGCAGACAGACACAGACAGACAGACAGACAGAGGATGGATGGATGGATAGTTTGAGTAAATTCAGTTAATCACAAACTGAAAACCTAAAGGTATGCAGTTTGCATCTAAATAAATATATTAAATATTCCTCTCTTTTTTGCCTTCTTTTCATGTAGGTTGCTAAGCTGCCTTTCCTCATCAATGATGGGAAATGGCATCACATCTGTGTGACATGGACTACACGAGATGGAGTGTGGGAAGCTTACCAGAATGGTGTAATGAGGGGAAATGGGGACAGTCTGGCTCCTTATCATCCAATCAAACCACAAGGGGTTCTTATTCTGGGACAAGAGCAGGTATAGATCTTGTTTAACTTCTCAGCAAATAATGAGCTGGCAAAGTGTGGCATGGTAATTTTAGATTAAAGATGTGTGAGGAACATATGATGAGCCAACCTAGGCAGCATTTTAAGACATTGTAGGAGGGATTCCTATGCAAGGGCTGTTTAAATGCCAAAACTGCTTAGATACCTTGTTTTGGGCAAATTCTAAGGCAGCATTGCATTGCAGATCACATAATGCATTGCAACAAGCTCATTGAAAAAAACACATCCAAGATGGGGGCCGAAGCGTGAGAAAGTTAGATAGTAAATGCTATTTATAATACTTTTTATAAATTATATAAATCATTCATAGATAATTATAAATGATACTTTTTGTTACAAACAAAAAGTATTAAAAATAGTTAAATCCATTTAAAAAGACCAAATATAAGTGTATGCTAATTAATGTGTTATTAGTTTAGCAACATGATAACACAAAACTGTTCAGGGTTTCCACTCTTTTTAACCAATTAATTTTCAAGTCCAGGACCATTGGTGATTACTGGATAAGGGTTTTTAAAAGTAAATCGCTGATTCACTAATGAATAATTCAGATTTGTGAACCTATTTGACTGATTCATTTTGATTCATCTGTTCATTAAAAAAAAAACTTAAAAGAACAATTCACACATATTACAATGGGTTGCAAGCAAGTTTTACTCTACACAAGAACAACATTTAGCCAATTAAATATCTAACTACAAAGCAAAACTAGAAAAATTTATGTTCATTAGGGCTGGGTAAAAATATTTATTTTCTGATTAATTCTAATCTTCATTTGGACAATCCCTTCATCGATTCTTAAATTTCCAAGATTTATCTTTTACTCAATGTTCAACCCTCTACAATGCAAGTAGCGCAACTTACAAATGCAACCAAATTTCGCACTATTCAGTGAAAATGTCTGTGATAAGTCACTAGTTGAGACATTTTCAGATTTAAATTCCCAATGTTTCAGTATTTTTTCTAAATTAAAGTATCAGTTTTAAAGTTAAAATGTGACCAAAATTATGAAAATTAATGATAAAATAAAATGTGTAAAATATATATTTTTGCAATGTACCAAGTTGGTATAATTAACAGCATAGAGAATTGTCATATGTAAGCAAACTGGACATAACTGAAATACACCCAAAAAAAACTTAATCGTAATCAAATTGAGAGCTTGTGAATCAGAATCGGGTAATCTGTATAAATATCCAGCTATAATATTCATTATACAAATTTCTTTAAAGATTAATTTATTAATTCCTATTACTTTTCCAGGCTTGGAAAATGCCATTTAAACTTTCCCTGATATCTCCAGTTTTCCATGAACATGGGAACTCTGTATATTGAAATCAATTTTGAGTTGAGTCTTCCTTGCGTTTCGCAAGTTCACATTAGCAGTGCTATATGTCTGACGCACTTATTTAGAGTTGCTGCTTATTTAGAGCATTGCAAATCTTTCACTTATGATGTTCCATTTTTAGGATACTGCCTTTGTAGGTAGTAGACAGCAAGGCAGCTAACAAGGTTTTGGAACAGAGCCAATACTAAAGAGATATCATTGGAAACTTTCCATTCTAAAATATTCTATTGCAGGACCAATAGATGATTTTAGCTCATTTTACATGGAGAGACCTTCAAAGTAAACTGTAGGGATGACGGAAGATATGAATAATTTATGGGTAAATTAGCTTCAAAGGTTAACAGGGTATAATATGCCTTTGAAGTTATTTAGTGTTTATTCAGCATCTTAAATCAATTTTATCTGCCCGCAGGACACTCTCGGTGGAGGGTTTGATGCTACACAAGCGTTTGTTGGTGACATGGCAAATTTTAACATCTGGGATCGAAAGTTGTCCATTGGAGAGATTTATAACTTGGCCACCTGCAGCAGCAAAGCTCAAGTGGGCAACGTCTTGTCTTGGTTGGAAACCAGCATTGAAGTCTACGGAGGTGCTTCAAAATGGACATTTGAGGCTTGTCGCCAACTAAACTAAAGAGCTCAGAAATCTCCATAAGCCAATGAGAAATGAGAGTTACCAGGTCTCGGTTACCAAAATCTTTCATTTAAGGAACACATGAAAACAACATGCATCAATCAGTTTCATCTGGAATTCTTGAGACATTTTAATTATTGTCTCTTAACAAAATCAGGACTGAGAACAATCACTTTTTTCTTCATTTATGTCTGGATCTTCTGGGCAAAATCTTGGGTTGGTGATAATTGAAGACGCTCTTTGTTTTTGCTCTCCTGTGGTCATCTGGGCAAGCAATGCCTTACTGAAAAACTACTTCAACATGATATGGCACAGATTTTCATCTTTACATCCTGGACCATTTGACCCCCTCCCCCCCCATACAGGAAGCCATGTAGACATACAGTAGATTTTCGAAAACCACTTAGAGTAGGTTTCTAATTCATCAGGATTATTAGATATATACCCACTGCCTGGGATACTCACTGTGAATTACGGATGTAGAATGTAAAGCACGCAAAGATGAGTACAAAACAATGTTTTCTTTTTTCTTTCTTGTGGTTTTGTTGTCTTATCACCTCCTGCTTAAAGCATTTTTGTTCGTTTTGTTGGTGTGTGTGTGTGTTTATGTGTGTGTGCGTTTGTACAAAATAACTTAATAATTGCCAACATATTTCAAGCCTGGGTGCCTTGGGCTCTTGAGAAATATCAAAACTCGACACATTTGTCTTCATTTGCAATGTACTACTATTTATCTATTTATTTCCTTGTGTAACTACTGATTTGAACGTTTTGTTGATGACACTTTGTAACAATTCAACTGGGCAGCAAGAAATATTTCAGAGGAAGTAGTTTAAATCATGGCGTGTCCAGGCGGGTGTTTGTATTTTTCGTGGAATGTTACTTGTACAGAAAACAGCATGACCAACTAAATGCTGCAGCAGCATTAATGAAAATCTGCTTTTATTAGCTCTTTTTGGGTTGAGATTTTATATTGTATTGTTATATGCTAAAAGCATGGCAGCACTGAAAGATGAAAAAGGACTAATTTTCTAATAAAATTGTTATACTACAAAAACAGGTGTGATAGTGCCATTTTTTGAAGTTTCATGTTTTGCACAAAATGATAAACAATTAGTTATCATTAGTCTCACATAGCCAGACTTTTGACCATACACATAAAGTCTTAACCACATTGCAGCTTATTCTGGGCAGGAACCACTTACCAGGGACTAAAAACATAATATTTTCCATTTCATTTCGTTCTAAGCAAAAACTGTATTCTTTTGTTCAAGTTCAGAAGTTCCACAGCTTCCCTTTCAAATGGTAACTAGTTAGAACAAAATAAAAGAATGGCTTATAATGTTTGTAGTGATGGTGGCATGGCCGAGCGACATCAGTGGAGAGTGAGGCTGAGAGAGTGAGTGCGGTGAGGATTGACACCTGTGGGAAATCACCTCTAACAGCTGTTTTTTGTTTGCAGTGAGAGGGATTTAAAGAGCAATCCAGACCATTGGAGGGAGAGAGAGAGCTGAGCTTGAAGCCGTGCGTGTGTGCTGAAAAGAAATCTTTTCTGCTAATAAAAGTTTGACAGTGGAGTGTTCACCTGATTTTTTTAATTTATTTAAACACCATTTTGATGATAAAATTGAAATAATGTGTTTGTATGGAGCTTCCAGCGATACTCCAATAAATGCATAAACATCTTTGCCAATCAAATCGATCACAACAGAAAAAGGGAACACAATTTTTATTTAACTATGCATTTTGATTAAATGTTTGCTGTTGGACATCAAACTTAGGTTTAAATAGCTGTAATTTATTGACATCAAACATATACAGTAAATAGACTAATAAGAACAGTACCATAACTGGATTAGCCTATAACAAAGATCCCGTTATATTCATAGAATTTAATAGTATTAACTTTCTATTTATTGTAGCAATTTTATTTTTTGTACACAATGCATAGCATACAATAAAAAAATACAAATGTATTAATTAAAAATATTATATAAAATTGCTTTAAAAAGAATATGATTGGAGCTTGTGATTTTCCAAAATGCTTTCCAGTTTTGTGTGCAATATGCATCAGATTGGCATGTCATCTGAACCAGTAACATCTGAGTTTTTCACTTTTTCTTCCTACTTATTTGAACACACACACACACACACACACACACACACACACACGATCCTTGACAAGAAAATAAAAATCTAGACATATACAGTAGGTTTAGAGTCAATATGCTGCATAAAATCTGATCTTATTTATTAATTAAAAAAAAAAAAAAAAATCTGTTAAGGGTTAAATGCTCACGGTGTTCTTTAGGCAGGCACTATTTACAACATTTTACAGATGTTAATGTTTTCCCTTTATGGCAAAAGATCAGGGTATTATGTGCATAACTATAATCATGCAAAGATTGAGTTTATGTGCTAATAAAAACACTCCCAATCTTTGTTGCTGTTGAATCACTTTCAACCCACATGAGTGCACAATAAATCTAAGACAAGCACAACACAGATACTGTAACAAGTCAAGGTATGACCCATTTAATGATTAAATGTTGTAAAAGTTGTCGGAGAGCAAAACACTGAAATCCCATTTGTTGAGCCCCAAGTTTACAGTATCCATTATAACGGTGTAACATTAACAAACAGATGCATTCCATTCTGACGTCATAAACATTTCAAACCTGCATCTGTTCTGCTGCAACCTCTGAGAAAGAAATGAGCACACACAGTAAATTAAATCAGGCATTATTAATTAAAATCTTTAACAATGCATTTATATTTTAGTATATGGTTGCCAAAAATATTTCCAGTATCTAATGAAAGGCTTAACCCAAAACAATTCATAAAGAAGTGGTTGGTTTCAGAATCAAAGCATATATTTTCAACTAAATAGAAATGGCTTGGGATCAAAAAACAATGCCAAGTACATACTGTATGACAGATTACTACTTATTTCAAAAATATTTTGTCAGGATTTGTGGCGAGAAGGTCAAAATGCAGAGTTATGTTATGAACTTACTTTTGTATAAATTAAACAAAAACTACTCTGTTGGGGGAAAACCCAATGTCCAGGACAGGTGATGAGCAGACTGGCTGGGCTGGAGAACCAGGACTAGACAGACATCTTACAACCACAACAAACTGACACAGGACAGAAAACACAGGGAGATTAAATAGGGAAGGAAATGAGGAGGTTAACGAGGGAAGGCAGGTGAGGCAAATTAACTATTAACAAGGTAACAAGGCGGCATGACCTAGACATGAGAGTACATGGCAAACAAAAGTTGACAGAACCATGTGCTCATACCAAACACAATGACAAGACAGAAGAGCACATGGCAATTGAACACAATCATAAGCCATGTGCTTAAACAAATAACACAGCATACAAGACTGACAGAAGAGCGCATGGCAAGAGAACCAAACCCAAAGCCATGCACTCATAAAGATGAGACATGGAGCATGAGTGTCTGGATCCCGACGCCAGAACCGAGACCAAACTAGACCGATGAGTCAGGACCCAGACACCAAGCTACGAACATGAAAACACAAAGTAGACAGAAGAGTGCACGACAAGGGAATCAAACCTGAATATGTGCCCTCACACAGATAAATGAACAAAGACAGACAAAGTACATGGCCAGGAAATAAACACTGAGCCATGTGCTCAACACAAAACACAGAACATGGGTGCCAGTAAACACGAATGACCAAAGTGACAGGATCCTGACAATCTTTTGTATTGAAAAAGTTGTTTCATTGCAATGGACATGACAGGCCTACCATTACGTTGGACATCGTTTTAAACCAAAATGGAACTTTGATTATTTTTTAATTTTGCTTTTATTGGTTTATTCTTTTGCAGGTGTTTCAATACATTTCCATTAAAGTTTGTATATCTTAATATATATTGTTATAGTAAATTTGTTTTCTTATATCGCCAATCCTTAAGTACTACTACAAATTCTATTTAATAACATTAACTTCATCTGTATTTGCCCTAGCAGTTCAGTAAACTCATCACCATGAGAAACACAAGGAAAACCGATACATATGCATCACTACATAATGTAGTAGTGGCACTTTTGAGGAACTCTAATATGGCTAGCATGGTCTTAATTGTCAGCCATTTTTTAATCAGACAACTCCAAAATTCTGGCCCCTTGAAGTTTAGTGATGCATCTGTCAGATAGTACAGCAGTCATCGACCATCTTTGCTTGTGGAGTTGTGAGAACATGCCACTGTCAGAATTCCAGCATGTTTTACAGAACAGTATTAGTTTGTGTTGGGGAAAAGGCTGACTGTTCGTGCTTTTCCTTTAATGCAATGGTTGCCACAGTGCTATGGGGAAAATAGCTCACCAGTTTTGTGCATGCCCCAACAATCAAAGGTGTTAGCCTTCAATTAATCACTTATGGCTAATTTCAGTTTTTGGATGAAGCAGACATTAAATCCCATTTCAGAAGTTCATGGTGGCCAGTACTGTTACTTGCTTTGCCAACCTTGTCTTTTAGACCTCAACTGCTGACGGCTCTTCGGAAGTCCTCTGCCTAGTTATCACTGAGCATACAGAGTCTGGAGTTGAACTGATTAGTTCCCATTCAATTATAAAATGGCATGGTCATCTAAGACTCTGACATTGATATCCAGCTTTCTGTAGTTATTGCCACATACTCTGCCTTCTCTATACTCTCTTATGTGTTTGCCATCATCTTCTGATGTGCCAGGTCCAGCCTTGATGTGATAATTTTCCTAACTGGCATTGTGTATTCAGGATCAATATTGTCCATTAATTTTCAGAAGCCTTTGTCCTTAATGAAACTGAATGGTAGTATGTCCCTTGCAGACATCTCTTTGATGATCTTGGTTATTTTTTCCAAGTGTGTGGGATCACAGCAGCAGTGAAGTGAACATAGTGATAATTATTTGCTTGCTTTGTCTAGTCTCTTCAATGCTCACATCTAAGTGCCTGAGCTAAAAAAAAAATTCAGATTGCTCCAGTGGAATTTTTATATACTAGCCTGACATGACATAGCTAACAGAAAAGTTGTATGTAAGCTAAGTAGAAATATTACCTAGGACGCAGGGCCAGACAGGGGCAAAATTTCAGGCCGGGAGTCTCAACACTCATAGGCCACCCCATAACTCATACATTTTGAAATGACAATCTACTGTAATTTATCTAAAAAAAAAAAAGAAAGAAAAAAGAACATTATTTACATTTAATGTTTTGCTTTGGCCTAATCAAAGTTGTCATGACAGGTTGTAGAGTCCTCTGAAAACAAAGAGCACCACAAAGGCAAAATGTTTACAGTTTTCGAGAAAATTAACCTACAAATGGCTTACTTATAGTTGTCTCTGTTATAATAATAATAAAATAACAAAAACTGCATGCCAAATCAGTCAGGCCTGTTAGGATACTACCTTAGAAGGCAGCTGCCTATGTAATGTTGGGAGGTAGACAGTCAGGCATCTCTATAGGTTATGGAGCTGAGATTGTATTTCCCACAAACCATCACATATTGTAGTCACTTTCTTCTTCTAGCAGGTGGACTGTAAGGAGTCATCAATGGATGCTGTAGGCAAGATGCAAAATATGCACACATCCATTTGCATTATGGCACAATCTTTATGCAGATCCACATTTAAACAGTTTCACTGCTCAGTGGAACAATGGGATATACCCCAAAAAACACCCATGCCTGCTTGCCAGGTCAGCAGCTGCTTGTTAATGTGTGCATGGCAAACCTTCATCCAGTTTTCTGCACACAAATTCTGGGATGCGTCTGCATACAGTCCATCTTGCTGTAACGGGGTAAAAGGGAAATGAGGAGGCGAGAACCCACTTCACAATATAAATAATAATTTAATGATTAACTTAAAGCAAAAGACATATAACACACACACACACACACACACACACACACACACACACACACACACAGAGCACAGCTGCCTGTAGCTCTCTCTCTCCCTAACTGCCGCCTCCGGCTGCCTTTATTCCTCTCGTGGGCTTGATTAGCCTGATTAGGGGCCGGGTGTGCATTATCACGGCCTGGACCTGCCCTCCTCCTTGCCTCACTTGCACATTAAGAAGACCCGACACAGGTCTTACACCTATTTCTGTGGCGGACCCTTGAGCATGTTCTGTCTGTGCAAACACTGGCTGCGCATTAATGGGGATAATGTGGTGTAAATGTCCCTACAACCCTCTCCTTCTCAGCCGTTATGCCACCTGCATTGAATTCCTAATGACTGCATCGCCTTGCTCCTCACCCAAAAGTGCCCCATGAAAAATTGGGTCAGTAGAGTGTGTGTGGGGGGGTGTAAATGGAGATAAACAGCCAAGGTTTTGTTAAACTATATAGATAGACCATCCCCACATATGACCTTTCAGGATCAAGAGAGTTAATGAAGTCAGATTATATTTTATGTCAGATTGTATTTCAAATATAAAGACTTTAAACATGGATCAATGCGTCATAAAGACATATCTGCTCCCTGATGAACCTCTTCATCCCATGTTTGATTTCTCCAGTAGCTCATGCGAACAGCTTAAAAGATGAATTTCCCAATGGAACAGCAGAAAGGATATTCTATAAAATCTACCCCATTTTCCATACATCAATGCAGATGAAAAAGCCTTTTAGTCATCTAATCTGTGTATTGAAGTTCAGAAGGTGCCGATACACACTGATTAAGACAAAAAATATTTAATTAGACTGAGATGTGTTTCGGATCCACTGTTGGAGAACGTATGAAAAATATTGTTCAATAATGGTATTGTAAATTCGATGAAAGAACGTTTCCTATCAATTGGGTTTGGTGAGGGGTTTGATGCGATTGAGTTTTGTCAATACAACAGTTGGAAAATCTTTTTTTTTGATGAACGCTAATCCAGTTGTGAAAGAGCTATTGTTTTATCCTGTTTTGACATCCTTTTTATACCAAACAATACGTAACCACACATTCCATTTTAGGGCATCCTGTTGCATATGTCATTTAATAGTTCACCAAAAAATACAAATTCTGTAATAATTTACTCACCCTCATATCCGTTTGACTTTCTTTGCGACATGACGTCATAATGTTTTTGGTCACGAGACATGCAAGAACCAGCGAGGTTTGATGTTATCAACACCATATTGGATTTCACAGCTGTTTATGGACTAATGATCGGATCTGTGGTTAATAACTTTAATTTTGGTCTGTTCATCATATAAAGTGGCTATATGCCTTCAGAAGACTTACATGATGCACAAGTCACCCCGACTATTTTAAGAACACTTTTGGGTGCTTTATTTAGCACCTTTTATTTAATTCAGGCAAGGGGACATTCATTAATTTACATACCTTTGTGTTCCAAAGAAGTAAAATTAAGAGTTTGGAATGACATGAGGTTAAGTATATAATAACAGAAATGTTAATTTTCCTGTTACTTTAAGAATCAAACATTGGTGAATCGCTTAATAGTGAGTTCCTGTAACTACACTGGTTGAGTGAGGCACTAGCAAATTCATGCAGGAAACAAATGCCTAAACGTATACCTTCAATCCACAATGGCCCCGTTTTGTTTTGGGTGATCTGATCACAAGTGGTCAGCCCTAGATACAGGTCTAAAAGGGGTCTAAACATTTTGTGATCAGATCACAGGAAATGCATGTGTCCACATTGTGTTTGAAGTGTAAATGCTAATCCGTCCTGTATGTGTCTTGGCAACAGTGAAGAACAACCCCTCATTTGTCAATCAACCGCTGCGCTAAAACAAGTGTTTAAACTTTGACGTTTACGAGCGGCTTTAAAAGGAAATAAACATCTGATCGGAATATTTTTAAAAGTGGATACATACACAAGCTTTCACAGATTTTTTTTTGTGTGTCTGATATCAACACAGATGACAAGCACGGACACCTAAAGCTCCTTTCATACAGGTAATCCTCTAAAATAACAGATAAATCTGCTTGACATTTTGGGTTTGTGCTTAGATTAAATTGCAACCGCATCCGTGAGAAACAGCGCACAATTTTTTTCATGCTTTCTTTGTCTTTTCTGACGTTGCGCTTCAATGGAGCAGCTATTTAGTCTTTTTGGAAGGCTCTTGGGGAGAGGCAGTGGATAGAGACTAGTGGTTTTGGATGAGTGTGTTGCAACCTTTTTGTTGCAATGTATGCTTTTTTATGTTCTTTTTATGTTTTTAAGTATTTTCTGCTGTTTTATTGTCTATTTGTTTGTCTTTGTCAGTTGGCTTTTGACCACTTTACTAACATTCTATGTGGACCTCAGGGAAAATTATACAATTAAAATAAAGTAAAATAAGAAAGAAGACCCCTTTTATACTTATATTAATGGTCAAGCACTGATGTTCTCTCAGTTAGTTATCTTGTTTTGGTACATGGAACACATATCAATCAATAGGCTATAATCCATAAAACTCTTTCTTTTCCTCTCCAATCAGATCGCCATGAATAATTGATTTCACTGCAACAGGGGATTTTTTTTTCTGACACATGCCATATACCAGCTCTAGACAATCCACTCAAGCCTGTACAGATGTAATGAGGGCATCTCGAAAACTCCAAACAAGTATCCTTAAAGCATCCCCTCTTCAGCTTAACTGCACAAAGCAGATACTTGATAGAAAATGACATTACCACTTGTGTACAGCTGACACACTTCTTCCTTCGCTCTCCAGAGGTTACCACTGATGCTGGCATATTCACTAAGGTCCTCTATCTACTAGAATACTTTGTATTTTATTAACAAGTGGTTGAGCCAGCCTACTTTTTTCAAAGAATGCCTCAAGATTTACCAACTGTAAACCTCGCTTTGCTCACACACATAATACACACAAAAAAAAATTGTACTATATTATAGGGGGCGCCACCGAAACTCTGAAATCTCATTTGCATTCATATATTTTGCTGTTGTGGATTTTACTCCGCTTCAAATTGTGTCTAAAAGACTTTAGCATAATGTTTTACTACTTAAATAAACAAATGCCAAGTTCTTCCTATTTTTGTCTCAAATATATTGGATACTGTTATACTGTTCTATAAAGTCATTCTTCACTAAATAGATAAATACTACTGTGACGAGGAGGAGGGCGTGGCCAGTTTGAAAGGAGTTGCCAAATCTGCCGGGGAGGCCAGAGAGAGAGAGAGAGAGAGATACACGAATGCGGCCGCTGTGTTTGTGCGTGTGATGACATCTGTTTCAATTCAGAGTTTGTGTTGATTAAAGTCTTATTAATTGTTAAACCGGTTCAAACGTCCTCCTTTTCTGAATGTTATTACAACTACATATACTTAACAATTGCCTAAAATAATTAAAAGATCTATTAAATTAGTGTATCAATAGCAATTAAGAAACAAAAAGTAAAAAAAAAAAAAAAAGTTTGGCAGATTTGCTTTGCTCTTCTTGCAGAGCCAATGTGTCTTCCTTTCCTTTGTGTTCATTGTTATTATGATTAAGGTATTTTTCTGTTAAGTTAGACACTGTGTGAAAAATGTGTTTTCACAGGTATATGTATTTTTCAACCGAGAAAAAAATCTACAGTATAATGATGCAAATGTGTTAAGGAAAGCCATGAGACATAAGCTCACACCTCAGGGAGGCTACCACACAAATGGGGGCAGTTTTCAATAATGATGTTCCCCTCCGCTGCAGCTCTCAAATGAAATTTTAATCCTATGATGCAGGTTAAACATCATGACGTTTAGTCAAAAGCCACGAGAGAACCAATGTTGTTTGCTGTAAATTACATCAAACATTGATGGAGGCATGCTGACTTGCCATTAAATAATTTCAATTATTTAAAATGTTAAGTGTGCTGCCCACACTGAATGCCCACCCTGTTATTGTTAGGGTTAGGAATCGTAAGGAATTTAATGATTCCAATTCTGATTTCTCTTAATGATTTCAGTTCCTCTTAACAATTATTTCAGAACTTTCAAGAACAATTATTTGGAAATAAGAAATAAAATTAATATTGTGTTAACTGTCTTCAGCAGACTGTTGCCAAATTATGATATCATTTAAGAATACTACAGAGCAGATATATATAAAAAAAAAATACATTGAATAAAATTATTTTAAAAGGAATGTTTGTAAACATATTAGAGGCATAAATTCAATGCAATAATTGTTCCTTAATATATATTGAATGCAAAATCTAAAGAAACAATGAATGTGATCACATATTTAGTTAATTGATTTATAATATTAAACTGATTACAAATAGTGAGTTTGTGTCTTTTACAACCCTTTTCCATATGAAAAACAAGTCAGTAACTGCACTGCCTGATTGAGGTCTCACAGCTCTTAAGTACAATATTAAATAAACACAGTAGTCATTCCAGATAAAGTTTAGACTGTTATGTAGCCTAATATTGAAACAAATGCCTGTTAAACTTCAACAGTTCTTATATCATTTAGATCTGTGCCTTCATAACTTGTGCATCAGTACTTATACAATTAATTCAGTAGCCTCTGTATTATGAATATGTTTAAGTAATATCACAAATGACTACAGAATACACTAAGCACTCAGTCATGTAGTGTATGAATGTATGAAGTGTAGTATTGTCCTAAATAGAACACAACATTTTTTACTACATGGAAACATTCACAGTTTAACAGCTGACAGCAGTAACATTTCAAACGCATGCAATGTGTTGCCACTAGCTTTAACGCATTAGCCAACCTCAGTTCAACACTTGTATATTAAACAACGTACACATTCACACAGCATGGGGTAATGTTAAGCATCCAAATAAAATTTGTAAGGTGCTGTTTTCACTGAAGTTTCACAAGTTGCTACATTCTCCATTATTTACAATAGTTTTATCCAGAAACTAAGTCAGGAGCTCCTGTAGATTCAATAGGGGACAGCGATGCTGCTGAAATGCACTGCAGAAAACACTGTCATCTGCATTTGAGAACCCTTTCAGTAGTTCACATGTTAATTTAATACTTGAATAAAGGTAAAAGTAAATGGATTGGGCTTGCTGTCCATAGTGAAGGGCTCAAGCTTGCCCCAAACTCTGAATCACAAATTACTTGAGTTTAGAAATAAATAGACAGAAGGTGGAGGTGAAGCAGTGAGGTAAGCAGTGGTTTATATATGCTTATAAAGCAGTTCATGCTCACAGGCAAGGAAGAGGCGAGAATCCGGCTTGACATACAAACTAAAGGTTTAATGTAAAACTCAAAATACAAACACATAAGACAACGGACATGTCCATGAACGATCTCTCTCACGCACACCATCAGCGGTCGTGTGGAATCACGACCCGGCCCCGCCCTCCACCGTGCCACATTCCTCCCTCGTTCTTTCAGGCTGGGGACCCCTGGCCTGACGTACATCCCCTGGGGGTGGCGCCTCCCGCACGGTCTGCCGGCGGGTCATCCCCATCTACCTGGACGAGGGAGGGGGCAAGGGGAGGGAAACAACAATAATTAAAAATGTGTGTGTGTGTGTGTGTGTGTGGGGGGGGGTTCCTTCCTGCACTGAGCAGTACCTCCACTCCCACAAACATCATCATTTAAAAAAGAGGGAAAAGGCCAACGCAGAGCGGCAGTGAGAGAGAGGAGAGAGAGAGAAAAAAAACGTATTCGCCGGTTCTCCGATACGCCGTAGATTGTTCCTCAGCCAGTCCTCCACCCTCTACCAAACGGCAGCCGTGCCTCTCCAGGCATATCTGAGGCAGTCCTCCAGTCCCTGGCGGATGGAACGCCCTGCCTTGTTCTCGGGGAGCCGAAGGGGACTCCCCCGCCCCTGGCAGCGGTTCTCCCACTCCAGGCAGTCGGTCGCGATCCCCTCCCCGCTCGCGGACGGCGGTCTTCCCTCGACCCCTCCGCATTTCAGCGGCTGGTAGGGGCATCCTCCGCCCCTGGCAGCGGCCCTGACCACTCCAGGCGGTCGGCTAGGAGCCCCTTCTCCCTTCGCGGTCGGCGGCCGTTCCTCGTCCCCCGGCAGATGGGCGCGGCTGCTTAATTGGGGTAGTGGCGAGAACTCCGCTATGGCGTATCCCTCTTCCCTCCCGGGCCTCGGCACCAATGTAAAGAAGTTCATGCTCACAGGCAAGGAAGAGGTGAGAAACCGGCGAGAAACCGGCTTAACGTATAAATGATAGTTTTAATGGAAAACTCAAAAGACAAACACATAGGACAACGGACATGTCCATGAACAATCTCTCTCTCACACCCATCATCCGCGGTCAGCCTTTAACCTTCTTGGAGGCTTGATTAGCCCAATATAGGACCGGGCGTGTTGAATTACGACCCGGCCCTGCCCTCCACCGTGCCACAATGCTTACTCTGGCTTTGTGATTGGTTGGATTAAATGAACATGCTCCTCATTAACTTTGTTTGTAAAACTCCATTAACAGAACTTAAAGTTATGAAAATAATAAGGTTCAGTTTTTTTTGTTTTTTTTATGGTTCTCGGTTCCCAACCCTAGTTCCCCGTCTGTCGCTCACTTTGACATTGTGTCGAAGAAGCGACACTAGGGGTCTGTGAAAGAAGGCCAATGAGAAGTTGGCAGATAGTATTTGCATACCCTACCCCCGGACATATGGGTATAAAGGCGGGGAAATACGTCTAGTTCATTCAGAAATTTTCTTCAGAGCCGATGGTCATGTATGAAGTGAGCTGCGAGTCACACACCTGTTCCTCTTCCTCTGAGCTGATTCTGCTGTTGGATCTACGGCACACTGCAGCGGCTTTCTCCTTCTCTGCACAGCAGTGCAGTTTGCCCTTGGGCACTTTGACAGTGCAGTTAAAAGAGTTATTTTCTCTAAAAGAGTTAGTTTCTCTAAAAGAGCAAATACACAGCTGGCGTTGAACATCCTTTTCAGGACACGTCTTTTTAAAGACGTCTTTTCCGCTTCTGTGTAGTTTCTGGATGCAGTTGATTTCTCCCCACCTCTGACGGTCATAAAAGCTGCCTCGCATGCCTGGGCTGCGATCACATGCAGGCAGCGTTTTATGAATGGTTCATGTCATCAGTGTGAGCAGCATTGCTGTGAACCACCCGCCTCCCCTGCACGCTTGCTTGCTTCCGTCCGAGCTCAGGATGAGGGCCGGCCACCCTTGATCTCCCGGAATTGGATGACGACATCACCGCTGCATCGGAGAGCGTTACAGCAGCGTCTGACACAGATGACTTGCCTGGGCCGCCACCTTCGGGTCTGCTCGCCCAGTCTGGGCTGAAGACACACAGAGGTGCGCAGTTAGGTCAGTGCTCTTATTTCTGCAGGAGAGGCTGTCCCCTTCCACATTGAAGGTGTATGTGGCTGCTATCGCGGCCCACCACGACGCATTAGATGGTAAGCACGACTTCATTATCAGGTTCCTAAGAGCCAGCAAACACTCATATGATCCTAAGACCGCAACCGAGCTACGTCCCCAAGGTTCCTACGACTCCCCTCAGGGTCCAGGTTGTGAACCTGCAAGCAAAGCTGCCCCGGGAGGAGGCAGGCCCAGTCCTTTGTTGCTGTGTCCGGTGCGTGCTTTGCGTACCTACTTGGACCGCACACAGAGCTCTAGATGTTCTGAGCAGCTCTTTGTCTGCCTTGGTGGACAGCGGAAAGGGAACGCTGTCTCCAAACAGAGGCCTTCCCACTAGGTAGTTGACATCATTACATTGACTTATCACAACCTCCCCTTGCGGGTCCAAGCACAATCGACAAGGAGTGTTGCGTCCTCATGGGCACTGGCCAGAGGTATCTCCCTGGCAGACATATGCAGAGCAGCGGGTTGGGCAACACCTAACACCTTTGCGAGATTTTACAATCTCAGGGTAGAGTCAGTTTCGTCCTGTGTTTTCTCAGGTCCGAGCCGGTAGAACTTGGTAACATGCTGACGGATTGACCGGGTGGACCGCTTGCGCCTAGCGCCCTTTCCCTCGGCCGAGGTAAAATCGTGTGCTTTTTCTCCCAGGAGATCCCACTAACTCGGTTCCCTGGATGACTCCTCCCTAGGCCTGTGGGTCCACAATTCAGCGGAGGAATTCGCCGACCCAATCCACTGCAGGTACTCAAATATACCCTGCACTGGAATAGGTGCTCCACAGGTCAGGACCCCTGCGTGGACTTCCTCCTGTGTGTATTTTCCGTGATACGGTCCCCTTACGAGTGGACACGTGTCTCCCTTAGG
Organism: Moxostoma hubbsi; assembly: GCA_032164185.1. Lineage (NCBI taxonomy): Eukaryota > Metazoa > Chordata > Actinopteri > Cypriniformes > Catostomidae > Moxostoma > Moxostoma hubbsi. The sequence goes on along the minus strand of JAVLUX010000007.1, from coordinate 8,515,898 downwards.
CAGTTCCAGCTGCCCTCCAGTCGCCGTGTTGTAGCAACTCCCCCCCCTCCTTGAGGCTGGATCTACCACTGCGCCATTTTCCCACATGTGACCTAAGAGGCCTATGTGATGTATTTTGCCACTTTTACCTTACCCTCCCTGGGCAGGTGTGATCTCCGCAGGGTCTTTTCCCCCTGAAAGAATAGGAAACTGGGTAAGACCCCCTTCCCACGATGCGTGTAAGGGCCCCAGCCGTTTGGCTCTATGCGAGAAACATAGAGAGAAAAGAGGCCCAGCTTGGCTCGGCCCGTTCCCAGGTTGGCAGTCGTCACCTTGTTCCCGTTTAGGGTAACCAAAAGGATTCTGACGATTTTTATGGGGCACTGGGGAAGGGTACGTGCAGTCTGACACAGCTGGTCCCCTTTGCACATAAAATGCCCACTCCTGTGTCAGCAGTACACGTACACGGCTCAACGCATGGCGTGATTTAAATTGGACCCCTAGTGTCGCTTCTACGACACAACGTCGAAGTGAGCGACAGACGGGGAACGTCTCGGTTATGTATGTAACCTCCGTTCCCTGATGGAGGGAACGAGACGTTGTGTCCTCCCGGCCACATTGCTGAGCCGAGCCACTGTTGTGGCCGGAACATTTCTGGCTCCTCAGAAAAATCCTGAATGAACTAGACGTATTTCCCCACCTTTATACCCGTATGTCCGGGGGCGGGGTATGCAAATACTGTCTGCCAACTTCTCATTGGCCTTGTTTCATAGATCAGAGGCATATTCGGCACTCAAGAGAGACCCCTAGTGTCACTTCTTCGACACAACGTCTCGTTCCCTCCATCAGGGAATGGAGGTTACATATGTAACCTAGACGTTATATTTTACCCTGATGTTTTTTTCTGGCTTTGTAAAGCCATTTAGATTGACCTGTACAGTATGACTGTATGAATCTTTAACATATCCATTTAATTATGAAACATAAAAGATACTTATAAATGTATGTTTAATTTTTCAAAAAATGTAAAGCCGAAAAGCACCAAATTGTAGGAATGACGATAAATGAGAAAAACTACATAAAAGACAATCTTTATTTAAAAATGTTGTCAACAAAAATAAAATGATAATTTTATTACTCTGATTACTCTTTCATATCATTAGTTTGACTGCTTGCTATGTAGTTTGTCACATCAGAGACTATAGTCTTCAAAAATACATTCAGCAAGTACATATTCTCCAGAGCCCATGATGGGCATATCAAGAACACCATCGTCCTGCTTAAAGTTGTAGTGTGTAATTTCAGTGCCATTAGGACTAAAAATAATGTCTTCTCAAACAACTTTTCATTCCCATAACATTCTGGGTTTATTAAACTGTGGAAAAAGGAAAAAATACTGTAACATAAAAAAATGTCACACATCACTGTTGGATGGTTGGGATTTTCGATCCCTCACCAAAGATGACAGACACACAATTCCATGACTAAATCATGTCCAGAAATATGGACATGATTGGTAAAACCAAATGACAACTGTGATAAATACAATGTTTGGAGGAGGACTGTTGTTGGATTTATCATCCCAGGAAAACAATTGTCTCCTTGCAAGCTGATAAATGACTCGAGAGAAGTCAGATCTGAATAGGTTGAGAAAGTTTAAACTTTACAAAGCCCAGTAGCTCTCAGAGGAGCTTCATTTGTTTTGTTTTTTGTTGTATTTTTTCCTCCCCTTTTCTCCCCAATTTGGCATGCCCAATTCTCAATGCACTCTAAGTCCTCGTGGTGGCGTAGTGAATCGCCTCAATCTGGGTGGCGGAGGATGCTCAGTTGCTTCTGTGTCTGAGACATTCAATTTGAGCATCTTATCATGTGGCTTGTCACTCAGCATGCCCTGGATTTGAACTTGTGACTCCAGGTGTGGTAGTCAGCATCTTGACTTGCTGAGCTACCCAGGTATTTGTTGAATCAAAGCTTACTTTTAAAAGATGCACTCAATGTTTTTCTCATTAAAACATTTTATACAAAAAGAAATGAATTGCAATATTTTTGACAGATATAATTAAAATTATACACTCATATGAGATTCCAGCAATATATGTGGCTCATAAAAAGCTGTTTAACTCTACATATAACGGATTGCACCCTCTGGATCGTTGTTATGTTGGATCTCAAGACCAGCCATCCAGTTTGTGAAACTACGATTAATAATAATTATATTTTAAAATTTTCCGAAGGAAACATGATGGATACTTCTCTGTGCAAATCTCGCTGCCGCAATGACAGGGTGTGTGCCATGATGTTGCTTGATGAACAAAAAGTACTGTGGATGAGAGACCAATAATTTAGTCCTCTGCTTTTTTAATATAAATGTTCACTTTCACTTTCAGCTCTGTAGCAAAACCATCATGAGCTTGCAATATTAAAGTCCCCATGAAATGGTTTGACAAGTACAGTTTTGATTCCTTTTTTTGATGAATTTCCTATTGAAACAGTATGATTGGGTGGAACATTGAAGAACTCTTTTAAATTAATAATAGCTTTTAATTCACTTTACAACCAAGGTAAACTATGATTTGTTATTCTCTATTGCTAATCAGTGGTAGGGAGGGGACATTCACATTCTCGATAATTTCATTAAACAAAAATGTGGCCCTGTAAACACGATGAGTCACATATATTTTTTTGATCAGTTTTCTCTGAAGAGAAATCTTAATAACTTTTAGGGGCACACTAGCATATATACTGTGTGATAATCACCATAGACATTGTGAATATTCAGATTGGTTGTCGATCAATATCAAGATTCCTATCGTTGGTCCCCCACAATATTGAATGTTTGGTTACATCCTTTTATAGATGACCTCAAAGCTAACATTAAATGCCACAAATCTCCAATTTTGATTTCATGGTATATTAAAAAATATTCAATAGCTTTTTAGTCAACAAAGTTGTTTTTATGTAACATGACACATGTTGAATATCGTTACATTCAGATATCGTGCATGGTATCAAAATCACCTGGAACAAGCAGTATATTCCTGGAGTGTAAATATGCCATCAGGAATATTTTTCCTTTTGTCATATTTAATGCTAATCCATTTGCTAACATTAGCTAACAGTTCATAGTTAATTGCGATCAAATAAAAGGAAAATATACACTAGTTAGCTGCTAACATTATTAGCAACTGCATCATTACATGCTTTATATTACATAGTAAGAGATCAACAATCTGACACTTGCTAATAAAAGTGAGGTGCATACAGGTATAAAGGTGGGGAAATACGTCTAGTTCATTCAGGATTTTTCTGAGGGGCCAGAAGGTTCAAGTCAAATTGTTTGTTAAACTCATATTCGACTCGACTCATATTTATTATATTATTTATTTATTTATTTATTTTCTACCTCAGTAAAAAAAATTACCATTAACTACCATGTTTGTCTAAGATCCCTAATGTTTTTTTCTCCAGAACTCCATGAGATTAATATTCCTCATATTAAGTCACCAAAAGAATATGTGTGGAACAGTGAGGTGAAGTTACACTTTACTGCCACTTGTAATGCAAGGAATAAACTTGCTAAATAATTCCACTGTTTTAGGGCAAACATACATTTGTCTAAAAATAATGCAAAATTCATTATATTCATTATATATAAAATAATATAATTTTAATTAAGTTAGTATGTTGGACCTTTTGTAAATGTCAGTTCCCTTTAAAGTCAGTCACATCGATGCTGCGTTAGTAGCTGACGCTGTGGGAGCTCCTCCTAGGGGCGGTGATCAAGAAACCCTCAACCATCACACCGGAGCCCAGCACCTCACAATCAGAACTGTCCTCTTTCAGAGTCACAAAGTAATCTCTCATGCTCTGGAACTCTTAACTCAATGCTTAGCTGTCCTAGGCTGAGTTTCCCGATTATGTTGTCTCTTAGCGCGCTACGAAGACTCTTAAGGTATAACTTAACTGAAGGTATACCATTTCTAGGTGTGTTCCTCGAACCATGCCTTAGGAAGCCGCTTAAGATATACCTTCTTATGTGCGACGTTACCCGGTGCTGTCCGTAGCGATGGTGCTGAATTTGTTGATATCGATGGCTCGAGAATCAATTATTCTCTCATGCAGGGGCTGCTTCACTGCGTTATGTGAGAAAGCGGTGTTCTTTTTAAAAGAAGCACTTCAGAAATAGTGGAAATTGCATTTATTTGGACACATGAGATATTATAAAAAATAAAAAATTACAAATTGCAAACTAAATTAAACCCTGGATATTTTATATAATTTCGGAAAGAGTGTGCGAACGCACAACCTCGTGCTCAAACGTGTCATGCGTCTAACCCACTACAGTAACTGTCCGTATGCTTTCATTGCATTAGAAAGGGCCACTGATATTATCATAATATATTTGCTATAATTTCTTTATTTACTCCACAACCAGGGTTGATTGCCCAGCAGCTGCATCACATTATTGGTGTAAATAAAAAATTTCTGTGATTGGATGACCTACTCAATAAAAGCGCAACACGCAAAACATTTAATCAATAGCTATGGCGGAGAAAAAAGAAAGAAAGAGGAGAGCCCCCAGCTTTAATCCAACTGAAATGGACATCCTTTTAGACGAGGTGGCACTCCACAAAGATGTGCTTTTTTCGAGTTTTCGGACAACTGTGTCCAACAAAACGAAAAAAGATACCTGGGAACGCATTGCCATGAAAATGGCAGCATCAAGTTAAAGCCCACAGAGAGAGTGGGAAGTTGTTCATAAAAAGTGGCACGATTTTGCCAGTGCTGCCAAGGCAAGAGGTGCTGCAATCCGGAGAGACCGGGCAAGAACAGGTGGTGGGCCCAGCTCTGTGCCTGCACTCAGCCCCGACGAGGAAAAGGCCCTGGCAATCATTGGAGAAGCGGCCTCAGAGGGTATCTCAGGGGGTATAGATCTGAGAGCAGGTGTGGATACGACAGGGCATCTCCGCGACCGGCGTCACCACGCCGGTCTGCACCTTCATGTGCCTCCACTGAGGTCGCCCAACACCAGCAATCTGCGAGTGGCTCCAGAAGGCGTCGTTATCCGATGCGACTGCAGTGAAGAGCTGGTGAAGCTCGAAAAGGAGAAGCTGGAAGTGCTCCGAGGGATCGAGCAGGGGTTACAGGAGGCCAACAACCTCGCCCGGACCACGCTGGAGGTGAAGAAGGCGAAGCTCCAGATTTTGAAGAAGCATTATGCTTTGTCCGAAGCTAAATTTCAAAGGCCAACCATTTCTGTTCCAATTATAATGCCAGGTCAAGGTAAGCTTGATTATGATGCTCGGAACTACTAGAGTGTTGTCTGTTATCTTTTTGTTCAAACTATTTGATTACATTACAGATGAACTATCAACAACCCAGTGACTGCGGGCTTCAGGAAAGCAGACTTTATATATGTTTATTTTCAAATATATATTTTCAGTGCTTTTGTTTGAATAAACACCAATTTGATTAAACAAACTTGCTGTCATCGATGTTGGGTCTGCAGAGCATCTTTATTGTAAAGAGTTCACTGTGTAATGATCAATGGCACATAATAGTGAATGATACGTTACTTTAACCATCCTCTACTGTGGAGGAGAAATAAACTCGGCTGTGCACAACAGCAAAAAAAAATTAAAAATGACAGGGAGAAACTGTGTATATCCACAAAAAGGGGAAAGTTTTATGTTGATGATGAAAAATAGGGTGCAAAAATACATTAACCAAAAACGTTGTGAATGATTTGCTGCCTCGTTTGTACACCAGCTGCGTGTAGGGCATCTCTAAGTTGGGGTGGGTTATGGACACCTTCCTCCTCCTCCTCCTCTTCTTCTTCCTCCTCCTCTTCTGGCAAAGCTGCACCTCCACTGACTGCAATGTTGTGTAGCATTGCTGTAACTACTGCAACTGCACAACATCTTTCTGGCTTCAGACGCAACCCTCCAGCTGATTTATGCAGGCACCGGAAGCGCATCTTCCAGTGCCCAATCGAGCGCTCAACCAAGTTGCGGGTATGGATGTGTGCAATGTTGTAAATCTCCTCGGCCCGCGTGGTGGGGTTGGTGACTGGATTTAGAAGATAGGTTCTGAGGGAGTAGCCGCTGTCTCCTATAAAAAAGCTCTGCCCAAAAAACCCTCTTTCTGCGTCTTGACCCACTACTGAATTGGCCCATACAAAGCTGTCGTGTGCGCTACCAGGCCACTTTGCCACCACGTCTGCAAACATCCCCCTGTGGTCCACCACCACCTGCACATTGATGGCCGCGAAGCCCTTACGACAGATGAAGGCCTGGTTGAGCGCTGATGGGTTGGCTATGGGGATAAGTGTCCCGTCGACAAGCCCTATTATTTGTCGTATACCGGCAATGGCATGGAAGCTTTGATGCGCCTCCATCACTTCGTGCCTGGCGGAAGGCATGCGGATATAATCTGTGGCATGACGGAGCAGGATGTTTGTGACTGAACGAACGCACCGCCACACCGAGGTCTTACTCAGTCCATATCCATCCCCAACCACCTCCAGAAAACTCCCCAATGCATAAAAACGGAGAGCCGCAAGCAGCTGAATTTCGGGGCTGAGGGGGTGGTTCCGTCGAGTTTGTCTTGACACATCCGGACTAATAAGATCTAAAAGCAGCTGAATTTGCTGTCGTGGCAGGCGAAATTTCTTTTGAATTGTATCTTCTGACATGGTAGCCAGGGGACTAAAGTTTTCACGAATATAATAGTGCACATACACTAAATGGCTTCGCGGACGGCGCCGTCTTTGATTTAGCACAACTATTCGCTGTATCGCTGCCATAGTTTGACCAAATTCCCCACCACAGTCATTCTCTTTAAATAGACGAATAAGCCTTTACTTTCGAATGGTTTGCCAGCTGATGTACCTTTGGATAATATAATTAAAAAGCTAACAACAATCAGTGTGATGACAATTTTATTATTTGCATGAAAACACTTGAATTAGCCTAATTGAACACTGGGTGTATTAAATTTTAAATAATATTCGTATAGACTAAGATGTAAAGAAGCTTTTTGCAGTGGTGCCCACTAGCGGAGTGAACTGCCAACAGTGATAAGGTATAGCTAAGAGTGCTCCAGACCAACCTTCCGAACGTATGACTTACAGAAGGTATACTTAACTAAGAACGTTTCGGGAAACACGTATTAACGATACGGTACAGCTTAAGGTGTAACTTAAGAACGACGTAGCGTTAAGAAGGTTTCGGGAAACTCAGCCCTAATCTGCTCCTGGTCAGTGATAAGAAATCATTCTCCTTGCATGCTCCAGAAAAAAAAGCGTATGCTTAAAACACTTCCGTGTTTGCAGGTTTACATTGTGTTTGCTATTGAGTATATTACGTTTTGTGTGTATTCAAACTAACTGAGTGTATTTAACAATTTGTCGAAACAAAGTCTTTTAAAAAAAATGGAAAAGTGTTTTCCACCTTGTGAGTGATCTTCTGTCCAATGTGCACAAGTGCTGTATTTTCTGCTTGGGCCAAGCTCACACTGAAGGCAACTAATTTATTGCTCGATTTTAAGAATATTATAAAAAAATAAAGTATGGTTAAATATACATCTAAAAAACTTTATATATTATCCCCACCACAAACCCAAATTGTTTGGGGGGCCTTAAAATAGTTCTGTGCTGGGGGCCCAAAATTTGGTTCTACATCCCTGATTCCATCCATCTATCAATAATCAGTACAGCTGAAACTAATGACATGTTGCATGAGCATGTTTGACCTATGACTTTGGTGGGATGAGCAATGTAACAAATGTCTCCACCATTTGTTTATATTGGTCTGACAGAGGGAAAAGGTCTCATTTAATTACAGGAAGCGGTCGATATCAAAGTGAGTGGAAATGGGTTTGTCTGGTAGAGACCCAAACCTCGAGTTAATCAAGGAATCTCTGAAGGTCAGTGTTGAGGAATACATTCATGTGGAGTAACTGCAGCAGTAGGCAAAAGAGTGAGCTATTGAGAACTGCAGAGAGCAACAGTCTAGTTCAGGAAATAAAAATCCCATTCATTATACCTTCAAAATGATGACTTTTACAAAAAAAAATTCAAGGTAGACAACAATAAGCTCTGAAATGAAGTTATGGTATGCTTCTGTAGAAGTTAGAGTGATTTAAACTTTTAACATTTTTCATTTGAAAAAAAACAACAAAAAAAAACTTTTTGAAATCTCAGTGAACTACACTACCAAAAATCCTGCAGAGAAAACAGCTCAAAATACTTAAAGGGGTCATGTCATGAGGAATGAAATTTTCCTTGATATTTTGACACTGTATGAGAGGTCATTCCACAAAAAAAAAAAAAGTACTGTAAATTCCAGAACTCATAGCTTAATCCCCAATGCAATAAAAGCAATTATTGAAACCAAGCTGCCAAAACGCCCCATTCTCTACCTCTGCAACAACCCTACATCACTTGAGGTACTCATTAATTCAAGACGGCCTCTACAGCAACAACATCAACGCCTATTTTAAAATCATCTCACCCATGGCTCTGCCCACTGGTGCTCACTTGGCTCATAAACAGAGACAGAGAGGCCTACAGTACTGTCTGTGGCCTAACTTCTCCTGAACAAGAAATGGGACCTATCTGGACTATTTTGAATTATTTATGTATAAAAACATGTACTACACAAATGCCTTTGACTAGTGTCATCTCTCTGGCACGCTTTTAAAAGATTCAACTCTGAAGAGAAGATTTAATTGTTGATGAATGTAAACACGCATTAGATGAACGTCTTCTACCGTTTTGATTCGTTTCCAGCGATGTGCACCTTAGTGCAGGGTGATAAACTGGATATGTGTCTTGTGATTAAGTCAGTCATAAAACATTTCTTTGCCAAGGAATTGTCACGGAAGGATATGGGACAGTTAAAAACACTATTGTACCTGATCAAAACAAGTTAAAATTTCCATTCATTTATATTTTAAATGTCATGATTGTTTATGATGCTGAAATGCTGTCTACATCGGGCACGTCAACACAAACTTTCGGAAACTTTTTTGTGTTGCTAGCAGTAGTAGCGCCAGCGAAAGAACAGGACACTTGTTTGTTTACTGTTGGAGTAACCTGCCGCAACGGACGCTTCCATGGTAGACAGCATAATTGATTACAGCGTCCGGTGTAGACAGGGTGTGTGTTCACAGTTGTGCTCGAGGTGAATAGTGTAATATATTCGGATGCAATGTGTTGGATGTGCATTATGTGTAAAGCGTGAAATGTCATTTCTAATGTTTTAGGTGCTTGTTCTATCTCTTCCGATTGAGTTTAAAACATTGCTGAATTTGAGGGGCTGCACGCTGTTAGCCAATTATAACACCTATATCAAGAATTTCAATAAATATTTCGAATTTATAAAATTATTTCCTCATAAATATATAAATGTATTTATAGATACAAATACATATTTCCCTGTGTGCTAATATAACTTCCAGTAATTCTGCTAAAAAGACAAAACAAAATTTGACCATTCATTACAATGAAATAAAAGTAGTAACAAAAGCAATACTATTAAATAGTTTCAATACTGCAGCAGGGTTAATGTAGAGGTGAACTTGAGCAACTGCTGAATTATATCCAGATTTATAACTATAGATTTTGACTTATATTAAATATATATTAAGAATTTATTTAATATTTAGAATTTATACAAATATTTCCTGTTTAGCTGCACGCTGTTAGCCGATCCTAACAGTAGGTGTATACACTGAAGTTTAAAGCAGGAGCTGAGGCAAAAATCAAGCTTTTAAGAAAGATTGTCCATAGATAGGGTGGAAAATTATCATATATTGTTTTGGTAAAAAAAAACTTTACTTACATTATCAGTGGACCTCAAGGAAGATAATGAAACTATAAAAAAAGAGCATTTCATGACCCCTTTAAATAAAGTATTAATATGTATGTATATATATATATATATACATATTTTATACACGCACATATATAATTAGCAATAAAACTGTAACAAGGGTTAAAATGGGAAAGGAGGAGGTGGGAACCGGCTGAACAGTCAAAATTAGATTTAACCCTCTGGGGTCTGAGGGTGTTTTGCGGCCTGGAGAAGATTTGACATGCCTTGACATTTGTGCTTTTTCAGTTGCTTAAGAACACATTAATGGCTAAAGTCTAATAACACTGTATTCAGCACAAACTGGGCTACAATAATATGTGAGTAACATGTGTGTACATGTACAAAATAACGTTTATGCATGGTTTTTGAAAAAAATTAAATTTTATGTAATTGAAATAAGGCCATATAACACATAATAAACATTTGTCCACAAGCCTTTTGAGAACTCTCTCCAACGACACCTCGTCAATCAAGGCGTGGCAAGCTGATAGAGTGGCCTCGTAAACCATGAGAGTGGCGGGGCATGTGCCTGCTGATAATTTTTCCTGCAGAAAGTCCAGAACTGAAGCAATCTGGCAGTTAACTGGATCTGCATTATGTGCAATGCACCATCTTTCAAAGACACCCCATTTATTGGTGTAACTTCTTCTAGTAGAGGGAGCCCTTGCACTTAGAACTCCTCCACAACTCGGGCCGGGGATTAAATATTGTCCCCTGCACCTGAGACAGAAGGTCCCTCCGGTCCGGAATCGCCCAAGGCGAACCGTCGAGGAGAGACATTATCTCCGAGAAGTCCCGGGAGCAGAGTAACCGGGGGGGGAAAGCATACAGGCACATTCTGGGCCATGTATGTGCCATCACGTCCAGACCCAGGGGGGGCTGGTTGACTCAGAGAGAAGTAGAGGGGACATTGCGCTGTCTTTTGGGAGGCGACGAGGTCCACTTCTGCTCTCGTAAAATCTCAACCAGATTTCTTCCACTACCCCAGGGTGGAGTTTCCACTCCCCCGTCTGTATTTTCTGTCTGGACAGTAAATCTGCTCCCATTCAGGCATCCAGGGATATAAGCTGCTCTGATTAACAGGAGCTTGCTCTGGGCCCAAAGGAGAATCTGCCATGCCAGTCTGTTCAGCTGGCGTAAACGTAGACCTCCTTGATGGTTTTTGTAAGAGACTACCGCTGTGTTGTCCACCCGCACCAAGACATGGCAGCCTCTGGAGGAAGTATTTCAGGGCCAGAAATACAGCCATCAACTCAAGACAGTTGATGTGCCAATCGAGCTGACGACCCTCCTATTCCCCTTGAGCTGGACGGCCACTTAAGATCGCTACCCAGCCCGTCAGGGAGGCGTCTGTGGTTAGCAACCTGCGACGGCAAGATGCACATAGAATGGGACCCAAAGCAAGGAATTGGGGTCTGAACCACATAGAAAGGGTACGTAGCATGTGGTGCATAACCCTTATGCCTAGGGGATTGGCCCTTGAATGAAATCCCCTGGCTTTGAGCCACAACTTAAACGGTCTCATGTGCAAAAAGGCCCAAAGGGATCATCAAGGATGCAGTTGCCATGTGACCTAGTAGTCGTTGATACTGACGAACAGTGCAACCTTGGACTAGCCTGACTTTGCTCAGGGTGTTCTGAATGGACTCTATTCGAGCTGGAGACAATTGTGCCCGCATTGTGATCGAATTCCATACGGTAGTTTTCTGAGTGGGTGAGAGGACACTTTTCTTGGCGTTGAGCCTCAACCCCAGAAAAACCAGATGAGCTAAGACGATATCCCTGTGCTGTAATGCAAGTTCTTGTGACTGTGCTAGTATCATGTTCTAGGCCCCTTTGACCAAGAGATTTTGCAGTTCTCTCCACAGTAACCATGCTTGCTCCGGTTTCAAGTTAGTGGGAACCACGCCGTTGAAACGCGGAGGATGGCGAACAAATAAAATTCTGTAGCCTTTTTCTACTGTTCTTAGGACCCACATAGAATCACCTGGCAGTAGTTTCCATGCTGCCAGGTTCTCTGAGATGGGTATTGATTCTGACACTTCCTGTTGAGGGGATGTTGAGTGTCCCGTGTCCTGGACTACGGCAGGAAGCAACGGAACACCCAAAATTTTGTTGGAAACCGCTAACTCCTGAAACACCAGAGGCGGCAGGAATGTGGGGGTATCGGGAGGGTAAAGGTGGATGTTTCACGTGACCCACCCCAAGGTGGGGGGGGCTACCCCCACAAGGCTGGGCACAAAACCGCCAGGAGAGAGATAACCCGCAAGTGTCTCTTCTACCGGTGGCATCACCGAATACCCCTGTGTCTCAGCACCTACGATAGTCGAATATGTCGACGTCAAGGGCACGAAGACACAGGAAGTATAAAGATTCCTTCATGAATGAGAAAGCTCGTCATGGAGGTCATCAAAAAAGGAAGGGACTGATATAGTGTTCCCCCTTTTTTTTTTTTTTTTTTTTTTTTTTTTTTTTTGGCCACCAGACAGAAATCTTTATTCTAGTTTGGAGCGTTTGGGGCTCTCTTATTCACGTGGCCAGTCTAACTGTAGCCTGTTCACAGCTCGAGTAACCACCTCGAGTAATTCCTCAGCCGCTTTATTATTGTGTGTGGAATGTTTAGAGGTGGGTGCTCAAAGTCCCCAGACTCAAGAGATTCAGCATCCCCCTCATGAACCGAAGAGGCGTCGAAGTGCACTTCAGGCTCACAAGAACGATCAGCTGGATCTGGGGAGAGAGTGAGCGATAGGGACAGACCCGTCTCTCGAGCCTCAGCCAGATCAATGCGAAAGCCCCACGATGAAAGAGTGGATGCTGGCTCTTGGAAGTAAGACGAAGGCGAAGCATTTTGACTGTAAACAGATCCCAATGCTTGCACCCGCCCCAACACAAGAGCAGCATGCTCTTCCCCCAAACACACAAAACAAAACTGGTGCGTGTCCATCTCAGCCATAGAGAGTAAACACGGGAACACACACTGCTTGCTTTGCTTCACAATCATTCTTGGAAAGGAGAAAAGGTTTTCTGCGCACTGCCTAACAAATTCTAACTCCTAACAGAAGAAAGTAAGTTCTGACAGCTTGAGAAGCACAACACACACAGAGTGATCTGGAGACAAAAGATGCGTCTTGACTCGTCTCGGGTTACTTAACTGTAACCCCTGTTCCCTGATAAAAGTGGAACGAGATTCTGCACTTCATTGCCCTGCTATAGGAGCATCCAATTGATGTCACCAGCAGAGGCTGTAAATTCTAGTAAATTAAATTGACGTGTTGCACACATATTCACAGCTGGTCACACCTAAAGCTGTTCCCAAAGCACTAAAATCAGCGCAGAATCAAAGTGTGACAGGGAACCTCTTTTAATCAATAATTCTGCATTATACCAAGTTTTAAAGTATACCATTGCAATTTTGTATTTTTTTTTCTTTTCTGATTCAATTACAAATCAAAATATTGTAATGCTGTGATTCCCCTTTGAGCTGGTTGGTTTTGTTTAAAGAAAATGAAAGGGAAAAATCTTCCCAATCCATATCCATGTCTTTTTTCAAGCAATGGGTGAGTAATTCTCTTGATTATTTCATAAAAGTGTACAGTATATTATGTTGATAATATGCTGACTCAATTGCAGTATACAACTGTATCAGGAGAATTTTTATTGTGTATTTAATTATTTAACATGCTTATATAACCCTTATTCAGATCCAGTTCCATTAACAATTTACAAACATTAACAATTCAAGAAACAACATACAGTATTACATTTCTGTAGCACTATTAAGTTGTGTGCGCCGCTGATGAATTTACTGTACAAAACATCAATGTAGTCGGATTCCCATTTGGACTGTTATGAGCCAGTTTTTTTTCTTGTGAATCAAAATCTTATGTGCTTACTGAATTAATTTAAGGAGTGACTCTGTAATAATTTGCAGTACTTACTGTTTATTTGTGCAGCAGCATGTACTACATGCTTAATGCATGTTTTGCATTTTGTCTAATTGTGCAGCAGCATGTCCACTGCACACATTGTTCAGGAATGGTTTGGGGAACATGATGAATAGTTCAAGGCGATGCCCTGACCACCAAATTCCCCAGATCTCAATCTGATTGAGCATGTCCGATCCACGGTGGCTCCAACTCGCAACTTACAGTACTTGAAGGATCTGCTGCTAATGTCTTGGTGCCAGATACCACAGGACAACTTCAGGGGTTTTATAGAGTCCATGCCTCGGCGGGTCAGTGCTGTTTTGGCGGCATATCAAGCAGGTGGTCATTATGTTTGGTTCATCAGTGTATATAGTTAGGAATAATTGTTCAAATGCATTTATTCCACCTCTGTGCCACATTAAAAGTCCTTTTACTAGCATTGTATTAAGTTTTTCACTGATTTGTCACATCTGCTCTTTTGAAATTTGAACTGCTTTTCCCACATCAAAAAATGTCTTCTCTGAAAAGAAATGTAAATGGAATAATTGTAATTACTGTAGATTTTTGCCCATTATGTTGATTTTGTGTGCATGTAAACACCTTTACCAGTGTTTGTACCGGCGAATTGTTGTAAGCATGCCTGTTTACATTTTTACATCAAAAGCAAAGAATAGCTTAATGATTTCAAATCTTGTGTAGAGGATTCAACAATAAGGAACCAAGTGAAGGATTGACTGGTCTTGATTTATTTGGTGGCAGTCCAGGTAAATCAAGCTTTAATGGGTTTTCCCAGTCTAACATAAAATCTTCGGCTTTTCAGCTTCACAGCAGGGCATTTACTCTTCAGCTTCACAACAAGGTATCTACTTTAGCTTTAGTCATAAGAGACAACATAAACACATAAATAATTACGGTTAACAGCTTTGCTGTGTTTAGCTTCACGATCTGACAGGTCTGTGTGACTGGGACTCTCTCCCTCACTAGCGTTTGGCAGCCTTTTCAAGCCCATCTCCATTGTCACTGTAAGGAGACACAGGTGTTACATATCATTAATCTCCAGGTGATGACCTTTAGTGCTTCCTCTCTCTCCAGTGACAGACACATGACCACGTTCTGCTCCACATCATGTAAATGCAGTTTTCTTGCATTGTCAATTTTTGTTTGAATAAGCAGATTTTTTTGATAGTTATCAGTGTATTGTTGTTCATGTAAACAAACTCCTTGTAAATCGCTATCATTGTGAATGCCTTGTGAACGCAGTTCCATTATGCCACCATACATTTGGCACAGTGTGATAACTATTATTAACGACACTGTGGGCAGAGAGCCTGAGACTGATAGAGTCATTTAGAAACAAGAAAAACAATGTCGCGTAAAGACCTTCTCACCCATGGCTTTTCTTTGGGTGACAGGTTTTTCCTGTGCTGGTAATTAGTCATGTGTGGGTGTGTTTGGTAATCAATATTGACTCGCTAGACTAAAGGTGAAACCTGCTTCATTAACCCACCAACTCTTTAATCTCCTAAACGATAAGACACATACCAGCACTATCACCCACATATGCTGATCCCCAAATCTTATAGTAAGAACTAATTATTATTCTTTAAAAGGATTTTTCTGGGTTAAAAACAACTAAAGCTCTATTGACTGTATATGTGGCATGCTATCAATTACCACAGAAGATAATTTTGACCCATCCCTCAGGCTGAAAACATGGACAGGCACTTTTGCGCTCTATTGCTAAAATAATGATTATTTTTTTTCAAGCAACATACAGCATAAATCTCAACTATTTAATTATAGAGTAGTATTTTTTTACTATCTTTCAGATTTGAGCATCTGTGGGATGTGCTGGACCAACAAGTCAGATCCACGGTGGCTCCACCTCACAACTTACAGGACTTGAAAGATCTGTTGCTAATATTTTGGTGCCAGATACCACAGGACACCTTCAGGGGTCTTGTTGAGTCCACGACTTTGCAGGTCAGCGCTGTTTTTGTGGCACACTGAGGACAAACAGCATATTAGGCAGGTGGTCAAAATATTTTGGCTCATCAGTGTACTTCTAGGCTAATGTTGAAAAAAGTAATTGCATTTAACCAAGAATTTTTCTTTAAAACATGCATAATTCGTATACTTGATCATACCAGCCTTATTGTAGCTTGACTATTATGGAATAGGGGGCACAATTTTGTTGACAGTGGGCTTGCATCTATCTAGAGCCAGACCTGAGGCACTGCCACATTGTTAAAATAGCTGAAAAGTGTCTGACACATAGGCCTCATTATTGTGTTGCTGCAGAGGAAGAATGCATTTACATTGACACACTGTCACATTCTCGATACAGGACCAGGAAGGAACATCACAATGTGCGCTGCAGGGCAACGCTGCATCAACAAGAAGGGTGGTGCTGCTCCTGCTAGAGACAGAACTAATGAGACACACACACACTTACACACCCACACACAACTTCCTTCAAGGCTTCATTCTACTTCCTCTGTGTATCTTTCCAGTCTTCTACTTCCATGGACTCATAGCAGCAGGCTAATGCAAAGTTCATGAGTTATTGGCACTGCTCCTTCTGAATGGAGGCAGGCCATTTTAAGGCTACATTCTGGTTGCAATAAACCAATGCATGTTTTGTAGACACTAGGCTACACTCTGTGAAAGAACATTTTATTTGTAGAGTATTGCATTCTGTTTTAAGCATCATATTAGTGTATAAAACATTGATAGACGCGTCAGGAGCATGCCTAATGTCTTAAAATGTTGCCTACATTGGCAGCTCACTAGGTTTGGGAACAGAACATTCATGTGCACTTATTCATTTATTCAGTATAAGCTATTTGTGTCAGGCCGACTTTATGTTATACCATTCCTAATGCCGCAACTACTGAATGTCACTCTTACACCATCAGGAATTGGATGTTGCACATTAAATAGATGACGGATGGCATCCTTGTGGTCCCCTTTCCTTGATTCAAGCCATTTATTTTCTGATTGTCAGTAGGTGATTAGCGGCAGTGATCCATTAAAGCTCAAACTGACTCGCTGAAAAGACTCTTCAGGAGTCGAGTATGATCATTTAGTGAATCAGGCAGTCCATACTAGGGCTGCAACGAACAGTCATTGACAGGATTGAGACAGTCAATCCACACATCTTATCACTTGACTCGTTGTGCATGACACTGCGTAGACTCACAGGATCTGGAGGCTCATGCTACTCTCTGCAATTTACCACGCGACCCATTGTGAGCGAGAAACACCAAATCGCGACCACAGGGAGGTTACCCCATGGACTCTACCCTCCCTAGCAACCGGGCCAATTTGGTTGCTTAGGAGACCTGGCTGGAGTCACTTAGCACACCCTGGATTCAAATTTGCGAATCCAGGGGTGGTAGTCAGCGTCAATACTCGCAATTTTTTCTTCTGCAGTATAGCTGCTGAAGTAAATGTACATTGTTTTAAAGAAGTTTCAGATATTTATATTGGAAAACAAGCCAAAACAAAAATCAAAAAGGTATTTTGTTGCAGTGTATAATCAGCTTGATCTCACATAAAAATCGGCAAGCGTGTGCTGATTTTTCTTTAAAAGTGTGACATTTATATCCAGAAGTGGTCGCCAAAAGCAAGTTGTAAAAAGAATTGTTTTCAGCTAAACAGGGTGTAAAAGAGTGAAGAGAAATGCTCATTTTATTTAATCTACCCCCCAAACAAAACATGCCAAGACAAAATGCAATGTTAGGGAAAAAAATCGTGATTGTTTACACAAACGTGATTACGTCCTTGAACTGGGGATTGAACTGTGATCTCACATGCAACTGACTCAACGTGCTACCAGTCGTTTCACAAGGGAAAGTAATTATTGTTGAGCCATTCCAGATATGTCCGATGGGAGCATGTCAGTGAGTCGGTATACTGTTGCCGATCCTAGGGTACTGGAACCTTCGGAAACAGCATGCCGACTTCCCACGTGATCATGTTGGTATAATGAGATGAAGACTACCCTCTATCACCTTTTTGTTCACTTCAATCCATCTTTAACACACAAAAAACAAACCTGCTGCCTTATTATTTAAATTTTAATAAAGCTATAACACATTAAACATAACTGCATTAAAAATGTAATGCTGGCAATTTTCCTTTAAAGACGCTCGACATGCAAATTTTGCTTAAGCGTAGCAGCAGCTCCGGCTTGTGGTTTTTATTTATTTTGTATTTTTGTATAATTTCCTCATATTTTGTGATCTACATAACCTGATGCTGTTTGGAAAGTTTGGGGTGCATCTGGACCGTGAGCTGTGTTTTCTTCCTCTCCTCAGTCACGTGGGAGCTGCTCCATCATTTGAGTTTCATATGATGTCATGTTATGTTAAATGAGACCAAACGACTATTTGACAACATAAACAACATCATTTTTTTATTGTCGATAACGTAGACTAATTGTTTCAGCCCTATTCTATACGTGTGTCACTGAAATTAACTGCCTTAATGAAGTATGAACGACATGGCTCTGGATGACACGTGGTCAACTAACAGGGAAAAATGGCATTAAATACCAGTAAATTTAGAGTTTGAATGTCAGAAAGGTGCTTCAGATCAGCGGTTCCCAAACTTTTTTGTAAGCTTGAACCCCTTTGACCTAAAATGTTCACTTCATGAACATTTCTTTATAGTTATAACAGTTTACATATAGTTATAATTATCTTTCAGTATATTTTGAAATTCTTATTATAAGTAATTGCATTCAATTATAAAATTTGACTTTAGGCTACACTTTTTACATCTTTCAAAATATAATTTAATCTGTATTATAATGTAAGCTTTATTATATTTGAATAAACTTGTAACATTTCTTTGCAACTTAACAGAAACAACTGTTTGTTTGTTTTTTCAACTTAACTGAAAAAACTTTTATATAAACTGGTTGACAGAATGTGCCGCATACTTTTTAACATGACAGGTGGGCCTGGTGACCCTTGCATAAGTCATCAATTCTGGGGACAATTTTTGACAGGCATACCTCATCTCATCTTTTACATCAAGCCTTGCTCTTCGCTTTGTTTTTATGGATCCCAGGGCTGAAAAAAACTCACACAAATATGTAGTTGTGAAAGGCCTTTTTAGGGCCTTTTCTGTAAGCTCAGGATAAGAGTATGTAACAGAAGGGCTCAACCAAAAAATATTTTTTTCCACATTCACCATTCATATATATCTGATGCAGAAAACTGTCCTTGCTGAGATCAATCCATTTAGCTGTGTCCCAAATGACACCCTATACACTTACAATTTACACTTTCACTCAGTCATGTAGTGTATGGATGTTTAAAGTGTAGTATCCTCCCAAATGGAACACTTACTGTTTTTTTCCTACATGGAAGCATTCGCCATTTAACAACTGACAGAAGTGACGTCTCAAATGCATGCAATGTGTTGCTGCTAGCTTTAGCATGTTAGCCAACCTTAGTTCAACACTGAATCTCAAACAACGTACATATTCACACAGCGTGGGGTGATGTAAAGCATTCATATCAAATTTGTAAGTTGCCACAGTCCACATCTTTACATCAATATACCACAGTCAATCATCTTTGAATACAGACAAACTTTATACTATTCTAAACATAAATCTAATCTAACACATATATACATGAGACAGGTTGGTGAGTAGTGACAGAATGTGAAATAACTGATCAATACAGTAAAAATGAACTTTATGGAGTCTGTTGACAATACCTTAAGAACCATTTAACCTTATTTGAGTCTACATCAATTTGCTATTGGATTACCCAAAGTATTTAACTAATACACTAGTACTTTGAGTACAATACTGGAGATGTACTTGCATGTCTTTGTGGTGTTTCCTTGCATTCTTTGTGGTGCTTGGTTCTTGGCTCTTGGTCGAAAGTTCGTACTGTCGATGTTTTGGACCTCTGCAAGATAGGAGTTATTGTCTGTATGAATGATGAGGTTGGCTTTGAAGCAAGGCCAACTTATGGGTGTGTGAATCGTAGTGAGTGACGAGCTTTCTCTGGACGTCGAGTCCCGAGCTTCCACATGGCATGGACCTGGCAGACAGAGGAGCGACCAGACGAGCGAAGAGAAGAGAGGAAGAGAGAAGAGTGTTCTTCCTGTTTGGAAATAAACCTGCGCCGATCAGAGGTGACTTTTCAGAGTCACATGGTCAACTGGGCTGTCTTTTCCGACAGTAGATTTATGGTCCTTTGTTTCAGATTCTTACAAATCTCCCAGTCAAAAATAGTTCATATTTAATCATTAACTTTATATCTTGCAAATGGTACAAGAGACATAATACTGTGACTTTGTGTAAAATGTTCCTGGATTAAGATGAAATGTCTTAGTATTTGAGTCGTGCAAATCTAATGGTCTTTTGGAAACCTTTCAAGGAAAAGTCTGCTTTAACTCTGTGTGGAAGATCAGGAGGTCGTGCAGAGGGCCTTTCTGACCCATGATCCATTTTCTTTTACACACTCACACAACTCCACATTCCGAAGTTTCCTTGGGCAAGACACTGAACCCCAAGTTGCTCCCAATGGCAGGCTAGCGCCTTGCATGGCAGCTCTGTCGCCATTGGTGTATGAGTGTGTGTGTGAATGGTTGAATGGGACACAGTGTAAAGCACTTTGTTAACCTCTAAGGTTAATAAAAGGCTCTATATATGTGCAGACCATTTACCAAAAGCAGCACATTTTAAAACCAAAAACCCATGAATATAATAATTGATAAATGCTAATCAAATGAAACTGAGCCTTACTACTGTCACAAATCAGTGATGAAACTATTACTGCTAGTTATTTTAGATGATTATTAGCACTAAGGTGTTGATACCCATTCCTCAGGTGCATCAGTAGCAGGTGTATTAATGACTCTCCTAATAAATACAGTCTCTTTGTGTGTATCAAATACTCAACAATGGCGGCTTTACAAAGAATCCTACAGCTTGAACACAGAAGGCAACGCAGAAGTCAGGCAGTATATATAAATGCCTACATAAGGATACATTTTTCCCCACTTGACTATCTATCTGATGACAACATCAAAAGAAAATTCTGGATTTCAAGGACCAAGATCCTTGAATTGTTGCAGGTTGTGAAACCACCCCTTCAGAGGGCCACAAGAAGAAACTACACCTTAAGTCTAGCAGTGCAGCTCTTAGCTGCTACTAACGTATCAGGAATGATACAACCTGATGGCCTAGGGAACCATACATAAAGCAGCATATCAGTGCTGTAATTTCTGTTGCTTTTGAGGGCCTCCATGCACCCTCGCTTTGGTAGCCTGATAAACTAAGAGGGCCAGTGTCCATTATACACTGCAATTGACTCTTTCAAAATATTTAATCATGACACATGTCCAGAAGATAATGATGAACCGCTGGACTATGGCAGTGAGCAAGTTGATGTTCTTCTACATCATTTTCGAGAAGTAATGCAAAGGCAAGTTTTTATCATTATATTTTAGATATAGTTTTCATTGTATATTTCTGGATGCTATCATTTGTATCTTGCTTTGTAATGTGCTTTGATGGGGTTAGATCCGGATGCCAGAAGGATGAAGTTCAGGAGGATTTGAAAAGTCTGAAGACACATTTAAGACAAATTTAAGAGAACATTATTGTGCTGTGGGAAGTTTTATATTGGTGGTTGGTGATGGCATTGTGGCTCAGCAAGTCATAGTCCAAGTCATTAACGAAAAGATGTACTAATGTTCGTCGACAACCTTTTTTTCCATGACTAACAAAAGACGAGACTACGAGATCTCTCGTTATTTTCGTCTGGAAAAAAAGAGACAAAATATTACAGCATGATTTTTTTCCTTCTAAATTACAATCCAAAGATCCTGTTCATTGAATGGCATGAGCAGCAGTTTTCTTTCCTGTGCTGCGCGCGGCATATCAGGACTAAACAAGTACAGTGAGGAGTCCCTTTCAAGTAGTTTACAAAAAGCTAACGTTCATTAAATAATGACAGCAACAGTTGGACTTGGGAGAAAGAGAAGATGAAGGCTAACCACAAAGAAATTGAGGTAGGTTAACGTCTTGGTGGTAATTTTAGTTTGTATTTTTTTATAGCTATTTAAGACAACTAGTGACAACTATCTTAGACAACTTAATAAACTATATTAAGACAAGGTGGTGGCGTTACATTATGTAGGCTGTGTTTTATAGCTAAACCAAACTCATTAAGCTATTAAGCTTGCAAATTGTTATGAAGGAGCTGAAAATGAGCGGCAAAGGTAACTGTATTTGATGACAATGCTGTGCTTATTTGTCCTTCATATTACCATCAAATTAATTTGAATATATTATAAAAATGAATTGCCTACAAAAATATACCTCAAAATAGGTGCATAACCTGCATAAAGTGCTTACTTTGTGAGTATAATACCACCTAGTTTTGATTGTATAGTTTTCTTTTTCTGGATAAGTTAAAATCATAGCAATGATTTACTTATAGTGCAACACTTGGATTTTTTTATGTTTCATCTGTCTAAATGTGACTAAAATATGACTAAAATGTCAACAGTATTCATTGACTAAAACTAGACTAAAATACTGAGGGTTTTCTTTGACTAAGATAAGGGTGTTTTCACAATTGTAGTTCGGTTCTCTGGGTCCACTTGGTCCGGATCAAAAATGAAAATTATACATTTAGTCCTGGTTTGTTTAGCGTTCACACTGGAATTTTTAACATCAAAACTAACAATACAAAACCAAAGGCATCAGGGAAAAAATTCACAACCTGATTGGACAGCTTTTATGAAGTAGATTTTTTGACGGAACTTACCGAACATCCAAAACAATGCAGGCGAAATGCGCTTGTAGGATGTATATGCGTATATGTATATATGTATATATGGTGGTATTTTTACCAGCTGAGAACAAACAAAGAGTTAATAAAATGTGTAAAGGGGTCAAAACAATGTCAGAAATTCCTCCGTTGTACACACAAACGAAGATATGCTGCAAGGACAGCTGACATGTGGTTCTGACGCCCGTACCAAACTGTAATTGTAAACATTCCTTCAATGATGAGAAGAACCAGGTATGCTTGAGGTCAGTATTAGGCAAATGACTTCCTGTTTTTGGTCTGTTTAGATGTCTTAGTCTATATTGCATTCATGTATCAATCAAACCACACCAGAGTTCGTTTGGAAGCGAACCGAGACCCACTTTTCAGGTGGTCTCGGTTCGCTTGTTTGGTGCGCACCAAGGTTCGGGTGACAGCGTTCACGCTTTTTCAAATGAACTGCACTAACAGTCTAATTAGCACTAATTGAACCAAACCTGCCAAGTGTGAACACACCCTAAGACTAAAATGCCCAGATGTTTAGTCAACAAGGTAGACTAAATGTGATAAAAACTAACAAGTACACTTGACACAGGACTAAGACTAAATTAAAAAATAACTGCCAAAATTAACACGACTGTGAAAGCAGTAACACCTTTGCTGTTACAGCATATGAACACCACACTGACTTTCCCCAAAACACCTAAAAATTCCAGTTACAACATTGCAGTCATGGAAATTTGTTCAACTTCCTGAGGAGGAAGAGGGGGTCATGCTGGTGCTGATGATGAAGAAGATGCTACACTGAACCCACATCACGGCAGAATACATCCTGCAGGAGTAGAAGTCAGAGAACATTTCATTCAGAAAACGTTTGGTTACTTTTTCATTTATAAACACAGTTTGGTTACTCTATTTCCTATTATTTCATCTGACTGACATAACTTTTGTTAATAAACATTTTGTATAATTTCTTACCTTTGTCTATGTTTTTTTCTCCTGCAAACATTAATTGAAAGACTATTGAAAACAAAAAGTATCCATTTGTTTTCTATAATAAAGTCTATTGAGAATATTCCATATTCTATTATATTCTACTTCTGTGTACACGACACAATAAACACAAAACCACATACACAGACATGTTATCCTATACAGAAATCAGACATACTGTAGGTCCATACATGTGTATTTCTACAATTATTGTTCATTTATTTGGGTATATTGGCTATATAAAATTACTCTGTGATTTGGGAAATTATGATTTACATATATACAAGCATAATATTTTGAGATATGTAAATGAATTAATTTTACACTTAGTGCTTTTCTTACACTTTACTCAAAGTATTGCAGATATGTTGCATATACTGTATGTACATTACATAACTTTTTATATCATTGAAAACCATTAACATGCATATTGTGTTTTTTACATATATAGTCATATGTGAAATTTCTTTTTGGAAAATATTGTAACAAAGTTATTTGCTTGTAAATAATAAAATAACTAACATTTTCGATGTGGAAACAATGCCAATCATGTGTTCCAAACGTCATAAATAATGCCTTCGGAGGGCCCTTTGAGGCACTTTTGTGGAAATGATGCCTTCGGAGGCACTAAATCATGCCTAATAATGCTGAAATACATTATTGCAATGTAATAGAGTTAAACAGTAATATTGTGTTATGATGTCATTGGGTGGTCTTGACCAGTCTTCTCTGGACTAACTCTTCCGTGTCATTAGCTGTAAAAAAAAAAAAAAAAAAAAAAAAAAATGTGTTCTGGATGTAACTATATAAACTATTGGAATGATTCAAACTAAGCTGAAGTAGAGTGAAGCCAAATTGGTTCAGAGATGAGCAAGTCAGTAACCATACATTTTAAAGTACCGGTTTCTTATTTCATACGGTTCAATCCAAACACATCTTGCCACCCAGCACCGTCAAGATACCACTGTTGGGCCCTTGACCCTATCTGCTACATGGGTGCTGTTTCATGGTTGATCCTGCCCTCTGACCCCAGCTTAGTTTTGATATATGAAAACAACAGAATTTCATTGGCTCTGTACCTGTACTCTGCACAATGACAATAAAGTTGAATCTTAATTTTAATCTTAGATGTTTCTTGATTGTGCAGCTGTTGTCTAAGTATTGATTTGGTTACAAGCATTAAAGCAATTACTGTTTGTCTTTTTTATTATTTATTTATGATTAATTGTATGCCCAGTTAACTTAAAGGTTACTTTTTTACTCCCATGTTGTGTACTTTAAGTAAAATTAGGAAATTACTTTACTTACTTAAGTATACATGCATTATATCAAAGTGAAAATAAAATACTTTTAAAACTTCTACCTTATTAAACCCATCAGTTAGATTTATGGATAACTTTAATTTTACAAAATATTAGACTAAATATACTCATAACTTTTTAAATTTTACATAAAATTAGCAAATTATATTTACTCATATACATTTTAATAAATGTAACAAAATGTTCTGATTAGATTTTCTCATAACTTCTAATAAATTTGATGTAGAATAATCAAGTTAGATTTACTCACAACCTTTGATTAATTTAATGAAATAAACTGAGCAAATTTTTACTTAAAAATATGTGTGCAAAACCTTTTTGAAAATTAAGTAAATCTTACTAGGAAAACTTTTGTTGGCTAGGTTAGAACTGGCACTTCTTAATTTACAGTGCAAAAATCCAATAGTAGCTATGATTTCCATCTAGTTTGGAAAACAGAAAAGCTTGGTGTGAAGGTTTGCACTCCTAATGTGAAATGCACAAGATAGATTCCTCACATCAACAGAGCACTCAGTGCATTTATTAAATCTGCAATTTCTTAAACTGAAATATTGTTCCACATTAGATAAGGAAGCATATGCAGGAAGTGAATTTTTGCACATTCATTCATTTCTTGGCAGATGTTCAAGAACTGGCTACACTCAGATGCATCCTTCAGAAGTATAACCTCTTTCTTCACCATGCTGTTTCTGAATTTCGGAAGACAGTTACAGCATTAGAAGCCATGCAGGGAAAACATAAGCGGGGTGGAATGCTATTCCAGTTTTTAGCTTTTCTTCAAGGGCAAGAAATGGAAGATGTCACATTTCAGGTTAGGATTACAGTAATGAGATAATGAGCATACTACACATATACAATTTAAGATGAGTAGGAACAAGATTAGGTTTCAGAATGTGTTGTGTTTTTTTATGAACGGGGTGATATTCTCAGACAAATGTGCTGCAGTGCACAGTTATCTCTTACAGTCTTTCTTTCTTCCATACTTTTTTCTCTTACAGGGTGTGCCACTGGTTGGTGACGTATCAGGAATGATCCAACCTGATGGCCTAGGGAACCATACATAAAGCAGCATATCAGTGCTGTAATTTCTGTTGCTTTTGAGGGCCTCCATGCACGCTCGCTTTGGTAGCCTGATAAACTAAGAGGGCCAGTGTCCATTATACACTGCAATTGACTCTTTCAAAATATTTAATCATGACACATGTCCAGAAGATAATGATGAACTGCTGGACTATGGCAGTGAGCAAGTTGATGTTCTTCTACATCATTTTCGAGAAGTAATGCAAAGGCAAGTTTGTATCATTATATTTTAGATATATTTTTCATTGTATATTTCTGGATGCTATCATTTGTGTCTTGCTTTGTAATGTGCTTTGATGGGGTTAGATCCGGATGCCAGAAGGATGAATTTCAGGAGGATTTGAAAAGTCTGAAGACACTTTTAAGACAATTTTAAGAGTAAGTCTTACAGCAGATTGTAGCAAACACTGTCCTCCAAAGAGCACTACATGTAGTCTTGTCCACTTCAACTTCACTTCACTTTTTTTAACTTAAGATACAATTATTTTAATCGGTTCAGTTGTTGCTGTTTTTCAGATCATACTGTACTGCACCTTGTTGAGATGATGCTGATTCTTCCCATATTAGCTGCACAGTGCGAGAGAGGATTCTCAGCACAAAACCGCATTAAAAACTCCATTAGAAGCAGTCTGCCTGTATCCACCACAGAAGATCTAATTAGAATCAGCACAGAAGAGCCCTCTCTGGAAAGTTTTGATTCCAGCAAATGTGCAAAGAACTGGCTGTCTTCAAGCAAACATTCTAGAAGACCATGCTACAAAGCCTGGCCAACTGAAATATGTAACATCTGATTGTTGTCTATTGTGGGACAGTGACACTAGGATAATTGTGTTTAGCAGTGCAGATGCCAGTTAAGAATTCTTAATTATTGAAGAGGACCACAATTAAATAACTGATTATTGTGTTTTTGTCTGTTTGACATCTGTTGTTTTTTGCAGACACACTTAAATTAACTGAACATATTTAACTTGGCTTGTGAAAGATGGTGTTTAAAGTTCCCTATCTGTCACTCACTCATCGTTGTGCCGATGTAGTGACACTAGGGGTTTCTCTTGGGAGCCCCAAACACCCCTGATCTTTGAGACAAGGCCAATGGGAATTGACGAGTGGAAATTGCATGCCACTCCCCTGGACATATGGGTATAAAAGGAGCTGGCTTGCAACCACTCACTTCTGAGCCGAGCGGTTTTCATTCATTGAATTTCACTGCCGTTCCATTCCCCTCTGCATATGCTGTTGGATATATGGTGGATTTCAACGGTTTCTCCCCCTCGTGCATGGATAAGTGCAGAGAACGGCCCTGGGTGCTTTGATAGATAAAAAGAGAGAGTATATTCTAAAAGAGTATTTTCCTCTAAAAGAGTGGCACTGACAGAGAGCGTCTTTTTAAAGATGCCTTTCCGTCTGTATATAGTTCCTGGTTGTGGTCATTACCTCTCCACTTCTGACTGCCACGATCGCTGCCTCACATGTCTGGGTTACAGCCATGCTGAGACAGCTTTCATGGATGGCTCATGCCTGCCCCGCTCGGACAATCTTGGATCTGCAATTGCTGAACCGGGCCTTGTACAGACTCCCATTCAAGATGCTGATGCAGAAGCGCATTCTGTCACACGTCCAGCATCAATATTGGCTTGTGGCAGTAGACCTGAAGGATGCGTACTTCCACATCTCAGTTTTACCTCGGCACAGACCCTTTCTTCAGTTTGCCTTCAAGGGCTAGGTGTATCAGTAACAGGTCCACCCCTTCGGTCTGTCTCTGTCACCTCGTGCACATTGCATCCTCGGCTGCGGACACACCGCTCGGGTTTATGCACATGAGACCACTCAAGACTCGAGTCCCGAAATGGGCATGGTGCCAAGGCATGCATCACGTGGACATCATGCTGATCTGCCACTGCATGTTCAGCCCTTGGGTGGACCTTGCCTTTCTATGGGCAGGGGTCCCCTTAGAGCAAGTGTCCAGACATGTTGTTGTTATGACAGAAGCCTCCAAGTTAGGCTGGGCTGCCGTGTGCAATGGGCACACAGCCGGGGGCTCCTGGAAAGGGCCACAAACTTCGTTGGCATATCAACTGCCTTGAGTTGCTGGCAGTATTGCTGGCCCTGTGGAAGCTTTGGCTGTTGATCCAGGGCAAGCACGTGTTGGTCTGGATGGACAACATGGTGACGGTAGCGTATATAAACCACACAGGCATCTTACGCTCGTGTCATATGCCTGCTTGCACAGAGGTTGTGCAAGGTCAAGGAGGATGAGGAACAAGTGCCCTACTCGCCCACCCAGACTTGGTTCTCGGAGCTCAGGCTCCTCATGATAGCCTGACATGACACATGCAGCCATGATCAGACCTCTGGAATCTCCATGTTTGGACCCATGTAGTGGATGGGACATGGAAGACCTAAGTGGCCTACCACCGGCGGTGGTAAACACGATCACTCAGGCCAGGGCTCCCTCTACGAGGCGCCTGTAAATTGGTGTTCTTTCCGAGGTGAATACTCCAAGAGATGCATAATCAGATCACCCTGTACTGGGGTAGGTGCTCCACATGTGCTGGGTAACCCTGTGTGATGTATTTTCCGTGGTATGGTTTCCCTTTTGGTAAATCCACATCTTCCTTGGGCAGAGCTTCCTCTGTGTTTGTCACTGTGTTTGTAGAGCTCCTCCCCCTCCATGTAGGACTTCTTCAATGAGACGTATTCACCACGCAGGGTGTGGTCTCCGCAGTGTCTTTACCCTTGGGAAAGGATATGCCCTCTGATGTGGACACAAATGGCTCCAGCTGAATGATTTTCCATTTTTGTGGGAGAAAAAAGAAGAGAAGAGGCCATGGCTGGTGCAGCCTATCCCCACTATTATTTTGTCTTGTCCCCGGGGTGCGAGGGGCCATATGACACTCGTGGGGCATTGGGGTAGGTTATGTGGGGGACGGATGCAATTGCTATGAGGCACGCAGTGGTCTGCCTGCACCTTCACTGCCAGTCCGTGTAACACAGTTCAGTTGGTTGTGGCATTTCATATAGGGACCCCTAGTGTCACTACCTCGGCACATCGTCGAGTGAGTGTCAGACAGGGAACGTCTTGGTTACTGTTGTAACCTCCGTTCCCTGATGGTGTCCCTTTTGCCACAACACTGAGCTACTCCCTTAAATGTCTGGAACCCTGTCTCGTCTCCTCAGCACAAAACCTGAATGAGTGGTTGTGAGCCAGCTCCTTTTATTCCCGTATGTCCAGGTGTGTGTCATGCAAATTCCACTAGTCAATTCCAAGAGGCTCCCAAGAGTGACCCCTAGTGCCACTACATCATCACAACATCTCGTTCCCTCCATCAGGGAACGGAGATTACGACAGTAACCCATACATTTTTTGTCATGACTCAAAAACACTAACTGAGCACTTAATTAGAAACACCATGGTCATACTAAAGTACCTGATGTCGTCTTCTGCTTTTGTAACCCATCTACCTCAAGGTTCGACGTGTTGGGAATTCTGAGATGCTATTCTGCTCACTACAATTTTACAGAGGTGTTATCTGAGTTACCATAGCCTTTTCTTAAGGTGTTTCTGTTCTCAGAACTGCCACTCACTGGCAGTTGAGTTTGATCTAAATTGAGATTCCAATAATTATTGATCATTAATTGAGATCTTACCTACGTTTTGATACTTGATTATTGTAGTTAATTATTACTTTTAAATTGAATTCGTTCATTCTGAATCCTGTCGCTTAGGGTCTCTTGCCAGCTGTGTAAATGGATCCCACGATCACAAACTTGTCAGTTTTTATCCAGACGTAAATGACTAATACAATACAGAATGATTACTACCACAGCTTATCAATTTCTAAATATTAGGGTTGCTTAGTTCTATAGATCTGTGTACACTGAGCTAATGTAATATTATCTCTATTATCTCGCTACACTTTGATGCTGCGCTGATTTAGCACTTTGGGAACAACTTTAGGTGTGACCAGCTGTGAATATGTGTGCAACACGTCAATGAAATTGACTAGAATTTATAGCCTCTGCTGATGGCATCATTGGATGCACCTGTAGCAGGGCTGTAAATAGATGAGTCACAGGTGCATCGTCAGATATTTTGTCTTCAGATCATTCTGTGTGTGTTGTGCTTCTTGACTGTCAGAACTTTCTACTTTTCTCTGTTAGGAATTAGAATTGTTAGGCAGTGTGCAGAAACCTTTCTCTTTCTCTTTCTCTTTTCTTTAAAAAAAGAAGAAAAAGAATGACTGATAAAAAAAGCAAGCAGTGTGTGTTCCCATGTTTAATCTCTATGGCTGAAATGGACACACACCATTTTTGTTTTGTGTGTTTGGGGGAAGAGCATGATACTCTTGCGTTGGGGCAGGGCGGGTGCGAGCATTGCGATCGTAACCCTGAATCGTGCTTCGGCGCCTCTTCAGTTCATGAGGGGGACGCTGAACCTCTGAACATCAGGAAGTTCCTGATGTTCACATTCGGGGGCAAAGCCTTCCAATATCGGGTTCTTCCATTTGGCCTAGCACTATCACCCTGCACATTCACGAAATGCATGAATGCAGCACTGGCTCCTTTGTGACTCCGGGGCATCCACATTCTGAATTACATAGATGACTGGCTGATACTAGCACAGTCTCAAGAACTGGCAGTTCAGCACAGGCATATCATCTTAGCTCATCTGGTTTATCTGGGTCTGAGACTCAACGTCAAAAAGAGCATGTATGGAATTTGGTCACGATGTGGGCACAATTGTCTCCCACTTGAATCGTGTCCATTCAGAATACTCTGAGCAAAGTCAGGCTAGGTCAAGGTTGTACTGTTCGTCAGTATCATCGAATACTTGGTCTTGTGGCATCTGCGTCCTCGGTGATCCCTTTGGGTCTTCTGCACATGAGACCTTTCAATTGTGGCTCAAAGCCAGGGGATTTCTTCCAAGGGCCTATCCCCTAAGGCTAATAAGGTTTACGTGCTGCACGCTTCGTACCCTTTCTATGTGGTTCAGACCCCGGTTCCTTTCTTTGGGTCCCACTCTAGGTGCGTCTTGCTGACGCAAGTTGCTAACGACAGACGCCTCCCTGACGGTCTGGGGAGCGGTCATTAATGGTCATCCAGTGGTCGTCCAAGGGGAATGGGAGGGTCATCAGCTTGATTGGCACATCAACTGCCTTGAGTTGATGGCTGTATTTCTGGCCCTGAAATACTTCCTCCAGCATTTGAGAGGCTGCCATGTCCTGGTGCAGGTGGACAACACAGCAGAAGCAGTCTCTTACATAAATCATCAAGGGGGTCTACGTTCACGCCAGCTGAACACTCTGGCACATCAGTCTGGCAAGCTCCTGTCAGTCAGGGCAGTTTATATCCCTGGATTCCTGAATGTGGGAGCAGATTTACTGTCCAGACAGAAAATACTGACGGGGGAGTGGAAACTCCACCCCGAGATTGCGGAACAAATTTGGGTGAGATTTTACAGGGCAGAAGTGGACCTCTTCACCTCTCAACAGACAGTGCAATGTCCCCTCTACTTCTCTCTGTCACCCATCGGGTCTGGACACGATGGCACATACATGGCCCAGAATGTGCCTGTATGTGTTACCTCCGGTTTCTCTGCTCCCGGGGGTCCTGCCTCTTACTGATAGCGCTGCGCTGGCCGAACAGGGTATGGTTCTCGGAGATAATGTCTTTCCTTGATGCCTTGCTTTGGGGCGATTCCGGACAGGAGGGACCTTCTGTCTCAGAAGTAGGGGACAATATTTCATCCCCGGTCTGAGCTGTGGAATCTTCATGTTTGACCCCTGAAGGGTACCAACTGAGGGACACTGGGCTTTTACCTGAAGTTATCGAGACCATTCTAAGTGCTAGGGCTCCCTCTACTAGAAGTTATGTCAATAAATGGGGTGTCTTTGAAAGATGGTGCAATGCACATAATGCAGATGCCAGATTGCTTCAGTTCTGGACTTTCTGCAGGAAAAATGATCAGCAGGCATGCCTTGATTGACGGGGGGCCATTGGCAAGACATCCTCTGCTCGCTCACATCGTTTGTGGAGCCATGCGACTGAGACCTCCTGCTAGGAACAGGATCCCTTCATGGGGGTCAGGTTGAGACATCTGTCTCTCAAGATGGTTTTATTATGGCAATTACTTCTATAAAAAAATTGAGTATCTACAGGCTCTGTCTGTCTTGCCAGCCTGCTTAGAGTTTGCCCCAGGAACGGTTAAAGCAATTTTGCTCCCTCATCCTTACTACCTGCCTAAGGTTCCTTTCTCGACTGTACATCTGGTCACTCTCGAAGCCTTCTGCTCCCTGCCGTTTACAACGCCGGAGCAGGAAAGACTTTACGGACTTTGTCCAGTCTGTGCCCTTCAGACTTATGTCCACCGCACTAGCCAGTGGCGTAAGTGATAGCAACTATTAGTTTACCATGGGGGCCGCAACAGGGGGGTGGCCGCCATCAAGCAGACAATGTTGCATTGGTGAGGGACACTATTGCCCTGGCCTATGAGGTGCACAGTCAAGCTTCGCCAGTAGGTATCAGGGCTCACTCTACCAGAGGATCACCTCCTCTAAAGCCTTGGCTAGAGGTGTGCCTCTGCAGCATGTTTGTGATGTGGCAGGCTGGTCCTTTCCGCACACATTAATACGATTTTTTAGTTTTGATGTTCATGTCATTCCTTGAGTCAACATCACAAGCTCAAGTCTGAGACCTCTCGTGATCTTGTGAGCACAACCACACTAAATCAGCGCAGCATCTCGTTCCGCTTTTATCAGGGAACAGGGGTAACAGTTAAGTAACCCGAGACGTTCTATAGTTTCCTATTACCCTTGACTAGAAAAATATTAGCATTTAACAGGGGTCATGACTAATACTAATTGGTCAGGTCGATCAACATTAAATTGTCCCATATAGTATTTTCTTTTAGTTTTTACAGTCTATTGCTCTTAACTAAATCCAAGTGGTTATTCGGAAAGCTAAGATCCCAGTTTATATGCTTCATGCTCCATCAAATACTGGTTCTTAATATATACTAATCCTGATTGCAGATTTGCAGTAAAATTAATTTAATGTAATCTACCAGAGACAATAATTTCAGAATAAATATGAATAGAATCATGTTCATGTTCAGTTAAATATGCATTATGCCAATTATATAATTAATACATTCAGAAATAATAAAAAAAAAAATGCTCAAAGATGCAATCCATTACGGGGATTTCTGGCTACAGAAAATTCCACTGATCAATGTGTTAAGATATTCGACTGCTCTGGATATCAGACCAAAGTAGCAGTCACACTGATACATTTTGAATGATATTAAACATGACTATTTAGATAAATACAATAAAGTAAAATCAAATCAAATCAAATCACTTTATTGTCACACTACAATGTACACAAGTGCAACAGTAGGTGAAAGTCTTGTGTGCAGTTCCGAGCAACACTGCAGTAATGACAGTGACGGGACATTTACCAATTACAATAAACAACATATTTACACAACACAATTTACATATCAAATGTACACATACTTACAGAACACAATAATAATATACAATGTACAGTAAACAATACACACAATATAGAATGCAGCCAGTGAGGATGCTCTCTACAGTGCTGGTGTAGAACCGTGTGAGGATGTGGTGGTTCATTCCAAACTTGCATGTCATTCCTTGTATGAATAAGTATTTTTTTCATACAAGCATTAGATGAGCTTGAGGTGATTTTTAGCAGAATGGAATTTTAGGGACAGAATGGAAAAACTGATCCAAACCTGGCCCAAAACCGGTTGGGTTCTTGGGTATCAATGTGTTCGGGTCAGGTTGCCAACCTCTAATCTATAGACACAACCCTCTTTAATTTTAGGACAAACAGTTCAAAAGTTATGCATAATCATAGCCACTTTTAACCTTTCTTTAACCATAGGTGGCGCTGTCACCATACTTTGTACCCTCAGATCAAAGTCCTTATGAAGCATACCAAGTTTTGTTTTGATGGGAAAAAGCATTGCCAAGACATAGCCTCACATCCACATTTTACGTCAACATCTTTAATTTTGAGTTAGTGTAACTTGAATAATAAAATGCAGTTTTGTCAGTTCCCCGTCTGTCGCTCACTTCGACGTCGTGTCGAAGAAGCGACACTAGGGGTCTCTCTTGAGCGCCGAAAGATACCTCTGATCTATGAAAAAAGGCCAATGAGAGTTGGCGAACAGTATTTGCATACTCCGCCTCCGGATACGGATATAAAGGCGAGAGAAATACGCTCGTTCATTCAGTAATTTTCTTCGGAGCCGATGGTCGTGTGTATGCAGTCAGCTGCGAGTAACACAACTGATCCTGCTTCTGATCCTCTGACGCTCTGCTTTGCTGTTGGATTTACGGCGCACTACAGCGGCTTTTCTCTTCACTGCCGGCGTGCAGTTTGCCCCTGGGCGCTTCGACAGCGCAGAGTTAAAAGAGTTGAAAGAGTGATTCTCTCCATAAAAGAGTTTATTTCTCTGAAAGAGCATTACACAGCGGCGTTGAACGTCCTTTTCAGGACGCGTCTTTATAAAGATGTAATTTCCGCCCCTGTGTAGTTTCTGGATGCGGTGTTTTCTCCCCACCTCTCTCGGTCATAAAACACTATCTTGCATGCCTGGGCTGCGATCACATGCAAGCAGTGTTTTATGAATGGTTTATGTTCTCAGTGCGAGAACATAGCCATGGCAACATTGCGGTCGTGTGGCTTTCTTTTGTAGTGAGAGAAAGCCGTTTCAGCCGCCCCCCGCGCCTCGCCTCCTTCCTACGGGATTGACGCAGGCGCCGCGGGCGATGAACACGATTTGGGGACAATGACGGGCTCTGTTCGCCGGGTAAATCCCCTCGAACTTCCCGCCTCCCCGGCACGCTTGTTTGCTAGCATTGCGGTCGTGTGGCTTTCTTTTGTAATGAGAGAAAGCCGTTTCAGCCGCCCCCCGCGCCTCGCCTCCTTCCTACGGGATTGACGCAGGCGCCGCGGGCGATGAACACGATTTGGGGACAATGACGGGCTCTGTTCGCCGGGTAAATCCCCTCGAACCGCCCGCCTCCCCGGCACGCTTGCTTGCTTGCTTCCGTCTGAGCTCGGGATGAGTATTCTCTCCAATGGTTCATCTTCTCAGTGTGAGAACATGGCCGTTATAGCATTGCGGTCGCACAGCTTTCTTTTGTAATGAGAGAAAGCCACTTCAACCGCCCCCCGCGCTCCGCCTTCTTCCTACGGGATCGGCGCAGGCGCTGCGGGCGATGAAGGCGATTTGGGGAATATGACGGGCTCTGTTCGCCGGGTAAACCCCCTCGAACCGCCCGCCTCCCCGGCACGCTTGCTTGCCTCAGAATTGGATGACATCACCGCTGCATCGGAGAGCGTTACAGCGGCATCGGATGCTGATCGTTCGCCTGGGCCGCCACCTTCGGGTCTGCCGCCCAGCCTGAGCCTGACGCACGGAGATCCGCTATGCTTTCCCGGGCTACTTGATCGGTTCCGCGGGCAGGTGCGCCGCTCACAGCCACGCCCCCCCCCCGTTCCCTTCTTCCCGGACGTGCACGACGAGTTGAGCTAAGCCAAGGCTTTTTCGCTCCTCCGCTCTCACTACCCTCGTGGTGGAACGGTCCCAGACCGCTTCCACTCTGCACGCCACGGCCCTTCCTGCAACCAATGCCAGGCCAAGGCACTTCAAAACCTGCACCTTGGGTAGTCCTGTTCTTGATGTGCTGCAGGAACTGCGCTGGATGACCAACCGCGCCCCCGGGCCACGGAGGTCAGAAGCGCTGGCACTCGAACAGGCGATGGCCACCCCTTGTGGTCCAGAAACACACCTGTGGACTGGACCTGGTCGAAATGCGGGAGGCAGACAAGGCACACCTTCTCTCACACCCCCGTCTCCCAGCTCCGTCCATTCGGCGCCACCGTTGACGACTCTGCCCAGCAGTCCTCAGCGGTGAGGCAGACGGAGGCCACTGCACATCCTGCCCCGCCGCAAGCTTGCCGCCATGGGCCATGCCCCGTCTGCTCGCCGAGGGCGTCCTCCTGCGGCTATGAAACACCCTGCTCCGCCTCAACCCGGGCCCAGCTCTCAGCCCCAGCGTCGAGCACGCTGCAGGGAACGGACGCCCCCGTCTCACGGACCCCCTCGAGGACCCGGAAGGCTCCCAGGCTGTCCGTAGACGTTCAACCCAGGGACCAAGATGTTAGCTCCGGAGGCTGGTAAGACCGCTCCGTCCCCGGTGGAGGGCCGGGAGGAGAATCTTTTCTTGTTGAATTAATTTTCACATTCTCATATTCTCTGTAATGAGCTATTTCCTTTTGTCTCTGGGTCACCTGGCCCGCAAATACCGTTCTCACGGCACTTTGCCCCCAGATATCAACAGTCCTGGCTTCCTGGACACGGACCACCCGTCTTCAGCCCCACGACTGTCCCCCGGCCGGCCGGTTCCGACGAGTCTAGAGGACGCCTACCCAGGACCTCCTCCTCAGTCGCTGACCCGCCCCCTGCCGGGTGTGCGGAGCAAGGTAAGTGCTTGAGTCTTTTCTCAGCACCTCAGCTGCGGGTCGCCCCGTCGCCGCCCAACGCTGCCCTACCTGCTCCGCCCCGCTGCGAAGCCCCGCCGGGTACGTCAAATTAATCGTCCCTTTGGTGCCCCTAGCGCAGAGGTTGGACGCGTGGCTTTCACTTCCCAACCCGTCTCGCTGGCTGGCCCGGACCATCCGACTCGGTTACGCAATTCAGTTTGCCAGGCCCCCGTCCCCCTTCATGGGCGTCCGCTTTTCCGCAGTACACGGCGAACACGCCCACTCCCTGCGCGCGGAAATCGCGACTCTTCTGGCCAAAGACGCGATAGAGCCTGTCCCTCCAACCGAGATGAAGATGGGTTTCTACAGCCCTTACTTCATCGTACCCAAGAAAAGCGGCGGCTTATGACCAATCTTGGACCTGCGAGTTCTCAACCGAGCGTTGCACAAACTCCCGTTCAAAATGCTCACGCTTAACCTGCGTCCGGCATCTAGATTGGTTCGCAGCGGTAGACCTGAAGGACACGTACTTCATGTCTCCACCCTGCCCCGACACCGCCCCTACCTGCGGTTTGCGTTCGGGGGCCAGGTGTATCAGTACAAGTCCTCCCCTTTGGCCTGTCTCTGTCCTCTCACGAGAGTTACTATGCAAAATCCACAGAGATCAGGTGCTCAGGCACCTCAGCCGTCTGGGGCTTCAGGTCAACTGGGAAAAGAGCCAGCTCACTCCAGTTCAGAGCATCTCTTTTCTCAGGATGGAGTTAGACTCGGTCTCAATGTCGGCATGTCTCACCAACGAGCGTGCCCAGTCAGTGTTGAACTGCCTCGCCGCCTTCAGGCCAGGCACAGCGGTCCCCTTAAAACTTTTCCAGATGCTCCTGGGGCATATGGCGTCCTCCGCGGCGGTCGCGCCGCTGGGGTTGATGCATATGAGACCGCTCCAACACTGGCTCCAGACCCGAGTCCCGAGACGAGCATGGCGCCACGGCGCCGTATGCAACGGGCACGCAGCCTCAGGCCGTTGGAAAGGGGCCCAGCTGCGTTGGCACATCAACTGCCTCGAGTTGTTGACCGTCCTTTTTGCCCTGCGGAAGTTTCTCCCGTTAATTCGGGATGAACATATCCTAGTCAGGTCGGACAGCACCACTGCGGTCGCGTACATAAATCGCCAAGGCGGCGTATGCTCCCGTCACATGTCACAACTCGCCCGTCGTCTCCTCCTTTGGAGCCAGCACCGACTCAAGTCGCTGCGTGCCACTCACATCCCCGGCAACCCCAATGTGATAGCGGACGCGCTGTCATGACAATGCTTGTCTGGCGGAGAGTGGAGGCTTCACCCCCACTCGGTGCAGCTGATTTGGGAACGGTTCGGCAAGGCCCAGGTAGACCCCTCTGCCTCCCGAGAGACCTCCCACTGCCCGCTCTGGTACGCCCGTTAAGAGGCTCCCCTCGGGGCAGATGCACTGGCACACAGCTGGCCGGTGGGGCTGCGCATTCCCCCCAGTGAGCCTTCTTGCACAGGTGCTGTGCAAGGTCAGGGAGGACGAGGAGCAAGTCACTCTCGTGGCTCCTTACTGGCCCACCCGGGCCTGGTTCTCGGACCTCATACTCCTTGCGACAGCCCCTCCCTGGCGAATTCCCCTGAGGAAGGACCTTCTTTCTCAGGGACGGGGCACGCTCTGGCATCCGCACCCAGACCTCTGGAACCTCCACATCTGGTCCCTGATGCGGAAGATCTAGCTGGTCTACCACCCACGGTCGTAGCCACGTTCAACCAAGCCAGAGCCCCTTCTACCAGGCAACTCTACGCCCTGAAATGGCGTCTGTTCGTGAATTGGTGTTCTTCCCGGGCAGAAGACCCACAGAGGTGCGCAGTTAGGTCTGTGCTCCTGTCCCTACAGGAGAGGTTGGGGGGGAGGCTGTCCCCATCCACCTCGTAGGTGTATGTTGCCACTATTGCAGCTTACCACAACCCAGTAGACAGCAACTCTCTGGGTAAGCACGACTTAATCGTCAGGTTCCCAAGAAGTGCCCGGAGGTTAAAAACCCCTCCTGGCCAAACCTGTTCCCCTCCTGGGGATCTCTCGGTGGTCCTTGCCGGTCTTCAGAGATCCCCCCCGAGTCGCTAGAATCAGTTGGCTCAGGGCCCTCTCCTGAAAAGACGGCCCTGCTGATTGCGCTCACTTCCATCAAGAGGGTCGGGGACCTGCAAGCGTCCCCTACTAACGACACTTGCCTGGAGCTCGGTCCGGCAGATACTCATGTGATCCTAAGACCTCGACTGGGCTATGTGCCCATGGTTCCTACCATGCCCTCTGGAGATCAGGTAGTGAACCTACAAGCGCTGCCCCGGGAGGAGGCAGACCCAGCCCCTCTCACTGTCGTGTCCGGTACGTGCCTTGTGTGCCTACCTGGACCGCCCCCAGAGCTTCAGGCGCTCTCAGCAGCTCTTTGTCTGCTTTGGAGGACCAGCAGAAAGGGAACGCTGTCTCCAAACAGAGGTGTCTCACTGGGTGATGGATACCATTCAGTTGGCCTATCACACCCAGGCCATGCCCCCCACTTACGGGTTCGAACCCACTCCACTAGGAGCGTGACATCCTCATGGGCACTGGCGAGGGGCACCTCCCTAGCAGACATTCGCAGAGCTGCGGGCTGGGCAGCACCTAACACCCTTATGATCTCAGGGTTGAGTCAGTCTCGTCCCGTGTTCTCTCAGGTCCGAGCCCGTAGAACTCGGTACACGTCGACGATCTGACCGGGTGATCCGCTTGTACCAGCGCCGTTTCCCTCTGCCGAGGCAAAACAGTGCGCTTTTGTCCCAGAGGACCCAGGTCCCTGGTTGATTCCTCCCTAGCACTTCGGACCCGCAGCAGTTCATCGGAGGAACGTGCTGGTCCAGTCCACTACGGGTACCTCCGGCTACCCCTACTGGAATAAGTGCTCCACAGATCAGGCCTCCTATGGGACTCCTCCTGTGTGTATTTCCGCGGTACGGTCACCTTACGAGCTGACCCGCGTCTCCCTTAGGCAGCCCTTTGCTGCCCTCTGGTCGCCGTGTTGTAGCAACTCCCCCCTCCTTGAGGTTGGATCTACCACCGCGCCATTTCCTCCCACATGCCCCAAGTGGCCATGTGATGTATTTTTGCCACCTTTACCTCCCCTGTTGGGCGGGTGTGGCCTCCGCAGGGTCTTTTCCCCCTAAGAATAGGAATTCGGAATAAGACCCCCTTCCCTCGATGCGGTAAGGGCCCCGGCTGCTCTTGCTCTATGCCGAGAAAACATAGAGAGAAAAGAGGCCCAGCCAGGCTTGGCCCGTTCCCTAGTTGGGAGCGTCACCTTGTTCCCCCCTAGGGTAACCAAAAGGATGCTGACGCTTTTTCGGGGCATTGGGGAAGAGTACGTGCAGCCTGAACACAGTTGGTCGCTTGCGCACGTGCAAAATACCTGCCCGCTTCTGTGTCAGCAGTACACGTACACGGCTCAGCGCATGGCGAGTTTTGAAGTGGACCCCTAGTGTCGCTTCTTCGACACGACGTCGAAGTGAGCGACAGACGGGGAACGTCTCGGTTACGTATGTAACCTCCGTTCCCTGATGGAGGGAACGAGACGTCGTGTCTTCCCGGCCACGTCGCTGAGCCGAGCCGCTGAGATGCCCGGAACACTCCCGGCTCCTCAGAAAAATCCTGAATGAACGAGCGTATTTCTCTCGCCTTTATATCCGTATCCGGAGGCGGAGTATGCAAATACTGTTCGCCAACTCTCATTGGCCTTTTTTCATAGATCAGAGGTATCTTTCGGCGCTCAAGAGAGACCCCTAGTGTCGCTTCTTCGACACGACGTCTCGTTCCCTCCATCAGGGAACGGAGGTTACATACGTAACCGAGACGTTCTGTGGGGCTTGGTCTGGAGATCATTGTAAGCCATTGTCTGGGTTAATTGGACAAAGTTTGAATAACATGAAATATTTAAACTGTAAATATCATGATCTAAGATGGCAGCCACTGTATTGGGCAGCGTTTTAATGTAAGAGGTCCATTTAAATCACCAGGATGAGAGTAATAAAACAAAATAATAATAAAAAAAAACATTTCTATGCCACATGGTTCAAAAGATATGTGGAAAAGAAAAGTTAATTTTTGAACTGATGGTGGTGTTATAGAGTTCGTACTGAGTGCATCACTGTTAAAAGAACTGACTTTAATGTTAAAGAACATTAAAGTCAGTGGCGGTTCTAGCTTGTATGTCACCCTGGGCGATTGATGGCATGTCAGGCAATTTCTTCAGTATCTGTGCAAGCTCTCTGCAATACAATTCTGATTGTTCTTTATAGTGCAGTGTCATACTAAGGGCCTCACATTTTTTTAGTCAGCTCCTCATTTGAGAGACTTTGGAAGGTTGACAGCTCTCCAAACTTCTCTCCCACATTTGCCAATGTGGAAAATCTTTCCTGAAGGGCTGAGGTTGCAGCAACAACATCAACAGTGAAAAATGTCTCCAGCTTCTTC
Organism: Moxostoma hubbsi; assembly: GCA_032164185.1. NCBI lineage: Eukaryota > Metazoa > Chordata > Actinopteri > Cypriniformes > Catostomidae > Moxostoma > Moxostoma hubbsi. The sequence goes on along the minus strand of JAVLUX010000007.1, from coordinate 8,474,881 downwards.
AGGGCATCACTCAAAGGCTCATCAAATGAATTGTATGAAATGTGCCACTTTGTGGACCTCAGCCTTTTTTGTTGTAGAACGGCCTCAATATTCATATCCTCGCAAATATCCTTGGCTGATGTTTGTGCAGTCATAAAGCCTGTTGCCCTGTAGTTGCTGAGACCTCTCTCTGTCTTTCTGAGGAGACTGACTGCAACATCCACATGCATTTAACATTTAATTAACTATTATTTTCATGTAAAATAAAAATATTTTTTGGCATGCAAAATTTTCTCAACTTTTTTTCACCTAGGAGACCATTTTGAAAATTTTGGTTGATGTATTTTTTCGAAAGAGCCACACCACAAACAAATAATTTACTATTTAAGTTTTTCAATATAATAAAATGGTTATATTGCCCTTAGACTACTCAAAAACAAACAATGGTGAATATTTTTGCTTTATTGATTTTTCTTTAAAAATTGAATTAATTTATTGAAACATGAAAAACTTAAACAAAAGACATTTCTAAATTCAAATTGCACTTTATACAAAACTAAAAAGCAATTAATATAATGAAGTGATAAAAAAATCGTATATATAATCACCTCCGCAAATCCAAACATTTACAGTCTCCAATGATCCCATTTGCCAAACATTTGGAAAATTACTTATATTCTACAAATTAAGAACTAAAGACAATTATAAATGTAAAGATAATTATAATATTCATCATAATAAATAAGCCTAATAAATTCCCTTGTGTTCCCAAAAATCTGCCAAATGTGTGTTCTTAACGAATGTGCTTGTACTGAATTTGTTTATACAGTTAATGCTGCCTAAAGAAAATAAAATAGAACTCAATTTTAGGTTCAAGGTGAACGTGTCTTGTATTACTTAATGATTCAATCGCTTTCAATCAATCACTTTGTTTCTTTAATAGAAAGATACCTGTATATATTACTGAACCAGCAGAGTTGCATTCACATGTGTAAGAGCAAACTGCTCTCACAGTACCTCACGAGATGATCGGAGACCATTTGCAGCATTTTCATAGACAACTATATTCTTCCAAACAGTTTTCAGATGAATGAAAATAAGAAAAGGGAGTGATAACACTTTACATGCTCTTGCTCCACGAGACAGTGTCCTGTAGCACACCACTAAACAAACAGCAAATCAGACATGAGCATTGACGGCATTGACGGCTTTTCTTCTGTCTGTTCTTAAAAAATATAATAAAGTGTGTTTCTTTAAGCACGTGTCTTCTTGACTAGCAGCATTTCTTGTCATGTCTCACTACGAGACATCTTACAGGTCACCTGCCTGTTGTGGGTAGACGAGCAAAATGACTCGTGCATTAAATATATATTGAGTTTCAATATATATATTCTCAAGTTTTTTTTCGAGTGGCAGGTGCTATTTCACACCCTGAGTGCACATAAAAAATAAAGAACGTTCATAAAATTGCTCGTAGAAAATACTCTTAACAGCTAAGCTCAATAATTATTGGGAAATGAGGCCCAGAACTCTCGTGCGTGTCTTGGAGAAGCGCTTTCATTGCACTCGTGAACAGCGGAGCTCACTGCGCATCAAATCAGACGTGCATGGCCTGCTTTTCTTTCATCTATTCTTCAAAATATAATCACCTTTCGTGAAATGTGCATCTTGTGTCTAATTTCTTGTAATATATCACTCCAAGAAGTCTTACAGGTCACCTTCTACAGTGGCTGGTACATCAGCAAAATTCTCCACATGAAAAATCTGCTTTTGGCAGGTGTTAATTTCAAACTTTGTTCCTCTGTGTAGGGTGTACGATAAATTTGGGAGAAAGGAAATCAAAAGAGTCTCATTGACTTCAAGCTTTGCAATCACACCCAAACTTTCTGTTGGAAAATTATCTCTACAAAGTTGTAAACGATCATGTGAATGGTGCGACACCCAGCGAGCCACTTTATGTCATAGAATGTTTATTGTTGCAAATTGCATTTTTACATTTTATACCACCCCACCCAACCCCAACAGAACAATCCTCAATCAGAACAACAGGACTTGCATACTGTGGCGGAGACTAAGGTTGATTGGGATCCATATGCAGTTTAATAGTGAGTTCAGAGTATATACAGGCAATGGTCAAGAAACAGGCAAACAGGAATATCATAGACAGGCAGAATCAGGGTCAAACAGGCAGAAGATAAGGGCAGGCGGCAAACAGTGTAAATCCAGGGACAGGCGAGATAACAGTAAGGCAAGCAGCAGTCAGACGTGGTAAAAATAACATTGCTAGGTCAGTACACAGATGATCAAATAGATTTAACAATAAATGCTCAGAAATGCAGCCGGGGCAAACAAGACTTTGCAATGTATGAAACAGCCGGCATGGCTTAAATAGAGAGAGACAGTGATAGGGAACAGCTGTGATGCAATTATGCCAGGTATGTGGACTTATGGGAAATGTAGTGACAGTCAATATTCGGGTGATTCCGATCTCCGATGGTCGATTGAGGAGACGCCTACCTCGGCGTTCGTGACACATACATGTATACATACATACATAAATTAAATGATAATAAAAAAAAGGTGTATGTACAGTATGTATATTAATGCACCACCGGGTTGAAATTTGAGTAATAAGACGTAAAGCTGCTCAGCTACGCAGCTGGTGGGCCAGAAGTCGACCGACCTTATCCCCATATTCATAATAATTGCCACGCATGTGTAACAAAAGTCTCTCTGCCTCACCTGTGGATAACAGATTGAATTCTGCCTGCAAATTAAGTCTTTGTTTATGTAGCTCAGGAGTCGGGCTGTGAGCGTATTTAACATCTAGAGCTTGAATATTATCAGACAACTTTTTAATCCTATTCCTTCATTCTTTATTAACATAAGCAGAGTAAGATATTATCTGTCTTCTTAAAAATCCTTCAAAGTTTCCCAAAGTAAGGAATAAGAGATTGAATTGGTCTGATTAGTAAAGAGAAAATCATCTATTGTATTAGAAGTATATTCACAAAATGCTGAATCAGATAGAAGCAAGGAATTGAATCTCCAGGGCGGTCGAGAAGTGCGATTTGAAAATAAAAGAATGTCAAGATTTAGAGGGGCATGGTCTGAAATAACAATGGGCAGATATTCAGAGTTTACAACCTGTGTATTTAGAGAACTATTGATAAAAAAATAATCTATACGAGAGAAAGATTGATGGGACGGGATCTTTGACAACAAATTCTGTTCATTTGTGAAATTTCCCCTTTCACAATTACAGATCTACCATTCACATCCGAAATAAAAATGTCAATAGACAAAGGCACAGTCTTATTAATCAAAATGGCAACTCCTCTAGACCTGGAATCAAAGTTGGAATGAAACAAATGTGATGTCCAGCGAGCTTGGAGTCTGCATTGATCCTTGAGATGCAGATGAGTTTCCTGGAGGAATACAATGTCCGGTTTTTGCAGTTTTAAATGTGTCAAAATTTTAACAATAACATTTAATGGGACCATTCAGTCCCTTCACATTCCAACTCAGGAATCTAATTGAGCTTCTGGTATTGTCCATCAAGTTATTTGGGTGTTGTTTGTCTTGTCTCCCTCAAAATCCTTTTATCTATTGCCCAACTCTCACCTGACCAACCCTCTCTCATATTATAGTTTGGTCCACTCCAGTGCATATCTTGAAACACGCCCCCTTTCCCATCTAAATCACACAGATAGTAATATTGAACTATTCTCAATACATTCAAACAGCGCTGCAGGAGTAATTTAACAAATGATTTTCCATAGATGAAAAAGGGAAGAAACAAAAAGGTAGAGCTAAAAAGCATCACAAAAACAGTTTAAGGCACTGACAGCTCGACAGCCAAGGACAGAGAGGCTGGTCCCAGCAGCTGTGTCAGTGATGATTCAGTGCCTGCAGATGATGACTCCTCCCTACATATTAAGGAGCATTGCAATCAAACTGAACCGGTACGTTTATTTGAAATCAGTACATTATTCATAATGTGGGTGAGGTCTCTCTGCCTTTCACATCGCTCCCATATAATATAGCATCTTTGAAAAGAAAGACATAATTGTAAATATACCAGAATTATTCAGCTGCCTGTAGCCATGGTTAAGAAAAAGATTAAACATCTGTCACATCTTTAATCTCTCTAGAGGTCCATCTGTTGTATAAGCTACAGGTATTTTCTCTACATGTGAATTAGTCAGTTTTAATATGTAATAATATACAATAATAGTAATAATATAACTGTATACATATGAATAATATTCATAATATAAAATATATTACAATCTATATTAAATAAACTGTATAGTATAGTATCTGTTTTCAATATACATCATAACTGATTATGCAGCAAGGTTCTCTTTCATGATATTAACTGTTAAATATTTTTAACACATTTTATCAACATGAAATTGCAATTTTTAATATAACTGGTGAGTAGCTATTGACTTGTAGTAGTTCATCCAAAATGATTTATTATTTCATCATACACTCACCTTCATGATGATGCAAACCAATATGACTTGAATGGTATTCATTAAAACTCAAAAGGAGATGTTAGATAAAATGTTAGTGTTAGTTTTAACATATCTGTCAATTAAGGTATCTGCCAAGAACAGACATCAAATTAACCTCTGTGGTTTTGTATTGACCTGCTAATTAATTATTTTGTGTTTTTAAACTATTTGTTTCAGTCCTAAAGTGGTCTAAGTGTTTTTTTTTTTTTTGTTGTTGTTTTTTTTTACCTTAAATAGTCTTAAAATGTCTTACATTTCATTATTTCAAACCTGCAGAGACCCTGCCAGAATGCATGTGACCCAAATGATGATTTAATGAATATGGTACAATTTGACCCCCTTTTGGCATTCTAGGTCTAGCAAACACTGTTCCAACACATAGATAGGCCTATATTGTGAATTGTCCCTATGTAAACATACAAATGTAGCTAGAAATTACAGTGATGCCAGACATTTATTTTATGTGTTATACTAATTATTCATTCAGATTCATGAAGACAGATTGAGCCAGAGCCAGGAAGCCATACCCAGCTTTGATCTTTTAAGGTACCAAAATCAGACAACATAGAGATATTTTTGAAGTTCTTCCCTCAACAAAATTCAAGCAAAGCTTTGGTTCAGAAGGTTTTCTGCCGTAAAGATGGCACCAAAAGAAGGTGGTTGTCATACAGTGAGGACATCAATGCTTTATTCTGCTTCATTTGTATGGCATTTGCAAAGCCCACAGACACCAGCCCCTTTATATCTGGAATGGTAGACTGGAAGCATGTGCATCGATTTATAGAAGAGCATGAGAAAAGCTAAATGCACAGAGGTTTTGCTGAGGCTTATTTTCTTAGGGCCTTATGATGGGGAGTCAATGATCAGCTCACAGAGAACAAATATGTAGGAGAAGGCAAGTGCTAGAGTGAATCATTGATGCTATTAAAGTAACTTTAGTGATGCAGAGAGTGCATGCAGGATTGAGGTCTATAATTTCATTATGGATACAGTTATTGAGAGCCTCCATCGACGAATTCTGAGTAATGGCACTTTGTATGCTGACTTGGCTCTTCTGGACCACAAAAAATTTGACCAAATCACGCCAAAAACCAGTGGCCTTCCACAGACAGCACTTCATGAACTAAGCAAATGCTTGCTAAAGTTTGACAGTTCAGCAACAGTGGCCAATTTACAAAGTAAGCTCTCAAGTCTGGCTAAACAGTGACATAGATTGAAAAGATCAACATTTCATGAATACACTACCAGGACAACAAGGATGTGCCTGAATGTTCAATGAGGAGGAGAACAAGAGCTTTTCATCTTGCAAGAAATGTAAGTGCAGCGTAGTTCTAGCGGGAAGACTAGCAGCTGTATATCATCACACCATTAGCTAGGTAACTCCTAGCCAATCACATGTAAGCCATTGCTTTACATGTCTGCTCACAATCTATCACATTGCTGTTTCAGTGTGCTAACACAGCAACCTCCACAACCCACCACCACCAGTTGAGTCCCGTCCTGCACGGGGGTAGGCTCCCCACCCCTGCCTCCTATTTCCGGCAGGATATGACTGTTCCGAGTACAACTTCTTCGGAACTCCAGACAGGGCTTAAGCTAAAGGTAGACATTACATTTCTGTTTTATATTGATCAAATAAATGTCATCTTAAATTTCACTCAAGTCGAGTCTTCCTGATAGAACTGTCCAGTGTGTAGTTACCATATTCTTAGTCAATACAACCTATTGACCAATGCATACCACATTTTGGGATTAGCTTACAAGTTCTTACTTACACTCTCAGTCAACCAGGTAGCTTGCGAACAGAGCTTCTCCACTCTAAAATTCATCAAGAGTAGGCTCAGGTGTTCTCTCTCACTGCAGCATCTAGATTATTTAATGTTCATGGCCTCTGAATGAGATGTTTCAATGGCCTTGGATTGTGATCTGATCATAGATGGCATTGCTGAGAGAATTGAGGAACTACTACAAGCTCTGCTGACCTGATCCCAGAAGATGCCTTGAACCCTGCGTTCATGATTATAGGCAAGTTGTTTTAATAGCATTTATTTTTTTGTTTTGTGTTATTTTTTTTTTTGTTAGGAAGTTTTGTTAAAAATTGTGGGCTGGGTGTGTTGGGCCGCTCTGCGCCAGAAAGTCCAGGGCCACTTTTTGGTCCCAATCTGCCCCTGCCTAGACCCAGCTAAGGGTGGGACGTTAGTGCCTCAATGCCCACCAAATAAAAGAAAATGTTTTAGATGAGGGTACTTCCGTTTTGATACTAAAAATAATAACTCAACATTTAAAACTAAATTCTGACATTCAACGCAAAATTATTTATTTTACATTCCATTAGGATTACAACAAGGTGCATTTTAAACTGTTCTGAGACCAATGCAGACAGACAGTACACTGGAGGTTAAGTCATACTTAACCATACTTAAATATGGAGTAAAGGAGCATCCTATACATTTCCTATGCATCTAAGTGCATACGTTCCTAAAATACAACAAACAGTTCAGTTTCAGGATGCAGATGATGTTTGGACCACTCAAAATGTTTGGCAGACATGGAGCAATGGTAATCAGTACTTGGATTCAAAATGTATAATTTTATTTGAAAATGGTTGGCAGTGATTGGACGATGCTGGCCATTACTTTGAATCAGAATTATTTATGCTAATTTCTGATTGGCTAAAGGCTATCACTTGTTTGTTTGACAGTGCAAAGAGAGATCATTCCCCGTCTGTTGCTCACTTCGACGTCGTGTCGAAGAAGTGACACTAGGGGTCTATCTTGAGCGCCGAATATGACTCTGATCTATGAAAAAAGGCCAAGGAGATTTGGCGAACAGTATTTGCCTACCCCGCCCCCGGACATACGGGTATAAAGGCGAGGGAAATACACACGTTCATTCAGAAATGTTCTTCGGGGCCGATGGTCGTGTGTATGCAGCCAGCTGCGAGTGACACACCAGTTTCCTGCTTCTATCCTCTGATGCTCTGCTTTGCTGTTGGATCTACGGCGAACTTTCTCCTTCTCTGCACGGCGTGCAGTTTGCCCCTGGGTGCTTTGTCAGCGCAGAGTTCTAAAGAGTTTATTAAAAGAGTAATTTTCTCTATAAAAGAGTTTATTTCTCTGAAAGAGCAATACACAGCGGTGTTGAACGTCCTTTTCAGGACGCGTCTTTTTAAAGATGCCATTCTGCCCCTGTGTAGTTCCTGGATGCGGTAGAGTGCTCTCCACTTCAGACGGCCACAGGCGTTGTCTCGTGTGTCTGGGCACCGATCACACCGAGGCAGCATTTGTGGATGGTTCATGCTCTCACTGCAAGAGCATGATAATGGCAACGTTGCAGTCGCGGCTCTCCAGCCGCCCCCCGTGTCGCTCCTTCTTCCCACGGGATTGAGGACGATGCGGCTGGCGATGGAGGCGATTTGGGGAGGGCAGCGAGTGCAGCTCCGCCGGGTACACTCCCTCGGAACACCTGCCCCCCCCGGCACGCTCGTTGACTCCCGTCCGTGCTCGGGGCAACAGTGGCTCACCTCACGGCCAGTCTGCCTATCCTCTGGAGCTCGAGGTGGATGAGCTCGCCGCTGCATCGGAGAGCGCAGCGTCTGATGCTGATACCTCCCCTGGGCTGCTGCCTTTGGGCCAGCACGCCCAGGTTGAGGATGACGCGCAGATGTCCGACATGCTTGCCCGGGCCACAGTCAGTGTGGGGCTGGATTGGAACCCTCCATACTCCCCACACCCGTCACGGAGGATGACTGGTTCCTGGGGTCTGGGCGCCGCTCACAGCCTCGTCCCCCCGGTCCCGTTTTTCCCAGAAGTGCATGACGAGCTGACGTCTTCATGGAGAGCCCGCTCCATTCATCACAAGGCCTGCTCGTCCGCTCTCGCTACCCTCGAAGGCGGAACGTCCCACGGGTATACGATGATTCCCCAGGTGGATAGGGCTGTGCGCTCCATCTATGTCCCGGTATCCATACCACCTGGCGGGGTCGTCCTATACTCCCTTCCAAGGCCTGTAGGATGACATCTTCATTCACCTCCAAAGCCTACAGCGCCACGGGGCAGGCCGCTTCCGCCTTGCACGCCATGGCCATCCTGCAAGTCCACCAGGCCACAGGCACTCGGGCAGGCGATGGCCACGCTTGTAGTCCAGGAGCGTCATCTGTGGCTGAACTTGGTCGAGATGCGTGAGGCCGAGAAAGTGTAGGACGACATCTTCGTTCACCTCCAAAGCCTACAGCGCCACGGGGCAGGCCGCTTCCGCCTTGCACGCCATGGCTATCCTGCAAGTCCACCAGGCCACAGGCACTCGGGCAGGCGATGGCCACGCTTGTGGTCCAGGAGCGTCATCTGTGGCTGAACTTGGTCGAGATGCGTGAGGCTGACAAAGTTCACTTCCTCAACGCCCCCCTCTCCTAGTTTGGCCTCTTCGGCAACACCGTCGAGGACTTCGCTCAGCAGTTCTCCACGGTGAAAAAGCAGACAGAGGCCATCTCTCACATCCTGCCCCTCCGCAAACTTGCCGCCACGGGCCCTGCCCCGTCAGCTCGCCGAGGGCATCCCCGTGCGGCCAAGAAACCTGCTCCGCCTCAACCCGGGCCCAGCTCTCAGCCCCAGCGTCGAGCACACCGCAGGAAGCAGACTACCTCCATCTCCCGGACCCCCTCGAGGACCCGTAAGGTTCCCAGGCGCTCCTGAGACGGACAACCCAGGGACAAAGACGTTAGCTCCGGAGATGGTAAGACCACTCCGTCCCCCGTTGGAGGGCCGGGAGGAGAATCTTTTTGCCCCCCCCCAGACAGGGCTGCGGTACCCACATTCTCAATAAAATAGCTATTTCCTTTGTCTCTGGGTCACCTGGCCCGCAAATGCTGTTCTCACGGCACTCTGCCACCAGATCTCAACAGTCCCGGCCTCCTGGACACGGACCACCCGTCTCCAGCCCCACGACTGGTCCCCGGCCAGCCGGTTCCGACGAGTCTACAGGACGCCTACCCTGGACCTCCTGCTCAGTTGCCTACCTGCCCCCTGCCGGGTGTGAGGAGCAAGGTAAGTGCTTTGAGTCTTTTCTCAGCACCCAAGCCTTGGGACGCTTCTTTGCTTCCTGCGAAGCCCCGCAAATGCTGAATCGTCAAAATTAATCGTCCCTTTGGTGCCCCTAGCGCAGAGGTTGGACGCGTGGCTCTCACTTCCCAACCCATCTCGCTAGCTGTCCCGGACCATTCCACTCGGTTACACAATTCAGTTTGCCAGGCCCCCAGCCCCCTTCATGGGCGTCCGCTTTTCAGTACACGGCGAACATGCCTTGTCCCTGCGTGCGGAAATTGCCACTCTTTTACTCAAAGATGCGATAGAGCCTGTCCCTCCAACTGAGATGGGTTACTTCATCGTACCCAAGAAAGGTGGTGGCTTACGGCCAATCTTGGACCTGTGAGTTCTCAACCAAGCGTTGCACAAACTCCAGTTTAAATGCTCATATTAATACACATCTTAATCTGCGTTCGATATCTAGATTGGTCCGCAGTGGTAGACCTGAAGGACACAATTTTGCCTCGACACTGCCCCTTTCTGCGGTTCGTGTTCGATGGCCAGGCATATCAGTACAAGTCCTCCCCTTCAGCATGTCTCTGTCCTCTCGCGTCTTCACGAAAGTCACAGAGGCAGCTCTTGCCCTGCTCCGAGAAGCCGGCATCCGCTTACTCAATTACCTCGACGACTGGCTCATCCTGGCCCACTCACAAGAGTTACTATGCACTCACAGAGACCAGGTGCTCAGGCACTTCAGCCGTTTGGGGCTTCAGATCAACTGGGAAAAGAGCAAGCTTACTCCAGTCCAGAGCATCTCTTTTCTCAGTATGGAGTTAGACTTGGTCGTAATGTCAGCACAGCACAGCATACAAAAGAGACCCACTCTCCCCACAAAGCCGTGCAGGACCATGTGGCAGCGGGGGCGTGGTCAAGCGCCTGTCCGAAGGGAGAAAGCGGTAAGGGCGCTTGGACCTGAGCTAAATCATGTCTAACACCTTTTCTAATTTCAGTGAGCACGGGGAGAGCGGATGAGAGAGCCACAGCCCCGCCAGTCGAGAGAGAATCTCGCCAGTCCAGTGTTGGCCAGTCGAGAGAGAAATTCATGTTGAAAGTTTATGTTCTCCACATATCATTATTTGGAATTAAAAAGCCTTATCTTTGCGTTCAACCCCGTTTCCGTGTCCTCCTTCCTCTTCGGAGAAGCCTAACCTTGTTACACTGGTGCCGAAACCCAGGAACATTAAAAGATTTGCATCCAATTCGTCCATGGAGAAGGGTCACCTCGTAGAGTCCTCCCAGCTGGCCGAAGTCCTCCAGTCCCTCGCTACTCTACATCAGAGCCACCAACAGTCCCTGCTTGAGCTCAAGCAGGACCAAGATTGGCGGTTCTTTGAGATCATGCGGGCTCAAGCAGAGGATCGTCTCACCATCCGGAGCCTACTCGCCCGTTCGCCTTTGCCCAGCGGCTCTGTGATGCCTGCCGGAGGTGGCTGCTAGTGGGGGACCGCGATATCGAGGGACTTGTCGATCAGGTGGTGCTGGAGCAGTTCGTTCATCGGTTGCCCAGGAGAATGGCGGAGTGGGTCCAGTGCCACCGCCCGGCGTCACTGGAGGCAGCCGTCCAGTTAGTGGAGGACCACATGGCGGCGATCCCAAGGGTGGATTAGCCCTCTCTCTCTCTCTCTCTCCCTCTCTTCCCCCTCCCCCTGTGTTTTCTTCCTCTCTCTCTCATCCCCCTCAACCCTCTCTCCTCTCTCCAGGGCCCGTTCCTGCCCCCCGCAGGCGAGGAGCCTGGCTGAGACCAATATCCCAATCGACAGTCTCATCCTGTCCCTTCCCCACAACCTACAGCCGCTCTCCCCCTCAGGTGGGGGCGTCCGCCAAAGCAGGTACGGGTGTCGCGCCTGGGCCGGCCTGCTGGAGATGCTGCGACATGAGCCACTTCCACGATCAGTGTCCGATGATGGAGGTGGGGACGGTGGTTCGGGTTTCCGATCCCCCGCATGCTGCCCCCCATCGGGTTGGAGCATACCGGATTCCGGTAAGAATCCAGGGGAGTACACACCAAGCTTTGCTGGATACCGGTTGTAATCAGACCACCATCCATCAACGCTTGGTTCAACCCGGGGCTTTGAGCACGGCTAAGCGGGTAAGGGTAAGGTGTGTGCATGGGGATGTTCACAACTATCCGATGGTGACTGTGCTAATTAAATTCCAAGGGAAAAAACATAGAGTGGAGTCAGCGGTTAGTTCCCGCCTCACCCATCCTCTGATTTTGGGGACCGATTGGCCTGCATTTAGGGAACTATTAGGGGGTATTTGTAAGGATGGGTCCTGCACTAAAATAGGGAGATGTGCGTTGTGCGACACTTTGGCAAGGGAGGCGGAGCCGGGGCCATCCTCGACCGTTCCAGATCGGGATGACGAGGGAAGGGGCGGGCCTTCCGCCCCTCCTCTCCGCATGGAATTCCCTGATGCGGATTTCCCTTTGGAGCAGTTGCGGGATGAGACCCTTAGGCACGCCTTCAACCAGGTGAAGACGGTTGATGGACAGCGTCTTCAGCCAAGCGCCACTCTCGCATACCCCTATTTTGTGATTATAAATGACCGGTTGTATAGAGTGATGCAGGACACTCAGACAAAAGAAAATATTACTCAGTTATTGATTCCACGGAGCCGCCGGGAAATGTTATTCCAAGCAGCTCATTATAATCCCCTGGCGGGTCACCTTGGAGAAAGAAAAACACTTCTCCGTCTAATAGCCCGTTTTTATTGGCCGGGCATTTCCGGCGACGTCCGCAGGTGGTATGCGGCGTGCCGTGAATGTCAGCTGGTAAACCCACCGGCCACCCCAAAAGCGCCATTGCACCCTCTTCCGTTAATCGAGGTTCCCTTCGAAAGAATTGGAATGGACCTCGTCGGGCCATTAGAACGGACAGCACGGGGACACCGTTTTGTGTTAGTCCTAGTGGATTACACAACTCGATATCCGGAAGCAGTGCCTCTAAGCAACATCTCAGCACGCAGTGTTGCTGGGGCACTCTCAAAATAATCTCCCGGGTGGGGATTCCAAAAGAAATCCTCACCGACCAAGGCATAACATTTATGTCACGCACACTTCGCAAACTTTACGATCTGTTGGGCATTAAATCGATTCGCACTAGTGTGTACCATCCGCAGACAGATGGCCTAGTGGAACGTTTTAACAAAACCCTCAAGAACATGATTCGTAAGTTCGTACACAAGGATGCTAAAAACTGGGACAGATGGCTCGATCCCCTGTTGTTTGCAGTGCGAGAGGTCCCGCAAGCCTCAACTGTCTTCTCTCCATTCGAGCTACTGTATGGGTGACGCCCACGCAGTGTCTTGGATGTCATACGAGAAGACTGGGAGGAGGGACCTTCGAATAGTAAAAATGAAATTCAGTACGTCCTTGATCTCAGAGCAAAACTCCACACTTTGGGGAAACTAACACAGGAGAATTTGCTCAGGGCCCAAGAACGCCAACGCCGACTGTACGACAGGGGAACGCAGCTAAGGGAATTTGCACCGGGAGATAAAGTTGTTGTATTGCTCCCCACGTCAAGCTCCAAATTACTCGCCAAGTGGCAAGGGCCCTTTGAGGTCACACGACGAGTGGGGGATTTCGATTATGAAGTCAAGCGAACCGATAGGGGGGATGCGCGTCAAATATACCACCTCAATCTCCTTAAATTATGGAGGGAGGCGGTCCCTCTGTTGTTGGCTACGGTGGTTCCAGAGAGGGCAGAGCTCGGACCGGAGGTTAATCCAAAGCCCGATCACAATGCCCCGGTCATTTGTGGAGACCACCTCTCCCCATGCCAACGATCAGAGGTTGCCAGGTGCGTCCCCAAATTGATAAGACCGCGGCGATTGCGACTTGCCCTAGACCTAAGACCAAAAAGGGGGTGAGGCAGTTCCTGGGGCTGGCTGGCTATTATAGAAGATTTGTGCCTAATTATTCGGATGTCACCAGCCCGCTGACTGACCTCACTAAAAAGGGGGCTCCAGATCCGGTCCAATGGTCGGAGCAGTGCCAACAGGCGTTTACATGAGTTAAAGCCGCACTCTGTGGAGGACCGCTCTTGTATTCACCTAACTTCTCTCTCCCTTTCTTATTACAGACGGACGCTTCAGACAGAGGGCTGGGGGCCGTACTCTCGTAGGTGGTGGAGGGGGAGGAAGTAGGAAGCTCTCCTTAAGGGAAACAAAGTACAACAAAGTAGATAAGGAGTGTCTGACCATCAAGTTTGCGAGACCTTCACTCTCTGCTCAGATCACGCCCCACTACAGTGGCTCCACCGCATGAAGAATACTAACGGCCGGATCACCCGTTGGTATCTGGCTCTCCAGCCTTTTAAGTTCGAGGTGGTCCACAGACCGGGGGTGCAGATGGCTGTTGCCGACTTCCTTTCCAGAAATAGGGGGGGGGGGGGGGGTGGTTGGGAGCTAGGCCGGATGACGCCCCAGCCTGAGTCGGGCGGTGGGGGTATGTGGCAGTGGGGGCGTGGTCAAGCGCCCGTCCGAAGGGAGAAAGTGGTAAGGGCGCTTGCACCTGAGCCAAATCATGTCTAACACCTGTTTCTAATTTTAGTGAGCACGGAGAGAGCGGATAAGAGAGCCACAGCCCCGCCAGTCGAGAGAGAATCTCGCCAGTCCAGTGTTGGCCAGTCGAGAGAGAAATTCATGTTGAAAGTTTATGTTCTCCTCATATCATTATTTGGAATTTAAAAACCTTACCTTTGTGTTCAACCCCGTTTCCGTGTCCTCCTTCCTCTTCGGAGAAGCCAAACCTTGTTACAGACCACCTCCACGCTTGTGGGGAAGGCTTATCAGGCAGCAGGTCAGGCTGGTGCTGCTCTGCACACTATGGCAGTGTTACAGGCGTACCAGGCTGATCTGTTGAAGGACCTGAGTGCGGGCAACACGGTTGACGAATAGGCTTTCTCTGAGCTTCGTCGAGCCATGGATCTGTCTCTCCGTGCAATCAAGCAGACTGCTCACGCCATTGGCCAGTCTATGTCTGCTTTAGTCAGCATGGAGAGACACTTATGACTCAACCTGTCAGGCATCAGATATAAGGACAAATTTTCCTTCTCGATGCCCTGTTTTCGCCTTCTGGCTTATTTGGTGATGCTATGAATGTAGTTATCACCAGGTTCCAGGAGGCAAAAAGCCACGAGGAAGCCTTCGGGCAATTCCTTCCTCGCCGCACTCAGGGGGAGGGGCCGTCAGCCACCCAGCCCTGCCCCGGTCCTTCTAGACAGGAGGCTCAAAAACAAAGCGTTGTGAAAAGTGCTCCCCTCGTAAAGACTGAGGTCCATTTCGTCGCCCTCAGCAGCCCCCAAAGCAAGACCTCAGGGCAGTTATTTCTAAAAAGGAAAAAACCTGATGCTTTTGCACCCAGCCTTGTGGGGGTAGCCCCCCCCTTGGGACGGGTCATGTGAAACATCCACCTGTACCCTCCTGATACCCCCACGAAACCGCTCCATTCCCGCCGCCTCTGGTGTTTCGGGAGTTAGCGGTTTCCAGCTAAATGTTGGGTGTTCTGTTGCTTCCTGCCGTAGTCCAGGACACGGGACACTCAAAATCCCCTCAACAGGAAGTGTCAGAATCGATACCCATCTCAGAGTACCTGGCAGCATGGAAACTACTGCCAGGTGTTTCTATGTGGGTCCTAAGAACAGTAGAAAAAGGCTACAGAATTTAATTCATTCGCCATCCTCCGCATTTTAGCGGCATTGTTCCCACTACCGTGAAACCGGAGCAAGCATGTTTACTGTGGAAAGAACTGTAAACCTCTTGGTCAAAGGGGCCTAGAACATGTTCCCCTTCCAGAGAGAGAGTCAGGTTACTACAGCAGATACATCCTGGTTCCCAAGAAGGATGGGGGGGTTGCGTCCAATTTTTGCTAACCGTAAAGATGGTCGTGTCTCAAATCCAACATCGCGATTGGTTGGTCACGATTGATCTCATGGATGTGGACTTTCATATAGAAAGTCTGCCACAACACAGGAAGTTCCTGAGGTTCGCTTTTGGGAGTTAAGGTTCTTCCGTTCGGTCTAGCCTTATCACCCCGCACATTCACGGAATGCGTGGATGCAACACTGGCTCCTTTGCGACTCCGGGGCATCCGCATTCTGAATTACATTGACGACTGGCTGATACTAGCACAGTCACAAGACCTGGCATTATAGCACAGGGATATCGTCTTAGCTCATCTGGTTTCTCTGGGGTTGAGGCTCAACACCAAGAAAAGCATCCTCTCTCCCACTCAGAAAACTACTTATCTGGGAATCGTATGTAATTCGATCACAATGCAGGCACAATTGTCTCCCGCTGGAATCGTCCATTCAGAACACCCTGAGCAAAGTCAAGCTAGGTGCACGCCATTCAGAAATTGATATACATAAGAACATAATTCTTGTTTTAAATTTATTCTACATAACTACAATTATTTTGGAAATGGTTACCCAAGTGATGTTCTTAAAAGTAATTAATTTAATTGAAAGTCAGTAACTGTAATCTGATTACAAGATTTTTAAATGCAATGTATTACCCTGCTTTTTAAAATAAAATAATTTGATTACAGTAACTTTTATACCTAAATCAGATTATACCTATTACTGCCCACAATGCAATATCCTTTATTTGACCTTGAATTTCCATTAATGAATGAATGCAAAGTAATAGTTCTTGATATGGAGGACTGGTATACAGTGCACCAGTAGCTCCTTCAAAGTGATCCTCATTGGCTTCTCCTTGACATCTCCTTGTTCTCAGAGTTTGACAGTTTATATTTCTAAACAGTGCAAGCTGGTTTGATGTTTATTCTAGATCATGATAATTGAACAAACAGTGCTCACTGATATATCCAAACATTTGGATAATGTTTAGAGCCTTTATTCTAATGTATGTATTTATTCTATTTTGTATTTTAAATGTTCTTTTGTCATTTTCAAACTATCCCTCAGATTCCCAGCCTGAACAAAATGTGATTTTCATCTTTGCTTCTGCAAAAAAAGGGAATGTTAATGCAAACAGAATGATTTTAACAAAAAATATGTTAGATTTAAAGAATATATTTAGTTTCAGTCCTTGTAAACAAAAAAAAGGCTATTATATTTCAGTGTATGACTTGGCACACCATGGCAAGAGACAGCCAACAGGAGAGACAATTTTTTGGCAAATCATCTTGGCATATAGTAGTTGTTATATTTGTTACTACAGTTGACATATTTACGTAAAACTTGTTGCTCTCCTTGTGAGGCACTCATCAGAATCAGAATCAGCTTTATTGCCAAGTATGCTTGCACAAACAAGGAATTTGTTTTGGTGACAGGAGCTTCCAGAGCACAACAATACAAAAACAGCAGCAAGACATAGATAATTAAAAAATAAAAATAAAAAATTATTACACATATATGTACATACACTCAGACACACACCTACATACATACCCACATACACACACGTAGTGCAAATCTAATAAAAATCTGTTATATAAAGAACAAAAATACAGCACATTATGTACAGTGCAATGTATGTAATGGCAGAAGTGGATATTTTAGATAATATAAATGGACTTAAACTGTGTATTACACATAATTATTGCTCAATGGGGCGGTTTTAACGGTTTATGAGATGGATTGCCTGAGGGAAAAAAACTGTTCCTGTGCCTGACGGTTCTGGTGCTCAGATCTCTGAAGTGTCAGCCAGAAGGCAACAGTTCAAAAAGGTAGTGGACTGGGTGAGTGAGGTCCAGAATGATTTTTACAGCCTTTTTCCTCACTCTGGTATAGTTCTTGAAGGGGGGGCAGGGGGCAACAAATAATCCTCTTAGCAGTCCGAACTGTCCTCTGTAGTCTTCTGATGTCTGATTTCGTAGCTGCACCAAACAAGACAGTTATTGAAGTCCAGAGGACAGACTCAATGACTGCTGAGTAGAACTGTTTCAGCAGCACCTGTGGCAGGTTGAACTTCCTCAGCTGGCGGAGGAAGTACAACCACTGCTGGGCCTGAGTCAATGTGTATCTCCCACTTCAGGTCCTTTCTGTATGCAGACTCATCATCATCTCGGATAAGGCCGATGACAGTGGTGTCGTCTGCAAATTTTAGGAGCTTGACAGAAGGATCCTTGGTGGTGCAGTCATTGGTGTAGAGGGAAAAGAGTAGTGGGGAGAGCACACATCCATGGGGGGCACCAGTGCTGATGGTACAGGTGCTGGTAGTGAATTTTCCCTGTCTCACAAGCTGCTGCCTGTCCGTCAGAAAGCTGGTAATCCACTGACAGATAGACATGGGAACAAGGAGTTGGTTTAACTTAGTCCGGAGCATAGCTGGGACGATGGTGTTGAAAGCCGAGCTGAAGTCCACAAAAAGGATCCTTGCATATGTCCCCGGTCTGTCCAGATGTTGCAGGACATGATGCAATCCCATGTTGACTGCATCATCCACAGACTTGTTTGCTCGAAAAGCAAATTGAATCTAGAAAGGGTGGGCTAACACCAGTCTCTGAAATGACTTCATTACCCCAGATGTCAGGGCGACAGGTCTGTAGACATTAAGTCCTGTTACTTTGGTTTCTTAGGGACAGGGATAATAATTGAGCATTTGAAGCAATATGGGAACTCAACCAGAGGTTCCCAGCTCAATTTAATTTTTTATTTTTTTTAAGCTTCCTTACTCTTAGTTGTGTGATTAAATCATCAAGCCAGGACACACCCACCATCTACATGAGTGAGAGAAGAGTTATATATTATGTGGTTATGCAGTATATTAAAACAATTCAACATTGACTGATTTGCATTGTAATAGGATTTTTCTAAAGTAAATCCAATGGAAAATTGTCTCTTAAAGTGTTCACTGTTTCACTGTGCTCCTGCTTTAAAAGTACTGAATAATCCCTAGTGTCAAAGGCGATATATGCTGTAATCTCATCCTCTCTAATGTCATGCCAGATGATAACCTCATGTGACCAGATTCCTATCATACAGATCATACAGAGTTGGATTCACAACCTTCCCCTGACCTTGAGTTTGTGTAATTTGTAGAAAAGCCCTCTATCATGGTCAGTGATGATAGAAGTTGTGGCCAACTGAGAAAGATCTTTTAAAAGATCACAATCAAAGACTGCAAAAGGAATGCATAGGAAATAATTACATGTAAAACAGCAAGATATTACTATACTTATGTGACAGGGCGGAGGGCGGGGCCAGGTCGTGATTATACACACCTTATCGGGCCAATTGAGCCTTGGAGAGGGATAAAGGCCGATTGCGGACGGTGGTGCGGGAGAGACAGATAGTTTACGGACATGTCCGTCATGTGTGTGTTTGTGTCTTTTGTTTAAGTTTTTCATTAAAATATTATTTATATTGTCAAGCCAGTTCTCACCTCCTCCTTACCTGTCTAAATCCGCGTTACACTGGTGCCGAAATCCGGGAAGGAAGAGGGATACGCCAAAGTAGAGATCTCGCCACAGTCGTGGCCGTCTGCTGGGGGACGAGGAGCCCGGCCGCCTGGAAGAGGAGGAACGGTCAGGACCGCTGCCAGGGGCGGAGGAGTCCTCTACCAGCCGTTGAAACGCGGCGGGTCTGAGTCCGCCGACCGCAAGCGGAGAGGGGCTCGCTGCCAACCGCCTGGAGTGGGAGAACCGCTGCCGGGGGGGTGTATGTGAAAGGCGCTATACAAACAAAATTTACTTGACTTGACTTGAGACAACAAACCACACAGAAAACACAAATGAGAACACATTCTTGCATGCAAACACAACGTGATGAGTGCAAATCCGAAGGCAGGGATCTCAAGACGTGTTTTTCTAAGCTAACTTAAACTTTGTTTAACTTAACACAGCAACTTTAAAACGGTATGTTTTAAAGTTATACTCTTTGTGTATCGTTGTTTTTAATGCTTCAATTTTGTGCCAAAATAATGATCTGTATTTTTATTTATTATAATATCAATATTTGTATTTATAATTATTTTATCATTATATATTGAATTATTGTTATTTATCAGCAATTAATATGCGGTTAATTGCGATTAATTCGGTTAATTAATTGAGGTAGGGCATCCAGAGTAAAACATGTGCCAAGTCAAATATGTGGATCACGAATGGTCCGCAGAGGCAACACCTAATGGGAGCAGCTGAAAGAAGAAGAATAATTTGATTAATTAATTCTCTCTCTCTCTCTCTCTCTCTCTCTCTCTCTCTCTCTCTATATATATATATATATATATATATATATAAGCAGAGATGATGTCAGATTTCTGAAGATCAGCTTTCTCAGTGGAAAAAAGCCATCCAAGAAGGGGTATTGCACCCTATTTCGCAGTAGCCGGTGTGCAAGAGTCTTTCACTATAGAAACCGCAGCCTTCTCCACCATTTTAAACAGTATGACCTCTCCAATGTGGAAAGTTCGGTAAGAGGAAAGCACTTTGAGTTTGTGTAATTAAGCTGTCTGTTGTGTCTCTCAGCTGTGATTAGCCGCAATGCTGAAGTTGTTTGTTTAAAGCCATTTAAAGCTATTTCCTAGCTTTAGTAGTGTAGTAGTAATACAAGCGATCACAAAGTGCTGTTATATGTAAACACTGAGTGACACTGACTCACTTCACGTCATCTAACTGGCTCATATTACACACAATAATTATCTTTTGCCACCACCTGCTGGCTAACATATGTAAAATACCTGTAAAGAGACACATACAGTAGCTTTTAACACATCTGCACTGCTCTTACACTTTAGTTTAGAATGGCATGAACACAAGCAGAGTGATATTCACAGTTAAGTGTCCGATTGATGATAGTGTGAGACCATCAGTAATCATGGAACTAACTCTAATTATTAAATTATAATTTATACAAGCCGGGTTCTCGCCTCCTCCTTTCCATTAAGTCCTTTACACTGGTGCTGAAACCCGGAAAGGAGGAGGGATGTGACTTTGTGGAGTCCTCGCCACTACCATCCACCCCAACGGAGCAGGCCATTCGTGAGAGTTCAAGAGGGCGTGAAACCTTTTAGAGGTAAGCAGGTGGTGTCTGCACAGTCCGCCCGGAGGATTCAACTTGGCGGGCACAGTCGGCCCAATCGGCGCGCGGATCCTCCTCACCTTGGGGATGGGGACCGGCGTCCTTCTCGGGCGCACTTCCTCCGTGGTGGTGCACCGCAAACGGGCCGAGTGTTGTCTGTGGAAGAGAATAATTCCCTTTTGTGTGGACTTTGGAACTTTGCACTAAAGGAAAGATAAAATTCCCAAAAGCATAATAGGCCCTCTTTAAGAAGTTCTGAATTTTTTTTTCAAATTGTAATAGTAGTTTTTCACATTATTAATGTCCTGACTACACATTGTGATCAGTTGAATGGAAATTTGGTGAAACTTAAGTACACAACACAAACACATCATTTATATAAACATTCTCTTTTTGGTAAACCTTAAAGTTTGGAGCCCAGCCAACCTAAATATATTATATTATATTATATTATATTATATTATATTATATTATATTATATTATATTATATTATCACTCTGCTCCAGCTCCACTCCTGGCTTTCCACTTCTCGCTCTAGACTCATTACAGAAACCCAGACCTCCTCAGAGAAACCTCACTGGGTGCAATCCTGGACCACAAGAATACACTCTAACATTCAAAAACCTGCTTCTTGCTGTAGGCAAAATCACATAACTCCACCACCTGAGCCACTTACACTTGCGAGAGAAAACCAAGAACCTTCGCCATAAAAAAAAAAAAACACCTTCTTTCCTTCATGCATCCAGTCAGCATTGCTCTCATTCTCTTGGTTCAGAATGCCACAAACAGACTGATACAAACAGTGAGGTTTCCCAGTACTGTTATTTTAAATATTAATACTCTTGGAATAGCACTAAGCAAATCAGTTATTGTATAATATATTGTATAAATGTATTATCTGTACAATTGACTGTTGTCCCAGGCAACCGATGTCCTACATCGCTGTGCTTAATTCATGTCTCTGATAACACCTATTAGCGCCTACTTTCTAAATAAATAAATACATGGACATGAAATAACATACATATATAGTACAATATAATATAATATTTTATTTATCGGCACATAATGTAATTAATTTGATTACACTTTTAATCAATTAACAGCCCCAATATAGTAATATATTAAATAATACAATATAATTAAATTAATTTCTTTCTTTTTTTTTTTTATAAATTAATTGAAGACTTCAGTCAGTTAAATGTTGATACATTACAAGCCTGTGACCTTAAGTACTCTGATTTGCTCTGTTTGCCCCCTTGTTCTTTAATACAGTTACAGGGGCCAAATAATGTGTCCCTAAAGTAGCTAAAGCCTACATAATTACAAAATAAACACAAACTAGTGACTCTTAGCCAGAGACCAAATTGGAGAAAATTATACACATCTAACAACAAGCAAACATTTATTAAAAAAGCATGTTTTGGAAACTAAATTAACTCTATGCTTCTGCTGATGTGTGTTATTTGCGTTTGGGTGTGTACGCACATATTTAGACTGGGGTATACTGTAGTTGATGAGGAAAGAGAAAAGGCTGCTTGCATGTCTGCTGGGACGAGTGTAGTACTCACAGAGCATCTGTCGTGTATACTCAGAGCTAATCACCAACATACGGCCTCACCACAGTCTAACACAATCTGACGCACATTCAAGCACACACACACACATGTACACACATGCAATCAATTGATCTCCCTTTCAAGGGGTGAGGTGGATGGGCGCGGTATCACCCTCTCAATCCATTTCAGAACAAATAGCCTACATATATTTTAAGATATACATAATATTGTCAAAAGGCATTGACATACCACACACACACACACATATATATATATATTTGTGTGTGTGTGTGTGTGTGTGTGTGTGTGTGTGTGTGTGTGTGTGTGTGTGTGTTGTATAGCCACATCTCCCATCACTAAATTAAATCAGTCCTTGGAGATAGCATACAGTCAAGAGTGACTTTCCATTCCAGGAATATACCTGTGACCAGCAAATCGTTATATTTGGAAACCTTGTCTTCATAATCCCATGATGGGTGTCCCTAGTTTCCCTTCTGCTTGGCAGACATCCGTCTGTTGCAGTCCTCAGCCTCACCTCTTAATGCAATTACAGCATTACAACTACAAAACATGGATCACAGATAAACACCACCACAGGATCAGTCACAAACAACAGGGTGTCCTTGTTCCTGCTGCCCACCGTAGTCAACAGGTCACTCCAAATCCTGAGTAATGTGCTTGTTGAGTTTGTAAGCTAAATGAATGAGAGAGAAGGTAAAATGTTTGTCAAAATGTTTGGAAGCTGAATATGAGGGTACTCATATTGTGGCATTAGCATGTTTGCCTGCAAACATTCAAGGGCAGAAGGCGCAAGTTATATTAAGCAACATGTACCTGCAGGGAATTTAAACTGATTTGCAGGGAATAATTTCATATTAGATAGATGTCTAACTTTCAAAGGGACCCATATTAGTATCTTCCCTGACATTCCAATGGAGTTGTCTAACCAATGCCAATAATTTCACGGTGTGAGGGAGAAATTAAGTGCTAAAGGAATAAAACATGGTCTGTTGTACCCTGCAAGTCTCATCTTCATCCATGGAAAGAGGCAGAAGATATTCACATGTCCCTTGGAAGCTGAATTATATCTCATATTGACAAAATCTTATATTGACAGTCTCCCAACATGCAGATCAATGTATGGTACTACATTGGTAAGAGAGACTTTAGGCACAAGACATTCTAAAACTACGGATTGTTTGTTGTCTCATTGAACGACTGAATTTATTGTGTGAATTCTTTATTATTATTATTATTATTTTTCTCCCATTTTGGAATGCCCAATTCCCAATGTGCTCATGGTGGTATTGTGACTCGCCTCAATCTGGGTAGTGGAGGACGAATCTCAGCCGCTTCCGCATCTGAGACTGTCAACCAGCGTATCTTATCACGTATCTTATCACGTATCTTATTGAGCATGTTACCGCAGAGATATAGCACGTGAGGAGGCTTCACGCCATCCACTGCGGCATCCATGCACAACTCACCAAACGCCCAACGGAGAGCGAACCACATTATAGCGATCACGAGGAGGTTACCCCATGTGAATCTACCCTCCCTAGCAACTGGGCCAATTTGGTTGCTCAGTAGACCCGGCTGGAGTCACTCAGCACACCCTGGCATTCAAATGAGCAACTCCAGGGGTGTTCCCAGATCCCTGAGTTTTTTATTATTACAATTATTGATATTATTATTATTATCATTATTATTATTATTATTATTATTATTATCATCATTATTTTTTACACTATCAGGTATATAAGTGAAGAACTATTAGGTTGTTGATCCGGCTGAATTGCTTTAAGAGCAAAGTGTTCATTTAATTTCTGAGGGTTGTTATGGAGCTGTGTGAACTGGTTTGGAAGCACAGTTAGTTAGCAGATTGTTGGCATTTTCATTATTATTATTATTACAATTGTTTTTCTATCTTTTCTATCTCTGTGTTTTGCTCAGCTGCCTTACACTTCTAATGAGGTGTTGTGAAACTAGTTCAAATTGTGAAAGCGGGTTCAGTGGGTTAAAGCTATTCCAGTTTATTTTGTTAGTATTTTATTAATGTTTTTTAGTTTTTTGTCTTGTATATATATATATAGCACTTGGACTACTTTAGGTGTGTTTAAGATTACCTTTTTACTTATTAAATGTTGGCCTAATGTATAGAATTTTTTAAAGAAACATTAGAACATTTCCACCTGGACTGCACATGGATTAAATATAATTTATAAGAAGTCAAAAATTTTCTCTCATTTGAACTCTTTAAATGCAGATGTAATATTTATTTTTTTTGCAAGAAACTCATATTATATACACTGTAATGTACAAAGACTTAGATGTAAATGGATGGGTCAAATGTATCACTCCACTTTTTTTAACAAAAGCTTGAGGAGCGTCCATATTAATAAGAAAGATTACCCATTTCAATATGTGTCCACCCAGATGGATCCCAGTGTTCGTTATCTTAATGTAACTGGCACTATTTTGGAAAAGCACAATCAATTAGTGAACCTCTTTGCTCCAAATTTTGATGATCCAATTTTCTTTGTTTCTGTTTTTAATGGCTTTATAATGGATTCTGTTTCCTTTTATGAATAGACAATCTCCCGGGCCATTTAACCCTTCAAACCCTATAAGTGTCATTAATAAATTTATCCAGTCATTAAATATTCATGATATTTGGAGACCATCACCCAACAGAATTTTTTTTTTTTTTTTTTTTTTCAAAAGTCCATACACTATGATTGATTATTTTTGAACAGATTCTAAATGAACCTAAATCTTAATTTCTAAATATCATAATGTTTTAGTTTCAGATCATTGCCCAGTCTCAATATTGGTCGATTTAGGTATCGAAAAATGGCCATATTCATGGCGTTTTAACTCTACCTAATTAAATGAGGAAAGATTTCAAGGGCAGTGGTCTGCCCATAACTGAATATCTTGCTTTACATGACAAAGGGGATGTTTCACACTCAGTGTTTTGGGGAGCTATTAACGCTGTTATTAGAGCCCATATTATAGCATTTGAAACAGAACTGAAAAAACAGAAACGTAAAAGATTATCTGAGATAGATGTTGAGTTAGCAATTTTAGAAAATAAATTTAAATTGACAGCATCTAATATTGACCTAGCTGGTATCATTAAATTTAAATATGAATATAACATATGAATATAGTCAAATTAATATCTTATTATTAAAATGTAAACAAAAACAATTTGAACTTAGAGATAAACCAAATTGGTTATTAGCTCGACAACTTAGAGGCTCTCATGCAAGTAGGGCAATAGGTTCATGAGTTCATGAAAACTGACCACAAATCCAGTGATAAATTATCCAGAGATAAGTAAATGATTTATGGATTGTTATCAAGAATTGTATACATCAAAGAGTATTGGGGATCCTGTTGATGTTAAAAAATGTAATCCTAAATTAACAGACGAAACAAGAGAAAGTTTAAATACAGATATAAAATAAGAGGATGTTCTCTTAGCTGTGAAGAGATTCCCTAATTGTAAATCAGCAGGTCCAATTGTTTTCTGTATAGAGCTTTACAAGTCTTTTTCTTGTCAAATTGCTCCTCTTATGTTAAGGAGGTTTAAAAAATCTCCACTGAAAATAAGAAATTACCAGATACACTTTATTCTGCAAATATTGCATTGATTTTGAAAAAAGACAAAGATGAATCTGATCCATCATCTTATAGACCTATTGCTATTTTTGGTAATGATTTGAAAGTATTTACTAAGGTGTTAGCAAATAGATTGAGCAAAAGCACCCATTCTATTATTCATGTAGATCAAACAGGTTTTATTACTGGGATATTTTAAAAAAAATTTTAACATACAAAGCCTTATGAATATCATTTATAAAAATAATGTAAAAAAAATAATACATTAGCAATTCTAGCTTTGTACGCCCATAAGACTTTTGACCAAGTAGAGTGGAAATAAATACAATCTACTATAGAAGGACAAAATTTCTCCTCGTGGGATGAGATGCTATATCTCTGCCCCCACTGCCTCTGTATTACCAATGGTTATATAAAAAAAGTCCTTCTTTCTTCATCGCAGTACATGTCAGCGGTGCCCTTTAAGTCCATTACTTTTTGGAGTTGATATGGAACCTTTGGCAATTAGCATAAGAAACCACCCTCAAATTGTCCCTGTGAAGATGTAGGAGTGCGTCTCCCTATCTCGGTATATGCTGATGACATCCTCAGTTTTCTCTCAAAACCAGAAAGATCTTTACCCCCTTTGTTTGATCTCAATGAAGAATGTGGCACTTTGTCTGATTATGCAGTTGTAGGAAATTTGATAGTATTAATGTACACGGTGCGGATTAAAGTGCTGCGATTCTCCCACCATCATATGTAGGAAAACGTCTCGGGTTACTTAAGTGTAACCCTTGATCCCTGAAAAAAGCAGAACGAGATGCTGCGCTGATAAAAGCGCTTTGGGAACATCTTATAGTTGTAACCAGATGTGAATATGTGTGCAACACGGCAATGAACACTGACCGGAATTTATAACTTCTGCCGGTGTGATTATTGGATGCACCTGGGGCAGGGTTATAAATAGATGCGTCACCGGAGCATCGTCAGGTATATTTATAAGAGCAGTCCCGGGGCATCCCAGTGCGGCAGTGAAGCGCAGCATTTCATTCCGCTTTTTACAGGGAACAAGGGTTACACTTAAGTAACCCGAGACGTTCCCTTTACAAAAAGCTTCTCTTATGATGCTGCACTGAGAAAAGCGCTTTGGGAACAAGAATACCCAATATCTGGAGTATGTGCGGAGAGGACCAGCTTGCCGCATCACAAACATGCAGCAGAGGGACCCCTCTGGCCAAGGCATCAGAGGAGGCGACCCCTCTGGTAGAGTGAGCCCTGATGCCTACAGGCGAAGCTTGACTGCACGGCTCGTAGGCCAGGGCAATAGCGTCCCTCGCCCAATGCGACATAGTCTGCTTGGTGGCGGCCGCCCCCCTGTTGCGGCCCCCATGGCAAACGAATAGTTGCCCTGACTTACGCCACTGTCTAGTGCGGTGGACATAAGTCTGAAGGGCACGGACTGGACAAAGTCAGTGAAGTCTTTCCTGCTCCGGCGTTGTAAAAGGTGGGGAGCAGAAGGCTTTGACAGGTAGTCAGGATGAGGGTGTGTGGAGTGGAGGGGGGTGGGGCTGGGCTGGAATGTCGCACGCCCGGTCCCCAATTGGCCTGATGGGGCGCGCGAGGGATAAAGGCGGCCCGTGACGACGGTTCGAGAGAGAGAGATCAATCACGGACATGTCCGTTGTGTGTGTTTTTGTGCTTTTTGTATAAGTTCTAATTAAAATATTATTTACGTTGACAAGCTGGTTCTCGCCTCCTCCTTGCCCATCCTAACCCCACGTTACACTGGTGCCGAAACCCTGGAAGGAGGGGTGACTCAGGAGAGGAGACATTGCGCTGTTCATAGAGGTGAAGACGTCCTCTTCTGCCCTGTAAAATCTCACCCAGATTTGTTCCAAGTGGAGGGAGCCCTAGCACTTAAAATGGTCTCGATAACTTCAGGTAAAAGCCCTGTGTCCCTCAGTTGGTAAAACATGAAGGTTCCAGAGCTCAGGCCGGGGATGAAATTTTGTCCCCTATGCCAGGTCAGGCACAGGTCCCTCCTGTTCGGAATCGCCCAAGGCGAGCTGTCGAGGAGAGACATTATTTCCGAGAACCATACCCTATTCGGCCAGCACGGCGCTATCAGTAAGAGGCAAGACCCTTGCTGGCGAACTCTGGCCAAGACTCCCGGGAGCAGAGAAACCAGGGGAAACGCATACAGACGCATTCTAGGCCATGTATGCGCCATCACGTCCAGACCCAGGGGGGCTGGTTGACTCATAGAGAAGTAGAGGGGACATTGTGCTGTCTGAGAATAGGCGAAGAGGTCCACTTCTGCCCTGTAAAATCTCTCCCAGATTTGTTCCACTACCTCGGAGTGGAGTTTCCACTCCCCCATCGGTATTTTCTGTCTGGACAGTAAATCTGCTCCCACATATGGGCATCCCGGGAAATTCCGGTCAATTTTCATTTCATCTCGTGTTGCACACATATTCACAGCTGGTCACAACTATAAGATGTTCCCAAAGCGCTTTTCTCAGCGCAGCATCATAAGTGAAGCTTTTTGTAAAGGGAACAGTATGTGAGCTAGTAATTAATTCTTATTCTACATCATTATTATGTAAGGAAATGTATAATGGAATTAGTCACGTTCGACAACCATTATTAGAAAGATAAATGACAAATAAGTAGATTATTTTTCTGAATAAAATTCTCCACCATTACAATCATAATATAACGTCTTACTGTATCCGCTCACAATTTCTATTTTAAGGAATTAGCTTTAATAAGGGAATTATGATGAATTCACTTATTGGAGTAATATGGATTATTGAAAATAATATCACACTGTAAAGGATAAATGGAAAGGAGGAAGCAAGTACCGGTTTGACAATATAAATTATATTTTAATTATAAACTTAACCAAAAATACACAAACTTCGGTCGGCCCTAATTAATTAGCCTGACTAGGGGCCGGTGGTGCGGAATCACGACCCGGCCCCGCCCTCCACCCTGCCACCTTCCTCCCTCCATTCTCTCAGGCCGGGGAGCCCCCGGCATGACGTACATCCCCCCACTCTTTCCCTGGGGAGGGGCGTGCCTTCTGCCCCATCTATCGGCAGGTCATCCCCATCTACCTGGATGAGGGAGGGGACTCTATTAACTCAGGTATTCAATTAATACAATATAAAGTTTTACACAGATTACATTATCCGCAAAGTTACATTCTATTTATCCATCAGTATCATCGCTTTGTGTAAAATATAAATGTAATGAGGTCAGAATGGCACATTTATTTTGGTTTTGTTCCAAATTAAATCAATTTTGGACTGAAGATTTTAGTTTGCACTCCGAGTTATATAAAGTTGATTTTCTACCAGATCCTGTAATTGCCATTCTGGGTTAGTAACCATCTTCAAAGATCAACAGTCATTATCAGATTCAAGTGATTCAATATGATATGATATTAGCTAAAAAGATAATTCTGCAGGTCTGGAATAAAGAGTTACCTCCAAAATTTGACTGCATATGGAAAAAAAAAATAGAAATTATGGGGAAACCACAAAAAAGAAAAGAAAAAATGGTTATGATCTGGTTACCCTTAGTTACATTTATTGAAAAAGGACAAAGAGTACTGTGAAAATGGAACTATTATAAAATGTACAGCTTTTAGTAATCAGGTATAAAGTGTGAATGTCTTATACAAGGATAATTTATAATTTATAAGTGCTATTTTGTTGTTGTTTTTGTTTTAATTTCTCCCTTTTGGCATAGCAGGGGGTGGGAACATTAACTGAAGCTCCTGACCAGTAGCTGCATGATTTTATGCATGGCAATGCTGACTGGCTGATTAGATAATCTCATGAATAAGTAAATGTACAGTCATTCCTAATAAAGATGATTGTATTAGAAGGCGTAGGGCAGTTAGAGATGACAACTGCATCATATCCAGGCAGGACACAAGCAACAGAATTTATTCCTTCAACTATGGCTATGTTGCTGTCCAACGGTGGTTGACTTTGAACAAGATGGGAATGGGTTAGGTCTCAGTGCCTTTGAGAAATTCTTTGCAACAAAATATCCAATGTAACTACATTGAAAAACTACATTGATATTTTACGGAAATGATCAGTGGTGCGATTCAACAAATTGGAGTGTAGCACATAAGATTCGTCTCCTGTGAGATACTGTGGTAAAGTCTAGGCAAGACAGAGGAGAAGTTTCTGACACTGTGAGCGATATCATTGTTTTCTATGATTTTTCTCTACCCACATGCAGGGATATAATAAATAATGATGCAAGAAAAATGTGAGGAATTGTTAGCATTCTAAGTGAGTTTGATTAATGTGTTAATAATCATCCATCTTGCTCATGATATGATGCATTACTCTCTAAATAATTGTATAGTATATACCATAAAGTGCTTCCCCTCCATAAAGTAATTTTTTAGCATGTAATAGTCTGGCTTTGCGAGACTATTTCCTTGACAGGAAATGCATTGCTTGACTGTGGGAGAACAGAAAGTTAGGTTGTAGTAAAAGATGGTTCTGTGCTTGTACTAGTACCACCTAATGCCATCTTTGCCCACTAAATGGGCTACCATCTTGAATTTTTGCAAAAAAACTTGTAACTCATAGATGCATATCATTTGCTTTACAGTACATTAACTGTTTATCATCATTCCCGCAAGTTGTACATTTCTGCACAAAATTCCAATTGGGTAGTCTGCCTACAGACTACAGCATTTTTTCCAATAGGATGCTGGAGATTCCCACTTTTCGAGCTCAAGCTCTGCATTGGGGAAATTTTTTAAAGTAACAGTGAGGATGCCAAAGGGGTAACATCTTGTCAAAACTTTGGCATATTCATTGAAATTTTTTGGTGGCAGAGCAACTAATATGTCAAAAGTAACCCTTTATTTTTTGATAATGATGATAATGATGATAATGAGACCATTTATTTTTCCATGAGAACAATACAATTATCCATTTCTTTTGGGATTTTATGCAATTTTGATCTTATTTAAATATAAATTCAAAATGTAACCATTAATTAGCATATACAAATAAGCCATTTAAAAAATAAATAAATAAATTCAGAGGCAGATTGCTGCCTCATCTTGGCAAGTCCTTTTGAAATTTGCCTCTGGCTCTTACGTCGCTGTAGTGGTTAACATGAGATATACTTCATTTTGGGTATATCTAGGCAATCTTTGATCTCAGAGTCTAAATCTATTATTTGTTCCTAGGCTAATCAGTTTGGCTGAGGGCAAAGTTAAGGTTCATAACTTTATATTTTTATTTAACATTAACGTTGTACTAGAGTGCTGTGTTTGTACTTTTGACCAAACTATTTGCTTGTCTTTATTCCCTATTGTACAAACATGTTACTTGTTATAATGGCTATTATTGTGCATTAAAATGAACATGTTAGCAGTATTTTAATCAAGGGATAACTGAGGAAATCCAGGCCCCCATTGACTGGTGGGTGGCCATCAAGAGCCTTTTCACCAGCAGGCGAAATTCTTAAAGAAGTGGATGGGAGTGATTATTGATTTTAAGTGCTTGTGTCATTGCCTGTATGTCTATGGAAGGGTTGGACCCAGATTTGGGCAGTCTACATCCATAATGATTAATATCTACTTGAAGTGGCAGTGTGTCAATCTTTATTTATGTTTTTGTATGTAATGTACAGATCCTGGATTGCCAATTTACAAATTCATAAATGCGCCCTTGGCATCAGAGATGCCCTGCAGTAGCACTGAGGGGAAAAGTTTTCTGTTTATGTAACATTTCTTATGTGGCTCTGCAAGAGAAATAATCCTAATGTGGCACCCATCAATGGCACCAGCAATACATGGCTCATGCCAGCAAGGTGAACAATGCCGGCCCTAACCTCCTCCATCTCCCCTGGTTTGGGGAAATTAATAGCACTGTGGAGGATGGTCCTCATTTCCTCCATGATATTTTGGACTGTCCAGCAAACTGTGGCTAGTGGTATGGCAAAGATGTCTGCAGTTCCACTATAGGAGGCTCCACAGGCAAGCTAATAACTGTGACCACACCTCAATTTCATAGCTCCATCCATGGGCTTTTTGCCTGGGCAGCATCTGGACCAGCATGTTGATGCTGTTCCTGGATAGCCCGAAGGCTGGTTTCAAGTCAGCTCCAGAAAAGAACATGGCGAGGATAGGCACATGTCTTTTTAGAATTTTTTTAACATTGTTTATGAATTGTAGTTACAGTATATTTTGTATGTATTGCTTATTTATGTGTTATTACGATTTAATATGTATTCAACTGTATTGTAAATATATTGTCTGATATGAATTGTTGAAGTCTACCAGAATTAGATTTCCCTCTAACATCTGACCTGTTTGATCGTGTACTTGCTTATTCTTGAGAAGGTTTCTATTTCTTCAATGCTTGATAGGCAGTATGCGAGCACACCTGTCTTCCCAGGTTCTGAGTCAAAAAGTTACTGTAGCCTACATGATTACAGTATCATAGACATGAAATGTCCTGTTTGTGTTTAAGTCTGTCCTGGTTAATGCCTAATGATGTATGCGACAGATGAGATACAGGTACTACTTGAATTAATGTATAGTGATGTTTGTGCACCTAACTGTTCAAAGTCTGTCAGACTGAGTATCAACCTCTTGATGTTTGAGAAACAAGAAGTCAAACGGCAGGTTTGAATAAATATAGGCTAAACCATTCAGTATTATTATCTGTCAAACCTCCCCTGTTTTTTCCAGTTTATTTGGTAGACCTAGATAAATCTAAGGTATTCTAATACAACAGCCCTGCAATAAATGTTAACATTATAACCTTGCTGAGGTTAAGTTTTTTATGTAATCTGTTTTTGAGAGGTGTTTGTCCATGCCATTTTTATGAATGAGGATAAATTTAATATTAGAAAGACCTCTCAGTATAACCCAGAACAGTTCAGCAACACCACAAACTACAGCTGACACAAAAAATAAACCAACAACTCTCCAAAACATTGAAGACTTTATACAATACTCCTCATTAATTCATTCACCAACGTCCACAACGACAGCCTTCCACAATGTTTTTTCCCACCACTGGCTTTTTATATGAAGGCTACAGATCTAGGACCACTAAAAGTATATACAAATTAATAATTTTTGATATTTTTTTTTAAATCCTCTTTTCTTCCAATTTGGAATGCCCAATTCCCACTACTTAGTAGGTCCTCGTGGTGGCACGGTTACTCACCTCAATCTGGGTAGCGGAAGACAAGTCTCAGTTGCCTCCACTTCTGAGACAGTCAATCTGCGCATCTTATCACGTGACTCATGCATGACACTACGGAGACTCACAGCATGTGGAGGCTCATGCTACTCACCGCAAGAGCACGCACAACTTACCACGAATCGCGACCACGAGGAGGGTACCCCATGTGACTCCCTACCCCTCCCTAGCATCCAGGCCAATTTGATTGCTTAGGAGACCTGGCTGAAGTCACTCAGCACAACATATAATATTTTTAAAATGAAAACGAAAAGAGGAAGGGTTGTGTTTTATATAATTTCGTTTTATTGTAAATATACATTATAATGAGGATAACGAGCTGAGATGGCGACATCATCAAGTACGCTGCTGAATGACTTTACTGT
The DNA here is from genome assembly GCA_032164185.1 of Moxostoma hubbsi. NCBI lineage: Eukaryota > Metazoa > Chordata > Actinopteri > Cypriniformes > Catostomidae > Moxostoma > Moxostoma hubbsi. Next base: position 8,441,511 of record JAVLUX010000007.1, on the reverse strand, counting down.
GTCATCCTGTCATCTGGAGTTTGTCCGGAGTCGAACTTGCCAAGTCTGAACTACCAATTATGCATGTCCGAACTTGCCGTACTTAGTATTGAGAAACGTCCCAAGTCTTGTACTGCTTAGATAAAGGAAACCATTTTTATTAAATGAGGAAAATGTATTTCCGTCAAAATGACTGAATACCATTGGAGGATTAAAGCCATTCCACAGAATCCCATGAAAATCAGCACAGAAAACTTAGAAAAAGTTTGATTACAGACAATTTAGTAATGTCAAATGAAACATTTGAAAAAAAGTTTACTCAAACTTCAGTAGCAATAACTGAGTTTTTTAAAAAAAAGTGTATTAACCATTGACAATGAGTGCATTTACATGCAAAAACTTAATATTGAATATAATTAATATGCCAAGGTCATGTAAAAAAATTGTCATTATTGATGTAAGGTCATAAACGATTGAAGCATAAAACTAACGCTGTGCTTAAATTTTTGCCCATCACCCCAATTTTGCCTTTACAAAACACCTTTACCAGCGTTCTTATTGGCTTATCCAATGTACGCAAGTGTTGTGCGCAAGACTGTTACATTATGACATTAAAAGCAGAGAATAATTAGATTATTTAAATCTCATGTTAACTGTAGTTTTGCTACTTTTTGAATGAGCTGACACTTATCGGTATATTGGTTTACATGTAAATACACTTAATGCTTGACACAAGGGGAGCTAACATTTTCATTCACATGATCTGGCATTTCTGTTAACCAAGCAGGCAGATTTTCCTGACTTGCAAATCTCTAAATATATCAATATTATAAATAAATGCTAATTATTTCCATTTAAACAGCATAGTCAAAACAGTCATTGTATAATGCACAAACATCAATAAAACTGATTATTCAGGATAATAACTTAATGATAAATATAAATGATGAGGTTCTCATGGAACGTTGCACTGGACTAATCAGACAATGAGCGATTGGCTTTCATCCCTGTTTGTCCTCCTCTTCCTCTGTGACACATGGCTATAGCTTGTATAAGAGTCTTCATAGATAGGAGACAATCCTTCATAGTTAATTATCCAACAATGACAGGAACAAGTTGCATTCATCGTGTTGCAGGCTATCATGTAAAATAAGAGCACAGCAGTAATAATCATACCTCATTGGTTTCTGTGCTCTGTAAGAAATACATTTACTACAGATTTTGCTGTTTTTTTTCCACAGATTTATATTATTTTATAATTAGGGCCTTCAATCGATTAAAATGTTCAATCAAATAAATTACATGACAAGGTATTTAATTAATTAAATTAATCACAATCAATCTTTAAAAAAAACATAATTCTGAAAGCCCCCACATAAAGATCATTAATTATAAATAATAACATTTTCATTAAATATTTAGTCTATTCAGTTGGAAAAAATGTATCTATTTAATGATGCGAACCAAAGAGCATTTGAAAAGCTTGTAAACACTTCCTTAAGATGTGTTACATTCATACGAGCAGACAGAGAAGAAAGTTTGAAGTTTGGAGCTGCAGAAAAAGAACTAAACATTGTGTAAATTGTCATGTGAATATTTAGCTTTATGCTAAGATAAAATACGATTTCTAGACATTTTACATGCACCTGTTACCAGGCATAATCATATTTTTTATCAAGAAAATCCACATTAGATCATAATCCTTAAAATACGATCAATTTGCCTTATCTTGTTTTAGAAGCAACACCGCATAAGATATTTAGGTTTTCAGAGAATGTATTTTTAACATGTGTATTTTGTCTTACTGTATTGTCAGATTGTTTATAGTCAAAACAAGTGGAAAAAAATCTAACAGTGATGAAGTAATCCAAACTACAGAATGTAGATTACATTACTGACACTGAGGCATGGCCTGGTGTGACAGGGCGTGGAGCAGGAGTCCAGTGTGAAGCCTAGGGCTGGAGCTGGCTCTGGGATGGACAAGGCTTGCAGCTCTGGGACGGGAGAGGTGTGGGCGCTAATTTGTAGAACTGGGTGGCAATGATGGGGAACTCTGGCATGGCGGCCATGACGGGGAACTCTGGCTTGGCGGCCATGGACGATGGCCAAATCAAAGTGGCTGAGGGCTTGGATGTGAGGGTTACTGTTGGAGTGCTGTGTTGCTTATCAGCCACTCAATCGAAGAGCAAAGTCAATATATTCAACCAAAGTCCAACTATATCTGCCTCCAGGCAGCATGGAGGATATGGGCTCATTTAGCCCAAAACAGTAAAAGTCTTTAAGGGCGATTTCATTGAAATCCACCTTACTGGCCAAAGCGCAGAAGTCTTCCACATATTCCTCTATGGAACAGTTTGCCTGACGTAACCGCGTGAGGCAAACTGCTGGGTTCATGATGGGGTTGAGTATTCTGTAATGTTCAGGCAAGGCAGGACAGGCAGAAGACAGCAAAGGACGAGGACGAAATGATGATGATGAAGTGAGAACCCAAGTGCAGTTTTATTTTATAAAGTGCAATAAATAAAAAAAACATGAATCCAAAACAAACAAACATAAATGACTTGACTTGACAACATTACATCAACAATACTCAACCAATGACTAGAGAACATGAGGACTATAAATACACAGACTAGGTAAACAAGTTAACAAGAAAAACAATGAAAATACAAAACCGATAACAAGACAATGAAACATGAACCAATAACAAGACTAATCTAATAACAAGACTATAAACTAATGAGAACAAGGCACATGAACAAGAGGGAAACAGGATAATCTCATGACTAAACAAGGAAGTGAAATAATTTCAAAATAAAAGACCTGAAAACATGAACAAAAACACATGATTAAACATGATAGTCACCCAATGCTTACATATAATTTTACACACATACCAAAAGAAAAAAACTTGCTTTGCTAATGGGTGAATATTCACTTCCGGTGTGAAAGGCTAAATGGGAATCCACTGTTTGTATGCAAAATATTAACCGTGCTGAGCATTTCTGCCAAATAACTGCATTTAGTGAGAAAGGGCCCTAAAAATATCCAAACAAAACTCCTACAGAAGATTAATTGCATGGCAAATATGGCCATTACATGTAAGATTTCCTTGGCCACATATTGCAAATCCGAATCGGTATCATTACAAATGTATATGTACCAGTGGAATTTGACATTTCCAGACAGTAAATTCATGTTTGCGGAGGATGTTTGCAGAGCTTAGGCTATGCTTCAATTGGTTATCACTCAACATTTAGTATAAGTTGTCAACCAGGCACACACAGACATAAATACTCAACAATGGTGATAATGAACAAAGATTGCATGTAAAAAAATTTAAAAAAAAAAAATAATTTGATAATAGTGATTCTACAACACAGCATACAGTTGTTTTTAATGGCAATAAATTGTTGAAACACTACTCTAAAATATACTTTGAAAGTCCGGCAACTATTTGCCAGGAATATACTGTTAACTCACACAATTGTTTTTTACAGTGACAAACCAGTATGACTGACTTTCTTTCGTGGAACACAAAAGGGAAGCATTTTTTATACAATGAAAGTGAATGGTGGCTGAGGCTGTCTTTCTGCCTCCATTTTTATTCCACGGAAGAAAAAAGTCTTGTAACCAGTTGGGTGTGCGTAAATTATGACAGAAATTTCATTTTTGAGTGAACAATCTCTTTAATAAGCTGTATGTAGCAATACGTGGCTCGTCTAGTAGTGACTACGCCACCCCGAAATACCGGGGAAATAATCTAATAAACGGACACAAGTCCGTTTGCTCAGAAGAGGCAGAACCAATTTTTATTAAAGAAAGAAATTAAACAAAAATAACTCAAAATAAATGATCTTGATCCACAAATGAAAATAAAACAAACAAAAAAAGGGATAAAGAATATAAATCACTGCCGGGGCTGAGGCTCCCGAAAGGCAGGCTAGCTATAGCTGCATATGGCAAAAAGACACAATTTGAGGATAACACTCCACTAAAAAATAGTGATCAAACACAACACTACAAAAAAACAAAACCCTGGTTAAAGTGAAGCCCGTGCAGCTACAACCACCAGCCTGCTTCCAGGGACACCCAGCTCCTGCAGAATACAAAAGAAAAGAGAAAACAAATAAACCAAACAATAAAAACATAATTTACAAAATAATGATCATCAATTGGAACCAAGGCAAAGAAAATAACAATCTATACCAAAGAGATTACATATTCAAACCACGTGGTCCCATCACACAAGTGGTCATAAAATTTACACAGATGACCAGGACCATTTGGCAGCAATTAATCCATGCACTACTAAATCACAATAATAAAACAGTGACAATCATGCCGCTATGGACTGGTGACAGAACCAACTAAATCCATGCAAAGACACATAAACAAAGACCAAATCAAAGAACCAAAAAGTAACCTTTCAGACCTACTCGAGCCTGAAACCGTCGCCTGAACAGCAGACGAGCTGGAATCACAGCAGTAGTTAAAAGGTTCTAATTCCCCTAAAGCAGCAGACGTGGCTCAAAGAGCGAGGGTTGCTGACAGCAAGTTGTTAAGGTGGCTGTCAACCTTGCTTTAACGTGAGCAAAGAGAACTCCTAACCACAAATATTTATTAACAATCTAATTAAAAACAATTAAAATTACAAAGAAAACGATAGACAATGTACTCACCCTGATTTAGTATCAGCGCACACACACATGTAAATCACAGGCACACAAAAGTCTTACGATGCGTCCTTTAGCGAATCAAACCACAACAGCTGGTACTCTGCTATTAGGAGGTGCCCCACCGATGGAAGCTCCGCCACACTAAAATGTATTACAGATCACTCAAACAAACAAACTTCCCGAAAGGTTACAACGGTACCACATTAAAACTTACCTAAATGTGGGTATCACTCCAAAAACACGCACAGCCTTGATGGCCTAGTGTCACACTAAACACAAATAAATAATGCAACATCACTTAATACTACAATCAAAACAACCAGCTACACAGCTGAAACACATACCTCTGCGGTCTCTTGGAATGAAGTAAAGGGGCGGGCTTTCGACAATGACGCATCCCAGGAGGCACAAACAACTAGTCTATATACGCTTAAGAGCGGTACCCCATTGGCCATATACGCAATGAGGATGACGTAACAAGTCACTCACTTCACCACATGTACAGTATATGTTAAATTATTCCCTAGTTCCACATGCAACACAATCAGAAATATCTAAAAGCTTGGCTTTGCACTGTTGAAGTATATAGCCAATGAGAAAATAAAGTTATAAAGCAACAACTCCAATCATTACGAGCACACAGGCATCATAGTTCTCCAAAGTACTTTGGGTGGAATTACATTTGAGGTTTACTGTATCCCTTTTAGAACTATTGCAATGACATTTGGGACATTTGTCTCCACCACCATAGGCAGCACATTTGATTAATTTGTATTGTTGTGCATAGACAATCCTCTCTGAATCTAGTGGAGGCTGGAAGCTTTTTAATCTCCGGTTTCATTTCCTACTGCGATAACAATTAAGAAAAGTTTTCACAGCTTTATGATCATGTTACAGCCCTAGGGAAGGGAGAAAATTATAGTCCTGTGGTGTAATAATGAATTATTATTTCAGGAATGTGCATTTCTGCACAGTAAGTGGATATTTTAGTGTAACAAGGAGGTTTTTTTTACGTCAGATAATTTGGTTTTCTTCTCTGCTCAGCTTCGGAAAACTTCCACCAAGATGCTAATCAGGTTAAGTAAGGAAAATCCCCTGCCTTGGCAACACCTAAAGCCTCTGATCCTTCTTTAAAATATTCCTGAACGGGTGAGCCAGTCCCTAGCCTTTGATCTACAGAGCAAATTATAACGGCAATCTGAAATTAGATTCCTCATGTTTGAGATCTTATCCCAGCGGCCATTGATGTGGACATACTCTATCATAGATGTGAGATCCTAGCAAGAGCTCCTTAGATTGGGGTTCACAAGTGAAGGAAGTGTCCAGTCTCTTGGGTTCCGGAGAGAGTAGAACTGCTGTAGATGAGGAAGTATTTGAATGGCTCTGCTAAGCAATGCTAATTTGGCCTTTTGTTTCAAATCTAAATCTCAGTCAAATATATAGATTGAGTGTATAGTACATATGACATAGAGTGAGTGGTAAGTAATGGAGAGTAATGAACTGGCTCCCTCATATATATATATATATGTATATATATATATATATATATATGGTGAAACAGTGCAACCAGGTGGCAGGAATTGAAGTTATCCATCAAGTATTAAAGAGGATCTGATCTCTTAGTGGTGCAATTCAATTAAAACAGTAGCTAGGTTTCCATCCATGTATTATAAAGCTCACTTGAGGTGGAATTCTTATATCTGGTTAGAAAACATGTGCATAAACTATGATAGAAACAAATGTACAGAATATATTCCTATAGAATATATAAAGGAATACAAATGTGCATCAAAAAAGCAACAGTGTGTAACGTCATGTAGCAGTCAAGGCAAGGATGAAGACAATATGAATGACCCAAGTGCAGATTTATTAACAAATCAGTGGTGATACAGGAACTAGGAACAGGACTATGGCTCAGTTAAACAAACAAACATCTAAATATCACAAGGCTAACAACAGGCAAACATCAGGATAACAACAATACTCAACAAGAGACAATGCAAACATGAGGACTTAAATACATGAACAAGGGGAAACATAAGCCAATGGGCAAACAGAACTCTAAACAAGATAAGGCAATTAACTAAAACCAATGACAAAACTTGAACTGATAATAAAGCAATCAAACAATGAACCAATGAAAACCAGACACATGAATATGGAGGGAAAACAGGACATGACAAGACTGGGAAACAGGAACTTAAGAATTTCAAAATAAAAGTACACAAAGGACTACAGGGAATATGTGACACAGTGGCTTCAAATTTTTTGTTTAGATTTCTATTCTGATGCAATTTACCCAGAAGTGACAATTGTGTGCTCTTAAACATGGTAACAATTTACAATAATGTTCCATTTGTTAACATTAGTTAATGTATTGGTTATCATGAACTAAGAATGAATGATTACTTTTTACAGCATTAATCTTTGTTATTGTTAGTTTTAAAAATTACAATTATTCAAATAGGTCGTGTATGAAGGCACTCACTATATGTGTTAGTAAACACAATGTCAAGTGGACTGAAGTTGTAAGGGAACACATTTTTATGTTGATAATCAATTAATCCAACGATTATTAGATCAGTGTATAATGGGGTGAGACTACACCTCTCTCATCTTTCTGTTCACTTCAATCATCATTAACTCACAAACAAAACAGACACTCTCATATTAATAAAGCTGTGTATGACATATATTATGATTCAATAAGTTGCGAACCATCATGTTATAATCTAGCTGCATTAAATGTGCATGTTCAAAGGATGAGCGTCCCTGAGACAGAGTGTGCATCAGCAGGGTGCGGTTTCAATCTCTCCCCCTTAGATCTGGACACTTCGTGCAACTCATAGTAGAGGCACTGACCACACAGAGAAATGCTAGTTTCAGAGATGTAGTTATTTAAATGATCTGCTTCTGTATAATTTGAACTTTAATAAAGCTATAATGAATTAAATATAACTGCATTAAAGATGTTACGCCAGGGTTTTCGGCTCCGCATATTCACAGTAAGAGTGCTTCTTTATTTACTTGTTTTGTATTTTTGCATTATATATTCCCTCATACTTTGTGATCTACATCACCTGAATCTGTGAAAGTTTAGAGTGCATTTGGACTGTGAGCTGTGTAATTCTTCCTCTCCTCAGTGCAGCATCTTTAGAGTTTAATGTGATGTTACGTTAAATGAGATTAAATGACTATTCGACAACTACAATTTTTGTCGTCAATGTTTTTTTGTCGATAACGTCGACTGATCATTTCAGCCCTAATGATAACTTATACAACTTTTGATAAAAAAATGTGAAACAATATGTTGAAATTAATTAACCAATATTAATAAATGATGTATAGGTATTGTTCATTGTTATTTAACTAATATTAACAAATGGAACCTTATTGTAAAGTGTTACCAACACATAGGGTGGAAACGCTGCTTTGCTTCCAAATGGTTTTTGTAATATTCCTGTATTTTGGCATAAATTACATTTGTAATCTGACTTGTGTCAGTTCCACTGTCACCGCTAGCTATGTGTACGTTCTTTTAAATCGAATTCTTTCAATGAATCTGTCCAACCAGTTAACAACCAGTCTGAACAATTCATTTACGAATGTATTAGTTTGAGTGGTTCTTAGATTAAAACTCACTGACTCATTGTAGACTCAAGATCTGTGTCTCTTGAACAAGTCCTACTCAAAATGAGCTAGGAACCGATGAGTGAGCTGATTCAAAGAGCTTTTGGAGTTTGCCAAGGATTCGATTTTGTTGTCTGAACTAAATTTTTTATGTGTTTATCCCCCAAATTTATGACTGCCCCATCACCCAAAATACAGGAGTCTGGGGCCAAGTAAATTTTGAGTGCCCAAAACATCATACATAAACTCTGAACCTTCAACCAAAATCCTTGGATCTTAACACACCCCCCAAAAAAATGGGCTGTGTCTCCATCTTCTGATTGGTATCGCCATCAGGTGGATCTTTAAGACAAAGCCTTATCAATCTAGAGGGGGTTCAGTACAATCTATGCAAAATCTTGAATTGCATAAGGCACACCATTACATCTCTAGATGTAGACTTGACGGTTTTTAGAATACTAGCCCACACTCCCTCCTCCAGTACCAAGTTTAAATCTTTCTCCTATAATCTCTTGATAGAAGTTAAAGCTTCAACCCCCAGACACTAGCAGGGAGTAATACACTGATGCCTCATGACCTTTTCCAAAAGCAGTAATCACCTCTCCCGGATTATCTGCCACTTGTAGCAACCTGCTACAGAGCAGGCTGTGCAGCTCTAAATACCTATTGAACTAAGATCTGGGTATCCAAAATGTTCAAAAGATCTCAACACTGCTCTCTCAAACAGGTCACTAAGTGTAGTAACCCCCTTACAATCCACTCTGACCAGCAGAAAGGGGACTTATGAATACATAATTTAGATTTAGACCAATTGACTCTGTATCCTGAGAATTTAGAAAAGGAATGAATAATTCTACAGAGGCAAGGCATAGATCTAATGTGGTCAGGGACAAATAAAATATCATCTGCATAAAGCAAAAGCTTATGCACCCCACCTCCCGCCACCACCCCTGGACAATCATCTTCCCTTCTTATCGTGGCTGCTAATGGTTCCAGGGCAAGATAGGACAATAAGATAAGGAAAGAGGGCAACCCTGCCAGGTGTCCCTATCCAGAGTAAAATAATCTGAAATTAATCCATTCGTTTTTACTGCCGCTACTGGGTGTCAATAAAGTAACTTAATCCATCCAATAAAAGTATTCCCGAACCCTTATATTTCCAAAATCTTAAAAAGATAATCCCATTCTACCATATCAAATGCCTTTTTGGCATCAACTGACAACATAATATTGATGAAACAAATAATATTATCAGAAGAGCTGCAGCCCCGAATAACCCGACCTGATCTATATGTATAAGAGATATCATAACTTTACTTAATCGGTTAGGCAGAATTTGTACAATATTTTTACATCTAGCTGGATCAGGGAAGTTGGACGGTAACTTATACACTCGCTTGGATCTTTGTCCTTTTTAAGAATCAGACTGATCCGGGCTTGTGCCATGGTTGATGGAAGCTTTCCATTCTTTAATGATTTGGTATAAAATTTAACAAAAGTGGAGCCAGTTCTGTTGCATAGGATATAAAAAATTCAGCGGCAAAGCCTTCTGGCCTGGAGCCTTGCCAAAGTTATCTCAGAATCAAGAGAATTTTTCTGGCCCGGAGCCTTGCCAAAGTTATCTCAGCATCAAGAGAATTTTTTTACTCAGTCGTCAGTTTAGGAAGTTAATGGTAGAAAAAGACTCTCTCTGCTTTATATATCTAGCCAAAAGCTTCCCTTCTTTGTCCCCTGACTCAAATTATGACTGTCTTGCCCTGAATAGCCAAAACTCCACCTTCCGTGACAAAACAGTATTATATCTGTATTATCAATTCTGTGAGGCCTTCAGACCAATATGGTGCTTCAGCTCTGCCTCAGAACTTTTAATATTCCCTTCCAACTCCATGAGTCCTGCTTTGGATTTTTTGATGAATGAGGCATACTGTATGATCTGACCCTTAAGAACCGCCTTAAGTGCCTCCAAGCCATGCCCACATAGGATACTGAGGACCAGTTGATCTCCATACAGACACTGATTTCAGCCTTTAGCATTTGTTGGAATTCAAGATTTTGCAAAAGGGATACATGGAAGTGCCAACTATATTATTTATTTTTCTCCGTATGTGGCAACATCTCTTAACTCACCAGGGCATGATATGAGACTGAAATTTTTCAAATTGAACAATGAATAACAGATGAAATGAGGGAAATCTATTCTAGAATAAATCATATGGACTGAAAAAATTTATAGACCGTACCAGATCTAAAGTCTCCAAATATCTGTAAGACCAAGATTTTTACACATCCTGTGAAGCATCACTGTTGCTCTAGGGGGCTTACACACTTTTGCTTCACTATGATCAAGGACTGAGTCCATCAAAAAATTTAAGTCTCCACCCAATATTATATCATGAGGGGTGCCAGTGGCTTTTCTGTAACATTTTCAAGATCTATAAAAATGCCCTGATCATAAGCGTTAGGTGTGAAAATTTAGCCAAAATAAACATTTGCCCCTGAATTTCTGCTAAAACAATAATGACTCTATTTGAGACCTTTGTATTGTAGATGCTTACATATTAATCACACATCAACTACACCCCTGCGCTTACTTGAGCCAGCACTAAAGAAAACATGTCCACCCCATATCTTCCCATATTTTTCAGCTTGCTGGAGGGAAATATGGGTTTCTTGAAGAAACACTATATCATGTTTCTTATATTTAAAATATAAATAACATTCCTTCTTTTTATGGGGTGCCCAAACCCATTCACATTCCGAGTAGAGAGCGACAATCCACTCAAATTAACATTTGACATTTTGATATATTAGAAAAAATTGATTGTGTGACAAAAATAAAATTGTAATGACCACATTCCAACATTAGTGCAACCATGAAACCCCGAACATACCCCCAAACACATTTTTTTTCCCTCTAAATTCAAACAGTCCTTGTATGAGAGCCCCCGCGACAACATTGCCATCGGATTGCTTAAGTCCGGTGTTTCTATACACATTTTGTGAGACAGAACAAAACAAATTCCAGCCAATAGGAGGCATAAGCACAAAAATGTGCAGATTCATTCACAAACAGTACCAAAGGTGTGTTATTCCACAAAACAAACTCCAGCCACTAGGCGGAATCAGCACAAAAAGAAACAAATAAGGTCAAGTGAATTTTCAGTGAGTCTGGCCAGTTCATGAATGCAACAAATTACCTAATCACTCCAATGTCCTGAAATAAATATCTCACAAAACAAACTCCAGCCAATAGGAGAAATCAGCACAAAGAACATGCAGATTCATCCACAAACTGCCCTGAAGGAGTGTTATTCCACAAAACAAACTCCAGCCGCTAGGTGGAACCAGCACAAAGAGAAACAAAAAAGGCACTCAGTTCCTTGTGTTTTGTGACACTGCCCATAGATATCCAGTCTTTTTTTTACACTGCCCTTTCTTATGTTTTGTTGTCTCTGCCTCTGAATGGACTACACATGTGACCTTTGTGTAATTTAAAAGCTAGGAACCCCAGCTTTGCAATGATGTATAACATTGTATCACCGATATTCAGGAATATCATTCAAATGATGATTTGTTTAGAATTCGATTTTTGCAAAAATAAATTTTTTACTGTACATTTGAGAAATAACAGAGGATTATTTACCTTGACAAGCTGAGAGACAAGTAAAAATAAACTCATATTATAAAACAACCTAAGGTAAGAGCTGATGTAGAGTTTGTGGCTATTTGGGTCTTAAAGAAGAAGATATTGAGACTTTTTTTTTTTGTTGACTTTTTTATTCACAATTTAACTGAAAATATTTTGATTGATTATTCAAATAATAACTTGCATTAAATAAAATGAACAGGTGTTTATTTGTTTATTACATCTAATTTGAACATGTCAAACATTTAATAGACATGTAATGAACACTGAATTAACAGTAAAATAAATGAGACTCTGAAAATACACGTTCATTACACATACAAATAAAGCTGTGTGTAAGCGCATATAGCTGATTTACATTTTATTCAATTAAATAATAATAATAATAATAATAATAATAATAATCTTGGACTGTAAAGTTTCCTACATTAAAGTTTTCCAACTAAAGCACCAAAAAAGGGCAATGATGTGCAAATGCGGATGTTTTATATAAATATTTCTGTAATTAATTTACACAAATTAAAAAAAGTTTTCTTAATCAACTCAAATTTTCACTGAAACCATGAGAAACCATAAAGAAATGACAGGGCTGCCAACTTTTCAAAAAACCTTGGAGTGAGATTTGGTGGGGCCAACCAAAATTTTGCCGCGTACAAAGCAATTTGTTTGGCTCATTCAGCATCATTACCGTACAGCAAAAAATAAAATAAATTATAATAAAAAAAAAAAAAAACCACACAAACACACACACAGGTTCTAAGTGTAGGGACCAGGGTCCCAAACTTAAATTAACACTGGTCTACCAAAGGGATCTACTAGGACCACTGAAATTCTAAAGAATGAGAACCACTGATTTACATAAATTCTAATCCTTCAAAACTAAATAAATAGAAATAACCATTTATGGACACCAGGGGGACTGGTGGCCAAAGACCAAACCTCATTAGATTAGGCAGTGAGGGAAATTCATTCTTCAATAAGGCCTTTCCCCACCACAAGGTCCAGCAGAAAAATACCACCAGCAAAACAAAAGACACAGCATGGCTTCTTTTGTGCATGTTTACTTTGGAATAAAGGTCATGTTATTTTAACATTCACAAAACTACATGCAGCTAATAACAACTTAAATACAATAAGTCATGAAATGTGGTGCCAGTGCTTCGTTAACTATACATGAACTCTTGGTTCTGGCACACTTGTACTCCTGGGCTGTTTTGGAATCCTTGAAACACTCCTTCAGAAGAGGGCCCAGGTGGTCAGTCAACGCAAGTGGCACATTGTGCTGAACTAATGTTGCTGTCATTTTAACCTCAGCCTTTCTTGTCTGTAAGAAAAAAAAGTGAGTTTAAATAGACACCAGAGCCAACAGGGCACAGGTGAACACAATGGGCAATTAAGATGGAGATAAAACTAAGAAAACCTGACTGTGAAATAGAACACATAAATACAAAACCTAAACAAGATGGTAAATTAGTCAAAACTATAAAACATGAACCTTGACAGGACCATCCATGACACATAGCATACCTTAGCCTCTTGGTCTGACATCCAACCAACTGAGGGAGCGGACATTGAAAATCTGTCAATTTTAGTGGTGGATTCAATGGCCCGTTCTTTTTCCTGGTGGCCCTTGCTCTTAACATGTCGCAAAATATCTGAAACACCCTGGTGGCAACATGTGTTTTCCACACGACATACGGAACACCAGTAATGTGTGCTGAGGCTACCTTTAGTGATGAATGGCCATTTTGTGGTCCACTCATTCTTGAATGTGCATCTATATGTTGCAGCTCCACACAAGGCTCTAATCTTCGACCTCTGCTCGGGCTGCTGCTGTTGGTGGTTTTCTGCCTGTCGTTCTGTCTGTCTTTGTTCTAAATCAGAATCGGCAACAAGCAAATCTATCTGTCGCTGTTCTGTCTGTTGCTGTTCTGTCTGTCGTTCGGTCTGTTCTGTCTGTCGCTGTTCTGTCTGTCGTTCGGTCTGTTCTGTCTGTTGTGTGGCTTTTTTTTTGCTGTGGCTGATCTTTCAGTAAAAAAAAACAAAATGTCTTTACTCCTTTTCTCCTGGCCTTGCCTTATTGCGGGGCATACTTGAAACCTTCAGGAATTTAAATGATCATGTTTAATACATACACTAATGTATCATTTACAGCATGTATATAGCCCTTACTAAAATGTGACCCTGGCCTGGACCACAAAACCAGTCATGAGCCGCACGGGTATTTGTGGAAATAGCCAACAATACATCATATGGCAACCCGGTATCACGCCAAAGCGTGAAATAGACACGCTGGTCCACTAGCGGATGCGTGTCGGTGTCACGCTTTGCCTCCTCTAGGCGTGTACATGACACGCGCGCGTGTTGTTGCAATACCGGCAGGGGGCAATCATTTCCTCAACGGCAACAACTCTCCACGCACCAAAGAGTAAGCGATACCGTTGTCGTATTGTACGTTCGCACGGGCAGGATGATGGCCAATTTCGCTGCTTACTTTCACTTGTGACTATGTGACAATAAAGGGTTACTACACATACTAGTTCAGGACATATTTGTTCATTATAGTGCTGCTTTCATGAAGAAATCCTAACGTTGCTGTAGCCTAACGTTGTTATATGTGTGTGGGCTGTCGAGTATCTTATGCTGATGTAAAATATATATATATATATATATATATATATATATATATATATATATATATTTAAAAAATATATTTATATAAAAAAATATATATATCCTGCTAACCGGAATTGGAGAACGCGATATATCGCTTTCTCTTTGGTGCGCGGAGAGTTGTTGGCATTGAGGAAATGATTGCCCCCTGCCGGTATTCTACCTAGACGCGCGCGTGTCATGCACACGCCTAGAGGAGGCAAAGCGTGACACCGACACGCATCCGCTAGTGGACCAGCATGTCTATTTCACACCTTGGCGTGATATCGGGTTGCATATGGGTAAAAATTATAGATTTTTCTTTTATGCCAAAAATCATTAGGATATTAAGTAAAGATCATGTTCCACGAAGATATTTTGTAAATTTCCTACTGTAAATATATGAAACATTTATTTTTGTAAGTGAATGCAGCACAATTGCCAACATAAATGAACAAATGTAAAGGCAATTTTTGGTAAATCAAGTTATACATGTGATGAAGATATTTTGTAAATTTCCTACCGTAAATATATAAAACATTTATTTTTGTAAGTGAATGCAGCTCAATCGCGAACATAAATGAACAACTTTAAAGGCGATTTTTGGTAAATCAAGTTCATACACGTGTAACGTTAGTCTGGTTTTGTGCAGGGTCACAATTATGTTCACAAAGCTCTCGAAAATGCCTTTAATATAACAACCGAACTCACATAAAACGAATAAGCAAACGTTATAAAGTTTAAGAGCATAAATACTCAAGCATATACTTAATAAATATAAATACTCAAACCATACATACATACAGCCGGGGGGAAATGCGTGGGAAAATGCGCCTGGGATGGCTTGTGAAGTAGCGATCGCATATGTGAGAAAATGTCGCAAATTCCACAGACAGGGCGGGGCGCTCTTGAACCCCCTCACCTCTTATGAAAGCATAACTAGTCGATCACGAGTGGCTCAACGGGTAGATCATAGATAAACTCATCTTTCAGGCATTTGACCGACCGGGTTGACACTAAGCATGAGAAATCGGGGGTGTGGCGTGTGAGCGTGTGAAACCAATCAAATGCGTGTGTCTCACGGCCAATGCGTGAGAGTTGGCAGCTCTGGAAATGTACATTTTCCCCCTCATTCAAGTCATCGGTTCACGCATGCTCGTTATCAGCAGCTCATCGGTTCTCAGCGGGCATGTCAGAGAACTGTTTTCTCAGTTCAGTGTACTGGCGTCTCATCAGTTCTTTGGACACGTCCGAAAGAGACAGTTTCATTTAATCCCCACACACTCAAACCCTCGGTACATGAATGCTCAGTTTCAGGCAGCAGCTCGAGATACTTTTCCAGTTCAATGACCGAAAGTGGGTTTTGATTGAGTAACTTGTGGATCAGTGTTGACTCGAGCCGCAAACTTTTTCAGATGATTCAATCCAATTTGGTGAACTGGTTGATCCAGTTCACTAAAAAGAACAGGTTCAAAAGAATGATTCGTTCATGAACCGGACATCAATAGTGTGTTTGTGTGTGAGCATGTGTTTGTGAAATGATGGGTGTACTTATAATAACATCTTGAACTTTTCTAAAATTTTACAGCTTTTTTTTTGTTGTCTTTTTATGTTTTATGATCTGGGTCAAAATGACCCGAAGTTACAATATACAATGGGTAAGCAACCAGATTGAGCCTTGCTACCGCGGGGAGTACCGCCACATGAAAACTTGGGACACTTTTGTCACAATCTGTGCTTCTTTTTTTTTTTTTTGTATTTTCTTAACGATCTAACATTCAAAACTCAGCATTAAAGTGACCTGTTTCAGTGACGTAATTTTCCCCCTGCAGCCGCTGCATTTGTCAGCGGGAGGAAACAATGGCGGTGAATGGAAAAACAACTGTTAAACGATCTCAAGAAAAACCTAAAAAAAAAAAAAAAAATGCTTTTCATCCATGCCAAATCCCAGCAAAGCATATACAGGTCTGCATAAATAGCCAAATTTGACTTTCGCGGACATTTATATATATTTTGTCCGGGAGAATGCACACACAACTAGGCCTACCGGTACATCACCTTGAACATCTCTCATGAAGAAGTTACACATGTCTGTTTTTTTCTGCTCTGATTTGGTCACAACATTACAAAACGTCTGTGATGATCCCGTCTATGTGAATGTAAGAGATGCTTTAACTCATGAATAATAAACAGAAAGCAGCCGAGGTATATTAGTCTATGAATAATATGTTTACATTGTAGACTGGTGGTGTGAATAAATTCAGTGCTTCATGATCTTACGATGTGTTGTTTATTGAATAACATTAGTATATACACATTAAATATAAACCTTATAATCACATTATAGTGCCATTAAAATGACATACTATGTTATAAATATAACTGACACGTTTACAGATAACTGACATAAATAAATGAGAAAAGACCACTTATATATATAGATCAGTGGAAAAGACACAAATGTTTTTATGTGCTCTCTCACTTCACCGCTGCTTGACTTTGGCTAAATGAAATGAGTCACTTGAAAGACAAAACATTAAAAGAAAAATTACATTTTGGCTCGGTCAAACAGCAGTATCATCTTTTAATGATTTAGAATTAGAAACAAAAATGCAGCTTTTGCTTCATCCCACTTCGCAGCACAATGAAGGTAGACGCAGAACACTTCTTACATAGAGGAGACTACAAACTTAGCCTAAAATAGAATAACGGCGGTTCCATCAATATTCTATGGTCGGTACACTGGCGAAGAGACAAGAGGCCACTTTTTTAATGGATGTCTATATAGGAGATGCTTCAGTACACTGAATAAACTGCTTTTGTGAGGAAATAGTTACAGTAATTGTTTAGTGAATTGACCACCTGTACACTAATCATTAACATTATTTTACACTAAATCCTTTTGGAATTAACTTGGTGTGGCATTTACTATGATAAAAATGCTGTTTTAAAAGAGAAGACAAGGAAAATCCTGCGACAGGTAGGTGTCAGTTTACGGCTCTCCCTATTCGTTTGTATGGTATCCGCAAACAGTGACTTACTGTCGTAACATGCTAGTTGACTGTTACTGTAACAAACTTCCGACAGGAGGGGAAGAAGGACACAGGCTTCTTTGATGCACAAGTAAAGCTTTTAATTAATAAAATCCAGCACAAACAGCTTCAACATAACACAACAGCTTATCAGCATTTCAGAACTAATCATATTCACAATGAGACTGTCCCTGACTCTCTCTCTCAACTTGCTGCTGGTGTGGTCCCTTATACCACTCTCCCCAAACTCACTCTAATTGGAAACAGGTGTTAATCATTATCTGGCTCAGATGTATGCACCCTTACCACTTTCTCTCTCTCTCTGGACGGATGCTCGACCACACCCCTGCTGCCTCAGTTACGCTCTCTACAATGTTAAAAAAGTGGAGATTGTTATATCTGTATAGAAGATCTCTGGTATGAGGAATTTTGGTCACAAACATGGTGAGGCAGTCATACGGTGATGTGAATTGGTATCCACAGTTTTGCTGAGAAACCAGTGGGCGGCACCATGATGATTCTTATTGCCTTTCTGGTCTTTCTGTTTCTAGTCTTGAGACAATGTAAAAACTACTGAAACGAGTGATTTAGATGGAGCAAAACAACCATTTAAGTATTATTTAATGTAAACATGTATTTCAGGCTCAACTTGTGCAATTGTTGGTTGTCATAACAACTCCAAGTAGTTAATTATATCACCATAACTAACCTCAGACCATCGCCGCATGACATCTACAAACTCAGATGAGGCACTGTCATAAAAATTGTCATCTCGTCTCTTTTAAGTTTTGGCACTTTAAAGCCACATGTTTATGAGAATGTTTACAAATGTAATACTTTAATCATCACATTACCCACTAAGAACATGCTGATGCAGGTGAAAACACTGGAGACAGAAAATTGAAAACAGGCGATGTCAGCCTTTTTCAATAATTGAAAACAAAATGAAAATACATTGTGAACATTCATAATTTTATTTGTTAGCCTTATTGAAAAACAACCCGTTTTGTACTGTAAATGACACAGTAACACTATATACACACATGTACTGATAGGTCAACAGTAGTGTGTTTGATACTCTAGCAAAAGATTGTAGGATCAAATCCCACTTAACAAACTTTTGTTTGTAATAAATACACATTTGATCATATACAGTATAGTAATATTTATCATATACAGTATAGATATTACTGAAGTGAATTTCAACATTCAAAACAAATGAAGACATTATTTCAGCACTGCATGGTTTTTATTTGGATTTCATTCCAATTTCCATTGTACATCATGATGGCACCGTGGATAGCTGCCTCGGTGTGGAGCGTTACAATTCTTTTGTTGTTTTTGTTGTTTGTCCTGTGTTTAGTATTCTTTTTCCAGTAAGTTTTACCAGGGATGAACTGCTGAACATTTGACAGCATATACCCAACAATCTTTTTCCGGTTTTAATATTCAGATATTTTGCTAGACATTTTAGTTGCTGTTTAAGAGCAGGTGAGGGAGACGAGCAGGCGCGCAGGTCAAGCTCCGTCAGCGTGGCTTTCGAACAGCTTTGCTGAGCATTCATCTAGCGAATCTCCGCTCTCTTCCTAACAAACGGACGAACTACATCTCCTCACCTGCACAAACAAGGACTATTAAACCTCTGCTGTATTGTGTTTCACAGAAACCTGGCTGAGTGAAGCCATTCTGGACAGCGCATTGGCTTTCAGCTGTTCAGAGCGGATCACATCGCGGATTTAATGGGGAAAACGAGAGGCGGTGGAACATGCTTTTACATCAATGAAAGTTGGTGTACAGATGTAACAACGTTAAAGAAGATGTGCTGTCAGAATTTGGAAGCATTCTTTATTAACTGTAAGCCTTTCTACTTCTCATTTATTCTGGTGAGTGTTTTTAATCACGCCAAACATGTGTGTTAATGCAGTACTGCAACAGCAGGACAATAACCAGACTCAGTTATTATTTTTCTTGGGGATTTTAACAAAGCAAACCTCACACGTGAACTGCCCAAATACAAACAGCACATTACATGCCCCACCAGAGACAGAAATATACTGGATCATTGCTACAAAACAATAAAGGATGCATATTACTCTGTCCCTAGAGCAGCTTTGGGACTCTCTGATCACTGTCTGGTTCATCTTCTTCCAACCTACAGACAGACATTAAAATCTACTAAGACTGTAGTAAGGACTGTAAAGAGATGGACCAATGAAGCAGAGCTGGATCTACAAGCCTGCATTGAATGCACTGATTGGAGTGTTTTTGAGGCTGCAGACACCAATCTGGATGAGCTCACAGATCATTACATCATATATCAGTTTCTGTGAGGATATGGGCATCCCTACTAGGACTTAACATTTAACAATGACAAACCATTGTTTACAGTTTCAGCTCTGAAGGCAGCATCGTCAGGCCAAAGAGGATGCTTAAAGGGGTGAGGATAGAATCTTGTACAATCAGGCCAGGAACATACTGAATAAGGAAATCAGAGTGGCTAAAAGAAGATACTATGAGAATGAACCTGCATCAGTGTGGAGTGGCATGAAACAACTTATGAATTACAGGACTACTGCCCCAACCCTGCGGTGGACCAGCATCTGGCAAACACCCTCGACCTCGGATTCAGCTGTAGCTTCTAGCCGCTGCAGTACCGCTAGCAGGACGCCGGGTGGGCAAATGATTCTAACTTTTTTTCACTCCCCGCTGGCTAACAGCTCTGCTCGTTCCAAGGCAATAACCGACACGATCGCCTTTTTTATTTGTAAAGATATTCAGCCTTACAGCGTTACAGAGAACGAGGGCTTCCATGGTGGTAACCTTTTTTCACAGAAGTGAAAAACTGAAGTTCTACATGAAACGCAGGCCCAGTTACACCTGCCAAACCACAAGATAATCCATGAGGTTTACACAAGATGGAACAGTTCCTTTGAAATGTTAGAGCATTTTTGGGAGCAGCAGTCTGCTGTGTTGAACACTGTCAAGGAAGATAAAGAGGGGAGAAGGCATGGCCAGCCTGACAGAGGAAGACATGACACTAATCCAAGAGGTTATCAAATTGATGTCCCCTCTGAAAGTGGCAACCACACTCCTTGGGAGAAAAAAACCCACCATCTCAATGATCTCCCCAATCCAGGCCAAATTACAGATACATTTCCAGCCAGATGAGAGTGATCTACCTGTAATTTCCCAGATGAAGGAACGATTCAGACAGGAATTTGATGGTCGTTACACATATCTCCAAGATACACCTCCTCCACTATGCCTCAGCCCTTGATCCATGCTTCAAAGACATGGCTTTCCTGGATGACAACAACCAAGGACATGATATTTATTAAGCTAACCGCAGAGGTGGTGAAGATGGATGAAAATGTAAGAATATACTCAGTATACTGTAGCTAGACTCACACACACTCTCTCTCATGTATCCATTTGTTACTTTTATTTACCTGTGTCTTAAACTATGTCTAAATTAAGTAAATCTAACAGCTAGTCTCTGGATTATAATAATTATTGTCAGGCAGGGGACAGGAACACACTGAATGAGGGGCAGGCAGCTGAAACAGGAGGTGACAGGAGCCCCCACAGTGAGAAAGAGACATGTTTGCTTTGTTCTGATAGGAAGTTTAGGAACTGTGGCTAAAGTTATAAAACTACTGTATGTTGATTTGAAGATGTATGCGTTATTATGGTCTAGTATTGTATGTCAAATTTTTTGTAATATATTATTGACCGATATAAATTCAACACTA
Organism: Moxostoma hubbsi; assembly: GCA_032164185.1. NCBI lineage: Eukaryota > Metazoa > Chordata > Actinopteri > Cypriniformes > Catostomidae > Moxostoma > Moxostoma hubbsi. The sequence goes on along the minus strand of JAVLUX010000007.1, from coordinate 8,420,141 downwards.
CTGATAATCCCCTCTTCTCTTGTGTTCATCTCCTAGATGATGTTCCTCCCAAGAAAATACGGCCTTGGACCAGATGTTTGGGGATTTCCACACTGCGAGACAACAGATGACAAAGAACACAAGGGAGATAGCTAAGAAGGAAATTTTAAAGTACAGAGAGAGGGATTCTTTAGGTCTGAGTGGTGACGTGCTGCCGTGGTTGAAAAAACAAGGGGATATTCCACTGCTTTCAACATTGGCAAAGAGCTACCTCTCCATCCCAGCTACAAGTGCACCCTCTGAAAAAGTGTTTAGCATGGCTGGAGACATAGTTACAGCACAGTGCAGTTTGCTTCATCCTGATCATGTGGATCAAATGATATTCCTGAATATTCCTGAAAACCTTAAAGTAGGACACTTAAATTAAATTTACTGTTAATCTGCAAAGACTGGTTTACAGCAGCCTGTGACTGCCAATAATATTTTTTTTTTTTTTTACATTTGAAAACAGTTATGAAAGACCTGTTTGTGAAAGGTTATTATTTTGTTATTATTATTGTTTATGTTAAAACAGAACATGCTTTCTGCTCACTGAGTTAGCCTACCTGCTGAAAGCACAATTGTCTGCTGGCAAGATTCGGAACGTTTCTTCATTGTTTATCCCTGAGCATCCTTAAATTGTTTCACTGTTAAATGTGTGAACTGTTTCACTGTTAAATGTGTGAACTGTTAAAAGTGTAACTGGAGATGACCAGGCAGCATTACCAGATGCCCAAACCACCTCAACTGGCTCCTTTCGATGCAAAGGAGCAGCGGCTCTACTCCTCGCGGATGACTGAGCTCCTCACCCTCTCTCTAAGGGAGAAGCCTGCCACCCTTCTGAGAGGCACCTAAGACCTTAAGGTCACAGCTGTCCTCTGCGGCTTCGGCAATGGAAGCTTTGAACATTGCCCACTCCGGTTTAATGTCCCCAACCTCTGCAGGGACGCCTGAAAAGCTCTACCGGAGATGAGGAGACACCCTGATCACCAGATGGTGATCGGTTGACAAAATCGATCATCGACCTTCAGCCTAGGGGTCTCTGGTACCACGTACACTTATGAGCATACTTATGTTCGAACATGGTGTTTGTTATAGATAATCCATGATGTGCACAGAAGTCTAACAACAAACATCCACTCGGGTTGAGATCGGGGAGGCTGTTCCTCCCAATCACGCCTCTCCAGGTGTCCCTGTTATTTCCCACATGTGCGTTGAAGACACCCAGCATCACTGTGGAGTACCCTACTGGGGCCCTATTCAGGATTCCATTCATGGTCTCCGAAAAGGCTGAATACTCCAAACTGCTGTTCAGTGCATATTCACAGACAACAGTCAGAGTTTTCCCCCTATATATATATATATATATATATATATATATATATATATATACAGTATATATATATATATTATCATATTGTGAATTCTAAATATACTTTATTTTCTATTCAATTTTTTTTTAGAATTTTTTTGTTATTATCTTTGTCTTGTTGCTGTTTTTGTATATTTTGTGCAATGGAAGCTCCTGTCAACAAGACAAATTCCTTGTATGTGTAAGCATACTTGGCAATAAAGCTGATTCTGATTCTGATTTTGCGTTCTTGCTGGTTCTAAGTATAATTTATACAATTAACCTTATATTTGTCACCACGATTGCATTTTAAAAGGTAAAACCATAGGCGGTACAGTTGCACAATGAGGCAGCTTTCATTATTACATGATAAAATGTATATTTCATCTTAATTACATTAATAAAGAATAATAGCGTGAGGGTAGTTCACGTAAATTTTTTCAATGATCTGGGTGAAAAATCTAAACGTCCAAATCTCCTCCGATCTTTTGGAGTGTCACAACCTGATGTAAGCTCATCACTGTTTACAAGAGAAACCTGCACAGACCAAGCACCATTCAAAAAAACAAAACAGTCCAAAACTATTTCAAAATAAAATTAAAAATTATTTCCAAGTGATAATAATAATAAAAACATTACTGCAGTAAATAACCATCCTTTATTTCTGAGCAATGCCATTGCATTATCTACTTGTATTTTTTCTTTAGCAGAAATATATAGACTATATGACTGTCTGGAATTCAAGCGAGAGCGTTTAGTGAGATTCACAGTATTTACAGGATTTGCACAGTGAGATCAATGGTACAGGTGATATCACACAGAAGAAAGGCTTCATAAACTAAAGAAGAGGTAACAAGTGAAACAGCAGGGTAAGTACTAAACAGATATCGATGAAGATGAAGAGCAAATATAGACAGGTAAATAAAGACTGCAAGACCTTTTGTGTGAGACTTGACAGTGAAGTGGTTTAATGGTGAGTTATTTATGCATGCAGTGATGAGCGAGTGAATTGATTGCAAGTGCAGTGAATTAGAAATTGGGTGATAAGGATTGGAGCACTGAGGGACGTATAGAGCCCGAGGGAGGCGTGACAATGCAAAGTTTTCACACATTCCTGAGTTCGCTGGAAAAACAGCACGGGCACAGCCGATTAATTCAGATATCCACCCTTTGTTTCTTTTGATGGTCTGAAATCCTCAGGGGTAAAATGTTCACTGCACACCTTCAATATTTGAGAGAATGTAGGGGTGTACTGATATCCAGGTTCAGCGCAAAAAGCCAGAGCTTCAATTGCTCCTGAACATTTGTAGGCAGTTGATGAAAAGTTTATAGTGTAGTGCAGTTTCTTTGGGGTTTCTGAAGGTTGAAGCATCCAGGATACACATGCCAAATTACCATTTTGAACAATACCATTATACAAATACAAATCTACAGTAAAGACAACAAAACTTTTGTACAGCGCTCCTCTTTTAAACAATGACGCATCCTCCTCCAAGTGACGTGTGACCTTACCAACGAGCTTACGTCATCCCTCTCATGAGCGCGCGTCACAGAGATGAACGGATGTGCACGTTTGTAGTTAAAAAGTATATAAGTATATAAGAAATGTGAATGGATAAATGGAAACAAATAAGTCCTGATGCATGGGCATCCTCCTGAAATGCTGAATGTTGTAGGTAAGTGTTTAGCATGGTCTCCATTGCTGCGAACCTCCAGCAAATCAGTGTTTGTTCTGTTCCTCCTCATTTTTAGTTTTATGGCGGTTGGAAAAATAAGTGTGACTTTCCCTAACTGCCTCCAACTGAATGGTCGTTACGTTGGGATAAAGAGCGTTGAGGCCTTCAGATCTGGCCTGTTGAAATTCTATAGTTACAGATCCCCTTAATGGTTTAGAGCTGCCCATTCACAAGGTGATCATGGTGGTAGAAATATTATTCTGAATGAATACCCACTGTTGATATTTTTTTTTTCTTTTTCTAGCTATGTTAATAAATACATGACATGTTAAAAAATATTACATTGTCAGGTTCAGATCATCTCTGTGGAGGATGTCATGAAGTTTATGGCCAAAAACTTAAAGTTGTTGTAAATCAGTGTTAAATGTTCAAACGGATCCATCTAAGAGTTAAACAAACTGTTCAAGAAAAAAAATTACGCAAATAATTCAGAACTCCCATTTTCAAAACAATATATCCCAGGGTTAAATTGGAAAACCCAAAGATCTGATGCATCACAACCTGGAGTGGAGCATTCAAATTCCAGTGGAATAAATGGATAAACAAACAGCCAATTTTATTGAAATTTGTTGAATTGAAGGTGGCCAAATCCTTGCATATATCAGATTATCATCATGACTTTTAAGTGAAAAGGTACCTTCCTGCTAAAAATGGTCCTCTGCTATTTGCTTTATACCAATTATTATTGGTGTGATCTACATTTAAATAGAATTATGATTTGCTGATTCATGTTTTGCTGTTTATTCAAGGGATTCACAGCAATGGCTACATGATTCCAAACTGCCATTTCTTCTCTCAAGGTCAATTCTTTGCCTCCAACATTACAGTTTAATATGCATTTAAATGGATATATTGAATCAATAACCCTCTATTATCCTTTATTATGATTAATAATAAATCACTGTGATCAGATGTCACATTACACATTTGCCTGAAACCTGAACACGCTTGGCTGGTTGACAATAAACAGGGTGAAATAAAAAGGCTATTTTCTGTTACAGCCATTTGGTTAATAAACTCTCTTTCCAGAGTTATCTGGTGTGTCATCCTGACATTGATGGAAAGAAATCTGTGTCTTACCTCTGAATGTCCAACTTTTCAAGGGTGTGGAATTAAATTAGATTTTATGTGAATGGTAATAACCATTGAGAAGTGTAGTTAATGTTAATTTCTCATCCCTTGCTCTATAAGTACGTGTTGCTGCCAATATGGCAATGAAGGAATCCAATGACTGGCAATGAAGTGAAGCTGTTGCATTTGATTACCCACAAATCTTACTTCACTTTGCGAGCTACAGTATAAAGACTGATGAAAAATTATTGGGGAATGAAAGTGGGGAAAATGGGATCAGTAAACATCACAAAGCCATAACCTGTGTCATCCACATCGGTGGCACAGATCAATATGTCAGTAGAACACTCAGCCACTTCATTACAGAATCGGTTTTACCCAAGTTCTTTTTACATGAAAATATAGTGGATGTTTTATTATATGGTATGGCTGGGTATTGATTAAGGTTTTTCGATTCGATTATGATTTACAAGCTTTATTCAATCTGAGTCCTACCCAGGGACCTTCTAACTTGGTACTTTATGAAAATATAGATTTTTCAAAAAGAAATTTGATTTATTTTTTATTTCAGTCACATTTTAGCTTGTTCAAATTATTCAAATTCCATGTATTCCATCAATAAATTTAATGTTTGAAATTGCATCATTTTGCCACCCGATCTATATTGTTTACATTTAACATTTATGAAAATTAAATTGTAATAACGATGCACATTCCATTCAGTAGTGTAAACTCCCAATGATTTATCCCTTGCAGGTTTCAGTGAACAACATCCAATAGAATTGTTAGTCCAAAAGTGTGCACATTTACAAAATATTGATGGATTCTCATTTGTTTACTTTATTTAACATTTCTTTAGAAAGAATTGTCATTCATGTCCCTTTTGCACTAAATTATGCATTCTGAAGTGCTAAAGCGCTCGAATATGCTCATATTGTGTAAGTTGCATGCATCCATAACAGGGAAGCCACTGTTATCATTTGTCATGCCAAATATGGATATTAGAAGAAGAATCTATTACTTTGTGCATACCTCACTTGCCACATGACAGGGATTTCTGCACACCATTCAAATATAATATTATCCTTATAATCTTTGTAAGCATAAAATATTGTTTTGACTGATGGAATATGTACAATAAATAAATAAATTATCATGGCTAAATATGGTTTGACTACATATTCTATTTTCTTGTATTTTTGTTTATTATATGAAAAGACAAAGCTGTAACTTGCACTGCAGCTGTCATATGCTCCACACTCCATTTTCTTTAAATGCTATCCTTTCTGCCTTATCCACATTAGAAACAGTAGATTGTGCAATTTGTCATATTTATTTGTGGTGCAAAAGATATACAGTACATGGTCATAATATGCACCTTTTACTGTCTGTTGCATTTTTTATGAATTTTGTGAAAAGAATCCGCTTTTTTCTCTCTCTCTCATTCGCTCACAGTCCTACACGATCCTTTGTACTGCAGTAACCGAACAAATAATGGTAGTAAGCTAGTAGGCTTGGGCTGTTTCTATGCATGATACTTAAACAGTGGCATCAGTGGTGCCTGCAGTATTTTTTTCTAGGTTGGCACACCAAAAAATGTGTGTGTATAAATATTATATATATATATATATATATATATATATATATATATTATGAATGTGTATATATACAGTATAAGTTTATGTGTGGATGTATGTATGTATGTATAATTGTGTGAGTTTGATTAGGCCTATTTAAACAATTTGATTCCTACCTTTATATATTATCTTAATATCTAATTACCTTAGTCACTGTATGATAGCTATACCGTATATGAATGTGCATTTAATCTGCATGCACTTCATTCAGCCACAGAAATTTGTGCTCTTGCGCAAATTAAAATTGACAGTCATTCGGGGACATACTCACTGACTGACATCTGTGACTATTTAGCAGAGATGGGACACTTCTAGACCGCAACTTGACTTTCGAAAATCATATTTCATCTGTTACGAGAACAGCCTTTTTCCACCTTAGAAACATTGCTAAGCTACGTAACATGCTATCTGTTTCTGACGCAGAAAAGTTAGTTCATGCATTCATGACCTCGAGACTAGATTACTGTAATGCGTTATTAGCTGGTTGCCCTGCATCCTCAATAAACAAGCTACAGTTAGTCCAAAATGCAGCCGCTAGAGTTCTTACTAGGTCAAGAAAATATGATCATATAACACCGATTTTATCATCTCTACACTGGCTACCTATTAAGTTCCGTATCAATTACAAAGTATTACTACTGACCTATAAAGCCCTAAATGGTTTAGCTCCTGTGTATTTAACGGATCTTCTATCGCCATACAATCCATCGCGCTCTTTAAGATCACTAAATTCGAGGCTTCTGGTCATACCTAGGATATCTAAGTCCACTAATGGAGGGAGGGCGTTCTCACATTTAGCTCCTAAACTCTGGAATAGCCTTCCTGATATTGTTCGAGGCTCAGACTCGCTGTCCCAGTTTAAAACTAGATTAAAGACACATCTCTTTAACCAAGCATTCACATAATGCTAACTTTTTATACTACTGCTGAATCAGTTATAATGCATTAATATTATGAACATCAGCTATGCTAATTATTTCCCATCTGCTTTTCTGCTGTTATCTCGGGATGCCAGTCCCGAGGTAAATAGCGTTTGTCAGCTCCAGTTTGTATCCAGCCTCTCACGGAGACTTCAGATGCCCCATCACCATGGACTACGATCTTGAAATGGGATACATAGACTAATTATTGCCAACAAAAGCCTTCATCAGTCAAACAAGGACAATTGCATCTAAGTGAACTTCTGGAATTTAATCAAGGATGGACTTCAAAGACACTGGTCACTAATCTTGCAGTTCAAACACATTCACTGTCTAAATACTGACCCTTAACACTTAATAAGTTTAATAATTTTTTAAATCATGTTTTTTTTAACTATAAATAATTCTTATTTACATTATTCATGATGTTAGCCAGAGGGGAACTGGCCCCCCACAGTGAGTCTGGTTTCTCCCAAGGTTATTTTTCTCCATTAACCATCATCTTTTGGAGTTTTGTGTTCCTTGCCACAGTCGCCTTCGGCTTACTCACTGGGGTTATTAATACAATTATTATTTAATTATTTTTAAACACGATAAAGAATCATATCTTATCTAATTCCACAACAGGGCTCCAAACAAAAAATCAATTAAGGAGCCACTGGCTCCTATAGGGGGAAAAACGGGCGCCAAATATTTTCATTTTTAACTCCTTCCATTCCTTTTCGTCCCGCAGCTCGCATGCAAGAAAAAAACTGCACGTGCTAACAGTGTAGTCTGTGGAGCATTCTTTGCGATTATGTGATCACGTGCATTTTTTATGCTTGTTACTGTCACCGTGTTTTCTCACAGTCTCTTTTTTGAAATGGTTAGTTCCTGCAATGAACTCCGTTTTCCCCGCTATTTCTTTGATATAAACTTTTGGAATGTATTTCGGGAAATGTAATGCTAATTTTAAAATCAAAGGGAGTAAATTTTTACTGTCGCCAATGGCGACCTTGACAGAAATTACACTCGCAAATAAATTTATTTGGTCGCAAATGCGACCATTTTTAGTCGCAGTTTGGAGCCCTGCACAATGATGATGATTTATCGACTTTATAGACATTACATTTTTATCGTCTGTTAATGCTGAACTTCTGTAAAGCTGCTTTGAAACGATGTGTGTTGTGAAAGGCGCTATACAAATAAAATTGACTTGACTTGACTTGACTTCTATTAAACTGTATGGGTTAAATTGGAACACCCATCCAAGCAGCTCTAGTGCACAACGGTCAGAAAGGATGACCCGCCTTACAGGTAAAAGAGCCAATCACCTTTCAGAAACAGACATCACTTGTCAATCTTCTCGAGAACACACATGCATATTATCTATACAAGTCAGGAAAATTGCATGTTTTATCATAATATGAGGTAAGGAAGCCTAATTTATGATTCTTTTGATGAGTATTTCCCCGTTCAAGAAGATAGGAGCTGCACTATCATGACTGGGAACAGCCTCCCGAGAACATTCCAAATATGGCCGACTGTGTACTGACTTGCTAGAAAGACTTTGAATGAATGAATGAAGGAATGTTACATTTATATAGCACTTTTCTGACTCTACACTCAAATCACTTTACACAGTGAACAAGGGGACTCTTCTCAACCACCACCAGTGTGCAGCATCCACCTGGATGATGCAACGGCAGCCATAGTGTGACAGTACGCTCACCACTTACCAGCTATTGGTGGAGAGGAGAGAGTAGAGTGATACAGGGGGATTTTTATGAAGCCATGATTGATAAGGGCCAATGGGGGAAGGCTAGCTCTTTTGCTCTGACAACTGCTCATTTCTCCACCCTGCTCATTATCTGCAGAACCTAAGCTACTCTTGTGTTTGTTTTGTGTGTTTTTCCTGTTGGTTGGTTCCTCCTGTTTTCTGTTCTTTCCCCCCTTGTGGGAGTTTGGTTTGTACTTTAGTTATATTTTGTAATAAAACCCTTTTACTTGCCTCAGCGTTTGGGTCCTTCCCTTCTAACATCCGCAACATAACAATCTGACCAACCTTGTTCCCAGCTGAGGCAAGATTAACATTTTTCTCCACCAAGCTCCAGCCCAGAAGTTGGTCTGTCATGACACCATCCAGGACAAGATCTTTCAGAATGGGAGGCCCCTTGGAAGTTATGAGATTCAGAACTCCCATTTTCAAAACAATATATCCCAGGGTTAAATTGGAAAGCCCAAAGATCTGATGCATCACAACCTGGAGTGGAGCATTCAAATTCCAGTGGAATAAATGGATAAACAAACAGCCAATTTTCTTGAAAATGGTTGAATTGAAGGTGGCCAAACCCTTGCATATATCAGATTATCATCATGGTTTATAAGTGAAAAGGTACCTTCCTGCTAAATTAAAATTGAATTTAAATCCCTCTCTCAAGCTGAATAAAGTCCTCTGCTATTTGCTTTATACCAATTATTATTGGTGTGATCTACATTCAAATAGAATTATGATTTGCTGATTCACATTTTGCTGTTTGCCCATAATCCCCACAGGTGGTGCTATGATGAGACCAGTCTTGAACATCTCTTCCTGTTGGGCCTGGACAACCTGCTCAGTGCTGAGGAGCTGGGTGAGATTTTTTTTTTATTGGTCATATTGGGACCTGGTGAACCATGTCGGCTTGCAGAGGTGGAAGTCTTGCTAAGGCGATTGAACTCCAAACCAAACCACACCTTTCTACCTGTGCCCTGTCCTTCGCATGACTCTTCTTGGGCATCTCGCCAACGTAGAAGGAGGAAGCTCGGCGTGGACTGCCAGGAGGCAGCCAACCCTGCAGCTGACCGCCAGAAGGCGGAGGAGCCTGCAGCCATCGTTGAGCCTGTCCAGCTCCCTGCTGATTGCCAGGAGGCAGTCGAGCTCACTGTTGACCGGCAGAGGCAGAAGAGCCGATGGCCATCAACAAACCTGTCCAGTCACCTGTGTCCATCGACGAACCTGTCCAGTCACCCATGGCCATCGACACACCTGTCCAGTTCCTTGCTGACCACCAGGAGGTGACCATAATTTCGGCTGAAGACCAGTAGGCAGCCGAGCCCGCTGCAGCATTCCTGGAGTGGTCGGAGTCCACTATAGCTTGCCACAAGTGGGGCAGTATGCGCTGCAGCTCCCCTGAAGGCTGCTGGTGTTCCATCTACCATCTCAGCAGCCACCACAGCTCTATCTGACAACTCACCAGCAGCCACCGTCCAGTTTTTAAGTTTTACCCACCCCTTCTACATGTTGAAAACATAAATCCACATCCATGCACTTCTCGCATTGAATTTAACTATTAAAAAGCCTTTATTAGAGGGGCTACATCTTAAAAAGCACCAGTGTTTATTGTTTCTAACAGGCCATCACCAGGGTGTCAAACAATAGAGAGACTAGACGTGCCTTTTAAGCTGTGACAATTTAGCTGTGGCAGTTGCAACTATTGTAGTAATATGTTCAAAGGCAACTACTTTGAAGTTACATGCCATAGCAGGACATAAACATTAGAAAACACATTGCAAACAGTCTACGTTCCTTAAGAAAAAATCAAAAATATCCGTAAACTAGACCGGAAATTTGTAGCTCGTTATTTTCACATGCAAATGACAATTTGATTCACCACAAATGTTTGCCCGAATTTTTCAGCTCTTCGCTGGTATTGGTGAGCCTCTGGCAAACCATTGGCAACGATTAACTATTTGCCGCAAATTTGCGGTAAAGCTCATTTGCCTGTAAAAATGATCTGTGGCAAATTAGCTGAAAGTTTCCCATTAACTCTTGAATTATGTAAGGGTTGACTTCATCGTAAGGTCAACTTCACATGCTATCTAGGTTATATGCAAGCAAGCACAGCTCCTACTCAAATTGGGAAATACCAAAATCTACAAAATTATTGGCTAAGCTTACATTTCAATAACATTCAATTCTCCAATTAAATTTTACAAAAATGGAATCATAAATTTGGCTTCTTTAGCTGAAATAAAAAGTCATTGACATTTCAGTAACCATTATGCTAGCACAAAAAAAGGCTCAAACCATCACTTGTCTAACCAAACATAATGGCATCACACACAAACATCCCTAATAATTTAATCTCAGCACAAAATATCACTAAAATGTACACAAGTCAAAAAGCTCAAGTGACCATGAAAGTAAAGCAGATATACTTTAGTCACATCATCAAAGGCTATGCATTACCTCACTAACTCAAATAACAGTGTAACAAAACTAATAAAAACAAAAGACACTAAATATTTTGCAGTTAATGTAATCTAAAACAAATCAATACATCAACTACTCCTCAAAGCAATGGTATTCAATTCATTTAAATGATGGGTGGTGCACTTCAAGTTTACACCAGCAACACATTATAATAAATTTAGCTTGACTTACCAATGAAATTCACTATGCAGGTCTGCACTCAAGAGTTGTAACTTCCAAGGACAATGACAGCTTGACATATGATCATTTTGATTGGCTTAGGGGCAAAGTCAAATGTGCCCCTCAGGCGACCATTGAATGCCCATTGCACATGGGCATGGTGTTCTCCAGATCCTCATTGATTAGCATGAAGGGCAACAGGTGAGACCCATACATAGCAAATGAGAACAATTAAATGTCATCAACGCAATGGTTATCTTAATAATAATAGAATTTCTCAAAAGATTATCTACTATTGTTTTTATAATGGATACGTAACAATTTTAAGATGCAAAATAACTTTTAAATACATTTTTTTTTATGTAAAAGTAAAACATAAAGTGCAAGAATTTAATTACATTCTAGTAGATGTTTTACCAGTGAGCCCAGCAACTGCTTCTGAAATTAATTGAAATGGAATAGAAAATGCCAGTTATATTAGAATTCCTCAAAATTGGAGGTCATCTGAGGAAAGTGATGTCCAGAGGACAGAAAACTGATGGAGTAGCTTACCTTTTCTGAAATGCATCACTAGTACATCTTTTCCTTTTTAATATTCTATGGGACATCTCACAAGACCCCGTTACCTCTCCCACAAATAAGAAATCTAGATTATTTCATAAATCTTATTATGTGTTTATGTAATTATATCTGGACCTCAAATGGCCGACACCAATGCGAAAGTGCACTTAAGGACAACAAAACCTTTCTCCCTGGATCAAGAATACTTACATATGTAGCTATCAGACAGGATTGTCAACCACACAACAAGTGCATAAAAGGATTATAAAATCTGCAACGCTTAACAATCCCAAATCCATGGTTTTATACCTCTCTTAGTGGCTAATTCTAGGGCCTATTAAGACAAAAACTCTCAAATTGGCCTGTCCATGACATTCTGATAAAGTGGGCACTGAGGTGGCAAATTGAATTAAACTGTTTGAAATCCAGTGCCAGTTTTGTGCCCATAGTAGTTTTTCAATGATGATTTATTTATCACTTGTCAGTGTGTTGCCATAGCAACCACAATTCAAAGGTTGCAGGATAAGCATATACCCTCGCAATGTCACACAAATGCCAGCTTGGATAAGGAATAGCTGATAATTTTGTCAAGTAGAACAACTGTCCTAGTACAGATGCAGTGATGGTCACATTGAGGTGTGTCTTTTCCTTTCTGGGAATGATTAGAGATTAATTTTTGCACAAGTTAGTGCCAATTATTTTAAAAGTCAATATTAGTTCAGGATTCCAGCACCCAAATGATTCTAATTTTGTTTTATATGACAATTTTCCACAAGCCGTTCTTGCTTCTGTACCTTTAGTGTACACCGTATGCCCACCTATCTTTCTTAGGATTTTGCGTGTGCCCACCTAAAATAAGTCATGATACATCTGGCCAGCAGAACAAAAAGTAGGCTTTTGATCCAGAACTTTTTCAATCTACTAGCATGATGCCATGGCACAGTTGAGTGAAATGTGTTTTGTTTTTTTAAGTGTACGGTCATTCTCTCTAAATGTGCATGGAGCAACGGGAGGTGGGAGCGCTACTGATGGCACTGGCAAGACAGAAAGTCTCACTAAGCTGATCGACCAATCATTTATTTCCCTGCTAAAAGTAAATTATCTCTATACACACACACACACACACCCAAACCTCCCCCCCCCCCCACACACACACACACACACACACACACACACACATTTAACCTATGCAATTAAACTTGGTGAAAATACAGCATGGTATTATTGCACCCGTGCTAGTTTTTATGCCCTTCACAGATGCTGGACATCAGTTTCTCTTAATTATATCAAATGTCTTTGTTTTCTGCCTTTTACTGCTATCAGTGGTGCATTTTTCTCATTATATCAACTCATTAAAATTTTGATTTCTAATTAGGATAACAAATTTCACTATTCACAGAAAAGCACATTATATACACATATAAAACAAATATCCATTAATTCTTATGTAGGCTATATAAAAGTGTATTGCGTATTATGTATGCATTAGTTTATTAATTAAGTAAATATTTAACAGTAAAAAAGTTTTAACAATTTTATAGAAGCCTAATGAAAGCAACATTAATGAGACCTACTAATTGAAATATATATTTAACATAAAGTTACCATACCATAGTTTTTACTGTACAGTATACCATTCCAGCAAGAAACTTACCTTGATATACATTTTGTAAATTCATGTGGGACTATGATTACAACCAATAATCCCTTTTTTTTTATTTATTTTTTTTTTTACACATTTTACATATGTACTGTATACAAATGTAAATATAAATCTACATTTTAGACACCCGGTCCTTCATAAATTCACAGTATGCCCACCTCTTCAGACACTACAACATCAAGTCAAGTCAATTTTATTTGTATAACGCCTTTCACAACACACATCATTTCAAAGCAGCTTTACAGAAAATCATGGATTAACAGACGATAAGACTGTAATGTCTATAATGTCGAAGAGTCATCATTGTATAATTAGATAAAATACAATTATGAATCGTGTTTAAAAATAAGTAATTCAATAATAACTCCAGTGAGTAAGCCGAAGGCGACTGGCAAGGAACACAAAACTCCATAAGATGTTGGTTAATGGGAGAAAAATAACCTTGGGAGAAACCAGACTCACTGTGGGGGCCAGTTTCCCTCTGGCTAACATCATGAATGTAATGACAATATTACTTATGTATAGTGCAATTCATAGTTTAAATTATTAAACTAAGTAAGTGTTAAGGGACAGTGTTTATACCAGTATTTCTGTATTCTGTTATATAATTGTAAGTTTACTGGCCAATGTCTTTGAAGTCCATCCTGGATTAAATGCAGAAGTTCATATAGATGCAATTGTCCTTGTTAATTGGCTGATGAAGGCTTTTTTTGACAATTGATAGTCTATGTATTCAATTTCAAGAGTGCAGTCCATCAATAGACTGAGGTGATGCAGGCAGAGATAAGTGAGGTGCATCGCAGGTCAACCAGACCGGTAATTTCGGTGAGGTTCAGTGTTGTCCATCCTAAATCCAAGGTTCAGACAATGGCATATGAAGTATCCCTTGTCTTATGGTTGGATTTGGCATCAGTTCATCCTCTGAAGTCCATCGTAAAAGACTGAAGTGATGTTTGTCTGACACTGGCTGCATTTAGCCATCATCACACAGTGACACGTAGCAGTGGAGTCCAACACGAAGCAGGAATGGAGATGAATCCAGCCGGTTCTGGTGACCTCAGGATAGAAGCCCCAAGATTGAGAAAGGGAAACAAATAAAATAATATAAGTGTCACGATTCCCTGTTGTCAGCCTTGTGCTTTTCCCTCATCTTCACCATAAACTACGTTTCCCACATTTCCCGGCCCTAATCACTCCCTCATCATCCCCACCTGTCTGTCATTCCCTCGTTTAGTTCTATGTGTATATAAGCCCTGTTGTTTTGTCAGTCCTTTGTCGATCGTTGAATGTTGTTCCTGCCTGTCACCGTGTTCCAGCCTCTTCCCCTCGTGGTTATTTTATAGTGTTTCCCCATCGTGGATATTTCTTGGTTGCAGTGTTTTCCTTTGTTTTATGTTTAATAAAGAAGCTGCATTTAGATCCTCACTCTCCGGCTGCTCACTCCTAACAGAACGATCGAACAACAATGGATCTAGCAGCATTTTTTATGGAGCTGACCCAGGCAGATCTAACCATTCGGGAGTTCACCCACTACTTCTCCCGCGTAGCTGGTTTCACCGGCTGGGATGACAAGACCCTGAAGTCAGCTTATAGAACCGGTCTACCCATACACCGATGGTGGGAGTTGCCTGAGATAGGTAATTACACCTGGCAGGAATATGTGGAGCTCATCCTGGAGACGTACGCTGCGGAGGAGCCTCCTCTCTCGATTCCGGGCTGGGCTTCTGGGTATTCCACGCCTGCCACGGCCAACGAGCCAACGCCCACGCCTGCCACGGCCAACGAGCCAACGCCCACGCCTGCCACGGCCAACGAGCTGGAAGCCTCGTCCGTCCCAGAGCCGGCGTTGCCAGCCTCGTCCGTTCCAGAGCCAGCTTTGCCAGCCTCCTCTGCCAGGAAAAGGAGGAGGAGAAGAGGAGGGGCTTCTGCTCACCAGTCTCCGTCCTCCATGGCCAAGTCCTCAGAGCCAGAGCCAGCGCCTGTAGCCTCGACCGTCCAAGAGCCAGAGCCAGCGCCTGTAGCCTCGACCGTCCAAGAGCCAGAGCCAGCGCCTGTAGCCTCGACCGTCCAAGAGCCAGAGCCAGTGCCTGTAGCCTCGACCGTCCAAGAGCCAGCGCTTGTAGCCTCGACCGTCCAAGAGCCAGAGCCAGAGCCAGCGCCTGTAGCCTCGACCGTCCAAGAGCCAGAGCCAGCACCTGTAGCCTCGACCGTCCAAGAGCCAGAGCCAGCGCCTGTAGCCTCGACCGTCCGAGAACCAGCCCTTCTTGAGCCTCCCGAGCTTTCCAGAGCTCCGCCTCCCGAGCTTTCCAGAGCTCCGCCTCCCGAGCCACCCAGCGCTCCGCCTCCCGAGCCACCCAGCGCTCCGCCTCTCGAGCCACCCAGCGCTCCGCCTCTCGAGCCACCCAGCGCTCCGCCTCTCGAGCCTCCCAGAGCTCCGCCTCTCAGGGCTCCGCCTCTCGAGCCACCCAGTGCTCCGCCTCTCGAGCCACCCAGTGCTCCGCCTATCAAGACACCCAGTGCTCCGCCTCTCGAGCCACCCAGTGCTCCGCCTCCCGAGCTTCCCAGTGCTCAGCTTCCCTGTGCTCAGATTCCCAGAGCTCCGCCTCCCGAGCCTCCCAGTGCTCCGCTTCCCAGGGCTCCGCCTCCCGAGCTTCCCAGAGCTCCGCCTCTCGAGCTTCCCAGAGCTCCGCCACCCAGGGCTCCGCCTCTCGAGCCACCCAGGGCTCCGCCTCTCGAGCCACCCAGTGCTTTGCCTCTCGAGCCACCCAGTGCTCTGCCTCTCGAGCCACCCAGTGCTCTGCCTCTCGAGCCACCCAGTGCTCCGCCTCTCGAGCCACCCAGTGCTCCGCCTCCCGAGCTTCCCAGTGCTCAGCTTCCCTGTGCTCAGATTCCCAGAGCTCCGCCTCCCGAGCCTCCCAGTGCTCCGCTTCCCAGGGCTCCGCCTCCCGAACTTCCCAGAGCTCCGCCTCCCGAGCTTCCCAGAGCTCCGCCTTCCGAGCTTCCAAGGACTCCGCCTTCTGAACCTTCCTTGGCTCCGCCTACCATGGCACCGCCCCTGGAGTCCTCCTCGGCTCCTCCCTGGCCTTCTGACCCTGTCTCGTGGCCTCCTCCCTGGCCTTCTGACCCTGTCTCGTGGCCTCCTCTCAGGCCTTCTGACCCAGTCCTGTGGCCTTCTCCTTGGCCTCCTGACCCTGTCCCAGTCCTGTGGCCTTCTCCTTGGCCTCCTGACCCTGTCCTGTGGCCCTCTCCCTGGCCTTCTGACCCTGTCTCGTGGCCTCCTCTCAGGCCTTCTGACCCAGTCCTGTGGCCTTCTCCTTGGCCTCCTGACCCTGTCCCAGTCCTGTGGCTTTCTTCTTGGCCTCCTGACCCTGTCCTGTGGCCTCCTCCCTGGCCTTCTGACCCTGTCCTGTGGCCTCCTCCCTGGCCTTCTGACCCTGTCTCGTGGCCTCCTCTCAGGCCTTCTGACCCAGTCCTGTGGCCTTCTCCTTGGCCTCCTGACCCTGTCCCAGTCCTGTGGCCTTCTCCTTGGCCTCCTGACCCTGTCCTGTGGCCCTCTCCTTGGCCTCCTGACCCTGTCCTGTGGCCTCCTCCCTGGCCTTCTGACCCTGTCCTGTGGCCTCCTCTCAGGCCTTCTGACCCTGTCTCGTGGCCTCCTCTTAGGCTTTCTGACCCAGTCCTGTGGCCTTCTCCTAAACCTCCTGACCCTATCCTAGCCCTGTGGCCTTCCTCTAGGCCTCCTGACCCTGCCCTAGCCCAGTGGCCATCCCCTGACCCGGTCCATGCTCTATGGCCGCCTCCCTGGCCACCTGACCCACGGCCATTTCCCTGGCCTCCTGACCCTGTCCCTGCCCTATCTGTCTCCTTGCCACCCCCCCGTTCTGTCATAGTCTTGTCCCTCTGTGCCCCTTGTGTCCCCTTGGACTGCCTGTTTGCCCCTTGTGCCCTCTTGGACTGCCTGTTTGCCCCTTGTCTGCTCGCCCCGAGCCCCTCCCTCACCCCTTGGACAATTGTTTTTTTTTGTTTTGTTTGTTCTTATTTTTTCTTTGAGGAGCGTCTGGAAGCCGCTCCTTTGAGGGGGGGGTTATGTCACGATTCCCTGTTGTCAGCCTTGTGCTTTTCCCTCATCTTCACCATAAACTACGTTTCCCACATTTCCCGGCCCTAATCACTCCCTCATCATCCCCACCTGTCTGTCATTCCCTCGTTTAGTTCTATGTGTATATAAGCCCTGTTGTTTTGTCAGTCCTTTGTCGATCGTTGAATGTTGTTCCTGCCTGTCACCGTGTTCCAGCCTCTTCCCCTCGTGGTTATTTTATAGTGTTTCCCCATCGTGGATATTTCTTGGTTGCAGTGTTTTCCTTTGTTTTATGTTTAATAAAGAAGCTGCATTTAGATCCTCACTCTCCGGCTGCTCACTCCTAACAATAAGCATAGATGCCATTCAATTTATTGCAGAGTTATAGATCATGATCAATGTTTCTGTTTCCATCAGGCTAAATTAAAGCAGCTTAATTGTGGGTTGAAGGATAAATTAGGTGTATGCCTGGCTAAATAGATGAGTCTTTAGTCAAGACTTAAACTGAGGGAGTGTGTCTGCATCTCGAACAGTGTTAGGGAGATTATTCCATAGTTTAGGAGCCAAATATGAAAAAGATCTACCTCCCTTTGTGGATTTTTATATTCTAGGAACTATTAACAGGCCAGAATTTTGCGATCGTAATGAACGTGATAGAATATAGCGTAGTAGAAAGTCACTTAAGTACTGCAAAGCCAGACCATTCAAAGATTTGTATGTAGTTAACAGAATTTTAAAATGAATACAAAATTGAACAGGTAGCCAATTTAACGATGATAAAATGGGGCTAATATGATCATATTTAACTCGTTAGCACTCTGGCTGCTGCATTTTGAACCAATTGAAGTTTATTTATTGATCTTGCTGGACATCCTCCCAGTAATGCATTACAATAATCTAGTCTTGAGGTCATGAACAGAGAGCATGTGCCGTAATTTAGCAATATTTCTTAGGTGGAAAAATGCTGTTCTACATACATTGGTAATTTGATTTTCAAAGGACAGATTGGAATCAAATATAACACCTAAGATCTTCGCTTTTGAAGATGATTTAACAGTACATCCATCGAGAGTCAAATTATATTTTAGTAGCTTATTTTTAGAGTTTTTTGGTCAAATAATTTGTACCTCTGTTTTGTCAGAATTGGGAAGGACATTTCTGGCCATCCAATCATTTATTTCATTGATACACTCTGATATTTTGGAGAATTGTAAAATCTCATCAGGTTTTGAAGAAACATAAAGTTGTGTATGGTCGGAATAGCAGTGGAAACTTATTCCACGATTCCTGATAAAATCTCCCAGGGGAAGCATATGCAAAGAGAAATGCAGAGGTCCTAAAACCGATCACTGTGTCATTCCATACTTTACTATTTTTGGTTTGACAATTCCTCATTTACATAGACTAAGTGGTAGCGGTCTGCTAAATAGGACCTAAACCATGCTAATGCAGCTCTATAAATGCCAACATGATTCTCTAGCCTATTCAATAGACTATTGTGATCTATAATGTCGAATGCAGCACTAAGATCTAAAACCACTAGAAGTGAAATGCAGCTGCGATCAGATAATAAGAGTGTGGCACGGTGGAGGGCGGGACCGGCAAGTGATTACACACGCCCGGTCCCGTATTAGGCTAATTAAGCCGTCAAGAGGGATAAAGGCCACTTGCAGACGGCGATCGAGAGAGAGAGCTCAATTACGGACATGTCCGTCCTCTTATGTGTTTGTCTTTTGAGTTTTCCATTAAACCTTTAAGTTATACGTCAAGCCGGTTTCTCGCCTCTTCCTTGCCCGTGACCTTGAACTTCTTTACAAAGAGCTAGTCATTTGTAACTCTGATAAGTGCAGTCTCTGTACTGTGATGAGGCCTAAATCCTTTCTGAAATTCTTCACCACTGCTTTAGTATCTTGAGAGTAAATATGTCCCCATCTAAATAGGCATTCATATATGTGAATTGAAATTTCATTAGTTGATTACTCTAATAATATATTGGTGAGTTGTCAGATAGAGCTGTGGTGGCTGCTGAGATGGTAGATGGAACACCAGCAGCCTTCAGGGGAGCTGCAGCGCATACTGCCCCACTTGTCCCAAAATGTCCTCCTCAAAGTTGATTAAGGACTTAATTAGCTCCAGAACAACATGGTCTGCGCATGCACTCTCTGTGGGTAAACCAAAGTTTTAAATAATTGTAAAAAATTGGCCAGCATCAGATGATGTTTAATCCAAACCTATGCGCGTACATGCAGGAGAAAGTGTGTGGAGTGGAGGGGGGGCGGGGCCGGGCTGGAATGTCGCACGCCCGGTCCCCAATCGGCCTGATGGTGCGCGCGAGGGATAAAGGCAGCCGGTGACGACGGTTCGAGAGAGAGAGAAAATTACAAATGGCTGCCCGTATGTGTTTATGTTTGTGTTTTGGTTTAAGTTCTCATTAAATTATTATTTATATTGACAAGCCAGTTCTTGCCTCCTCCTTGCCCATCCTAACCCGCTTTACAAAGAGATTAAGGCTATTAATAGATTTTAGATGCCCGGATGTATATTTTTTATTTTATGGGGCATATATTTAATACTAAGAATACATTTATTGAAAAGACATTATTACGGGCCATATCATATACATATTAAATACTATGCTTATGGTTTTCTATGCTGATAACTTCCCAACATGGGAACAAAGTAATCCCTTATTTTGAGAGATTAAATTTACTCTTGTTTCTCTTGCGAGATCTGGCAGCACTGCAACTAGTGTAACACCCACCCTTATTACAGAAAACAATCATTTTAAGAAGAATGGAATTAACCTTTTTTTTATTATTATTTCATTCTAATTGGTTGCCATTTGGAAAATAGTCAGCGGAATGCCAAAAATGGAATGAAAAAATACTTTGCCAGAAGTTTGTAGCTCTTTGCGAACCTCTGGCAAAACTTTTTCATTTGCATGTGAAAATTATCGGTGTCAAGTTTGCAATGAACTCTCGATTTTCATAAGGATGCTCCTAACCCTAGCCCTAACCTACTTATTACAAGACTACTTGGAGAAAAAAATAAAAATAAAATTAAAAGCATTGATTTGAGCTGAGTTTTATTAGACTGCAGAATGATATGAGAAGAAGATGATCCTCAGTACCTGGATTGGCCATTCTGATATCACTGAGGTTGTAATTCAGAAATATAAAAATGTTAGATGGTGTGATTCACAAATCAGAATAGAATATTCCAGAGAGCCGTGTAATAATAAAGAATGTTTAATGCCATGTGTGTATGCATCTATGCATCTCTAGATGTAGACTTGATATTTTTTAGAATCCTAGCCCACACTCCCTCCTCCAATACTAAGTTTAGATCTTTCACCCATAATCTCTTGAGGGAAGCTGAAGCTCCATCCCCCAGACTCTGAATTAGCAGGGAGTAATACACTGATGCTTCATGACCTTTTCCAAATGCAGTAATCACCTCTCCAGAGAGTCTGCCACTTTAGGGGGGTGTATGCTACTCCCAAAAATAGTACAGAGCAGGTGGCACAGCTGTAAATACCTAAAAAACTGAGATCTGGGAATCCCAAAATGTTGAACCATATTTTCAAAGGATCTCAATACTCTACCTCATATAGGTCACAGAGCATATTAACCTCCCTCTCAATCCACTCCACTCCAGCAGAAAGGCAAAATATGGGCAATAACCTCAACGTTCAAAGTTCAATACAAAACCAGGGAGTGGCTCTCTCAGGTGGAAGTGACCAATGAGCCAAATGTCTGAGCAAATGCATAATAATAAAACAAAATCTTGGGTTGGCCTAGCCCACCATTGTTAATCTGCCTGTGCAATTTACTGAAATGTAATCTGGGATGTTTACCATTCCAAATGAAGGGCTTTGCTATGCTATCAAATTGCTTCAAATAAGTGAGGTGAACATCTATATGGAGAGATTGTAGCAGGTAGTTGAATTTTGGAAAAACAATCATTTTAAGAATATTAACCTTCCTAATCATAGATAAATGCAATGAAGCCCACCTGTCCATATCGCTCAAAAACCTTTATATTAAAGGGTCAAAATTAACTAAATTACACAAATTTGCTGGGAATAAAATTAAAAGTACACTGTCAGAGCCAAAGCTTCAGATTTTGACCAATTAACTCCTGAGAACTAACTCCTGTATCCTGAGAACTAAGAAAAGGAATTCATAATTCTCTGGAGGCAAGGCATAGATCTAGTGAGGTCAGAGACAAACAATAAAATATCTACATAAAGCAAAAGCATATGTGCAACCCCTCCTGCCACCACCCCTGGTAAATCATCCTCATTTCTTATCGTGGCTGCTAATGGTTCCAGGGCGAGAAATAACAATCCAGATTAAAATTTTCAGAACTTAATAAATTTGTTTGTAGCGCCGCTACCGGGTGTCTATAAAGTAATTTAATCCATCCACCCAAACCCGTATATTTCCAAAATCTTAAAAAGATAATGCCATTCTACTATAACAAACACCTTTTCGGCATCAAGTGAGATGGCAGCAACCGGAGTCTGATCACTCATCTCTGACCACATGATTTTGATGAAATTATGTTATCAGATGTTATCAAAAGAGCTACAGCCCCGGATAAACCCCACCTGATCTATATGTATAAGAGATGTCATAACTTTACTTTATCGGTTAACCAAAATGTTTGACAATATTTCATTATCTAGATGGATCAGAAAAATTGGATATTAACTCTTACTCTTGCTTGGATCTTTGTCCTTTTTAAGAATCAGTCTGAACTGGGCTTGTGTCATGGTTGGCGAAAGATTTCCTTTCATTAATGATTCCGCATAAACTTCTAGCAAATGTAGATCCAGTTCTACCAGAAAGACTCGGGAGAATAATACTGAACAATTAACCATTTATTTACAGCTCGGCAAACAATATAAAGATAAAAGTTCTTTGGCGTAGGCCCCATCCGTAGCTCGCAATCCGGGGGTCCGGACTCTGCATTTCCAGCCTGGCGATGAAGGCAGGGGCGCAGCCGACCCCCAGTGATGTATGGGAAGGGACCATCCTGGTGGTGGTGTGTAGGAAGGAAGGGATCATCTTGGTGGTGGGGAGGGTGGAGGAGAACGAAAGCGTCAGCATCTGTGAACTCAGACATGTGTAAGTACCCATCTTTTATACTGCAAGTGTTAGAACGCGATTGGATAGATGAGAAGGTAATGAGTGACGTAACAATTGAGTCTTCCTGGCAGAACTTATGCTAAAGCTTCCATTTCTGTAGCATAGGATCTAAAAAAATTCAAGAGCAACGCCATCTGGCTCCGAAGTCTTGCCTGTCGACAGTTTAGGAAGTTCTAATGGTTCCACAAAGTTTCTAATAACCTCTAAAGTAAATGAAGATAAGGAACAATAAAGATCAAGAAATAAATATTTAAAAGCATTATTAATATCAGTGGCCAAGGTAAATATTTCACCACTAGCAGAGGAAATGGTAGAAAAAACTCTCTCTGTTTTATATATCTAGCTAGATGTTTCCCTGCTTTGTTCCCTGACTCAACGTATAACTGCCTTGCACTGAACAGACAAAATTCCACCTTCTGTGACAAAATAGTATTATATCTGTATTTCAGTTGGGTAAATTCTCTGAGGCCATTAGATGACATTCGATGCTTCAGCTCTGCCTCTTCACTTTTAATATTCCCTTCCAAATCCATGAGTTCTTGGCTGAGGTGTGTGAGCACCAGGCAGGTCCCTGTGTATGCGAACGCCCACTTCCCTTAACGGGGTAAGGGCTGCCTCTGCGACCTGCGTGAAGAGGCGAGGGGACAGGGACAGGCCGAATGGGAGGACCTTGTACTGATAAGTTCGGCCGTGGAACGCAAACAATAGGAAGGGTCTGTGTCGAGGTAGAATCGAGATGTGAAAGTATGCATCCTTCAGGTCTACTACCGCACCAATCTTGATGTCTGATGCACTGCAAAATGTGCTTCTGCATTTTGCATCTTGTGCAGGGCGCCGGGCCCAAGAACCAGTCATCAAGCAGTGAGTGCTCAGGGGTGGGTGGAGGGTTCCTGTCCATCCTGACACTTGCCTCAGCCCAGGCAAGCATGGCGGTTAGCTCCGCTTTGGTCTCAGACCGAGGTGGCATCCGACATCACCAAGGCGCTCTCCGTTACTGCAATCGACATCTCATCTAACCTGCGAGCTCTGTAAGAGACATTAGGCTTGCACTGAGGCAAGCTGTCTGTCTTATCCCAGAACTGGTCAGGAGCAAATGAGCATGCCAGGGAATGAGCGGTCCGTGGGGGATTACTCAGCAGAATAGTACACATTGAAAAACCTGAATTGCCTTCAGCGTCAACCAGGCCGGCCTCATTCCCATAGGTAGAAGGATCGGGGAGGGGACAGCTGAAGTGGCTTTCCCCCGGAAGAAGGAAAGCCACAACCGCAACGTTGCCATGGTCATGTTCTCGCAGTGAGAACATGAACCATCCATGAATGCTTCCTCAACGAGATAACGGCCCAGACACATATGGCAGCGATCATGGCCAACAGAGGCAGAGAGACATCTTTAAAAAGACGTTCACGTCTACTGCAAGTGTTTGCTGTAATAGAGGAAATATACTCTGTAGATCAGAAATTCACTCTTTTAGCGCAGATGGAGAGAAAGCCGCTGGAAAGCACCGTATATCCAACAGCAAACGCTTCTGTAGAGGTGAATTGGAACAGCAGTGGGATTTAGCTTGCTGACACACAACCGCTCGGCTCCGAGGAAAAATTCTGAATGAATCATGCATTCCAGCTCCCTTTTATACCCGTATGGAGTGGCATGCATACCCGGGGGAGTGGCATGCAAATTCATTTTTCTCAAAAATCTGAGGTGTTTTTGGGCTCCCAAGAGCGACCCCTAGTGTCACTATATCGACACAAGTGAGTGATAGAAGGGGAACTATGTGTGTTGTGCTCCATGGTGCTGCAGATAAAATGCTGATATATATCAATAATCATCTGGAAAATGTTCTAATTATCAATGCATGAAAAATGAATAGATCCCAAGCCTACAGCCATGGCCAAAAATATTGGCAGTGACATAAATTTTGTGTTTTGCAAAGTTTGCTGCTTCAGTATTTGTAGATTGTTTTTTCACATGTTTCTATGCTATACTGGAAACAATGATAAGCGTTTCATAAGTTTTAAAGGCTTTTATTGACACTTCAAAATATGCAAAGTGTCAATATTTACAGTGTTGACCTTTTTTCTTCATAACCTCTGCAATTCACTCTGGCATGCTGGATATCCACTTCTGGGGAAAAAAAATGACTGATGGTGATCCATTCTTGCCTTATTAGTGCTCGGAGTTGATTACAATTTGTGGGCTTCGTCTTGTCCACTCGCCTTTTGAGGATTGACCACAGGTTCTCTATTGGATTAAGATGTGGGGAGTTGCCTGGCCATGGATCCAAAATTTCAATGTAATGATCTCCGAGCCACTTCATTATCAATCTTGCCTTGTGGCATGATGCTCCATCATGCTGGAAAATTCACGGATCATCACCAAATTGCTACTGATTCGTTGGGAGAAGTTGCTCTTGCAGGACGTTTTGATACCATTCTTTATTCATGGTAGTTTTTTTGGGCAGAATTGTGAGTTGAAATGAATTGAATGAAAAGAAAACCCAGACATGGAGGTCTCAGGATGCTTCACTGTTGGCACGACACAGGACTCATGGTAGCGTTCACCTTTTCTTCTCCGGATCGATTTTCCAGATTTTGTCCCAAACAGTTGGAAAAGGGCTTCATCAGAGAAAATAACTTTGACCAGTCTTCTGTTGTCCAATCCTTGTACTTCCTGCTGAATTTCAGTTGGTACTTTATGTTTTTCTTGGAGAGAAATGGCTTCTTTGCTGCCCTTATTGACACCAGGCCATTGTCCAAAAGTCTTCACCTCACTGTGTGTGCAGATGCACACACCAACCTGCTGCCAATATTGAGCAAGCGCTCGTCTCAGGAGATGGACGTTAAGGTCGGTCCTGGCTCTTGCTGGACACTCTGGGACGTCCTGAATCCCAAACATCTTTACTGCAATTGAACCTCTCTCCTTGAAGGGTTTAATGATCCAGTAAATGGTTCTTTCAGGTGCAATATTCTTTGCAGCAATTTCCTTGCATGTGAGGCCATTTTGATGCAAATCGAATGGCTGCACGTCTTTCTTTAGAGGTAACCATTGCTAACATAAACACAAAGATTGGAAGCACTTCTTCACTCCTTTTATAGCAATCAGTCTGCTCTTATAATCCAATCAGAATGATAGTGATTTCACCTGACTAGTACTCGTTCACACTTTCCCAGGTGCTGCTGATATGATTAGTGAAATTATGTTAGCTGGTCATTTTGTGCCAGGCCCAAAAAACAGTGAAATTTTGATTTTTGTGATAAAGTAAATATTTTTGGCCAATGGAGCTTTTTACAATTATTTAAATGCATCTGATCACTCTGCACAATAATCTAGACACAATATGAATCAACACCACAACAGCTGAAGCAGAAAACTTTGCAAAACACAAAATCTGCCAATACTTTTGTATACATTTTATAAATGGATTTAATTTATTTATTGTTTAGACCCATCATAACTGACCACTGCAACTAACCCCTTTTCATGCTAATTGCAATTTCACTCTTACTCTTTTTCTATCTAAAATCATTTTATATACATTTCAACTTGCAGGAATGGTGGTCTGGTAGTAACTGCTCAAATCTTTTTTGAAAGGCATGGGTCAGGATTACAAATTAAATGTGGATAATTTAAATGTCTGGATAGCAGTTAGTGGGAAACTTCTGACCTCTTTGTTATCTGAGTGTCAAGGTATATGGGAAGAATTTTCAGTTAAACTAAGAGGATTGTTGCCAACAAAGAGAGAAGAGTGCAGGGCTCAGGAAGATTGATGGAGGCACTTTTAACATTTAAGAAGGGGCTCACCCTCCATTAAAAATGGGGCACTGAGGGAAATGTCACCAAATGAAAGCAGTCAGTTCAGAAATCCGCAGTGGAACAGCATCACCATCGATCCACCGAAATCAGGAAAACACGAATTTGGCATGGAATGCCAAATAAAAACACAGTGGGCCCTGGATCAAGTCCCTGGATCAAATTGCAGCTTAAAAAATAATGATTATATTATTGTCATAAACAGAGGCATTAACAACACTTTAGCCCTATTCTAAAACTTATTCAAATACATTGGTATATAGACAGGAAGCTTCTAAGTGACTGAAATGAATTGCTTTACATGGGTAGCAACTCTAGCAAAGGCCACACAAGGTACATGACTAACACTCCATTCCAGTGGACTTAGACAATCTGCATGTTGCAAGCTAACAGTGCAATAATAAGTACAGTATAATTCTATGCATTAAAGCTAAATTGTAATTGTATTGTATAAAGAGGCAGTAGTAAATAACTTTGGAAAGTTACACTGTAAAAACAAGCACATCTAACCTGATTTAACCATGAAAATTAGTTTTCTTTGGGAACTTAATGTATTCAAGTCAGGGGCAGGGGCAGGGCCAGAAGTGTGTCAGGGGGGTGGCAGCTGCCACCCTAAAAATGTGCTTTGCCACTCCACTTGTCACCCAACTCGGACCCCGCTTGCGTCCTAGAGATGGTGCACAACGGCTTAACCCGTCTGTCTTGCTCATGGACCATAGCAAATTTCCTCTGCTCTGATTGGTCAGATGTCCTATTCTGTTGTGATTGGTCTACCAGTAAGTGTAGTGTTTTTAACAACGTCGAATGAGCGACAGAAGGGGAACATTAATCACTACTGTGATATTTTTGGTTAGCGCAGTGTTATTGCATTATGAGTGACTTGCTTCACTTGCTTTAATATGCAAGACAAGGATAACTTACAATGTTCTGATATACTGCATTGTATGTATCCTCAGTAATGGAGAGAAAAACACAGGAAGTGGTAATGTACCCGGTTTAGCTGGAAGCATTTTATGGAAGTTTATGGAAATGACAAGTACATATGTAAATAATTTCTCATTGCTATGCTGAGATGAGCAAAAGAAAATGCAGAACAACAAATCTGAGCACTTGTGAACTCCAGAGATGGTATTTGAAGACTTCATTACCATAACTTATTATTTTAGCTCTGCAGATAATTCACAAAGAGTGTTTTTCATAATAACTAGAACAGTTGAAAAGTGGATATTTATGCAGTCACCATAAAATGAAGTTTACCTGAGAGATTATTATCCACATAGTAAATTGACATTGTAAATTCATTAAGTCTCATATTTTTTCAAAAGGCTAACAAATCCCTTGAAACAGAGGCACAATCCATAGATCCAGAGAGGTCTAATTTATGTGCACAACATAAGTTACCATTGGCTTTTTAACTCCAAAGCAATGTGTCGCCATCTTGTGGAGAACTTAAATAAAGTTCAATAACATTAATGGCTCTGTTCACTCAAAAATGTAAAAAATCTGCCATTATTTACTCACCCTCAGCTGCTATAAACCTTTATGTTTATGACATGACACAACCAAAGCGAGACACACCAAAAGGGTCTGTCTGTCAAATGTGTAAATTAATGCATCCTTAGAAAATCCCTTATAATAATCAGACAGATTGACAAATTCAGTTGAGTGGACTATAGGCCAATGATAGGCTTACGTTCAATACTATATTGCCTTCTAAATCCACTTTTTGTATTGTATAATGTATTGCATTTTAAGTATCTGAATGATTATATATATATAATACTGTATATTTAATAATTATAATTATTTAAATATAACTATATTATTTTTATGTGATTAATTTAATTAATTTGATTTAAAAAATGTAATTGATTGGCAGCATGATATATTTTTGTTTAGTTTTTTCTATATGACAAAAATAGGCCTATATCAAAAATATATGGAAATAGCTATGATGTTTTGGTTGTAGAGGTTATATTGGTCTAAGAAATACAAAGTGACCACAGGGTTAGGCAAAATTCAGAATTTAAGAATTGGTTCTCTTCGGTTGATCAGTTTGAATGTGAATTGAATTGACCATGTCCATTTTTATTCACAGGATGTTGAATAAAAATGACAAAGTGTAATTCACTAAAATGCAATTCAAAGAAACTCAATAGGCAACAGAGGCGTATTATGGGTCCAACACAAATTCAGCATTACTAACCTAAAACATAATTATTACATAATTTATTAATTATGTTTGTTTATCCACTCATATGTATAATTTTTCTCAAATGATTAGACATATTTCTCTAAACTAAGTTAAAGTGACTACATTTACATGGGCACCAAAAAGTGGCTTATTGTGCGAAAGCGGTTGAATTGCGAGAAATGCATTGTATAAGCGGCATAATCTTTACTTATACAGTATATACATGTGGCTCGGACAGTAAACAGCTTTCTCCACAGCAACGTATTTATGTGTAAATAACAAACATGGCATACAGGGAAGACTTCTCTATTTTATTCCCCATTGTTTCGCTTTATTTCCAGATGTTCCCGTGTTGTTGATGTTTGTTTCCTTAATTTTTCGACTTAAATTTTCTAAATTTCCCACAGTGGAATTGCTCTGCAATAGTGGTGTTTCCTCTATCATAAAAGTCTGGGATTCCCCCAGTGTACGCGCATATACGCGAATGTGAGGGACCTTCAATATTTTACATTGGTGTGTTTAAATAGGTATAGTTTATAGTGTATTAGAGATATTTTATTCATGAACGAATCAGTCTTTTGAACAAATCTTTTAAGTGAACGAATCGTTCTTGTTCACTTCCTTACACTGACTTGTATTTCTCGTTCACTGACATCTCTCCCTTTTGAAGCAAATGAGCTCTACTGTTTTTCATGCCTATAAAGACTGACTAGAATATGAGCCAATAGCAATTGAGTGCTAGCTGTGAAGCAGCATATCATTGGTTTCACCCACTGAAAGATTATGCACCTTCACTGAACAAGTCGTATCGTGACATAAATTGGCTGTTTCTTAAATCTAATTTACAGATAACATCCTGTCCAGCTAGTGGCGATCGTACAATTTCAGTTACCTGACTAGACTGTCAGAAATTTGACATGTCAAGACAACTTGGCGTCAAAGGTTTTTTGAAGAGGCTAAATAGTACCAGTGGCATTTATAAAAGAGGCAAAAAAACAACCAATTCATACAGTGAAGGGTTAATAAATTGCAGCCGGTAGAACAAATGTCAGGCAGACATCCAACAAGATAAACACAACACAACTGGGGATTTCTAGCACAGATGTTAGGAGAGAGTAACAAGTACAGTGGCAAGTTGAGTTCAGTTGGCTATGGAAAAAAGAGAATAAGATTTACTTGGACATTTGCATAAAAGAAACGCAAGCAATGGATTCATACTTGGATGCCCTTCGATGCAATTAGATAGAAGAGGCTATAGCCAAAACCATCCAAATCACCATCTCACTTGATAAACACGTTGCCGAAAGTATATTTTTGGGAATAATTATTGACGGAACAACAAATATCACTGTCGAGAATATGCTGATAATGTACATGATGTTTCAATAAGAAGAAAAGACTGAAACTGCTTTCATCAGCAATTATGTAATACCCTCTGGCACTGCTGAATGCATAACTGCTAAAGTAATAGATGTGCTCACTAGCCGATATTTAAAAATAAGCAGAGTCATCAGATTTGGTAGAGATGGTGTCAGTATGATAAGAGGATGCAAGGCTGGAATGGCACAGCAATCACGTCATGATTGCTCATACATGGTCAACGTTCACTGCGGCGTGCACCAAACAATTCTGGCTGCCCAAGAATTTTCCAAAGCTGTGAGAAATTAGTGTGTATGTCACTACTGTCAATTATATTTATACATTCTACCACAACTCCTCCATATGTACACTGACCACATAAACATCAAAAAGAAATGGAGAAAGATTTTCATTATGGTTATCTCTGGAGAGTGTGGTGGGTGGCATTCGTGCCAAGTGACCTACTTTGGTAATGGATCTGGAGGAAGAGGAGGCAGCTAGAAATGCCCAAAAGCAAAGGGTATCTTAAATCATATGTAGAACCATACGTTTCCTGCTCCTACTCACCTGTTCACTGGTATTCTGGCAGTGGTACACAGATTTAACAGATAATTTCAGAAAGAAAGTGTCAAAATTTCCACAAGTCATACACAAGACTATTGCAAGCTTAAGAGATGTCATGGAAGGTTTAGGAGAAGCAGAAGCAAAGTTTATTCGGGAGATACAAGATGGTCAGTTCTGTGGCATCCCCTCACAGACATAAATTCATATGAGCATAATTTCAAAGAACTGTGCACAAAGTACATCAGTGAGCTAATCAAATCAATCGCTAAAAGATTACTGTGGCAGCGGGGGCGTGGTCAAGAGCCCGTCCGGAGAGGGGGAGCGGTAAGGGCGCGTGCACCTGAGCGTAAATATGTCTAACACCTGTCTCTGATTTCAGTGAGCATGGGGAGAGCGGCATATAAGAGCCACAACAACGCCAGTGAGGGGGCAGCCTAGTGTTGGAGCTGAAGCCTACAAGTCTGCGTTTATGTTTATGAGAAACCCTATGTTTGTTACAAGTAGTTTATGTTCAGTTCTGTACCTTTATGTTGAAGAAATTAAAAACCCTTACCTTTGAGTTCTACCTCCTGTCATCGTGCCCTTCTTCCCCTGTCAAGTCAAGTCTCACACTGGTGCCGAAACCCGGGAAATAAACGTCATGGAAGGTCGCCCCGTAGAGTCCTCCCAGCTGACCGAAGTCCTCCAGTCCCTCGCTGCTTTACATCAGAGCCACCATCAGTCCCTGCTTGAGCTCCGAGAGGACCAAGATCGACGGTTTTTTGAGATCATGCGGGCTCAAGCAGAGGACCGGCATGCCATCCGGAGCCTGCTCAGCCAGGAGGTCGCCACCACCTCAGCCGCGACCCCGGACCATCGCTTCCCGTTGCCCCCGCCCACGTTACAGAAGATGGGGGCAACGGATGACCCCGAAGCGTTTCTAGATCTATTTGAGCGGACCGCGGAGATCTGGGGCTGGCCGCGCGACCAGTGGGCAGCCCGCCTTGTCCCTCTTTTGTCCGGGGAAGCCCAACTCGCGGCTCAGCAACTGCCTGCAACGAACCTCCTGGCTTATACGGATCTGAGAAGAGCGATCATGCAACGGGTAGGTCGGAGTCCCGAAGAGAACCGCCAGCTGTTCCGGGCCATGAAGTTGGAGAAAACCGACCGCCCGTTCGCGTTTGCCCAGCGGCTCCGTGATGCCTGCCGGAAATGGCTGCTAGTGGGGGACCGCGACGTCGAGGGACTAATCGATCAGGTGGTGCTGGAGCAGTTCACTCAGCGATTGCCCAAGAGAACGGCGGAGTGGGTCCAGTGCCACCGCCCGGCGTCGCTGGAGGCGGCCGTTCAGCTCGCGGAGGACCACATGGCGGCGATCCCAAGGGCGGACGAGCCCTCTCACTCTCTCTCCCCTTCCCCTGTGTTTTTTTCCGCTCTTCCCCATCCCCCTCCCCCCTCTCGCTCTGTCTACCCTCCAGGGTCCGTTCCTGCCCCCCGCAGGCGAGGAGCCTGGCAGAGACCCACGGTGGCAACGCACACCCCCCCGCCACATTCAGCCGCTCTTCCCCTCAGGTGGGGGCGTCCGCCGACGCAGGTACGGGTGTGGCGCCTGGGCCAGCCTGTTGGAGGTGCGGGGACCCGGGCCACTTCCGTGATCAGTGTCCGATGATGGAAGTGGGGACGGTGGTTCGGGTCTCCGATCCCCCGCATGCTGCCCCCGATCGGGCTGGAGCGTACCGGATTCCGGTAAGAATCCAGGGGGGTACACACCAAGCATTGCTGGATACCGGTTGCAATCAGACCACCATCCATCAACGCTTGGTTCAACCCGGGGCTTTGGGCACAACTAGACGGGTGAGGGTGAGGTGTGTGCATGGGGATATTCACAAGTACCCGATGATGACCTTGTTAGTGAAATTCCAGGGAAAAAAGCATAGAGTGGAGGCAGCGGTTAGTCCCCGCCTCACCCATCCTTTGATTTTGGGGACCGATTGGCCAGCATTTAAAGATGTGTTGGGGGGAGTTTATACGGATGGGTCCTGCACTAAAGTGGGGAGATGTGCGATGTGCGATGCTTTGACAGGGGAGGTGGAGCCGGGGCCGTCCTCGGCTGCTCCAAATCGGAATGACGAGGAGGGGGGCGAGGCTTTCGCCCCTCCTCTTCGCAGGGAATTCCCTGACGAGGATTTCCCTTTGGAGCAGTCGCGGGACGAAACCCTCAAGCATGCCTTTGACCAGGTGAAAATGATCGATGGACAGCGTCTCCAGCCAGACATCGCTCTCGCACACCCCTATTTTACAATTATAAACGACCGACTATATAGAGTGACGCAGGACACTCAAACGAAAGAAAATATGACACAGCTTTTGATTCCACGGAGCCGCCGGGAAATGTTATTCCAGGCGGCTCATTATAATCCCATGGCGGGTCATCTGGGGGAAAGAAAAACACTTCTCCGACTAATAGCCCGTTTTTATTGGCCGGGCATTAGCGGTGACGTCCGCAGGTGGTGTGCGGCGTGCCGCGAATGCCAGCTGGTAAACCCACCGGCCACCCCAAAAGCGCCATTGCGCCCTCTTCCGTTGATCGAGGTCCCCTTCGAGAGAATTGGAATGGACCTCGTCGGGCCATTAGAGCGGACAGCACGGGGACATCGCTTTGTGTTAGTCCTAGTGGATTACGCAACGCGATATCCGGAAGCAGTGCCTCTAAGCAACATTTCAGCACGTAGTGTTGCTGGGGCGCTCTTCAAAATAATCTCCCGGGTGGGGATTCCGAAAGAAATCCTCACCGATCAAGGCACAACTTTTATGTCACGCACACTTCGCGAACTTTACGATCTGTTGGGCATTAAATCGATTCGCACTAGCGTGTATCATCCGCAGACAGATGGCCTAGTGGAACGTTTTAACAAAACCCTCAAAAACATGATTCGTAAGTTCGTGCACGAGGATGCTAAGAACTGGGACAGGTGGCTCGATCCCCTGTTGTTTGCAGTGCGAGAGGTCCCGCAAGCCTCAACCTGCTTCTCCCCATTTGAGCTGTTGTACGGGCGATGCCCGCGCAGCATCTTAGATGTCTTACGAGAAGGCTGGGAGGAAGGACCTACAAACAGCAAAAATGAAATTCAATACGTTCTTGACCTCAGAGCAAAGCTCCACACTTTGGGAAAATTAACACAGGAGAATTTGCTCCGGGCTCAAGAACGTCAATGCCGGCTGTATGACAGGGGAACGCGGCTGAGGGAATTTGCACCGGGAGATAAAGTTCTTGTATTGCTTCCCACATCGAGCTCCAAATTACTCGCCAAGTGGCAAGGGCCCTTTGAGGTCACACGACGAGTGGGGGATCTCGATTATGAAGTTAAGCGAACCGACAGAGGAAATGCGCATCAAATCTACCACCTCAACCTCCTTAAATTGTGGAGGGAGGCGGTCCCTGTATCGTTGGCTACGGTGGTCCCGGAGAGGGCGGAACTCGGACCGGAGGTAGATCCGAACCCAGATCCCAATACCCCGGTCATTTGTGGAGACCACCTCTCCCCGTGCCAACGAGCAGAGGTTGCCAGGTTGCAGAAGGAGTTTGCGGACGTGTTTTCTCCCCTGCCGGGTCGCACGAACCTCATCCAACACCATATCGAGACCGAGCCAGGGGCGGTCGTTCGTTGCCGCCCTTACCGCCTCCCCGAGCATAAAAAGAAAATTGTCCTGGACGAATTAGATGCCATGCTTGATCTGGGAGTAATAGAAGAATCCCACAGCGACTGGTCCAGCCCAGTCGTTCTTGTTCCCAAGAATGACGGGTCGGTGCGGTTCTGTGTGGATTATAGAAAAGTCAACGTGGTGTCTAAATTTGACGCGTACCCAATGCCCCGCGTTGATGAACTGCTCGATCGGTTAGGTACTGCTCGCTTTTATTCGACATTGGATTTAACAAAGGGTTATTGGCAGATCCCCTTGACACAAATATCCCGCGAAAAAACAGCCTTCACCACGCCGTTTGGATTACACCAATTCGTGACACTTCCGTTCGGCTTGTTCGGGGCCCCAGCCACGTTCCAGCGTTTAATGGACCGTGTCCTCCGGCCGCACTCTGCTTACGCCGCTGCCTACATAGACGATATTATTATTTATAGTAATGACTGGCAGCGGCATATACAACATCTGAGGGCGGTCCTGAGGTCGCTGCGGCGGGCGGGGCTCACTGCAAACCCTAAGAAGTGCGCGGTTGGGCGTGTGGAGGTACGGTATCTGGGGTTCCACTTGGGCCATGGCCAGGTGCGTCCCCAAATTGATAAAACCGCGGCGATTGCGACTTGCCCTAGGCCCAAGACCAAAAAGGGGGTGAGGCAGTTCCTGGGGCTGGCTGGCTACTACAGAAGGTTCGTACCTAATTATTCGGACGTCACCAGCCCGCTGACTGACCTTACTAAAAAGGGGGCTCCAGATCCGGTCCAATGGTCGGAACAGTGCCAGCAGGCGTTCACACAAATTAAAGCCGCACTCTGTGGGGGGCCGCTCTTGTATTCCCCTAACTTCTCTCTCCCTTTCTTATTACAGACGGACGCTTCAGACAGAGGGCTGGGGGCCGTACTCTCGCAGGTGGTGGAGGGGGAGGAGCGCCCGGTGCTATACATCAGCAGGAAGCTCTCATTGAGGGAGACGAAGTATAGCACTGTGGAGAAGGAGTGTCTAGCTATCAAGTGGGCGGTCCTCACACTCCGCTACTACCTGCTGGGGCGGGCCTTCACCCTCTGCTCGGATCATGCCCCGCTGCAGTGGCTCCACCGCATGAAAGATACTAACGCCCGGATCACCCGTTGGTATCTGGCTCTCCAGCCTTTTAAGTTCAAGGTGGTCCACAGACCGGGGGTGCAGATGGCTGTCGCCGACTTCCTTTCCAGAAATGGGGGGGGGAGTGGTAGGCAGGCCGGATGACGCCCCGGCCTGAGTCGGGCGGTGGGGGTATGTGGCAGCGGGGGCATGGTCAAGCGCCCGTCCGGAGAGGGGGAGCGGTAAGGGCGCGTGCACCTGAGCATAAATATGTCTAACACCTGTCTCTGATTTCAGTGAGCATGGGGAGAGCGGCATATAAGAGCCACAACAACGCCAGTGAGGGGGCAGCCTAGTGTTGGAGCTGAAGCCTACAAGTCTGCGTTTATGTTTATGAGAAACCCTATGTTTGTTACAAGTAGTTTATGTTCAGTTCTGTACCTTTATGTTGAAGAAATTAAAAACCCTTACCTTTGAGTTCTACCTCCTGTCATCGTGCCCTTCTTCCCCTGTCAAGTCAAGTCTCACAATTACCTACTGTGCTAAATGCATCTAATTACTCTGAAGCGGACAATGTGTTACAGCAGCATGGCTAAAGGCCAAAATATACTTAGGGTGTCCGCATTGCAGATCTCTATGCACACAGTATGTGTGATGCAAATTGCGTCATAAGCACAGCCACGTGCCTTGACAGTGTGCCGCCTAGATTTTCTTGACTCCTATTCATTCATGGTCAAAAAAGTATACCCACAAAAGCGCCAGGATATTACGATGAACATAGGGCCAGTATTCTACCACTTGTGGAGAAACAGTGATTGGAGAGAGATTTCTTTCCAATGAAGCAGGTGCTTACCTGGATTCAAAGACTCCTGCAGACTCTTGATTAGTATCCACGGTGAAATTTCTGAAGGTCAGTTCAGTATGTATGTGATGGCTTTAAGGCAGGGGTGTCAAAATCATTTAGGTCCAGGGAAATGATATATAATCATTTATTAAAATCATAAAACCATTTATTAAAAGAATTGTCTATCCTATACTAAAGTTCATTTAATTTGTTTCATCATTTGAACAAGTGTAATGACTGAATTAAGTTTTTGACTATTTCTGTACACAAAACTGCTCATTATTAATTTTGGCATGACAATGAAACACAGAAGATGAAATATATCTGATTCACTTACTAAATCGCATGTCTTTTCTCTTTGAGTTCATTCAGTTAAGGATTCATCAGACTGATTCAAACCAATAACTAGAATTCATTGAAAGTACCAGCACATAAGATTCATTCAATGTTTGAGCACAACAATCACTACACAATAGAAAGGCGTGCTGTTTTGGCATTTATTCATGGGCTCATTCTAACTGCAAAATCAAAACTTAGGTAAAATATAATTTCTTTAGTTGTGACGCTGGAGATTCAGCAGTGGGGGAAATTGTATCAGCGGCGCAGGAAACTCCGCAAATACAGATTAAACGATATGCTGCTTTTATTACTATTTGTCACAATCCTGTTCTCTCTGCCTTTCTGTCTCTGTCTGTTTTCTGTTTGTTTATGTTTTTCGTGTGTATGTGCAATTGGCTGTGTCTGTATTTCTGTTAGCTATGTTCTTTCCTATCCCCGCCTCCTTGTTACCCTTGTCACTCTCCCATGTTTAGTCCTTGTTATTTTAATTGTCTTTACCTGTTCCACATGTGCATTGCCTACATATTGTGCCCTCATCCCTGTTGCATTTGTCAGTTTAATGTTTTATTTTGTTTTCTCTCCCCCGTGAGAGCTTTGTGTTACCTGTTCTGTTTTCAGCTGTTTTAAAACCATTATTTTTATTTTCACTCATTCCTGCTTTTGGGTCCTCATTCCTGACTCATTCTGTGACATAAAGATCTGACCAACATGGACCCACTGGAATGAGATTTTCTTTTTGTTCACTACTTCCCACAAGATGCAGAGTCAAGAAGGCCAGGAATCTCTTCTGACTCTGACAGGAGGGCAAGTTGTGAGGGGGTATATTTTGGAGTTTTTGGTGTTGTCCTTGGGTCACAATCAGGCCAGCCTTATGCAAATGTTTAGGGCTAATCTGAATGAGCCCATCAGGTCTTGTGTCCCGGAGATCAAGTTCATCTCAACCTGTGCCTCAGAGGACATTTTACATCCCAGCCCGAGGTCAACAATATTCCCTCACCTGCAGCGAAGGAGCCAGAGGGGTCTGCTGATGACCACCAGGAGGCGGAGGGGCCCACTGCTGACCGCCAGGAGGTGGAGGCCATTCCATATGCAGTGTTTCCGACTGTCCAGAGGAGGGGAAGGAAGCCGATTTAAGGTGCCTGATCCCCAGTCGCTGCCAGTACTCATGGCCACAGATGCCGTTCCCCAGTCACTGCCAGCGTTTACAGCCATGGAGGCCATTCCTCAGTTTCTGCCAACGCTCCCGACCACAGTGGCTGTCAAGTTCCTGATGCTGTTGACAAGCCTGTCCTGTTCCTTGTGGCCAGTGACGAGCTTGTCAAGTTCCCTGATGTCATTAAGTCTGTCCAGTTCTCTGTGGTCATAGATGAGCCTGTCCTGTTCCATGTGATCATCAACGAGCCTGTCCTGTTCCCTGTGGTTGTTGAAGAGTCTGTCCAGTTCTCTAAGGCTGCCGACAAGCCTGTCCAGTTCCCCGTGGCTGTCAACAAGTCTGTTCAGTTCCCCGTGGTCGTCGATGAATCCGTCCAGTTCCCTAAGGCTGTTGACGAGCCTGCCCAGTTCCCTGTGATTGTCGACAAGTCTTTCAAGTCCCATGTGAGCCTGTCTTGTCCCCTTTGGCCGTCGATGATCCTATCCAGTCACCAGCAGTCACCATTCAGCCTGCCCAGTCTCCTGTGGCCACCAAGAACCAGCTTGCTCTGTCCGTTGCAGACTGCCAGGAGGCGGAGGAGCCAACTGCTCTTTCCATCCACAAGAGTAGGATGTAGAGGAGAGGGGTCCCTGCTTTAGGGTCTGTTGCAGCGTTCCAGGAGGGGCTACCATTAAGTTTCTCAACCCAGTAACCAGCACCCATTTGACACAGCTACCATTCTGTTGCTCAACCCAATAACGAGAACCCATCAGACATCAGTGACCAGTCTGTTGCTCAGCTCAGTAACCAGCACCCATCAGACACAAGCTATTAGTCTGTTGCTCTGTCCATTCAGTCCCCAGCTTGTGCCATTCATTCAGTCTTGTCCCCAGCAGACATCGACTAGTCTGACCCAGTCCTGTCCCCAACAACCACCAACCAATCTGTCCAGCCCTCTGAGGTCCCTACCCATTATGACCAGCTCTCTGCGGTCCTCACTTGGTCTGACCCAGTCCTGTACCCAACAGTCATCGAACTGCCTGATCCAGACATGTCCCCTACGATTACCGACCAGTCTGTCCAGTCCACTGTTGCCACCACTGACCTTACCAACTGCACAGTGGCTCGGAATTTGCCTTGGCCTCTGGGTCCTTCTTTGGCTCTGCCCTAGCCTCCTTGTCCATCTAGGCCTCCAGCTTCTCCTCTGGCCCCGCCACAGCCTTCTGGTTCTCCTACAGCATGGTCCAGACCATCCCTCTGTTCTCCCCACCCACCCGCCCTGGTCTGTCATCTGTCCCTCAACCTGGCCCATTCTGTTCCCCTGGTCTTCCCCACCCACCCCTTCCTTGATCTGCTTTCTGCCCTCCTGGTCCTCTGTGTGTTTGTCGTGTATGTATAATTGGCTGTATCTATGTTTCTGCAGTGTGCTTCCCTGTCCCCGCCTCCTTGTTATGCTTGTTACTCTCCCTCGTTTAGTCCTTGCTATGTTAATTGCCTTCACCTGATCCTCATGTGCCTTGCCTATGTATTGTGCCCACTTCCCTTTTTTATTTGTCAGATGGTTTAGTGAGTTTTGTTACTAGTCAGCAGTCTTTGGTGTAACACACACAACATAATGTGTTACTGTAATCTGATTACATTTTGTGGTAATGCAGTAATGTAATGCATTTCTTAGCAAAATTAAGTAATCTGATTACAGTTACAGACATGAATAAATTTAAATTACTTGGATTACACATTTATTGCTAAAACAATAATATTAATGAAATAGAATGCATTTAAAAATTGTGCCTAGGTTGTACTTTTAGGTGTGCTGTTGTGTCAGTTAATAAGCATGGACTCTAACAAACCACCATGGTATTGAGGACACTTATCGAGGTGGTGACAGATGAGTTATTAATATTAGGAGTGTAGTTGTTTATTCAAATTGAAAATTAAAGTGAAGTGTTTCAAGTTTTCATGTGCTCACAGTCAATCTCAGCGAGCTCTGTGCCAGCAGCCCTGGCTTGAGGAGGGAGACACACTAGGCTAGGCTGGCAACAAATCCTCCTCAAATCTCTGCGCTCTACCCCATCCTCGTGCATCTCCCTTTTGTGTCGCTCTGCAGCTGCCGCAGGAGGAGAGGTGATCAGTTTCTGGTGTATATGGAAAACAGTGCTTGTTCCCGTCTGACAGAGGGATATATCACTCACAAGGTGGAAACATTTGCAGAACGGCATCTTGAAAAAGACGTCACTAAGCAAAACAATTTTTATGTTCTTTATTGTACACAATAAAACACAAACACAATGCTATAGCGGTGCAGATGTGGGATAACGGCTACTCAATTCATCCGAGCACAAGCAAGGAGATAATCCACTCGCTGTAAATTTGTGTGAACACACATGCTGCACATGTACACACACAAACAGACATACAGTATATGCACACAGACATGCATGATGCAACACACAAGCAAACCTGTATATGTACAATGAAAAGAAATGACAAGCATTCAAATACACAATGGTTTTACTGTCAAAGCTGTCTGTAAATTGGTTTTCATTAGTCTTTATAGTTCACTGGTCTTTCACACCAACACAAACACAGGTAAACAAGTTACTAGAAACAATATAAACAAACACAAACACAGGTAAACAAGATACTACTACAGCATATTTGATATACGAAAGTTAAGTTACATTTTTAGAAATGTATTGGATCTCTTTAGCCAAGTTGCTGTCATTGTCATATAAAACGTTTTCAGCTAATGACCCTGCATCAGAGTGGAGTGGCCTGAAACAGTCTAAATACAGTGTAGGGCCTCATGTATTCAGATACAAGACAAAGGCAGGCCTAACACAGTCGTAAAGCCTGACTGAAGCCCACAAAAACAAAGTCATAAATCTTGCTGATAAAAACCGCACCAAAATCAAACAAAGGGAGTACACAGCCAACTGCAAATCCCAAGAAGCCTTGCTCACTTTACAACTGTGTGAAATTACAAAGGATCGAACTCTCAACACCTATTGGATGAGGCACTCAACAGAACGCACCTCAACTATGATGTCATCAGGAGTAGAAATGAAACGGAAATCGATTCCTTCGGCTCTTCCAGTAACTTTGCCCGCCGTGTATAGACGTGGTGTTGCCTCGTTGCACAAGGAAGTAACATGCAACTTGAAACTGCGGCAATACAATCTCCATCTCGCTGGACGAGTTGAGAACATTGTGTTCAACCGAACACTAACGGATTCGAAGGAAAGCGCCGAGCAATCTTCATCCGTTTGCCTGCAGAAGTGAAGAAAGAAGAATTCTCTTCCCTCTTCAATCAAGTTGATGTCGCTGATTTCTCCGTCAGCCTGCCGAGAATCAGCAGCCGTACCGCCCGCCGACAGAGCGAGGAAACGGCCTCCCGTTATCACCCGAGCCTCGAAGAACCGAGTCGGAGTCGAATGACGGATGAACACACGTTCTACATGCGTCCACACGCGATCCAAGTAAGAGGTTAACGTCTGGGCAGAGATAGAATATTTAGGTGTGTTATTCTTGTGGATCAAGTTTATTGTTTTGTACAGTTTACGGACCATAGAGTCCGCTCATTGCTGCTAATAATACTCAAGGTATTAATGCAACATACTGTTATCGTAAATTAGAGTTTGCTGTGTTGTAATCCAACCACGTTGGACTGTTGTGTGTTTACGCCATCGCGGATGAGACTGGCATACTGTGTTTATCCATCAAAGGACCAGAGTTCGCGGGACGGGTTATGAGCCGTTCACCGCGTCTCTGAGTGGTAAACTAACAGTTGCCTTCTCTCCCACGATCGCGAAACCGGCCTCAACGCCGCCACTTCATTCTCTCTTTCTCTCGTACTAACCACACACATACACACACACGCGCGACCCCTCACAACCATTCGCTAGTAGACAACTTTGTGATAAAGCTCGGCTTTGTTCCCAGGTTATCGAGCAAGCGAAGACACACTGGAAACGGGTAGACGCCATTAACCGGCTTCTCTCCGCCCACATTCGCGGCCATACTCTCTGGCCGGAAATCTCACGTGACGTACTCTCCACGAGAGTCACGTCCGCCATTTTGTGCGCGTCACTTCTCTCTCTCTCTCTCTCTCTCTCTCACACACACACACACCGTCCTCTCAGGTGTTACTGTCACTGTTTAGTTTGAATGTTGGAAGTTTATTGACTGCATTGTATTGATTATTATTTGATATTATATTTTCAATAAACTTCGTTATAATTAAAAGAGAATTGTTTTGGTTTGTTTTGCATGCACATGTGTCAAAGGCTGGCAGGGGATGCCAGTGCTCGAATTCAACCCTTCGTTGTTCCCTTTTTAATCTTGATGATCTACGGACATCAATTTTCCTAAGAGAACAATCTAACATTGAGACTGTTATACTGTCTGGTTATTAGTCCCTGATTCCAGGGTGGTGCCCCGTCGACATTAATCCTAATTAATATGCTATTGATTTTGATAATTGACAATTATCTTCGATGATTGTTTAATTTGAAGGATCAATAAGCTAGAGTTAAGTCTAATCAATGTTTAATTAATTTTAATAATTAATTATTATCTTGGATAATAATTAATATTCTATTAGATTTGATGATTGTTGATTTAAAGGATTAAAAGCTAACATTGATTCTAATCAATGTTCTATTGATTTTATTAATTGATAGTTATCTATGATAATTATTAATTATTGCTAATAACCAAACCGGCTACTAAACCTGTGCGCACTACAACAGGACCCCTACCCCCAACACTGTAGTGGACCAACAACTGGCTGATGACCTGAATGCACTCTTCTATAGATTTGAAAGGCCCAATCTCACACCCCACACCTGCCCTGAACTTCACTTCACACAAACATCAACACCTCCTGCAACCCCCCTCCTCCCCCCTCCTGCTACTCAACCTGCACTTAAGATCTGTAAAGAGGAGGTGTGCCGTATCTTCCAAAAACAAAAGATATGGAAAGGACAGGGCCCAGATGGTGTTTCACCCACTTGTATACAATCCTGTGCTAACCAGCTGGCCCCCATCTTCACACTGATCTTCAATTGATCACTGGTGCAGTGTGAAGTCCCACGCTGCTTCAAATGCTCAATCGTTATTCCTGTCTCAAAGAAACTCAAAATCACAGATTTAATGACTACAGACCTGTTGCTCTGACATCTGTGGTCATGAAATCATTTGAGAGACTGGTGTTGGTTGACCTGAAGGTCACCACTGGACACATTCTAGATCCCATTCAATTTTCTTATCGAGCAAACAGGTCTGTGGATGATAAAGTCAACATGGGATTGCATCATACTGTATACTGCAACAACTGGACAGACCAGGGACATATACAAAAATCTTTTTTGTGGACTATAGTTCGGCATTCAACACCATCATTCCAGCTATTCTCCAGACTAAATTACACCAACTCTCTGTTCCCACGTCTGTTTGTCAGTGGATCACCATCTTTCTGATGGACAGGCAGCACCAGCTTTCTGAGTCAGGGGAAATTCACTTCCAGCACATGTATAATCAGCACCAACCAGGAATGTGTGCTCTCCCCACTACTCTTTTCCCTGTATACAAATGACTGCACCGCCAAAGACCCCTCTGGCAAGCTCCTGAAGTTTGCAGACAACACTAATGACATTGGCCACATCCAAGATGATGATGAGTCAAAATACAGAAGGGAGGTTGAACGGCTGGATCACTGGTGTATTCAAAACAACCTGGAGCTGAACACATTCAAAAAGGTGCAGATGATTGTGGTCTTTTGGAAGAACACCCCAACACTGACCCCCCCCCCCCCCCCCCCCACCACCATTCTAAACAGCACTGTGGTACCAGTGAAGTCCTTGCCAGTTGAGGAAGTTCAACCTGCCAAAGGCACTGCTGATACAGTTCTACTCAGCAGTCATTGAGTCTGTCCTCTGTACTTCAGTAACTTTCTGGTTTGGTGCAGCAATTAAATATCAGGTATTAGAGACTACAAATGACAGTTCAGACTGCTGAGAGGGTTATTGGTTGCCCCCTGCCCTCTCTTCAAGAACTGTACCCTTCTAGAGTGAGGAAAAGGGCTGGAAAAATGACTCTGGACCCCACTCACCCAGCCCACTACCTTTTGAACTGTTGCTGTGAAGTGCACCAGTCCCTCCTGCAGCAAAGCACCCCGAGCACAAGAACGTCAGGAACAGGAACAGTTTTATCCCTTAGGCTATCCATCTCATGAACAGTTAAATCTGCCAAATTGAGCAATAATTAATATGCAATACACAGCTTAGTCTATTTATATTTATCCAACATACCATACATCTACCAGACATTCCCTTGCATCTCTACATAACAGTTTTGTATTTGTGCAATGTACATACGTATACAATATATATATATATATATATATATATATATATATATATATATATATATATATATATATATATATATACAGTATATATATAGTCCTGTTGTGTGTTTATATATACACTTTTCCATTTTTATTCTATT
Organism: Moxostoma hubbsi; assembly: GCA_032164185.1. Lineage (NCBI taxonomy): Eukaryota > Metazoa > Chordata > Actinopteri > Cypriniformes > Catostomidae > Moxostoma > Moxostoma hubbsi. Next base: position 8,376,061 of record JAVLUX010000007.1, on the reverse strand, counting down.
CTTTATTATTATCTGTCTTGTTGCAGTATTGTTTGTGCACTGGAAGCACACTTGGCAATAAAGCGCATGCTGATTCTGATATTGCTATAATTTGGTTAATATTTCAGTCAATGTTAAAGTAGTAAAAGATCTATTAGTGTCACATTTGTTTTTTTCACAGGTTTGATTGGTTTTAGAAAGAAACTTCAAAGAAAAGTAATTAGTAATCAAATTACTTCCCATATAAGTAACAATTAAAGTAATATAATTACAATATTCCAAAAGAAATTAGTAATCGCTAATGGAATACTTTTTGAAATGAACCCAACAAGCATTTCTAATCCTGCTGGAGTGCTTTGATAGCAATGAGATTTTGGAAGTTTTTATATAAACCTCATAAAATGTATAGTAGCACACAGCTATATAAAGAGAACAAGATGTTCTAGAATGATTACAAACAGGCAAAATGTTTTTTCCAACACAACATTTTAGAATGTCAGTTTGAATGTCACTTTTTTTCACAGTTTGCGGTGATTAGAAGAACACATATAATCCAGTTTGTGTAATTCAACGGTTATGATTCATAAGATAAATAATGGGTTCCAGAGCCACCAGCAAAACATCCTGTAGCTGCTTCCAGAGGTGCAAACAGAGACAACATTCATGCTTATTGGTAAGAAATGAGTGTTCATTTTTGCTAAGATGTGCCTTTTTGCCAAAAAAGAATAGTTCAAATATGATCTATCTATCTGAGACATAAACCAACTGGGTGTTCAGACAGCTCCAATACCTGTTCTTTTGAATTCTCTTAGCACACGTTCATACCACTAGCTTATAACTCAGATGGCAATCTGATTATCTAATTATTTTGTTTTCTCAGTGAAACATGTGAATTTGGAATTACATGTCTAATTCTGTGTTTGCTTTTCAATAGTGATGTAACGGATGGTTGCATCAAAAGCAAGATGTGGACTCAAACAGTTTATGAAAAATACCCACAAAGTGTGTATACAAACTGTTTATATTGCAGATTCCCTTTGTGTTTATACCTGGGACTTCTTTGTCTATGAGGCCAAGTCTACAGTGGCAGAGAAATGTAATGGACTGAGCTATGATTCGGTCATGACCCTTGTAAATGAGGTGTTGGGAAGTGGTTACAAGCTATTTGTGGATAATTTCTACTCCAGTCCAAAACTCTTCAGAGACCTCCTTAGGAAAAATATCTATGCTTGTGGCTCATCAGACAAAACCAAAAAGGCTTTCCCAATACAACAGTGCACAAGATGCACAAGAATGCAACACATGGCACTATTCACTGGATAAGGGACAGCGATCTGATGTTTGTGGAGTGGAAAGACACAAGGGAACTGCTGATGGCCTCCACTGCAATAATGTGCAGCTAAGGGTCAAAGGGAGAGATGACCATTGGACTCTAGTGGATGTCCCTGTTAAAGCTGTTACTGTATCAAGGTCTACAATAAGGTTTGTACTCTTTGTTATATTGTACACATTTTATGTTTATAGTATTATATTATCATGTACACATATTACATGTATGTTGGCTTGTCTAAAATTCCACTTTTGCTTTCCATCCAGGCACATGGGTGGAGTGGATCACTCTGATGCCCTGATTTTCTACTATAATTTCCTGCACAAAACCAAAAAGTGGTACCAGACTTATTTTTACCACTTTTTGGACATTGCTGTGGTCAGTGCATTTATCTTGCATCAGCAACTGGCCAAGTCAATAAAGAAGAAACCCCTTTCTCAGAAGGCAATCAGAGAGACACTAACTTTGGAGCTTGCAGACATTCAGACTCCAACAATGACTAAAAAGCATGTATTACACATATGATTGTAAGTCTTACTTTAAACCATTATATAATTAAAATTTTGATATTTATACAGTAAATGTAGATATTCTAAAGCAGAAACAGATCTAACAGTTTGATATACCTCATAATATAAGCTGGTAACCAAGTGTCCCTTTGGGGGACCATTTGGAGTCTCCAAATGTACTTTTCAGAAAGGCACCCAGACAAAAACTTAGATAAAGTCTTACAGAAAGCGACTTTTTTTTATTCTAATTACCAATGATTTTAACTGTAACTGTAGTGGAATACAGTACTTATATTTTGTATTTTAAATACGTAATCCCATTACACGTATTCTGCTACTCCCCAACCCTGTGTGTATGTATGTGTATGTATATAAATAAATAAATAAATATATATATATATATATATATATATATATATATATATATATTAGTTATTAAAAAAAAACATATAATTATTAAAAAACAAAATTAGAGTCACTTATTTTTGTGCTGTTTAACTGGTATTGAACTATTAACAATCCTTTAAAGTTCTGTTCCATGATTCAGGCCATCAGGTTCATATATTGGCATTGAAGAGGAGATTTTGCTTAACTTGCAAACTAAAGTTTCTTGCTTTCCAGCTGAACGAAGGTGCTATCTTGAAATAGTTGAACTTGTCTGTGATTGGCTGGAAGAGGAGGTGGTGGCACTGAGCCGAGAGAAGCCGCTGTGACTCGACTCCAGACTGCTCATGGAGCCCCTAACAGAAAAAAAGAAGAGAAGCGAAACACATATTCACAGGCCGACATAAAATTCAGTATACCACCAGATACTAAGCCATGTGGACAGTTTCATTTTAATTGTATTATTATTAATATACAGTACAAGCACCAGCAGTTGACAAAATACTTAATTTATGCAATTATTTAATAGAACGCTCAACTGTTTATACAACTGTATTTAGGTCTTGGATTAAAGGAATACTTCACTAAAAAAATTTAATACAAAAATTTGAGAAGCATTTGATAATTTCACGCAACCTTCGTTGAAAAGTGATGATTGATTAAAAAAGACAATATTTGATTCAAAAGCCACAGTGGAGGGGAAGGATTTCAGTGATTAAAGACCAGTGTTGCTGCAATCTGATTACAAAGTATTTCATTACTGTTAAATCAGAGGCTGCATGTATCAAACAGCTCAGAAAAGCTCTTAAGAATAGTCCTACGCTTTTGACTTCCAGTCAGTTTGAATAACAGATATGAATAAATCAGTTAAATGTAAGTTATGCACTTGGGGCAAAAATCTCTTAAGCTCATTAAACAGCAGAATAAATCTGTTATAGCACCTGACACCCCACATGAAATTATGAGCTCCAATCAAACTTTTATATCAAGTACTTGGGTCTGGCTCTTTTCAGATGCAGCTCTGTAACATTTTTCAAGTGTTTTTCCAATAGAAACACATTTCACAACGGTAAAGTAATGTCACTGACAAAGGTTGTCCGACTACACGTTATCACTGATTTTTATAGTTTTAGTGATATTTATATATCACTTGTTGCAGCCCACTGAAAGCTTAGGCATGTAGCCCATAAAATTATTTCAATGCTTATTGCTGTCCCAATGAGTTTCATTAGTATTTACTAAAAGAAAATAAGGGATGTTGATGAATTTCACTTGTTGGCTTGGAATTCCACTATCACATTGTGACGAGGAGGAGGAGGGCGGGGCCAGGCCGTGAGTGCGCACGGTCGGCCCCCAATCGGGCTAATCAGCCGAGGAAATGTAACATGGTTTAATATGGGCAAGGTGGAGGCTGAAACTGGATGAACCATCTAAATAAAGTTTAATTAAAACTTAAAAAGACACAAACATAAACACGCATGGCAGCTGTGTGTGGCTCTCTCTCTCCCAAATTGCCACTTCCGGTTCGGCTCTATCCCTCTCCTCGGCTGATTAGCCCGATTGGCGGCATGGCCATCACGGCTTCGCCCTCCTCCTCGACACACACACTAGTCCAATACATTTTTTTCTTTGATGTAGACTTTGTTGTCTCTGCATAACTCTGTCGTCGTGCTACTCTTAACTAGGTTAGGATGCATCTCCAGTGCTGCTAAATAAAAGCGAGTCTTAAGACTGAGACCAAGTCTTAACACTTATTAAGCTTTATGAATTACACTTATTCTTAATTCTAGAAATAAGTGCAAAATGACACCATTCTTAGAATAATGACACCCTTCAGACAAAAATTTTACTCTAAGCCAATTTATGCATACGGCCCCTGATCACAGTTACTGATGTTAAATTACATTAATTGCTTTAAAGTGAATGTAAAATATAAGTAAATTACATTTCTCAAATAATATTATTTAGGTATAATACACAACACATTCATTGTATTAATATGTAATATTTATTTATTTACATTTCTGTAACAGCTGTAGGGCTGAATTAATTGAGTGGAAAAACACATTTTTCTGTAATTTTTTTTTAAAGTAACTTAGTAATGTAATGAGTAATGTGATTACTTTTGTGATGAAGTAATCGGTAACGTTATCTGATTACAATTTTTGAGAGGTAATTTATAGTTTGTAGTCTATTACGTTTTTGAGTAACTTACAGTATACTCACTGATAACGACTTAAATTTCAGTCTGTTCCTAACAGGAAGCTATCAAAGTCTTATAAAACATGAGTCATCTGGACTACATTTATGGTACTATTGTTGTGTTTTTTGTCCTTTTTTGAGCTTTACAGATTGTGAATATAAGAGCTGAGTGATGATTCTTCAAAAACTTTTTTGGGGTTTGGAACAACAATGAGTGTATATAAATACCAAAGTTATTTTTTTGGTGAATATTTCCTTTATATAATAATATGAACTAGTTATATACTGTAGAATTTATGTACAGTATAATGTACTTTGCACGTTTACTTGAAACTGGTACCTTATTTGAGTGTGCAGATGACTTTTTTTTTATGTTAAGACAAATGATGTTCCCTTGTTAGTTTACCAAGTTTGAGTTTTCATGCTAAGCACTTAAGCACCTTACAATATGTATGAAATGGGCAGTAAATATTATTCACCTGAAGTCAGTGGACTGCAGCACCTCAGTGAAATACATGAGCTTGCATTTGTGTGAGGAGACCTGCAGTGAGGCCAGAACGTCATCCACACGTGGCCTGCTGGATGATATACATGTTGGAATGCTGTAAAAACGCCACTGCAGGATGTACAATCCAGGCCAGCGTGTCACATGAGAACCCTGATGGAAAAGAGATGGATCACTAAAGAGAATGAAAGTCTAGCATAAAATATATTTTTAACTAGTTTAAGAAGCCACTGACAGATTGTTAAACTCCTCAAGACTCGACACATTACTATTTACTACATTTTACATTTATTTTAGGGCAAGGGCATATATTTAGTTTAACATTGGTAGGGACATTTTAAAACAAAGCTATGTTTCTATAACTACAACTGTGATATTGTTACATCTAGTTGTTCTTATGTACATTTTATAGTAGTAGGTAGGTTCATTAGTATTTGGGTTGTTGACAAATAAGCTTGTCCATGAATAATAATAATAATAAAAAGTATTTAAAGAAATCTAGTTTAAAGACAAGTATCAAGTTAATATGAATTCAATATTTGTGTGCACGGTGATTTCATATATTTTTAATAGAAATTTATAGCATTTCCTATAACTTACAAATTAAAAAAGTGAAATGTGGTGTAGCTGTCAAGTAAAAGGTCTTAAAATACTTGCTCGTTGAACACGTGAATATAGACAACTTAATCGTTATTATTATTATTATGAATTTAAAACTTTTTCATATTTTAATGGCAAAAAATATATTTATTTGTACAAATAATATAAATTTTTGTGTCACAAATATATGTTTTTTTTAGGGTTACTCCATTTGACCTGAACAAAATGTTTCTTTCATAAAAATTTTAAAGAACCTGATGTATGTTGGTTAAACCACTTGAATTTGACTTGGTGGACAAAAGTTTTTTTTAAATATTTATAGCATTTTAAAACAAAAATGTTTCACTGCTTATTTATGAAATAGTAATAAAAGATTATTTCAGCATTTAATATGACCAAAACTCAAAAAACACATATCATTTTTATTATTTAAAATTTTTTTTTTTTTTTTAAATCAAATTTTATAAAGTATAAATTTGTACTGGATTTTGTATTTAACATGTTTTAATGCAATTTGATTACGTAAAATGATTGTAACCTAAAAGTCAACATCACAAGTCTCTAAGATGTAAACTCTAATAAACGTAATAAAAAAGTGTAATACATGTGCAATAAAAAGTGTTTAGAACCAGAGACACACAGACTTGATTCTAGTTGTATTGCCCACATATGACACCCAGTGAACAACTCACTGTACCTTGAAAGGGTAAATGTAAAACCACTAAAAAAAGAAAACCACTAAATCTCACAGAGATTTTTTTTCTCTGCTCTGCTGCCTGTAGTTTAAGAGAATAATGCAACAGAGAACACATTGTATACATTTCTCTCAGAGCCTCTGACAGTGCGAGCTGTCTGCGGTGGTTCACGCCAAAGTGAATGCATCAAGCATAAACAGGAAAGGCAGAGTCACATGCTAGACAGCATTCCTAATAAATCTTAATTTAATTTATTCAAAGAAATACAATAATAATTTTACGATTGAAAACATGACACAAAAACTTTCATTACTTATATTCCCCTCAGTCATAACTGCGATCACTAGAAATATTGGTAGGGATTACTCAGTATTTCTTAACTTTGATATCCCTACAGTCCATGTTTAAAGAACAGTCACCCTGGATCCATCTGGGGGCACAACATTGATACTTCATTGATTTTCCCTAGGGATTTGATGCAACAAATTTAGCTTACAACCCCAATTTTTTGCACCACACCACACCACTGGGTTTTCCCTTGAAAACAATACAAATGCACACATAGTACCTGTACACTCTCTCCCTCTCTGCAGGTAAGGGCTGTCTCCACCATGCTGTAGTCTTGTCCAAGCATCCACGATCTGTCAATTAACTGGACATTATTGCTGCAGGGACTGGTGAGGTTGTGTGCGCTTAGTGCGTCTCTTTTGGCCGGTTGAGGGGCCCTTCTGGAGTGGTAGATATTGAAGATAATATCGCCTTTACACACATCAAAGTCCCATGTAATTACTGATGATGCATCAGTAATCTCTATCAGTACCTGAAAGTGGACGTATTTTATTTTTATTATTGCTGTAAGTGCAGTTTAAAAATTTTTATGTATTTGTTTTTATTTTCTGTATAAACACACATCAAATCAAGTATATCCAGAAACAACAGAAAATATTACTATAATAATCAAAATTTGAACCAATATAGAAATCTGATATATGGCTATATATGCACAAACACTGTATATACACTCACCGGCCACTTTATAAGGTAGAACTGCACATCTACTAATTCATGTAATTATCTAATCAGCCAATCGTGTGACAGCAGTGTAATGTATAAAATCATTCAGATATGGGTCAGGAGCATCAGTTAATATTCACATCAACCATCAGAATGGGGAAAAAAATGTATCTCAGTGATTTGGAGTGTGGCATGTTGTTGCTGCCTGACGGCTGGTTTGAGTATTTCTGTAACTGCGGATATATATATATATATATATATATATATATATATATATATATATATATATATATATATATATGTAACCTGCCCTGCTCGCCCCGCTCCGAACGGGACTCGAACCGGCGTGGGAGGCGGGCATGCTAACAAGGAGGCTAAAGGCTACAGCATCTAGCGTCTGTCGCTAATGCACATCTTGAGGTCAGGAGAGTGAGGTTTTACACACTGCACAGCTATCTACCGGCTGGCTCCCGTTACAATCACCCCTCTAATCCTCACTCCCATCCGGGTCACGGCACCATTGTAACAGGCCCTGCCCGCCCCGTGAAAACACAGCATCTTTTTTTGTTATTTTGACCAGTTTTCATTTTCTGCAAATAAATGCTCTAAAATATATAAAATTGTCATTTGTGTAGTATTTTAAAAATATTTGTGCCATATTTGTACAAGTGACTTATTTACATTAATTAATTATTTACCTAGAACATATTTTTTTATATAAATAATTTGTATTGTATTTGTAATTCATTTTAATAGCAATTTAAATTTGTATATATATTTAATAAATTAATGTTTTTATTTTTTTATGGACACATTATTTTCTTAGAATGCTCAGAGAATTTGATGCCCCAATGTTGTGAACATTTTGTATCGCAAAATTTATATTTCTTTTGATGGCTGTGTTATTATTATTATTATTATTACTATTATTGATAGTATATACAGTATATATATTTATATTTATATTGTCTTGGACAAATTAAATTCATCTGGTGTAACTGTTATTCTAATTCACATTGCGACTCAATGTTGTGTAGAGTATGGCCAATTTAATTCAAATTCAAGTCAACCCTTGCAATTACTGTAAATTCATACATGCACAATACTTTGTTTTATAGAGCAGAAGCAGTTCATGATTACAAGCAAAATTCAACTTTCACACTGTGCTTTCTTCTACCAACATGTGGCACCAATTATAATGATTTTTTTCAAGTGAACTAAGCACAAAGTAAACAGTACCAGCTATGTATTGCTAGGTAATATCTGTGGTTAAGCATTACCTCATGTGGAGCTCCCTTAAACACGCTTGCGCTCTTGTAGATGGTTTCAGTCCACAGTTTAACCTCATCATTTTCCAGTTCTTCAGCTGTACGGTACAGAGACTTTGGAACCAGACCTCCCTCAGGAACATCACACTGAATAGACAAGAGAAACAAGGTCATTCAGGTTCGACAGAGAGTGATATTGGCCTGTTTGTCTGAATTATACTATGGGCTCCAAAAGTATAAGACCACACTGACAATCTGGCATTTTTAACAGTGATCTTTATTGATCATTTGTGTTTTTTTTCCTCATTTGTAGTTTGCTTGGCATAAAATCTTCTGCTAAATTAATAAATGTACATGTTAGTTAAAAACATCCAGTTAATCATGGCATGTAATATGATCCCAGCTGCAGTTTTTAAGTACTCACCAGACAGTCTCCTCCTAAGAAATCAGGTATGATGTCTTTGTTGATGTAGTCCACCAGACCTCCAGGGTCCTGGTAGTCATTCCCAGCATAGATGAGGAACTTCTTACGTGTGTTTTCATCAATGAATGGACTTACCTGAGAGGAGAGAAGTGGGCAGCAGAGGTCAGTGGGATAGGAGGTAATTTTTCATTAGCACTGTGCTAACACAGACGCAGGAAAACATGACATTTCTTCAGCAGCCCAGTAATGAACAAAGGTAAGATGAATGAAATAACATCATTACTAACATGACATTCAACTCTTGAGGGTCAATGTGTTGTGACATTTAATACTGTTAAATGAAGATTGAGAATGTACTTAATAAACTATATGAGACAATACTGGCTGCATTTATCTGACATTTCTGACGTCTTTCAGACAACCCTTTGACTAGTTGATTCTAAAAACATGTATGCACGCACCAGTGCATAATATGAATATGAGTATGTGTGTGTGTGTCTGTTTACCAAAGTCCACAGCACAGGAAACACTCTAGGGGCTCTCAGTATGAGCAGACGACCCAGTGTCTCAGGGTAGTTGGCTCCTACAAGTTCTATGATCCTCAGCAGGGCTTTGATTCCTGGCCTCCACAGGTGCCTCATATTCAGCCCCTCCAGATCCACCAGACATGTCCAACAACTACAGCAGAGGAACACTCATTGGTTGTTAAGGTAGAGTCACCATGTAAAAAAGTGGATCTCAACTGGATTTGCTTCAGGACCCAGATTACAAAGGACATCAACTGGCACATCAGAACAAGACCAAACCTCTAACCCAGATTCAATGTAGTCTGAGTCATATTTTATTTTACTGTGCATACTTTTCCATGTTGAATGCAGCCTTTATTTGCTGGCCTCTACCAAGTGACAAATTAATTTGTTCCAGAATAGCATACATTTTGATTAGACAGACCTTGATTAGACCTTACCTTTGATTAGATAGCATTTGATATCAACATCAAAAATGAATGGGGGAAATAAAAGGGGCCAAAACTCAGAGTAAGAGAGAACCCAGCTGACAAGCTACATGTGTGTTGGCCATTTCAATGTGCGAACCTGTTGAGTGACTTTTCTGCAGCTACACAGTTACGCATTCCAGCGAATGTGTTTTTGTTAAAAGTAGTTTTGAGTTGAATTCACCATCTCCCAATTCCTCTTTCCTTTAACCTGTTACACTAGTGCCAAAACCTGGGATTAGAGTAAAAAGGATATGCTGTCATGGAGTTGTTGCCACTGGAGGAAGTCTTTAGGTCCCTTGTCAGCATCCACCAGGGCCAACACCAGGTGATCATGGATCTTCGCAGAGAGCAGCAGCAGTGTTTTCAGGCACTCCTTCGGGTCCAGGAGGAGGACCGGCAGGTGCTGTGGAGCTTAGTACTCCAGGAGGGGGCGTCTGCTACGTCCCCAGCAGCAGCAAACTCCTATGTGTTGCTCACTAAGTCGGGGCCTCAAGATGATCTGGAGGCATACCTTGAGTCCTTTGAGCACACCGCAGAAGCTCTGAAGTGGGCAGTCCATCTTCTGCTGCTGCTGACCAGGGAAGCCCATATCACGGCACAACAGCTTCCGGTTGCCCACCTCCTAGACTACTCTGTGCTGATGAAGTCCATCTTGCCGCAGCCCAGAACAACACCGCCAGCACTTCTGCTCCATGACGCTGAGTGAGGTCAGCTGCCCATTTGCCTTTGCCCAACCTCGTTTCTATTGGCTGGGCATTCATGGGATGTTTGCCGGTGGTGTGTAGCATGCCGTGAATGTCAGCTGGTAAATCCGCCGGATGCTCCAAAAGCATAATTGCATACCCTCTCGTTGATTGAGGTCCCACAAATTGGTATGGATCTCATCGGGCCAATGGAATGGACCACATGTGGGCATCACTTTGCGCTAGTCTTGGAGGATTATGCACCGCGATATCCAGAAGCAGTGCCTCTGCTCAACATCTCAGCATGTAGTGTTGCAGAGGTACTCTTCAGAATTATCTCCCGAGTGGGGATTCCAAAAGAAATGGAGCAGGGCACTGCTTTTATGTCATGTACACTACACAAGCTGTATGAATTATTGGGTATTAAATCGATTCAGACAAGCGTGTACCATCCACAAATGGACTGCTTGGTCAAAAGATATAATAAGACAGTAAAAAATATTATTTGTAAGTTTGAGCACAAAGATGCTCAGAACTGAGATAAGTGGCTCAAACCCCTGTTATTAGCAGTGTGAGATGTCCTGCAAGCCTCCATGGGGTTTTCCCCATTTGAATTGTTAAATGGGCATAAGACCTGTGGTGTATAAGACATCATGAAGGTAAATTGGTTGGAGGGACCTTCACAGAGCAAAAATGAAATTCAATACGTTCTTGACCTGAGATCAAAACTCCACACTCTGGGAATTCACACAGGAGAATTTGCTACAGGTGCAAGAACATCAGTCCCATCTGTATAACAGGGGAGATCGGCTACAGGAGTTTGCACAGGGAGATAAATTACTTGTATTGATGCCCTTATCAAGCTTGAAATTACTCACAAAGTCCCAAGGGTCCTTTGAGGTCACATGACGAGTAGTGGAAGTCTACTATGAGGTAGTGCATACAGATAGGAGCGGGGCACATCAGATTTACCACCTCACCATACTAAAACTGAGGAGAGAGGCGGTCCCCATATCTTTGGCGACAGTAGTTCCAGAGAAGGAGGAGCTCGGGCTGGAGGTGAATCTAAAAGCCAATCAGTTCACCTAGGTCCCCTGTGGAGACCACATCTCACTGTCACAGCGTATGGAGGTTTCCAGGTTGCAAAATATTTTCTCTGATGTGTTCTTGCCTCTTCCTGGCTGCACTAATCTCATAAAACATCACATCGTGAGAACACAAGGGGTAATGGTATGTTGTAATCCTTACTGTTTACCCGAACATAAGAAACAGGTAGTACGGAAAGAATTAAATCACCCTCAGTGATTGGGCCAGCCTGGTGGTTCTGGTGCCTAAGAACGAAGGCTTGATCCGGTTCTGTGTGGATAATAGAAAAGTTAACACAGTTGGGCACAGCTCACTTTCATTCAACACCGGATTTAACACAGCTGTCCTGTGAAAAACTGCTTTCTCCACACAGTTTGGTTTACATCAATTTGTGACCCTTCTGTTCAGTTTGTTTAGGGCTCCAGCTACATTTCAGCATCTTATGGACAGGGTCCTCAGACCGCACTCTGCGTATGCATAATCTGGGAGCTGTTCTGAGGTCACTGTGATGAGCAGTGCTCAGAGAAATCACAAAGAAGTGCACAATTGGGCAGGTGAAGGTACATACCATACATACCAAGTGGGGTTCCACTTGGGTCATGTCAGGTGTGGCCCCAAATTAATAAAACTGCAGCGATTGCAACCTGCCCAAAACTCAAGACCAAAAAGTAGGTGAGGCAGTTCCTGGGGTTGGCTGGCTATTATTGAAGGTTTGTGCCTAATTATTTGGATGTCACCAGCCCACTGACTGATCTGAATTAAAAGGGAGCTCCAGACCCGGTCCAGTGAACAGAGCTGTGCCAACAAGCATTCATGCAGGTAAAAGCTGCACTTTGTGGTGGGCCGCTTCTGCATTTCCCTGACTTCTCTCTCCTTTTTGTTTTGCAGATGATCACCCATTGGTATCTAGCACTCGAGCCGTTTAATTTCGAGGTGGTCCACGTGCCAGGAGCACAGATGGCTGTTGCTGACTTCCTCTCCAGAAAGGTGGGGGGGTAGGCTGGCCGGACAGGCCCCCCGCTTCCTCATTCCTTTAACCTGTTACAACACTCTTATATCATAAGTTGCATTTTAATATTTGTATTTAGAATCGTTTTTTCCCTCCTGTCGTCCTGATCAGAACAGATCTGTGAACCAATTGAGGTTGCGACCCACCAGTTGAGAGCCATTGATGTGTATGGTTATCTACACATTGATGAATACATGATTTGTCTGATCGTGCACAGATAGGTTAAGTACCTGATTGGTTTTCCAAAGATTTTTGTGGTTTCTTCACAGAGTCTGAGACCTTCTTCATTGATGGACATCACCTAAAAGTTGAATTAAAGGTTATAGGATTCAGTTAATATGAATATTTGTTATTATAGAAAATAAGATTATTAGTCTCACTCTTACATGTCTCAGTAGGGTCTCTTCTCCCAGTGTCCGCACTAAACCTTTTGTGTCCATTTGTCCAAGTCGAAGAATATAGAGTGGACGACCATCTACAAAAACAGACAATCACATAACTGTTTTAACTACACTGTTTTTTATATTAATACAGAGGCAAGATATTTTGTGAACCCTTTGGAATTGCCTGCATTTATGAATATATTTGTCTTAAAATATGGTTTGAACTTCATCCAAGTTACAATAATGAACAAATAAAATCTGTATTAACTACTAACACACACATTTTTGCATTGTTATTGTACATACTAAATACATCATTCAAACATTCACAGTTGGAAAACGTATTTGTGTAACGTAACCCCTAGGCGTATGAAGTTAACAAAAGCTAATTAGAGTCAGGAGTTGGCAAACCTGGCATCCAAGCTGTGAAACAAGAGGTACTTGACTAATAAAAAGCACTCAAACATTTTTAGTTTGCTATTCACAAGAAGCATCTGCTGACGTGGACTATGCCTCACAAAAAGAGATCTCAGAAGACCTATGATCAAAAATTGTTGCTTTGCATAAAGCTGGAAAGGGTTACAAATTTATCTCGAAATGCTTAGATATTCATCTGTCCAGGCAAGATGACTAAAAAGGCACATCGCAGAATTCTCAGAGGTAAAAAATATAACCCTACAGTGACAGCTAAAGACTTGAAAAAATAATTTAAACTGATTAACATCTCTATTCATCAACTATAAGGAAAACATTAAACAGGCATGGTGTTCATGACAGGACACCACAAAGGAAGCCACTGCTTTCCAACAAAAACATTGCTGTGTGCCTGGAGTTTGCAACAGACCTTGACACTCCAGAACGCTACTGGGAAAATGTTTTGTGGACTGATGAATCTAAGGTTGAATTGTTTGGGAAGAACACGCAGCACTATGTTTGGTGTAAAAAGCGCACCATATATCAACATGAAAACATAGCTGTTCACACCAGACATCCTAAGAAAATGTCTGAGCTGAAGCAGTTCTGTAAGGAAGAATGGTCCAAAATTCCTTCTGAATGTTGTGCAGGTCTAATCCGCAGATACTGGAAGAGCTTGGTTGAGGTTATTGCTGCCAAAGGAGGACTGACCAGTTATAAAATCCAAGGGTGCACTTACTTTTTCCACAACACTGTGAATGTTTAATTGGATGTGTTCAATAAGATTATAATTGTTTGTGTGTTTAAGCACATTGTGTTTGTGACTTTGATAAAAATGAGATCACATTTTATAACCAATTAATGCAGAAAACCAGCTAATTCCATAAGGTTCACATATTTTTACTTGCCACTCTACATGTTAAAAAGCTCATTTAGAGTGCCTACTGTACACTATAGAGAAAGCTGATATGTTTGATGGCTAGAAATGCATCCATTGTGAGGAAGTGTAAAGAGCCAATCAGTACTGAAATGAAGCGGGAATACAGTGAATTGGATTTCTGAAAACAACTAGAACTGCCTATCTGAAATTGTATTGGTCAATTAATGCCTACATCTGAGTGAATTCTAGCAAAAGTACTGATTTTCTCCATGTTTGCTGCATGACTGTTATTTGTGCACCATCCCATTAAAATCAATGAATTCTCATCATTCTCTGACAAAGTGTAAACTTTAATGTGTAGGAGCCCTTATGGAAAACACCTCGCTCAGATCAATTTTGTTTGACCGGTATCCAACTTTTAGATCTTTTATACAATGGGTGCTTGTGTGTCTAAGGCATGACTGACACATTTCTTGGATTGAGAGGTGGAAAGTTAGTTCTCTGTAAATTCTGTCACATTTTTATCAAAGTAAAATAAAGTAGACAAGGTTGACCTTTATCATGGTGATGCCAGCCTCCAGTGTAATAGTCCTGCAGCAGCTGTGGACACAGCCATGTGTCCAACAGAAAGTCCATTTGATGCTGCTTCCTCCATGTGAGTGTGTGGCACAGAGCCTCTTTTGCCTTATCCAGGTTAAAGTCCCGTGAGCGCAAGAAACGCAGCACGTGCTGGTCTTTAGGGATCTGCCAGGAGGTGGTACATATGAGACTTTGATACTTTTAATCATATATAGTTTACATACCCCTTGCAGAATCTGCAAGCGGTTTATCACTAATATATTTATATACAGTATATATATAGGAAGAACTTTGTACAGTGTGTATATGTTGTATATGATACTCACCTTACCTTTGTGGGTTTCCTGCAGCCATTGTCGTAGGCGAATAAGGCAGCTCTCTTGGAAAGGGGTCAGCTTTCCCAGATAGCGTGAAATGTAATCAGCATCTAACTTGTCTGTAACCAAAACACAGTGTGTACAGGACCATAGTGTGCTAAAGGTACTTGTTTATGTTCTGGGGCATGTTGATGCACAGTATCTTTTCATTTCTCGTCCACATTTATTATTCTAGTGGGAGGCAATAGGCTTCATCTTACCATCTGGTGTGCAATGCAGGATGTCTGTGGAGCCAGGGTGAGCTCTGCTGCTGCATGCTGGGTTAGCTCTGGCTGAGCTGACGGGCAGTTGGTGAGATGTGATAGGGGCAGGAGGAGGTGTCCAGGGGGGCACATGAGTAATACCCTCCTCTTCCAGCTGTTTGAGATAAAATTCAATAATCTCCTTCCCCTGTATAGAGAGAGAGAGAGAGAGAGAGAGAGAGAGAGAGAGAGAGAGAGAGAGAGAGAAACAGAGAGTGAAACACAACCATAATAAATAAACACTAGCTTTATGTACACATTTAACAAAGCCTGTCCAATGAAAATATACTCTTACACGCAAGTCAAAAAAACAAATGAAAACATGAGCAAAATTGTCAGAGCACAAAAACAGTGATATAACCAAGGAAAACATAATTTTGTTTGCAATTCTGATGACGTTTTTTTTTTTTTTTTAAATGTGTTTATATTTTTGATCTGCACAAATTATTTTGATCTGTGCTTATTATTTTTATCTGCACTTTTTATTTATTTTTGCGCTTATAATTTTTTATCTGCGCTAGTTATTTTTTGATTTAAGCTTTTTTTGGGGGGGATCCGTGACCGCAATACATTTGACGGGATTTTGATTCAATAAAAAAATGACATGGTAAATTGCAAGTAAGATCCGTATAAAGACCTTAATGTATATGAAAAGATATATAACCCTAAATTGAAAAGAAAATGAATAGCAATTCAGGAGAGATCACCATCTTTTATTGTGGCTATGCTATGTACTGTAAATAGACTTAGAGAAAAAAATCACACAGTTGACATTTGTGATCTGTCAGTGGCAGCTTCTCCCAGCCAGCGAGAGCTCGAACTGCTATTATCCAATTAACTGCACAGAGTGAATACACAAAGCTAAACTTTCTATACTTGTGAGACCCACTAAAATTGTAGAGATGTGCTTGGTGCCCTGTGGGACATGCAAATGGTTTTTCCACTCTGCCATTATTGACACCATGGGCAACTACATTTTGATCAAAGTTTAGAAAAAGCTCAACTGAAGAATAGGAAAGGAAAGGTAAAATACCCATTCATGAAGTTACCAGGAAAAAAAAAAAAAAATTATGAAAGTTTCAAAGTATGAACTAAACATTTTTGTAAATTGTTAAACAGATGAAAGTGTGCTTAATTGTCATGAAAATAGTCAGAAAATGAAAAAGAAAAATTCCATGGTAGTATGTTTTCGTGAGATATCATATTATTAATGATTTCAGTTTTCTTCTTTTATCTTTTCATTAACTATCAGACACTTTTCAGTATTGTTAAGAAATAAAATATATTGCCAGAGGTGTGGCTTAGAGGTTAGCGCATATGCCCCAGAAACGCTGACCTGGTGATGCATGTTTTGAGTCTTCATGTTTTGAAACTACAAATAAGAAATGCACACACCTTTTTAATACTGGCAGCATATTGCTTCATGGCGATCTTCTCTGCTGAGTTCTCAAACCCAAAAAATGATTTGATGTCCATGTCAGCAGACTGTTCAAAACAGGTCCAGTCTTCATTCTCTGGGTGAACCTGAGGAGCAATTGTTTAAACACCAGGATCATTCTTAAACCTTAAACACATAGCCGCATATCCACAAATAAGAAAAATATCAGGATGTGTGTGGGTTCAGACCGTGTAGCAACAGTGTTCACGAACGAAGACTCTACTAGAGAAGGACTCGTTATAGGCTTCTATGTGTAGAGTTCTCTGTCTGCGGTCCAGAGAGTTCTTTTGAATGAAATACAGATACTCCACTCCTGCAATCTGTACATGGAGACATGAGCCAGACATGATTTAAAGGTATACACTTAAAGGAGTGTGCAATAATTCAAGGAATAGTCCACCCAATAATGACAATTCTGTAAACAGTTCATAGTGATCATGGTTTTCAAGCTCCAAACAATACACTATTAAAGTACCAAAAAGTAGTCAATGTGCAATATTCGAAGTCTTCTGAATACATACTGTAGCTTTGTGTGAAGAGTACACTGAAAGTTAGGTTACTATTCACTGAATGTGGTCCCTCCTGCCAAAGGTCTGATATGTTATTCACACTCGTTTTCAACGTACTGTAAATTCAATAGTGTGCTGATGCATTGCAGTATGACGCCATTAATGCCAAAACAGCATTAGTTATTGCATGTATCATAACTAAATGTAGCATGTCAGTTCAAATGTGGGATTGAAAATACATAGTATGAGCTGCAGTAGATAAATAAATAAATAAATCTTAAAATAAAAGCTTAAATTCCCATGTGTTCCTCACCCAAAGGTGCAGGATGGCTTCAGAAAATATAAAATGTATTGCACAGGTCATTTGGACTACTTTGGTGTGTTTTCTTGTCCTTTTTTGATCTTAAGAGATGTTGCTTGTTATTTAGCTCACATTGCATGGAGAAAAGCTGTATGCTCATTATTCTTATTACACAGATCTCTGGAATACTCAATTCTGATTGGTCAGTGGTGTCATCTAGTGTTCTGATATTTCAACTTTAATTTAATTTAGTGTGATTGATTATATATATTTTTTTGTTTTAAAATGCAGCTAATCATATACATAAATCTGTCATAAAATTTGCCTACCCCCTGAGAGTTTTTATGAGCCCATCACCGATTGTTATCAATTGACTGCCCTAATAAATATGATAAATACATTTTTGGAAAAACATTTGCTTTATGAGCATAAAAAAGGGTTTGACTAACATTAATATTCATCAGATAACTGTGCCAAGATACTTTTTGTACAATAATAGCAGATGACAATTTCTTTTGATCTGAAAAAAACAAAACAATTATTTTACAGGAAATAGACAAAAGGATCACAATTTCATAGTTTGTAACATTTTGGTGATGAAATACCCTCTTTAGGAGTCTAGGTGCATCCACATCCACCGTACATCTGCGCTCGACCACCTTAGTCTCCCCATCCTCATTCTGACACTCACTAATGATCTCACTGTTCACAAACATGGGAATCAGTGGACAGTTTGGGAATCTTCTCTCATAGGCCTATGAGTGGGAACAAATTAGAAATGTAAATTAGTGGAGGAAAACTGGATAATAGAGTCAGAAAGAAGTGAAAGAATGCAAAAGGAAAGAAAAATAGCATTTATGCATTTGCCAAACTCTTTTATTCAAATTGACAAAGCGCATTCAAGATAAACATTATTTTGAGTATCTGCACTCCATTGGTTATAATAATTTGCATAAAGTTTATAATAATAATAATAACTTTATTTATATAGCACTTTTTAGCAATTTAGCTCAAAGTGCTTCACAAAATATAAAGTCAAAACACACTTAGTAAAACACAAGGTAAAAACTAAAGTGTACACAATAAAAGCAACTTTATACAAATTAGTTTTTAAAATAGACTTAAAAAAAAGACAAAAATTCAGTAGATTTAATGTCCCAGGGCAGGCTATTCCATAATCGTAGGCCCTTCACTACAAATGCTCAGTCACTTTTTGTTTTGCATCTAGATCTTGAAAAAAGTTCATGTCAAGAAGATCTAAGATGTCTAACTGTTTCATAAGGTCTTAATATTTCAGCTAAATAATCTGCCGCCAAACTATATAATGCTTTAAATGTAATTAATAAAATCTTAAAATCAACCCTAAAATGAATTGGTAACCAATGCAAATAAACTAAAACTAGAGTAATATGATAAAAAGACTTTCTTTGTGTCAAAAGTTTATCTGCAGCATTTTGCAATGATTGTAGGTGTGTGTTGATTTAAAGTGCAGAAGTACTGCTGCTATACTTTCTTGAAGAACATTCAAACTAGACAGATCTTTGAGATTTAATGACAAATAATCTGCACAGCAATGAAAATGTATGTTGTATTTTTGAATCACAGAACCAAGAGGTAACATATATAGCGAAAACAAGATTGGCCCTAACAGGGATCCTTGTGGTACATCACAATTCATTGTTGAAGAGGAGGACATCTCATCTCCAACAGATATTACAAATTTCTTATTTGACAAATAAGAAACAAAACCAATCTAAAGCCACCACAGGTATTCCCAACCATCTCTTTCATGTATCAATTAAAACTGAGTTATCAACTGTATCATAGTTGCACATTGACACATATTTTAGCCAATATAGTAGATCAATGTAGTAGGCATTCAATGCATATAGAAAATTCACTGTGCAAAGTATATATACCATATACTACTGCAGAGCGGTGGAGGGTGGGGCCGGGCTGGAAGGATGCATGCCCCCAATCAGCCTGATGGAGCACGTGAGAGATAAAGGTGGTCTGTGATGACAGTTCGAGAGAGAGAAAATCACGGGCAGTTGCCCAATAAGTGTTTATGTTTGTGTGTTTTTTGTTTAAGTTTATCATTGAACATTATTTATATTGTCAAGCCAGTTCTCGCCTCCTTCTTTCCCTTTAACCCCCTTGACTACATGAATAGTAAGAGTATTGGTTTATGGTATGCAGTTCTGAACACAGCACCAAAATTTTAGAGAAAAGGAGAGGCCTCTGCTTTGTATCAAATTTAAAGGGTGATGATGTCAATGAACATCATCCATTAACCCTTGTGCTGTGTTGAAATGTTTTACCTAGTTTAGTGTTCAACAATGACCGACCCATAAAGATTGCTTATAAATATGTTATTATGCTATATCATCACCAAATATTGGATTCGATCTTTTTGTCATATTGATTTCTTTCAATTAGCACAGGAGTTTGTATTTATTTTTGGAACTTATTGATCGTAGGCCTCATTGATCTGAGTTTACCCACCTCCGTTTTTGAGTGAAAAAGCATTATTTGTGTATAATTTTGGCAATATTAAATAAAATATTAAAAAATTCTGTACTATTTAACACACTAATGTGCTTTAATGTTTAACAAGGAAGTTTGTTTTGAAATGCTTTCATTTTGTACAAAATGGCACAAAGTCACACTTGTGGTGTTCCCGTTCCAAAATGACCGGCCATTGAAAATGAATGGGTGAGATCAAAAATAAGAGAAAATTTAGTTTTCAGGAGCATGTTCATGTTCACATATGTGCCTGTCTGCTTGCAAACATAAAAGTCTTGGACCTGTGCGTGCACACACACACACACATGCTCACGTACACGCACAAACTTTTGAGTATTACATGCTTTCTTTTTCACAGAGATGAACTTTATCCTACACTGAACTGCATCCAACATCCATTCATCTAACATTTCCACACACACAAAACAGTGCATGTGATCGGAATGGAGCAGTGATAATTTCACCTGAGCGGAGAGTGCCTTATTAAAGAATTCACTCCACTCGCTCAGGCCGCTCAGCGACGCTCGCCCAACCCAGAATGCACTTCATGATATGCTCATTTGGGAACCTGCGAAATAAGCAATAGGCCTGAGGGAGTTAAAACATTGTTTTAGTGAAGTTGCAAACCTTATAGCCTACATAAATGAAAAGTATAAATCAAAGTTAAGAATGAGGTAATCGAAAGGGAGTGTGGAGAGACCGCAAGAATTTTCCAATTTTGGAAATTGCACCCGCACATACAAACACAGACATGCTTACATATACGCACAAACTCTGTTGAGTTTTACATGCTTTCTTTTTCACAGAGATGAACTTTATCCTACCCTGAACTGCACCCAACATCCATTCATCCATCCAGCATTACCAAACACACACACACACACACACACACACACACACACACACACACACATACACACTCACACCAGAACTGTCTTTGCCCCACAGTGACCCATCTCCATCTTTTTTGATGATCTTTCTTTCATCAAGCATTGTGTTTTAAATGCAGAGCACACATTTGCAAGGTACAAGCAAAAAGCTATTATCAGTCATGTGCATGAGGACACAAAACAACCAGGTGTTCGTTGATTAGGTTTGTTGTTGATAACAAAATATAACAGAAATATTGGTATAGTAAGTAGTATAATATAAAATAAACGTTGTAATTTTTGTGATCTCCATTTATTTTCAATGGCAGTTCTATTGTATTGTATTCTGTTGGAGAGGGGTTATTGTGTGTGTGTGTGTGTGTGTGTGTATGCGTGCGTGCGTGCGTGCATGCGTGTATGTTTGTGTCTGTGGTAATGTTGGATGGATGAATGGATGTTGGATTCAGTTAAGTGTAGGATAAAGTTCATTCAAAAAGAAAGCATGTAATAGTCAAAAAAGTTTGTGCATGTACATGAGTATGCATGTGTTCCCTGTCTGTCACTCACTCGACGTTGTGTCGATGTAGTGACACTAGGGGTTCGTTCTTGAGAGTCTCTGATTGTTGAACGGCCGTTTACAGTGCTAGGTCCAGTGTCGTGGCAAGGGGTCACAACATCTTGTTCCCTCCATAAGGGAATGGAGGTTACAACAGTAACTATTACGATTCCCTTATGTCACTCACTCGACGTTGTGTCGAATGTAGTAACACAAGGGGTCCCACATAAAAACGGCATGCAAAAGACCGTGTTACGTGAACTGCTGTCACAGGTCCAAGCAAGCTACTGCATGCTAGAAGCAACTGTATCGGCCACCTCCCCTCACCGACCGAAGACGTTCTTTTCCGTTCATATTCTTTCAGGGGAAAAAGACCCTACGGGACCAAATCCTGCCCAGACTTAGGGGATGTAACATGTGGCCAATACGTCACATGGGTTGTCAAGCCACATGTGGAAGTAGTGTGGTGGTAGGTCCTAACTGGTGAGGGAGGAGCTCTACAAACACAGTGACGGTGGGCAGAGGGACTGCCCAAGGGAGACGCGGGTCTCCAGACAGGGGGACTGTACCACAGAAAATACATCACAGGGAGTTGCCTGAAGAGGGAATTACATAGGCCTGTGGACCCCTTACCCCAGTACAGAGCACTTGAGGCTTGTAGTGGGTCTGGCCGCAAATTCCTCCACTGAATTTACAGGCCAGAAGGCTAGGAAGCGAGAGCTTAGTGGCTAAACTGGGAGAGAAAGCACACTGGATCACTTTGGTTAAGGGCGCTAGTTGCAATCGGAACACCTGGTTGGCTGTTCTGTATTACGAAGTTCTACCGGCTCGGACATGACAAAACACCGGACGAGACCGAATCAACCCTGAAATTGTAGAATCTCGCAAAGGTATTGAGTGTTGCCCAGCCCGCTGCTCTGCAGATGTCTGCTAGGGAGGTGCTGTTGGCCAGTGCCCACAAGGATGCCACACTTCTCGTCGAGTGTGCTCGAACACGCAAGGCCTGGGTCTGGTAGGCCAGGTAGATACCGTCGACGACCCAGTGAGCTAACCTCTGTTTGGAGATGCCGTTCCCTTTCCGCTGAAGCAGACAAAGAGCTGCTCAGAACATCTAAAGCTCTGCATGTGGTCCAAATAGATACACAAAGCACATACCGGACACAGCAACGAAAAGGCTGGGTCTGCCTCCTCCTGGGGAAGCGCTTGCAGGTTCATGACCTGGTCCCTGAAGGGGATCGTAGGAAACTTGGGCACGTAGCCCAGCCGGAGGACGTGAGTATATGTCAGACCATTGGTTCTCATATTCCTATAGCTGGTATATCCTTCATTCTAGGGAATTATTTAGCTTGTGGTAAAGTGCTAGCTGTTTCTGAAGTAACCTCAACTCCTCTCAAGTCAGAAGGCCCAGATGAGCTTAAAAGGTAATATCCAGAAACTTTTCCTGTTTATGTAATTACTTGTGCCATGTCTGCTAAGAGGCATGTTGAAGGCAAAAGATTTAATAGCCAAGCTGTTTTCCAAACATTTACATGGCCAAAGGTGATATGATTTTACAGGTATTGGAAAGATGTTTCCATCTCGTGAGAAGTTAATACTTAAGAAATACAAGACTCCACTTTGTTACCTCTGTTTGAAGAGGTAGTGTCAGATGAAGCACACTTAGATGTAGGTTCTGGCTATTTTGTCATTGATGGTATCTTGATGAGAAAGTGGACAGATCCAAAAATGTCAAGTCAGGATGATTGGAGTAATGTGTTCCAGGTGGTGGTTCCAGTAGTTCCAGGAGAGCCATTTTAACATGTTTTGATTGACTGTGTTGGACCTGTCCCACATAACAAATCAGTTAACCATTATCTGCTCACAATCATGTGTGCAGCAACACGATTTCCTGATGCTGTTCCTTTGAATAAGGTCAAAACTCCGGCCATTTCCAGGGCCAAAATAGTGTTTGGCCTACCAAGGGTTGTTCAGTCTAATTTCATGTCTCACCTCTTCTCCCAGGTGTTAAAGCAGTTGTCCATTCAGCACAGCACTTCATCGGCATTCCATCCAGAATCTCAAGGTGCAATTGAGAGGTTTCATTAAACTCTCAAGACAATGCTGAAGGCCTACTGTAAGGAGTTTGAGAGACTCATCGCGACAGCACCTCCCTCGCAAATTACCCTGAGGAAGGACCTTCTTTCTCAGGGACGGAGGCACCCTCTGGCATCCTTGCCCAGACCTCTGGAACTTCCATGTCTGGCCCTTGGACAGGATGCGGAAGGTCTAATATTTCTGTATCTGATGTGTACTTTGAGCACCTACTTGGATTGAACGCGGAGCTTTAGACACTCTGAGCAGCTCTTTGTCTGCTTGGTGGACAGCGGAAAGGGAACACTGTCTCAAACAGAGGCTTGACCACGGGACACCCGGGACATTGTGTTGGCCTTCCAGACCCGGGTCGTGCCCGCCCCCTTCCGGGTTTGAGCACACTCTACAAGGAGTGTGGCACCCTCATGAGCACTGGCTATGGCACCTCACTAGAGGATATCTGCAGAGCGGCGGGCTGGGCAACACCCAATACATTCCTGAGGTCTTAAAATACCCGTATGTCTGGGGGAGGGGCATGCAAATTCTGTTCGCCAATTCTCAAAGATAAGAGGTAACTGAGGATCTCAAGAGAGACCCCTAGTGTCACTACGTCGACACAACATCTCGTTCCCTCCATCAGGTAACGGAGGTTACGACAGTAACCGAAACACTTTGTCTGCCATTGTTCCAGTGCTGTGGTGTTAAGTTTGTTTTTCCTCTTGCCTTGATGTATGTGTTGTCTATCAGCCTGTCTCTCCTGCGGCCTTAGCGGTTTTATGGGACACTTGATGCTTTGCTCTAGCATTATTAATTTTTTTTGAGTGTATATTTTTTATGTTTCTTTGTTTAATGTTTTATGTTTAATTTCTGTACAGAATCCTTGAGCTTTGGAAAGGCACCATACAAAATAAACTTTATTATTATTTGTATTATTAGTATTATTATTAATATATTGACACACAAATCGTTATTTTAAAAGTGATTGATAGCTCTTTAATGTCATCTGCTTTTGGAATCCCCAAACTGTAAATACATGAACTGATTTTATATTTTGCGCAGAGATAAGAAGTGGTTCTCAAACGTCTTTGCTCATTTACCCATTTCTCATGAAATATTTGCGCTTTGTGCCACTTTTTTAATAAACAAACTACCACAGTTTGCACGCATTCACCCACAGATAGCGCAAACACTCCCACCCACACTGTGTTTTCTGCTGGCAAGACAATTGCACTTATATAGCACAAATGTTATATGACAAACCGCACGGTAGTAGTGTGTTGCGCTACGCTTAGTGTGGTCACAAAAATAGAGCCCTAAGTCTTTATAAAGTAATAATCAGCAATTACACAATTTGTGTGAAAGTGAATAAAATGAACAGTTGTTGTAGAATGTCTAGTGTTAATTTTACCAGGAAACTGGCAAAACGTAGAAAGCGACACATAAAACTCAGTTTGCAAAAACATTACCATTCATTCTATGAGATTAAATCGTACCTGAGCCCTATCCTGAGCTCAAAATGTCATAGAAACTTTTCATAAAAATGTAAAAACAAGTGGCATCTGCAAACAAATGATGCTAGACCTTTTCTCAGAACTAACTTTGCCATTTTTGCTAATTTTAACCAACCAGTGTTTAGGTGATTTTTACAAATTCACATGGACCGCATTATGCATACTTCTCTATATGCCAAAAACAGTTTGCCAATGGAGTAGGGTGTCAGAATGATTAATTATTAATTAAGTATTCAATAAAAGAGAAGGTGAGAAATACCTGGATGACTTTCTACATCTTGTGAGATTCTGAAGTGTTTATCGACTGGACACGATACTATCCCATAAAGCTATAGGAGGTGAGGAGAAGTCACGTTTAAAATGCTACATTTGAAAAAAATGCCGGAGAACCGCGAGTCAGCATTCTCTTTTTAATTGTAAATGCTACATTTATCAAGAAAGAGCATGCCCACAGTACAATGCCCATAGTCCCAGGTGAAGTGCCCAGAAATGTATTCATACTAATCACCTACAAACCTAAAAAATGCACTGTATTAAATGCAGAGTTCTTGATCAAATGCAGTACATAATCTGTCTATGCAATTTTGTACACAACCATGTTGTCCTAGCAGAGTAACCACAGGTGTCGTTCAGCAAAACAACTCTGGATATGTTCCACTAATGTTTCACAACCAGAAAGTGTCCAAATACATTTTGTCTTAAATTTGAATAGTTTTCTATTATTTTATGAATTAAAACCTAATAAACAACTTTTTGTGAAACTTTTTTGAAAATTGTGCATGTGCTATTTTCTGTGAAACTTGGTTTAATATTTTGTTTATCTAATGATAACTAATGCAATGACTTTCACACATTTTTAAGTGAGGCATAATAGCCCAAAAACCTTATCTGCCCACTGTATCAAAGGTATTCAGATGGTTATTCGTAGGTTGTGATATAGTATCTGACAGCGCTGCAACTTTTCACTATAAATGGTAATGATTACATCAAAGATGAGATAACATAAAGAGGATATGACACAACTGTAAAAGGTCCAAGTCTATACATTTAAATGCTTACTTAAACAGATGTGCTTTTATCAGCTTTCACAGCAAACCATCTTGTTATTTGGAGATGAGTTGTGATATTTTAAAGACTCAAGTCAAAGTTTCACTTGGTAAGACATGGTTGACCTAACATTGGTTTTAATAATATAATATAATTTGAGCCATTTGTTTTATTTGTTATACACTAGTTATGGCCTGTTGCTTAAAATGAATGGGTTGTTTACCCAAAAATTTAAATTCTGTCACAATTTACATACATGTTTATACTACATTATGGGGATCAAAAGTCCCAACATGGATAGTAAAACCTGAGATCACCTTCCTGAGATCACCTTTATGTATAAAATCCATAAAATGCATAGAAGTCTATGGAGAGTGCCCACAATGATATAACAACAAGTTTGTGTACCATTGTTGTTCTATAATTACAAATGCTGCAACGTACTTCATTTTTGTCACAAGTCCGATCTGGGTTAATTTTGTAAGGGGTCCTTTCTCCATCACCTGATCATTAACATGGAATGTGTGTGTGTGTGTGTGTGTGTGTGTGTGTGTGTGTGTGTGTGTGTGTGTGTGTGTGTGTGTGTGTGTGGTTTGTTTGTGGTATTTACATCAGTGTAATGTCTCAGGACAAATTCCAAAATTTCTGCCCTAGTATTTAGAGCTTAAACGGAAAAGAAAAACAATGTCAAATGTCAAATTGGCAAATGCATTAATTATGTTAAAAACAAACAAACAAACAAACTTATTAAACATTTTAAATTAATCACATGAGTAGTAGCTTATTTTGTATCATCATTGCTGATTCAAATATGTAATTTGCAATGCTTCATGTAATTTCCTTGTGAAAGAATTTAAAGTTATTGCTAGTGATTCCCAGAAATTCCCTATTTTCAAACTCTTTTTGCCTCTAATCAAAGTTTGTAATATTGTGATTCATCAATCATTGCAGTTGGTTTGGTACAGTATATCTCTTTGTAGATGCATTTATGAAATGCCTATATAGAGGAAAAAAAATGAATGGGAAAAATACTTCTGGAACCAAGAATGTTCAAAAAGTGGGCAGTCATTATTTTGGCTCTCTATTAAGCTCCTAGAAGACCAAGCATTAGTGATTGTGTAAACAATGCAGATCTCTGTTCAAGCTAGCCAGAGAATATACAGTCTTTCAGACCAGACATGAAAGCTTTTAATATACCATATACCATTTATGATTCCATATATAGCCATAGTACTGGTATGTTTCTGCTTTCAGTCTTTGCTTTAAAAAGCAGACAATCAATAAAGTCTTCATAACTCATGAGATGCTTGCTCAGATAAAACCATAAATCCGCTGTTAACGCTGTAAAGCTTGACAGACTTGAGCGCAGTGAGGTTAAAGATTTACTTCCATTTGCTGACTTTAGACAACTGATCTAAGAGACTAGTGATCTCTAGTGCGAAGCAGTTGGGGCACAGTATAGCTGTCTGGACAAACTATGTCCAAGTTAAAAATAAAAACAACTAAAAGTTGATTCTTTAAAAAATGAAAAATATATCTATAAAAATTCAAAGGGGCCAGTCTATTTGATTCCAGACAAGACTGAAACAAGACAGAGTAGAGAAAACAAGTATGTGAAATGAATAAACCAAGTCTTGCGCATGGGTAAACTTTTAAACCAATGTTTTTTTAAGCTTTACAACACACCCAGGGACCTTCACTACAGAAAAGCTAGATTTGCACTTATATAAAAGCTAGCAAAACTTTATAATAATTTTCTTTAGTAAAATTAAAAGTTTAACAAACATGTAATTTCTTAAAAACTCACCATTATTATGAGCTCAAAAGGGTATTTGTAAACCCTCACAGGGGACTGATATTTCTGCACCATCACTTCTCTGATACAAAGCCACTCCTTAGAAAAAATACATATTAAATGGTTATATTATAGAATATGGACTGAGATAAAAGCATTTGAATGACATCAGAAGGCATAGACTTAGCTTACAATACATTTGTCGTCAAAGGTTTTTCATCATTATTATAGAACAACATCTTTCCATTTAACTTGTCAAAATAATTTCCATGATTTTGTTCTGTTTGTTGATTTTCTTCATCAGTAATAAATTCAAAATAGTAAAAAAAAAAAAAAAAAAATATGCAATGAAATTATCAAACGTAACTTTGAGTGTACTTCGTAATTTTAGGTAGCTTAAGCTTACTCAATTTTACAAGGTTGAAACTGTTTACAGAGTATCTACGACTACATTCTCTGGCTTTCTTGAGGTTCACTGAATGGTAACCTGACCATTTTTAATATTAAATTGCTGTTGGTACAGTCTACAGCAAACACATTTTTCTTTATTGTGGTCAACTTCTAAGCACGGGCTTCCTATGAATGTTTAAAAAAACAAAAGTATATAACAAAGTCCCCAGGTTCAAGAGCTGTGGATACATTATCATCATTATAGTTCATATTCATTATTGTTTTGTCATTATCATGTACATTATTTATAGAAAACAAAACACACTTGAATTAATATTTTAGCAAAGCCTGACTGCACAGTCCTAAAATATCCTAAAAGACATTAGACAAACATTCATGACAGCCGTGAAATTAACTTTTACACTTTACCTTTGAAGTTGAATCCACAGAGAATGCAGTTGCATGGAAGTCTTAAGATAAGATAAACCTGATGTGAAATAATTAAAATCCAGTATGATTGCTTTAGTTATCCAGATTCATTCGGCCAGTCGAGTGAAAGCTGCACTTGTGTCAGATGAGGTTACATAACCCACATCAGTCATATAACCCACAAACTCCGCCTCAATGCTCTAGTTATCAGTCCAGTGGGTGGGTGAAATTAGAAAAATGTATTTAACTGTTCTACATAAAATTTTAATTATTTGATATACATTTGCATTTTTGTTCTGCAACTTTAATACTGGCTTGCCAAAACCTTGCATGGAAGTTTAGAGTTGTTTAAAAAGCTTAATGTTTGAAGTTTATTCAGGCTTTACAGTAAGCCAAACAGACAAATGTTGGATTATTAGATAGACGTTTTCTGACTAGTTGTTGTTGTTAGGGTGCTCTGGATTGTTGCCAGGTAATTGCAAAACATTTTGCTGGGGTGGTCATGGTGATTGGCAGGTTGTCCCATTGTTGCTTTGCTTGGATGGATGGATGGATGGATGGATGGTGATTGGCAGGTTGTAACATTGTTGCTTTGCATGGATGGATGGATGGATGGATGGATGGAAAGATAGATTCATTTATATCTTATTTTGCTAACCTCATATGCCTACTTTAGATTATTACAGTACATTCATACAAATGTGTGTAATACGTAAATTGAGCCAGCAGATGGCAATGTGGACTTTTTAAACTGACTGCTGTGCTGTCCTTTGCAATATCTGTTTATCTGCGTATGCTTGAATTGTGTCTATCTGTCTGATAGTCAGTTAGTAAGTAAAAGTAGTTGTTTTTGGGGTTGAGAAATGCAGTTTGTTGAAGAAATGCAATGTGGGATGAGACTTTGAAAGTATTACAGTGTGTAACAGAGGGGAATTTTGCAGATGTTAGTCAAGAAGCTGTCTTTTAGAAGCTCTCAAGGGTACATCTGAAATATGCTAGGAGTCCAGCAATCATACCATTCAGTTTAGACAATAACAATAATTAGAGAATAACAATAAATAGACAGTATAAAAGAATAAATATTAATGACAGAATACACATCATATTTTCAAGTAACGAAGTATTATGTATGATAGTATTAACATTTTTTATGTGTCAAGGTAGTACTATGCACTTTTATGGAATAATTTCCACAAAATAAATACAATTCAAGTACTTAATGTGGAAAACTCAACGTAAAGTCAGACATAATGACTGAATAATAAATAGATACATTAGGATACACCAACAAGTACTGTGATTTTAAGTGTCAGATCAGACTGAAAAAGCTCCTTAAAGGAAGAACATACTAAAAAAAAGAAAAAAAAAATTGACCCTCTTTATACTTGTGGAACACAAAAGGACAACTGTTGAAGACTGATCATCACTTATCAGTCAAACCTGATGTAATATGTCTAACAGTGCCATATTAAAGACCCTAAGATATTTAAGGTATATATATATATATATATATATATACAGTTTATATACAGTATCTCACTCAACATAACATTCTCAGTCTCAATACCTCATAAAAAATAGCTCAACATTTTTTTTACAATACTGACTCTATCTGTTTCTCTATCTATCTTTCCCTTTGCTCAGTCACAGCTGAGAAAGCAAATGCATATTCATAAATGGGATAAGTCACATAAACAGATGGTGTTGGAAATGGAAAGCAATTTCTAGAGCCACGCTCTCAGTAATAAAACAAGGAAACATGTTGAAGCAAAGAGAATGCAAGTCAAAAGTCCTTGGTCTGTGTACAAACACAGATGTTTTCAGAGAACTGAGAACAAACTGAATCTCACACTTTAAATATTGTTAAATATTGTAACAATAAAGTTATGGCTGTAAAAATGTCACTGGATGAGCCACATTTGAAGCTGTTGTAAAATTCATAGTGAAGATTTTTGTAAAGAATTACCATAATTCAGAATTGTGCTGAAGATCGCTTTGGGAACACATCTTAGTTGTGACCAGCTGTGAATATGTGTGCAACACGTCAATGAACATTGACCGGAATTTATTGCCTCTGCCGGTGTAATCATTGGATGCACCTGGCGCAGGGCTATAAGTAGATGCGTCACCGGAGCATCGTCAGGTATTTTGTTTGAAGAGCAGTCCCGGGGCATCCAAGTACGGCAGAAAAGTGCAGCATCTCGTTAAGCTTTTTTCAGGGAACAACTTTTTTTTTACAACACTACATAACCCGAGACGTTACCTTTACAAAAAGCTTCACTATGATGCTGCGCTGAAGAGCGCTTTGGGAACGTGAATACCCACGCCACCGCACTGTGGCTGTCCGGACCCCCTACGGTTGTGTAGTGTGCTCACAAGAGCGTGAGAGGGCTCAGACATGGTCTTGAGATGTCGACTCAAGGACACAAGAGCCCGGAGTGGCATGAACATCCAAGCTGTAGAATCTAATGAATGTGTGCGGAGGGGACCAGCCTGCCGCATCACAAACATGCTGCAGAGGGACCCCTTTGGCCAAGGCTTCAGAGGAGGAGACCCCTCTGGTAGAGTGAGCCCTGATGCCTACAGGCGAAGCTTGACTGTGCGCCTCGTAGGCCAGGGCAATAGCGTCCCTCACCCAATGCGACATAGTCTGCTTGGTGGCGGCCGCCCCCCAGTTGCGGCCCTCATGGCAAATGAATAGTTGCCCTGACTTATGCCACTGGCTAGTTACGGTGGACATAGGTCTGAAGGGCACGGACTGGACAAAGTTCGTGAAGTCTTTCCTGCTCCGGCGTAGAGAATGGCGGGGAGCAGAAGGCTTCAAGAGTGACCAGGTTTAAGGTCGAGAAAGGCACCTTACGCAGGTAATCAGGATGAGGGTGAAAAATTGCTTTGGTCATTCCTGGGGCAAACTCTAAACAGGCTGGCAAGGCAGACAGAGCCTGAAGGTCCCCAATTCTCTTTAGAGAGGTAATAGCCATAAGAAAGACCATCTTGAGAGTCAGAAGTCTGTCATACGCTGACTCTAGAGGTTCAAAGGGGGTCACAACCAGGCCCACAAGGACTATTGCTAAGTCCCAAGAAGGGGTCCTGGTCCTAGCAGGAGGCCACAGTCGCCTGGCTCCACGAATGAAACGGGTGAGTAGAGGATGTCTCCCCAAAGGCACCCCATCCATCAGGGCGTGGCAAGCTGAAATGGCAGCCACATAAACACTGAGAGTGGTGGGGCATATGCCTGCTGACAGTTTTTCCTGCAGAAAGTCCAGAACTGAAGCAATCTGGCAGTTAACTGGATCTGCGTTGTGTGTACTGCACCATTTTGCAAAGACACCCCATTTATTGGCGTAGATCCTTCTAGTAGAGGGAGCCCTAGCACTTTCACCCAGGTGAAAGCCCTGTGTCCCTCAGATGGCGTCCAGACCTAGGGGGGCTGGGTGACTCAGAGAGAAGTAGAGTGGACATTGCGCTGTCTGAGAAGATGCGAAGAGGTCCACTTCTGCCCTGTAAAATCTCATCCAGATTTGCTCTACTACCTCGGGGTGGAGTTTCCACTCCCCCGTCGGCAATTTCTGTCTGGACAGTAAATATGCTCCCACATTCAGGCATTCAGGGATATAAACTGCCCTGAGTGACAGGAATTTGCCCTGGGCCCAAAGGAGAATCCGATGTGCCAGGGAATTCAGCTGGCGTGAACGTAGACCTCCTTGATGATTTATGTAGGAGACTGCTGTTGTGTTGTCCACTCGCACCAAGACACGGCAACCTCTGGAGGAAGTATTTCAGGGCCAGAAATACAGCCATCAACTCGAGACAGTTAATGAGGAATGATCCTCCCATTCCCCTTGAGCTGGATGACCACTTAAGACCGCTACCCAGCCAGTCAGGGAGGTGTCTGTCATTAGCAGCCTGCGACGACAAGATGCACCTAGAGTGGGACCCAAGGTAAGAAACTGGGGTCTGAACCACATAGAAAGGGGATGAAGCCCGCAACGCGTAACCCTTATTTGCCTTAGGGGACTGGCCCTTGGATGAAAC
Organism: Moxostoma hubbsi; assembly: GCA_032164185.1. NCBI lineage: Eukaryota > Metazoa > Chordata > Actinopteri > Cypriniformes > Catostomidae > Moxostoma > Moxostoma hubbsi. The sequence goes on along the minus strand of JAVLUX010000007.1, from coordinate 8,343,025 downwards.
CCCCAGGCTTTTAGCCACAGCTGGAATGGTCTCATGTGCAGACGGCCCAAAGGGATCACCGTGGACTCAGACGCCATGAGACCTAGTATTAATTGATACTGATGAGCAGTGCAACCTTGACCTAGCCTGACTTTGCTCAGGGTGTTCTGAATGGAAATTATTTGAGCGGGAGACAAACGTGCCCGTATTGTGATCGAATTCCATATAACTTCCAGATAGGTAATTCCCTAGGTGGAAGAGAGAACGCTCTTTTGATGTTGAGTCTCAGACCCAGAGAAACCAGATGAGCTAAGACGATATCCCTGTGCTGAACTGCCAGTTCTTGGAACTGTGCCAGTATCAGCCAGTCATCTATGTAATTCAGAATGCGGATACCCCGGAGTCGCAAAGGAGCCAGTGCTGTATCCGTGTATTTTGTGAATGTGCGGGGTAATAGGGCTAGGCCGAATGGAAGAACCCGATACAGAAAGGCTTCGCCCCCAAAAGCGAACCTCAGGAACTTCCTGTGCTGTGGCAGAATTTCTATATGAAAATATGCGTCCATGAGATCGATCGTGACCAGCCAAAATGTTGTTGGGGTTGTGACATGAACACCCTGACTGAGCAGTTCAAGCCTCGAGGATCTAAGATCGGACGCAACCCCCACCCTTCTTGGGGACCAGGAAGTATTTGCTGTAATAGCCTGACTCTTTCCCTGGAAGGGGAACACGTTCTATGGCCCCTTTGACCAAGACATTTTGCAGTTCTTTCCACAGTAGACATGCCTGCCCCGGTTTCACGGTAGTGGGGACCACGCCGTTGAAACACAGGGCGGCGAGCGAATTAAATTCTGTAGCCTTTTTCTACTGTTCTTAGGACCCACATAGAAATACCGGGCAGAAGTTTCCACTGAATGAAGTGTGGGCGCTGACTCCCGGAAGTCAGCGAGGCGAGCGCAAAGCATTTTGCCCGAAAGCAGATCGCAATGCTCGTACCCGCCCATGCTCTTCCCCCAAACAAACTAAACAAAACTGATGCGTGTCCCTCTCAGACATAGAGCGGAGGCAGGGAAACACACATCGTTTGTCTTGACTTTGTCATATATTTTCTTTTTCTTTTTTTCTTCTTTTCCCCCCTTTTTTCTTTTTGAAAGCAAGAAATAGAAAAGAGAAAAGGTTCAATGCGCACTGCCTAACAGATTCTAACTCCTAACAGAGGAAAGAAAGTTTGACAGGCTCGTGATAGCACACAACACAGCATGATCTGAAGACAAAAGATCTGATGATGCTCCGGTGACGCATCTACTTATAGCCCTGCGCCAGGTGCGTCCAATGATTACACCGGCAGAGGCTATAAATTCCGGTCAATGTTCATTGACGTGTTGCACACATATTCACAGGTGGTCACAACTAAGACATGTTCCCAAAGCGCTCTTCAGAGCAGCATCATAGTGAAGTTTTTGTAAAGGGAACAGCCAATATATGCACCCTATTGCATGTGGAAGTTCCATAAAGTCAGAAATCTATTTTTGCCTCTAATCAAAGTTTGTAATATTGTGATTAATCAATCATTACGGTTGGTTTGGTACAGTATATCTCTTTGTAGATGCATTTATGAAATGCCTATATAGAGGAAAAACATGTATGGGAAAAATACTTCTGGAACCAAGACTGTTCAAAAAGTTGGCAGATCTCTGTGCAAGCTAGCCAGAGAATATACAGTCTTTCAGACCAGACATGAAAGCTTTTAATATACCATATACCATTTATGATTCCATATATAGCCATAGTACTGGTATGTTTCTGCTTTCAGTCTTTGCTTTAAAAAGTAATTATTTTTTCAATCATTGGGTGAGTTGTGAGACTGATCTCACAGTGAAAACAGTCCAAAACAGTTTTTCCAAAGCTAAACTGGTTGTGCTTACTGAAAATCGAATCACTGCCCCCAGTGGCCAAAACGGGAAGTGTTTTTGAACGGAGGGGCTTGTGTGAGCTCCAGTTTTGGGTGAAATGCCCGCAGAGGGTGTCAAAATAGAGTTGTTTTTAGCTGTAAAGGATCTAGTAGAGTAATTAGGCATGCATACTATTAACTCAACCCCCTAACCAAAACCCCAACCCTAAACCTAATAGTCAGTGGAGAAAAGCATAATAATCTTGGAGGCAAAATGGAACAGCCAAATCACACCTGCCACTGATTATGTGAACATGATTACTTCCTGGTTTCAACACGGGATGCAAACTATGGTCTCCTTCTCTGTTGATGCAACGCACTTCCGGTCACATTACAAGTGAATGTAAACAACTTTGAACCAGTGCCATTGTGAGGGTGAGGGTGAGGGTGAGGCTCCGGCTGATGTATTGTACCAAGCCCAGAGGCAGACTGGCCATCGGGAGAACCAGGGCTTCTAGAGACTGTTGTGCATGAAAATCACAGGAGATCAGCAATTACAGAAATACTCAAACCAGCCCATCTGACACCAACAATCATGCCACAGTCAAAATGACTGAGATAAAAATTTTTCAAGACTTCTTTGATTTAATAAGTCTAAGTGGTCGTAAAAGAAGAAAGCAACACCTTTTGTCTTCGTGTTCAAAATTGACTGACCAATGAAAATGAATTCACAGAGCATAAAACAGAGAAAATGTTTTTTTTTTATCTGTAAAATACAATCAATAAATCAGCCACGGTGCAAAAAACAAACAAACAAACAAACAAAAAACACTTACAGAAAGTAAAGTTTGAGACTATAAAACATCCAGAGTGCAAAACAAACACATTAACGCACACGCACACACAAAAGTATACATAAAAATGAACTGGTGAGACTATGATTTTTTTAGATATTTTTCAATAAAACCAATAAATCAAGCTAATATTTTAGCATGTTAACCAATGCTAAACACACACACTCAGAAATGAGGGGGTGAGATAATAACACCCACAATGCAGAACATACACACACAAAATAAATGGATGAGTCTAAAGGCCCAGGTATACTTTGTTTTGCGTGTTCTGTATCGTCTCGCGCCTGGTCGATCGTGTTGCCTTTGTGAGTATACTCTTCTGACCAAGAGCAAATAAGAACACGTTTGACACATGCCCACTAGAGCTTCTTTGGGAAACTCTTTTAGTAGAGTCAATGGCCGGCGCATGTGCCGACGATGCACACAGACGATTACTGTGTCCGTGAGTCAAGAAAATCTGGCTGGTGCATGGTCTGGACAAGAACAGACCATAACTGGATATGATGAAATTTGCATCACACGTACTGTGCACGGAGCAATACACAATGCGGACACACAAAGTATACTTTGGCCTTAACAAAGCCAGAAGGGAGAATGCAGAACACACACACACTCATGTACCCACTCACACACACACACACACACACACACACACACACACACACACACACACACACACATAGAACAAAGATCAAAGAACAAATTCTGAGTGACCCCAATATATGAAAGTATACATATTCCAATGTGGGAAAGTTTATGCTTAGATGTGTGACATATTGAAATGTATTAATATTTAAGAACTGTCAACATAGTGTTTATTAAAGAAATGAACAAATTAATGCAAATTAAATGATTTTAGATACATTTAAATAATTACAATTCATATAGTTCATAAAAGGTGTAATAATTGTTTTATGTCCAAAAATGTTGAAAGATAGATCATTTCCATGGTTTACGGAAGATCTGTGTTAATAATTATGAGTAATCTATGTACATCATAAAAACTGTAATAATTAAAAAAATAAAAACATTGTTGTGAAAATGTTTATTGTAAATTGTATTTTATAAATATTCCACATAAAGTTTGCAGAGGCGAATCATCTTTGAAGTTTTTCTATTTTTAATCTTCTCCTCCTTTTCAGTGGTACAACAGATGCATGTGCCTCACCTTCCAGACAAAACACTGCATCTTTCTGTTTTGGAAACAAAGACATTTTGCCACAGCTCTAAGTTAAAAATATGGCCTCGTCGAGCCTTGCTCACAGCTCATTCTTCTGCAGCACCATGGCGAAATGCTTTAATGCTCAGGAAATAGCCTTTCTAAAGGCTATTATTGTCATGACGTGTCACGGATCCACCAGACTCCCTCTCTCACTCCGCACTCCGCTCCATCTCCCTCACTCCCAACACAGCACTCACTCTCCCTTGAGTTTTTATCACTCGCACCTGCACATCATCAGTGACTAACCAAGGACTTCATTTATACCCAGCTCTCACACAAATTCATGGTATGTTCTTGTCAGAGTTTTCCCAGAGACTACGGACTCCCTAGTTTTGTCTAGACCTCCCTGTGTATATATTTACTCTGTTATTGTTCCCCTCATCAGAGTTTTGTGTTGGTTATTCCTCCGTTTATTCCCCAGTGCTTGGACACTCCTGTGTTGTTTACGTTTCCAGCATATATAAAAAGACTGTTGTGAGTTAACCATTCTTCTGTACTTCCCTGTCTGGATATTACTTAACTGCTGTTTGTACACTGCTTCATTAACCTGTTTAATAAACCCTGCGACTGAGTCCATATCCCTGCCTTCGTGAGTTTCTCTGTGACAGACGAACAGGCTGCCAAGAAGGACTCAGCGGGGGCTTCCAATATTCCTCCAACATGAGCACAATCATTAGGATCATGGAGCTGACTGGATTCTTTCTGGAGCTGTTCAAAGAATATCTTCCTCTCCTGGAGTATACAACAAGTTCTGTCAACTCCATTTATGGAATGGGTCTCAACTTTCACCGACGTAAAGCTTTTCCAGAGGTGGAGAATCTGTCTTTTGTGGAATATGTCAGAGTCACGCTGGCCTTCCATTACCCCTCGCCATTATCGACACGCTGGACAGGGGAGGTCACTCCCATCACAATGACCCCCAAGGTAACTCCTCTCCCAACATTCCTCCTAAATACATTTCTTTGGGAGGCTAATCCTCACTAAGTTCCGGTGGTCGATTCACCACCATGGCCACCAGCAATGACCACGGAGGTCACATTCTCCCCTTACACTGTGGGCCACTACCAGCACCCATGCCTGCCACAGTAAATGAGCCAGCGCAAATACCTGCCACGGTAAACAAGCCAGCGCCCATGCCTGTAGCCTCGACTGTCCCAGAGCCGACACCTGTAGCCTCGACCATTCCCGCAACAGCGCTACCAGCTGTCTGGAGGAAGAGGAGAAGGAAAGGAACTCCCATTCCTCGGTCGATGCTAGTACTCACATCAATGGTGGCAGCTCCCCGGCCACTGCCTGTGCTTTCTTCCATGGCTCCTTCGCCAATGCCTCCCATGGCTCCTTCACCCAAGCCCCCCACGGTTCTTTCGACCCAAGCCTCCAACGGCTTCACCTTCCATGGCGGCGACCCTAGAGCCTTCCATAGCTCTGCATTCCACGGCTTCATCCATCGAGCCTCCTGTGGCTCCGCCTTCCCTGGCTCCACCCTTCGAGTCTTCCACAATCTCCACCTCCTGAATCTCTATTCCCTACTCCTGTTGCTCTGCCTGCCTTCATCAAGTCTCCCTCGTCTCCGCCTTCAACCACAGAAACTCCACTTCCTATGACTCAGCCTTAATCCTACTGCTCCCTGCTCTATGGCCAACTCCCAGGCCTCCTCATCATCTGCAGACTCATCCTTGGCCACCGGATCGTCCCCCCATTCCTCCTGATTGTCCTCCTGGATCCTTCCCTGTCATCTGTTTCCTCCTGCCCTCCTTATCTATCTTTGGGTGCCAGGAGTCGCCCTTCTCACTCTCCCCTGGGACTCACACCTGCAAATCATCAGTGACTAATCAAGGACTTAATTTATATCCAGCTCTCACACACACATTCATGGTGTTTTGTCTAGTTTTCTAGACCTTAGAAAAGTTTTGTCTAGACCTTCCTGTATATATATACTTACTAAATTGTGTATTTATTATTTTTCCCCTCATCAGAGTTTTGTCTTTGTTCACCCTCTGTTTATTCCCCAGTGCTTGGACACTCCTTTGTTGTTTACAATTCCTGCATACCAAAAGACTGTTGTGAGTTAACCACTCTTCTGTGCATCGCATTACTTCCATGTCCGGATATTACTTACCTGCTATTTGTACCCCTACTGTATCTGGATTGACTCACCTGTTGTTTACATCACTGCTTCATTCACCTGTTTAATAAACCCTGTGACTGAGTCCATATCCCTGCCTCTGTGAGTTTCTCAAATTCAACATGTTTTTCAAGTTATGTTTTTTATATTTTGTTCACCATATGTCAGCAATCTGCCTCCAATATATGTCTCGTTATCATATTTTCTTCATAATTCAACTTATAGAACTGTAGGTTTTTACTGTACTTAAGTTTCATAAAGTTGCTTATTTGCATATGCAATGTAATACATAAATATGTAAATAAGAAAAAAATTGCATCCCAAAAGAAGTGCATAATTTTACTGTTATTAGTTCAAGGAAGAAGAAATTGTATCATCTTCATAAGAAAAAAAAATACACCTTTGCACTTTTCGGTCAAAAATGACCAGGAGGACCAAAGGTAGGGCTCATTTATGAATCCCATAGGAAGCTTAAAACAAGTGAATAGTCATCTACACAGTGTAAATACAAGTTAGTCATTTACCTCCATGTCATGTAAACAAAAAATGTACACTGTACAGTGACAAATTGATACTAGTGTGCAGCTAACTGAAAACCAGACACATGCTGAGTAGGGATGGGGGGATCGATCCTAAAGTATAAATACTTCCGATAGTGAGCGGGTGTACATGCAGGTTCTAACACCAATTATGCTTAATAAGCTGGCAATTTGTAGTCAAGTAAATGCTTTAAACGGTTTTCCTTTATTTATTTTTTAAGGTCAGCTTAAGAATTAACCAATCGCCAAGGGTAGATTTTTGCCTATTACCCTGATTTCACGTTGCATGTAAACACCTTTACCGGTGTTGTTATCAGCTTATCCAATGTGTGTAAGTGTTGTGTGCATCACTCTTTGTAGTTTGACGTCAAAGCAGAGAATAACTGGATTATTTCTAGTCTCATGTAAACACGGTTTTCTTGAATTGTCGGATTTTTTAAATAACTGATTTTTGGGAGTTATCAGTATGTTGGTGTGCATGTAAACAGACTCACTGATATTGTATCGAGAATATCGATTCACACATCGATTCAAGATTTATTATTAAAAACTAGTGATATTATTATTTAGTTACCATGAAAATTAATGCATATCATACGATTCAAAGTGAAAAAATAAGTATAATTAGCAGATGGTTGCATAGAATAGGAACTATTTGTTCTTTAGCCCATTTTAACTCGAGGTCTGCTGAAAGACACAAACAGTCACATACAGTACTGAAGCCACTCAGTGCTCCATCATACACAGGTAATGATAGAAAAACAAACAGCATCTGGAGTTAATTTACACTAAATAAGGATAAATCTAAATGTGAAATTTATTTTGATGGGGTTTGTTTCTAAGTTTTTCAAATTAAAGGGGTCATGAAATTATCTTTTTTTATAGTTGTATTATCTTCACTGAGGTACATTGATAATATTAGTAAAGATTGTTTGCATTAAATGGTCATTTTACACCTGTTTTTGGCCCTCTGCAGCCCGAGACACAGTATGTATCAAGCATTCAAAGTCGTCTGTCTGTGCATGTTAATGTAGAAAAACATTTAAATACAGACATGCACATAAAGGTGTCCTGTGTGAGTCAATTTAGGATGAATCTCCCATGATAGGCCCAATCTCTCTCCTCTTCAACTGTGTGAGCACCAGTGGGCGGGGACAAGGGTGCAATGACGGGAAAATAGGCATTGCATATGCAGATCTATTAGGTCCTTGTGACATCACAAGTTCCACAAATTCCCAACGAGCCGTTTTTGCAGCTTGATTTATGTCATGAATAGAGTCAACAACACGTGTGATTTGACAGGGGAAGAATTTAATATTTAATCTAAAGCACCAATCCTTTTTACATCCTCTGCGAAAGTCAACATTTCAACCAATCAACCCCCATGACCTCTCCCTCCTTTTTAAATACTCCTTGAGTTGTACTACTTCCATGAATTTGACATTTAGCCAAGTCCAAATATTTTCCTAGTCGACTAGTAGGTGTTAATTTAAGCCATTAGTCGACTAGTCGCACATTGAACATTGACGTTCATTATTTAATTCGACATGGGAACAATTTAATAATGAATCTCTCTCTGTGCATGTCCAACTTTCAACCAATCAACACACATCACAGTTCAAATAAATGGTATTTTTCTATTACAGATTTTTTTTTATAGTACAATGACCTCTTATATGTCAAAAGATCAAGGAAAATTGGATTCCTCATGTCATGACCCCTTTAACATAAGGCAAAACACTTATCCTCAGGCTACTAAAGTTACAGTAAGTATTCAGTTCATCTGCTAAAATAGCCACTTAATGAACATAATTTATTTTATATTAAAGCTGAAGTTACTTTTTCTGTGTTAAAGTATTTTCTCACAGAATAATATGCAGAGACAACTATAAATAAGCCATTAATAGGTACATTTTCTTGAAAACTATAAACAATGACTATGTTTACATGGACACCAGAAAGCGCCTTATTGCGAGAAAGAGTGTTATTGCGAGAAAGTGGTGTTCCCATTAACATGCACTGTATAAGTGCTGTACACTACTCCCTTATACATATGACTCAGTCAGTAAGCAGCTTTCTCCACAGCAACATTATTTCCCCTTGATGCTTGTGTAAACAACAAACATGGCATCCGAGGAGAGTTTGCTATTATTTTCTATAAACCACATTTTCAGAAGAAACCTGGGATTGTAAAACCAATTTCTCTTAATCCCATAAGCGGTGTAAGGAAATCTGTACTCATTTAAATGTAGTTTCAGGATGCTGTTTTCTGCAAAATCCCTGGAATAAACCAGTTTCTTAAGTGCATGTAAATATGGTCACTGTGTTTGTGTAGTGCTATGAAAATTCTCTTCTTTTGAGAGACCTGTCTCAAGAGAGACAATAACATTGACTTGAGCAATGCCATGAGTTGGGGGCGGTACTACTTGTTTAATTGATCGATGACACACAGGGGCATTTTGAAAACAATGTTTATTTCTGCCATTCCGTTGGGTGGCACTAGTGGTGCATGAATGGCAAACTTCAGCTTTTAGTCTACATCCACATTTATCCATTTAAATCTGAAAGATCCATTTTAAGTTTCCTAATGTGATCGTTTTCCAAATTATTCAGGAGAGGGTTTTCGAAAGTTTCCATTTTCTGTGGATAAAAACTCCATTCATATGTGGATAAGAGGCATACATATATCTAAATCAATGCTTTTCAAACTAAAATCTATTAGTGTGGACGTGGCCTAAACTATTAATCAGAACATTATTTTTGGGCCACCACAACTGAGAACCACACTTTTGGGGCAATTTCGAGGCTTTGGATTCACTGTCACAATCAACTATGTGAAACAAAATTATAGATGACAGAAAATATAGGTAAGGATGATGAATACAATTTATTGCAATTTAATAAAAATAGGAACATCTGTTCTGGTTGGGGTGAGTTTTATTCAATACATGATGTTGCAGCAGGATGTCCCGATACTGGTATCATGTACTGGTACTCGTAAAAATGCTAAAATGCAAAAACTGATAGCATCAGATGTATGAATGTCATTACGTAAAAATTCAGTGCAACAATTAAAATCACGTTATGTCCTAGTGAGATTATTATGATATAAATATATAGTTCACATGAGTGGCACGCTGCAAATGAATGGTCCTCCTTTGCTCATACAGGGAACACTGTCATGAGCATCAAGCGCACTGTTTGAAGCAGATGACAGTGAACAGAGTGCAAATTCAAGTTGTAGCAGAAGGAACAAACAGAGTACATACTTATTTAATTAAATAGCAGCATTTGCAGTTTAATGATCACTTTCAGTCACGTAGCATCCGGCTTCTTCTTCGGTGGCTTCTTCTTCATTTTTGGTGGTGCGACCGGTGTCATGAGAAATCAAGTCCCCCATGAAAATCAGGTCTCTCTCTGACATCACCGCAATTCCATTGGCTGAGAGACCTATTAAAGGGTACTATATTCACTGCCTGAGTAGAAATCCTTTAAAATAATTGTATAATATGTCGATATAACTTTGTAAATACAACATTTTATGACTTTTAAACCACAAATAATAGTATAAACTGAAGTTACAGAATGTGAAATTAAAGATGTGTCATTGTTTGTGTTTTTAAGTTAGCCTAAACTTCAATGGCATGCTATCACCATAATATGAGATGTTTTTGCTCAGGCATCACAAACGGTTACCCCCATGGGGACTTGATTTACCCTGCAGACTCAATTTATCATGACACCGGCTTTTCCGGAGTGTGAAGCTCATTATGATGTCAGAGCTTCTTGGTCATAACAACACAGAAACACTTCAAAATAAAAGCTTTGCCAAAATAAAAGCTCAATTTAAATTAAAAAGGTATGACAGAAATGTAACAATCACTGTTATACTACTACAACTAATAATAATTATAAATAAATAGTAATTGTATTATATATAAGCAATGCAACTTACATCTGTGATGCTCTGTTATGCAGCACTTTATTTGATCAAATAAACTATTTTAGATTGTGCTGTGAGGTTCTGAATAAAAGCAATTCATTTGATTAAAATAATATAATATCATGTTGAAAATGAATTGTTATAATTTCATTTGATTAAAGTTTTAATTAATTTATTTATATAAACAGATTTATTTTATGATAAAATTGAAATAAACTATTTATGATATGCACATGTATTGGACTCTGTATTGGCGAGAACCAACAAAAAAAAATAAAAGTAGGGATACGCATACTCGGTCTGGAAAAATGGTATCAGGACATCCCAACTCTTGCTCATGTGATCTTGCTTTAGTGGAACAGTAGTGTTCACCCTGAAGCTTTACACATTCAAATGCACACTACATAAAATGGACACTGTGGACCAGGGTTGCGTGCAATTCAAAATTGAACTGAGAATGCTTTTCAAATTTAAATTAAATCGCTGAACAAGTTGCAGAATTGTAATTTGAATTTTAGGAAGTAGCTTTAAAATAGAATTTAAAGGACCCTAACCTGCTATTAGTGTATTTTTCCATAAATCATTTTTCAGGATGAATTACCCAGAAACATGTTATCATTTACACAACATAGGAACACTGGATAATATTAATAATCAATGTTTTTATAACTATAGAAATGTTTACTTAATGTATATACTTTTCATTTTATTTAATCAACTGATTTTCTTTTTATGGATCATGGTGGTAAAATACTTAATTTCCAATGCTCTAATTTATATCAAATTTTGATATCAATATTATTTCTTTTTTATATAATTATCTAAAACTTTGTGGTGGACATTGTTATGCTGTTTTCCAAAATAAAAAATAAAAATAAAAAAAGTTTTGATGACAGTATTAATCTTAGTTGAGGGAACGTCTCGGTTACGTATGTAACCTCCGTTCCCTGATGGAGGGAACGAGACGTCGTGTCGAAGAAGCGACACTAGGGGTCTCTCTTGAGCGCCGAAAGATACCTCTGATCTATGAAAAAAGGCCAATGAGAGTTGGCGAACAGTATTTGCATACTCCGCCTCCGGATACGGATATAAAGGCGAGAGAAATACGCTCGTTCATTCAGGATTTTTCTGAGGAGCCGGGAGTGTTCCGGGCACCTCAGCGGCTCGGCTCAGCGACGTGGCCGGGAAGACACGACGTCTCGTTCCCTCCATCAGGGAACGGAGGTTACATACGTAACCGAGACGTTCCCCGTCTGTCGCTCACTTCGACGTCGTGTCAAAGAAGCGACACTAGGGGTCCACTTCAAAACTCGCCATGCGCTGAGCCGTGTACGTGTACTGCTGACACAGAAGCGGGCAGGTATTTGCACGTGCACAAGCGACCAACTGTGTTCAGGCTGCACGTACTCTTCCCCAATGCCCCGAAAAAGCGTCAGCATCCTTTTGGTTACCCAGGGGGAAACAAGGTGACGCTCCCAACTAGGGAACGGGCCAAGCCTGGCTGGGCCTCTTTTCTCTCTATGTTTTCTCGGCATAGAGCAAGAGCAGCCGGGGCCCTTACCACATCGAGGGAAGGGGGTCTTATTCCTATTCTTTCAGGGGGAAAAGACCCTGCGGAGGCCACACCCGCCCAGCAGGGGAGGTAAAGGTGGCAAAATACATCACATGGCCACTTTGGGCATGTGGGAGGAAATGGCGCGGTGGTAGATCCAACCTCGAGGAGGGGGGAGTTGCTACAACACGGCGACCGGAGGGCAGCGAAGGACTGCCTAAGGGAGACGCGGGTCAGCTCGTAAGGTGACCGTACCGCGGAAATACACACAGGAGGAGTCCCATAGGAGGCCTGATCTGTGGAGCACCTATTCCAGTAGGGGTAGCCGGAGGTACCCGTAGTGGACTGGACCAGCACGTTCCTCCGCTGAACTGCTGCGGGCCCGAAGGGCTAGGGAGGAATCAACCAGGGACCTAGGTCCTCTGGGACAAAAGCGCACTGTTTTGCCTTGGCAGAGGGAAACGGCGCTGGAACAAGCGGTTCACCCGGTCAGATCGTCGACGTGTACCGAGTTCTACGGGCTCGGACCTGAGAGAACACGGGACGAGACTGACTCAACCCTGAGATCGTAAGAGTGTTAGGTGCTGCCCAGCCCGCAGCTCTGCAAATGTCTGCTAGGGAGGTGCCCCTCGCCAGTGCCCATGAGGATGCCACGCTCCTAGTGGAGTGGGCTCGAACCCGTAAGGGGGGGGCATGGCCTGGGTGTGAAAGGCCAACTGAATGGCATCCACCACCCAGTGAGACACCTCTGTTTGGAGACAGCGTTCCCTTTCTGCTGTCCTCCAAAGCAGACAAAGAGCTACTCAGAGCGCCTGAAGCTCTGGGTGCGTTCCAGGTAGGCACGCAAGGCACGTACCGGACACGACAGTGAGAGGGGCTGGGTCTGCCTCCTCCCGGGGCAGCGCTTGTAGGTTCACTACCTGATCTCCAGAGGGCGTGGTAGGAACCATGGGCACATAGCCCAGTCGAGGTCTTAGGATCACATGAGTATCTGCCGGACTGAGCTCCAGGCAAGTGTCGTTAGTAGGGAACGCTTGCAGGGCCCCGACCCTCTTGATGGAAGTGAGCGCGATCAGCAGGGCCGTCTTTTCAGGAGAGGGCCCTGAGCCAACTGATTCTAGCGACTCAGGGGGGGATCTCTGAAGACCGGCGAGGACCACCGAGAGATCCCAGGAGGGGAACAGGTTTGGCCGGGAGGGGTTTAACCTCCGGGCACCTCTTGGTAACCTGACGGTTAAGTCGTGCTTACCCAGAGACTTGCTGTCTACTGGGTCGTGGTGAGCTGCGATAGTGGCAACATACACCTTCAAGGTGGATGGGGACAGCCTCCCCCCCAACCTCTCCTGTAGGAACAGGAGCACAGACCTAACTGCGCACCTCTGTGGGTCTTCTGCCCGGGAAGAACACCAATTCACGAACAGACGCCATTTCAAGGCATAGAGTTGCCTGGTAGAAGGGGCTCTGGCTTGGTTGAATGTGGCTACGACCGTGGGTGGTAGACCAGCTAGATCTTCCGCATCCCGTTCGGGGGCCAGACGTGGAGGTTCCAAAGGTCTGGGTGCGGATGCCAGAGCGTGCCCCGTCCCTGAGAAAGAAGGTCCTTCCTCAGGGGAATTCGCCAGGGAGGGGCTGTCATGAGGAGTACAAGGTCCGAGAACCAGGCCCAACTGGGCCACGAGAGTGACTTGCTCCTCGTCCTCCCTGACCTTGCACAGCACCTGTGCAAGAAGGCTCACTGGGGGAATGCGTACTTGCGCAGCCCAGCCGGCCAGCTGTGTGCCAGTGCATCTGCCCCAAGGGGAGCCTCTGAACGGGCGTACCAGAGCGGGCAGTGGGAGGTCTCTCGGGAGGCAGAGGGGTCTACCTGGGCCTTGCCGAACTGTTCCCAAATCAGCTGAACCGAGTGGGGGTGAAGCCTCCACTCTCCGCCAGGCAAGCATTGTCATGACAGCGCGTCCGCTATCACATTGAGGTTGCCGGGGATGTGAGTGGCACGCAGCGACTTGAGTCGGTGCTGGCTCCAAAGGAGGAGACGACGGGCGAGTTGTGACATGTGACGGGAGCGTACGCCGCCTTGGTGATTTATGTACACGACCGCAGTGGTGCTGTCCGACCTGACTAGGATATGTTCGTCCCGAATTAATGGGAGAAACTTCCGCAGGGCCAAAAGGACGGTCAACAACTCGAGGCAGTTGATGTGCCAACGCAGCTGGGCCCCTTTCCAACGGCCTGAGGCTGCGTGCCCGTTGCAAAAGGCGCTCCAACCCAATCTGGAGGCATCGGTCATGACCAGGACGCATCTGGACACCTTCTGTAGGGGCACTCCAGCCCGTAAGAAACAGGGGTCTGTCCAGGGGTTGAATGTCTGACGGCAGGCGGGGGTGATTGTTACCCGGTGCGTGCCGTGGCGCCATGCTCGTCTCGGGACTCGGGTCTGAAGCCAGTGTTGGAGTGGTCTCATATGCATCAACCCCAGCGGCGCGACCGCCGCGGAGGATGCCATATGCCCCAGGAGCCTCTGGAAAAGTTTTAAGGGGACCGCTGTGCCTGGCCTGAAGGCGGCGAGGCAGTTCAACACTGACTGGGCACGCTCGTTGGTGAGACGTGCCGACATTGAGACCGAGTCTAACTCCATCCCGAGAAAAGAGATGCTCTGAACTGGAGTGAGCTGGCTCTTTTCCCAGTTGACCTGAAGCCCCAGACAGCTGAGGTGCCTGAGCACCTGGTCTCTGTGGGTGCACAGTAACTCTCACAAGAGGACAGAGACAGGCCGAAGGGGAGGACTTTGTACTGATACACCTGGCCCCCGAACGCAAACCGCAGGTAGGGGCGGTGTCGGGGCAGGATGGAGACGTGGAAGTACGCATCCTTCAGGTCTACCGCTGCAAACCAATCTAGATGCCGGACGCAGGTTAAGCGTGAGCATTTTGAACGGGAGTTTGTGCAACGCTCGGTTGAGAACTCGCAGGTCCAAGATTGGTCGTAAGCCGCTGCTTTTCTTGGGTACGATGAAGTAAGGGCTGTAGAAACCCTTCTTCATCTCGGTTGGAGGGACAGGCTCTATCGCGTCTTTGGCCAGAAGAGTCGCGATTTCCGCGCGCAGGGAGTGGGCGTGTTCGCCGTGTACTGCGGAAAAGCGGACGCCCATGAAGGGGGGCGGGGGCCTGGCAAACTGAATTGCGTAACCAAGTCGGATGGTCCAGGCCAGCCAGCGAGACGGGTTGGGAAGTGAAAGCCACGCGTCCAACCTCTGCGCTGGGGGCACCAAAGGGACGATTAATTTTGACGTACCCGGCGGGGCTTCGCAGCGGGGCGGAGCAGGTAGGGCAGCGTTGGGCGGCGACGAGGCGACCCGCGGCTGAGGTGCTGAGAAAAGACTCAAAGCACTTACCTTGCTCCGCACACCCGGCAGGGGGCGGGTTAGCGACTGAGGAGGAGGGTCCTGGGTAGGCGTCCTCTAGACTCGTCGGAACCGGCCGGCCGGGGGACAGTCGTGGGGCTGAAGACGGGTGGTCCGTATCCAGGAAGCCAGGACTGTTGATATCTGGGGGCAAAGTGCCGTGAGAACGGCATTTGCGGGCCAGGTGACCCAGAGACAAAAGGAAATAGCTCATTACAGAGAATATGAGAATGTGAAAATTAATTCAACAAGAAAAAATTCTCCTCCCGGTCCTCCACCGGGGACGGAGCGGTCTTACCAGCCTCCGGAGCTAACATCTTGGTCCCTGGGTCAAACGTCTACGGACAGCCTGGGAGCCTTCCGGGTCCTCGAGGGGGTCCGTGAGACGGGGGCGTCCGCTTCCTGCGGAGTGCTCGACGCTGGGGCTGAGAGCTGGGCCCGGGTTGAGGCGGAGCAGGGTGTTTCATAGCCGCAGGAGGACGCCCGTCGGCGAGCAGACGGGGCATGGCCCATGGCGGCAGGCTTGCGGCGGGGCAGGATGTGCAGTGGCCTCCGTCTGCCTCACCGCTGAGGACTGCTGGGCAGAGTCGTCAACGGTGGCGCCGAATGGACGGAGCTGGGAGACGGGGGTGTGGGAGAAGGTGCGCCTTGTCCGCCTCCCGCATTTCGACCAGGTCCAGTCCACAGGTGCGTTTCTGGACCACAAGGGGTGGCCATCGCCTGTTCGAGTGCCGGCGCTTCTGACCTCCGTGGCCCGGGGGCGAGGTTGGTCATCCAGCGCAGTTCCTGCAGCACATCAAGAACAGGACTACCCAAGGTGCAAGTTTTGAAGTGCCTTGGCCTGGCGTTGGTTGCAGGAAGGGCCGTGGCGTGCAGAGTGGAAGCGGTCTGGGACCGTTCCACCACGAGGGTAGTGAGAGCGGAGGAGCGAAGAAGCCTTGGCTTTGCTCAACTCGTCGTGCACGTCCGGGAAGAAAGGAACGGGGGGGGGGGGGGGCGTGCCCGCGGGACCGATCAAGTAGCCCGGGAAAGCATAGCGGATCTCCGTGCGTCAGGCTCAGGCTGGGCGGCAGACCCGAAGGTGGCGGCCCAGGCGAGCGATCAGCATCCGATGCCGCTGTAACGCTCTCCGATGCGGCAGTGATGTCATCCAATTCTGAGGCAAGCAAGCGTGCCGGGGAGGCGGGCGGTTCGAGGGGGTTTACCCGGCGAACAGAGCCCATCATATTCCCCAAATCGCCTTCATCGCCCGCGGTGCCTGCGCCGATCCCATAGGAAAAAGGCGGAGCGCGGGGGGCGGCTGAAGTGGCTTTCTCTCATTACAAAAGAAAGCCGTGCGACTGCAATGCTATAACGGCCATGTTCTCACACTGAGAAGATGAACCATTGGAGAGAATGCTCATCCCGAGCTCAGACGGAAGCAAACAAGCGTGCCGGGGAGGCGGGAGGTTCGAGGGGATTTACCCGGCGAACAGAGCCCGTCATTGTCCCCAAATCGTGTTCATCGCCCGCGGCGCCTGCGTCAATCCCGTAGGAAGGAGGCGAGGCGCGGGGGGCGGCTGAAACGGCTTTCTCTCACTACAAAAGAAAGCCACAAGACCGCAATGTTGCCATGGCTATGTTCTCGCACTGAGAACATGAACCATTCATAAAAACACTGCCTCCGTGTGATCGCAGCCCAGGCATACAAGACAGTGTTTTATGACCGAGAGAGGTGGGGAGAAATCACCGCATCCAGAAACTACACAGGGGCGGAAATTACATCTTTATAAAGACGCGTCCTGAAAAGGACGTTCAACGCCGCTGTGTAATGCTCTTTCAGAGAAATAAACTCTTTTATGGAGAGAATCACTCTTTCAACTCTTTTAACTCTGCGCTGTCGAAGCGCCCAGGGGCAAACTGCACGCCGGCAGTGAAGAGAAAAGCCGCTGTAGTGCGCCGTAAATCCAACAGCAAAGCAGAGAGTCAGAGGATCAGAAGCAGGATCAGTTGTGTTACTCGCAGCTGACTGCATACACACGACCATCGGCTCCGAAGAAAATTACTGAATGAACGAGCGTATTTCTCTCGCCTTTATATCCGTATCCGGAGGCGGAGTATGCAAATACTGTTCGCCAACTCTCATTGGCCTTTTTTCATAGATCAGAGGTATCTTTCGGCGCTCAAGAGAGACCCCTAGTGTCGCTTCTTCGACACGACGTCGAAGTGAGCGACAGACGGGGAACTGTAGCTATTCAGATGAGAAACAAAAATATTCTACATATCTGCAAAATAAACTGCGATGTTTGGTCAAAATTAATGATATACCGTAATGAACTTGTGATGGATATTTTGGACAAGTATACCCAATGGGCAGATGGATAATACTGTGTGCTGATGTAAGAACAGTGTTGTGCAGTCAGATCTACATTTTGCATGACTTGCTAATGTTCCCTGTTTTCTGAATTTGACTGGTAGAGTTCGGTGGGATAATGTGATGGCAAAGGAGTCCATTAGCAAGAAAACATTATGCCACAAAATAACACAATTAGGATAATGAATATAGTTTAGAATAAAATAACAGTTTGACAGTTTTCTACTTTCATAAATTACTTATTTTGCTCAACTAAACACCATGAGTAGCAAACATTACTGGATATAGAAATGGATGTAAACCATTCCATGTAAATTCACCTCATTGTTAGTTCATTACTTAAAATAATATAATAGACTGTAAATTAGGAACAACCTTTTTAAAGTACTACAAATCAGTAATAATGAATGATGATTTATTTTTTCTTGCATTACAAATTTCAACTAGAAAAGGAAAGTTCACTAAAACAAACTGAATGTTGGCTCAAATAAAGTTCAAAACAATTTACAGTCTGCATGTTATAGACTTTGTGCAATTTAATGAAATAGGTATTTTATAGAGAGATTTGAAGTGTTTAGTGTATGTAGGGCTTACAGTAAATGGTTGCTATCAGTGGTTTTAATACAGGAAGCATGGCTTTCCCTAAAATTTAATAAGAAATGTGGCAATGATAAATTTAATATCCATCCATCCATCCATCCATCCATCCATCCATCCATCCATCTTTCACAGCCTCTTGTCCTATGTAGGGTCGTGGGTAGTGCTGCAGCCTATCCCAGCTGTCTTAGGACGAAGATGAGTTCAATATATTTAAAAATAATCTATATAAATAACATCTCACCCTTTGAGAATATTATTTTCATATATTACACATTATTGTCACGCAGTTTGTAAATACCACAATCTGCCTTTTTCTATGTAAATATGTCTAGAAGACACATGGCCCATAGAGGACCATTGGAGATGTGCTTCACTGGGAGTCTATGGCGGATACTTGTACCATTCAAATCAAGGTGCAAAAGATTGATATTTATTGAATATCCATACTTCCCTACAATATAGTATGCCAAAAGAGCAGTATGTCCAAATCTTTAGTATTCATAAAAGAGTTGAGAGATACCAAGATGACCTCCTACCTGGCAAGATTCTGAAGTGCAGGTTGACTGGACATTTTACTATCCCATTATCCCATGGGAGCTGAGAAGACATTACATTCAAAATGCTGGAATAAAAAAAATGTCTGTAAACGTCCAATGATTGAAACAATCATGCGCATAAATTGTCAGCATATTAAATATCAAAGCACCGCTGTAGAGAACGGAGATTGTTTGACGCTCAGAGGCAAACATAATAAGGTTAGATATTTACAATCTGAGGTAATATGATTATTTCTGCTTTCTTTGTTCTGAGCTTTATTTTCGTTTAGAAATTTCACAGTTTAAGTAGCAGTCTGAATGGTTGGTAGGGCATTGCAATCAGTTGCTAAAGTTTTTTGAGTGGTTGCTAGACAGCCAGGCAGTATGCTGGCTTTAGGTGTGTTCGATTTCAACTGCACCTTGACTTACCAATGGCCAGATTGCAGTAGGGGGAGGAGTTGAAAATAGAGGCATCAAGCGGACTCTTTGTGCTTCCTGTCGTGTGCCAAACCTACATAAGTCACGACAGATTGTGCAATGTTTTTTTTTGCAGACAAAAATTATTTGACAGAAATTCAGATTTAAAGAAACTTGAGTTTTACAAATAATAACCAAAAACATTATTTATATGAAAAGGTTACGTACTGCTTAAAACAGTGTCTGTGTGTACAAGAAAAAAGTCTGGTATTAGTATATTATTTTAATACCAATAAAGGAGTATAAGTTTGAATTAAAACATTAATTCTGAACATTAAATATAAGACTAAGATTGCATGTAAAGCGAATTGAACTGTTTGTTAGAGCTGAGCTGGACTGAAAGTGTCAATGGTAATGGCATACTACCACACTACACTTTTAAACTGATATTGCAGAAGTAGTTAGAGTAGTATGGGTAGTATGCCATTACAAACTCAGCCCATGAAGTGCACATCCTCGCCAATAATGAATAAACTGACTTGTCATCAGAGCTAGTGCAGCCACTTTGGAGCCGGCTGATCTCGTCTCGCTCTGGCAGTTCTTTGATGGCATAAGTGATGCTGACTGAAGTCGGACAAAATTTCTAACCGACATGCACTGCTTCAAGTCAGTTGCCGATTTATCTGCGCAGTGCTGCATGAAGTCAAAAATACTTTTTGTCAAATCACCACAATGACAGTTTGCTTTCCAACCAAAGGAAACCATGGGACGTATGCGCACAAGAAGTATGCTGTTACAGAAAAGCTCTGCTTAGTAGACAATGTCAATTAGTGGATTTCAACTTTTAATACACATAAATCATAAATCATCTGTCATAAAAAATTGATTGATGATGACTGATGATGTGTTTTGAGCATTTTCTTGATTGTTTTTTTTTTTTTTTTTTTTTTGATTGTTATGATCCAGTATATATCTGGGATTTATGAGACTGGATTGGATTTCCAAACACAGTATAAATATAAAAAATAAATAAATTATAATTATAATTAAAAATGTTGTTTATTCTAATTACTAGTCTTCATCTTTGTCTAGCGGAGTGTCCCACTCTGCTCCTTTCTAATTAGTGAGTGTTGATGAGGGCAGAGACAGCTGGAGCTGACAGTCCTCGTTAAGCACTCCAAACTAGAACAATTAGTGCAGTTCAAAGCAGCGTATTGCACATACCTCAAGATGCTCATCTGTTTATCTACCAACTGACACACAAATGCTTGATAACACTCCAATTTACTGTAAGTAATGCAAGAGCTCCAGTGTTGGGTATATTATTACTGATTAATACATCTAATACTTACTAATTACTTCTATACAGATTTTATCCTACCACTTTTAATTATTACTTCATGGAAAAGGCAATCACATAACTAATAACTTCACTTTTTACTTCCTTCCTTTACTTCCTACTTTCCTAAACCCCACTGAAATGTTTTATGTTTATCCACTCAACAAATTCAAAATAATGTCTGCCATTTCCTCATCCTTTGCGACATGCAAGTCATACATTCAGCACTGTGCATTCTTTAGGGCCACAGTTGGCTAGCTCAGTATTTTAGAATATGTCCAGAAGTTAAATATTTTTTTCTATTTATCATATTTATTTATCTTGTTTCCTGAGAAAATATAGCTTAAGAACATACAAAAAAAACTAGCTGCAGACTTGTCGCTCGTTATTTTCACGTGCAAATTAGATTTTGATTTGCCGCAAATGTTTGCCAGAAGTTTGCAGATATTTGGCGGTAGTGGTGAACCTCCAGCAAATCTTTGGCAACAATAGTTTGTCGAAAGTTTGAGAAAATTATCTGTGTGAATTTGTGGCCAGTTTGCGGCAAATTTGCCATGAACTCTCGATATTTGTAAGGGAGGTCTAGGAAATATCACCCTGCTGAAAAGACCCGCTAAAACCAGCCAACCAGCTTATGCTGGTTTTAGCTGTTTTTTTTTTTTTTTAGCAGGGAAGCCTACAGGTTTTTTTGAAAGGTCTATGCTAAGGAACACAGAGAACACTCAGAAATGCCACAGGGTTGTGATTTTGTGAATAATTCAGAATTTCAGAATTGACTTCCTTTTCATTTTTGAGTTGGAATTTTAATTGAATTGGACATTCCCCTCAGGAAGCTAAATTGGAATGATAGTAAGTAGAATTAACATACTTTCAATGGACTTTACCATCTTTATGCATGGCTCATAGCCTATGTATTTTGGTAAAATCTGAGAGCTCAAATAAGTTTTAAACATACAATATGCAGCTTGTAAAATGGCCGAGCACTGAAGTCTCATTGTGTGAGGCGTCCGCTGAGCACAAAGTGTTTCAATTACACTTACATCCAGTGATTGTTCAGCAATTTATGTGAAGAATACACCAAGACAAGCGATTCATGTTAAGCACAAACAAACACCAGAAGGTGAAGTTAGGTGAAATTTTGTCAATTATTATAGTTTTCCATATTCTTCTGAAGAAAGCATAAAAAACAAACTGTAATTTGACACCACGATATTCATAATTCACAACAATACTGCTACAATAACACAATTAAATATTTATTTATTGTGTCAAATTGTTGTGTCATTATTGGTACTTTTTTGCAAAAAAAAAAAAAAAAAAAAAAATAGAAAATTGTAGAATTAAAAGTTATCTTTTCAGAAGTATTCATCCATCATATGAAGACTTCTGAAAATAGGAGTTTCCCAATCAGTGGGCGTTTTCAAACCAGGATGGGCGTTTCAACCATTTTACAGAATTTACTACAGATACTATATATAGTATTCAACCATTGCCATCTTGTCTGGACACAGGTCAAACAATGCAGGTGCAAACTCCCGGTGCAGTGGGAGAAAGAGTATTACTAAATACCACGTAAAGTTTAGTGTAGTATTCAGGGGCGGGCTGGCCATCGAGAGCACCGGGCATTTTCCTGGTGTACCACTTGGTAATTTGGGCCGGCCTGTCCTTCAGGCTATATAGGTGGCCACCCTGGGCTCCAACATGCTTGTGCGGACCCTATTACAGAGTGAATATTTAAAATACTCTGTAAGGTAAAGCCAACACAATAGCTTTTTTTTTTTTTTTTTACATTGAAATGACTTTAATTTTAAATGACTTACACATTGAATTGCATTCATTCATTGCGTGGTCCTCATTATTTGACATACAAATCACAATAATGGTGACAACCAAAGAAAACCTAATAAGTATAAGATAAAAATAAATAACTGCAAGTTACAACAAATACAATAACAGCAGTGTATATCTGCAAACAGATTGTACATAGAAATATGAGCAATTAATCTGCAAAATATCTGCAAAGATCTACACTTTAAGAGGTGTTTATTATTACTTTTACATATATTTATATTTGTTTATATTTATAGATGTACGTATTCTGGCCATTTTTGATTTCATTTTTTATTTGTATTTTTTTAAACATTAACACATATTTATGTGGGTAATTGAAATGAAAATGTAAGCATTGTCATCAGTGTCCTGCTGTGTGACACTGTCTTGATCTAACTTTTTAAAACAAATATATATATATATATACAGAATATATATTATTATTATACTTGTTGTTTCCACAACCTTATATTAACTATGACAATGGTTTATTTGCACTTCTGGAAAAAAGTTGAAAGGTGATTTAGATCTTTAAAGACTTTGAAGAAATGCTGACCAGTCACAGCAACTAAAATACACACTTTCCCTTGTACTTTCATGTACAATTTAACCTAACATCTGTATGTTGGGAAAAAAAGTTTTTGGGCATGTTATTTGTCTGAGCTTTAAAGTGCTCATTTTAGTGCTTTCTCTAGTGTGGCCCGTTGTCATGACTAGAAGTCAATATCTTTTTTTTGTATTATTTATTTTATTTTATTTTCAACACAAATATCTGAAATTGAGCTGGAAAATGAAATCAATGAGCCCGATATGGTGTAGGTGTATTGTGTTGTGGGTAGGGTTTTGTGGGCCGCTCTGGGCCAGGAAGTCCAGGGCCACTTTATAGTCCCAATCTGCCCGTGGTAGTATTTAAAGTTTGGGTAAAACTTTCTATGACGGCCATATTTATAATGCATTTTAAAGGCATTATAATGCATTAGTAATGTCTCATAATACACATTTTAAAATGTTATAACTTCTAATAAATAATTGTATCCACAATTATAATGCATTCTAATACTTACCTATTCATAGTTATACTTTATATTATAATGCATTATATCACAAGCAACAATACATTTTATCTGCAGTAGTTATAATGCATTATATATATTTGCAATATATATAATGGGTGCTTTAAGTAAAGTGACAAAAGCAAGGTCTTCTTATAAACATCCATAAGATATTATTAAGTGGTTATAAGATATGCTGGAAGTCATATGCATTCAAGTAAAAAAAAAAAAAATATGTATGTTGATCACATATGTAAATGCACCCAAGAATAAAAAAATAATAAAACTGATTCTATACTGGACTCTACTCAATTAAATGTAATGTTTGTGCATCTTATTTGGAGATTTATTTTATAAATAACTTCCATTATATAAGTAATGTAAGTTTATGTGATTGCTGTTTATAAGAAGATATTGCTTTTTTAACTTAAAGCAGGCAAAGATTTCGATTATTGTTCATGATCATGGTAACCAAATAATAATGTCCCTAGTTAAATATTTTTTAAAGAATCAATATTTTTGTGTGGGTATCGATATTTTTGATACAACATCAGTAGTATTGGAAGTATCTATACTTTAGGATCGATCCGCCCATCCATATTGTTTAGAGGTATATCCATCCATAATGGCTGCGGGGGCGTGTTTGATGGTGTAATTGAATACTATCTATATTGAGAGTCCCTACTGTCATTGGATAGTTGAGAAACACCCATCCCGGTTTGAAAACATCCACATATTGGGGAACTCCCATTCTTATTCTGCAACTTCATAATAAGGGCTCTTTCTCTTCAGTTTGGCAGAGCCCTGCCCATGCACATGACAAATTGCGGGACACGATTTTTATTCACTTAAATAACAGTTATACTGAAAGTGACAATTATTTATACTTTTAAATATAAAACTATGAAATTAACTAAAATTGGCCACTATTAGAAAGACTGTACGGTTAAAGTAAGGGTCACTCTTTTGATAAATATATTTTCTATCAGAAAAGTCTTGGGATGATTGGAATAAATACGAGTGTAAAGATATTTAGATCATTTGGCATGAGCTTTGTACTGTGGTTCAGCGCTCAGATATTTGCTTGAACCGTCAGATCCTACCAGAAGGCAATGATTACAGGGGAGAGAAGCTTACCCCAAAAGGAATTAGTACCTAATTTAAACCTATGCCCCCGAAAAGAAAATACAAATCCAATTAGACTCAGAACAAACAACCAGGCCTTTTTTCAGAAGAATGTGAAAGAAGAAATATAAATGAATGATGCAAACACAAGCCTGTATATGACTGTACAAATATACTACTATTGTGCCATACCCTGTAGAAAGTCTAGTCATTATGTTGTGTTACATGAAACTTGGATATGGGATATTTCTACTTAATATCTTTGATGTTTGATTATAATGGCATTTAATTGTGTAGCGCCCCCTTAGCGTGTCTTAGCTATTTTCTTGAAGTGCGCTCCCCGAATTCCTACTTGGCGAAAGATCTCTCTTTCTGTGATTAATTAATGCAACAAGGTAAATTACTAACTTCTCACTATATGTTCACTTTTATTCCTAACAGTACCTTTAATACCTTTTACTTAATTTATAATAACCACACAATGTCTGTATAGCTAAAATAAAGTAAAATATCAACTATATGTCTCTATCTCACATTCTAATTAAAATGAACACTTACTTTAATAACCGTTCTAGTATTACCCCTACTTAAATTACTATCCTACCCGAAGTATAATATTATTTTGACTGGAAAGGAATTATTATGTTACTTTTACACAAATAATTACGTCCACTATAAACCAAATTCTTATAGACTAAATGAAATTATTTACTTTAAATATATCACTTGTGTCAATATATAACACCCAAAATATAAAGACAATCTTCACAGGAAATAGTTATGAACTATTTACTTAAAAAATATAAAATAGATACAAAGATACAATTAGATTCAAATAACAAATTCAAATAATTCAAATAATCACAATTCCCATTCACATTAAAGTTCTCAAATTAACCCAATTGAGATTTTAAATCTAATGCCGGCAACTGACTAAATGGCCATCAAAAAGAATAAACAAAAAGAACACCCTGATATTCAAATGAGTACCCGTGGCAGGCCTGTTGTGTAGCTTGAGATCGTAGAGACCTAAAACACAATGGTCGCGTCACGCCTCAGCGCAACAAACAAAATAAAACTCACGCAACAGAACTGATGAGTCGCTGTGTCGTCATTCACCGCTCCGGAACACGAGGCTTCCAATGCTACACAACCTCGCAGAATCACTCCGAACGTCCCCAGTCTCCTCCTCAAAGATTAAGCTTGTCAGGCGATGCACTCAACACAGCAACCGAGCAGGCTACTCGCTGGCAAAGTCAACTCGCTCGTGGTAATTAGCTGTCCACACTTTCTCCTCGTGGTGCTAACTATACCCGCAAAGTTCACGACATGAACTATCATACTGGTCCGTATTTAAGTGTCTGTAACTCACTCTTCGCGCAGTATACAATGTCACTTATTTAACAAACATTAAACTTGGTGTTTTACCAACTTTTAGCTTGTATCACTCACAGCACAATCTTCACATGTCTCTCCCTCTCATTTCAGTTCCTTCTCTCTTTTTCCTCTCACCTCGCTCCCCCTCCTGATTGGACACTCTCACGAGTAAGTGCATTTTTAAAACAAACGTAATATATTAACACCTATAAACATAATATAAACACTTTTATCAAAGTGATATATATTACAATGAAAATAACCAAAATAAAATATTTGGCTTATAGAAATACTTTTTTTTTTTTTATACACACATTATATATATATATATATATATATATATATATATATATATATATATATATATATATATATATATATACACATACATACATACACAGGGCTACATCCCCCCCTTACTAAATGTCTACATGTCCTCATAAGACATAACACATAACCCACCTAGGCGATGTAAATACAGTAACTTACTCATAACTAAGTGGAAACCTAGTTTTTGCCTATTGTAATAGTCACTCCTCTATGAACTATAGTAATAGGTTGCTCACTGCCTTTTCCAGGTTCATCATATGTTAATCTCAACACTGGTTTTATTCTTCTCTTCTCAGTTACTAAGGTGCTAGGTACTCTATTAACTTCTGTCCTAGAGCTCAGATTCCCTCCAGGTGCTTTAACAGAATTTCTTCCAGCACCCAGGTTTATTTCGGCATCATCTGGATCCAAATCTCTCTCTGCTTCTTGACTTTCATCATCATCTCCTTCGTTAGAATCCAGTTCTTCAGCTGATCGCACAGTATCAGGTTCTCCCTCCTCTTCGTACTGCGAACATACTGAGAGTCCATCGCGAGTTTCTCTCCTCTTCAGTAGACGCTCCGCATACTCCATGTATGGTATACTAGAATATTCATACTCCACTTCAGATGATGAATCAGTTACTTCTAGTATTCCTTCTCTTTTATTCACGTTCTTTTGTCTTTGTCTTGTTCTGTCTGAACGTATTCTAGGTCTCACGTTGGTTTCTTCACACCCTTGTTCCACTGGAATCCTCACCGATTGTCCAATTGGTAAGATATGATCTCGATGTATGGTTCTTTCCCCACCTCTTCCTTCCTCAGGTTTCACCCGAAATACAGGTAAGTTCGGCATCTGTCCCACCACTACATGAGGTATGGAACTCCATCGGCTTTCCAACTTATGTTTCCCTTTGAGTCCTAGATTCTTCAGTAGAACTCGGTCTCCTTCCTGAATTTTTTGAAACTTGACCTTCTGATCGTAGGCTCTCTTGTTCCTCAGATGAGTCTTGTCTGCAGCTTGACTAGCCAGTTCATATGCTCGTTGTAAATCACGCTTCAGACAGTCAACATACTGGACATGTTTCCTCTCGTCAGCTCCATCTTTCGACGTCTCAAAACACAGGTCTACCGGTAGTCTCGCCTCTCTACCGAACATCAAGTAGTAAGGTGAGTATCCTGTGGCATCACTTCGGGTACTGTTATACGCATGTACTAACGAAGCTACATGTTGACTCCAGGATCTTTTTTTCTCTTGTCCTAGCGTAGCCAACATCGAGAGCAGTGTACGGTTAAACCGCTCTGGCTGTGGGTCTCCTTGAGGGTGATACGGAGTCGTCCTTGACTTCCGTATGCCTAAAGTTGTCAACAATTCCTTTATCAGTTTCGACTCAAAGTCTCTTCCCTGATCAGAATGAATCCTAACAGGTAATCCATAGTGAACAAAGTATTTTTGAACTAAGATCTTAGCCACTGTCAGTGCTTTCTGATTTTTTGCAGGAAAAGCTTGTGCGTATCTAGTATAGTGATCCGTCACTACCAGAACATTACCAATGCCTCCAGTATCGGGCTCCATTGACAAGAAATCAATACACACCAGATCCATAGGACCACTGCTTGTGATTTGATGTAGAGAAGCGCTTTTCTTGGCAGGTGTTTTGCGAGTGACGCACATTCCACAATTCCTCACATATTCTTCGGTGTCATGAGCCATTTTGGGCCAGTAGAATCTTGCTCTCAGAAGTTGAGTTACTCTCTCCACGCCTAAATGTCCCATGTCATCATGAAGAGAATGCAACACTGTGTCTCTGAACTCAGTAGGCAACACAAGCTGTAGGGCCTCCTCAGCATCGTTCTTGCTTACTCTGTACAGAAGTCCCTCTCTCATCACAAGTCTATCAACTTCTCTTTTCATTAACCTTGTCTCTGGGTTTAAGTCTTTGTTACTAGGCCAGACTCCCTGTTTCACTGCATCCATCACACATCCAATCACATCATCCATCCTCTGAGCTTTCATCAAATCTGCTTTAGATAGTTGCTCCAGTGAACTGAGATGTAGCTGAGATGGGAAAGCATACACTTCGGGAATACAGTCTGGTGAAGCTCCTAACTGTTCTACATATGTGGGGGACGAATTCTGCTCTACATTCACTTCCACCCTCCGACATATGGATTTCACTACGATCTGAGCCATGCCATCCCACTCCTCTCCTTCAGGTAAGTTGCGAGACAACAGGTCAGCGTCAATGTTTGATCTTCCAGATCTGTATTTGACATCAAAATCATAGGTGGCTAACGCTGCAAGCCACCGATGACCTGTCGCATTTAGTTTTGCTGATGTGAGTACGTAAGTCAACGGGTTATTGTCGGTGCGTACAGTGAACTTGGCTCCGTAGAGATAGTCATGAAACTTATCAACGACTGCCCATTTCAACGCTAGGAACTCTAGCTGGTGTACAGGGTATCGCTGTTCAGAAGAACTCAATCTTCTGCTTGCGAACGCCACTGGTCTTAAACCCTCTGGATGTTCCTGATAAAGTACTGCACTGAGCCCTTTGAAACTTGCGTCCGTGTGTAGAACATATGGCTTATGAGCATCAGCAAATGCCAGTACAGGTGCATTTAGCAAGCACTGAATGACACGGTGGAAGGCATCCGTGCAGGACTGATCCCATCGGTCATTGAATGGTTCTGAGTCTTTAAAGTACAGCTTGGTCTTGTCTGGGCCTTGTCTCTTCCCTCGCTGCGTGGGTGCATATCCCTTTGTCAGTTCCGTTAGGGGTCTAACGATAGCAGAGTAGTTTGCTATGAAACGTCGATAATACCCACAGAACCCCAGGAAAGACCGCAAGGACTTAAGGTCAGTGGGCTTAGGCCATCTCGAAACTGCCTCTAGCTTTTCGGGATCAGTAGCAACACCATCGGCGGACACTATGTGACCAACATACTTCACTCTTGGTTGACAGAATTGACATTTGTCCAGTGATAACTTTAGTCCCACCTCTTCGAGTCTGTCCAGCACTCGCATGAGGCGTTCTTCGTGTTCTTCCAGTGAACGTCCAAAGACTATGAGATCATCCAGATAGACTAACACTTGAAGGAGATTCATATCACCGACAGCTTTCTCCATGAGTCTTTGGAACGTAGCTGGTGCTCCAGTTATTCCTTGTGGCATCCTTTCAAATTGGAAGAATCCCAACGGACATATGAAGGCGGTTTTCTCTTTATCCTCCTCCGCCATGGCAATCTGATAGTAGCCACTACGTAAATCAAGGACAGAAAACCATTTGCTCCCAGTCAAACAGTCCAATGCGTCATCTATTCGAGGAGTTGTGTACTGGTCTGGAGTGGTACGCTGATTAAGGGTCCGGTAGTCAATGCACATTCTGATACGCCCCGTCTTCTTTCTGGCTATAACAATTGGTGATGCATACGGGCTCCGTGACTCCTTAATGATCCCAGCCTTTAACAACTCTTGCAAGTGCTGACGAACATCATCAATGTCTGCTGGTGCTAAGCGTCTTGACCGCTCTCTGAATGGCTTTTCGTCAGTCATCCTGATATGATGCTCCACATCCTTTGCCAGGCCGACATCCCACTCATGCAATGAGAAAACGTTTGCTCGCTCACATAGCTTTTGCCGGAGTCGCGCTTTCCATTGTGGTGATATGGGTGAATCACCAAACTGGATCAGATGAGGGTCTAACTCTGCTGGTACAGTCACCATTTCAGTTTCAGCCTTCCTGGATGGAATGACTGGATCAGCGTGACACAGTTGACCTAAGACAGTTCCAACTGGAATGACTGTTTCTCTCCGAGACTCATTTTGGATAAGTACAGTGATGTGACCATCCACGGCAGTGCCATGTACCACCATGGGTTGCAGCAGTACTCCTGCGGGTAACACCGTAGCGGGTGATGCCTCCACCATCCACATGTCTTTACCCAGCGGTTTCTTCAACTCCACATCGCAGATAGCGCAGCGTTCACCCCCTGGGGGTAAGGTTAGTGAGCCTGGGCCCATCCACTTCACAGATGCCACTTCACCCTCATCACTCTCGGTGATTGGTGTGTCTGTCCGAACCTGGGAGTTCTTGGTTCTTATGCCAAGGGTCTGTGCAAGGTCTACTCCTGTGGTTTCTCGGCAGAGCATAGACAATCGCTGGAACAGATTGGCATTGGTGCCTAGAATCACAGGTGTCTTTTCAGGGCTTTTGGAGCTTGGACAAATCAGAGCAAGGACGGAGAGTGTCTCCTTTGCGCCCGTGACCTTCTCTGGAAACTCCATTTCCACTACTACATATCCCAAGTAAGGGTAACTTGTGTCGCTCAGCCCCCATATCGCCAACCCTGACACGGGCTGAATTGGGATATCAGGTAAGTGGTGTTTGTACCAGGTCTCGAAGATAATGGTGATTTGAGAGCCACTATCCAGAAGTGCTTCACAGTACTGGCCATTTATCTTCACTGGTATGATTGAGCAAGGGCCGATCAATCCTTGAGGAATGCCTCTTTCAAGGGTGATTACTTCGCTCTTCTTAACTGAACCTATTATGCGACGACCTCCTGCCGTTTCCAACGATGGGTCACTCTGTTTAGCACTCTTTAGAGCGTGTATCAACTTTTGTATCACTTTGGCCTGATTCTCTGCATTCTGGCATTTGACCGAGTAATGGCCGCTCTCACCACAGCGATAACAGAAATTCCCATCTGAGTCGTTATAGGACTGTCTTCCACTATCACTAGGTGCTTGTCTCGATGACTCCACTCGACGTACTGAAATAGGGGATTCAGAGTTCTTAAGTTTCCGGCCGGTTAGTTGCTTTTGCAGGTCGTTCACTTGTTTTCTCAACACCGCTACTTCATTCTCGTTATTTATCTCTGGAGGGTGCATCTTTGTCATAGCCTCAGGTCTTTTGCGGTCTGCTACTACCGGGCTAGGCAAAGTACTCATGGCAGTGAACATTGACTTGAGTTCTTGAATTTCTGTTCTCAATCGCTCGACATCATCCTGCCTACTGTCTGTAGTCGGAGTGGTGTGGACACTTCTGACAGATGTGTTCAACTTCATCCTTGAGGACTCATATTCTTCTTCACTTCTGATCTCACTCAGCAGTTCCAAGAATGATGGAGGGTTTTCCTTTCTCTCTCGGAGTTTGAGCTGAACAAGCATCATATCTGCGTGGATAGCTCCTCTTAGCAGCTGCTCCACTCGGGCACGGTCAGTACGACCGGTGGGTATACCTCCCCGACGAACTACTTTGGTCAATGACAGTTCTATGCGCCTTAGAAAGTCAGACATCTTCTCCTTCGGCTGCTGCTGTAACAATCTAAATGCAAAATACAGATCTTCGCCAGTCTCAGCAGAACCAAAAGCACTCTCGATGGCTTCTAAGCACACAGCAGGACTAACCTCGGGGTCAGTATTCCGCACAGCCTTTACAACCGCTAGCGCAGGGCCTTTCAGACTTTCCATGATGCGTCGTCGTTTCTCCTTATTTGAACACTCGCTCTCCTCAACCATTAGGTATGCATGTTCCAGCCAATGTTCAAGAGACTCTTCTCCCACTGGCGTTGGCACAGTTCCTGAGAACACTCTCAGTCGATGGTAACTGCTGTTTTCCCCTGCCGGTTTCCCCATCTTGGTAAGCAAATCACCTACTGCACGAATAATAGACTCAGCCGAGCCACTCTCTTGCGTTTCCTCCAACAAGCTCTTTAACGGGCTGGGAGGAGCATGACTTTCAGAGGCAACAACAATCATCCAACTTTTTGTTTTACCTTCGGGCAACAGCTCAGGAGGGACTTTGGTGGGATCCACCATCTCTTTGGACTCGCATAGCACTCTGTGGCTATCCAGTTTCAGACTGATTGTCCGTCCTCTCACTCGTACTCGCCCTAATGCTTTGATGGTTCCTAGAGCGTCTTCGACCTGGGCATTTGCAACATCTTCTGGTATCAGTACCATGAGAGCATGGGCATCATCCAATTCTTCTCTTCTGCACCAGTCTTTGAGCTCTTGGACTAACTCCACTGCACTACACTTAGCTTCCATTTTCTATTAGGTTTTTAGCTTCTCAGTAATAAGTGCTTAATATCTCCTGAAGACTAGCAAACTTCTCTCTATTTGCTAACGCTATTAGCAAAAAATCACTAATTAATTACTTGCATTAATTAAACGATCCCGGACGAGCCCCCATTTTATGTAGCGCCCCCTTAGCGTGTCTTAGCTATTTTCTTGAAGTGCGCTCCCCGAATTCCTACTTGGCGAAAGATCTCTCTTTCTGTGATTAATTAATGCAACAAGGTAAATTACTAACTTCTCACTATATGTTCACTTTTATTCCTAACAGTACCTTTAATACCTTTTACTTAATTTATAATAACCACACAATGTCTGTATAGCTAAAATAAAGTAAAATATCAACTATATGTCTCTATCTCACATTCTAATTAAAATGAACACTTACTTTAATAACCGTTCTAGTATTACCCCTACTTAAATTACTATCCTACCCGAAGTATAATATTATTTTGACTGGAAAGGAATTATTATGTTACTTTTACACAAATAATTACGTCCACTATAAACCAAATTCTTATAGACTAAATGAAATTATTTACTTTAAATATATCACTTGTGTCAATATATAACACCCAAAATATAAAGACAATCTTCACAGGAAATAGTTATGAACTATTTACTTAAAAAATATAAAATAGATACAAAGATACAATTAGATTCAAATAACAAATTCAAATAATTCAAATAATCACAATTCCCATTCACATTAAAGTTCTCAAATTAACCCAATTGAGATTTTAAATCTAATGCCGGCAACTGACTAAATGGCCATCAAAAAGAATAAACAAAAAGAACACCCTGATATTCAAATGAGTACCCGTGGCAGGCCTGTTGTGTAGCTTGAGATCGTAGAGACCTAAAACACAATGGTCGCGTCACGCCTCAGCGCAACAAACAAAATAAAACTCACGCAACAGAACTGATGAGTCGCTGTGTCGTCATTCACCGCTCCGGAACACGAGGCTTCCAATGCTACACAACCTCGCAGAATCACTCCGAACGTCCCCAGTCTCCTCCTCAAAGATTAAGCTTGTCAGGCGATGCACTCAACACAGCAACCGAGCAGGCTACTCGCTGGCAAAGTCAACTCGCTCGTGGTAATTAGCTGTCCACACTTTCTCCTCGTGGTGCTAACTATACCCGCAAAGTTCACGACATGAACTATCATACTGGTCCGTATTTAAGTGTCTGTAACTCACTCTTCGCGCAGTATACAATGTCACTTATTTAACAAACATTAAACTTGGTGTTTTACCAACTTTTAGCTTGTATCACTCACAGCACAATCTTCACATGTCTCTCCCTCTCATTTCAGTTCCTTCTCTCTTTTTCCTCTCACCTCGCTCCCCCTCCTGATTGGACACTCTCACGAGTAAGTGCATTTTTAAAACAAACGTAATATATTAACACCTATAAACATAATATAAACACTTTTATCAAAGTGATATATATTACAATGAAAATAACCAAAATAAAATATTTGGCTTATAGAAATACTTTTTTTTTTTTATACACACATTATATATATATATATATATATATATATATATATATATATATATATATATATATACACATACATAAACAGGGCTACATCTGCATGATGGCAATAATATTATAAGATAACTAAATTTGAACAATCTTGTTTGCCTAGCAGGTGTTAGACTGTTATTAGAGACATGTTAGAGCAACCATATTATAAATGATGCTGCAATGCTCGAATTTGCATTACAGGTACTTATAGAAAAAGTACAATGTAGCATGATTAGAACATAGTCTTTGCAGGGTGGTTTATAGTAAGTAGCTAAAACACTATTTTTACATTTTTGAATTTTTTTTTACCAGCAAGGGAACGCACACTCTGTAAAAAGACTGTAAACACAATAAAATATGTGTTTACAGATATTTCACCAAAAAAACAGGCAAGACAAATTTTTTTTTTAATATGATCAGATGGCATCTATATATTAAGCTTTGCAGTGCAAGTGAGTACTGGTGTCAGGTTACATCTGCACCAAGCTCTTCTTTGTCAAACACTAATGAACCTTTTCTAAAACAAATAAACTTGAGAAGACAAGAAACACCTTTGATGGATAAATAAATGGGAAATCCGTTGAGTGTGTGATGTTGCTTATGTATACCCATTATTTCTTCATAAAACAATTTAACCATGAACAGAACTTAGCCAATGAGAAACGAGAAAATATAAAACATTTTAACTCTTGCAGTGTTTTCCGCAAACAGACTTTCATTACAATGCAAAATGCAAAATAGTTCTCGTGAACGAGCATGACTAGCAGAGGTGCTTCCAAATACTACATCCTGTGTATAACCACCCATACATGCTACTAAATGATTATTTGTTATGCTATGACCCTACTCTATTTAAACATGGATCTTTTAGAATGCACACGATATTTAATCTATTGGTATAAATAAATATTATTTGATATAAATCAGGGGCATTCAATTAAAGTTCCAAGATGCCCAGTCTCTAAATTTACTTCCCAGCAAAGGTCCGGACAATAACTTACATGGTGTCAGTAGTCAGTATACTGTAGCTATGAAATTACATAAGGAATGCTTAATCAATTTTATGAAATAGTTATTATAAATGTACAAGTTGGCAGCAATAGAACTTTGTAAAAGAAAGAAAAAACAGTCAAAACTGTCTCTTCAAAATTAGGCAAGGATTATAACATTGTGCGAATATGTACAATAAATTAAGCATGTTCTGTAATAGAGAAAAATATTCGAGGATACAGGACTGAAAGATCAGTGCCAGGGACGTCGTTAGGCCTATTTTAGGGGGGCTGAAGCTACCCCAAAATGTTCCTAAGCCCCCCTAAATGATAATAAGAACAATAATAACAATTCGATTTATCAATAACCGTATCCTCATTCATATTTATAATTAGATGCAACAAATGATATATATCCAGCTACAAAAAATAGCCGAAAAGTCGGAAGTTGGACAGAAGTACAAAGAGTTGTTGTGCTATCAAGATGATGCACCGCAGTGTCTCATTGCATTGGTGTGAACTGTGGCAGCTTTCAGAGTGTTGCAGACCGGAGCGCTGCAAGTAAATGTTTTTACTGGTGCCCCTCCTCTTACTTCTCACCCCTCTTACTTTATGCCGTTCTATGGTATCGTGCTGGGAAAACGGGAAAGAACATCGTGCTTTGCGAGTTATCAACATCGCTTGTTGGTAAATGGAGTGTACCACATTTTGCTTTGCCGATTGCTAGACGTGATTGGCAAACGGTTTGCCAGAACATACCCTGACCTACCCTGACCCCTGGAGGATTCATCTCGTCTCGTCGTTACTCTAGTTTGGTCTGAAGTTGAACTCGCTATGCGCCCTCCCGCCCACACACACCGATACACACACTCCCCCCGCACATACACCGATACACACGCTATGCACCCTCCTGCCCACACACATGATACACATGCTGTGCACCCTCCCGCCCACACACACGATACACACACTCCCCCCGCCCACACACACCGATACACAAACTCCCCCCGCCCACACACACCGATACACACGCTAATGGTGAAAGGAAGATTGGTAAACTGTTGTGATACAGAGTGAAATTGTAAGTTGTTTTTAATTACCTGCTTACCTTTAGCTACGTTTTCTTGAGGTAAAGGAAAGGGGATATTTTGGTTTGCTATGGAAAACTTTAGTCTAACTAGAGTGAACAAGCGAAATACAAGAAATGGTGAACTTAGCAAGCTAATGACAACTTTTTATTCTTTGCCAATAATATAACCTATCTCTGTAATAGGCATATAAAACAATATCAATCCCCAAACAATGTTGTTGTCACTGAAAACGAAATGTCATAGGGTCCCTGTTAATTCTATTACCGTTGTATCCTTCAATTCATTGAGCAGATGAGATGGATATTCGAAGATATTTTAGCAGAGAGAAAGAGAAGCAGCCGCAGGAGATTGGCAGGCCAGTTGATTCTGAGGGAGCCGGTATGATTGAGGTCAGTAATGGTCTATACCTCCGTGAAGTTGGCACCCCATAAAACGAAATAATCTCCAAAACTATGCCATTGGTTTGTGCTGCGTTTGTGCTGATTTGTGCCGCAAAAACGAACGTTTGTGCTGGTTTGGTGTTTGAGATATTGAACATTATTTTTTTGGTTGTGTTACGTCACTCTCCACCCCATGTCGTTCAAATCGCTCCAAACCGGTTTCATTCGTTTGTGCTCGGTTTGTGCTGGTTTGTGCCGTTAAAACGAACATTGTATCTATTTTCCTTTCGCAGATATAGCAAATTTAATTCGGGAGCTGTGACGTCACTCTCCACCCCATGTCGTTCAAATCGCTCCAAACCGGTTTCATTCGTTTGTGCTCGGTTTGTGCTGGTTTGTGCCGTTAAAACAAACATTGTATCTATTTTCCTTTCGCAGATATAGCACATTTAATTCGGGAGCTGTGACGTCACTCTCCACCCCATGTCGTTCAAATCGCTCCAAACCGGTTTCATTCGTTTGTGCTCGGTTTGTGCTGGTTTGTGCTGTTAAAACAAACATTGTATCTATTTTCCTTTCGCAGATATAGCACATTTAATTCGGGAGCTGTGACGTCACTCTCCACCCCATGTCGTTCAAATCGCTCCAAACCGGTGCCTTTTGTTTGTGCTCGGTTTGTGCTGGTTTGTGCCGTAGAAAGAACCATCATAAATTATTCTATTCTTCAGACATAACAAAATCTTTGGAGGAGTAGTGACGTCACGCAAGCAAGCCGAGCTCTCCATCCATCTCGTCTACAAACCTGTCTGGTGCGTTTGTGCTCGCACAGGGCCGCTGCTGTCTTTGTCTTTTCTTCTTTAGATAGCCTACTGAAATGTTTTAGTTTAGATTTGTGCTAGATATTGACATTTGGTCTTTATAAAATCACCAATGCACTATGATATGTAGGCCTAATGTACTGTCAATACTCTGGCTCAAGGCTACGTGTGACTGATGCTTTAATTTTGACCAATAAAAAAAAAAAAAATTGTGTACTGTCTTAAGTTTTCGAAAAACTTCAGCTTCAGTTTACAGACATTTAAAGTCTTTCTGCCCCCTTAAAGACATTTGTTTACCCTAAGCACTGCATAGTGGGAAAACTAAACAGGAAAAGGTATCTGGCTGTGAAAAAGGTAAGCATGTGCTCTGAGATAAAATACTAAAAAAAAAGTACTAAAATCATGTGTGCAGGTCAATACAATTCACAGGATAATTTGAACAAATAAGAAATTGACAGAGCGTGAAGTTGCCCCCCACCCAACGCAAAACGTCGGCAAAATAGTCTCAATCGTTTGTGCTGGTTTGTGCTGTAAAAAGTTTCGTTTGTGCTGCTTCGGTTTTTTTAGATATTAAAAGAATATTTATAGGTCAATCTGAGGTCAGTCAGCCCCCCACATGCTCCAAATTCACCCAAAA
The DNA here is from genome assembly GCA_032164185.1 of Moxostoma hubbsi. Classification (NCBI taxonomy): domain Eukaryota; kingdom Metazoa; phylum Chordata; class Actinopteri; order Cypriniformes; family Catostomidae; genus Moxostoma; species Moxostoma hubbsi. The sequence goes on along the minus strand of JAVLUX010000007.1, from coordinate 8,305,051 downwards.
TAGTCTCGTTTGTTTGTGCTTCGTTTGTGCTGGTTTGTGCCGGTAAAAGTTTTGTTTGTGTCATATAGGCCTATATGACAACCTGTGAAGTGGAGTGACACAGTAATTCAACAGTAATTCACACAGTAATTCAATTTCAAAAGTAAAATCATTTTGGCTACTTAATTCATTGAGTCACAACTTTACACACACACACACACACACACACACACATATATAAATATAAGTAGTCAAAAGTTTGAAAACATTCAGATTTTTTTATGTTTCTGAAAGAAGTCTCTTCTGCTCACCAAGGCTGCATTTATTTGATTTAAAATTCAGTAAAACACTAATAGTGTGAAATATGATTCCAATGTAAAACAGTTGTTTTCTATCTGAATATGTTGCAAACTTTAATTTATTCCTGTGATCAAAGCGGAATTTTCAGCATCATTACTTCAGTGTCACATGATCTTTCAGAAATCATAATAATATCAAGAAAAAATAATAATTATTATTATCAGTTGAAAACAGTTGTGCTATATATATAAAATACTTTTATTCAGCAAGGACAAATTAATTTGATCAAGAGAATGTAAAAGACATTTATATGGTTAAATATTTCTATTTCAAATAAATGCTGTTCTTTTTACCTTTCTATTCATCATAGTTTCTACAAAAATATTAAGCATGCAAAAATTGTTTTAAACATTGATTAAAAAAAAATAAGAACCATTCTTAATAATTGAGCACCAATAATAATGATAATAGCTCAAAATCAACATTTTTCTATGATTTCAATGTAACATTGAAGTTTGGATGTTTTTTTTTTTTATTATGCCAATTATATTGTATCCAACACATATAAACCTGAGCATATATAGACTACAAATAGGAAAGACAAAACAAAAACGAAATTATAAACAAACAAACAAACAAACCATTGAAGACTGGAGTAATGATGCTGAAAATTCAGCTTTGACATCACAGAAATAAAATTACACTTTAAATTACATTAAAACAGAAAACAGCTATTTGAATGTGTATTGTTTCACAATATTACTGTTTTTATTTATTTTTTTATCAAATAAATACAGCCTTGATGAGATTACGAGACTTCTTTCAAAAACATTTAAAAATCTTAATGTTTCCAAACTGTTGACCTGTACTGCACACACGCACAGCCAATGTGTGTATAAACACAGAGCTACAGCAAACAGATTAAGGTGCCTATATTTATGACAATGTTAATATTACTATTGTTATTCACATAACTACATAGAGTAACAAGTTAAAACACTTACCTTGGAGTTTGTGTTACATTCCACTCATCCTGTGATCCGCTGTGTCCCGTTACAAGTTGAAAACGAACAGTGGATCGGTACAGTTAAGTGAATTCAACTATTTATGTGATTTGGTTTGCCATTTGGATCTTACCTTCTTTCTTGAACTGTGTTGTTAAAAAAAGACATTCGCAAAACGAAACTTTTACCGGCACAAACGAAGCACAAACGATCGAGACTATTTGGGGTGAATTTGGAGCATGTGTGGGGGGTTGGTGATGTCATCGCCAATAATTCAATGTCTAATATTTAAAAATCCGAAGCAGCACAAACGAAACTTTTACCGGCACAAACCAGCACAAACGAAGCACAAACAAATGAGACTATTTTGGGTGAATTTGGAGCATGTGGGGGGCTGACTGACCTCAGATTGACCTATAAATATTCTTTTAATATCTAAAAAAACCAAAGCAGCACAAACGAAACTTTTTACAGCACAAACCAGCACAAACGATTGAGACTATTTTGCCGACGTTTTGCGTTGGGTGGGGGGCAACTTCACGCTCTATCAATTTCTTATTTGTTCAAATTATCCTGTGAATTGTATTGACCTGCACACATGATTTTAGTACTTTTTTTTTAGTATTTTATCTCAGAGCACATGCTTACCTTTTTCACAGCCAGATACCTTTTCCTGTTTAGTTTTCCCACTATGCAGTGCTTAGGGTAAACAAATGTCTTTAAGGGGGCAGAAAGACTTTAAATGTCTGTAAACTGAAGCTGAAGTTTTTCGAAAACTTAAGACAGTACACAATTTTTTTTTTTTTTATTGGTCAAAATTAAAGCATCAGTCACACGTAGCCTTGAGCCAGAGTATTGACAGTACATTAGGCCTACATATCATAGTGCATTGGTGATTTTATAAAGACCAAATGTCAATATCTAGCACAAATCTAAACTAAAACATTTCAGTAGGCTATCTAAAGAAGAAAAGACAAAGACAGCAGCGGCCCTGTGCGAGCACAAACGCACCAGACAGGTTTGTAGACGAGATGGATGGAGAGCTCGGCTTGCTTGCGTGACGTCACTACTCCTCCAAAGATTTTGTTATGTCTGAAGAATGGAATAATTTATGATGGTTCTTTCTACGGCACAAACCGAGCACAAACAAAAGGCACCGTTTTGGGGCGATTTGGACGGCATGTTGTGGAGAGTGACGTCACAGCTCCAGAATTAAATGTGCTATATCTGCGAAAGGAAAATAGATACAATGTTTGTTTTAACGGCACAAACCAGCACAAACCGAGCACAAACGAATGAAACCGGTTTGGAGCGATTTGAACGACGTGGGGTGGAGAGTGACGTCACAGCTCCAGAATTAAATTTGCTATATCTGCGAAAGGAAAATAGATACAATGTTCATTTTAACGGCACAAACCAGCACAAACCGAGCACAAACGAATGAAACCGGTTTGGAGCGATTTGAACGACATGGGGTGGAGAGTGACGTAACACAACCAAAAAAATAATGTTCAATATCTGAAACACCAAACCAGCACAAACGTTCGTTTTTGCGGCACAAATCAGCACAAACGCAGCACAAACCAATGGCATAGTTTTGGAGATTATTTCGTTTTATGGGGTGCCAACTTCACGGAGGTATGGTCTATAGGTCTAAGGATTGTTTTGTTTTCTTCTAACAATAAGCATTTGTTGGCAGGTCTAGGCACTATGCATAACCTAAACTAAATTATTATATTTATTATATATGCTAGCTATACCAATTTAACTTTCTGCATTCATTGGCTGTGATAAATTAAATACGTAGATGTTACCTAAATGTAATTACTTTATCATACATTTACATGAGCAGACAGATAGCATTTAAGTCATTGCTTATAGAATAACTCATCAGGAGCAAAGTCTGGCCTAAGTAAATTCCCCCATGCAGCTTTGATGTGTCTAAAAGCTAACATTACAGTACGTTTTACTTGTTAACATCTTGGTTTCTTGACTAGTTGTTGACATAAGTGTAGCTCTAGATGTGAGTGCAAAGATTTTGCAAACGCAAGTTACAAATACCCTGGGGCTAAGCCCCCCCCTGTCTTCCAATCCTAGTGACGTCCCTGATCAGTGCTATCTAAGACCAAGCACTTGCGTTATACACAGCTCCATTGTTTTATCGCACTGATCACTTGAAGTGCAGAAACGGTGAGATGTGTCAGCCGATGTCATGATGTCTTGCGGTCCGAATAGAACCCAACCAAGGTCCGGACCCTGACCGTGGTCCACTTATAACTGACCGCTGATATAAATTATAACCCTTTTTTATTATTATTATTTGATATCCATGGCTATTTATGAAAACAGACATTTTAAAATATTTTTATTGTGCGACTGTTGAACACAGAATCTATGTGCTTTTTTTTCATGCTTTTATATTTAATAATACTTTTTGCTTGTTCTTTAAGCAACACAATAATCGTGAAATAACACACTTACGTAATGAGTGATGTATAAAGAAAGAGACCCTCTGCTTGAAATCTGAACACAATTGGTAAAAAGAAATATATTACCTTATGGTTATGGTATTGGTGCCTTTTAAAAGAATAGTTCATCCAAAAATTAAAATTCTCTCATCCTTTACTCATTTTACTCATGGCGTAGTGGCTAGAGCACAGGGCTACTAATCAGAAGGTCGCTGGTTCGAACCCCACGGCCACCACCATTGTGTCCTTGAGCAAGGCACTTAACTCCAGGTTGCTTCGGGGGGATTGTCCCTGTAATAAGTGTACTGTAAGTCGCTTTGGATAAAAGCGTCTGCCAAATGCATAAATGTAAATGTAAATGTACTCACACGCTCCGTTGGTGCGATCCGCAACTGCTGTGCACACAATGATAAACACTAATGGATAAGCACTGATGGATTCAGAGCAATGTATTTTTTTATTATAAATGGTTCTGGAGTGAAATCAACTGCTTTCAGCACAGTGGCACAATTAGGATTTCCTTAATTTATAGCGCCACTTAACTTAAAAAATTTACGAAACACGACATGTAACCTCAGAGTGTTCTCTTGAGTATGTGCACAAAGTTTTGTTAAAGGGTTACATCACCCAAAAATGAAAATTATCCCATAATTTACTCACCCTCAAGCCATCCTAGTTGTATATGACTTTCTTATTTCAGCCAAACACAATCAGAGTTATATTAAAAAATATACTTGCTCTTCCAAACTTTATAATGGGAGTGAATGGTACCTTAGATTTTGAAGCCCAAAAATGCCCATCCATCCATCCAAAAAGTAATCCATACGGCTCCAGGGGGTTAATAAAGGCCTTCTGAAGTGAAGCAATGCATATTTGTAAGAAAAATATCCAAATGTATAACTTTAATCACTGGCTTATGGTAACAGCCATCCGCGAGTTCATGAGAGAGTTAAGTTCCAGCGTATGACGTGGGTGTATTGTAAGCTCCGGTGAGAATTGATGAACGCGGAAGCGCAGATCATAGAGGAAGACAGTGAAAGCGCGGATGGCCGTTACCGGAAGTTAACTTTTAAATGTCCTATTGACTATGTATTTTCGAGTTTGGCTATGTTTGGAGATTGCGTTGTGTAATTATTGATCAATTACTCAAATTGCATTTAACCGAAGAAATTGAATAGTTAATATCTTCGGAAAGAATTGAAGTATCGAAATTCTTTTGAAAAATTGTTGTCATGCGGGTCTGTAGATGATCAGACTAACGGTATAAGAGGAGTTTGAAAAAGAAGATTTAAAAAAATGTCAAAATGGTGGAAAAAGTTATAGACAGAAATTAAATTGGAGACATACATTTTTAAGGCTGGACTCAAGCATTCAGAGGAAAAAAATATTTTGATTCTAGCTTATCAGGGTCAGGGTAAGAACATGTGTATGTCTACGTGTTGTGACTACTACCTCTCCCTAACGGTTCATGTCTCTAGGCCTTATGGCCCATTCTGCATGATCAGTTAAAGGGGAGAATTATAATAATAATAAATATAGCCACAAGTGGCGACACAGCTATTTGTGTGTGAAATAAAACAGTATCAAAATATCTCACAAATGCACGCAACAGATCCACACAGGCACAAGGCAATCCACAAATGCATGCAACAGATCCACAAATGCACACAACAATGCACACATGAACACAACAATCCACAAATGCACAAATCAGATCCACACACAAACATACGGTAATCTACAAATGCATGCAGCAGATCCACACATGCATGCTAGAGATCCACTCATCTGCTTAATCAACAAATGTATGCGATAGATCCACACACACACACACACACACACACACACACTTACACACACATAAATGCATACAACAGAGCCACTTATTTAGTCACTTCACAAATGCTAGCATCAGAATGGAAAATTATAAGCTATACAATTATTTAATTGCTCACTGTACAGAGCAAGCGGATCTCCAATATAAATGGATCTGCCTTCTTCTTCCATTTTAACCTTCCACTGAAGAAATAGCGAGATGCGGTGCAGCAGGTACGGATGTTCGTTCAGTGCGTTTACAAGGGAAAACAGTGGAGACAGAGCAGACACATGCAAAAACACTTCTGGTGTGAATGGCCCCTAACTCGGCGGACCTCTAACGTGAACCGCTCTGAGAGTGCTGACATCAGTGTAGTCACGCTGCGCGTGTACACAGAAACACATCACCCCTCAAGCTGTTTTTGCTGAGCTTTCCTATCGGGGTGGGGCCCCACCATATCCAGGGCCCCACACAATTGCGTGGTTTGAGTGGTAGTTAAAACCGCTACTGCAGGCAGAGATGAATGGAAGAGAACACCAGAGCACTTCCAAACACAGGAAAACCAACTGGAGATGAGAGAAACACACTGACATCAAACACATCGACAGTGGCAAGCAGTCGGGAGATAAGTGTAACTCACAAGCACACACAAAGAACTGGTGACAAACAACAGGTAACACTACAATAAGGATTTGTTAGCATTTGTTAGCATTAGTTAATGCATTTGGTATCGTGAGCAAACAACTAACAATATATTTTCTACAGCATAGACTAATCTTAGTTAATGTTAGTTAATAAAAATACAATTGTTCATTGTTAGTTCATGTTAGTTCATAGTGCATAAACTAATGTTAACTAATATTACTTTTGATTTTAAAAATGAACTAGTATATGTTTTAATTAACATTAACTATGATTAATAAATGCTTAATACATATTATAGATATATCATATCATATAAATACATTGTTAGTTCATGTTAACTAATTTAGTTAACTAATGTTAACAAATGGAACATTTAGATTACTGCAGGATTAAGCAACACTTTAAAGTGCAAGCAAAAACAGTATAATAACAAAATAAATGCGTGGGGGAAAAAACTGTGCAACATTTTTGTGCTCGCCTTTCAGTAAGTCACACAGTGATACATTTCCTGTTTTGATAAATAGTCATGCTTGAACAATCCAGGTGCTCAAATAAATAAGGGTAATATGTTTGCTTGTAGATCATATAAAGTTAATATTTATTGCACCAATAATTAGATGAAATGTCATGTGCAGGCAAATAAGATTCATATTTATATCGAGCAGGGTCATAGAACGAAAAACAATCTACTAGCGTGTAAATGCGGTTATACATGGGATGTGGTATTCTGAGGTGCCTCCTAGTCATGCTCAATCACATCTAGTGCATTTTCATGCAGGACTACACTACACACACTGCAAAAGTTGAAATGTTTCATGGCTGCCATGTGTCAGGTGACTGTAATCAACTGGTTATTTCCAGAACAGTCAGAAATCACTGTATTATGTAGCGTTCACTATAAAGAGAATGAATGAATAAGTGAGTGTTCTACGGAAGGGTGCGAGAGCCTGTCCCTCCAGCTGAGATGAAGGGGTTTTACAGCCCCTACTTCATCGTACCCAAAAAAGGCGGGTGGGTTGCGGCCAGTCCTCGACCTCAGAGTTCTGAACCGGGCTCTGCACAGACTCCCGTTCAAGATGCTCATGCAGAAACGCATTCTAGCGAGCGTCCAGCATCTGGATTGGTTTACGGCGGTAGACCTGAAGGACGCGTACTTTCATATCTCGATCCTTCCTCGGCACAGACCCTTTCTCCAGTTTGCCTTCGAGGGTCAGGCATATCAGTACAAAGTCCTCCCCTTCAGCCTGTCTCTGTCCCCTCACGCCTTCACGAAGGTCGCAGAGGCAGCCCTTACCCCACAGAGGGAAGCGGGCATCCCCATCCTCAACTATCTCGACGACTGGCTAATCTTAGCTCACTCGCGAGACATGTTGTGTGCCCACAGGGACCTGGTGCTCAGGCACCTCAGCCGCTTGGGGTTTTGTATAATAACCGAGTTTGGTTATTTTGTAGTTTGCATTGATTAGATATTAATCAATTACTCAAATTGTGTTACACCGAATGAATTGTCTATCTTTGTAACGATTTCACATATTGAAATTCTTTTGATAACATTTTTGTCAGGGAGGTCTGTGGAAGCGGATGATGTACATGTAACGGGATTAGGTGATTGACAGCAATATTGGCCTATCAGCAAGCGGTACTTTCCATTTAAAGGCTGATTGGTCGTCACCCGGGATGCGTCACGTCCGGTTTCCCCGTTTGTTTGCTCGTGTCGACGGTGGCTCTAGGTAAGCGCGCTATGTTGTAATAGGTGATGATTTCTGGTAATTGTTGTGGTGTGCATAACTTGGAATCGCCTTTATGTTAATCATAGTGCAGCTTCGTGTTGGTGCTGTTGCCCCTTCACGCTGTTTGGTGGATGTGCTGATTGTTCGCCTTGCAGGTATGTTTATTGTTAAGCGCTCGATATAGTGCTGTTATGACCATGTGGGGTTAACACTCTTCTCGCGTACTAACTAGGCGTGATTCTCTGTATCCCATTGTGCTGTCGATGGGTATGACTGACCAATCTGTGACGATAAAGTATGCTAGCTGACGTGATATCCTGAGGGTAAGTGCTTAAACAAAACCATGATTGGGATTGTGATAGTATGATGATTGGTAACGTCTTTTGTGTTTTAGGATCCTTCTTCTCATTCATATTCTCATCTCGTTTTTGCCGCGATTGGTTTGTTGCTGCGCTCATGCTGTTAAAGTGCTGCGGTTGATACAGCCGCGCTGACGCGATCATCACTATAACAGAAGGGGACTTCTCGTTCATATTCTCGTCTCGTTCTCTGCCGTGATTTGTCGGTTGCTGCGCTCACGCTGTTAAAGAGCTGCGGTTGATACAGCCGCGCTGACGCGATCATCGCCCGCTGATGCGATCATCACTATAACATTAGGGGACTGCTCGTTTGGCTCTCATCGTGTCGTTTTAGTGCCCTGCTTCATATTTTCTTGTTTTGTTATTTTGATTTAATTCTTTTCCTTTTCTTTTTGGTGGTTCTAGCTCTGGATACATGTGATTGATATCTCATTTATCCCATTTGTGTGGGTGAACATCTACTGAGTTGAAATTGCTTTGTAATAATCTCAAGACCAACTATTTGATCCTTTTAGGTTATTGTTTTTCTTTTCTTTTTCTTATTTATATTTCGTATTGATATTCATTATTGTGAGGATTTGCTTAATGGTAATGTCTTTATGGCCATTTCTATGTTCATTTTTATAGTTTCTCTTTGTTATTTTCTACTGCAGGAGCTGGGGTCCCACGGGTGGATTGGTCTTCCTCATTGATGGGTGGTGGTTCTTCTTTATCGTGTGCAGTGTACACTTTGAGTGTGTGATAGTGTGAGTAGACTGCACGGGTGTGTGTGCGCGTGAACGTGTGCCCCGTAAAACCGAACTCCACAGTGATTCCTGTCGTTGGGAGCCTCAGCCCTGCTGTTATTATTTGGTATTTTGCTTTACAGGTATCCATTATATTGGGTTGTGTTCTTTTGTTTCTTTGATTTGAAGTGGGGTTGTTAGTGTTTGTTGTGGGTTTTAGTGTCCAACATTTTAATCATTATTGCATTAATAAACATTTGTATTTTTGTACTCATGTCTCTGGTCTAACTTTATGAGGGAACTGAACCTGTGTGCTTTACTCAACTTTAATGTTTGAGTAGTTTCCCTGGGGTTAACTCCTAGGGTGGCGTAGTCGGACTTCTTTATTAATAAATCATCTTGAGCTTGTGTCTCGAAATTGCACCCACTCGCCACGTTCCGTATACCAAATTATGAGCTGATCGAACTAACGGTCTAGGAGGAGTTAAAACAAAAATGACTAAAACAAATTATAGACAGAACTATATATATATATATATAATAGAGAGACGTTCCATGTGCACTGATGGTCTGACACCCTCAGCACTCAGACACTTCACTGTGTGTATCACTCCGCTTGTGTTCGTGCTGTTCTAAACTAAAGTGTAAGCGTATGTGTTAGGAGTTACTGTCTTTATTTTTGAAATTACATATTTTCACTCACACACACACACACCCACATCCATCCATCTATCCTTGTTTATCCAATGTAATAAAAACTTTTTAATGTTTTTTTATTTTCATAATGAAATATTAGATGCTGTGTTTTTGCAAGTCAAAAATCTAAAATAATGCCCACATTACATGATTGTGCTGGTTGCTGCAATACCCCTGTGCAACGCCTCTGTATAATTGGAAGCAATCATTCATCCGTTAAGGTGTTTGTGCATAGTGTTGAGCAGATGGTGTGCCACTGTGTGGTGAAGAAACTTAAGAATGCTCTCAGTCTAACAGGCAATTACACTCCTCCTCTGCACAATTTACTCAGCTGTATGTAGCCCAGCCCTGCTCCTCTGAGAGGTGAGACAGCCAATTTCGCTCAGTTGCTCCACCAATTAAAGGTGGAAACACTCTATATCACCGATCACACTCACAAAGGGACATAGTGTAAGAAAGTGAAAGAGGCAAAGAGGGAAACGAGGTACTGAGAAAGGCAGACAAAGGCAATCTAAATTAAGGATTTTTAAATGAAATGTCTTTGTGTCTATCCATCCCTCTGTACTTCCATCTATAAACCACTACTCTCCCCTTTTTATAGATGTGAATTAAGTGATAGTTGAACTATCACCATAACTAGTCCAATAATAATGTCTACCATTTAACAAAGTGACTGAATATTTACAGCTAAGTCATTTAAATGCTTTTGTTCTCAGTTGGGTAGAGCAGTTTCACATTCAACCACACACAGCTATAGATTTTAAACACTGATGTTTATTCGGTCCCACTTTATATTAGGCACCTTTACCTACTATGTACTAGCATTAAAATACATATAACACAATGTAATTATGCTGGTCTACAATATTCTCACAAGATATAAATATATATATAGATATTCTCTCCTTTTTCTCCCCAATTTGGAATGCCCAAATCCAATGCGCTTTAGGTTTTCGTGGTGGCGAAATGACTTGCCTCAATCTGGGTGGTGGAGGACGAATCTCAGTTGCCTCCATGTCTGAGACTGTTAATCTGTGCATTTTATCACGTGGCTTGTTGAGCACGTTACCACGGAGACCTAGCGCAAACATAAATCTAATCTAACACATATATACATAAAACAGGTTGGTGAAAAGAGTGATCAGTACAGTGAAAATGAACTTTATGTTGTCTGTTTTCATACCTTAAGAACCATTTATCCTTCTTTGAGTCTACATCGATTTGCAATCGGATTACCCAAATTATTTAATTAATTCACCAGCACTTTGAGCACAATATTGGAGATTGCATGTCTTTGTGGTGTTTCCTTGCATTCTTTGTGGTGCTTGGTTCTTGCCGCTTGGTCGAAACTTCGTTTTGTCAATGTTTTTACCTCTGTATGATCAAAGTTATTGTCTGTATGAATGATGATTTTAGCTTTGAAGCGAGGCCTTCTCATGGGTGTGTGAACCGTAGAGAGTGATGAGTTTTCTCGGGACATCAAGTCCCGAGCTTCCTTGGGCCTCACATGCCATGGACCTGGCAGTCAGCGGAGCGACCAGACGAAGCACGTGCAAACAGAAGAGAGAAGAGTAGAGAGCAAAGAGGCAAGAGAAGAGACAAGACAAGAGAACGTGTTCTTCCTGTTTGGAAATATTTGAACTGAAATCCCCAAAGGTGTCCTGCACGATCAGAAGTGACTTTTCAGAGTCACATGGTCAACTGGGCTGTCTTTTCCGACAGTTGATTTATGGTCCTTTGTTCCAGAGTCTTAAAAATCTCCTGCTCAAAAATAGTTCATATTTAATCATGAGCTTTTATATCTTGAGAATGGTACAAGAGACATAATATTCATTGTCATCAGCTTTCTCTGCATACGCCAGCGAATGCTTTACATACTAAACATGGCATTTTTTTCATGGATGTTATACGTGTAGGTAAAAAAACATGAAAATAATTATATTTTTAGTTTGTTTGTGTGTTTGTTGGATTTTTGTTGTTTTACTTATTACAAAGTTCCAAGAACTTTAACGAACATGGCATGGATTTGGTTCGAGCGGATGGTGTGTTAGGCTGTTTGAAAATGTTTATCATTGCAATTCCGTCCGGAGATGTTTTTATTTTTATTTTTTATTTTTATTTAATACTTGGACACCTATATTACATTAATGGAAATACATGTCATATGATACAATAATGGGTCAGTTAACATCACATGAAGTTTTAAACACAATCCATTTTTCACAATATCACAAATAACCGTTCAGATGTGTTAGCTGCACAGAATTGTCACTTTTCAGGTTTAAGCAGACAAATTAATCTCAATAAAAGTCATGCTTCATTTTTTTACAGTGTAGTCTGTGGCCTGTCAAGGTGTCTTTTTATTACACAGCACACTAAATCTGACTTGGAGTCAAGCATCAAAGTCTTCCTCATCATCATACCACGTTCTTCTCAATGGAGACAGACCCCCTTTTGATGACAGAGTCAGAGTGTGATCTCTAGACATGCTCATGTGTTCAGCAGCAGTACTGAGCTCAGTTTAATTGCTCTCTCTGCAGGAGAGTGTAAAGAATACACATTTTATTGGAGAGGAAATTAATATAGATTTTATAGTTTGTCTGACTTGTATGGAAGACTGTGGAATGACTCCCACCGTGAGATGAAGCTTGCATATCAGTATGATTATTCTGAAGAATACAAGGAAGAAGGAAATAGACTGAATTTTATGGTAGCTACAGTAAATGCACTCTAAAACACACATCTATCTATCTATCTGTCTATCTGTCTATCTGTCTGTCTGTCTAGCATAATAAATACTTACAAAATGCGAGAACCTTTGTTTCAGTGATTGAGGGAAAATAAAAAGATGCTCTGATGAAAACTGTCTGTTAAATGACAAGTAATAAACTAAATAGGAATAATACAAAATAAATATAAAATACATTTTGGTTCAGATTTCTTGAGTTTCTTTTGATTAACTCCTCTGCCAAATCACTAAATTCAGACATTCTGATGAGGTCTTACTCATTGAGACAAATAGTATTTAGATGACCTTTGTTCATCTTCACACTTTGTCATCTCAGGACCATGTGCATGTTAGGAAACAGCTGTAGCTGGGGATGAGACAACGGCCCCTGAATGCACTGACGGATGTTCTTCCACCAGCTGGAATGCTCATCAACATCGGCTGGTGGCAATGGACCCACTCGACCATCCCCTTCAGCAGCCAGGGGACGAACTGCTCCAGCACCACCAAGTTGATCACATCGTAGGCAAATGGGCAGTTAACCTCGCTCAGCGTCAAGGACCGGAAGCACTGGCGGTGTTCTTCTGGGCTGCGGCCGACCCTTTGCTGGGTGGACTTCATCAACTCGTTGTCCCGGATGTCGGCAACCGGAAGTTGTTGTACCACAGTCTGGGCTTCCCTGGTTAGCAGCGGCAGAAGGTATACCGCCCATTGCTCTGGCGGCCATCTCAGGGCTTTTGCCGTGTGCATAAAGAGCTCGAGGTGAGCAACACATGAGGTCTTGCTGCTGCCGGGGAAAGGGTGGTGGCTGCTCCCTCTTGGGGCACAAGGCTCTGCAGCACCCGCCGGTCATCCTCCTGGGCCATAAGGAGCAACTTGAAATGCTGCTACTGCTCCGTGTGTAGGTCCAGGAGGGCCTGGTGGATGCTGGCCAGGGACCTGAAGACACTAGCGACGCGACACCATGGCAGCGTATCCTCTTCCTTGTTTTTCTGGCTTTCGGCACCAGTGTAACTAGTTCAAAGTATTGAGAAAGCGGGAAACAGCGATTCCAACTCAGGAATGTCACTTTTATTGACCAAATAATATGTTCACTTCAATGCCCAACCATATAGCTTCATATAACTTAAATCAAAAATGGCATCGGCCTTATTAATAATAATGTCATTATTATTATTGGACATAACTTTAATACATAATAATTAATGTGCTTGTACGTAATGGTTCTGACTATTTTCTGAATCAGGTGCACCTGCAGTCCATTTTACTGGCCTGATATGTTATTTGCATTGATATTTGTTGGTCATAGGACAAATTCAGTATTTTATTTTACAATTTTTAATTTTGAGTTCATGGGTTTGAATACTATATATGATTACGTAGTGTTTCTATCCTTCTCAAATCTTATTGTTAATTCAATTGTATTAAATTATAGGCTGAACATTACCTCAGACAGCTGGTCTCAGGGTTGCCTTTGAAATGAAAAACATACCTGTATTTTATTATTATTATTATTCTAACTATTTTATATTGTATTCTACATAGTTTTAAATGGTCTGTATACCTATGTAAACGTGTCATGTTATTTATGCTTTGGAAATGTTATTTATGCTTTGGAAATGTAAATCAATGTAAAGCCAATAAAGTTACAGGTACTTGAATCTTAAATCTAATGCTGAGCATCATTTTTAAATAATTGTTAAATATTTTGATTGGTGTTACTCTTTTGTTACTCTTTGTGCTTTTCCCATTACACATTGTTCCAGAGCAGCTTTACAGAAAATCAGCTGTAATGTCTGTAACATCTCAAAATCATGAATAACCACTCCTGGAAACATAATAAACAATTTTAATAAAAGTGTACATTACTGTATGTTTGATGCTGAAATGTACAAAATAGGTGTTTAGAAAACTTCTGAGACATAATGTTTTTAAATATGTTCATCTTTAGAAACAAAACATTATTTACAAATTCTGTTATATTTGTGAAGTAATTTGTTTTCCTATTTTATAGATATTATAGGTCACCTCACTCCACCCTGGCTCCAGTCTCGAGTCCCGAGATGGGCATGGTGCCATGGTACACATCTCGTGGCTATCATGCCGCCTCTTCAGCTCTTGGACTGACCTCACATTTCTACGGGCAGGTGTTCCCCTAGAGCAGGTCTCCAGGCGAGTAGTGGTTAAAAAAAAACAGGCAAATAAATGTACAGTGACAATTAATTTAGGGTACGTTTACATTAACACAGTGTACTAAAAACGTAAAAGTTTTTCCTTTGAGTTTTGAAAAGTATTGCGTTCACACGGATCCACGAAAATGAGTAAACAGCTTTATTATGCATGCCAGGCCAGTATTTGGTGATGTCACTTTGTAAAGAAACAGTACACTCATGCCTTCTTCCACAGAGTGGTGAATACAAACAATGAAGTTGGCGAAATCACTGAGCAATTTTGTCTGCACGGACGATGAGGTTGCTTTATTACTACAAGTCTAGAGCAGCACAAACACAGTCCTGCAGTCCGCGATTGTAGTTTTGAATGTCTGGCACGTCGTTTTGAAGTACTCGCGCGCATGCCTGTAGACTGAACATATAATACGCGTGCGCACGATGCCATCGTTTTCACAAAGTCGCGTTTTGTATGTTTACACAGAGACGATAATGGCATAGATTTTAAAAAAATTGCACTTTGAAACCCGTTTTCAAAAGTTAGCATTTTCAGGCCCCAAAATGCCGTTGTCATGTAAACAAACATCCAAAATGCATAAAAAGTTTTCTGTTTTCAGTTGAAAATGTTGTTGTGTAAACAGCCCCTTAGTAACAACATAATATTAGACCCTAATCCACCCCTAACCTTAAACCTAACCCTAACCAATTATTTACAATATAAAAACAAAATGTAACAGGCAAATAAATGTAATCACATAATTAATTCCAAACACTGCAAAAAGCGGTGGTTTTTCCACTGACAAAATAACAGTGTACACAACGTTTTCAATTTTGTGTGAAATAATACTTCTATATAAACTTTTTTTCTAACAATGACAAATTTGTCTGATATTTCTCCTGATAAACAGACCCCAGTAATCTCACATGTATCTCCTCTAGAGTTTCAGAAGAGATCTCAGCAATGTCTCAAAACTGTGCTCAGATTTCCCAATATACAGTGACAAGAAAAATATGTGAACCCTTTGGAATTAGCTGGTTGTCTGCATTAATTAGTCATAAAATGTGATCTCATCTTTGTCAAAATTGTGTTTGAGCTAACAACACACAAATAATTATAACATTTCATGTCTTTATTGAACACATCCCATTGGTTAAATAACTGGTCTATCCTCTTTGTCAGCAATAACCTTAACCAAGTGTTTCCGGTAGCTGTGGATTATATCTACTCAACGTTTAGAAGAACGTCTCATTGAGCATTTTGAGGTGTACGATTTGGCAGGAGACGACTTCATCTCCATTTATAGACAGTTTGTCTAACTGTGGATAAATTAATATGTAAACTTTTCTATATAACTTTGTAACCCTTTCCAGCTTTATGCAAAGCAACAATTCTTGACTGATGTTCTTCTGAGATCGAAGGAAGGAAAAATCTTGACGATGGTTATATAGTTATATAGCCGTAGAATGTTTTTGTGTCGTCATTTTTTTTTATTGGGAACACTGGTTTAGAACTACTTTGAGCACTCAAATATATTTGCTATTCACAAGAAACATCTGCTGATGTATCTGCAGGAGTTTGGTTTGTCAGCTCCTGACTCTAATTAGATTTTGAGAACATCGTTAGCCTAGGGGTTCACATTATCTCCAACCTACAATGTGAATGTTTGAATAATTCATTCAGTATGTACAAGAACAATACATTTGTGTTATTAGTTCAAACAGATTGTGTTTGTTCATTATTGTAATTTAGATTAAAAAATAACCCAGATTTTAAGACAAATTTATAGATAAATGCAGATAATTTATGTATGAGGTGGTCTTGGTGTACTGGGCTAAAGTTCAGAACTGGTAAGCAGGTTTTATCTCCACAGCCAACACCATTGTGTCCTTGATGTCCAGGTTGCTTGGGGAGGATTGTCCCTAAAATAAGGGCACTGGAAGTTGCTTTGGATAAAAGTATCTGCCAAATGCATAAAAATGTAAATCCAAAGGGTTCACATAATTGTTCTTACAACTTTATATATTCTGCAGTCACTTGCAGAGACTTAGAGTTTGTAATCAATTGTATAATTTGTGTCTTTTTTATTTTGAGAAATTGTGGGCGAATTAACACAAAACAATTAATATTCATCCAAAACACAACAGAGAAGATCACAGAAGATTTAGGAAGCACATACCAAGATGATCTTCACTGTACTGCATGAATTTATATGTACATTGGATACTGACAGGTCCAGCATTGTCTTGCTGGCAGACGGCTGCCGAATGGAAGAAAAAGGTTTATCTTAAGACATGAGGGTTCATGTGGAATCATTGACTCTTTGATGTCAAATCTCAGGGCTGCAGATATCTGCCTTGAGCTTCATGTATTTTTTTTATCTGTTTTTTTCTTTGGCCCCTGCAGAGAACCAAGAGCCCTGTTTTACCTGTAGATTGCAAGAAATAAACAACCTGCTACTGCCGTCACAGACAGATACATAAAAACAGAAGATAGCAGATACACCAAGACAGAAAAGAAATAGCTACCATAATTTTCAAAAATTTAAGAAGATACCGAAAAGTCATACTTACCTCGTCTGAAAATCAACAGAACATTTAGTCTATTTACATTACAGAGTAAGCATGCCTTGAGATTTACACAATTTGTATAAGATTTCTTTATCCAACAACGCCCACATGGTTAGGCTTTTCGATGCATACAAAAACTCAGGGTTGGGCAGAATACTTAATGTCTTGGTTACTTCTGCAACCTCCGTTCCCTGATGGAGGAAACAAGACACTGTGTGACTAATGAAGTGACACTAGGGGTCATAGTGTTATTTTCATGCCACTCCCCCGAATATATGGGTATAAAGGAGCTGGCGTGCGAACTGCTCATTCAGATTTTGTGCTGAGGAGCTGACAGAGAAGGTCCTGGCCATTTCAGCGGATAGTCCAGCATTATGGCAGGAGGGACACAATGTCTCTTTCCATCCATCAAGGAACAGAGGTTACGGAAGTAACCAGGATGTTCCCTATCTGTCACTCACTCGATGATGTGTCGATGAAGTAACACTAGGGGTCCCCTACAAAAACTCCTCAACAAGCTGAACTGTGTTATGTGAACTGGCGGTGTGAAATGGACAGACTACTTTGTGACTCGTAGCCAGTGCAACAGGCCGACACATAACCTCCCCCAACACTGTTATGAGTGACGAATGGCCCTTCAGGGACAAGTGGACTGCTAAAAAAAAAAAGAATAGGGGCAGGATAGACCAGTTGTGCTTTTTCTTAATTTTTCTACACAAATTTGTCAACCGACTGGAACCACCAGAGGCTACGTCGGGGGGTCACTCACTCCCAAGGGGAAGACACCACAGAGACCACATCCGCCCAGAGAGGGGGGGTGGTATTTTGAGAGGAAATACGTCACATGTTCTTGCCGACACTTTTTCGTCAGAATAACCGAGGGGTGCCTTGCTCAGGGCGTACCAAAGTGGGCAGTGGGAGGATTTGAGGGAAAGCGAAAAGGTCTACCTCTGCCTGCCCAAACTGACTCCAAATCAGCTGGACCACCTGAGGGTGGAGTCTCCACTCTCCTTTCTGGGTAACCTGTCATGACAGTGCATCCGCTGTAGTGTTGAGATCATCCGGGATGTGAGTTGCTCGCAGTGAGGTGCTGCTGACTCCAGAGGAGACAGCGAGAGAGTTGTGACATACGACGGGAGCGTAAAATGCCTTGATGGTTGATGTATGCCACCGTTGTCGTGTTTTCTGTCTGAGCCAACAAATTTTTGCCCTGGATCGCAACCTCCATAGGGCGAGCAGTATTGCCAACAACTCAAAGTAGTTGATGTGCCAACGGAGCCCTGGGCCCATTCAGGAGCCGGCAGTGAGTGCCCGTTGCATACAGCACCCCAGCCTGTCTTGGAGGTGTCCGTCATAACCACGACTCGCCTGGAGACATGCTCTAAGGGAACACCTGCCCGTAGAAATGTGAGGTCAGTCCAAGGGCTGAAGAGGCAGCGTGATAGCCACGAGATGTGTACCGTGGCACCATGCCCATCTCGGGACTCGAGTCTGGACCCAGTGCTGAAGCGGTCTCATATGCACCAACTTCTGCTGGCCCCGAACAAGAGGTTGAACTTGCCCTGAGACGAGCTGGTGCACTCATCCGGAAGCCCAATCGGGGCAAACGAGCATGCTGGGGAATAGGAGGTCCATGGGGATTTACCCGGCGGAGGTGGTCCCATTGAGGTCCCCAAATCACCCCCAGTGCTAGCCATGCTGGCCTCATAACCGTAGGTAGAAGGACTGAGGCGGGAGCTGCGGGGGTGGCTTGCTTTCGTAAGAAATGCAACGTTGCCTTGGTCATGTCCTCGCAGTGAGGACATGAAGGATCCAGGAAAGATACTGTATCTCTGTGTGAGCAGTGCCCAGACATGAAAGACAGCGATTGTGGCCGTCGGAAGGTGAGAGATAACGACCACAACCAGGAATAACACACAAGCGGAAAGGTGTCTTTAAAAAGACATTTTCGTGCGTGCCGCTCTTTTAGAATATACTCTTTTAGGGAAAATATTATTTTAGAATATACTCTTTCAGTTTCTGCCGAAGCACCCAGGGGCAATCTCTGCAGTGCACTAGTGCAGAGGGGGGAGAAAACCACTGTAATGCATTGTCAGGAAGAATGGGAAGCTGTGGGAAATTCAGCTCAGTGAACATCGACCTCTCGCTCCAAAGAGAAAATTTGAATGAGCGGTTTGCAGGCAAATACCACTCGCCAATTCCCATTGGCATTTTATCAAAGATCAGCGGTTTCTCAGGCTCCCAAGAGTGACCCCTAGTGTCACTTTATCGACACAATGTCGAGTGAGTGACAGATAGGGAAAGAAATTATTTTGTGCTGAATACAAAAGTATATGTCTTAAATGTATTCAATAATGTATTCCGATACATCACATAAAAAAGAAACATATTCAGAATACTTTTAGAATGATTTTAAAATGCATATTTATAAAGGCAAGGCACAATTAAAAGAATTATGTGTGATATGTCATTATTATCTTATCTGAACCACTGCAGCTTCACTATAAACATCTAAGTGAGACTAAACATCAAGATAGGTATTTGGCACTACCATGATTTCTTTAAATTAGATGTGGAGTTGGACACTGAAGGCAGAAGACAAACAGAAGGCAGTTTGCGGTCAACTACAATATCTCATCCATATTTTAACAAGAAAAATGCTGCCTGTATACCTCCAAACCCAATAGGCCCTAGCTGTGAAATTAAAGCTACCTGGCAGGGATGTTTGTGAATGTTCAGAATCGCAATTTAAATGTTTTTAACTATGTTTTATATTTGAATCTTCCTCATAACCATTATTTGATTGAACTTACAAAGATTAATAGATTTTGACACAATTAGATATGAAATGCAAATTAACCGTATTTTCGAGATGATAACTGGATGCCACTTACAGAAATTAAACATGCAACATAGTAAAAATGTAGTATATGGATGATTTCACTAAGCTTGTTTCCATATTTAGGCCTTAATTCATACATAATTCTTTATATTTTCTACTTATTACTGAAACTTTTATTTTTTGGATGCTTACTCCTTTGATTTTAATTGTCAGTTTAAAATGTTCTGTGATCACTTTTTATGATGTTAAATAAATGTATTTAATCTGCAATTACAATCGTTGGAAACAACGTACCTGTATCATGCGCTCTAATGTAATAATTATGTAAAAATGTTGCTGTGTTGATTCTGGTGCACAGCTGACAGTGCACTGATTAAGACAACAAAATTCCTGTGCTGTTGCTAGATATTCAATACAGGAATCATTATACATGACTAAGACATTATATTTTTGTTAAAAACTGCACCAAAAGCACACACATCCAATGGAAAAAAGTTCAGTGTAGGTGCTTGACCAAAGCCAAAATAGTATCAAAGGAGAAAAGTCGGCACACCACAGCTCCAAAAATAGACCATTTAATGGATATTTTCCACCTTAGATGACATTTCGAGCCGAAAAATTACTTATTAGACATGACTATCTAAGGGTTAACTTCACACATTAAAAATCACCAGTATAAAAATGTAAAATACCCAACGACATACAGACTAGTAACAAGGACAATAATAATAACAAATATAGCTGCAAGCAACAAAGACTGTGGTCAAGCCCTAAAGCCATTACCTAAGCACAATGCTAAGAGCTCCAACACAACACAGTCGAAACGTTTATAACAGCTGAAGCAGGAATCAAACCGGGGTTCACCAAGTCCTTTGAACTGAAGCTCAGAGATCTAACCACAGCTCCACACCTGGTTGAGAGAAAAACTATTTCTAAGAAAATAATTACAGTTTAGGGTTTTTAATTGAAGCAGGAATTATGCAATAAAGTACAGTCTGCATTGTAGTAAGCACATTATGAAGACTCCGAGATCATCAATAGTACAAATTTTAAAACTACTCTCGAACTCACAACCTTTTGACCTGTATTCCAAAGCATTAACCACTGTGCCATTCAGTTGCCACAACTTAAAATTGCCAAAGAGACATTCCAAGCTGAAAAATACAGGTTTTAAATAAAATTATAATAATAATAATATTATAAATACATTTAGAAATTAATCTCTGCCAATTTCAGAAGACTTAGAATAAGGAAGAAATTATATATTAAATATTTTTTTTTTTTTACTTGACTAAGCATTTTGACCACTATGACGCACGGTCTCCAAACTGCTTAGATACCCTCAGGACATGATGAAATAATATATTGTTGAAATCATCATGACCCAAGGAATCTAAAGATGCTATTTTAGGTCATAAGTCAGAATTTTAGGACAAACAGTTCAAAAGTTACAGGCAAAAATAAGATATTTTGAAACGTATTGACCCATAGGTGGCGCTGTCACCAAACTTTGGATGTTACCTTGGATCATGGTCCCGATGAAGCAACACCAAATTTTGTTTCGATAGTACAGCCTCAAATCCATTTTCACGTTGACCTTGTTAACTTCGTGTTGGCATAATTTCTGAATGGTAGCACAGATGAAAATGATTTATGGTCAGTTCTATGCTGCTCGGTCTGGAGATTATTTTCAGCCATCATTTGGACAAATCAGACGAAGTTTGAAGGATGTGAACAGTTTAAACTGTTCACGTCATAATCCAAGATGGCGTTCATAATCAAGTTCAACTGTAATGGGCGGAGTTTGGCACCTAATGATAATAATAATAGTAATACTGATGAATCACAATAATAGTCAATCAGAATAATGGCAGATTGGGGTATTTAAGGGTTGTTGTGCATGTTTCTTTCTTATCTGATGAAGAGCCGTTGGCTTGAATTGTTGAATTGAATTGCTTGAAAGGTGGGAACTATCCATTAATTTGGCTATTTTTGGAGCTGTGGTGTGCCGACATTTCCCTTTTGATATTAACTAGTATCTATCATCAAATCTTTTGTTGTCTGTGGTCAATTTTTAAAGCATCCCAAAAACCACAACCCAGGATGCTACTATTTTAAACCCTGATTGTTTTTTTTAATTAGCTAAATTTGGCATGGAACCCAGGCAACACTGCTCATTCGCTGAAGCTGCTTTGGGGAAGTGGGAGAGAGAGGACACGTGTGCAGTGCACAATCGCACAGTTCAAAAAACTTCAGAAAAACAATAATTTATTTTTTAATTTCTGCCTTTATTTGAAGTCATTATGAAATCATAATTCTAAAAAGTATTCTAACTAAGATTTATCAAGTAACTTTTCTAACTATCCTGAATACAGGTGCTTGAAAACGTTATGGAGCTGAATACAGTTATTATTATTATTTTTGTATTCTAAATATGTTATGCTGTTACATGTATTCCGTTACATACACTATACAATAATAATCATTAAGAAAGTCAGTAGATAATAAAATAAGGCTAGTGTGCATTGAATGAGGTGACAGATTCCTCATTCCATTTTTCAGGTATTCTTGCCTTTCTCTCAGACTCTGCACCTGCCCTTTAAGCCGTAAATCTAATTCTCTACATATAGTGATACAACCAGTTGATACCAAAATAGGCCATACACAAATAATTAATATAAACACTAGTCAAAAATTAAAACACATGAATTAATAATTCATAGCCAAAAGCTTACTATGTCAGTGAAAAATAATCAATACCATGAAGTTCATAATTGTGAATATTAAGCCAACAATCTACTTTAATTTAGAATTAAAGTCTGAAATTTCAGAAAGACATTGAACTGTCGATGTTTTTAGGAAAGGATGCTGCATTGTTGCAAGCATCACTTCTTGTCACAGGGTGTCACAGGACTAATGACATGGAACCAAACTGCAGGTGCAAACAAAGGTTTTTATTGAGGACAGTGATAATAAGCCCACCAGGGCGAGGGAAATGGCAAACAGAATATGTATGTGATGCAAATGTTGCACCCATTGATTGCCTCACAGAAATGGATCTCTTCTGAC
Source organism: Moxostoma hubbsi (assembly GCA_032164185.1). Classification (NCBI taxonomy): domain Eukaryota; kingdom Metazoa; phylum Chordata; class Actinopteri; order Cypriniformes; family Catostomidae; genus Moxostoma; species Moxostoma hubbsi. The sequence goes on along the minus strand of JAVLUX010000007.1, from coordinate 8,281,954 downwards.
CAGGATGACGATAGTGAGCTGGTACCATCACATGGCTCGAGCATGTAGCGTGCATTCTGAGGACAACACACACAATGACAGCTTATATTCCATGTTTCATTTGTTTCTTTTTGCTTTCTGAACAACACATGATGTAATAAAGAAAACACCGCTATTATTCCGTGAGATTTCCAACCCAGATACAGACACACCATCCGTAAACCATAGTCACACTCAATATTACATTAAACGATTAAAAGAGAAAACATAAACCCTCATCATGGGGTTAAAAAAATCAGAGTTTATTAAAAATATAAATGAAACCTGGACATAACGTTTTAGGATTACGCTGGTGCGATTCACTGTAAAGGACTATGTAGTTGATCGGCTTGCACACGCACCATGAGTCTCATCACATTTGAACCTTTTGTTTAGCCTCCCATTCAGTTGAAGAAATCATGCTGTGTGATCTTGAGGAAGGATTACATCAAGATGTACATTGGAATGCAGGTGCGATAAACCTCATATAAATAAAATAGCCTGCTCCTCTCTCCTCTCTCTCACTATTGCTTGTGTACTAGTGATTACCCCTCTGCGTGATTTTCAAAAATATACATACATAATTTAGGAACTATTTAAGATTCCACACAATTTCGTGGTCAGTAATCAAATATGAAATTTGTGACATTAACTGTGTTAACTCATTTTGTACAAAAGGACAGGTTTTCTTTCATTTGGAGTGGATGTCGGCACAGCCATAAACCAGGAAAATAAAACACACACACACACACACACACACACACACACACAAGACAAAGAGGGGAGGCAGTTCAGTCCAGAACCCCAACACTTCTGTGTGTCTCCTACTAGAGCTGCATGAGCTTCCATTCTCAGCAAGATTAAATAATGCTGAGCTGCATCATCACTTTCAGATATTAAAAGAATCCATCTGTTTGGAGACTATGAGCTCAGCATCACACAGGAGTGAACAACTTCAAACATAACAGAGTCATCAGGAGACAAATGTGCATTAAAATACCTGAATTTACCATAGGCATGCATAGTGACCATATGCATTTGGCTATGATCAATGTCTAATATCATGGTATGAGTAATTTTACATCACTATAATGGTATACATAAAAAATTGTTTTACTTGCTGGAACTAAAAATGGCTTATACAATGGCCCCTTGATATATGGCCCCTTGATATATTAAGACTGACTTAAAATTGTGTGAATGTCATTGCATTAGAGAGCAAAATTTCAAGACAAGCACACCTTTCGAGGCAAACACTAGGAATACTACAATATATAAAGCACCAGATGTGTTCTTCTGCTGTTGTAGCCCATCCGCCTCAAGGTTCAACATGTTGTGCATTCTGAGATCCTATTCTGCTCACTACAATTGTACAGAGTGGCTATCTGAGTTACTGTAGCCTTTCTGTCAGCTTGATCCTGTCTGGCCATTCTCCGTTGACCTCTTTCATCAACAAGGCATCCTGTCCACAGAACATTGCTCACTAGATGTTTTTTGTTTTGTTTTTGGCACCATTCTGTGTGAACTCTAGAGACTGTTGTGTGTGAAAATCCCAGGCAGATACATAAATGCTCAAACCAGCCCGTCTGGCATCAACAATCATGCCACAGATGCGTCTTTTTCAAGATGCCATTCTGCCTTTGTGTAGTTCCTGGATGTGGTAGATATCTATATGCTTCTGACGGTCATATATGCTGCATCACGTGTATGGGTTGTGATTACACTGATGCAGCATTTATGAATGGTTCATGTTCTCATTATGAGAGCGTGACCATGGCAATGTTGTGGTCGCAGCTTTCCTTCCTTAAAGGAAACGCCACTCCAGCAGCCCCCTCATTGCGCATTCTTCCCACAGTATTGAGGCCAACAAGGCTGGCAATGGAGACAATTTTGGGAGTTCGGTGGGTGTGGTTTCGGCGGGTAAATTCCTGCGGACCACCGGCCCCCCCGCATGCTGACGAGTCTAGAGTACGCCTCCATAGGACCTCCTCCTCAGTCATTTTCCAGCCCCCAGCCGGGTATGCGGAGCAAGGTAAGTGCTTTGAGTTCTCCCTCAGCACAACTGTTTGGGGATGCAACTTTGCTCCCCTACATAATATTACCTGCCCCCTCCCCCCACCAGGTATGTCAAACCTCTTTTCTTAGAAAGGAGTTCGACTCAGTCTCAATGACAGCGCACATTGTTTTTACATGAATTCATGGCTTCTTTATTCAGCAATTGGCGACCAGTAAATAAAATGTTTATTTTAAATTTTTGCATTCCAATTTGTATAAAAAAATTACTTTTAGCACCTGATCAATAATGAGAAAGGAAAGATATGTTATAAATCATGGATGTAATTACTGACATTCTGCTGATAAAATGCTAGTAAACAGGACAAATGCTTGTCATTCTCAGAATATGATTAAGTACAAGTACAAGTGCTGATAAGGCTACAAATATGTTTCATGCTTACATGAAAATATGAACTGTGAGAGATTGACAGCAAACACAAAGCAATTACTGTCTAACATGAATGGAAATAAGCAGGATCAAAGGATCTTTAAACTGACTGGGTTGACATGAGCTCTTACAAACCATTTTGGGACTCATCACATATGGCCTCTAAATGGCAGATTTTTATACAGAGCACTCACTCAGGTCACTCTGAGACAAGGAAAAGCATGATGCAGAATCATAATTAAAGAGATAGTTCACCCATCAATGAAAAATGTTGTCATCATTTACTGACCTTCATTTTCCAAACCTGTATAATTTATTTTGTTCTGAAGAACACAAAGCAGAATGCTGACTGCTCTTTACCATACCAAAGGAAAAAAAAAAGACCAAGGGCACAAGCTCCAAAAAGGACAAAAAAAGATATTTGGAGACTTTTGAACCTTTTTTATATCTAAGTCCATCATTTCATCAGTTCTTGATTGTTCAATTAGAAACATCTTTGTCTCAGATCACACCTGAGGTTAGAGGTGTTGCCACATATGGAGAAAAATAAATCATATAATTGGTGCATCAATGTATCCCTTCTGCAAAATCCTGATTTGCAACAAATGTTAAAGGCTGAAATTAATGTCTATATGGAGAACAACTGGTCTTCAGTATCCTCTGTGGACATGACTTGGGAGGCACTTAAAGCGGATCTTAGGGGTCGGATCATACAGTATGACAAAATTTAAAGCACATTTAAAGCACATGGGTGAAAGAGTAGTGTTAAAATAATGTCTGCGGTTTGGGGATATATGCATTCTGTGTATAATCGTATTAATCTTATGTATAATCTTATCGTTTTGCTTTGGCACGATTACAAACTGAAATTGATTTAGTGTATCTCTATATATCTTCCCATTCATTATCACTGATAGTAACAGAAAGGTCCCTCTCCAATTTATCTCTAAGTCCTTGCAAAGCCAGAGGTGGCTCAGCACAAATAGCTACATAGAACAGGCTGACAGACTTTTCCCCAACTGTTTTAAACAGGCATTTTTCAAGAGGTGATACTTCAAGATTACCAATTAAGGTTGTGCTATGCAATATATAATGCCTAATCTGTAAATATCAGAAGAAGTCTTGTCTGGGGATACCATATTTCTCAACCATTTGTTGAAATGATAGTAACGTCTTATCAGCAAATAAATCTTTCAATGTGTTTATGCCATTATTACCCCATTGTCTAAAGCCAGCATCAATTAACCCCAGCTGGAAGTCAGGATTGTTACGAATAGACGTGAAAACAGATGTTAATTTAGACCTCCTTTCAAGTTTACGCATTTGACTTAATTGTATTAAGTGTAACAGGGTTGCCACAGCTCAACCTGATCATTTTAAATTTCTTAATAAACAGCAGGTCCTCAGTAGTTTCAATATCCAGCCAAACTGAAGTTGTCTTATTTGAGACCCAATCATAAATATATCTCATATGTACACACAACTTATACTGACTAAAGTTTGGTAAGTCTAAACCTCCCACGGAGCTTGGTAATTGCAAGGTAGACATCTTTAGCTTGGGTTTACGTTTGCTCCATATAAAAGAGCTAAGTCAGCCATGTAGTTTCTTTATGACCCAATTTGAAAACAGGACAGGAATCATTTGGATAGGGTATAGTAATCTAGGCAGTATATTAATCTTGATCAATGCTATACGTTCCAGCCAAGAGACTGGTAAAGAACTCCATCGCTCCAGATCATGCCTTACTCTCTCAAGCAGGGGAACAAAGTTAGCTTTATACATTTGCTTAAATGCAGGGGTTATGAGTATACCTGAATAGACAGCCTGATGGTGACCACTTAAAGGGGAAAGAAGGTAATGTTGCTGGTATGGAAGTTAGGCTCCGTAATGGCATTGCCTCTGATTTCATCAGATTAATTTTATACCCAGAGAATTGACTAAATAAATTAATAATACTAAGTAATACAGGTATTGATGTCTCCGGACTAGAAATAAAAATCAAAACATCATCGGCATATAGGCTTATTTTATGATCCGTATTGTCCACTTGTAAACCCTGTATGGAGGGTGTGTTCATTATGGCCTCTGCTAAAGGTTCAATAACTATGGCAAACAGAAGAGGAGACAGGTGACATCCCTGTCTTGTTCCTCTCTGTACAGCCAATTAGTCAGAATGGCTGCCTGGGGATTGCTATACAAAACCTTGACCCATCTGATAAAATTATCCTAAACCAAACTTATCCAAACAATAAAATAAATATGTCCATTCAATGCGATCAAAGGCTTTCTCTGCATCCAAAGAAAGTACTAAGCCATCAACCTGTCTTTGCTGGAAGGCCTGAATAATATTGAGCATATGCCTAACATTATTACAAGAAATACATCCATTTATGAAGCCGGTTTGATCCTCCTGTATGATTTTAGGTAAGAGACCTTCAAGTTGTGTAGCCAGGATCTTTGACAAGATCTTCTGATCCACGTTAAAAAGAGCTATAGGTTTGTATGAGGCACATGACTCGGGACATTTCCCTTTTTTCAAAATAAGTGAAATATTTGCTTCTCTCAAAGTCTTGGGCAGATCAGTGTGTAAGAATGATTATTAAACATACTACGTAAGGGGTCAACTAACAGGTCTGAAAACTCCTTGTATAATTCAGTACCAATCCCATCAGGTCCAGGGGCTCTCCCACACTGTAGAGTTTTTATGGTATTAATCAGTTCTTCTCTGGAAATTGGGGCATTAAGAACAGATTGTTGCTCTGACGATATAGTTGGCAAACTGAGTGTGAGAAATATGAATTGTACATGCTGTCTTTAGTTTGACATCTAACTCTGTTTGCGCCTAACATAACTCTGTATGTATGTGTGTTAATCATAGAAGGACACCACACGCACAAAGAGTCCATAACCTTCATAGATGCTGTTAGTTTCTCTTGTCTTATCCTTCCTTAGAATGTTCTGTGCTCCAACGAGCGCATACTCCTTGTCATGAGCTAAATATCTCAGTTGGACATAACAAATATCTAGGACTGTTTTGACCTCATACGATTACCGTTCCTGCACTATTCCAGTCAACAATTTCTTGTCCTTGGCTGTCTTGCTGTTTTGCTGTCACTATCCTATTGGCTGTTAATTGTTCTTTGTTCTATGAAAGGTATAAATATTATGTTTACTGTAATACACTTTGAGTAGATTGAATACGAACCACTGTGTGTTGTTGTTCTTTCTACTTCCTTCACAAAGTCTCCAGAGACTCAGACTCACGACTGCACTTCACTGGGCACAGAGATAGAGAGACGGGACTGAGGAATTGGGGATCGTGGCTAGATCCAAAATATTCCTAACACTGAGTTAGGAGAATAACTTATCCATTAAAACAAAAGCATTGCTTGGCTGTTCAGAAGTATAACGTTTCTGATAAAATGTCTTAAATGTGTCAATTATGAGCTTATTATCATATATGCGACTACCTTGAGCATCACAAATGGCTGCAATTGCTTGTGACTCTGCTCTATTTTAGTGAGGTATGCCAGATATTTTCCAGGCTTATCACCATGCTCATACAATTTTTTTGTTTATCTTCCTCATCTTGTGTTAAGAGGTTATCTACGGTTGTTCTGCCTGCAGCTGTTTCTTTTAAAACAATAGGGGATGAGGACTCAACATAGACTTTTCTTTAGCTTTAAGCTCAGCCATTAACACATTTTTCTTTTCCATTTTATGCCGCATTTTACTGGCCGAAAAAGAAATAATCAACCCTCTAGCATATGCTTTAGTGGTTTCCCATAATAGGGCACGGTCCTCTGTGGACTGAGAGTTAGTGAAAAAAAAAAATCTAAATTCAGTAGTAAAATGGGTAACAAACGTATAATATTTCAAAATAGATGTGTTCAGTCTCCAGTATTTCCCTCTAGTGTTTACAGGGAGAGGACCAGTATTACACTGGCATGGTCTGAAATTAAAATACTGCCAATTGAACAACATAAAACTGTGTGTAGAGAAAGTCCTGACAGAAAAAGTAGCCAATTCTACTGTGACACCCATGAGGTGGAGAGAAAAAAGTATAAGCCTTGTCTGTAGGATGGATTGTACGCCATACATCAACAAATCCCAACTCCTCACATACAGAGCTGAGTGCTTTAGCTTGTGGAGAATGAGGTACAATTTTAGGAGGTAGTCTATCAATGAGAGGATTCCATATACAGTTAAAATCCCCACTTACTATGGCAATATCTGACTTAATCTGAAAGAAATCCAAGAACACCTTAGTTATAAAGTCAGAGGGATGAGCAGGCGGGTAATACACATTCAGTATAGAGATAATTGTACTTTGCAAAACACCCTTAACAATAACATACCGCCCATTCTTGTCCTTAATACAGTCTAACATTGAAAACCGAAGAGTTTTTCTCATTAAAATAGCCACTCCTTTGGTTCTGGAGGTGTATGAGGAGAAGAAGACCTGATCAAACCCTTCCCTTTGTAATTTTAGATGTTCAGCGTCATCTAAATGTGTTTCTTGCAAAAGAGTGATGTCATTATGTCCTTTTTTCAGAAAAGTCAGCACTTTCCTTCTTTTAACGGGACTATGAACCCCTTTAATATTCCATGTACACAGACATAACTTATTACTAGCCATACTGTCTAGCTAAACCCATAATGTAGGGAGAGCCTTCATAAATCAAAAACCATGTGACACCATATGTACAGTAACTGAGCCAAGAGAAAAAACAGAAAAAACAAAGGGAACAAGAATTATTATACAGAAAATACAAGTGTAGGCCAATATAGTTACCTGGCCCACACAAGTTAAAAAATAAATTAAAAAACTAAAAGCCACAAACTCCAGGAGGCTGTCCCTGCTACTTAACCTGCAGGGCTCTTCAAACTTCTTCCACATCCAGGCAGCATTGCCTAGAAAACTTGCCTTTCAAGTCTTACTCCAAAAAAAAAAAAAACAGCTTATCTGTAAGTATGTCTGTAGTCAGGCTACCCTCTACCAAGGCATTTACACATCCTTGGAATGTACAAACAAAACAGAAAAAACATCTGCTTACTCGCAGTGGCTATAATTGCTGCACGGATAAAATATATATTGTACACAGTCTAGCAGGAGGTTACTCACATAATGGTAACTTGCAACGTTGCTTCAGTTTGAGAGTTGAATTGTCTTTGCTTTCCATTCACGGTCACCTTCAAGGTAGCCGGGTACAGCAACGCATAGCCGACGTTCACTTTCTTTAGTCTGACCTTTATGTCATCAGAAGCCTCTGGACCACCTCAGCTGAATAATCATTGAAGAAGGAAACTTTGAGCCCACTGCTTGTGGAATCAAACTCTTGAGATCCAAGCCGACATGCAGCATCCATTACTCGCTGACTGTCTCTAAAGTTGTGGAACTTCAATACCAATGGCCTGGGGCGTTGATTTACGCCGGGTTTCGGTGCCAAAGAACGGTGAGCCCGGTCGAGCTTCAGTCGGCTCTCTTTTGCGCTCATTCAGAGGTAATCAGGAACCCATCTTTCGAGGAATTTCACCGGATCTGAGCCTTCTGAGTCTTCGGGTAAGCCAACCACCCGCACATTGCATCTGCGACCTCGGTTGTCAAGATCATCGATGTGCTCTAGCATGTCATGCACTTGTTTCTCCAGAGATGCTAACTTAGCTTCACTGGATGTAGCAACAACTTCGACATCAGCAATTCGTTTCTCGGCTTCTTCTACACGGCTGTCAACTGCTTGCAACTGCGAAGTCTGCTCATTAATCGCCTCCAGGACCATTGCAGCCTTGGTGTCAATTACTTTAGCTAGGTTATCAGTTATTTTTCCAAAGCTTGCATGATGTTTGGCTCCATACTGCTTGAACCAATGTCAATACATTCTGTACTAGCATCTGATGTTAGCACACCACCACTGTCCGCACTTTTTTCGTGTTTTTTGACATGTCCTCCGAGGTTTTCAGAAAATAACTATCCAAGCCATTTTACCGCACAGACCTAATAAATAAACACATAAGCTGATAAATGCCACCAGAGCTGGCTTAGAACGATGTTCACTCTACAACGCCATCTTGCCCCCGGGATGGTTAATGTTATTAAAATGAATTGTATTCCAATATTCAACAACCTGCTACAATCACTCCCTGTAGGTGTCCCCCTCTCTTATTTCAAGCAATTTGTTATCATAGCGAAGTCCTTCCTTTGAAATGGTAAACATTCCAGATTACATTTCAACAAATTACATAGGCCGATTGACCAGGGGGTGTGCTAGGCCTACCAAGATTTTGTTTTATTATGCATTCAGTCTCAGACATTTGGCTCTTTGGTTGCTTCCACCTGAGAGAGCCCCTCCCTGTTTTTGTATTGAACAGGAAGTTCTTGCCCCTATTTTTCCATTGCAAAGCCTTTCTATTAAACTAAACGAAGTAGTTAAATCACACCCCGTTATCTCACATTTGCACTCGGTATGCACAAAAGTGTCCAGAGTGTTTCATTTGGTCATTTATTAAAATGTTGCCTCGAGCATAAAGATGAACCCATAATTATGTATTAATTAAGTCCCCAGTCCGCTGGTCAAGAGTGGATTGTGAGGTAGGTTAATACACTCTGTGACCTATATGGGATTGGAGTGTTGAGATATTTTGAAAATGTAATTCAACATATCAGGATTCCCAAATCTCAGTTCTTTAAGTATTTACAGCTGTGCCATCTATTTTTGGGAGTAGCATGCACCTCCCTAACGTGGCAGATACTCTGGAAGTGGTGATTACTGCCTTTGGAAAAGGTCATAAGGCATCAGTGTATTATTCCTTGTTAATTCAGAGTGTGGGGGACGGAGCTTCAACTTCTATCAAGAGAGTGATTTAAGCTTGGTATTGGAGGAGAGAGTGTGGGCTAGGATTCTAAAAAATGTCAAGTCTATATCTAGAGATGCAAGGGTGCGTCTGATACATTTTATGATTTTACATCGATTCTAATGGGCCCCATCTAGATTGTATAGACTTGGTTTCAAAGACACACCTACCTGCTGGTGATGTCAATCAAAAGATGGGGACACAACCCATGTTTTTTGGGGGTGTGATAAGATTCAAGAATTTTGGTTGAGCTTTCAGAATTTTATTTGTGATGTGTTGGGTGCTCTGGTTTCATTTTGCCCCAGGCTCTGTGTTCTAGGCGATGGGACAGTTATTGATGTAGGGGATAGGTTTGTGAAGAGTTGGGTCATGGCTGGTGTCATGATTGGAAGGCATTTCATCCTTAGGGGAAGGAAATCAGCTGGAGCGACCTAGTTTCTGGAGTGGTGCACGGAATTGAGCAGGGTGGCAGCTTTTAAGTGGATGGTTGGTAGAAGGATGGGCAACATGGGATTATTTAATAAAAAATAGGCTATGTATTTGGATTTTTTGTAGGGCTCTCAGGGGGTGATGAGGTGGGAGATGTGCAATATTGAATGTGTGTGTGTGTATGCATTCTTATTGTTTTTTTTATCATTTATTTTTCATTCTGAAGGAATTACATTTGTTTATGTTTTTTTCTGAATACTTTCTGTAAATTTTTTTGTTTATTTGTGTGTCATTGTTGGTTTGCTGTCGGGCTATTGGGGTGTGTGTTTGTGGTGGGTGTGTGCGTGTGTGAGGGGTGGGGGGTCCGATTGTGTAAACTAAGTTTGTGGGAGCAAGCAAAGAGTTAAAAGTGCAAGGCAGTATTCTCAGATATTTAAGTGAGCATGGCTGTTCCTGGGAGTTTGAACCACCTCATTCTTCGCACATGGTAGGTTCCTGGGAACAAATGATTGGAGTGGCTCGCAGAATCCTTGATTTTATCCTGCTAAAAGAACATACATCTATAACACATGAAGCCTTGTGCATGCTTAAGGTGGAAGCTCCTGCCATCATTAATGCCAGATCTCTCATCCCTGCAACCAGTGACCCACAGTTCCAGTTCATCCTAACTCCAGCAATGCTACAATGCCAGAAGGATGGAGTTCTGCCTCCTCCAGGGGAGTTTGGTGACAGGGATCTTTTTCTCAGTCAGCGGAGACGGGTACAGGCCCTTGCCAACAAGTTCTGACTCCAATGGAAGGGGACATTGTTCTATTGAAGGACAGTCAAGCTGCCCGCAACGCATGGCCTATGGCAGTGGTTAATTTTGCCATTCCTAGCCAGGAAGGGACAGTACGTAAAGTTACCTTAAGAACCACTGGTCAAGGTACACTAAAGACATTAACGAGACCCATTACAGAGGTTGTTCTTTTTCCCCAAAAGAACTGAAGAGTCATGCTAAGTTATAAAATTATGGGTAGTGGTGTCATTAACACCAAGCAGGGAGTGTTCTGCCCTTTGGACATTTATTCTTTATTTAGTGCAATAAGGACATCTAGCAGTTAAGTTAGGCATTGCAGCTTTTCATCCAGGAAGTAAATTTATGTTTGGGAGTAGAAGCATGTGAGGAAAGTTGCTTCAGCTGTGCTAAAATCTTTTGTCTTTGCTTGATCTGCCACTTTGTATGCATTGTCTATAAGTGCTTCATTACATGTTGTAGTATTGTAATTATAATATTTGTGTCGAATTCATGTCAGTTTGAAGCTGTTAATACTCTAAGCTTTAATTGAGAACTATTTGAGTAAAAGGATATTTTTTATTGTAATTTGAGATATTTAGTTGTTGATATACAGTGAGGAAAATAAGTATTTGAACACCCTGCTATTTTGCAAGTTCTCCCACTTAGAAATCATGGAGGGGTCTGAAATTGTCATCGTAGGTGCATGTCCACTGTGAGAGACATAATCTAAAAAAAAAAATCCAGAAATCACAATGTATGATTTTTTTAACTATTTATTTGTATGATACAGCTGCAAATAAGTATTTGAACACCTGAGAAAATCAATGTTAATATTTAGTACAGTAGCCTTTGTTTGCAATTACAGAGGTCAAACGTTTCCTGTAGTTTTTCACCAGGTTTGCACACACTGCAGGAGGGATTTTGGCCCACTCCTCCACACAGATCTTCTCTAGATCAGTCAGGTTTCTGGGCTGTTGCTGAGAAACACGGAGTTTGAGCTCCCTCCAAAGATTCTCTATTGGGTTTAGGTCTGGAGACTGGCTAGGCCACGCCAGAACCTTGATATGCTTCTTACAGAGCCACTCCTTGGTTATCCTGGCTGTGTGCTTCGGGTCATTGTCATGTTGGAAGACCCAGCCTCGACCCATCTTCAATGCTCTAACTGAGGGAAGGAGGTTGTTCCCCAAAATCTCGCAATACTTGGACCCGGTCATCCTCTCCTTAATACAGTGCAGTCGCCCTGTCCCATGTGCAGAAAAACACCCCCAAAGCATGATGCTACCACCCCCATGCTTCACAGTAGAGATGGTGTTCTTGGGATGGTACTCATCATTCTTCTTCCTCCAAACACGGTTAGTCGAATTATGACCAAAAAGTTCTATTTTGGTCTCATCTGACCACATGACTTTCTCCCATGACTCCTCTGGATCATCCAAATGGTCATTGGCAAACTTAAGACGGGCCTTGACATGTGCTGGTTTAAGCAGGGGAACCTTCCGTGCCATGCATGATTTCAAACCATGACGTCTTAGTGTATTACCAACAGTAACCTTGGAAACGGTGGTCCCAGCTCTTTTCAGGTCATTGACCAGCTCCTCCCGTGTAGTTCTGGGCTGATTTCTCACCTTTCTTAGGATCATTGAGACCCCACGAGGTGAGATCTTGCATGGAGCCCCAGTCCGAGGGAGATTGACAGTCATGTTTAGCTTCTTCCATTTTCTAATGATTGCTCCAACAGTGGACCTTTTTTCACCAAGCTGCTTGGCAATTTCCCCGTAGCCCTTTCCAGCCTTGTGGAGGTGTACAATTTTGTCTCTAGTGTCTTTGGACAGCTCTTTGGTCTTGGCCATGTTAGTAGTTGGATTCTTACTGATTGTATGGGGTGGACAGGTGTCTTTATGCAACTAACGACCTCAAACAGGTGCATCTAATTTAGGATAATAAATGGAGTGGAGGTGGACATTTTAAAGGCAGACTAACAGGTCTTTGAGGGTCAGAATTCTAGCTGATAGACAGGTGTTCAAATACTTATTTGCAGCTGTATCATACAAATAAATAGTTAAAAAATCATACATTGTGATTTCTGGATTTTTTTTTTTAGATTATGTCTCTCACAGTGGACATGCACCTACGATGACAATTTCAGACCCCTCCATGATTTCCAAGTGGGAGAACTTGCAAAATAGCAGGGTGTTCAAATACTTATTTTCCTCACTGAATATATATATATATATATATATATATATATATATATATATATATATATATATATATATATATATATATTGTGATGAGGAGGAGGGCATGGCTGTGAAGGAGGAAGAGCACGCTGTCTGGGAGAATTCGCCGCTGCCCTCTGCCAGGAAGCGGAAGAAACCTCTGCCGTCAACCCGGAAATGGAGAAGCCATTGCCAGCCGCCAGGGGACGAAGGACCCGATGCCATCTGCCAGGGTGTGGAGCGGCTAAGGACCAGTGGACGGCGTGTTAGAGACTGGTGAGCCAGTTTTGCTGTCTCTCCTATCTCTGTCTCAAACACTCGCTCTTTCTCTCTTTCCTCTCCCTCCCCTCATCTCTCCTCAGGTTCCCAGCAGGTTGGGAGGATCATGTCCCTCCAGATATTGGTGGGAGTAAACCAGTCCGGATGGTGCCCCGACATGGAAATGCATTGATCTAACTGATTTCTAATTTCACTAACTGTTTCCTCACCCCATGTATTGTAACCCCTTATGATTTTCTTTATTTTTCATAACACAAAGGATGAAATTGTGAAAAAAATGTATCCGTGATGTCATACAATGGCAGTTTACGGTGACCACCTCATCAAGCTTTAAAAGCACACAAAAGTATAATTCAGAAATCTAATAAATTATTCCATGAGACTAATGGTTTTTATGAAAGCATACGATAAGGTTTAGTGCGAAACAAACCGAAATCAAATATATTATTTAATGAAAATGTTCACTGTCTGTCATCCTCCTGTGCGCATTCATGGGTCTGCATACGAGCTTAGAGATCCTTGCACGAGAGCAACAGTATCTACACGCTCGTCCAACTCATAGCATTTTCGACTGGTGCCAGTTCATAGTGGACAGGGTTACCATGCGCAACGCTAAATATAGAAACCATGCGATCAAAAGAATGTCCCGTTGTTTGTGGCAGCTGCTTATGACAAAATACTCTGACTGACATAGAAAAGATCAATTTTATTGTGTGTCATTTTGCATCTGAGTAGGACACAGTGTGACGGTAGATACCTTCAGCCCCATCTCTTTGTTTGATAGAGGACTCGAGTTCAAACAAAGAAGGCTGGACATTAAAATATATATATTCTTCCACTACAAACTCTTCAGATATGTTTGTAAGTTCTGTGCTCTGGTTTGTGTACAGCTATGTTGTGTTATCTGTTGTAAAATTTGCTGGTGGTCCTGTTGAAGTGAAAATTTTTTCGCTTGAACGCCCCATCTCGCGCGTGCTGCGACTACTGTTGCTCTCATGCAAAGAGCTCTAAGCTAGCAAACTATCCCTTTAAGTTTTTTTTCTTCATCTGATCTCCTTGAGGACAAAAATGTATTTGTTAAATACTGTTCTTGAATCCTTTAAAATCACTGACTATTTTCTTTTCACATTTTGCTCCCTGGTATAAAGACAATCTGCACTCAATGAAGGCAGCTTGTCGTAAAATAGAGCGAAGGTGATCCTAGTGAAGGGAAAAAGCCTAGAATGTGTTGTTTCCTCTCAATTACATAATCGACTCACTGTTAATAACCTCTCTGATCCCCTTCAATCTAGCTTCTGAAAACTTCACAACACAGAAACTGCTTTGATTAATGTCACTAATGATTTGTTAATAGCTTCAAACTCTGGCTCTCTCTATTCTCATGCTTTTTGATCTCAGTGCCGCTTTCAAGACTGTCGATCACAGTCTTTCAGTCAACTGTCTAAAAACTGTCTTTGGTGTCTCTGAGATTGCTTCAAATTGATTCACATCTTATCTCTGGGATCAAAGGCAGTTCGTTTCTCTGGGTGGATATAGGTCAGAGATTGACTAGTGTCCTTCAGGGTTAAATTTTAGACCCTTTACTCTTTAGTATTTACAGTTTTCCTCTTGGTCAGCTATTAAGATCAATTGGTCTTAATTATAATTTTTATGCAGACTACACACAGATCTTCATCCATGCTAAACCTGGTCCAAATATGGATTTTCTTTCAAACTGTATTTTTGAGATAAATACATGGATGACTCTCAATTTACCTGTCTGAACAGTAACAAGACTGAAGTCATGCTTATTGGCTCTTCTCAAAGGTTTTGTAAAGCTGGCCCTTTAACTCTATCCGCTTTGGAGTTTCAAACAAAACTGAAAAATCTTAGTCTTATTTTTGTGCAAATTTAACATTCGATACATATGTGCAGAATACTGTTAAAATAAATATATGTAATGGGGAATTCTGCTTGTCGTGGGCTTTGTCAGAGCTCAATGGAGGGAAATTTCAGGATAAACATTTGGAATCAACATGTCAATTTCCAGTGTGATCATGTTGAAGTACTTACATATTTTTCTTTCTGCTGTCTTTGACATCACAGATCTGGATAGTTGCTTTAGTGGCTATATAATGCCTGTCAATCATTACTGTGATATCAGTTTTCTGCAGCTTCAGAGTGATCAAGTCACATGACAAATGCTTCCAAAACTAAGTGCCCATTAGTAAAGATGGCAGCATGCAGGTTGCTTATGTATTTCTGGGGCTGCACCAGTCAAGCAACTCCCATTGAATGTAAAGTTAATGGATATCTCTCTTCATGTATTATACATAGCCCTCCTTATTTGCCACTTAAGCATTCAGAACTCTGCCAAACAACTTTTGGGGCATTTTATGGACCCTGCTACAAAAGTGTTGGGGATGCATTTAGTAGGGATGTCTTAATACCACTTTTTCATGCCCAATATTGATACTGCAACCTTGAGTATATTCCGATACCGATACCAATCCGATACTTTCTTTTTCCCTGTTTTAAACAAATGACCTGTTAATAACAGATTTGTCTGGATGCACTTTGCTTAACCTAGCCATCTAAAAAACATCATGCTCAAACTTTGAAACAAGTATTCTACACCACTAAAGGAAGAAATACATAGCCCACAACATGACTCAGTTATGCAATACTGCTGCTTCTTTTTATTTAAACTTTTTCACACACAGAAATTTTAACAGCATTTTTGATTGGTGAGCACCATTCTGACTTTCTTTACTTTGTGTGAAAGCTTAAATCTGAATATTTAGAACAACAAAAGGAATTATAATTTCAGTGTGTAAATACTCAACACTCATTGTAGCCTATACCTCAATGACATATCAAAAAACAAGTTGTAATGTAGAAAATAAATTAAATAACTATAACTTATCATAAAAATAATAGCATCTCCAGTATAAAATGTACAATACGGTAGACATGTTTTCTTAAGGCACTCACAACTGAAACTCTAGGCTATTACACCTGATATCAAGTTAGCTATAGTGGCATTAAAAAAAAAATACCCAAGGGTAGACAGTGCAAGCTCTAAAGTTTCTTTCACATGTAACCTCTGCGGTTGAACTGTATTTAAAATACCAGTATAAAACTATACATTATAATGAATACATTTCCAGTATGAAAAGATAATTGCAATGTATACTAAAATATCTGGTTCAAGTTTTCCCCTAAGATGATAAGACATAGCAGTAGCTGCCTGAACTTTAAAAACGTCACAAAAACCACTTGTTCACCTTTTATACAGTCCTTATGTGACATAAGTTTATTCACTTCAACATAAGGGGCAGATTCTTCTTCAGAAATATTAGCATTTCAGCCTTCTCAGCTGCCAGCTGGCTCCTCCTTTCATCAGTAATAATGGAGGCTGTGCTGAAGAGCCTCTCGCTCTCCAGACTTGTTGAATGTGCACAGAGAAATGTAGTTGCCGTGACCGCCAGGGAGGGCAGTCTAGGTTGGTTGATTTTCCAGTACAGCAGTGGATTGTCCAAAGGCTGAATAGTTGGCTCGTTGAGGTAGGTCTGCAGCTCAATGTGTGCACTTGTGGTGGTTGACTCAGGACCAGGTTCAACTTTGCTTTCCTCCAGGCTTTCATCATAAATGCTTCCAAGCAGGGTTTCCGTTGTCCGGTAATTACCGGACATTGGCCGGGAAAAAAATGAAATGTCCGACAAAATTAAATCTCTCTGGTCAAATTGTCCGATTAAAATTGCCTAATAATCCCGCCCCCCTAACACAATCTGAATTTGAGAATAAGCCTAAAATGTATAAAGCAAAAATACACCGACCTTTGGCTATGTTATAAAGGAACAGGCTCTACCGTTTGAAAGTTATTAAACAACATCGCATGCTGCATTTCAAATAAAGCGCACGTCTAAAACGGCTGTAATATAGACCTAAATAACGAACGATTGAGTGAGACGTATAGGGCGGCACGGTGGTGCAGTGGTTAGCACTGTCGCCTCACAGCAAGAAGGTCATGGGTTCAAACCCCGGTTGCCCCGGCCTTTCTGTGTGGAGTTTGCATGTTCTCCCCGTGTCTGCGTGGGTTCTCTCCGGGTGCTCCGGCTTCCTCCCACCATCCAAAAGACATGCAGGCTAGGTTAATTGGTGTCTCCAAAAATTGCCCTAGGTGTGGATGTGAGTATGAGTGTGTGTCTGTATATGTGTGGCCCTGCGATGGACTGGCGACCTGTCCAGGGTGTACCCCGCCTTTCGCCCAATGTTAGCTGGGATAGGCTCCAGCCCCCCGTGACCCTGTACAGGATAAGCGGTTGAAGATGAATGAATGAGTGAGACGTTTCAAATATGGCCAGGCCCAGGCAGACTAGCCTTAAAAGCTTTTTTCTGAGGCCAGACGCGACGGATGGTGGTGAATCAGGAACGCCTGAAGCCTCAGATGTCCAGAGCCAGACAGCTCCACCACCACCGGAGAAAAAGCCGAAGTGTAGGGCGTATCGGTCGGAATGGAGTGACAAGTTCCCATGGCTAAGATGTGAGGTAGTTGATGGTCGCTGCAGAATCGGATCAAGACGAAGCAGCGAAGTCGCCTTGCGGAGAACAAGGTTACGCGGCTTATGCGCATTGCAAGTTCTGGAGAGACACTGGGAAGTTTTGATTTTAAGTCGGCAGCTGCACAATTCAGCACTGCAAAACAGCGTAAAAAGTAGCCTAAAATGACGCGAGACAATGTTATAGGCCTAGTCATTTGTTTGTTCCAGTTCATTTGACAAGGAGTCATTTCACGGTGGCCAATTTAAATGTTACCAGCTAAATGAGACATACTGAGAGTGTATAATTAAGTTCGCTTGAGTAAAAACAATAGGCTACTATTCGGATATTTTATGTGGGGAAAGGGGATTGGTTTGTTAAACAATGAATGTGAAACGCCAATCGGACGTTCATGTTTTTTTCCGTCTATTTGAAAGTTAGGCTAATAAACATGTTGCATTCTATACGGCCTGATTATGTCATTTTTTTAAGTTACATAGCCTGCCTCCAGTTTTCCTCAACTTGACTAATTAAGAGGCGATATTTGACCGGCATATCATCAAAATGTCCGTAAAACGAAACCTCTGCCGGTCACTTTGACCGGCACCATTTTTTTCTAGCGGAAACTCTGCTTCCAAGTCTGCTCTTGCTTGCAGCCTCCACCCGTGGAGTCTTCTTTGCTGGCTCTGAGGATGCTGAATCAGATGTGAATTTGTGAAGCATTTGTGAAGTACCTGGAAAGATAAAAATACACATACGGTATATAACATTTAAAATTAGCCTACCCTTAATATCAAGAGATTAATCCAATTCTGAAGACTGATGCTTGATATTAAATTCTGTCAGTAGATGTGCAAAAGTAAAAATTCTCCACACAGACACACACACACACACACACACACACACATACACACACAATTACAGGTGTGGGATTTGTGTGTGTAAATCTCTCTCTCTCTCCCCCTCACACACACACACACACACACACGCGCGCGCGTGCGCGCCCGCACACACACACACACACACACAAGAGTATCGTATTAAATAAAGTTAACAGAGACCCCACATATCTTGGCACCACAAGCGTTGCAACTGAGTATAATGGCTCAGATTCCACATCTCAGAAACATCTGTTCACAGCCTCAAGGAGGGTGCATTTCATGGTCTTAATTCCCTCATCTGCCTCGTTTTCTCAAGTGAGGACGCATGTAAGGACACTGACAATGGGGATGACATCAGATGCAGATGAAGAGCTTACCTCCCTTGTCAACTCCTCAAAAGGGGCTAGAGCTGCAACAATCTTTTCCAGTAAACCCCCACTGGTTTGCAGTCAATGTGGCTGGGGGGTCATACTCTGCTGCATATGCACACAGGGACAGTTTCTGAGCAATGAGTCTCTTGTTCATGTAATATGTACTGTTTCATCTTGTTCGTATATCTTGTTGCAGATGCTTGGGCATCATATTCAGTTCCATTTGAATGTCCTCCTAGGCTGAACATGCAAGTGGCAAGCACTTGAAGTGACCCACAATTTTTCTGCCAGTGCATTACTTACAATATGCTGTGATAGCAGTCCCTCGTTCACAATAAGTTGCAGGGTATGTGTGAAGCATCCCAAACTGGCAACTCCAAGGGGATCCAATGCTTTTATTACGTTAATGGAATTGTCTCTTAAAATGACATGGACTTTCCTCTTCTCAATTTTCCATATATTTAACATCTCCTCTGTTGCTGTAGCAATGGACTTTCTTGTGGGCCACAAAACTGCTAAGCCTGCAATACTGCTTTTTGCAAAGTAAAACTTGAGTCTATCCACTGTGCAGTCAGACTTAGTAATGACACTGGGCATACGTCTGAGCTCCAGAAGTCAGATGTGAAAGTGCCCATGGTAACATTTTCCAAGCATTTCAAAATGAATGGGAATGAACACTTGCTTGTACTTATTTGGGATAGCCATTTCAAAGATGAAATGCCGGCAACGTGTAGCGAGGCACCCAATGTTTGATTAAACGTTGAAAACCCATATTTTCAGCAACAGAAAGGGGTTGGTAATCAAGCACAATTAATTCAGTGAATTTCTCCATTATCAGCTTTGCTTTGTTGCTGTTTCACATGCTTCTGAGTTGTTTTCAGCAATGTTTGTTGTTGCGGCACACTTGTCCTCTTGACACTCTTTGCCTGTATACATTTGGCATACTCCTTTCCATAATGCTTCTGCAAGTGTTTAATCAAGTTCTTAGTGTTGAAGCTCCCGCTGAACACCGCTGCCACCACTCGAAACACTCGCATTGCCTAAATTGCACTTGGCTGTTTAGCTTTTTTCTTCCTTGAGCTTAAAATAACTCTACACAGCTGACCTGATGACAGCGCTGCTGACAGTTCTCAGTCACGTTCTAGCTACTGTTGACACATGCTGCTCATCTGTGTTACTTGTGGCACATCTCTCCTTACGGCATGTCGCTCAAAGCATTTAACCATCCACAGTAATTAATGGAAAAATTTATTTATTTATAATAATAATATCAATTTTACTATACATTACTAATAAATTTCAGTTGTAATTTCTTAAGGCTTTTAATTTTACTCCAGTTTTTGTTCCAAGAGTCCGGCGCGGAGTGCTTCAGGAAGCCTGTGTTTCTTTGTAGGCTAATTCACAGTAGTCTAATACACTTCTCATTCAACATCTGGTAAAATGCTTGTCTGGTGCCGTTCTCAATGCATGTTATAGGTGTACCGAACGATTGATCATCTACATCTGAGATTGAGTTTGTGTGGAGCGACCACATATTATACCGAGCACTGCATCACGAGCCTCGGCAGGTGTTTATGTGTGTGTGTTGGTAGAGCGGCACTCGGTCAGTAAAGTGTGATGCCAGAGACTATTTAGCTGCGCATGCTGACTGCGTATTTATTATTAAACACAGGCTTTTGCCATTCACAATGCTTTTGGATGACTTTAAGAGCCTGAAATAAAATGCATGAGTTATATGGACTACTTTAATCGTGATTTGAAAGTTATTTATGTCATAAAAATGTCTTTGAGCTTGACGGTAACATCAATGACCAGCATGTGGTATCGGATTTAGATCAGGCTTGTTGGACCGATACACGATATGGCTAAAAACATCAGTATCGGACCTGATATTGTTCCAGCTATCGGATCGGTGCCATCCCTAGCATTTAGTAATTTCTACAAATGTAGTTCATGGCACTACCATGACTACATGAAAACATTTATATTAATATTTTATTTCATTACATGTGTGTTTGTTCATCCATATTTCTCATTTTCTGTTCTTGTCCAAGATCAGCTAAGTGGAGTGAACTGACTCATGTCTGAGTATGTGTGTGTGGAGCATATCTGCTCTCCTCATCCGCTGTATCAGCACTGGATACATTACAGATAAGACACAAATGGGAACACAACAAGAAAAAAAAAATACAACACGCAGCAGACTGCCTACTGGAGTGTGTTGTGTGCAGTAGAGATCCTTGAATTATTATCTTGCTCTTTCTGTCAGTGTCTCACACACACACACACACACACACATTCACACACACACACACACAGACACACACACAAATTCACTGATTAGGTTTGGGATTTGGTTTGGGGGGGTTCAGTTTATAAAATATAAATTTTTCTTCACTGTACAGCTGAAAACAACTAGCTTTTGGCACCCCTCCATGGACAATTCACCTGGAAAATGGAGCCCACATTTGCCCATACGCCCAACAACACTAACCGCTTTGGTCTTTGGGGGCAGTGCTTCGGATTTTGGAAAGCAAAGACCGATTTTAGCTAAAGAAAAATCAACCTATTTTTTACGATTTCACTGTGAGATCAGTTTGGCATAACACTGATGATTATTTCCACAAAAGTAGAACAGTGTTTACAGATGTCAGCACAGTACAAGAACAAATGCATTTACTGAATTGTTTTTGCTCTAGTCAACTCTGCGAGAAATCATTTATATTTGCTGGCATCTCAGAAATATATTTGTGGAATTAAACTATAACTCCAACATTCACAAGTTCAGCCTGTGTTTAAAGGGATGTTCAGAGTTCAATACAAGTAAGGTCTGTCGACAGCATTTGTGGAATAATGCGTTTAAAGTTTAAAGAATGAAGCGTTTTAGTTGTCATTGCAGAGAGTGTTTCCGACAGGCTTATTTTCTGATTGGGGACCACCACTTACAAAAAACCTAAATTTCTGGCAAAACTCATTGGCAAACAAGCTGCAAACTTGATGCTATTTCTTTTTAACAAGCACAAGAGCTTTGCACCAATTTCTTTACTCTTGCCACAGATTTTTCATAGAAGTGTTTGCAATTAGCTTGCAATTTGCAAGGTGATTGCCTGATGAGCTGAACCACTTCTATGGCCACTTCGATAGGGATAACAAGGAAGTGGCCATTAAGCCTGTGGTTCACCAGCCCCTCACACTCTCCACCACCAATGAGTGTGGCACTGAGCAGGATTAATGCACGCAAGGCTGCTGGTTCTGATGGTATCCCTGGACGCGTACTCAGGGCCTGTGCTGTGCAGTTGACTGAGGTTTGGACTGACAAATTTAATCTGTCACTAGCCCAAACAGCTGTCCCCGCGTGCTATAAAACCACCTCCATCGTGCCGGTGCCAAAACACTCCAATGCAACAAGCCTTAATGACTACTGTCCAGTTGCACTCACCCCCATCATTATGAAGTGCTTCGAGAGGCTGGTCCTGGCCCATCTCAAGACCTGCTTACCACCCTCACTGGACCCCTTCCAATTCGCCTACCGTCAGAACAGGAGCACAGAGGATGCCATCTCTACGGCACTTCACTCTGCCCTGTCCCAACTTGACAATAGAAACACTTATGTGAGAATGCTGTTCATTGACATTAGTTCAGCATTCAACACCATCATCCCCTCTCCAAACTGATCAAAAAAACTCAGTGAACTGGGCATCAATTCCTCCCTCTGTAACTGGATTCTGGATTTCCTAACCAACATACCTCAGTCTGTTAGGTTAGCTAATCACACCTCCTCAACCATCACTCTGAACCGTACCACAGGGATGTGTGCTGATCCCTCTCCTTTACTCCCTCTTCACCTATGACTGCACACCTGTACATGGCTCTAACACCATTGTCAAGTTTGCAGACAACACTACGGTACGATGAGACGGCCTACAGGGAGGAGGTCCAGCACCTATCATCGTGGTGCACAACCTGGCTCTCAACACTAAGAAGACCAAAGAGCTCATTGTGGACTTCAGGAAGTCTAAAGCTGGCGAACACACACCCATTCTCATCAACGGGACTGAGGTGGAGCGTGTCACCAGCTTCAAGTTTCTGGGTGTCTACATCTCTGAGGACCTCTCTTGGACCCTCAACACCTCTACCCTCATCAAGAGTCACCAGCATCTCTTCTTTCTGAGGTGACTCAAGAAGGTCCACCTGTCTCCTCAGATCCTGGTGAACTTCTACTGCTGCACCATCGAGAGTATCCTCACCAACTGTGTCACAGTTTAGTATAGCAACTGCTCTGCCCATGACCGGAAAGCACTGCAGAGGGTGGTGAAAAGTGCCCAACGCATCACCGGTTCCTCACTCCCCTCCATCGAGGCCATACAGGGCAAACAATGCTTGCGTAAGGTGCGCAGCATCATCAAAGATTGTTCCCACGCCAACCACAGACTGTTCACCCCACACCCCTCCGGACAATTTGCACAATTCTATCCCACCCATTCTGTTCTATTTATTTTTTTTAAATGTACATACTGTAATTACACCTATACATAGCCATATTCCACTGCTCTTCATACTATTCATCCTGCACATACACTTATTCTTACTGCTCTTATAATGTTACCACACTGCACATAGCTGTACATACTGTACATATCTGTCTATATAGTTCATACAGAATATCCATATTTACTGTTTTTTCTTATTATATATTCTGCTAATACACTGCATATATCTATATCATTCTTACTACTATTTTAATATCACTGCTACTACATTGCACATATCTGTACATGTTGTTCATTAACACTATTTATATTACATAGCCATATTTATTCTGCTCTTATAACACTGCAATATATTTCTTGTCCTGCCTTTGCACCACCAGTCTACACTTGAATATCATATTGCACCTTTCTGCTTTTTTTTGCACTTCTGGTTGGATGAAAACTGCATTTTGTTGTCTTTGTACTTGTACTCTGCACAATGACAATAAAGTTGAATCTAATCTAAAACCTAATCTAAGGTTTGCTGCAAGTGCAAATGTGAAGCATGATTGTGAGAACTCTGGATTTTTGTAAGGAACCCAGGGACTGCAGTTAGATTTGTTTTCACCATTTACAGAGACTGCTGTGATTTCTCAGGATACCTATTTCATTGATAGTGTTCCTACATAGTCCACTTGCTACACATTTCACACCTGTAGCATAAACAAACTGAATAGCTTACATGTAAATAATACATTCAGGAAATCTTGTGGATGTATTTATGTGCCTAAAGCATCATGGTTGAGCAGGGATTCCATCTTTGTGGTCCATTATCGACTGAGAGCAGTTTGACCTGAGTTCAGATGACCTTGTGGTCAATGTGTTCAAAGGTCACCAGAGTAGAGCTGATAAAAGACCAATTTTCGCTCTATCAGTCATGTGTTGGTGTGTGTGTGTTTAGTCTCAAAGCTCTCCCACACATTATCTCCATCACCAGCAAATAAGCAGAATAGGGTCAACAATGCAAGTGACCTTCAATGTGTTTTCCCAAGGGCAAAGCTCAAAGCTTGTTATTTCACGATGACCCTTTAACATTCTCTCTGCCCCTGCAAATAAATGTGTGAAATGAGAAAATGTGAAGAGTGAAAAACATAGCATATTTAAAGGTATAGTTCACCCAAAAATGAATTCATATG
Organism: Moxostoma hubbsi; assembly: GCA_032164185.1. Taxonomy (NCBI): domain Eukaryota; kingdom Metazoa; phylum Chordata; class Actinopteri; order Cypriniformes; family Catostomidae; genus Moxostoma; species Moxostoma hubbsi. The sequence goes on along the minus strand of JAVLUX010000007.1, from coordinate 8,257,497 downwards.
ATTGCAGTGAATTTGTATTTAGCCTTGAATAGGTCTATTATTCAAGCTGTCAAACCACAAAACGACAAACTTGTAACTGAAAATACATTGTGGAGGCTCTATGAAAGACACATGTTCACAATAGATCATCCATTGATGGCTAGAGTAAATCATCTTTGTCCTTTGATAATGATTTGGGTCAAATTTAATGGAAAACTATGCCTGTTGAGCTCCGCTGCAGAATGTTGACACTGAGCATTGGCAATGTGTGCTTACCTTTTGTAGAAATTAAATAATTGTTTCTAATTTTAGAAGGCGCTATGTTGCCACCATGCGCCCCCCTTTAATTTATCCTGCCGCTCACACTTTACCAAAGCTGTTTTGAGAAATATGTTTGAAAAGACAAGCAGCCCAATGTCTTTCTGAAAAAAAATCTGATATATATCTATACCTGATATATATCGATAATCATCTGTAAAATCTGCCGATTATCGATGCAGGAAAAAGGAATCAATCCCAAGCCTAACTGTGACATACGCTGTTACTGTTTACGATAAAGTTCTAAAAGTTTCTAAAAGTCCATTTTAATTTGTATTACTATACAGTATGTAGAAATTAACACCCAACAACGAGCCCCAAGCTTTAAAGTATTGTTCATTGTTAGTTCACTTTACCAGTATTGTTAACATGTACAGTATAACCTTATTGAACAATTTTTCCAATTACTCAGCATTTATAATGCTCATTAAAATAACTAAATTAAATTCTCATGAATTTATTTTAAGCCATTAACTATTTACTTTATGATAACTGAAAAATCTGACAACACTGGTATCATAAATTGTGCTTCGTTTCTTCAGGTTCAGCTAAAAAAATATTTTTTCCAGGCTTCTATATCTATACTCATGAGAACTGTGCTGGTGGAAAAGCTGTAAAGACATGGCGATTCACGATTGGTTATAACTGTCTATGATAATTATGTGGTTCACACCCCCCCAAGTCTACAATCTCATTAGCACAACATGCTACACTATCTGTACAACAGCTCAGAAGTCGTTATGCATTCTGTATGAAAACATAATGTTCTCCTACTGTGTCCTACATTTTTGATTGCAGCAGCTCTATAATTTTTCTTCAGTTTTCCAGCCAGATGTGCAGAGAACAATGGTTGGATTCATGAAATTATATGAAATGATGTTTGATTATTGTACTTAAATGCATCATGCTTTTATTGGCAGTTCATGATTTTTGTGGACACCTATTTCAGAGAGAACGTTTACATGGGTTATAATCGAACTACAGCAGGTTTTTGCATTGTCGAGCTACAGTTTTCATTTCTCCGTTCAAGTATACATTACATTATGCGCAATCGAAGAGGTGAAGAAATGTCGTCAGCTGAGAAAGTAACATAAGATGTTTTCCAGTTGACCTTTTGCACGACTAACAAGTCAGCTAAAGAGAGACCCACACACCAGCCACAGCAACATTTCTTATATATTTTCATGCATTGATTTTGGTGCAGAATAGATATAGGTTATACAATGTGCTTATGGTGATCCGAAGGCAGAAGATGACACTATTTGCTCCTGGATTGTTTGAACTATATGAGCTCTGCTTCATTACACTTTCATCCTTATGAACTGAGCTGTTATAAAAACTCGTCGATAATTGAAAGTAAGTTAAATGGAGTAGATAATATGTTATTTGTAATGTTTACATCCTGCATTCACAGCACTAAAGCTAGCATGCTGACCTTGGCCATAGTATGCATCTGTTACACTCTTTTATTGTATTGTATGAAGGAATGTGTGAAAATAGTCCACATAAGTTCATGAACAAGTTTTTATTCTTGTTTTATTAAAGAAAGACATTTATTGCTACTTCAAAGATTGGTGTTCGGTGATGACATTTACATGTATGATATTGGAATTACTGTGGCAGACAGATAGGAGGATTCGTCATTGGATAAATGAATAGTGAATAGAGGCACATCACTTTCACAGTTGTGAATGGTTTACTGATCACTCCTAGCATTTGCCATGTGTCTCTGTGTTATAAAGGAGATAAAACAGCCTCCGAAGGGTATTTGGAAGGGAGAATAATCATGATAGACATGCTGTAAGATTGCTTCAAAGAGAATTTCCAATGAAAATGACTTAAAAGGTGAGTTCTGAATAAATGTTATTTTCAAGCCCCAAAACTTTCAGCCCTCCAAAGCTCTCACAGAGGATGGTATAGTCTTCAAAGGGCATACATCATAGAAATGATCACTTCTGAATGAAACGCACACTCGTTGTTAACTTCCGGGATAATACACATTGCATGGCACCTCTGTTTTCCGGAGCATGTGCATAACACAGAGGCCAATTGTGGCCCGATTGACGTGTATACTGGACAGAACCAGGGGCAGATCTATCGGGGAGGCATGGGGTGGCGAATGCCACCCTAAGAAAAAGCATTTCCACCCCATTTGCCACCCCCAACAGAAGTATCCAAATGTATCAAATATAAATGTAAGAATATTATTGTTGATTTTGACATTGTATAGGGGTTTAATCATGTCAAACTGCCTAAAGTCTCACGGAACGTACAAATGACTACAGACCCATAGTGTGATTGATTACTGCAGCAACCAATACTGTGATTGTTTACAGCAGCAGCCAATCACATCATCAACCTATTGCGTACTTCTATTGCAGGGCGATGACAGTATTTGGGTTATCACGGGTTAATGAGCTTATTTCCTCAACAACAATGACCACATTCGACAAATACATGGAAAAGAAGTAAAAGATGAATTTCTCAGTTGTTTCCAAGTATTCAATGAATGATTATTAGATACAGCATTGTCAGTTATGGGTTGAGATGGGTGAGATGTATCCTCACCACTTTCGTCAGGTATGTGTATAATCCAGATGAAATGTCTCCAGTTTCTATTTCATCCGTGTGTGTTTTGACTGGAATGTGTTATTTTGAATGTTATGATATATTTTGTTGCAGCTGTTATCAGTGTCATTTAGCATCAGCAGTTTTGCCGCAGCTTGCACTCTTTTCCGTGTCCCGTATTGTGACTATCTTCTCGGACATTTTGTCTGTGTGCATGTAGAGTGTGTGTGAATGTTGTCTTTTTCTATTTTCTCCCTCTCTCTTAATCGCTTTTCTCCCTCTCTCTTAATCGCTGTGGTATCCAGGTGAGCTGATTGTTGTTGGTGTGCACCAGTGCATAGTGTGTTTCCTCCCTATATAAACTGAGTGTTTCATGGCTGGGTTATTATGGGAGACGGGTGTTCGGGAACTGTGTCATCTCGTACAAGAGCGCTCAGGAGCATAATGATTTAATGAGCATAAAGAATTTCAGAGTTTGCTGTTTTTTTACTATATAGAACTGTTAATAAATGTGATTGTGTTTCCGCTACTCTCATGTTCCCACATTTTTATTGCATTTTATTTTTAAACACCATCCACTGATGTACAGATGCAATCTTGTTTTATTTAAATAAAAAGTTATATTTGGGTGAATTAGAATTAGAATCCAAAACCTCTAAAAATTAAAGGAGAAAATGTACCACTAGATCAATCTGTCATGTTCTTAATCAAAGTGCTGCTCTATGTATTCAAAAATGTACTCAAAATCCCAAGACTGATAGTGGCAGATGTAGAAATGAAATGACCATATTATGTGAAATATTTATTTGGGTGCTAGAATCGGTCATTAAGAATGACTGTTGATCAAAACAGGTAATTTAAAATAACAGTTTACTGTGCATAACATAATTAATATTCATGAGTTTTGCAGCACTGCCCCCCACAGTACAATTTTCTGTACAGTTTATTTTTATTTTTGACCTAACTTTGTGTTAATCTTTGCTTTCAAATGGATTATTCCAGGTGTTAAAAAGGTGATAGGCCTACAGGACTTTATTAGTGGAATAGCATGGGATATGCATGATTTCTCCATTCATGGGTACACGTAAAAAAGGTAGTGAAGTGTAGTCCAGATTGAAGGTTCTAAATGTCAAGCTAAGGAACATTTAGGAATTGTTGATGCATTTAATAGACAATGTCTTGGTGCTCTGGAGATATACATTTTGATACTTCATTTTTATTATCGAAAAACAATATATATATTTTGAATTTGTGGTTCCTGTGGAAATGCAGTTGTATCGCAAATTCATGGACATTTTTAATTTGATAGTGACTCCATTTAATGAACTAGCAATTGTTGCAATGATGCTTGGTACCTTCATCCATAAGAACTACGCATTGGCGCTTGCTTTGGTGCTGCCACTCCTCATAGTCAGCATGCCACCCCCTTGCCAGCCCTTAAAAAAATTATATATCCACCCCTTGACAGAACCAAATCACAATCGCATTATCTAGGTCTGTTAGTCTGATTTAGCAAAAAACGGACAGGTACATATCAATCTGACTAACATATTGACACTGACAATTTAAAAAAAAACTAATTATTGCTTTAGTCTGACTGAATTCAGACTTTTAAAGTGCATGTAAACACACTTGCTGTACAGTGATTTTCCACTATTGAGTCAAACAGTTCTCCTTACAGAACTGTGCTGTTTCATACAAATCTTGGCTTTCCACTGTGGTGCTGCAAAATCAGGACTAGAATGGTCTTTACAGCTTTTCCACCAGCACAGTTCTCATGAGTATAGTTATAGAATTTATGATACCAGTGTTGTCAGATTTTACTGTTAATTTGAAATATGTTCTTTGATCATAATCTTGACCAATAGCTTTGGAGATTTTGGACTTTCCCCATTTATGTAGATAGGAGCTGCACTTGTAGGCTGCTTGTTTACATAGAAAATGCTGCCCAAGAGCAGTGATTGACAGCAGTGGACTGACTTGCTGAAAAGACATTGGTATTGTTAGCTAACCCTGTTCAAAATTCTAGGCCGAGGACAGTTTGTAATCACACTTTACTGAACTATGGTCCAGTGGAAATGCTTCTGGAATCTTTACTCACTGTGCTCAGAATTGTTCAGACCAATGGTGGAAAAGTGCTAGTATAGGTTAAATGTAGGCATGGCTTTCATCTAAAGAGATTTACAGTGACAGTTCACCTGGAGGTTAGACACACATGACATATCATAGAATTATTTTGCTTTTATGAAAAGCGAATTATAAATGCTTCTAAATTATTATAAAAATGCATATTCATTTACAAAAAAGTAGTGTTAAAAACAATGTGCATCTAATGAATCAACTGAATAATAGGCACACTGTTCACTGGTGCTAAAGTGCAGTAAATACTGCTGAACATGGGATCAGCAGTCCAACCTCTGATATGAGAGACAGTGGTCAGGAAATTGTTGCTTGTCACACTTCTGCACTCTCACTATGTCACTCTGTCTCTGCAGGTCTCTGAGCAGCACTGCCATCACACCTGTGATTTATCTTCCTGTCCAGAGAGTAAGGGAAACTGCTAATTAAATGTCAATTAAACGCTAGCTCCCTCATCTGAACAGAAGCTTATTTAACAAGAATGGTTATTTAAAGGAATAGTTCAAATAAACATGACAATTTTGTTCCAAATCTGTGTGATTTTGTTCTGAGGATTATTATTATTAATTTTTTTAATCTTCATGCAACTTTTTCTATATAACAACAGTTCACAGGAATTGATTGTGATGTCATCTCGAACACAATCTGTCAAAAAAAAAAAAAGAGTTTGGTGCAGTGTTTGAAATTGGCTCTGTATGTCTCAATTAAACTTCATACAAGATGTTTTTTACTGCCACTGGTCCACGTTATCGATGGGTGTGATGACCAAGTGCTTCACAGTTGAGATCAGTAAACATGAACATACTGGAGTACAGAGATGCCGAGCTGGTGCAAACTAACCTAAATCTGTACAATCGTTCGCAAAGAGACATTTTCCAAAACATGTAATGCGATTTTTTTTTTTTGTTTTTTTTTTTGTTTACAAAAGGAACTAAATGCCCATTCACTCTGTTGTTTGATATGCTGCTTCATTCATGTCTTTTGAACACTTCTGCCCAATCTCCCCACCATTTCTTTTTTCTTTTTTCTCCCCAATTTTGAATGCCCAATTCCCAGCGCTTTCCCCAAAGTCCTCGTGGAGGCGTGGTGACTAGCCTCAATCCAGGTAACGAAGGACAAATCCCAGTTTTCTCCATGTCTAAGAACATCAATCTGCACATCTTTTCACGTGGCTTGTTGAGTGTGTTACTGCGGAATACACAAACAACTCAACATGTGCCACACCGAGAGCATGAACCACATTATAGCAACCATGAGGAGGTTATCCCATGTGACTCTACCCTCCCTAGCAACCGGGCCAATCTGGTTACTTAGGAGACCTGGTTGGAGTCACCAGCAAACCCTGGATTCAAACTCACGACTCCAGGGGTAGTAGTCAGCGTCAATACTCACCGAGCTACCCAGGCCCCCCTCCCCCAACTTTTGACACATTTTTAGTCATATTTGCAGTATGATTAATGCATTTCTTTAAAAAACAAGTATAAAACCTCTTTTAGTATTTTTCCCATGTTTTTTATTATTATTATTATTATTATATAAAATTAATCACTAAATACAATAATATATGGTAATTGGTGCATATTAAGGCCATGTATAGTGCATTAGCATTAGCAACATGAATGCGTATTGTAAAAATGTCAAATTACGCATTATCTACTGCACATACGTTACCTTAAATCATATTTGAGTGTCTAAAACAAGAAGTCTTGTTTTTTATCTCATGTGGATTCTAATTATACAAAAAAGGCATGTAGGTTTGATAACACATTTTAGTGTCACACTGGTTATTTTTTATATGTTGTTTTTGGCAGGACACATACCGCAGTAGCGTGGGCTGTGCCCAAATATTTCCAAACAGTATTTGTTTTTGTTTGTTTTCTAGCTTTAAGGAAAACAATTTAATAAAAAAACAAGATAAACTTCACTGTGTTGTGTGGCTTCAGAAGACTTGTAGTGCACAATTTATCAGACTACTTTTAGTTTTGCTTTTTATAGTGCTTTTTTGTGATTTTGATGTAATTTTTGGAGCTTGAAAGACTATTTATGGTATGAGCTGCATGAATATTCTTTAAAATGATCCTGTTGTGTTCCATGGGAAAAGCAAATAACAAAAACAACAAAATAAGGATATGAATAGGTTTATGTTCAATACTGTGGAAATAAACAAAATATTGCCTTCTAAGGCAACTTTTTGGATTGTCTAATGAATGCTTTACTTGTCACAATAATGTAATGTAATTCAATTATGTAAAATATTATATCTATTATATAAATATCATATTTAAATATTGAATTATTTTATTTTGGGGTTTTATTTGGCAAATATTGATATCTGATGTCAGTATATAATTAATTAATATATATATATATATATATATATATATATATATATATATATATATATATAAAATCAATTTGATTACAATTTTGAATTGATTGACAGCCAAATTAAAAATATGGTGCTGCAGCTGTAACACACACACACACACACACACACACACAAACACACACACACACACACACACACACACACACACTCACACACGCACGCACACACACACACATTGCAGATAGATTTTGGGGTCAGAATTTCTGTTCTAAAGTAAGAAGTAATGATTATTTCACAGACGTAAATCTGTAAATTTAGTTAGTTTCCTACTGTTTCAAAAGTGTGCCCTTTAACTCTTAATCCATGGACCTGCAAATCCTGTGATTAGTTTTACCTCACAAGTTCTAATAATATCAACCTGGTATCTTTCCATCACGATTTTGTTTCCCGGCAGATTGATAAAAACCTGTGCACCCAGAGTCCTGGAAGTTGAATCATATTCAGTCAATCTGATTGAACGTTTGCAATACTTGATAGTGGTTTCCAGTTTTGAGCAGTCTATAAAGTCATTAAAAAGAACTGTCATTCAAGGAAGATTCATTAGGCTAACTACATAAATCATCACAGAAAGCAAGTCAATTACAGCTGTACCAGTTCAAAATCAAAATCAAAAACTATTTGAAGCATAAAAAAGAGCTAGGAAATCAGAAACAATAATAAAAAAAAATTAAAACCTTGAATAATTTATTAACGAGCTGTTAACAACTGTGAACACCATGAATCCATAAATATTTAAAACAAAAAATCAATAGGTTAATTTCTCAAATCCTTTTAATGAGGATATTTTAATGTTTTATCAGTGACAACCTAAATTACTTAACATGAGTTTGAGACTTAAATACTGTATGTTGACAAACCTTTGAACTATTGTATTAAAAATCTCTGTGTGTGTGCGTGTGTGTGTGTGTTTCAATACAATTGAAAGTATAAAGTTACAAAAACTTAATACTTACATATTCTTAAGAAAATGTGACTGTGTAAGGGATGGGCAAGGAGGAGTTGTGAACCAGCAGAAAGGTCAACGTAAATTTTCATGACATAAACTCAACTTAAAACAACATAAAACACAAAGACACACACAGCGGCCTTGTGTGTCTTTCTCTCTCTCTGGAAGTGGCATCTCCGGTTCTTTATCTCTCTCTCCCGCTGATTAGTTTACTCAGTGCCGGCCGTGCACCCTCACAGCCCTGTCATGCCCCACTCATCGACATCCCCCTCCACCCCACATCTCTAGAGAGGAAACGCTGCATTTCCAGCTGTTCTGCCAGCTGATGGTCCACCCCGCCTCCTGGGGAGATACAAGGGGAGGGAGAGGGGAAAAGGGCGAGTGGGTGAGACACAGTGCGAGAGGAGAGAGAGAGAGAGAGAGAGAGAGAGAGAGAGAGAAAAACTTGCTCGCCGGTCCCCAAACATGCCGTCACCTGGTCCTCAACCACTCCTCCACACTCTGGCGGGCGACAGCCACTCCTACCCAGGCGGACGGCAGCGAGTCCTCCAACCCCTAGCTGATGGAACGGCTCCTCCCCTACATGGTGGATGGCAGTGGTTCCTCCAACTCCCGGCAGCCATCAACGACAACTGTGCTGCGGATGGCAGCGGCGAGGACTCCATGACTGCACATCCCTCCTCCTTCCCAGGCAAGGAGGAGGCAGGAACCGGCTGAACCGGCTGAACAGTCAACATAAACTTTAATAACATAAACTCAACTTAAAACAACATAAAACACTCTTTTGTGTCTCTCTCTCTCGAACTGGCATCTCCGGCTCACCTATATCTCTCTCTCTCTCTCCCGCTGATTAGTTAACCATGCATCCTCATGGCCCGGCCACGCCCTCCTCATCATTACTTGTCTTTGTGAAACATGCCACCACAATGTTGTGTTCTGGGCGATTGTCAAGAAGGTGCTATGTGGTTTTGAAAGTGAGTGGTTTTTAGTGTATTTCTATTCAGTTGCTAGAGTGTTATGGGTGGTTGCTAGGGTAATTGCTAAGTTTTTGCTAGGGTGTTCTGGGTGGTTGCTAGGTGTTTGTTTATTGCCTCAAGTCAAAACTTAAATACATGTACTTCTCCTTAGATGTAAGTTTATGGGATATTTTCAGCTGTTTTATTGTCCGCCAGCCATAAATGGCTATGTATCTCCTCAGCAAGGTAGGAAGACATATTTTGTATGTTGTTTGTCAATAAGTGTGTCTCATATGTAAATAAGACATTCAGCAGATGTCTTTGAGATGTTTATGATTCAGAATGTTTGTAAATCTTATCTTTTGTTTACGAGATGTTAATTAGGATGTGATGCTTTCTAGAGGAAAGGATCTAAAACAGACATCTCGGAGATGTATGTGTGGTATCTGGGTACATTTTTAAGAATAAATGACTTGGATAATTGTAATTGTTGTTATCACTACATATTATTTTGTGTTGAATTAAGTATATTGCATCCCCATCATTATTGAATCCTCATTATTTTTGTTTTTACTTTACAATTTTATTGTAGCCTTTTTTTTTGCCAATGTTTACTTGCATTGTCCGATGAGGCTGTAAAATGTGATATAAAATTATTTAAGGGTCTTCCATTAAACTCATATCAGCCATATCATATGTCTCACCTCTTAAATTTAGACTACTTTTATGGGTACAACCAGACAGGAGATAAAAGTGTTACAAAAGAATTCAAAAGGGTTGATAATAAACAATGACCACACTATCTTAGTAAAATGTGTTTTATACAGTATTGCAAATTAATACAATTCTAACTTGAAAATAGCATGTAATATCTTAGCCCTGAATTCCGCCCTGAGACTGCTGGTGCTGCGAGGCTGCATCTGGATATATCTCAAAACATCAGGTAAACCCTTCATTGTTGACTCAGATTTGTAAAACATTATCTTGTATCTCTGGTTGAAATATACTGCCATGCCATGGTGCTTATGAAATAGTTGCAGTGGGTGGGTAGCTCTTAACGTACATGAATGAATGGTGCATTTACAGGGCATTGAGAGCCTTTAGCCCACAGTGAGAGAAATATCTAATTGAATTTGATGTGCTCTGAGCCTGGAGTGGTCTATTGGCATCTAAATGCACAAGTGAATGGGGCTTATGATGAGGGGACATAAATTAGAGAGATAAATTAGATGTTTGGAAGGCAGGAAGAATGTGAAACTACCATTGTATTTTTCTGCATGTAGGTGCAGTAATGAGTGTGAACCAGAAATTATAGCATAACATGTCATTTAAAGTGTGCATTTTTGACATTATTGTTAATTCTGGCTGTCCTCTTTTTAAAATACGGCAATTCGGTGGTCACAGTTTATTTAGATTAGCTTCAAAAAGAGAGAATCAGAGTTCTATAATACCTGTACCTTCTGAGTCATGACCTATTCTTCTTCTTTCTGCTGTACTTCTCATCTGTCAACACAGAGCTCAAAAACAGTAGAAGATTCAGAAATTGGCAATACTAATGAAGAAACTTAGCTGGGTGTTTCTATACTTAAATAAATAAATAAAATCATGTTAGCATTTACACACTCTCGTGTTGTTTTAAGACTGTTTAACTTTCTTTGGTGGAAAAAAAAATGTTAGGCGGTATGTTAGCCTCAGTCACAATTTACTTTCATTGGATCTTTCTTTTTATGTGCAATGAAAGAACTCACTACGAAGTGATATTAGAGAGGCATCAGCTCTTTGTATGCCTATATTTACATCCAATCTTAAAACGTATTACTTTTCCTTGATTTGCTTTAGCTTTGTATCCTATTTTATTATTAATATGCATGTATTCATATGTTTAATATGCATGTTTATATTGTGTATAATGTTTTATTCTTTTTTAGCTCTTTTGTTTTATTGTATTTTTCTCCTCTATGTAAAGCATCTTGAAAGGCTACCATTAAAGGTGCTATATTAAAATAAAGTATATATTATAATTCAAATGAATGGTGACCTAGGCTAACATTCTATCCAACCTTTACAAGAGGCTTTAGAAGATGGATGGATGGACCATTTCAGCCATGCTAAAATACACAATATAGCAACAGACATGCTGCACTCAGCTTATGATTATTTTTGCTGCAAAGCAATGTTATGTCAAATAAGGGACTATATCTTCTTGTGCAGTGGTTCTCAACATTTTTGTGTCCAAGACAATATTTGAAGACCTCTATGCTGTATTGAAAAACAAAAAGGTCAGAATAAGTGCATTGCTGTGCATTTTCACCAGCATGAAAAATTGTATGTCCTATTACATGTTTGTAAGCCTATATTGATTAAGCTGTTGTTGTTTTTTTGCATCTTAATTAAGTTAGACTATTTTGATATATCTTACATAAAATTAAGTCATCTTGCTTGGAGGTTTTACTGAGCTTCCCAATTTGACACAGGGGGTGATTGATAACCACTGATGTAGTGTATTGATGGCACATAAATTTGCTTTTAAAATAATATCTTTAACTACTATGTACTTGAGCATTTGTTACAGTGTACTAATTATGTACATATGTGTTGTTGTATTGTACTTACATTTAAAGTACCTGCATTTAACTACATATGTAGTTACACTGTTAACCTTACCTCTTTTCCTAAACCCTAACCCTACACCAACCCTTACCCTAAACCCTAACCATACTCCTACTCCTAAACTTACCCCTACCTCAGTAGCAGCAAATGTGAATCTTGTGAGAATTTTGCAGAACAAATTGTAGTTACACAATAAGTACATTGCATTGTATGTACACTAAAAAAAAAATTGCAACACGATTCTAGAACATTTTGTCTTAATTTAATTACGCACTATCCAATTAAATTTGTAAAACTGAAGTTAACTTAATCAATTTGAGTTAGGACTACATTAATAATTTTCATAGCATTGATGAAACTGGTTGGGGGATTTACATTTCCCAGCATACTTGGCAGGGGACTGAATGGGGTGAACAAATGTTGAAACTAAGTGTTATTTTTAGGATTTTTGTGTAAGAAAAGATAGGAAGAGATATCCATCCATCCATCCATCGTCAACCGCTTATCCTGTACAGGGTCGCGGGGGGCTGGAGCCTATCCCAGCTAACATTGGGCGAAAGGCGGGGTACACCCTGGACAGGTCGCCAGTTCATCGCAGGGCCACACATAGACAGACACACACTCACACTCACATCCACACCTAGGGCAATTTTTGGAGACACCAATTAACCTAGCCTGCATGTCTTTGGATGGTGGGAGGAAGCCGGAGTACCCGGAGAGAACCCACGCAGACACGGGGAGAACATGCAAACTCAGGAACAGATATGTTCATGTTTAATGTTGTGTTATATTGGCATTTAAAAGGATTGTTTGGAGGCTGGATTTATTGGACTTACCATTGTGGAGAAGACTGACACTTGTTCTTTTACAATAGCTTTTCAGTAGCAAAGCTATTTTTTTGATAAGGTAGCGGGGTAACGTTGGCCATGTATCCAGCATTTACTGTCGACGGATATGTTATCTAACCTGTTGATACACTTTTCCCACACAGGCAGTGGTGACTTCACTCTGCTTACATTTAATATATAATTTATCGTCTATAAATGTAATGAACGTTAACAAATTATACATCTTTTCAAAGGTCTAAGGGTTCAAAATTGATATCCGATCTCTGTTTCACTATAGCAATGCTCCAGAAATAGCAGTTTAGTTATGTGTGCCAGTAGTACAAATGAAAACATGCAATATCAAAACGGGAATTCATACCTTTATTATGAAAACACGATCGCCAGATGAATCCAGTTCAACACACTTGGGTCAACTGTCCATGACAAGCGTTCATTAAAAAACATCCAATAGCACTTTTTGTCCATAAAAGTGATCAATCTGAGAAATATTGATATATTCTCCATTGTTTACATGAGATCTTGCCTGAAAGATATGATCTTATATATTAGAGTCTCATAAACAAAACGAGCCTGTCTCCAAAGTCTATTTTTTAAAATGCGGCATAGTTTTATTCATAATAGCCAAGCAGTGCCGTCAGATTTTGTGTCGTCTTGAAAGGCAGAGCCTTAATACTGTACTCTGTACACTTCCAGCGATTTTACAGAGAAAAAAGCTTGCAGGAACCTAATTTTTTTATTCGATCATCTACATATTTGAAACGTAACTTCTTAAGACTTGTGGCTTTGAGAAAATTGTATTTCTGGGTTGTCTTGGCACATTTATTATAGTTTTTTTTAGATTATAAAAGCATGTTCAGCACAAAATATTTCCATAACTATAAACTTCAGTTTCTCTAACTTTAAAAAATAACAATATATATTAATTCTGAAAAAAGCCCAAAGTGTCTTCTTTCTAAAGATACTACAACTGTGTCCATACTCCAAAGGGTCCAGTAAATACAACCATTTAAGTTCAGGTATGTCATTTTCATGGTTTGTGCTCAAAAATTGGGTGCGTATCAACAGGCTAAACTAAAGATGTCAGATTCGTGTTTGTTAGTCGTAAACGTACAATATTATTTTACTGAATAATTGATAATTCTGTTTATTTTCAAGGCGCATCACACCTCTTGTGGCCTATTACTTTATTTGTATCATGACAAATGTTATAGTCTAACCACTGTGTCCTCTGTAGTCTATAGAGAACCTCATGTTCTTTATTTTTCCCTTATGTGTTTTCAACATATCAAAGAAATAAGTGATAGAGAGAGAGACAATGTGAGAAGCACTTGATTCCACCAATCCACACATGCTATATATAACTTGTTGGTTGTGCATTTAAAATAGTTGATCATCTTGTTTTTGTGAGTGCTCTTACCTCAGCAACAATCAGCATTCCCACACGTTAAACCACCCTGAAGCAGCCCAGAAACTATATGGATTTCACACAGCCTATGATTTCTGCTGTACCTCTGTCTTCTTTGTAGTAGTACTGCTGTACTCTGAGACTCTAGCTCTGGGAAATAGATAACTATTGATTTTCTTTTTTTGAAAGCAGTTCCTCAGCATCTTAAACTGTACAGACAGAGTCTTTCATTAATGGCCGTTCTGTCAGACTCACTGCTGGATATGAAGTGCATCATTCGAAGGTATGGGCTGCACAACTAATAGTTCTCTGGGTTCCCAGGGCTCAGAAATAATGGGGATGAAACTATAGCAGAAACAATGAGCTGAGCCATAGATAAAGAGAGCTGGAGAAAGTTTGACTTTGTGTTTGTAGGGTACAATGGGGCTAAAGGCACATCTACAGGAAAATATGCTTTTTTTCTGGTGACAAAGTGTGTCAAGATTGCAATATATTTCATTGTATCGAATATAGATGGAGCAACATAATTTGTGTGAAAATAAATAATAAAGTAAATTTGTTTTGATTAAATAATTTATTAAATTTTTTAAGTTGGTAAGGTAGCATTTTACCCCACACTTGGGGTAAAACTCTAATAAGTTGACTTTACTCAAATGATTGATTGAACTCATTCCCTCAATTGAATTGAGTAATGGTGTCTACAAAACTTGTGTTCCCCTTCTGTCACTCTCTCGACGTAGTGTTGAAGGAAGTGACACAAGGGGGGTCTTCTCGGATGCCGAATCGTACCTCTGAACCTGAGAAAAGGCCAATGTCAAGTTGGCAGACAGAATTTGCATGCCCCGCCCTGGACTTACGGGTATAAAGGGAAGCGGGGCAGCGAATGCCAGTCAGAATTTTTCTTCGAAGCCAAATGGTTGTACCACAAGCAGCTGAAACACACTCCTGTTTCACTCACCTTTATCAGCGAGAAGTGTGGCTGTTGGATACGCACGGCGCATTTCCAGGTGGCGTTCTCTCTCTGTACACTGTGCAGCTCACGCCCCTGGGCACTTCGACAGCGCTTCTTCCTGTTTAAAAGAGTGTTCTCCTCCTAAAAGAGTTTATTTTATGAAAGAGTTTGAGTTTCCACTCATAAAAGAGCAATACACAGCAGGTGTTGAACATCCTTTTCAGGATGCGTCTTTTTAAAGATGTATTTCCGCCTCTGTGTAGTTCCTGGATGGGGTTGATTTCTCTCCACTTCTGACGTCATAAAAAGCTGCCTCGCATGCCTGGGCTGCGATCACACGCAGGCAGCAGTTCTTGTTCTCAGTGCGAGAACATAGCCATGGCAGCATTGCGGTCACGGTTTCTTTTGTCTTGAGAGAAAGCCACTTCAGCCGCCCCCAAGCGTTCTCTGTCAGCGACACCTGCCTGGAGTTCGGTCCGGTGCTTTCTGACGTTATCCTGAGACCCCGACCGGGCTACGTGCCCAAGGTTCCTACGACCCCTTTCAGGGACCAGGTTGTGAACCTGCAAGCGCTGCCTCAGGAGGAGGCAGACCCAGCCCTTTCGTGGCTGTGTCCGGTGCGTGCTTTGCATACCTATGTGGACCGCACGCAGAGCTCTAGATGTTCTGAAGCAGCTCTTTGTCTGCTTTGGCGGACGATGGAAAAGGAACGCCGTCTCCAAACAGAGGCTAGCCCACTGGGTCGTTGATGCTATCGCCTTAGCCTATCACGCCCAGGGCGTGCCCACCCCCCTGCTGGTCCGAGCACACTCTACTAGGCGTCCTCGTGTGCTCTGAGCTACGGCACCTCCCTAGCAGACATCTGCAGAGCAGCGGGCTGGGCAACACCCAATACCTTTGCCAGATTTTACAATCTAAGGGTTGAGTCGGCCTCATCCCGTGTTTTGTCAGGTCCGAGCCAGTAGAACTCTGTAACGCAGCACAACCAACCGGGTGTTCCGCTTGCATCCTGCGCCCTTCACCGAAGTGATCCAGTGCGCCTTCTGTCCCAGGTCAGCCACTGAGCGTCAATGCCTAGATGCTTTTTTCCTCCCTAGCCTTCAGGCCCATGAATTCAGCAGAGCAACTCGCGGCTAGACCCAGTACGAGTCTTAGGGCTCTGTACTGGGGTCGGGCTCCACGGCATAGTTCACTCTTCAGGCTAACTCCCCGTGATGTATTCTCCACGGTACGGTCCCCCTCTCAGCGGACCTGCGTTTCCCTCAGGCAGCCCCGCTGCCTCGGTCCCATGTCTGTAGAGTCCCCCCTTCATTAGGCTGGACCTACCACTGCTCCGTTTCCCACGTCCGGCTTCACAACCCTCGTGGTGTATTTCGTGGAGCAGCGTTAATGCTTCGAGTCTTCTCTCAGCACCACTATTCTCGGGACACATGTTGCGCCCAACAGGCATTCCTGCTCCCCCCGGGGAAAGACCGCCTTCCCCAACTTAGGTTGGGCCCCAGCCACTTTACATCCTATGTGAGAGACATAGTGAGAGAGAAGGCCACGGCTGCTGGGCTTGCTCCCATGCTAGCATGTAACACCTTTTTCCCCCAGGGGTGCAGGAAAACCTAAGGTGGATATGCTAAAACTTTGAGGGGGCGTTGGGGAGGGCTACGTGCACTCGGTACAGGTGCCTCTATCACGCAATAACCTGCTTTGCCTCTGTTCCGACAGTCACGTAACACGGTCAGTGCGTGGCGTTTTTATATGGACCCCTTGTGTCACTTCCTTCGACACTCCATCGAGAGAGTGACAGAAGGGGAACGAACGTCTTGTTTACACTATTATAGACGTAGTGTCCCTCCTGCCACGGCACTAGACCTAGCACTGTAAATGGCCGTGCTTCATCTTTCAGCTCCTCAGTGCAAAATTCTGACTGGCATTCACTGCCCCGCTTCCCTTTATACCCGTATGTCCGGGGCGGGTCATGCAAAATCTGTCTGCCAACTTGACACTGGCCTTTTCTCAGGTTCATAAGGTACGATTCGGCATCCGAGAAGACCCCCCTTGTGTAAATTCCTTCGACACTACGTCTAATTCCCCGGAGGTTACAACAGTAACCAAGACGTTTTCACTTAACTTGGTCATCATTTAGAATGAACATAACTATTTCAGTTAAGGTAACAATATCCAAGTAGACCTAACTTAAATTTGCTTAACATCTTAAAAAAGATTTCAACTGATTCTAGATCAGTCAATAAATAAACTTATTCCTTTTAACAAAGGAAACATAAATAATTCAAGCACATGGCATTGTGGGTATTCCCCATAGCCTCAATTTTAAAAGTCTATAGATTTTTAAGAAAAAAAATGTTGAAGGGACATAAATACAGTGGAGACCAAAAATATTGGCACCCTTGGTAAAAATGAGCAAAGAAGGCTGTGAAAAAATATATCTTTGTTTATTGTTTATCCTTGTGATCTTTTTTGTTCAAAATATTCACACAAACATATCCTCTAATGGATATCAAACAATTGCAAGCACAACACAATATGTGTAGCACAATTATTGACATACCTAAAAATTATGAGTAAAACGTATCTGAAATATATTGCCATTCATATTTTAAATTTTTTAGTACACTTAGCTGACTAGAACATGAAATTGTTCAGCCATGACGTCCTGTTTCAGAGGGGTATAATATGAAGTAACACATAAACCAAATTCCCTTAGTCATCTATCACAATGTGTAAGACCAAAAAATAAAAGTTATGATGTGCTGAAAAAGGTTGTTGAGCTTCACAAAATGGAGAATGCTATAAGAATATAGTATTGAAGTATTGAAAATACCAATTTCCTACTACCACCCATGTAGTCACAAGTTTGAATCCAGGGCATGCTGAGTGACTTCAGCCAGGTACCTAATTAAACAAACAACCAAAGTAACCAAATTGGCCCGGTTGCTAGGGAGTGTAGGATCACATAGAATAACCTCCTCGTGGTCACTATAATTTTGTGGTTCTCGCTCTCGGTGGGGTGCATGGTGAATTCTGTGTGGATGCCACGGAGAATAGCGTGGGCCTCCACACGTGCTACATCTCCGCGGTAACATGCTCAACAAGCCTCATAATAAGATGCGAGAATTGACGTCTCAAACACGGAGGCAACTGAGATTCATCCTCCGCCACCTGGATTGAGGCAAGTCACTATGCCACCCGAGGACTTAGAGCGCATTGGGGAGATACATATTTCCACCATCAGGGCAATAATTAAGAAGTTCCAATCAACGGGAGAGGTTAAGAATCGACCTAAAGTAGTACACGTGTCTATATTTTCTCCAAGCACGGTGAGAAGGATGGTTCGAGTGGCCAAAAATTCTCCAAGGATCACAGATGGACAATTGCAGAATCTAGTTGGGTCTTGGGGTCACAAAGTCTCCAAATCTACAATCAGACGTCACCTACATCACAACAAGTTGATTGGGAGGTTTCAAGAAAAATGCTTCTGCTCTCATCCAACAACAAATTAAAGCTTCTTCAGTTTGCCAGACCCTACCGGAACTTCAAATGAGACCGGCGCACACAGAGAGGTAGCCATATGGAAAAGTACCTCATGCCCATGGTTACATATGGTGGTTGATCTTTAACATTGTGGGGCTGTTTTTATGCCAAAGATCCTGGACATCTTGTTTGGATACATGGCATCATGGACTCAGAAAGCTTAAAATGGGCCCTGGTTGGATCTTCCAGCAAGACAATGATCCAAAACAAACATCAAAATCAACAGAAAAATGGTTCACTGACCACAAAATCAAGATTCTTCCATGGCCATCCCAGTCCCCTGACCTGAACCCCATAGAAAACATGTGGGGTGAACTGAAGAGGAGAGTCCACCAGCATGGACCTCGGAATTTGAAGGATCTGTTGAGATTCTTTATGGAGGAATGTCTCAGATCCCTTGCTGTGTGTTTGCCAACCTCATTAGGCATTATAGGAGAAGACTCAAAGCTGTTCTCTTGGCAATGGGAGGTTGTACCAATTATTGAATAAAAGGGTGTCAATACTTGTGCCAAAAATGTATTTAACAAAATATATTTTTTTATAAAACTTTTGTTGTGTTTGCCTTTGTTTGATATCCATTAGAGGATAGATTTTATTGTGAATATTTTGAATGAAATATCAAAAGGATAAACAATAAAGACATATTTTTCACAGCCTTCTTTGCTCATTTTTACCATGGGTGCAAATATTTTTGGCCATCACTGTATATAAGTTAAAAGCCAAAAACTTGACATTTCAAACAACTTTTGAAGACTAAAAGACAAATGGATTTTTTCCAGTAATGAGAACATTAGGGTTTACAGTGATAGGGAAACATTTGTCAACTCAGGCAAATACTTTTGAGATGGTAAGATGCTTTTCTTTTTTTTTCTTCTCGAGTAACAAGTTAGGATAATACTTATTCAAAATAACCAATTCAGAAAAGGGTTAAGCATTTTCATAACATCTCATGTATTCTATAAACAAATTGTGATTGGATCACTCAATGTGAGCACATTTTGAGCATTCATAATAACAAATCTATTCCCCCCACTTAAGAAAAACAATGTGTTTAACAGGGGCCTTTAGCCCCTGCAACAGTGGGGCTTTTTACCACAAATATGATCCTTTCAGGGATTTGCATTAGCTACATACATTTGCAACATTTAATATAATATTAAATATTAAATCAAATGACCTCAAAATCAAACTTTAGACATTTCACACCATTTTTTATGATTATTATTATTTAAAAACTCATGAAAACATGCTACCATGGTTTATATAATGTGTATAATGTAGCCTACATTGTTTATTATATAATGTGAATGCATATAATGTAGAATATAATGTCAAAGAATTAACAATAATAAATAGCATATATTTATTTTTGCATTGACTGCATTACAGTAATGATAATGGGAGATTGTGCAGATTAAGTGTTATAAAATAATAAAATGTCACAATGCAAAACAAAAAAGTCTTAATGGTACAAAAAGGCTTAATTGTCTTGTGCATATAAATTCATATTTATTTATTTTTATTTGGTGGTGAGATATTAGCAGGCTTTGTGAGATTCATCCATAGAGGTGGCAACAGCACCGACACACCCACAAACAGACTGCATGCAGAAAGACCCCTTTCGTCATACTGTGTCAGATCAGATTATCCAAGTAAATTGGTAGAAGACCATCGGATGGCGCTCTTGATGCATTTTGTATGTGCACTGAGAACTGTCCACGGTACTGAAACTACAGTGGCACGGTTTGCGCTTTAACGTTCACTCTAGGCAGCTCAGTATAGCCGATTCCAGATTCTTTGAGCAACTGAGACAATATTATTCTAAAAGAGAGTGATATTGAGGGCTCACATCTCAGCAAATTACTGGATTGTAATGATCCAGTAGCGCCGCTGCGTTCATTTAACACGCAGTGAGTTCTTGAGGGACGCGTTCATTTCCCCCAGGAGCGACTATGAGCGGTTCTGATGGATTCGTTTATACTCCACTCAGTACATAGAGAGATGGACCGATTCATTTTTTTGACTACTTCTGACACTATTATTGGAAATTATAATGAATAAGAGTTAATATCACTAACAAAATGACCTGGTGATACTTTCCCCAGCAATCGTCGGCTGGATTGTGCTATAATCGAGCAACTTTCATCAAAGAGCTTTGGATCACTGGAAACGATTTTTGTTACGAACTTACATTTTACGAACCACACCAGAACAAAAACTGTGATTAAAACAAATGCATGGTTTTATTAATTGCATACTGCTGCACGATCCGCGTGAAAAATGATTGCTGTTAATACCGAGTGTATAACTATGGTGAGAAGATGCCTTCTGACGTTCAAACCTTTCAGGTAAGACTTATTCTTTGTGTGAATACGAGCAGGTAATCGACTTAACCTTAACATTTTAAGGTTATCTGACAAAGCGTTTTCACATTGTAATAGGATCTTTTAAAGAAAATGTCCAAAAAGAGCAACATTGACAGCACCATTTTGACCATTAAGAAAGCTGTCGCTCTTGACCACTGTATTAGGTATTAAGTTTGTGTCTGCAGTCAACCAACTAGGCTACACTAGATTACGACTTCGCTGACATGTTCACTTCCTCGAACAATGACATTAAACCAAATATGACGCAAACTTTGTCTCGTCACGATTATGATCCAGTATTATCTTTAACCATCTCTACAGAGAAAATAAATATCTCTGTGTAACAACACTCTTACTGTGGCAAATATCCTCAGTGCTGTTTTTCCTGAAGACTTGGCACCACTCTCTCTTGAGAGAACATTTCACTGATTGTGAAATGAAAATCCCCTGAAAGGATGTGCTGTAATAATTTAGGCTCAATGCTGTCGTCTTTCGCGCTCTTTTGCAAAGTGGCGCGAATCCAGCGGGAGCAATTATTTGAGGCACAATTCTTTCATCAAATATCAAGCTCAGGCACTATTAATAACAGAACATGTTATTATTATCCTTTTAGGAGTGATGGAAACATTTTCTTAAACATTGTTCAGTGAGAAGGTAATACGTGAGGGTGTCGACGTGAAGTTATTTTTAACCATCTTTTGACATTTGTTTATACTGATCTGATTTAGGTAATTTTATCAAATTGGAAAGATGTTTTAAGAGCGACACAAACCAAGAATTACCACAAAACATATTACCAAAAATTACCAAAAATCCATTGCTAAAACTGATGTTTGTGCTGTTGTTTGTCTTCTATGTTTATCATATCACTACTCTGATTATTATGTCATTAAGCAACATGCTTTTGTGTATATTACAAAAGACTAACAGTATGGATGATTGAGGACATGGGAAAAACGTACACAACGATTACTAATTAAAACAATATTCCCAAGACAGTTTTTAGTAACTGTTTTAGTCATTTTAGCTCAGGGGTGTAGCTTTAACCACCAGGCTACATCCTAGTTTGATCATACCAATCATGTTATAACACATGTTGTTCCCAACTTGTCAACCTGTGTGGCCTTGTAGCTTTTCATTACTGTATGAGCAACTTTTGCACAAGAATAGTGCTTTGAATTACACCAAGTTTGTCAAATATCAGAAATGCATGTGCCAATTTGCCTTGGGAAGAATAAGGTAAAAACTTATTTTAGAAGAGACAATAATGTTTAGTTCTGTTTATTTCCGAATAAGCCCTAACAGCACACAACCACATTTGATGCATTTAAACAGTGCCTTAATGAGATTTGATGTGTCAGGTGAATTTGATTGGGGGCATTTATATAAAATGAACTCCAAGAAACAGAAATGAGGACCCACTCCTTAGTGCTGAGTATGTCTGGCACATTTGGGATTTTGTGAATTGCACTAGCACATGAGTTATCATCCTATCAGAAATATTGTTTATTCAGTAGTTTAACCATGATTTTTTGTGTCTCTATGGAATAAAAAAGAGAATTTTCACACAGCTATTTTCCAAACAAAGACAGCTAAAAGGATAGTTCAGCCAAAAATTTAAATTCTCTCATCATTTACTCAACCTCATGCCATCCCAGGTTTGAACACAAAGATTTTTACAAGAATATTTTAGCTTGGTAGGTCCATACAATGCAAGTTAATGGTGGCCTGAACTTTAAAAGTTCAAAAACCACATGAATGCAGCATAAAAGTAATCCATACATCTCCAGTGGTTAAATCCATATCTTCATAAGAAATTTGATAGGTGTGGGTGAATATTTAAGTACTTTTTGATTATCAGTTCTCCTCCCTGCCCAGTAGGTGTTGATATGCACAAAGAATGTGAATCTTCAAAATCTAAAGAAGAATGTGAAAGTGGAGATTTATAATAAAAATGACTTATATTACTTAATATTGATATGTTTTTCACCCAATCCTATGATATCGCCTCAGAAGATTTTAATTTAACCTCTGGAGTTGTATGGCTTAATTTTATTCTATCTATATGTCCTTTCTGGAGCTTCAAAGATTTGGCCACCATTCACTTGCATTATATGGACCTACAGAGCTGAAATATTCTTCTAAAAATCTTCATTTTTGTTCAGCAGAAAAAATAAAGTCATACACATCTGGAATGCTATGATGGTGAGTAAATGATGAGAGAAGTTTCATTTTTGGGTGAACTATGCCTTTAATGGTGCCCACGTATGTCAAGAAAAAAAAGAGAAAAAAGCACCATCACAGAAATTTTGCAAGGATCTTCCCATCAGATGCAGCTCTGAAATCTTTTCTCCATTACACA
The DNA here is from genome assembly GCA_032164185.1 of Moxostoma hubbsi. Classification (NCBI taxonomy): domain Eukaryota; kingdom Metazoa; phylum Chordata; class Actinopteri; order Cypriniformes; family Catostomidae; genus Moxostoma; species Moxostoma hubbsi. The sequence continues at coordinate 8,234,116 of JAVLUX010000007.1, read as the reverse complement.
TATTTGGATTGCCATGTTATGATAAGTCGCATGAAATCCAAGAACCAATAGCATTTGTTGTAAATTATGTCAAACCTGCTACGTGAATGAGAATTATAGTTTCAGTGGAGGGAAAGATTATCAGGAAATAATGGCTTAAATATGACCTGTTCCTCATACAAAACTATTGTATTGCTTCAGCAGTCTTTGAATATAAACCTTGTTCGAAAACCTAGTGAGCTATCTTCCTAGACAGCATATTAAGACATCATATCTAGGAAGACTTATTCATTCACTAGTGAAAACCATCGATATTCCATTCAAGGCAGTTTTCAACAATAGGTGGTCACACAGAATGTGTTATACACAAATTATTATTATACCATGAAAATAAAACACCCTGACATTGATGAAAAAAGACTCATTATTGTCTGAGTGTCTTTTCATTTTAATGTAAATTTTTACCCAACACATTTATACATCTGCATGTTTCCTTGAAATGTTCTCTCTATTGCAGGATTTTTGTGGCAGGCATTGGTTTCTTCAGTCTGTGCTTCTTAATGACCTCTCTAGGGGGACAGTTCTCGGCCAAGCGGCTGGGCGATGCCCCATTCAGCATCCGAACTGAAGGTACATTAATAACGTGCAAGCTACCTGTGCTGACTGTGTGCATGTGTAATTCATCTGCTGGCATTTAGAGAGGGGCAGTTTATGGGTTCTTTAATGGGGGTAATGGTGGGTTTTGTGCAGGCCTTTAACACTCTTGATTATCCGGGGGTCAGCCTGCTGTGAATAGCATCTCTGGCTGCAGACCACACCACCTGTCTCCTGTCATCACTTTCTATGTGTATGCGTATAGATTATGCAGACAGTTGCTATCACAGCAATGCCCAAGAAGAACCTGTCTAAGTTGCATCCATCTTTTAGTGGCCACACAGGCTTTATTTTGCAACCTTGTTTGTTTGTAAGCAATGTTATATTCTTTTTCTATGGTTTTGATTATCCTAAGCCCATACAGAACCTATAGACAAGTGAAGGTGCATATCACTGTTTTGACCCGCTGAACGAATACACCACAAAACACGATCTCCAATTGATGAATGTGAAAACCGACTCAAGATGTATCGTAAAAAAGACATGAATTACGGATGGAAATGTTGTGCTTTGATGCACAGTGTAAGATATTTAGGCTTTTTAGGAATAATTAAGCCCAGCATTTGAGAAAATATAGGGCAAATAAGACCTGCCATTTGTGGTGAAAACATTTATGGTGTTGAAACTCTATTTTAAAGTGTCTTCGTTTGTTTGTACACATGCTAGTTCCATTTATCTTCCTTTGTCGTGCTTGTAAAAATAGCATTAGAGAGTGGGCTGTGAAGGAGTATTTCATTGGTTGAACCCACTGAACGAATACACCCCTTCACTGAACTAATAGTAGTCAGTCATTTTGTTTGTGACGTGAATGAACTGAATGTACTAGTAAACTCGTTTGTGACTGACATGAACATATCAGTCATCATGAACGATGATCTGCTGACCTGGAGGAAGAGCTACATGTCGTTCGCTCATATCTTCAATCTCGTTTAACAAGAAAAGAGGCTGGATTAATTACAAATAAAAGTTAGTGATGACCACACATTACAATGACATACAAACATTATTGAAACTTAATAATATTTTTTTTAGGCTAGTATTGCTGTCCTTTTTTTTTTTTTTTGGTGTAGCTTGATAAAAAGATGTGCTCAGAATTTCACAGTATGATAGATATGCTTTGATTTCATTTGTGAGGAAAGACTTATGATGCTTTAACACTCTAACACAGTGCTGAGGTCTCTTAGTAGAATTTTAATAGAGGATAATTAGACTTGTTCTGGTCGAGAATGATTGCTTTCGGTTCAATGCAATTACTTAAAAGACCACCATTTGCAGAACGCAAAGATGTTACTTGAAGATATACTCTGTGAATGAATCAATGAACGAATCTGAACAAATATTTTTGGTGAATGGAATCAAAAGTATCTAGTCACTGAAATGAATCAAAAGCACCACCACTGTAAAGTGGAACCCCATAAATGAATGATTTGAAACAGTGTAAATTGGCAGCAACTCTTCCGTGAAGCCTGTGGTAGACTTGGCTCACAATTTATATCAATAGGGTTTAGTATGTAGCTAATCTAACAACATGGTACTCTAATAAGCAAAAAGTGGCAAACACACAAATATTGGCAAACATTTTGATTATTTTTTTTAATGTGATTGATCTATTTTGAATCAGTACTTTTCAGTGCTAAATTTATTCAAAGTATATTTGGAGCTATGTCCAAATATGCATGCTTCCAATCCCTACTATATAGTATGCCCAAAACAGTGTACCAAAAACAATAGATTAGGATGTCAAAATCCTCAGGGTGCATAAAGGAGTAGCCGAGAAACACCCAGATGACCTCTTTTAAACTGTAAGAGCTATAGCCTATATAACAAGAAAGTTATTCCATATGCTTAAATTGTGCTTGTTTAACAAAACTGGAGTAGACTATATACAATATATATATATATATATTGTAGTGCTTTCAGTCCATATATTTTTTTAATCATGATTAATCGCATATTGTTTCCGCAATTAACTGCAGATTTTGAAAGTGCTGAAATTTGACCCTATATATATTTTGTTTAAATGCAGAATATCCTTCTTAGGAAAAAAATGCTTGATTTACATATTGTGTAAACATAATCTGGATACTAAAAAAACTGTATCTGTAATACGTTTAAGTTACATTAAAAACAATGTAATCAGATTACAGTTACATTTTGTAAAAAATGGGATTATTAACAGGATTTATTTTTTTTTTATTTCTAACAAAAGAAAAACAAAAGATACTCCTGACATAAAATTAAATAGACTTGATTGCTTCAGAGTGGTACAGATTCTCAGATGCGCGCCAGAATTCTCTTCTGGTTCTCTTCATGCGAGTCACAAATAACACCTGTCTCACATCACCGCTGTGCTCTCGAGGCAAACAAGGTCAAGCCATTTAAAGGGGTACTTCATTGTGATGGCTGCTGGAGAATATTCATTATATTTGTAGAAATTTGGACATTATTGTCTTTTCACAGGAGAAAAGGAAAACAACATTTCATGCCTAAACTTCACTGTCATTTACATCATAGCTTCAGATGAAACTCTAAAGTTCTTCTCTGAAATGCTATTGTGATGTAATGACAACAGCAATAGGGATGGACAGCATTTATTTTTTATTATTAAAAAAATAATAATATTGTATACATAAACACCAAATGAATTGAGGTATTTGAAGTATTAAGGGGAAAAAAAGGTGCAATTGAGAATGTTGATGCTTATTATAAATGTCTTGTTGATAACAGTTCAAAAGTCTGTGTGAGGGAGAAAATCTGGCAAATGTAACATTTCAAAACTCAGAGAGAGTAGGAATAGGTAAAGAAAGACACCCAAAAGGTTTAAATCTATTTCAATCTATTTTTTAACTAGAAATCTTTTTTTTTTTCAGTGATAAAATCCTCCTTACACATTATCTTAATCATCCATAAAAGTTAGCTGGTGATGTGGAACTGTGTGGATCATGAGCAACCAGAGGAAAAACACTGGAGGCATTGCATTAATAATAATAATGATGATGATGATAAGGCCTGCGATCTAATTATTGAATACAGTCAGAAGCTAATGAATGCTGCCAATCAGCTATAACTGCAATACATGGCAAATTTAAACTTTGCAGTGTTTTTGAATCTGTTGTACTGTATATCCTATCAGATTTTGTTTTATGTTAACCATAATTCATAGCATCTGTTCTAATTATATTTGCTGGATGAGAAAATAAGCAATTTTCTTTTTCTGTGATTTCTGTAGCAGATTGAGGACTGACCTGATTTGTTTAAAAATACAGAGTTGAACATATTCTGTTTTCCTGTTAAGGAGGGAGGCAGTGTCCATGTTTTCATGTTTTTTTTTCTTATGTATTATAATAGCTACATTACTCATAACATTATTCAAACTTGTTTTGTTTGTATCCAGAAAGCAAAATTAAAATTATTTGAGACTTTTTCCACATATGTGACCTTGAGGTGATCCAAATGTAATTTGAAAGTAATCTGATTACATTACTTTCTCATTGTTTTAATTGGATTAGGTTACTGATTACACTTTGAGTCATCAGTATTTTCATCAATAAACGCCAACTGACACCAAAACTTAAAGTTGGCTAAAAAAATAGTTAGAGTTAAAGTTAGAGTTTGCAATTTCTGTGCGATTTGATTCCGTTTGAGAAATAAAGGATCTTTGTTTTACTGCTGGAGCCATGTCATTTTTTTCTTTTATTTAGAAGGGAACGGACAGCTTGAAATAGTTCGATACAAAAATGTTATTAATCGTGATTGACTGCATTTCTCCTTATCTCAGTGGCACATGTGTTCATTTTCTATGAGTTGACAGGGACACTTACCTCATTGTCATGGCAATGGTGCGCGCTGAAGTCAGATTACGTCAGAGATTGTTAGAGAGTCATACCAGACTGCTCAAACATTCAAAGATCCGACAAATGCAGATTGAACATGTTGAATCTGTGAATACAGATGCCAACGAACACCAACAAATGCCAGCAAACTTCAACAGGGTGAACACACTGATCAGTCAAAACCCAACAAACCTGTTTGTTGACGTTTCCTGGGGCAGTATGAATTGGCCTTTAGCACCTGATCTCATAACATTTACATTACAATGGCAACATTTTTGCCATAACAAAATTATGTAGTTCATTACACAATAAGATGAGGTTTTTAAGGTGAATATTAGATGGATGTTTTAAAGAGTAAAACGTACTTCCCTAACATAAAACTTTAACCTAAACTTAACCAATAGTGTTCTAAAAGATAAGTGAGAGGTAAACGAAACAGATATTTACTGAAGAAACCACGTCATTTCATGATGCTTCTATGGCACTTTCGCTTTCACTTTCATTTCCAGCGACCTTGGATAGGCTTGAGCCTCAAGCTCCAAGATCAAAGTCCAACACTCTGGTGAGCTACCGCAGAAGTTAATCACAAATCACGTAAGTGTGTAAATGTAGGTTGGTCTGTAATACAAGTGTTATAATTTTGAGAAAAAATAAGTGTTTATAATGTCCTAAACAGTACCTGTGATTTTTGTGAAAGTGTATAAAACGCACCGTTGTTGTAGCACCTCTAGTTTTGAAAGCGTCAAGTAAAACTCTTAAAATTTAGTTATAGAAATGTTCATTCTGTGAGACTAGGTTGCAGAATACAATTGATGCTGCCATAGAATCTGTCAAAAAGAAGATATCTTAGAACCTTCATATCTGGATTATGCCTATAATGTCTTAAAATGCGGCCTATGTAGAAAGCACAATGTTTTGGAGCCAGTGTATTTAATATTTAGTTTCTTTCTGGTTTCAACGTTCCGTGACCTACTCGGTGTACCAAAATGTTGCAAATGGCATTCTTGAGGGCTCCATTTGGATGTTGGAAAAGAGGAAAACTGCTTCATGGTGTGTTCATCTAACCCCGATATTTAGCTGAAAATGATGGATTAGTGTTCTGTAATGTTGTGGAAGAGGCTGGATGGAGGGAGGAGAGAGAGAGAGAGAGTGAGAGAGAGAGAGCCAATATGATTAATTAACCACTCCCAGGCTGAAGTCTTGAGAAAGCAGCTGGCTCTAGCTCATTAAACAGTGCCCGCTGATCAACCAGAGAATGACGTTGTAGTGTTTCGAAGGCTCTCTCCCTCTCCTTATATTTCCTTATGAACACTTCAGCACTCATAGAAAAGCAAGGGCAGCACCAGAGAATTTTGATTGCTGGTGCTGGAGAGGTGCTAAATAATTGACGGGGAAGCTGAGCTTTGTTCACTAAATATGTGCAAAAACCGGCACGGCGAAGCGATTTTATTAATACCGGTTTCCACGTGGTGACAACAGAAGTGAAATCTCTACACTGCAGCCTCAATACTTTTATTGAGGCTGCAGTGTAGAGATTTCACTTCTGTTGTCACCATGTGGAAACCGGTATTGATAAAGTCGCTTTCACACACAAGACAACACACTTTCAGGGGTGTTTTCAGCTTTTTACAGAACTGTCTGAAGTACAAGTACAGCAAAACAGTGTACCCTTATTGGGAGTCTGGGGACATGCTCCATGTTTCATGATCAAATGAAACATTTAGCAAAAACAGCACTTAAGCATTTAATTCTGGTGACTGTTGGAGCAGCATTTTTACCGTTTCACAGTGTAACAGGGTAAAAGGGAAAGTAGGTGGCAAGAACCGGCTTGACAGTATAAATAATAATTGAATGATCAACTTAAAGCAAAAGACACAAACCTAAACACATAAAGGGCAGCTGGCCGTCACTCTCTCTCTCCTGATCCTCGACCTCCAGCGGCCTTTATCCCTCTCGTCGGCTTGATTAGCCTGATTAGGGGCTGGCCATAAAAAAAGTGAAGGAAAGGCCATCACGGAGCAACAGCACGAGAGAGAGAGGAGAGAGAGAAAAAAAAAGTTACTTGCCGGTTCTCTGATAGGCCGTAGCCTGGTCCTCGGTCACCCCTCCACCCTCGTGGATGACAGCCACTCCTGCCCAGGTCTCCTCCACCCCTGGCAGTGGCCCAACCACTGCAGGCGGTCGGTAAGGAACCCCTCCTCCCCTCGCGGTCATTCCTCAAGGTAGCTGGGCTCCTCTGTCCCCCGGTGGATGGCTGCGTCTGCTCCTTTGGCGTGGATGGTAGTGGCGAGGACTCTACTACAGCGCATACCTCCTCCTTCCCGGGCTTTGTAACCAATGTATAGGTAAAAGGGAAAGGAGGTGGCGAGAACTGGCTTGACAGTATAAATAATAATTTAATGATCAACTTAACATAAACAAATACAGGGTCAGCTGCCCGTTGCTCCCTCTCTCCTGAACCTCCGCCTTTGGCGGCCTTTATCCCTCTTGTCGGCTTGATTAGCCTGATTAGCCTGATTAGGGGCCAGGCGTGCATCATCAATGCCCAGCCCTGCCCTCCTCCTTGCCACACACAGGTATATGTCTTGTATAGCAATTCATGTAACTATGGGCTACAAAACATTGATAAAAGACTTATTCACACAGCACATCCAGCACTAGTTAATGTTTCTCAATATCAGCTATCTTTAACAATATAAGCCTGCTGTGGCAGGACCATGGTATTGTGATGGTATCAGATGGCAATACTGCGGTGCATTGATGTACACCATGGTATTTACATAGTACTCCAATGTACATGTAAAAAAATCATGCAGTGATACTTTTTGATACCTGTTTGGTTGGAAAATGCTTTACCTTGAGTTGTTCAAATGCTACACGCAGGCGTTGAAGTTAATAAATACATTATTCATCGCTTTCAATGTCACAAAATTGTCTGTGACCTCTTTAAAAACAGGCAATTTTTATTGTAGTAATCTCCGCACGTTGTTCACTCCAATAGGATTGTTGAATGTAAAACATGTTGAAGATTAGTGGACAGGTGGCCAATTCATTAAGTGATGTGCTATTTCCTCATACAAGCAGTTTATTATTCTTGTATCTTGTCTCCTCACCAGTTAACTGAAATAATAATGTTTATGGGAACGCTGTGTTATGCTTTGTTTGCTAACTTTGCAGGCTCACCTTGATAGAAGGGCTCTGGTTGTTACAAAGCAGGGTCCAGAGTTGCTACAGTATGTTACGGGAGCTGCTCCACCATTACTGATAGTTGTGAGACATGCAAAGTAAATTAATTCAAAGCAAATTAAGGAGGTAAACTTAACTGTTGAAATTTTAACAGTTAAGTTTACCTCCTTGATTTACTTTGTACAGCACTTTGGTTTAACTGTTGTTGTTTTTAAATGTTCTTTCATTGTTAAATAAATTTGACTTGGCTTGACTTGACTTGACTCCTCGTCTGCCCTGTGTGTCATGACAGTGAATATTCCACTTAATTGTTTTCTGTTCGATTTATTTCATTTCTGTTTTAAAAAAAACAAAACAGTACGTGAGCTGTTTGAATGATTCAGACCATTTTGCAAAACAATTTTAATTCATTTGTAATACGGGACACACAAAATGATTGCTAAAATAATGTGGCAGGGCAGAGGGCGGGGCCGGGTTGTGATTCTACACACCCGGTCCCTTATCAGGCTAATCAAGCCTCCGCAGTTGGCCTTTATCCCTCTCGGAGGCTTGATTAGCCTGAAAAGGGACCAGGTGTGTAGAATCACGACCCAGCCCCGCCCTCCACCCTGCCACAAATAATTTCAGGGAGAATTTTTCTTCAATATTCATACAGAGGATAAACTGCTGGCTGTTAAACATTTGCTATGGGGGGTGCTATGGACTTTCTTGGGGAGGCTGAAGCACACATTAGCCCCTCCCTAGTGCTTTCTCTGCAGAAAAGGGATGGTCACTTTAAAAATGTATTCCATTACAATTGACTAACTGCTTGGCCCACATGGAACATGCTTATTTTTCTTTAGCATTTTCAGCACTGATATTTTTGTGGAATTTCAATTTCAATTTCAAACATTTTGAGCACAGTAAAATGGTTTACTATTGCCCAGTCCCTGTTCGGGGTGTCTGTTACTATAGACTGTACTTTACTGTTACTGTAGACTGTGTAATCTGCGCGTAGAGAGTGGCAGAAGCCTGGAGCCACCACCCAAACTGCCAGACCCTGCTCCTTTCCTGGAGCCACCACCCAAACCGCCAGAACCTGCTCCCTTCCTGGAGACACCTCCCAGGCTGCTGGACCCCGCTCCCTTCCTGGAGCTACCTCCCAGGCCGCTGTACCACGCTCCTTTCCTGGAGCCACCACCCAAACTGCCAGACCCTTCTCCCTTCCTGGAGCCACCACCCAAACCGCCGGAACCTGCTCCCTTCCTAGAGCTGTCTCCCAGGATGCTGGACCCTACTCCCTTCCTGGAGCTACCTCCCAGGCCGCTGTACCCCTCTCCCTTCCTGGAGCCACCACCCAAACCGTCGGACCCGCTCCCTTCCTAGAGCTACTTCCTTGGCCACCGAATGCGCCCTGGTCCTCTGGTCTACGCCTGTCTCCGGGCTCTGCTTCATTTACTTTTTTCTTTTCTTTAGAGCCTCAAGGACTCTTATTTTTAAAGTTATAAGAGACTCTTAGTTTGAAGTTTTGTATATTCCTCTGTTATGTCTGTCTTTCTGTCATTTGCCCTAATTGTATCCCAGGTGTTCCTTGTCTCCTTGTTAGCCTAAGTTTATATACATGTATATCCTCTTGTTCTTTGTTCCTGTGTCAGTTCTTGTTTGTATGTAGTGCATTAGTAGCCAGTATACTGCTGTATAGTTTTGTTACCTTCTTGACAACCGGAGGTTCACCAGTACCGGCGAAGAGCTGCAAACTTCTGCGGTTAATTAAAAGCTCATTTGTGAAAACAACAAGTGGCAAATTTGCAGCAAGTTTGCAGCTAGTTTTGATTAAAAAAATTTAAGGTGAAATTACCTAACTCGTTCAAACTCATTCGTTCCTGTGTTGTATACAAAGCGTTCGCTTCCGACTTCTCACGTGAATGCACCATTGTGCTTAAGTCAATGCGACAGCAGCGTGATGCATCGACTGCTGGCAGGGAGAGAATTTTTTAAGTTAGTAAAGTTATAATTATCAACTTATATTTAGACAAGCCTGTCGATTTGCTTCTGAACAGAGGTGGGAGCAAGTCACACATGTTCAAGTCACAAAAAAGTCTGAAGTCTTAACCATCAAGTGCAGTACAGACAAATCAAGCAAGTCAAGTCAAGTCAGTGACTCACCTCAAGCAAGTCAAGTCGAGTATTGAATGAGTTTCAAGTCATGTCGAGTCAAGCCACAGTAGCCTACAAAAATAAATAGAGGTTAATTTTTTAAATAATTATTGATTTTTGCTCTGAAAAGATGAACTTAAAAAAAAATTATGTAAAGATATGTATATATGAATTGTATAACAGTAATGTGTTATACTAATATATATATATCTTTATATAGAAAGGAGATTATTTTGGGAACTCAACGATCATATGTCATTTTGGTGCATTGTGAGCGCAGCATTAACTGCGCAGATACAGTTCGGTGGTGCTGGCGGGATTACATTTTTGCATATGCAATAACTGATGTCGCAATATTTTTTAAACACATATCACACACATAATACTGATTATTATTTCCAATAACTTATTATAAAAAGAAAAAACATTCAAGTCATTCTCGAGTCATACATTTCAAGTCAAGTCAAGACTCGAGTCACTGGTTCTCAAGTCAAAGTCAAGTCATTTTCTTCATTTAGTCAAGCAAGTCACAAGTCCTAAAATTTGCAGCTCGAGTCAAGTCATGTAACTCGAGTCCCCCACCTCTACTTCTGAAGACATTAATTGATCAACTGGAGTCATGTGGATTACTTTTATGCTGCCTAAATATGTCTTTTGGACCATCAAACAGCCAATAGTCTAATGGCACCTGTTTACTTACATTGTACAGACATACAGAGCTGAAATGTGCTCTAAGTCAAAATTTATTTTAGTGGTAATCAACATTATGCCACAAATGATGTTGATTGAGCTTAATTTGTACCCAGAATATTCCTTTAACTGCATTTTGGTTCATGTGTAATCAGTGGGAGCTATTTCTCCCTAGAGAAAGCTTGTTGATTCACTAATCCTCTTCCCACATAACAGATCATTTCTGTTTTACACCCTCATTCTGGCCTTGTTCTCTACTTGAATGTATTAAGTAATACTTACAGCATCTGTTTTATGATTATGTTTTTACGATTATTATTTTACCTGATTATGCCTTTAATGGATATTAATGACTGTTCTAGGAGAGGATTGTTATTATAAATTTTTAATGAAAGCTTGTGTGTGGTTTGTTGCACGGAGTACTTTATCTGTTTTAAATAGCAGGCTTGTTTTAGTTAAGCAGCAAAGACAGGATGTCAATCATCAGAGCTAAGACATATATATTATGAAATAATATATTTCACTATTCAGTGCTATCACACAGTTTTAACCATTACTACAGTATTCTAACTGAACACTGATACAAACCTGAAATATCACTCAAGTACATTATTGGACGCTGCAAGTATAGGGATGGGAATCGTTAAAAGACTGTTAGTCTTTCCCACTCATCACATTCAAATTAGACTGTATATTACTTATGCCGTTACATAGTGGTTAACATCTTCAAATAATAAACGTATTTTAAAGTAATGTGCTAAATTGTAATTTGTTATTAAATTGGCTAACTTGAATGTGTTAATCAAGAATGTGTTAATTATCCCCATTCATGTAAATCAAGGACTTAATTAATGTTTAGAATGAAATCGTACTTGTTCCTCATTAGCATACACCGATCAGCCACAATATAACAACCACCTGCCTAATATTGTGTAGGTCCCCCACTTGCTGTCAAAACAGCATCAACCCGGATCTCAGAAGATGCCGTACTTCTCACCACAATTGTAGAGAGCGGTTACCGTAGACTTTGTCAATTTGAACCAGTCTGGCCAGTCTCTGTTGAACATTCTCATCAACAAGGTATTTCCAGCCACAGAACTGCCACTCACTGGATGTTTTTTGTTTTTGGCAGTAAATTCTAGAGTAAACTGTGTGTGAAAATCACAGGAGATCAGTAGTTACAGAAATGCTCAAACCAGTCAATCTGGCTCCAACAATCATCCATGCGATTATCTAATCAGCCAATCGTGTTGCAGCATTGCAGTGCATAAAATCAATCAGATACGGGTCAAGAGCTTCAGTTAATGTTCACATCAACCATCAGAATGGGGAACATTTTTGATCTCAGTGATTTGGAGCATGGCATGATTGATGGTGCCAGAAGGGCTGGTTTGAGTATTTCTATAACTACTGATCTCCTGTGATTTTCACACAGGATCTCCTGGGATTTACATGCACAACAGTCTCTAGAATTTACTCAGAATGGTGCCAAAAAAAAAAAAAAAAAAAAAAAAAACATCCAGTGAGCAGCTGTTCTGTGGATGGAAATGTCTTTTTTATGAAAGAGGTCAGTGGAGATTTCCTGGACTGGTTCCAACTGACAAGTCTATGGTAACTCAGATAAATGCTCTGTACAACTGTGGTGAGAAGAATATCATCTCAGAATGCTATTCTGAGATGAGGGTTGGTGCTGTTTTAAGTCACGAGGCAGATATACACATCTAAAATATACTGTCTGTCTTTCACTTCTGGGAAAACAGACTAAAAAGTTTGGTTCTCGCATCCATATTTAAAGTTTTGTCCAATCAAATGCTCTCTAGAATGAGTAGGTCTCTCGTCCAAATACCACCTGCTCTAAAAATCATTAGCAAGCTAAGCTAAAACTATTGACTTGTTGTGTTTCATCTCAATAGGAAATGTCAGCAGAGGTAAGAAAAGTGTGCTTGTTAAGCCAATTGAAAACTAAACCAAAAGAACTGTATCTGGATTGTCCATGAGCAATCATAGAATTCAAAACATGTTTGAATGGTTGGAAGGGATGGGTTGAAAAAGTAAGAAGGATTTGTGATAACAGCCGAAAACATGTTGTTTTAGAAGCAGAGCAAGCTATAACATTTTGATATCCAATGTTTTTTTTTTTTGTTTTTTTTTGGAATAACATACTCAATGAGACTAGGAACATGCATTAAGAAATTAAAGGGTCAATTCTGATTTAAAGTTGACTAAAATGTGTGTAAATACTGCTAAAATATATAGTCCATATGTCTCAATGCCCCCTCATACTAAATGTTTTGGGCAAATGTGGGCACTATACTGTATACACATTGCATTCGAGGGGAATTACTGATTTTGGGGCTGTGAGTTTGACCTGCTGCTCTCATAAAACCCTCTGGTCATGTTACAGCTGGTGATTCATCAGGAAAGTCATGCAGTTTCATGCCAGAATCTCTTCAGCTCTTTTATCATTCACTCCCATAGCTGCTGTTATACAGAACCCAGGAAAAGAGCTCCAGAATTTCAGACTCACTTGACATAAATCCAAATGGAATTTCTTTCAGTATTAAAAGTTGTGCCAAAACTGGTGGAATTATCAATGCATCTTTTTATATATATATATATATATATATATATATATATATATATATATATATATATTTAAGTAATATCATACGAGCAAGAGTGCTATATGGCCCTACATCAGCACTGCTGTGATTCGGCCACAGGCCGAGTGCCGTTGGTAATTACAGCAGTGCTGATGTAGGGCCATATAGCACGATTGCGAGTGTGATATTGCTTATATACAACAGTGCAATGAACAATTAAATTTAAAAAAAATTTGGAAAAACCGAGCAAGGTCATAAAAACTAATTTGTGCTTTGAACTACTTTATTATGCTACGAATCAGAATCTGCCGTTGCTGGTTCAAAACAAATGATGTGTCCAAACCTCCGTTAGTAATTCAAAAATGTCACTTCAGAAATAGTATCAAGGCTTGTGCTGTTTCAAACAAGTTATTGGATAAACAAGGATGGATTGATGGGTGTGTGCGTGTGTATGTGTCTTTGTGAGTGTGTGTGTTAGAGAGAGAGAGAGAGAGAGAGATGGAGCATGTGTGATCACCTGTTGCCACTCCCATGCAGATATGCTGTCAGCGTTCTGAAGGTCAGCTTTCTCTGTGGAAAAATAGCGTCCAAGCGGGGGTATTTCTCCATATTTCGTGGTAGCCGTGCAAGAGTCGATCACTATACAAACAGCAATGTCCTCCGCTATTTTAAAACGGTGTGTATCCAATATGGAAACTCGGTAAGCACCTCGAGTTCTGTAATCAAACAGTCTTTTGTGTTTCACGGCTGCAATGAGCCTTAATCCTGAAATTGTTCATTTAAAGCCGTTTAAAACAATGTCCTGGCTTAAGTAATGTAGTGGTAATACGAGCGATCACAGAGCGCTGTTCTAGGTAAACAATGACTAACGGATTCACTTTACGTCACCAACTAGCTCATATTACACACAAAAATTATCTTTTGCCACCACCTGCTGGCTAACATATGTAATTTCAAAAATAAAAATATTGACTCCTAACAGATCTGCACTGCTCTTACCCTTTAGTTTAGAATGGCACAAACACAAGCAGAGTGATACACACACACACAGTGAAGCGTCTGATTGCTGATCCTGTCAGACCATCAGTGCTCATGGAACGTCTCTCGTCCAATCAGATTTGAGGACCGGAACTAACTGTTTTGTGTGTGTGTGTATATATATATATATATATATATATATACACTACCGTTCAAAAGTTTGGGGTCACATTGAAATGTCCTTATTTTTGAAGGAAAAGCACTGTACTTTTCAATGAAGACAACTTTAAACTAGTCTTAACTTTGAAGAAATACACTCTATACATTGCTAATGTGGTAAATGACTATTCTAGCTGCAAATGTCTGGTTTTTGGTGCAATATGTACATAGGTGTATAGAGGCCCATTTCCAGCAACTATCACTCCAGTGTTCTAATGGTACAATGTGTTTGCTCATTGGCTCAGAAGGCTAATTGATGATTAGAAAACCCTTGTGCAATCATGTTCACACATCTGAAAACAGTTTAGGTCGTTACAGAAGCTACAAAACTGACCTTCCTTTGAGCAGATTGAGTTTCTGGAGCATCACATTTGTGGGGTCAATTAAACGCTCAAAATGGCCAGAAAAAGAGAACTTTCATCTGAAACTCGACAGTCTATTCTTGTCCTTAGAAATGAAGGCTATTCCATGCGAGACATTGCTAAGAAATTGAAGATTTCCTACAACGGTGTGTACTACTCCCTTCAGAAGACAGCACAAACAGGCTCTAACTAGAGTAGAAAAAGAAGTGGGAGGCCGCGTTGCACAACTGAGCAAGAAGATAAGTACATTAGAGTCTCTAGTTTGAGAAACAGACGCCTCACAGGTCCCCAACTGGCATCTTCATTAAATAGTACCCGCAAAACACCAGTGTCAACATGTACAGTGAAGAGGCGGCTGCGGGATTCTGGGCTTCAGGGCAGAGTGGCAAAGAAAAAGCCATATCTGAGACTGGCCAATAAAAGAAAAAGATTAAGATGGGCAAAAGAACACAGACATTGGACAGAGGAAGACTGGAAAAAAGTGTTGTGGACAGATGAATCCAAGTTTGAGGTGTTTGGATCACAAAGAAGAACGTTTGTGAGACGCAGAACAAATGAAAAGATGCTGGAAGAATGCCTGACGCCAATTGTTAAGCATGGTGGAGGTAATATAATGGTCTGGGGTTGCTTTGGTGCTGGTAAGGTGGGAGATTTGTACAGGGTAAAAGGGATTCTGAATAAGGAAGGCTATCACTCCATTTTGCAACGCCATGCCATACCCAGTGGACAGCACTTGATTGGAGCCAATTTCATCCTACAACAGGACAATGACCCTAAACACACCTCCAAATTGTGCAAGAACTATTTAGAGCAGAAGCAGGCAGCTGGTATTCTATCGGTAATGGAGTGGCCAGCGCAGTCACCAGATCTGAACCCCATTGAGCTGTTGTGGGAGCAGCTTGACCGTATGGTACGCAAGAAGTGCCCATCCAACCAATCCAACTTGTGGGAGCTGCTTCTGGAAGCGTGGGGTGCAATTTCTCCAGATTACCTCAACAAATTAACAGCTAGAATGCCAAAGGTCTGCAATGCTGTAATTGCTGCAAATGGAGGATTCTTTGACGAAAGCAAAGTTTGATGTAAAAAAAAATCTTATTTCAAATACAAATCATTATTTCTAACCTTGTCAATGTCTTGACTCTATTTTCTATTCATTTCACAACGTATGGTGGTGAATAAGTGTGACTTTTCAGGAAAACACAAAATTGTTTGGGTGACCCCAAACTTTTGAACGGTAGTGTATATATATATATGATGCAATTATGTAATCCAAATGTACTATGCATTTTAAGTTAGAAATGTTTGCAACCCATTTAACTTACATAATCTGATTTATTTAAGAGTGTAACAAAAGAATACAGAACAGAATTTGTTTTATAGTAAATGGTCTGCACTTGTACAGCTCTTTTTTAACCTTAGCGGTTTTCAAAGCGCTTTACACTGTGAACTCATTCACACATTCACACACCAATGACGGCAGAGCAAATTGGGGTTCAGTGTCTTGACCAAAGACACTTTGGGATGTGGAGTCGTGTGGGCCAGGAATCAAACCACAACCCTGCAATTAGTGGCTGATTCGCTGTACCACCTGAGCCACAGCCGCCAATAAGTTTTATCCATCCAAAATGTTTTATCTACCAGAAATGGATTTGATCATGAAAATTGAGTGTTACATACCAGAATTGTAACGCACTCTCAGGCTGATTGGGATCCATAAGCAGTTTTAATAATGAGTTCAGAGTAATACAGGCAATGGTCAAACAACAGGCAGACAGGAATAACAAGGGCAGGCAGAATCAGGGTCGTACAGGTAGAAAATCAGGGCAGGCGGCAAACAGTGTAAATCCAGAGACAGGCGAGGCAACAGAAAGGCAGGCGGCAATAGACGTGGTCAGAATAACAGGGCTAGGTCAGTACACTGATGATCAAACAGGTTAATAATAAACGCTCAGAAATGCAGCCGGGGCAAACAAGACTTCACAAAGAATGAAACAGCCGGCCTGGCTTAAATAGAGTGAGTCAGTGATAGGGAACAGCTGTGATACAATTATGCCAGGAATGTGGGCTTATGGGAAGTGTAGTAACAGTTAGTATTCGGGTGATTCCGATCTCCGATGGCCGATTGAGGAGACGCCTACCTCGGCGTTCGTGACAAGAATGGAGGCAGGTAGTTGGAGACATTACTGATGTCAACATTACAAGCAAGTTGTCTCAGAGCTAGAGCATGTTAAATGTTACACTATATTTTCCTGCCAAAAATGCATTTATTTCCATCTTAGGAAAGAATAGAAAACAATATATTGCTTAATTAACATTTTACAACCAATGCCTTCCACAGTCTGTCATTAGACTGTAGATGGCTTTGTTTGTAAAATGTTTATAAAGCATAATATTAGGCCCCATCCCACCTACAGTACTGGTACATTTCCTTTAGTAACTTTCTTGATGAGAACTCTTGGAACAGATCACCCAAGGAGACTTTCCCCTGTTGCATTTGCATTGCCCATAGTTACCACCATAGTGATGTAATCTAATATCTATAATTTTTCTTCTGATGAGATTTGAACGTGAAAATCAATAGCAACAACAACAAAATCAACAACACCAAAATCAACAACAGAGGATCAGTTACTCGTTTGTTCGGGCTGTTTTACACAAGCTTTGGCTAAATTTGAAAACATAGGCAGCTGCCTAATCAGTTAATGGTTTAAATGACAGTGTTTTTGAGTGAATAGAACTCTAAAGGAAACTGCTCTCTGAAAAGTTTAAAAAGCACCTTATTTTTTCTTCCTACCTCAGCCCCCGAAGGCAGCATTTTGCCGTAGTGAGAAACGTGATGAACAGTCAGACTACAACGCAGCACATTCTGAACTCATGTTGAAAGCACTATAAACCTATTTATCAACACATTTTTTTACAATAAAGGCTTTTATGACTAAATTGCTGTACTGACATACTCACTCATTGACTTAAAAAATGCGTCTTGATGCAAGTTGTCATGCAGGTACCGGCACACAATACTTCCCTCATGTAAACTAGATTTCATGATGGTTTAGTGTATAGTAGAACTCAATTACCCACTCTCGATAACATCTGATTATTTATATCTGTCATTCCAGTAAAAATTAGATGTAGTAATCCAGAAATCACTTTATTTTCTTTATAGTCACACAGTACAGATGCAATGAAAACTTAAAGTGTGTCTCCCGATGAATTAGCACGATAGCAGCTACTTGTTTACAATGGAGGCTGTGGACTCCTCTCCTTTCTCAATAATTTGTGTGTCATAGGTTTATGACCAATCACAGGCTGCAGCACCTTCCATAGTCTCCCACAGTAAAGTACCTACTCACAACAGCTCAGAGTAACTATAGCTCCTTAGGTGTAAAAGCAAAGAAAAGTACTAGTCCTGGGGGAAAGTACCTAAAATGGGCTTTATTACAGCTAGTGGGAAAAGGCCTCTTTGTGACCGCTTTAAACGCCCGACGGGTCATCGTCGCCACGTAACATACTATTGCGCAATACCTTCGCGATATACAAAAACTAAAAAATTTAAAGATAAACATATCTTACATCGTTGGAAAGCTGAGACTCTTGTGATTCGAACGATGTAAACCATTTTAATATACACTTAACACAGCGGGTACAATCGGTGTATTTCTCAGACAACTTACAGCAAAATAAAAAAATACAAAATGGTAGAAACTCACCTATAAAGCTTATCTTACTCTACTGATCCACTTCATTCCATCAAAAATGGTTTAGTTACACTGTAAAGGGTCCATACAATCCAATTCAACGAAGTATTTGGTCCATAACACATTTATATATCAATAAACACCCACGTAGTATAGACGTAGCATTTCGAGCTAACCGACAGAGCTAACACAACTTCGACACATTCTTTAATGTTTACATGTTCAAGGTAGCTTCATCGCAGATATTTTTACGTCAAAATATCCGCTGACCCCTGAACTTTAGATGGACAGGTCATTTGAGCCAATCGGTGCATGATAGAGATGTGACCAGGCATCAATAGCCAAGGAGTGCCAACGATGAAGAATGGTCCCTCCCTCTCTTTGATTGACAGAAAATATACACAGTTACGTGGATCCATGCAAATGACGGTATTTTCTGATAGCCAATGAATTTCTGTAAAGATTGATATGCCGTTTTAGTGGGAGGATTCAACCTGGCACGCGTAAAGTTCATGCGCAATCTAACACAGTGACTCATGCGCCCCGTGCGCAAAAGACCTTTGAAAGCGCGTTTGGAGTGAGCAAAGTTTGCCGAAGAAAAATAGCCAAGAAAACCAGCAAAACACACTTCTTATTAGAAGAAGTCTTTGAGCAGTGTACTCGGCGTGAAAGTGATTCAGAGTCAGAGGATGATATTTCGGAAGAAGAGAGTGAGGTTTCAACCATTGACTCGGAGGATATGTTTTTGGGTGGTGGAGATGCCACTCTCGACAAGTAAGTATTTTATTATATTATACAACATATTTTACTGCATATACGGAGGTAACGTTATGTGTTTGTTCCCCGTCTGTCGCTCACTTCGACGTCGTGTCGAAGAAGCGACACTA
Organism: Moxostoma hubbsi; assembly: GCA_032164185.1. NCBI lineage: Eukaryota > Metazoa > Chordata > Actinopteri > Cypriniformes > Catostomidae > Moxostoma > Moxostoma hubbsi. The sequence goes on along the minus strand of JAVLUX010000007.1, from coordinate 8,214,891 downwards.
GGGGTCTCACTTGAGCGCCGAAAGATACCTCTGATCTATGAAAAAAGGCCAATGAGAGTTGGCGAACAGTATTTGCATACTCCGCCTCCGGATACGGATATAAAGGCGAGAGAAATACGCTCGTTCATTCAGTAATTTTCTTCGGAGCCGATGGTCGTGTGTATGCAGTCAGCTGCGAGTAACACAACTGATCCTGCTTCTGATCCTCTGACGCTCTGCTTTGCTGTTGGATTTACGGCGCACTACAGCGGCTTTTCTCTTCACTGCCGGCGTGCAGTTTGCCCCTGGGCGCTTCGACAGCGCAGAGTTAAAAGAGTTGAAAGAGTGATTCTCTCCATAAAAGAGTTTATTTCTCTGAAAGAGCATTACACAGCGGCGTTGAACGTCCTTTTCAGGACGCGTCTTTATAAAGATGTAATTTCCGCCCCTGTGTAGTTTCTGGATGCGGTGATTTCTCCCCACCTCTCTCGGTCATAAAACACTGTCTTGCGTGCCTGGGCTGCGATCGCACGCAAGCAATGTTTTATGAATGGTTTATGTTCTCAGTGCCAGAACATAGCCATGGCAACATTGCGGTCGTGTGGCTTTCTTTTGTAATGAGAGAAAGCCGTTTCAGCCGCCCCCCGCGCCTCGCCTCCTTCCTACGGGATTGACGCAGGCGCCGCGGGCGATGAACACGATTTGGGGACAATGACGGGCTCTGTTCGCCGGGTAAATCCCCTCGAACTTCCCGCCTCCCCGGCACGCTTGTTTGCTTCCGTCTGAGCTCGGGATGAGTATTCTCTCCAATGGTTCATCTTCTCAGTGTGAGAACATGGCCGTTATAGCATTGCTATACCCCCTCGAACCGCCCGCCTCCCCGGCACGCTTGCTTGCCTCAGAATTGGATGACATCACCGCTGCATCGGAGAGCGTTACAGCGGCATCGGATGCTGATCGTTCGCCTGGGCCGCCACCTTCGGGTCTGCCGCCCAGCCTGAGCCTGACGCACGGAGATCCGCTATGCTTTCCCGGGCTACTTGATCGGTTCCGCGGGCAGGTGCGCCGCTCACAGCCACGCCCCCCCCGTTCCTTTCTTCCCGGACGTGCACGACGAGTTGAGCTAAGCCAAGGCTTCTTCGCTCCTCCGCTCTCACTACCCTCGCGGTGGAACGGTCCCAGACCGCTTCCACTCTGCACGCCACGGCCCTTCCTGCAACCAATGCCAGGCCAAGGCACTTCAAAACTTGCACCTTGGGTAGTCCTGTTCTTGATGTGCTGCAGGAACTCCGCTGGATGACCAACCGCGCCCCCGGGCCACGGAGGTCAGAAGCGCTGGCACTCGAACAGGCGATGGCCACCCCTTGTGGTCCAGAAACGCACCTGTGGACCGGACCTGGTCGAAATGCGGGAGGCGGACAAGGCACACCTTCTCCCACACCCCCGTCTCCCAGCTCCATCCATTCGGCGCCACCGTTGACGACTCTGCCCAGCAGTCCTCAGCGGTGAGGCAGACGGAGGCCACTACACATCCTGCCCCGCCGCAAGCCTGCCGCCATGGGCCATGCCCCGTCTGCTCGCCGACGGGCGTCCTCCTGCGGCTGTGAAACACCCTGCTCCGCCTCAACCCGGGCCCAGCTCTCAGCCCCAGCGTCGAGCACGCTGCAGGAAATGGACGCCCCCGTCTCACGGACCCCCTCGAGGACCCGGAAGGCTCCCAGGTTGTCCGTAGACGTTCAACCCAGGGACCAAGATGTTAGCTCTGGAGGCTGGTAAGACCGCTCCGTCCCCGGTGGAGGGCCGGGAGGAGAATCTTTTCTTGTTGAATTAATTTTCACATTCTCATATTCTCTGTAATGAGCTATTTCCTTTTGTCTCTGGGTCACCTGGCCCGCAAATGCCGTTCTCACGGCACTTTGCCCCCAGATATCAACAGTCCTGGCTTCCTGGACACGGACCACCCGTCTTCAGCCCCACGACTGTCCCCCGGCCGGCCGGTTCCGACGAGTCTAGAGGACGCCTACCCAGGACCTCCTCCTCAGTCGCTAACCCGCCCCCTGCCGGGTGTGCGGAGCAAGGTAAGTGCTTTGAGTCTTGTCTCAGCACCTCAGCCGCGGGTCGCCGCCCAACGCTGCCCTACCTGCTCCGCCCCGCTGCGAAGCCCCGCCGGGTACGTCAAAATTAATCGTCCCTTTGGTGCCCCTAGCGCAGAGGTTGGACGCGTGGCTTTCACTTCCCAACCCGTCTCGCTGGCTGGCCCGGACCATCCGACTCGGTTACGCAATTCAGTTTGCCAGGCCCCCGCCCCCCTTCATGGGCGTCCGCTTTTCCGCAGTACACAGCGAACATGCCCTCTCCCTGCACGCGGAAATCGCGACTCTTCTGGCCAAAGACGCGATAGAGCCTGTCCCTCCAACCGAGATGAAGAAGGGTCTCTACAGCCCTTACTTCATCGTACCCAAGAAAAGCGGCGGCTTACGACCAGTCTTGGACCTGCGAGTTCTCAACCGAGTGTTGCACAAACTCCCGTTCAAAATGCTCACGCTTAACCTGCGTCCGGCATCTAGATTGGTTCGCAGCGGTAGACCTGAAGGACGCGTACTTCCATCCTGCCCCGACACCGCCCCTACCTGCGGTTTGCGTTCGGGGGCCAGGTGTATCAGTACAAAGTCCTCCCCTTCGGCTTATCTCTGTCCTCTCGCGAGAGTTACTATGCACCCACAGAGACCAGGTGCTCAGGCACCTCAGCCGTCTGGGGCTTCAGGTCAACTGGGAAAAGAGCCAGCTCACTCCAGTTCAGAGCGTCTCTTTTCTCAGGATGGAGTTAGACTCGGTCTCAATGTCGGCACGTCTCACCAATGAGCGTGCCCAGTCAGTGTTGAACTGCCTCGCCGCCTTTAGGCCAGGCACAGCGGTCCCCTTAAAACTTTTCCAGAGGCTCCTGGGGCATATGGCATCCTCCGCGGCGGTCGCGCCGCTGGGGTCGATGCATATGAGACCGCTCCAACACTGGCTCTAGACCCGAGTCCCGAGACGAGCATGGCGCCACGGCACGCACCGGGTAACAATCACCCCCGCCTGCCGTCAGACATTCAACCCCTGGACAGACCCCTGTTTCTTACGGGTTGGAGTGCCCCTACAGAAGGTGTCCAGACGCGTCCTGGTCACGACCGACGCCTCCAGATTGGGTTGGAGCGCCTTTTGCAACGGGCACGCAGCCTCAGGCCGTTGGAAAGGGGCCCAGCTGCGTTGGCACATCAACTGCCTCGAGTTGTTGACCGTCCTTTTGGCCCTGCGGAAGTTTCTCCCGTTAATTCAGGACGAACATATCCTAGTCAGGTCGGACAGCACCACTGCGGTCGCGTACATAAATTGCCAAGGCGGCGTACGCTCCCATCATATGTCACAACTCGCCCGTCGTCTCCTCCTTTGGAGCCAGCACCGACTCAAGTCGCTGCGTGCCACTCACATCCCCGGCAACCTCAATGTGATAGCGGACGCGCTGTCATGACAACGCTTGCCTGGTGGAGAGTGGAGGCTTCACCCCCACTCGGTTCAGCTGATTTGGGAACGGTTCGGCAAGGCCCAGGTAGACCCCTCTGCCTCCCGAGACACCTCCCACTGCCCGCTCTGGTACGCCCATTCAGAGGCTCCCCTCGGGGCAGATGCACTGGCACACAGCTGGCCGGCTGGGCTGCGCAAGTACGCATTCCCCCAGTGAGCCTTCTTGCAAGGTGCTGTGCAAGGTCAGGGAGGACGAGGAGCAAGTCACTCTCGTGGCTCCTTACTGGCCCACTCAGGCCTGGTTCTTGGACCTTGTACTTCTCGCGACAGCCCCTCCCTGGCGAATTCCCCTGAGGAAGGACCTTCTTTCTCAGGGATGGGGCACACTCTGGCATCCGCACCCAGACCTTTGGAACCTCCATGTCTGGCCCCCGAACGGGATGCGGAAGATCTAGCTGGTCTACCAACCACGGTCGTAGCCACGATCAACCAAGCCAGAGCCCCTTCTACCAGGCAACTCTACGCCCTGAAGGGCGTCTGTTCGTGAATCGGTGTTCTTCCCGGGCAGAAGACCCACAGAGGTGCGCAGTTAGGTCTGTGCTCCTGTTCCTACAGGAGAGGTTGGTGGGGAGGCTGTCCCCATCCACCTTGAAGGTGTATGTTGCCACTATCGCAGCTCACCACGACCCAGTAGACAGCAAGTCTCTGGGTAAGCACGACTTAATCGTCAGGTTCCCAAGAGGTGCCCGGAGGTTAAACCCCTCCCGGCCAAACCTGTTCCCCTCCTGGGATCTCTCGGTGGTCCTCGCCGGTCTTCAGAGATCCCCCCCTCTGAGTCGCTAGAATCAGTTGGCTCAGGGCCCTCTCCTGAAAAGACGGCCCTGCTGATCGCGCTCACTTCCATCAAGAGGGTCGGGGACCTGCAAGCGTTCCCTACTATCGACACTTGCCTGGAGCTCGGTCCGGCAGATACTCATGTGATCCTAAGACCTTGACTGGGCTATGTGCCCATGGTTCCTACCACGCCCTCTGGAGATCAGGTAGTGAACCTACAAGCGCTGCCCCGGGAGGAGGCAGACCCAGCCCCTCTCACTGTCGTGTCCGGTACGTGCCTTGTGTGCCTACCTGGAACGCACCCAGAGCTTCAGGCGCTCTGAGCAGCTCTTTGTCTGCTTTGGAGGACAGCAGAAAGGGAACACTGTCTCCATACAGAGGTGTCTCACTGGGTGGTGGATGCCATTCAGTTGGTCTATCACACCCAGGCCATGCCCCCCTTATGGGTTCAAGCCCACTCCACTGGGAGCGTGGCATCCTTATGGGCACTGGCTAGGGGCACCTCCCTAGCAGACATTTGCAGAGCTGCAGGCTGGGCAGCACCTAACACCCTTATGATCTCAGGGTTGAGTCAGTCTCGTCCCGTGTTCTCTCAGGTCCGAGCCCGTAGAACTCGGTACACGTCGACGATCTGACCGGGTGAACCGCTTGTTCCAGCGCCGTTTCCCTCTGCCAAGGCAAAACAGTGCGCTTTTGTCCCAGAGGACCTAGGTCCCTGGTTGATTCCTCCCTAGCCCTTCGGGCCCGCAGCAGTTCAGCGGAGGAACGTGCTGGTCCAGTCCACTACGGGTACCTCCGGCTACCCCTACTGGAATAGGTGCTCCACAGATCAGGCCTCCTACGGGACTCCTTCTGTGTGTATTTCCGCGGTACGGTCACCTTGCGAGCTGACCCGCGTCTCCCTTAGGCAGTCCTTCGCTGCCCTCCGGTCGCCGTGTTGTAGCAACTCCCCCCTCCTCGAGGCTGGATCTACCACCGCGCCATTTCCTCCCACATGCCCAAAGTGGCCATGTGGTGTATTTTGCCACCTATACCTCCCCTGCTGGGCGGGTGTGGCCTCCGCAGGGTCTTTTCCCCCTAAAAGAATAGGACTTTGGAATAAGACCCCCTTCCCTCGATGCGGTAAGGGCCCCGGCTGCTCTTGCTCTATGCCGAGAAAACATAGAGAGAAAAGAGGCCCAGCCAGGCTTGGCCCGTTCCCTAGTTGGGAGCGTCACCTTGTTCCCCCCTAGGGTAACCAAAAGGGTGCTGACGCTTTTTCGGGGCATTGGGGAAGAGTACGTGCAGCCTGAACACAGTTGGTCGCTTGTGCACTTGCAAAATACCTGCCCGCTTCTGTGTCAGCAGTACACGTACACGGCTCAGCGCATGGCGAGTTTTGAAGTGGACCCCTAGTGTCGCTTCTTCGACACGACGTCGAAGTGAGCGACAGACGGGGAACGTCTCGGTTACGTATGTAACCTCCGTTCCCTGATGGAGGGAACGAGACGTCGTGTCTTCCCGGCCACGTCGCTGAGCCGAGCCGCTGAGATGCCCGGAACACTCCCGGCTCCTCAGAAAAATCCTGAATGAACGAGCGTATTTCTCTCGCCTTTATATCCGTATCCGGAGGCGGAGTATGCAAATACTGTTCGCCAACTCTCATTGGCCTTTTTTCATAGATCAGAGGTATCTTTCGGCGCTCAAGAGAGACCCCTAGTGTCGCTTCTTCGACACGACGTCTCGTTCCCTCCATCAGGGAACGGAGGTTACATACGTAACCGAGACGTTTTGAGGTGTACTTGCCAGCTTATGTTGTGTGTTATGTCGTGTGTTATGTCGTGTGTGTGTGTGTTCATGCGCGCTCATGCACCGTGTATCTGTGTGTTCATGTACAGGTTTATATATATATATATATATATATATATATATATATATATATATATATATGAGTGTTTTACACATGTTTATCTAAGTGTATGTATAGGCGCTTTCCAAAAAAGGCCACTTGGAGACTCCAAATGACCCTTTGTAACCACAGACACATAAAATGATGCTATTCTTGAATGCTTTACTGTACAGTCATAATTTTGGGCTCTAATGAAAGGTTACACTTAGAGCTAATATATTCCTTATTCAGATTCACTGCCAATTATTGCTGACACATAGTAACTGAAGCATAAACACAGTGTTTTTTTTTTCAATTCTTGAAAACAAACTTTCTCCTTTTATATATATATATATATATATATATATATATATATATATATATATATATATATATATATATATCTTTTTTATATATATTTATAGTGAGTTCTAATATTAAAGTGTTTTAATTCAATAGAACTTGTTTTGTCTCTTTATTTGTAGAAAGTTTGTTTTCAAGAATTGAAAAAAAAAACACTAATGTGTTTATGCCAATAAAAATTATGACTGTACAGTAAAGCATTCAAGAATAGCATCATTTTATGTGTCTGTGGTTACAGAGGGTCATTTGGAGTCTCCAAGTGGCCTTTTTTGGAAAGCGCCTATACATACACTTAGATAAACATGTGTAAAACACTCATTTTCTAATGTATTGTTATCAAATTTTAAATTGGGTTTGGTAAGGCTTCATGCTGTGATCTAATTGTGTTTTCCAGCTAATACCTCCCAGCTGTAGTTATCTGCAGGCATCTTTTTACACAAAAAAATTTATTTCCCCTTTTTGAGTGTGTTCAAAGTTCTATTACTCAATACAAGTAAGACTTACAGTGATTCTGACTATTTAGGAACAAACCTCAAAGCCTCCCCTTTCAAAAGAGACCAAAAGCATGCATATACTCCAAAGGGTTCAAGAACAGCATGCATTTTAATTTGGGTAGGCCTTTTTTAGGCGTTTTTGGCAAATATTGCAGGATGTTTAAAAGGTTACATATTGGGTTTTTTTTTAAGTAAAGATAGAAATGCACTAAAATAGCACCAATTCCAGTAGCACTAAATGTTTCCCAAAATCTGAGTGGGAGTTTGACAAATTAAAAGAACTAATCTTCCCATAAGTTGCATTTTCATTGCAATGGGCATTACATCTCTTAAGCGCTCATCCTTCACAATATTAATTTGACAGTAGACTGTGGCTATCTGCTTTGCTACATCAATCGTGAAATTCATTATTTGCATCATGGCATCAAGCACCACTTTTAACTCCACATGAAAAGCGCTTGCAGACAAAAACATCTCATTCTGCTTTTTGGTGATAGTTAAGACTTGACATGCTTCTGTGGTAATTAAAATGTGCATTAGATAGGTTGAAAAATACTTGATTTCTATCACAATTCCTATCTGGGCTTGTTTTCTACATCAAATAATATTACAAGGTCCTTTCTTCATCATTTTATCACTGAGAGACATGGACGTGCTGTTGTGTGTGTGTTGTGAAGTGTGAATCAGTGTAATGACTCCGGGCTGACACATCACAAAGGTTCTGCCCTTCCAACAAGTGTTTATGCTGGTTTACACTTTATTAATGGTAAATGAGTTAATCGCGATTAAGAAAAATGAATCTCATGTGTTAACATGTTAATTCTGACAGCTCTAATATTAAAAAAAGATAATTATAATTTTTTTGAATAGCAGGAATCTTGCACAATGAGACCAGGAATGTGCAACAATTCATTTTGAGTACATGTTGGCTTTTTATCCCTGCAGAATTTTGCCATTTTTCTTTTTAAATGTTCACATATTCCATCTGGGCCTCTCATGACTAATACAATTGATGTGCTCTATGATATTCTGACTACATTCCCATGAACGCACCTTTCAGTCAGACTGTGCTGGTAATTCTCTGTTATCTAGAGGTATTTATAGCTCAGAGAGTTGCAAGTCATACTGAGCTTATAATTACACAACTTTCCTGATCTTATGATTTTAAACTTCAGTTTTGTACAATTGCATGAATGCAGAAAATCCATTAAGTCTCAAATTAATGTGGTTTGGCCAAGATAAGACATAAAATCACTGGAATCTGACAGAGAGCAATCTCTTATAAATGATAATTTGAAGTGCTTTGGACAGGCAATTAATTTACACATCCTGTCTTATGATGGCTACTGACATTGTGACTTAGTTCACAGTGTGTGTGATGACTTTGCGGAATGTTCCAAAAGTTTCTATCCGCATAATGTTCAATTTCATGGCAAGGGGGAAATATATTATTGCTAATATTTTGTTCATTAACAAATGTTTTGAGTGAACAAATCGTCTCGCTCATCTTCATGCACTGACTGGAAAATCCCTCCTTTGTAATGTGCTTGAATCAGAGATTGAACTGTCTGATATCACTTAAATATAATTTAGATCTGAATGAGTGAGCATTTGGAAAAATTAGGTCTAGTTTGTTGTCATGGTGCTTAAACACTATTTTTTGAGTCTTTGTAGTTTTAAGGCATATATTTTTCTTAATAGCGTTAACACATTTATTGTTAATACAGCATAAACCAGCATAAATACTTGTTGGAAGGGGTGGAAACTTTGTGATGTGTCAGCCCCGAGTCATTACACTGATGCACACACCACAAACACACACAAAAGCGCTTCCCTGTCAGTTATAAAATGATGGAGGAAAAAACATTCTTAATACTATTTGATGTGCAAAACAAGCACAGATGGGACTTTCAGCCTTGATAAGGCACATTTTAATTACCACAGAAGCTTGTCAAGTCTTAACAATCACCAAAACTTAGAATGAGACTTCTTTGTCTGCAAGCGCTTTTCATGTGGAGTTCAAAGTGGCGTTGGCGCCTTGACGTGTATCATGAACGTGGCTTTATGATTCAAGATGTAGGAAAGCAGATAGGCACAGTCTACTGGCAGATTAATAATGTGGAGGATGACAGTTTAAGATATGTAATGCCCACTGCATTAAATATGCAACCTATTTGTGGGGACTAGTTCTTGCAATTAGTCAAACTTAGTCATGTGGAGTCTCCGCGGTGTTATGCATGACGAGCCACATGATATGATATGTGGATGGAAGGTCTGAGAAGCGGAGGCAACTGAGACTTGTGAGTAACCCCGCCACCACGATGAATTACTAAGTAGTGGGAATTAGATATTCCAAATTGGGAGAAAAGGGGATAAAAAAGGGTATGGCCATGAAGTGTTGTTATTTTTATGCAAGTGTGCGATAAGTCTAGGCTCAAATCGCGAATGCTTCTCTGGGACTATCTCCATCCTATTATAGAGTACATTCCCTGTCACGCACCAGCGATATAAACAAAGACAGTACATTCTTAAGAAGTTTGAAGGTTAAATGGACTTCATGCAATGAATTGGAAGAATAAAAATATGGATTTACATTATTTTGTGCATCCTTGTTAAATGGGACTTTTTCCTTTTCTACGCATGGAAAATGTGGCCCAGGATATGGATGTAGACTCTTACAGTGAATGTAAGTGTTAATAATTATTTTAATCTACTGACACACAAGTCATGGCAAATATTACCAATTATTGTATCAGCAAGCACTTCACTTCTACTGGTCGAAATTAATTTTGAAAAATTGTATAAATTTTTTGAAACACAAAGAAATTACACTTCAAATGAAATAATTTTATATTATTTATATTACAAAAATACATTTTTGTTTCAGCAAAAAGCTTCAACAGTGATATTTCAGAATTTGAACATGAACTTTATTTTCACCTGTTGGTGAAATTTACAAACTGCAAATGCAGGAACTGAATTTGGACTTTGCGCCGAGATATTGAAATGCGCGGTGATATTGAAATGTCTAAATTAGGGCTGTCGATTTAACCCGTATATTCAGTGTGATAAAAAATAACGCATTAAAAAAATGTACGCAATTAATCGCAATGCCCCCAGACCATAAAAAGGAAGAAAGTAAGCTTGCAGTACCACCTGTTTACGCCAGAGGGCAGTAACCAAAATTTGAGCTGTATGAGCAACACGCAGTTTATACAGTGAAGAAAACACTTCAGTAGGCAGAACAACACAAACATGCGTTACGTTCTTGTGTTCAAAACACTTGGGAGTACAAATGTGAACTAAGGGATTTCAAGATGTGTTTAAAGATTGAGTATTGAACTATATTTAACTTGAAACAGTGAACTAAACATTTTATGTTTATGATGCAACGCACCCGAGACGCTACACAAGCATGTCTGACGCAGGTGTAGATTGACGTGTCCTTAAACAAGCCCTCATAATATATCTCCAACTGATTGACAAATTCACTTGTGAAATGGATATTTGTGAACTGTATGCCAATGATTGACTTATGATCTATAATATGGTAGTAAACAATACATTGTATTCTAAAGCTGCTTTTTGTATTGTCTTATCAATGATTAACTCTTCTGCTACAGGAATGTAAAGCATTTTAATGATCTGAATGTTTTTTATTATATATATATATATATATATATATATATATATATATATATACATATATATAATTTTTAAATATTTAAAGATAACCATGTATAATTATATATTGATATAATTATGTATAATCTTTATATATTAAATTATTGTTATATGAGGGCTTTCTCAGCAAATATTTGTATATGCGATTAAATGTGATTAATCACGATTAATTAATCGGGACATCATGTAATTAATTTTATTACATTTTTTTAGCGATTGACAGCCCTAGTCTAAATGCAATGACATATTTCTAAGAAAAATTGCAAATTGCGCTTTGTGCCACCTCATTAACATACAATACACACACAGTTTGCACACCTACACCAACAGTAGTGCAAACCCTCCCTCCCACTTGTGCTTTACTCCGGTATGACAATTGTACTTAGAATTAGCGCTCTTATGGAAATTGGATAAGACACTGTGCATGGTTATAGAGCATAGTGCTGTGCTTTGCACACTCACAAAATTGGAGCCCATAGTGTCAAATTTCAACACTTCCAAAATCTGTGATTACTCACGAATAACAAAAAAAATAATGTGATTAATCGTGATTAAAATGTTTAATTGACTAACTGCACTGATTTTAACGAATCTGTGGCATGAATGATACAATGGCTTACTTATAATACTCAAATAGACACTCTACAAATAGTCTACAAATAGACCGGTAGCCACTTACTTGTGTAACTGTAACACACAACCTGAGTCACTGAACACATTTTTTTTTAATTTTTTTTTTTTATTCAAAACATTTGAGTCACTAGGATGAATCGAAGTCCCCACCACTACTGCAGACTCATATCACATTTTCTCTCAAGAACTTGATTTGGGGAACAACCTGGATTATTAAGAATTAACATAATTGGGGTGTTTAATTATCTGTGCAGTGATTAGAATGTTATTAATGAGTTGTCATATCATTAAATATAGGAAATAAATGAAAATTTCCATTGATGCACAGGGGAATTAAAACAGTGTTTATGTCCACAACACAATACACTTTCATTTGCATCTTTATCAGGGCTGTCACTCTATAAGCACAGGAATCAGCTGTGTTTGATTGGTGTTACAGCTGTTTTCCAAACTTGGCTAAACCAGTGAATGTCACTTGGGATATGGTTCACTATTGGTGTGAATGCAGATTGTAAAAACAAAAATTGAGGAATTGAACTGCAATTGAAGATGTATAATGCCTATAGATTTATGCATTTATCATTCTTGCCTCCACTGAAAAGCCTGCAGTGGGTGTGCCACATTCTTTGCATCTGCATACAATGCATCCGCGACGTGTCAGGCAAACACAAGAGCCATTTTGTGCTTGCAAAGTTTTGGTGGTATATTGGAAGGGACAAATATTTAGTTATTGTTTATAGCAGCTGCCATGTATTAGACACAGTGTGAAAAGAGACGACTGCAGGAGATGGCAGAATCGGATCAGATCAAACAATCGAACTAATTGAGAAAACCGCCTTAATGTTAGCTACTATAAGATGCCCACTGGAAGCACTGTGTTCAAAAAACCCTAGTGAGCTATTGTTAACTAATGATCTGTCCTTCATGAAGGATTTTGTTTTGAACAAATCTTGTATATGACTGTGGAATAAGTAGCTTTGGAGAGTGACTTGTTTTGTCGTGGCCAAGCATGTGCAAATTGTATAGTTGATGCTTCATTCATTTGACATGTGTCTTCTGCATATGCTCTGTATAGGAAAGAGAAACAATTAGTTCACCTTCCTGGTCTTCGGGTACAAGTCTTTAAGTCTTTAATTCATTTAACACATGACAGCCGCATAGGCTCTGTATTGGACAATGTGGTTAGTTTTTTTCTGCCCTTTCGCATCTTTCCTTGCAATCTAAATTTCTTGCCATTTATAACGTTGTGAATATTTCTTTATTTCTTTAATAATGACTATTTTCCATGACACTGAATCTGGTAATAAAGAGTTAGTTAAATCAATAAACTTAATCTGTATGATGGGTAAAATCTAATTTCTAAAGCAAAATACCTTAAATTAAAGCCCAGTCCTAAACTGTTTATAATAGATCGATGTAAATCTTTTTGCCTCTCTTTTGTAGTCTAAAACATCATAGACAAAAAAAGCTAAAAGGAAACCCCATATTACTGACTTGACTGTTGAATTGATTTTGGATAAATATTTATATTATTTGGATAAATAAATATAATTTATTTTTCCCTTTACCTTGGAAAAATATCTAGAGTCCTGACAAACTTGCAGCTAATTTTCCACTCAATTATATTCGCATGCAAATGAGCTTGCAATTCATCGCAAAATGTATGGCAGAAGTTTGCAGCTCTTCACCGGTAGTGGTGAACCTGCAGTAAACCTTTGGCAACAATTTAAACTGCACACGTTTGCAGCAAAGCTCATTTGCATGTGAAAATAATGAGTTGCAAATTTGCAGCAAGTTTGCCAGGAATCTCGATTTTTGTATTGGTCATGATGCATCCACTTGTTGTATGATTCATATCCTTCTTATGTCCTTGGTGATATATTTGTTTGATTTTAAAATGTCAATTCGCATTGATATGCACTGATCACAATACAAACAACTGCAACACTGTTTATTTAATTTATTTTTTAAAGAAATATCAGTAATTGTTACGCTTGAACAAATCATAGTCTTCTATGCTGAGCCTAGCAGCAGATCCGAAGACCCAGTCGGAGGGTAACATAATATATATATCAGAACCTATGTGGATGTCACAAGTCAAATGAACGAAAGGCTTAAAATCGAAGACCAAAACAGGAGATCATTTCTGTTTCCTGTACTGCCTATTCGGCTGTCACATAACAAAATTAATGCAATTATCTTATGAACAGAGCAGAAATAGAGCAGAATATTAAAAAAAAGAGTTCCACCAAGTCATACAAGGTTTATGCCAAGTTTCATGCAATGGACTCTGCATCAGCAGCAACATTAAAGCTATGGGCTATTGAACTATGAACTATTGTGTAACCTGCAGGCAGGACCCTTAGAGATGGCATCCATTAGATCCTTTGATGCAATTATGTTCAATATGTGAGGTGCACACCATTGGTTAGATAGCAAGTTCATTCAGTGAACTTGAAATCAAAGCATTGGCATTGCTGTCAAAGAGAACAGCTCAAATCTCTGGCACACATAATTTTAACCCTTACTACTAAGTAACAATCCATCATCTATTCCTTAGCTGACGTGCATATCTTACTGTTGTAATGTAAAAGGAGCATGCTCAAATGTTAATCTGTTAGACTCTTGCAATTGAGGGTAAGAATATGATAATATTAATATGAAAATGGTCAATAAACTATTAACAATTTACTACCATTGCCTTTGTTAATATGTAATCATCTAATCTATAAAAGTTACTGTAATCCAATTACAAGTATTTAAAAATGTAATTTAATCTGATTACAAGCACTTTATATTTGTAATATGATTACATAATCCAGATTAAATGTAATCCAGTACTACCCAGAACTTTATATGTTATATATATATGCACTTTCAAGACATGCGATTTATTGATTGAATATAAGCTAAAATGATGACCAAAATTATGAAAAACTAATGTTAACATAAAATTTGTAAAATTGTTTGTGACATCATAAAACATTGCTCATTTGCATTTACGCATCCCACAACATGCATCATTTCACTCTTGGCCCCGCCCACTGGCATGCAGTTGAAGTCTAGGTGGCTAACTTTTCCTAACAACACCAAAATGGACCCATCTGGACTATTTTTTTATTATTTTGTATATTGTGGCAGGGTGAGCAAGAGACAGACACAGTGGGTGTGGCATCAAGTCTCGGAGAGGCATTTACTGGAAATAATAATACATAAAAAATGCCCATAAATGGAGAAAATAAAGTGTCCAGGTGAATGGTGTTCAAAATAAAGTTGAAATCCGGCATCCTTGTGGTGAGACGGGGCTCCGTGAAGGGCGGATAAGTGTCTGAGGAATGGCCCAGGCATCAGTGTGGTCCGACGGCCGCACATGCTCCCCTTCTGGGTCCACAGTGCATGGGGTGGCAGCGTCCTTGGCGGCCTGTCTTCCCAGGCCCGTGGCAGGTGAGAGGGGAAGGCAGCCCAGAATCTAGCCCATCAGCTGTGACACATGCTGTTCTCCTCCGGCAACACATCTAACTCACGCCGGGGGTCCGAGGAGCGGGTCTGGCAACGCATCTAATTCGGCTAGAACCATCCCGCTCTGGTCCTGGGCGTGCAAGTATGCCAGTGTGTGCACACATGGAGATTTGAAGCCAGCTCCCCGAGATGAGATGTGCTCTGCGTTTTAAAGATAGCGGTGATTAAGCATAATTCACATCAGGTGTGCTTCATCCACCACTGTCAGAATGAGGCTTCTTAATTATGCACCTATTCTAGCTCTCCTACTCAACTCTCGGCATGACTTTGGCTGAAGGACGGCCCTAGGAATGATGAGAGGGAGGGTCATTCCGCCACAATATGAATATGAACTACACAGACTCTTTGACTGCTGCCATGTATCTATCCTCTTCCGATTGAGTTTGCAGAATTTGAGGGGCTGCATGATGTTAGTCAATGAGAACAGTGAAAGTCAGTGTTTACAGTGAAGTTTTAAGGGGTGCTTAGACCAAAGCCAATCATTTCAGACAGAGGGCCAAAAACAAGGTGGTAAATTATCATATTATCATAAATAATTGTGACTGTTTTGGTGCAAATAATCTTTTATAACATTATCAGTGGACCTCAGGGAAGATTATTAAAAGTACAATTATTAAAAAAAAGCACATCACGACTCCTTTAAGTAATCGTGTGTAACATTTCTTCATGTGCTGTCTATGTTTCATGAAATAATATGACAAATAAGCCACATAAAATGTAACTATGCTGTGGACAAATAAACAGCTTTTAGTCTGTGAGTAAAACAATGCCTGTTGTATTTATTCATTATCTTTAGCGAATGTCTATCTATGGATAATTCTGAGATTTGCAACCCTGTTTGTTATGCATTACCAGTTTACTTACTGAATGTTTTTACAACTACACGAGTGTGATGCAAGGAGTTCCGTTTGTCAGCGGTCTAGAGATTGTTTCAACAATAATGTAATTTCTATTGGGAAGACACGCAGGCTTGAGTGAGGTTTAAGATGCCATTTATTTAATGAATGTAAAACAGAAAAGTAATGTCCCTCTTTGGCGTAGGCCCCGTCTGGCGGTCCGAGGGAGTTGTACTCGGAACCGTCATATCCTGCCGGAGATAGGAGGCAGGGGCGTGGAGCTTACCCCCGTGCGGGACGGGGCTCAACTGGTGGTGGTGGGGTGGTGGAGGTTGCCGTGTTAGCATACTGAAACGCAATGTGATAGATTGTGAGCAGACTTATAAAGCAATGGCTTACCTGCGATTGGCTAGGAATTACCCAGCTAATGGTGTGATGATGTACAGCTGCTAGTCTTCCCGCTAGAACTACGCTGCGCTCACATGACTACATAATATTCAAACTGGTTGCATTAAGTACTTTTTAAGGCAAAATACTATAAATAGGCAACTTTTACATGCTGCCTCCGTCTCTATGAGTGATGTTTTCATCTGATTTGGTGTGCATTTTAGGCTGGCCGACATCAGTTATGTATAAATTATGTATACTCTATAAATCACTTCAGACTATATGTTGCAAGACCTTTCAGATGATGAAAAAAAACAACTTACATTCCGGATAATACAGAATCTAATCAAATCAGAATCTAAATGAATCGAGACATTAGGAATTGGAATCAAATCTAGTTGAGAAATCTGTACACATAAAACTATTTATTTTAATTATGTGGAATATTTTATTTATTAATACATTTAAGTACTGAAAAGAAGTCTTCAGTGGCAAAAATAGTACTAGAGTTGTTCAATTAAATTCTGTGGATGGTAAAACTGTTTTAATGAATTAATTAATTACTGTACAATTAGAGTGGATCACTCACAAAATGTTCATTATTCTTCATATATTAAGTGTTTTTAGTATAAATTAATGTGTAGGTTAATTTTTGTTAATTACTATGTAATATTGGCTCATATAAATTAAAATAATTCATTATCACTCTTAAATTACAGCCCTAATGGTGCCTTGTATTTTTTGCACAACCGTCATATCAATTGTGCGCCTACTAAGAAATTTGTCTAGGTTGACAACTCACTACATTTAGAACATAGCCTTTGTTTCCATGTATAGCTGAATGAGATGCTGGGATTGTGGCATGTCAATGGGCACTCATGCCCTTGTGCATGGCAGCGGTCACAGGCAGTCAACGTTTAGCCGTAAGGGGCAGTCAAGTGTGTGATGAAGAGCTTTAGTCTGAGTCATCCATTCTCTGTCTCTCTCTCTCTCTCTCTCTCTCTCTCTCTCTCTCTCTCTCTCTCTCTCTCTCTCTCTCTCTCTCTCTCCTCTCTCTCTCTCTCTCTCTCTCTGTTACAAATATTCCCTGCACTCACCTCTTGTATTACGAATCATTCCCCAGCTCCAATGTTGGGGAAGGTACTTTGAACCTGTACCTTACCAGGGTTTTGCTACAAACTAGGTTTTTGCTAAGTCCAAGAACTAAAGTCACACTATTGAAAAAGTAGATAACTATACTTTAAGTAATACAAATAGCAAACTACAAAACTACAATGAAGCTATGCGGGTGTTGGGTGCACAGCAAACTCCCCACTGTTAAATTAGTACTGCTCAGTATACAGTATACTGTATACGATCCACATTACATGTTTTAAAACTAACACTGAAGCAGTGTTGAATCTACTCTGCATAGTGCTGAATGATGATCTAGCCAAAAAGTTAATTAAATAAAGTAGCTACACTCTCCAAGTGATGATTTATCATGAGTGATTACACCTGGTGTTAACAAGCAGAGCCTACTGAAGGAAAGAGGGGATAAGAACAGAAAAAACAAGAGTAAACTTGGGGTAAATTCTAGAACTTTCCAGAAATATAAATAGTAGTATATATGCATGGGCCTTTAGTCCACCAGTTCAGTTTAGTTCCAGCTGCCTAAGTGGATACATATCTGCATTTTTCGGAGATGGCATCAAGAGGCTGCAAGCATCCGGCAAATGGATTTTGCCATGTCTGTTTCCAGTTTAGCAAGACAAGAGCGAAAAAGTACTCAGTGGAAGCATCTGCTAAGATGTGTGAGGCCTACAAGGCATATTTTGGCATGCCTGTCAGGGATCAAAACAAACCCTGGGCACCTCATTTCACCTGCAAGCACTGCAAAAAAATGTGTTCATTTTTAAAATTGTTAAAGATTTAAATTTTAAAATGTTTTTTGGGACAGCAGGGACACCAAGGTGCACTACCACAGGTGGGAC
The DNA here is from genome assembly GCA_032164185.1 of Moxostoma hubbsi. Classification (NCBI taxonomy): domain Eukaryota; kingdom Metazoa; phylum Chordata; class Actinopteri; order Cypriniformes; family Catostomidae; genus Moxostoma; species Moxostoma hubbsi. The sequence goes on along the minus strand of JAVLUX010000007.1, from coordinate 8,196,818 downwards.
TGGCCACAGCGGACCGAATTCTCTGAGGAGAGGAACTACATCAAGTGGGAGCCACCATGATTAAAGCTTTTTAGCCTAATCTTGTTGGCCAACATTTTTACGATGTTCTAAGCCTAGTTGAATAAAGGCTTTATGTATGTATGTGGTCCCACTTTATATTAGATGTCCTTAACTACTATGCACTAACATTAAATTGCATACAATAAAATTAACTACATGTTGTTCAGCAAAATTCTCACAAGATATTCTCACACGCATACTTTTAGGGGTAGGGTTTAGGGTTGGGGTAGGGTTAAGTTTTGGGGTAAGATTAACAGTAACTGCAGATGTAATTAAATGCAGGTACTTTAAAGGCAAGTACAATTCAACAAAATACATTTACATAATAAGTACATTGTATCAAATGAGTAAGTACATAGTAGTTAAATGTACTTATACCAAGTGGGTCCATGTATGTCCTTTCCAGGACATAAGTTAATTATTATATTTCCATTTGTTCCTTAATGTTTCCACTTCTTTGCCACTGGTTTGTTGGTCAGTTATACTGTTTTAACAGGGACAACAGTCATTATTCAGAAATATTACACAACTGAATGCCCCAATTTATCAATCAGAAGTACTCCAGAGAGCTGTGTAATATTTTTAATCCCTCCCGAAAGCCTATTTACTCTCATGCGCCTTATCAGTGCCCTGCTCTGCCTGTGGGAGCGAATGCTAATTGACGCACATACAAAGTCCATGAATGTCACCCTGCTCTCATCCCTAAGCTGTCATGAGACACAGATGAGATGCAGATGAGACAAGACAGAGGGTATCTGCTCTACTAGATTCTGAGTGGGAAATGCAGAGCAGGTGATGAGCAGGACATGATCATTTATATTTAATTCTCTTTTTCTTAGCAGAATGTTGAAAACAAGTAAGGGGTTCAATTGAGAATTCATTACTTTCTTCTTTTTGTCACACACAGCTTCCCTCCTTTTTTATTTTCTCTTCAAGCGACTTCATCCAATTGCATTATGCAAAAATCGTTTCTATTCATTGATATGACACTTCATTTGGTAGGCAAGATTTTGCAACTTTCTGTTTTGCCTGTTGAAAATATCCACACCTGCACTTGCAAAGTGGCCATTAGCTGAGACTAAAAATAATTTGAAAGTTCTATGGAGAGGTATGATCTAAATTATTTTTTATAAATAATAATAATGCAATTCAGCTTTGTCCAATATTTGTACTTTGCATTTTCTTAATCAGAATGTCGTATACGAGCATATGTAACAGATACAGAACTGCTTCACTTATATCCATTGATGCATGTTTGGTTGTGCTGTCTATTAAATACCTACATCATTATGTTGACTTAACAAAACCAACATACAGTTATTGCCCATACACTTATTGTAGGGTAAGTTAATGGCTAGTTACAGCCTAGCAACAGCATAGCGGTCCCCTAGCAACCATCCAGAACACCTTAGCTAACGCCTCTAGAACCACATAGAAACTTTCTTGGCCACTTCGAACATCCCTGCAACTGCTTGGCCAATTCCTAGTAACCATTAAGAACTCCTGACCAACTGCCAAGCAACAGCTTTGCAACACACTAACAATTATGCAAACCTTATACTACTTCCCTCTTCCAAACTCGTAAATATAGAGTAAGTAGGCTATGTCACATTCAAATGCTTTGTTGTCGGACAGAATAGGAAACATGGAGGACACCAGGTTTTTTCACAGCGAACTCTATTTTTGACACCAAAATACATGTTTTGGTCAAATACATTCTATTTTCTCTGTGTAGAAATGTACAATAGCCACTTTTCCACCAACAGGCTGAATGGTTCTACGCATAGTGAGGAAAGACTCCAGTAGCATTTCCACTTGAGCACGGTTTGGCATGGCACGATTACAGACTGTTCTTAGTCCGGATTTGTCAGAACGGTTAGCTTACCATGCTTAAACGCGCTCAGCTATGCTGGTGGAACATCTTTAGAACGTAGTGACTCACAATTGTGAAACTGCCAATGAAAAGGTTACTTGTTTGTTTCTAAGTAGCTGGCATAGTTCACTACAGTGAGGTTAATAAAATGTAATAACAAAAATGGATATGTTTGGTGTATCTTTATGATTTTATGATAGGGTTAGGGGGGAAAGGGGGTCCTTAAAACTGGAATATGTGATCATATTCTTGGCTGTTGCCAACTGACATATTTGTTACGTACACTCGAGAATCACAGTGGAATAAGAAACATTAACCGTGCTAACTGTTCCAATGGTGTAACAGTGGCTATTATGCATCAAACCGTTACTGATCTACATAAATGCATATGACAGAAGCGGTAAACAATAGCCAGGTAGATGCAGTTATACATTTTTAAAAAGTATAATTCACTACAGAAACCATACTCTCCTCCACTGTGTTGAGTGTCTATGTCTCCTCCCGACAAGGAAATGTGTAAAAATTATCCCAGTAATTACAACTTGAGGAGGCCTTCATGAGCAACTTCCAATTCGGAAACTTGAATTTACAATCATTCCAATTGTGCATGAAGGCAGCATAACAATCACAGGGCAAAATGCTAGCAAACACCCACAACACCTCAGAAACCACCTAGCATAGCCCTGGAAACCATTCAGAAAACTTAAACAACCCCTTGTCAAGCCAACATTCGAAGACTGACAAACAAAATTGTGTTGCGCTTTATAATAGGTGTCTTTAACTACTATGTACTTAAGCATTTGATACACTTTACTTATTATGTAAATGTGTGTTGTTGCATTGTACTTACATTTAAAGTACCTGCAATAAATTACAATTTTAACTACACTGGAAGTACACAGTTACTAACCCCTAAACCTAACCATACCCTAACCCTTACCCGAAACCCTAACCCTACTCCTAAACTTAGACATTCTTCAACCTCAGTAGCACCAAATTTGAATCTTTTGAGGCTTTTGCAGAAAAACCTGTAGCAATACAATAAATACATTGTATTGTATATATTTTAATGTTTGTACATATTAGTTAAAGACACCTAATATAGAGTGCCAAAAAGTGTCTTGACAAAGTTTCCTTTCCTAGTTTGAAGCTGTTATACTGAAATTAGCGTGCTAAATCCATATTACAGCATTCTCCATACGTGGCTTTTAATGAACATAATGGTGGCTTTATTCTTTGTAATATCACATCTGTCTTTAATGCAGTATGAGGCACATTTCACTGCACTCACATTGCTGGAATGATTTCTTCCAGCTGTTCAGTCCAAAAACCTGTCAACTCTTAGAAGTTAGATGCACTGTATTGATCCTCAAGGGGAAATTCAGGGATAATGAAGCTCGCTTCAATAAAGGATGGTTTCCATCCATCAACCTCTAGGTTTTGTACCTAGCATACTTTTACAGCCCCACTCTGCATAACGCCACCCCAGATGGGACTCAAACTCACAATTCCTGGTTTAGAAGGCCCATACCCTATCCACTTAGCCAGCAAGGCTTCCAGCACACTACAATACTAAACCACAGTCAATCACAGCAGGAGACCTCTTCTTGTTCAGGAGCTCGCATGCAGCAGTGAATGTTTACCCATCAGCCTGTGCTAACTTAAAGTGTTTACCTATCAGCGTGTTGCTTGGAGCTATTATTAGAGCGTCTCTTCAAAAGATGCGATAGACTCTGGCTTTGTTGTAAGCTGTATTAAGTGTTATTAGAACTGGTTGTATCAAGTATTGCCTTGGCTTGCCTTATGAAAAACAGGATAGATTTAATAAGATACTGCATGTGTATTTATTTATTTATTTATTTGTTAACCATGAACCAAAGCATACCTGTAACACAAATGTTGCAAGGGGCAGCACGGTGACCAAGTGGTTAGCACTGTCACCTTACAAAAAGGAAGTGCTGGGTTCAAGTCAAGGCCTATTTGTGTCGAGTTTGCATGTTCTTCCGTGTTGGTGCGCAACCCGATATCACGCCGAGGCGTGAAATAGACACGCCGGTCCACTCGCGGATGCGTGTCGGTGTCACGCTTTGCCTCCTCCAGGCGTGTACATGACACGCGCGCGTCTACGTAGAATACCGTCAGGGGGCGATCGTTTCCTCGACGCCAACAACTCTCCGCGCACCAGAGAGGAAGCGATACCGTTGTCGTCGCGTTGCACGTTCGTGCGGGCGGGATGCCGGCCAATTTCGCCGGTTACTTTCACTTGTGACCATATGTGACAAATAAAGGTTCATTACATAGTGCTGCTTTCATGAAGAAATCCTAACGTTGCTGTAGCCTAACGTTGTTATACGTGTGTGTGTGTGTGTGTGTGTGTGTGTGTGTGTGTGTGTGGGCTGTCGAGTATCTTGTGCTGATGTAAATAAACAAATAAATATATATATATATATATATATATATATTTATTTAAAAAGTGTATTTATTTACAAAAATAAACCCGGAAGTGGAGAACGCGATGTATCGCTTCCTCTTTGGTGCGCGGACAGTTGTTGGCGTCGAGGAAACGATCGCCCCCTGCCGGTATTCTACGTAGACGCGCGCGTGTCATGTACACGCCTGGAGGAGGCAAAGCGTGAAATAGACACGCATCCGCGAGTGGACCGGCGTGTCTATTTCACGCCTCGGCGTGATACCGGGTTGTGGTGCGGGTGCTCCAGTTTCCTCCCAACAAAAGCATTCAAGCGAGGTGAATTAGAAACTCTAAATTGACTGTACATGTAAGAGTGAGCCCTATGATGTACTGACAACCTGTTCAGGCTGTTTCTTTTGCCTGAAATATTTGAGATGGTCACTAGATAAATGGGTATAGAAAATGGATGGGTAAATGTGGCCAAAGGGGACATATCATTGAAAACAGAATATTCCTTTGTGGTCAACTTGCTCTCTATGCACAGACAGCCCTGGTTTTCAGCTTCCTTTGGTGGCCTCGGGCCGCTCAGCCAGAGGATTTAGTGGCCTCTGGCAGTCTGAAACCCCAGGACACTGGTCTGAATTGCCCTGTCCATAATCTAGCCCTATCCACTAGTGCTGGCTTTGCAAAAAGTCACATTGCGGCCTCTAATGTGCCTTTGACTGTGAAGGTTGGGAGGGTTCATTTTAAAATGTATTCCTTTCAGATTACGGAATACATGCTGTAAAATGTAATTTGTAACATATTCTATTAAATTAGGCAATATCAGAAAATACTTTAGATTACTTCTTCAGCAATGTCAGATGTATTCACTTGTTTTGACTATAAACTAGGGAATGACAAGTGAAAATCTTTTTCAGATTTTTTTATATATAGGGCTGGGTGATAAAATAATCTAGATATTTATTGCAATAAAAACATTCCATGATATCGATGATAAGCTTTTGAGTAATTTTCAATATTTAGCCTGTGTTCTATATCTAGATGATCAGGTGCATGTCACTAAAAACTCACGCAGCTCGGCTTTCTTTAACTGTATGAAGATGCTAAAGTCACCGGACCCCGGATTGATTCCATCTGGACCACAAGACATCATGATGACGGTTTCGCCCTCTCATCATCTCTAGTGAGCAGCTCGACACATTCAAAAGCGCTGTGTACACCATATCTGATCTTTCTGCACTGTATTCTTGAATATATATTCTAGCACTGAACACTCTTCATTTACACCCTGTCCCACTCTGCACGCGTTGCCTCTTTTCCTCGCATATTAGTAGACGAGGCAGTGCATAAGTTAACGTGGTTCCAGAACGCCTTCTGTCCATAAATGTTTTTTTTTTTCTTCTTCTAAATTTAGCTTTATTAATAAGCATGTTACAAGCCTTTAATAATAAACAAATATATTTCTGTTCTAATTTTTATTAGAACAGAAATATTAATCAGATGTCATCATCTCTAGCATGGATGATAAGGAAAGACAATACAATTACTAGATTGTTGCCTAGTCTTTCTCACCAAGTCTAAAAATGGTTCATTTACATTTTCAGTTTCATTTTTACATTTTCAATACATACACCTCAATCACAAGGGTTTCTTTACCCCATACCTGGTTATCTGAATGTAACAAAATATAAAAATTTTTTGAATGTAAAAATGATATGCTGTCATTATGCTTCAAAATGTACAGATGATCTTTTAACATTAATGTCCAACTGCACTCAATTGATAAACTCTATAAAATATATTTATATTTTGTTAGAAGATCCCTCAGACACCACTGCTTTGGCTTCAGTGTTGTTTTGACCAGGAAATTGCTGTGTAATATGGATCTATGAGACCAAGTTGTGTATTTTGTTCTTGTAGGGTCACTGCTTGCAGAGTTTAGTTCGAACCCTAATCAGATTCACCTCAAAGAGCTAACTTGAAAATGATATGCAGGTGTGTAAGAGCGGGGCTTTTCAGGAATAGAATTGAATACCCCTGGTGTAGAAAATGATGCCTTAAGAACTTCTCCTGATGGACTACAGTAGTCTCACAAACTCCAAAGCACAACTCCTTAATGGAGGATTTTCAGTTTTAATCTGTAAAGAAAAATCAGCTTAACAAATATGTCACAGAGAATGCTAGATTGCTGTTTACCTAAACCCCTCCACCCACACACAACACATGTATAATCATGGCCTCAAGGGTCTCTTAAACAGGCACCTGCATACATGCACACTCAAGCATTTGAGGTCTACATCCAGCTCCAGTCAGCAGAATACAGCCGCATGTGGGAGTCATGAATCACTCTATCAGCCCAAACATGCTCCCACTGTTTAACAAATGGGGGATTTTCAGCAGGCTAATAAATACATCAGGAAACTGAGGCAGCATACGTTAGTAGGATTAGCTCGACAGACGCACACACTATTTGCAATGATCACCGATCCTAAGCTTTGGAAACGGAGTCAGGGCTGAAAGCCAACCTCAGTACAGCACAAAGATCAAACGTACCACTTAAGTTTTAGGAGATGTGGATATACAAGAGAGTGTTGGGAATCAGGGATAATGACTATATGTCACAGTTGGGATTTGAATATGGTGGTGAGAGATAAGCTACAGCATGACAAGTAAGAAACTATGGATTTTGAAAGCTGTACTAGATAATGTCCCTGTGGAGATTCTATGCTGATATGAGGATCACTAGGTCTTGTTCGATAAAGCCAGAACAATATTTATACAACAGTATACCTTGTGCAGCATTGTTTTAAAATTAGTTTGTTGAGCTTAACTTTACAGAAACTGACATCAACGCTCTTCAAATAGCTGAGTTCTCCCTAGGTTAATAATTACAGGGATTGGGCAAACAGGAAAAATATCACCAAACAAACACCTTAGCAGAATATTTTATTAGGAGGATTAAAAGAACCTTTTCACCCAGTATGTACTGTATAAATTAGTCTTAGGAGTTGGAAATTCTGACTTTGAGTTGAATAAAACAGTGTTTCCCAACATCTAGTCCTGGAGTATCCTAACATTTAGCATGAAGTCTTCTTTGACACCTGAACTTCTTCAGAACATCAAATCTTAATGACACCTGCACTGAAAACAAGCTAGTTTCAGTGCAACAAATGAAGCAGAAGCTTTTTAATTGACACGGTGTGTAAAATCCATCGGTAATGTGTGAAAGAAACAGCAAGATGCCCTACAGCAGTCTCAGGGACGGATTATGACTTGCAAAGGCACTGTGGCAATTATCTCCAAGGGCCCCCCTCCACCCAAAATTAGTTGAGCAGGGGGTGGGTGGGTTCGTTATTTATAGTCAAAAATTGTTGAGTGGGGGGGGGGGGGTTGGATCACCAAAATAGATGGGCAGTAAAGGGCCCCCGGTAGTCAAGGGCCCCTAGGCACTGGCCCCATTGGCCCGGTCAGTAATCAGAAAACAATTGAATCACAGTACAGATGTGTGCAAAAACATGTTCAGTGTGAACATCACCTGCAATCTCTCAAAAGTATAAATCTATGTTGCTGTGTCAAGTGCTTTAGTAGGTACTTGTGCTTCAGATCTGCATTTATATTCATATCTGCATTTGTCATAAACTCATAGTAATGGTAATATTTCCATTTAGTAAAACAGTAGGACTGGGGAAAAATAGATTCTGTTACATATCATGATTCTTGAGACAAATGATTTTAAAATCATCTCCCTAACAAATTGTAATTTTTTTTATATAAAAAAAATACACGTTTATATTAATGTTAATACAATAATTGATAGATAAATGTAGGAAGGTCTCTTGGTTTAGAGTTCCACACGAACAGGTTTCATCTCTGAGAAGTTTTTTGTCTTAATTTCATTATATTTAATCCTTTAATGCACTGCTGCTATGGTCATCAAAGCGTCGCTTGTTCTCTGCTAGACGTCAAAGCCTGTGCTGTGATCAATGTTCTTGTTAGTATACGTAATCCAAAAGTTTATTTGTAAGGTGCTGTGGAGAGTATTTGTCTGAAGTCATTCTGCAGATTCTGTCAGACACTACTTTAATTAATAGTTAAGCAGTAAAAAGACTTATCAATCTTTTGGATACCATAAACTACCATAAATGTTGCATCCCCGCAATATTTATAATTTAACAGCCAGGGTGTTCATGCACAGTTACAGGTCATTTTGCATATTTTCCTGGCACTGTGGGGGGCGACCTGTAAGATGTCTCAGAGTGACCTAGGACAAGAATGGCCTTTAGACACAGAGATGCGTGCTTGAGGAAACACACCTGATTATATTTTGAAGAACATGCTAAAGAAAAGCAGTTTTCAAGAATAGTGTTGTCTATGAGAACGCTGCATATGATTTCAGGATGCATATGCAAATGACACGCAACAACATGACTACAGATGAATTGTCATGTGTCATCATAATTCAGTACAGCCTCAGAAATGGTTCTTGAACAAGTTTACTCTTTAGCCTACATTTGTAGGCCTATGTTGTAAATTATCATAATGATAATAATAATAGCCTATGGTAATTTATGTTACATTTTCTATTATAAAATAACAAAGTTAGTTTAATAAGTTAAAATTCTACATTGTATATACTATTTATTTGTTGAATACAAATGGACATAATGCAGCCTAATATGTGGGGTCCATGGGCACTAACTAGTTGACTGATTGGTCATTTTAAATTGGTAGTTTAGCACATCCTACCTTCAAAATTCTGTATTACAGGGTGAAACTGTCATTGCAGACATAACTGTCCTTCAATAGATATTTCTTAATGAGAAAGAAGAAATGAACACAGTTTTTTATCTTTTCTATGATGTTTTTATATCGAAACATAAAATTGTAATACTTAGAGAATTGCAATACATATCGAATTGGCAAGGACTTATTGTTGTAATATCAAATCGGAAGGTCTGTGGCAATTCCGAGCCCTATAAAACAGCCACTTGTATATTCTGACATATTTTCCCTTGTGTTTCCCTTGTGTAATTTCTCAACAAAGTGGTGTGAGCTCACATGTGCAGGCATTTTGCCAACACATTTACAGGAGGTGCGTTGAATTAAAATGAATGCTATGATTAGACTTTAAATTTTGATATTCAATTATGTTTTAAATAGAATTATTAAAAGTCTATAAAGTATGTACGCAAGTACATCATAAGTATCTGTAATTAAAATAATAAAAAATGAAGAGTAATCCCAAACTTTACTTTTTCGAGAAAAAAGTAATTTCATTACAGTAACGTGTTACACCCAATACTGATGCCGACATGTTTGTGTGACGTCACGCACCTGTATCTCGGTGAAATCAGAATTGAAAAATTCCGCATGAGTTTCCAATTTGGAATTCTGACTTGAAGTGGGGTTCCATTGCACTTTTCCTAGTAGGAAGTTGGAAAATCTGAATTTCTGAGTTGAATGGAATGCAGCATTAGATTAGTATTCTTTTCCATGCTTGTCCAGGCTAGTTTATGCTGGCTTGATGCTGGTCTAGCTGGTCGACCAGCATATCCATGCTGTTCACTTGCAAAATTTAGCGTGTTTTTTTTTTCTGGTGATGCTGGTTGGCCAAGAAAGTATTTTTGGTTAAGCTTGTTTAGAAGCCTTGAAAACTAGTACACCCACATCCTACGCTGGGGACCAGCAACCAAAACACAAAGCTGGTGTATTTTTATTTTATTTTTTTCACCATGGATACACAAATTATTTAGACATCCATTATTGAAGTTCACCTCTACCAGCTCACAAACAGAAATGGGACATTTCATCAGGGTAAGAACCCCATGACCACAATCCATCCTTGTAATGAAGAAAATTGTGTGAGGTTTGCAGTTCTTTTTGATGAGGGTGACTTTCTCATGGACATTAATGACTGAACTGAGCCATCGGTTTTGCTATCTGGACAATTTTGCTATCAATAGGGTTGATTAAGGAACACAAAAGCTACGTTTTGAGTAGTAGCGGTTCTAGCTTATATGGCACCCTGGGCAATTCTGAGCAGCAGTCAAAATACACTGCAAGTTCGTCAGATGTTTTGCCGGTAATAAAGAAGTTTATTAGTTATAATATGACCAAAACATGATGTAGAGTTTGATAATGCTACACAGCTACTTGCTGGAAATATTAGTTCACTACTCGAAAAGCTACACTGTTTTAAAAGCAGTTAAACTACTGTCAAGCTACTGAAAAATGTAGTTAAGATTGTAGTGTTACTACTTGTATTTAGCTAACTCCCCAACACTGCCCAACACTAAAACATGTGCTCTCCTGTCGCTAGCAAAGTACATACTGTGCTAATTGAGCCTCACATGAAGCTGGGTTCTGCAAACTTCACCCGCAGAAATTATATCAGTAACATAACCAAGTTGAAAAGCACGATTAAAACATTTTTGCAACTCAAGTAAAAAACTTGTATTTCTTTTTTTACTTTAAATGCTTTAATTAAATAAAATAAAAATCATTCAAATATCATGAACATTCAATTAACAATATATTTTCTACATCATTTATTTATCTTTGTTAATGTTAGTTAATAAAAATACATCTAGGTTACGGATGTAACCTCCGTTCCCTGATGGAAGGAACGAGACATTGTGTCGAAGAAGACCACACCTGCCCAGAGAGGGGGAGGTAAGAGTGGTGACATACACCACATGGGCTTTTAGGTCACATGTGGGAAGTGGTGCGGTGGTAGATACCGCCTCTTCGGAGGGAGGAGTTGCTACAGACATGCGACCGGGGGGCAGTGGGAACTACCCAAGGGAGACGCGGGTTCACTCGTAAGTGGAGCGTACAGCGGAAAATACACACGGGAGAAGTCCACGTAGGAGCCCTGACCTGTGGAGCACCTATTCCAGTACATGGTAGATTTGAGTGCCCGCAGTGGATTGGGCCGGCAAATTCCTCTGCTGAATTGTGGACCCAGATGGCTTGGGAGGATTCATCCAGGGAGCCGAGTGAGTGGGATCACCTGGGAGAAAAAGCGCATGGTTTTACCTTAACCGAGGGAAAGGGCGCTAGGTGCAAGCGATCCACCCGGTCACTCCGTCAGCGTGTTACCGAGTTCTCGCAAAGGTATTAGGTGTTGCCGTCTACTGCATCATGGTGGGCTGTAGCAAACAGGTACAAACTATTTCCTTTGTCTCTGGGTCACCTTGCCCGCAAATGCCATTCTCACGGCACTCTCCCGCCACACCTCAACAGTCCCGGCATGCTGGACTTGGACCCCCCCGCATTCAGCCCCACGACTGTTCCCCAGCCGGCTGGTTCTGATGAGTCTAGGGGACGTCAAAGGTACGTAGCAACTACATTCACCTTCAAGGTGGACAGGGACAGCCTCCCCTCCACCCTCTCCTGCAGAAATGAGAGCACTGACCTGACTGCACACCTTTGTGGGTCTTTGGCCCAAGAAGAACACCACTTCGCGAACAAGCTCCACTTTAGGGCATAAAGTTGCCTGGTAGAAGGGGCTCTGGCTTGGTTGATCATGTCTACGACAGCAGGTGGTAGGTCAGCTAGATCTTCCACGTCCCATCCAGGGGCCAGATGTGGAGGTCCGAGAACCGCTGCGTGCCCGTTGCACACGGTGCCCCAACCCAATTTGGAGGCATCGGTCATGACCAGGACGCATCTAGACACCTGCTGCAAGGGGACTCCGGCCCAGCAGATAGCAGAGGTCTGTCCAGGGTTTGAATGTTTGGCAGCTGACGGGGGTGACCATCACAAGGTGCGTGCCGCGGTGCCATGCTTGTCTCGGGACTCGAGTCTGGAGCCAATGCTGAAGCGGTCTCATATATATCAACCCCAGCGGCGCGACTGTCGTGGAGGCAAACTGAATTGCGTGACCGAGTCGGACGGGTTGGGAAGTGAAAGCCACACATCTAAGCTCCGTGCTAGGGGCACTAAAGGGGCGATTATTTTTTACGTACCCGGCGGGGCGGAGCAGCGGGTGGAGCAGGTAGTATGGCAAAGGTGTGTCCTGAGGCTCTGGTGCTGAGAAAAGACTCGAAGTACTTACCTTACTTCGCGCATCTGGCAGGGGGCGGGTTATTGACTGAGGAGGAGGTTCGTGAGGAGGTGTCCTTTAGACTCGTCAGAACCAGCGACTGGGGAACAATCGTGGAGCTGAAGATGGGGGGTCCAAGTCCAGCATGCTGTGACTGTTGAGGTGTGGCGGCAGAGTGCCATGAGAATGGAAATAGCTCTTTTATTGAGAATGTGGGTATGGGGCTGCGGCAAATGAAATAAATTCAAACAAGGATTCTCCTCCCGGCCCTCCACCGGGGGTCGGAGTGGTCTGCTTACCAGCTCCGGAGTGAACGTCTTGGTCTCTGGATCGTCTCAGGAGTGCCTCGGAGCCTTCCGGGTCTTCGAGGGGGTCCGTGAGACGGGGGGCGTGCGCTTCCTGCGGGGCGCTTGACGCCGGGGCTGAGAGCTGGGCCCGGGTTGGGGCAGAGCTGCACGTTTCTTAGCCGGAGGGCTACATAAACCTTCAAGGTGGAGGGGGGTAGCCAACCATTCAGCCTCTCCTGCAGGAATGAGAGCACTGAACTGACTGTCTTCAGATTGGGAAGAACACAGCGTCCTTTGTGGCGTTGAGGTTGCCCGGGACTTGAGTGGTACACCGCTGACTCCAAAGGAGGAGATGGCGGGTGAGTTGCGACATGCGACTAGAGCGAACCCCGCCTTGGCTATTTATATACACTACTGTCGCTGTGTTGTCTGAGCAGATCAATACGTGCTTGCCACGGATCAGCAGCAGGAATCTGTGCAGGGCAAGTAATACAGCCAGCAACTCTAGGCAGTTAATGTGCCAACCCAGCCGCGGCCCTGTCCAGGAGCCAGCAGCTGGGTGCCTGTTGCACACGGCGCACCAGCCTGACTGGGTGGCCTCTGTAGTAACTACGATGCATCTCAACACCTGCTGTAGAAAACAGAGGTCTGTCCAAGGGCTTAATAAGTGACGGCAGGAAGGGGTGAGAGTCACACAGTATGTGCCGTGGCACCATGCCCATCTCGGGACGTGAGTCTGAAGCCAGTGCTGAAGCTGTCTAATATGCATCAACCTGAGCGGTGTGACTGCTGCTGAGGATGCCATATGCCCCAGGAGCCTCTGAATTTGTTTCAGTGGAACCGCTGTGCCCAGTTTGAAAATATTCAGGCAGTTCAGCACCGACTGTGCACATGCTTGTGAGTGGTTAGAGTGGCTTTCCCCTGGAAGAAGGAAAGCCGCGACCGCAATGTTGCCATGATCATGTTCTCGCAATGAGAACATGAACATTAAACAAATGCTGCCTCAATTTGATCGCTGCCCAACATGTGAGGCAGCGGCCATGGCCGTCAGATACGGAGAGGTAATGACTGCATCCATGAATGACACAAAGACAGAAGGGCATCTTGAGATAAGATGCATCTTTAAAAAGACGTTCAACGTCAATGTGTACTCTTTTATAGAAATATACTCTCTTAGAAGGGCTGTCGAAGTACGCAGGGGCGTAGTCTGCACTGACGTGCAGAAGAATAGAAAAGCTACTGAAAATGTGTCATATCTCCAACAGATTATGCTCTTATAGAGGTGAGTGGAACAGCAGTGGGACTTTCTGTCCTTTTATACCCGTATGTCCGGGGGATGGGCATGCAAATTCTGTTTGGCAATTCTCATTGGCCTTGTCTCAAAGCTAAGAGGTAACCAAGTCTCTCAAGAGTCAAAACAAGATTTTTAAACAATGAAGTTGAAATAACTTATGGCTTCATGGAAGCATCCACCATCAATAAACAACCTCATAGCTCATGGTAGGTCAGTTTGTAAAGGTTTATAAGTTATTGTTGAAAATAATTTTGTCTATTGTATAAATTAATGGGATTTTTACTTCTGGCACCAGACAGTTGCGCTCTATACAGTCTCCGCTTTATAAGTCCGCTCAGCTGTCTTTAATTGTTGTCTCTCATTGTTGTTAATTCCACTGTTTTCACATAGTGATTATATCCATTAAGTTAAGATGATGCTCTTACATTCTATTGGTCACTCCTATCACACATTGTTTTCTTGTCTTCATATGTTTATACCTGCTGTTCTCCTTAAAGGGGAAGTGTCATCTTTTGCTGTGTGCCCTCTGACATCTAGTGGTAGGCTTTGCTCATTACATTTCTGTATTTCATTAACAGTAGTATGCATATTGCTGCTCTTATTCAAGAAATAATCAAATCAAATCAAGGGGGTACTAATTCCTGTATCAGTAATGTCACATGATTTGTTTATTAGAGTAATTTTCTTCATTACATTGTAGAGATTTTTATTTTAAGTTACATATGCAATTTGGTCATTTTGCTTCATTTACTATGTAATGTGCTTGTGTCCATTGCAGTAATATTAGTAGCAGGTAAGTATTTGCATTACTTTATTGTGAAAAAACCTGTGCTGGATGAATTATTTTTTTGAAGCAGATTCCGAATATTCAGTGGATTGAAGCTTCATATCATATTAAGCATATGTGTTGTTGGTTTAACACCCCAACCACTGGGGGTTGCGTCAGGAAGGGCATCCAGTGTAAAAAACCTGTGCCAAGTCAAATATCGTGGATGGTCCACAGTGGCGACCCCTAACGGGAGCAGCCGAAAGAAGAAGAAGAAGTTGTTGTTTTGACACGGGCTTCAACAGAAGTCCAGTGTCTATCATCAATTATCTGCATTTACATATTTACCTTTTGATCTGCATCTAATGACATTCACCATTTCCTTGACCTTTCAGTCGTCTAAGATTTCAAATAGTAAGATTTCAAATTTTAAGATAACCATTTAAAAGCATTTTCATTCCTTAACTTTCATTAATAATTTATATGCTTTGGCTTTATTATTTGCTTTTCATAATATATCATAGTTAATTGCCTGAAATCATTTTTTCCCTTCTTCTGGAACACCACTCTATGATATTACAGGTAAAATTTAATTTCCCTTTGTTTCTCTGGTAAGTGCATCAATGCTCATCCTTTTTGCAAGGGCCATATGTAACGCAAATTATGAAGCCTTTTGTCTATGCTTCACCGCAACCGTGGTGCTCCTTCTATTGATTCAGCCCGTCTCCTAAGCAGTGCAAATGTGCATTCCAGGTGCCGCAACTGTCGTATTTCTGTTATCACTCAGTGCATCTCCTAAGCAGTGCAAAGGTGCTGTCCAGGTGCCGCAACTGTGCCGTTTTTCTGCTATCGTCTAAGTATCTTTCAGGATATGCTTCTAAACATACCATGACATCGCAAATTGATACATTTTGACAACCATTTATTCTCCCTTCACATTTTTCACAAAGTTAAAAAGCACTGTTTAACTTTGCAGGAATTCCGCAAACAATGCTTGCCCTTATCACATTGCTTGCACTTGTCATAGGGCTCAAATGCAAAATTCAGTTATCCTTGCAAGGGTATTGCACATACAATGTTGCCCATATCGTAGGGCTTAAACGTGAAACGTTTGTCTTCTGCAGGGGTATTGTACAAATTACATCACCTCTATTGTTGGGCTCAACGCAAATGTTGTTTGTCCTTTTTCAGGGGTATTGCACAAACCATGTCCAGACTTTTCGCAAGGGCTCAATCACAAAGCAAGGGCTCAATCACAATGCAAATAACAAGCATTGTTTACCAATCTGCAAAGATATTGCACAAACAAGGGTCACCCATTCACAACAGCTATTACAAAACGTTATTGTAAGCTAGCCTAAACTTCTGAAGGGTACACAATGCAGAGGGGCACAATAATAGTATATTTGTACAATCATATACATTATGTTTTCATCATTCATTTATATTTCTTCTTCTTTCAGATTTGTCCATTATCCACTGAAGACCTGGTTTTTATACTGAGACTCGTTTATTGGTTTTGTATTTTCTTTTTGGGGTCATTGGTTTTAAATTAGGTTCTAATTCCTTTTTGGGTAAGCTCCACTCCCCTGCTATCATTGCTTCGGGCAGGATCTGATGGTTTAAGCAAGTATTTGAATGCTGAACCTTAGGAAGGGGTTCACGCCAAATAATATGAGTATTTTTACGTTCATATTGATCCAAATTATCCTGAGTCTTTTCTGATAAAACTGTGTAAGATGAGTGCTCTTTACCTAGTGACCCACTGGCTAAATATGGCTTGATAACCATTTTTATATGACGCTCCAATTGATTCTGATGAAATCACATCACTGCCTGCCAGAGCACTATTTGCAGAAAAAAGTGATCTTAAATGCACTTGGTGGTAATTAGCAGGCCATGGTTAAAATCTAGACAGGAGCATGTTTAAACTTTTTCTGGACAAAATTTAGCTACATTTTTCCAAACATGAACCAGGACTATTTAGGTACACAATTACATCATATACAATTAAATTGGTTTATGTAAATAACTTACTGAAGAAAGAACAGATCTTTAGAGACAAAGCACATGGACACAATTGTATATTTCAAGAAGAACAAAAGGGAAACCGATGAAGATGAAGCACAACTACCAAGCCTTCTCACGTGCCTAACCTACATGCAGACTATCTTTGGTTCTTCATGCAGCTGTGAGTCAACAGTCTCAGTTTTGAACGTCATCAAATCAAGCAGGGCATAAGCGAAATAGACAGCTGGACAACTATAGCGATCCCTGCCTAGGGTGCCAAAATGGTCAGAAATTTCAGACTGAAATCAAGTTACTAATGTTTACTAATGAACTTGAATTGAACTGACTCAATTTGTGCACAAGTTCACAATAATTTCAGGACAAGAAAAGGCTAATTTGTCTCACATTTAAATGGGAAAAAAAATTGACATTTTATTTATAAAAAAAATGACAGTTCTGCAATAGACTTAATATTTCGGTTGAATTAGTCTTCAGAGCTTCAGCTGATCTTTTACACGCTCTTCATCAGTTTCCCAATTTTAATTAATCTATTTATATTTATTTGCTTATAATATAGTGGCCTAATACCTATAGACCAATATTTGTAGCTTTGTTGCTGCTGGCTCAAGTTTTCAGACGGATGAAGTATAGACGGAGCTCCACGCATGAGTCTGTGGCTGACCACTAGGAGGCAGAAGCCGTGGCCGTTCACATTGCCGACCGCCAAAAGGCGATGGTGGCCATTTCCATTGCTGACTGCCAAGAGGTAGAATCCGTTCGAACTGCAGTGCTTCTGACCATTTGGAGGAGGAGAAAGAAGGCAAGTAAGGTGCCCAATCCACAGTCGCTGCCAGCACTCACGGCCACGGAGGCCGTTCCCCTGTTGCTTCCAGCATTCCCAGCCACAGAGGCCATTTCCCAGTCGCTGCCAGCACTAACAATCATGGAGGCCATCCCCCTATCGCTGCCAGCACTCACTGCCACAGAGGCCATTCCCCAGTCACTGCCAGCACTCACTGCCACAGAGGCCATTCCCCAGTCACTGCCATCGCTCATGGCCACAGAGGCCGTTTCCTAGTCGCTGCCAGCGTTTCCGGCCTCAGAGACCATTTCCTAGTCTACTGGCAGTTTGCCAGTCACTGCCAGCATTCACGGCCATGGAGCCCGTTCCCCTGCTGCTGTGCTCCCGACCACTGCAGGTGCCACACAGTCTGTCCAGTTCCATGAGGCTGTCGACGAGCCTGTCCTGTTCACTGTGGCCGTCGATGAGTCCGTCCAGTTCCCTAAGGCTGTCAACGAGCCTGTCCAAATCCCAGTGGCTGTCAAAAATCTGCCCAGTTCCATGTGGTCATCGATGAGTCCATCCAGTTCCTTGAGGCTGTTGACAAGCCTGTACAGTTGCCTGTGGCTGTAGACAAGTCCATCCAGTTCCCTGAGGCTGTTGACGAGCCTGTCCAGTTCCCTGTGGCTGTCGACAAGTTTGTCCAGTCCCCTGTGAATGTCAACGATCATGTCCAGCCCCATGGTGACCTTCGATGAGCCTGTTCAGTCTCCTTTGACCATTGACTATCCTGTCAAGTCCAAAGCGGCCATCGGCCTGCCCTTTGCTCAGTCATGTGGCCAACACCCATCAGACACCAGCTTACCAGCCTTTTACTCAGTCCAGTGGTCAGCATCTGTCAGACATAATCGACCAGTCTGTTGCTCAGTCCATTGGCCAGCACTCATCAGGCACCAGTTACCATTCTGTTGTTCAACCTAGTAGCCAATACCCATCAGACACCTGTCACCAGTCTGTTGCTCAGCTCAGTAACCAGCACCTGTCAGATATCAGCCACCAATCTGTTGCCCATTCCAGTAAACTGCACCCATCAGACACCAGCCATCAATCTGTTGCTCAGCCCAGTAACCAGCACCTGTCAGACACCAGTCACTAGTTTGTTGCTCAGTCTGTTCAGTCCCCAACAGGTGCCACATACTCAGTCCTGTCCCCAACTATCACCCTCCAGTCTGTTCAGCCCTGTGAGATCCCTGCCCAGTCTGACCAGCCCTCTGCAGTCCTAAATCAGTCTGACCCAGTCCTGTCCCCTGTAGTCATTGACCTGTTAGATCAATAACTTATCTGTTAATGGTTTGATTTCTGATTTGTGTTTGAGTGTATGGCACTGTTGTGTTTTTGTCTGCAAATCACTCTTCTGACCTAGCCCACTTGTTACCTCTTAAAACTCCTCCTTGTTTTGTCCTCATGTTGATTGTCTGCACCTGTCCCTCATGTGTCTTCATCTATATATTGTGCCTTCTTTCCTTGTGTTTGTCAAAACTTTTTAATTGTCATTTTGTCTGTTCCTGTTCCAGTCTTATTCCTGTTCGGTCCTTGTAATTATTTTTATTCTGGTTTATGTTTAGTTTGTTCCCCCCCCCCCCCCCCCCCTGAGATTTATTTTCTGTTGTTCAATAAAGTATCGTTATTTTCTCTCATTCCTACATTTGGGTCATCCTTCCTGATTATTTATCATGACAAACTATTCCTTTATCTTCATGTTACTTACAATGAAGAGCTAAGATCATCTTGTATCAGAAAAAAAAATACTTTTGGCTCCCCTTGCATTTTCATCTGAATAATCCCCATAAAGAAACTAGTTGAAAAGCTCTGCCCTACATGAATCCAGATCTTAAGTCGGGAAGATGCTCTGAGGAAGAACAGCCACAGAGGCCTTTATCTGGGTGAAAGAAACTTTAAAAGACACTCAGCTCTAATGTGCATGTGGACTTGATCGTTAGAAAAAAAAAAAAAAACTTATATCTCAGTAGTGAGCGAGAGCAGAGAATGTCAGAGCGTAACGTTCTGGAGACCTACTGACCTCACAGTTCCAGCTGTGTTCTGTTTAATTGGCCAGGTGAGTGAAATACACTCAAGGCTTCCACCAGGAAATAGAAGGTTGGACCTCAGAGAGCGCTGAAATTAAACCTGTCAGACTAATTGGTCCCCTTCCTGCTGTGTGCTGTTTGGGTCTTTTCTTCAGTTATGATAGATGAAGTAGGCTGCCTCACCACTGGTGCTCTGCAAAGAGAGGATCTGCTAATGAGAGGCTTTTGAAATGTTGTTGAATAAAAGCCTCATTCTCTTTATTTGTACTATGTATAAATGCGACTAATATGCCAGTAAATTTGAGTTCAGTCTCTATTTAGGCTCTATTATCCTCAAATGTTCCTGAGCGTTTTTCAGAAGAAAGTACAGCCCAAGAAAACATTGTCTCTGTTTTGTCTCTGTGTTGTGTTCCTCCTCTGCTGAAAAGACCAGCATTGGCCAACTTAAATTTCAAAATCAAAAAGTTTGGTCTACCAGTATAGCCATAATGCCTACCAGCTTAACTTATCAGGTGAAGCTAGTTGCCCAAGTACTAGCTCGCCCCAAAATGTAAGTTCTCTTATTATTTACTCTCAAGTTGTTCCAAACAGTGTTGAGTGTAATCTCAATAAAAAGTAATTACTGTAGTTACAATAATCAAATTACTTTTCACTGAAAAGTAGCATAATACATTACATTTTAAATTATTGTAATCATATTACAGTTACTGATTCCACTTAAGGTAGTTACATGTCAGTGCACTTGGGTTACACATATTTCAAAAAGTAGTAATATATGTAATATGAAAATATTTATATAGAAAACATTTATGTTAATATGTACATCTGTTTCTTTTACTGCCCCTAGTGGACCTGGGAAGCTCCTGCCTCTGAATAAGACATTCGTTATAACAAAATGTCAGGCATTCAAGTGGGAAACTTTTCTGTTGTACCAGTGAATAAGCATACAACATACCTGCATCACTTTTACACAAGCTGTATATTGTATTAATTAGGGCTGTACTCATTTATTTGAAAAATGAATGCAATTAACCCTGTCCCCTGACTGTAATAAGGAATATTCCTACCAACGGCTTGAAGTACCACCTGTTTTCTCCAGGGGGCAATAAGCGAAAACTCCAGCTGTATAGGCAATGTGCATCTTATACAGAGAACAAACCACTCTCACTGTCAGCAGACAGCACAATATAAGTACAAATATTCACGCTCAAACACAGCTTGATGGAGGGCAGATCTGATTACAGGGATTTCAAAATGTGTTTAGGTGTAGTTTAGGTAACTAGCTAAGTTTAGTTTTTTTTTTTTTTTATTTAATTGCAAAATGGATTGCTGTGAACAGTAGGGCAATAATAGGCTTATGTTCAATAATATGGAAATTAAAAATATATTGCATTCTAAAGCTAATTTTTGTTTTGTTTCATCAATGCTTTACTTGTTTGCCACAATAATATATTGCATTTTAATTATCTGAAATATATATATATATATATATATATATATATATATATATATATATATATATATATATATATATATATATATATATATATCATTTACAATTATTTAAATATAACTATAATTATTTAATAATTACATTTTTTTTTTTTTAATTTCTTTTATTATTTCAGGGGCTTTCTCAGCAAATATTTACATTTGCCATAATTGCAGATAATTTGATTAATTAATTGGCATACCATGTAATTAATTCAATAAAAATGTTTAATTAATAGACAGCTCTTGTATTAATGCATGGTATCTAACAAATTATTAGAATATTTTCAACAACAAAAAAACAGTACATGTTGAGTCATTAGTCGATTGTCATCACTGTTGCTATGTCTGCTTATTATAAGTGCCTTAGGGCTTGTTTTTCATTAAGTCTCTTATAAATACAAGAAGTTGCATATTGCATTTTTTGGGGGCTTGTTTTCAGAGTGCAGTCACGTTTTTGGGTTTGCTGAAGCTTGGGCCACCAGAGCACAATAAACTGCGATCCACCCAGGGCCGGCCCATGGGCTTGTGGGGACAAATGCAAAATAATGAAAATGGGCCCCACTGGTTTGTAAATTGGCATAACTTTCATGCATGGAACCACTGCAAACATGATGAGTGATTTTTTTATTTATTTATTTTTTTTAAAGAGAAAGCACTTCCAAAATTAGCACTCTGTAGTCCAGTAGAAAACAGGGGTTGATTTCTTTCTGCCACTGAACACAAACAAAGATTTTTAGAAATACTGTATATTTCAGCTCTGTAGGTTCATACAATGCAAGTGAATGGTGGCCAGAAATTTGAAGCTCCAAAAAGCACATAAAGGCAGCATAAATGTAGTTCATACGACTCCAGTGGTTTAATCTATGTCTTCAGAAGTGATACGATAAGATGAGAAACAGATCAATATTTAAGTCCTTTTTTACTAGTAGGCGGTGATATGCACAAAGAATGTGAATTGCCAAAAACAAAAGAAGAAGAAGAAAGTGAAAGTTGAGATTTATAGTGAAAACTGAATATTCCGGGTTCGATACAAGTAGTTCAATAGACAGCATTTGTGGCATAATGATGATTACCACAAAAAATGTATTTCCACTTGTCCTTTTCTTTAAAAAGCAAAAATCTGGGATACAGTGAGGCACTTACAATGGAAGTGAATGGGAATCCGTAAATGTTAAAATACTCACTGTTTAAAAAGTATTGACAAAAGACGTAAAACAATATGATGGTTAACATGATTTTAGTGTGATAAAATCACTTATTAAACATTACAGTTTAAAGTTATAGTCAATATTACAATTTCATTGCCATGATGATGTAATTTCAACATACTGTACTCTAAAACCCTAAAATGACTGTAAAAATGCAGATTTGAAGAAACTTTACTGCTCAAATAATACTCATTTTAACAGAAGAATTAAATGCTTTTATAAAATTATAAGCTTAAATTTTCTACTTTTAAACCCTCCAAAAATTGGCAACATAGATTTTTGCATTTTTTAAAGAAAGGAGGGTCGAGTCAAATTAATTTTTTGTTGAAATCAACATTATGCCACAAATGCTGTTGATTGAGCATAACTCTGAACATTCCTTTAAATATTGATCTTTTTCTCACCCACACCTCATATCGCTTCAGAAGATATGCATTAACCAATGGGGTCATATGGATTACTTCAAAGCTGCCTTTACATGCTTTCACCATTCACTTGATTGTATGGACCTACAGAGCTGAAACAAAATCTTAATATGTGTTTAGCAGAAGAAAGAAAGTCATACACATCTGGGATGGCATGAGGGTGAGTAAATGATGAGAGAATTTAAATTTTTGGGTGAACTATACCTTTAAGGGTTGAGGACAACTGCCTACCAGTGCTTACCAGAAATGCTGGTCTTTTCAGCAGGGTCTCATTTGAGATCTATGCATTACATGGTGCTTATTGTATCTGTCCTAACTGACATGCCTTTATTTATTTGTGTGACAGTGTTGGGTGGTCTAGAGTCTCGTGGTGTCCTGAGAAAGATCAGCGATATGTTGGAGATAATCATGAAGAGGATTGACACCCTATCAAAACTGAGCAACAGCAGTGAGTCCCAAAGACTGGAGGAGTTGAGCTCTGCTCTTCACAGGTGCACCCTTTACATTCATGATTAGAGAAATGCAACAACTTACCTTGTTAACATCCTTGCAGCAAAGTGTAACTTGATGCCTTCTAGTCACAATTGCATTCATGAAATTAATCCACCCTGGTCCGCTTTTTATTTTCATGTGAAAATATTAGATCTTATACCCACAAAGGATCTTTGACAATGTTAATAGTAAGTCATGATTAGCTGGCTGCAAGTTATTTGTAAAGTAAAAGAGATGTGCAGAATTCATCAATTAATTCAATCATTTGAGGCCAGAAAGGGACCTGCTAAAACTTGCCAGACCTGCCAGGGCAGTGTTTGGTAAATTAGCCAGTTAATGTAATCACATAACTAACCACTTCACTTTTAAGTTACTTTCCAAAATGCTTTTCACAGATTTCTTTTTTCAGTTTCAAACATAAAATGTATGTTTGCTAGAACCACAAACATAGTGGTTCACTGTCATTCACTGACCTTCAGCTGTCACAGAAACAGACTTTAAGTACATATGAGCATAATTCATGTTTTAAAGGTGCACTCAGTAACTTTTGTCTTTGTGTCTTCTTGTACTGACAGTGACACATAGCGGTTTGAATGCTGCATCATTTAAAATCAATAGTTTTAGTTTCAGATGTCATTGTAGAAATGTAGTATTCACAGTCAGTCATGATGACTTTAATCAATGAGTGAAAGTGTCAAATAACAGGACGGTTACTGAGATTAATCCAGTAGTATATGACTGGTCATGTGATTCTAACATGGCAGCCCCCATGTGTGGACAATCTCCATGTAGAATAAAACAGCTTTTTTAAGATTATGTACAGTATATGACTCTTCATTTTAATGTGAGGTGTCATGATTTCCTATAACAGTAACTAGTTACTTTGCAATCAGCTTAAACCCAACACTGCTTCAGGACCCCATGCATTTGCATAGTAGTTTATTATGAGGCAACACTCTTGTACAACAAAACTGCATGTCGCATCATTCTCTGTGGGAGCACAAGAACGATAAAATCACACAAGCATCACTTACACACCAAATGCATATCATTTGATCTTCATTTTGTTGCATTAGCACTAAAAAAGCTTCTTGTTTTGTCAGCAACTGAAAAAGAAAGATATATATCCAGCACATCCATTTTTCAAAATCAAAATCACTTGAAAGTACATTAGATTGTAATTATGACTTCTGAGCTTGTACATAGGATATTCACAAGAGGACTTGAAGGCAGCAACTGTCTGGAAATTTCTCATCTCAGAGAGACAGAGCAAACTATTTGCTGATGAGTTGAGACACTTTCCAGAGTTTTCATTTGTCTCCATGGAAACAGATGCCAGGCACAACAAAAGTTCCAAAGATTGCTGATGTCAGGGGTTTACGTTGTGTGATAACCTCAGACATCATCTAATCCCAGAAGATAATAACACCCACATGCCTCAATTATACAGTCTTAATGCAAATAAAACTATGAGCAATGTCAACTTTGTGTTTCTTCTGTTTCTATGATGGCTTAAAGCAGAAGTGTGCAATTTATGCACCTCTTGAGTCACCAAATGGAATTGCAAAATGTTTTCAAACATTTTTCCCAAACATTCCACCCATCTGCCATCAGGTTTGGAGAGTAACAGAATGCATGTAACGGGATTACGTTTTTCAATTACTAAATATTAGTACTGCAGTGTCACTAGTTACAATTTAAATAATTGGTAATCAGAATAGTTACATTAAATAAGTAATTTAATTAATGAAGAGATTACTTTACCATTTATTATATTTAGTTTAATTTAACATTTAGTCTATTCAGTTGGAAAACATATTGCCATATAAATGATGTGATCCGAGGAGTGTTTAAACAGCGGTGAAACACTTTCTTATGATTTGTTTCATACATATGAGCGCTTTCACACTGTTGTGAGTGAAAAGGTGGATATGACGGTATTGAGGAACTTTCCCTGAGCTTAATAGAATAGATACATTGAGTTTCTACACCTTAACAAAGAACTTGTTATAAACGCTCTGACAGATGACACGTCTCGGTTACTGTTGTAACCTCCGTTCCTCGAGGGAGGGAACGAGACGTAGTGTCGAAGGAAGTGACACAAGGGGTCTTCTCGGACGCCGAATCGTACCTCTGAACCTGAGAAAATACCAATGTCAAGTTGGCAGACAGAATTTGCATGCCCCGCCCCGGACATACGGGTATAAGGGGAAGCGGGGCAGCGAATGCCAGTCAGGATTTTGCACTGAGGAGCCGAAGGATGAAGCACAGCCATTTACAGTGCTAGGTCTAGTGCCGTGGCAGGAGGGACACTACGTCTCGTTCCCTCCCTCGGGGAACGGAGGTTACAACAGTAACCGAGATGTTCCCCTTCTGTCACTCTCTCGACTTAGTGTCTGTCAGCGACTCTTGCATGGAGTTCAGTCTGGCACTTTCTCACATTATCCTGAGACGTGCCCAAGGTTCCCACGACCCCACAGTGTATGGGTTTAAAATGCCACGCACTAACCATGTGACGTGACTGTCGGAGCAGGGGGCAAAGCAGGCTATTGCATGTTAGAGGCACCTGAACCGAATACACGTCGCCCTCCCCAACGCCCCCTCAAAGAGTTTTAGCATATCCACCTTAGGTTTTCCCGCACCCCTGGGGGAAAAAGGTATTACATGCTAGCATGGGAGCAAGCCCAACAGCCGTGGCCTTCTCTCTCACTATGCCTCTCACATAGGATGTAGAGCGGCTGGGGCCCAACCTATGTCGGGGAAGGCGGTCATTCCCCGGGGGGGAGCAGGAGAGCCTGGGCGGTGCTGAGAGAAGACTCAAAGCATTAACCCTGCTCCACGCAGGGCCGGAAGCAAGGTAGCTGTCCGGCCTGCAGATTTCCTATTCTTTCAGGAGGGGAAGACCCTGCAGAGGCCATACCCTGCCCAGTCCAGGGGGAGGTAACGTATGGCAAATACACCACGAGGGTTGTGAAGCCGGACGTGGGAACCGGCGCAGTGGTAGGTACAGCCTAATGAAGGGGGGACTCTACAGACACGGGGCCGAGGCAGCGGGGCTGCCTGAGGGAAACAAGGGTCCGCCGAGAGGGGGACCGTACCGTGGAGAATACATCACGGGGAGTTAGCCTGAAGAGGGAACTATGCCCGTGGAGCCCGACCCCAGTACAGAGCCCTAAGACTCGTACTGGGTCTGGCCGCGAGTTGCTCTGCTGAATTCACGGGCCAGAAGGCTAGGGAGGAAAAAGCATCCAGGCAGCGACACTCAGTGGCTGACCTGGGACAGAAGGCGCACTGGATCACCTTGGTGAAGGGCGCAAGATGCAAGCAGAACACCCGGTCGGTTGTGCCGCCTTACCGAGTTCTACCGGCTCGGACCTGACAAAACACGGGACGAGACTGACTCAACCCTTAGATTGTAAAATCTGGCAAAGGTATTGGGTTTTGCCCAGCCCGCTGCTCTGCATATGTCTGCTAGGGAGGTGCCGTGGCTTAGTTCCCACGAGGACGCCACACTTCTAGTGGAGTGTGCTCGGACCTGCAGATGGGTGGGCACGCCCTGGGCGTGATAGGCTAAGGCAATAGTATCAACGACCCAGTGGGCTATTCTCTGTTTGGAGACAGTGTTCCCTTTCCGCCGTCCGCCAAAGCAGACAAAGAGCTGCTCAGAGTATCTAAAGCTCTGCGTTCGGTCCACATAGGTACGCAAAGCACGCACCGGACACAGCAACGAAAGGGCTGGGTCTGCCTCCTCCCGAGGCAGTGCTTGCAAGTTCATGACCTGGTCCCTAAAAGGGGTTGTGGGAACCTTGGGCACGTCTCAGGATAATGTGAGAAAGTGCCAGACTGAACTCCATGCAAGAGTTGCTGACAGACACTACGTTGAGAGAGTGACAGAAGGGGAACATTAATTCAATAAATACATGATTACATGTCTTGTTTTAATATGGCTAGGGTATTTTTACAGGAAATGCTAACCAGTGTAGCCTTTAAAAACTTGCTACAAATAATATGTATTCTGCCTCATTCTTTGAACAGAATCTACATTCGATGAGAAAAAGATGTGATTGTGTACACTCTGTGGGATTTTGAAGTTTGTAGCAGCAAAAATAGTTACCTTGTGTAAATTGTCATGTGAACATTTAGCTTTATGCTAAGCTAAAATGCTATTTCTTGCTGGAGTCCAGGGGCATAGCTACGTGGTGGCCGTGGGTGGCCACTGCCACCACTGATTGAAGCTTGGCCACCCCTCTGGCCACCCCTGTTGTGTAAAGCAATTTTGACAACACTGACAGACTGGTGAAATTTTTTCGCCACCCTATGATACAAATAGTCTGCGGTATTCAGGCTGAACAGCTGCGAACCGCCCACACGGTACAAACCTCTGTGTGTAGAGCTGTGACGTCATATCACGACCTTTACAGTGTATGGGTTTAAAATCCCGCCAAATGTATTGTGGCCACGGATCCAAAAATAATAAGCACGAATAAAAAAATTATAAGAATAAATTGTTTAAAAATTGTTTTTTTTTAAATTGAAGCAAAGTAATCAGAATTGCAAACAAAATCACGTTTTCATTTGTTATATCACTGTTTTTTGAGATGTAAATCAGGGGGAATTTTGAGTCCCTATTGGTCCACTAGTTCTTGATTGACAGCTCCTCCTCTAGCCAATAATTCGAAGAGGGGAGCTGACGTCACTCCAATGCAACTCTGACAGCTGCTGCTCAATATTATATTATATGTGGTTGATATATATGTGCCAGCTCTAGGAAAAAATGTGTTTTCCAAATAGGCCATTATCATAGTCCGTTAACACAGTCAGCTGAATTTAGTTAGCAGAGCCTTTAGTTTAGGTATACAAGACTCCCTAGTTTGTAGGTTATTGGCTGCATCCACACCAACCCAGCCTTTTTTTTTTTTTTTTTTTTTAGTTATGCAGCCAATACATTTGTCCTTCTTTTGTATGCCATTGGAAATAAATTGAACTTAAAATTCCTTGTGTACATTTGTGATCTATAAATTCTGTAGAATTTACAGAATTTCTGTCTGTAGAATTTACTTTTAGTACAGCATGTCACAGTCAGTAGTGAATTTTTTGGACACCCCAATAAAATCACTGGGTCTTACCAGGTCACCCATGAAAAAAAGTTCTGGCTATGCCCCTGCCGTAGTCATTCCTATGTTCCCCAGCTCTATATAGCACATAATGGGGACCTGAAAAACATGATCCCCAGCTCTGTCTTCACTTAATATGACATGGGCTATTGTGGGAACTCGTCAAATGGAGTTTGTGTTCCCCAGCACTGCCGTATGGCTCTTAATATAACAGGCCTGCACTTGAATAACTTATCAAATGGCTGGAGTCATGGAATCACCTAAGGTCATAGCTTAATGCTTCCTTAGGTAAAAACTAGCGTAGTATACATGTTTTTGAATCGTATTATCACACTTCACATCTGTCTTCTAACATATATTAAAAACATGACATCATGACTTAAGGATCTAATTGAATCCAGTTTGTTTTTGCCTCCAATTAGCATATGCTAGTTTATTTTTCATTTATCTATAGTTGGTTTTGAACATATTTTTCTATTTTTAGCTGTGACAGACATCTCACTGCTGAAATGGCCAAATACCAATGCAGTGATATTGTTACAATAGAACAGTGCTATGCAGACAATAGGGTCAGGAAGAAAAATGGAAAAAAAAAAGGGCAGTGGAATGGAAAGTGGAATACGGTTTTGTGAATAAAGTTGAAAAGTAAACAACATTTTCTTGATCTTCATGATACACATTTATTTCAAGTGTGTCTTCAAAATCAAGTGCCCCTCACAAATTTCATCAAACCAAATCATCAGAAAAAGGGTCAAATCTGACCCACAGAGAACATTGTTTTTTAATAGTATGGTGAACTTGGAACATAGGACCCTGGGAACATAGATACACTCTCTTGCCTTCTGTTACCAGGCTTGATTATATTTTATAATGAATTCTATTAAATGTATATATTGTTTTCTTGAAAAAAGATTTAAAAATCCTTCAAACAAGATACATTTACATTGAGTAGCAAAACTATACAAGATATTTAGACTTTTTTTTTTTTTCAGAGAATGTATTTTTACAGTGAAGTGTATTTTCTTAAAAAATCTACCAGTGCTGAAGAAGTAATCCAAAGTATTTAGATTACATTACTTACCTTGAGTAATCTAACAGAATATGTTACAAATTACATTTTACATCATGTATTCTGTAATCAGTAACAGATTTTTTTTTTAAAGATTTCTTTTTAAAGCTGTTGGTTGGGCAAAAAGATGGTCCTGTCCCAAATTCACACCACTGGTTGAGCCAGTGTTATTGTGTTGGGCTGGTCATGATGCACAAACAAACTCAGATTGGAGGACGTATTTAGGAGTTAATGACTGGTTGATATTTTTTACTTTTGAATTAGTGTAACATAGACTGTCTGAAAAAGGAGACATTCTATAAAATGCGGTACATAACTGCAATCATTGGAAAACTATGAAATTAGGAAACTGAAAAATCAGTCTGAATGGTCAGATTTGAATTGGGACACAATGTGTAAGTAATATCATACAAAGTGTACAGTGTTGTCTACAGCTTCATTTTCATTCTTTACCCATGAAAGGTAAATATTTGCCTTTCACTATAGTTAATAGTAAATGTGAAAGTAAACGAGTAAGCGGTTTTGGACACATGTATAATTTGTAAAATAAAAGAATGCCTTCATTTGTTATCTTATGCATTCAGCACCGAAATGTGCAGTTTTCCATCTTCTCTTTCCACACATTAAGCTACTCTTAGTTGTTCAACAAAGTCTCTTGTAGTTGTGCTCATGCTTAAAACATTACTTTGGCAACCAGTCTAGATAAACTGGCTATTGATTACACTGTCTGAACAGACAAATTAAATTTCACTTGGAAAATCATAGTGTAGACAGTCATACTGTGTTCCATTCAACAAAGTTAACTACGTTAACTGCAAAAAAAGAAAAAAAAAGTGCCACTTGAAGTTGCAGGTGAATGACATGCCAGCAAGGCATTATACAGGATGTTGTACTGTACACAATGATTAACATACATTTTTAAGTAAAAAGTATTTTCTGTTTATAATTGCATAGCATTGTTTATCCTCCACAATTTGGTTTCTATGAGACATATTTGTTGACAATCAAATACCTACAATGCAAATGCTTACACTCCTAATTGTTTCTTTATACATTATCTTCCAAGCATCAAGCAATGAAATACAAAATTGGAGATACCTAGTAGGACAATGTGATCGCATGAGAATTAGTTTTTATTCTTACATAAAATGTTGTTCTAGCAAACAAACATTTTATGTTTGAAAAGACATACGTTTATGTATCCTTACTGCATCCATTGATATTGAAGTCATGGAATAAATCAGTTAATTTTTTTGCATTTATAATCAATGAGATTAATTAAATGTTCAGTTGCATCACATTTATTTAATAATGCAACAGTGGATGCATTTACCTAATTTGACATTTGGTATCAGTTTTCAGAATATGCTGCATCTCATTAACAAAACACCATATAATACTACATAAGCACCATAAAAGAATGATAGCAGTGGTCAATTGTATTCAGTCTCTATAATACAAGTCTTCAGATAGCTCTGCCCTTACAAAAACCATGACAGTTCAGATTTCAGTGGCAAATTTGGCATTTCATGCAAATTCGCCACTAATGGATTTCACATGCAAATGCGCTTTGTGGCAACTTGCTGCAAATTGTCCATTGTTGCCAAAGGTTTGCTGCAGGTTCACCACTACCAATGAAGAGCTGCAAACTTCTGCCAAGCATTTGTGTCAAATCACAAGCTCATTTGCATGTCAAAATAATGAGTGGCTAATTTGCTGCAAATGTGTGGTTAGTTTGGCAAAACTCTATATTTTTTGTTAGTATGTGTGTGAGAAAGACCAAAATTCAAGCCTTTTATTCAACAATCTTCTTCCCCATCCACCATAGTATCTGTAATTTCCATTACAGTCAAATCCTGAACTTGTTTCAAATTGCAAAACTTGGTACCTCAAGAAGCATTACGCCATACGTGTTTCAAGAAATATTGCGACATGCCATATTCTGTGATGTATTCATTTGAATATCATATGACAACGCTTAATGAAAAGGATCAGGAGTGCATTTTTCAGTGATTAACCCTCTGGGGTCTGAGGGTATTTTGGGCCCTGGAGAAGTTTTGACATGCCTTGACATTTGTGCTTTTTTCAGTTGCTTATAACATATTAATGGCTAAAGTCTGATAGCACTGTATTCAGCACAAACAGGGCTACAATAATATGTGAGCAACATGTGTGTACACATTTGTATTTTTGAGAAAATAACGTTGTATGCGTGGTTTTTGAAAAAACTAAAATTTTAAGTAATTGAAATAAGGCCATATAACACATACTAAACATTTGTCCACAATACTTTTGATTGCTGGATCTTGTAGCCTACAGTTTTTGCTACAAAATTATGTGAAAACCATCTTGATCACTCATACAAAACAATATAGTAATTTAACTTTTGTAAGACAATTTTAGTGTTGAAAGTTAATATGCGAGGAGGCGTGAACGATCATGAATATGGATTGTAATTCACACCTGAGAGACAATGACCCCACCCATGGGCCTATCAATGAGGAATGTGACAGAAAGAGAATGAATATGAGGAGACTTAATGATCAAAATCAAGTTTTAAGTTAAAAGAAGTAATCTGACTATATATTTTCTTTACATAAAGACTTTACTTAATTTTAGACCTACACTACCGTTAAAAGAAGTCTCTTCTGCTCACCAAGACTGGATTTATTTGATACAATATACAGAAACAATATTGATATTCTGAATTCTTTTTACAATTTAAAAGAACAGTTTTCTAATATAGGCATATTTAAAGTGCATTTTACTCATTTAACCTGAACGCTTATTTGCAAGCATAAGCTTTGTTGATGATAATGAGGCAGCATAAACACTAGATAAAATATAATCTAAACATTCATATTATTTTTATATCATATTACATATCATATTTATATCATACAGCATACAATTTAAATACCT
The DNA here is from genome assembly GCA_032164185.1 of Moxostoma hubbsi. Classification (NCBI taxonomy): domain Eukaryota; kingdom Metazoa; phylum Chordata; class Actinopteri; order Cypriniformes; family Catostomidae; genus Moxostoma; species Moxostoma hubbsi. The sequence goes on along the minus strand of JAVLUX010000007.1, from coordinate 8,164,476 downwards.
TCTTTAGCCGAAACAGCATTTAAATGTAACTAAAACTTGCTTATTAGGACATATTTCAAATTTAAATACTCTGAATCCTGGCTGGCAAGTCTGGAAACAGTCCCACTAGTAAAATATGTACATGTTTATATAAAATAGAATGTCAACTAATGAATACAAGTCTCTCTTCAAAATACAAATGTTTATTGGTGTCCCGCTCTTCTTCTGAGGAAAATGTGAACTCTTCCTTACAATCCTGGAGCTTTCACACTTGTGTATCATTGCGCAGAAAAATGAATGAAATGTGTTTACATTAAACCTCAGTCGGGGGCGTGTACATTTGCGTTGATCATCTCAGCACATTAACGTATACATGGACCAGACTGACACGTAACCTCCCCCAATGCTGTTATGAGCATCGAACGGCCCTTCGGGGACAAGTCGACTGCCCAAAAAATAGGGGCAAGCTAACCCAGTTGTCCCCTTTCCCTCTTTTTTCTCCCAAAAATTCCCAAGGGGAAGACACTGCGGAGACCACACCCCACCCAGAGAGTATTTTGAGTGGTCTTGCCCACTCTTTTTCATCGTTAGTATGTGGAGCATGTGGAGAAGTCCTACCCAACGGGGGTGGAGTTTCAACAGTCAAATATATCCTCAGGATTCCTAGGCTCTCCAAGTAGCCAAATTGGCCCAGTTGCTAGGGTGGGTAGAGTCACGTTGGGGTAACCTCCTCGTGGTCGCTATTATGTGGTTCTCACTCTCTGTGGGGCGTGTGGTGAGTTGTGCATGGATGGGCAAAACCTGAAAAACTGATCCGGACCTGGCCCAAAACCCATACTGTAAAGTTCGAATTGGATTGAAGACCTCTATTGCACCATGTAGAATAACTGAATAGTTATTTTGATTTTCAGGCACGTCAAACAGTTAACCAAATCATTATGACTATTATATTTTATGTATTTAAAAAACATTCTAGCATTGCCTAGCTACATGTTAAAACATGCTAGCAATATGCTAGCATTGCCTAGTTACATGCTTAAACATGTTAACAACAACTAACAACATTCTGAAACATGCTAGCAACATGCTAGCAGCGCATAGCTACATGTTACAACATGGTAACAATGCCTTACAATAAGTTAGCAACACCTAGCTTCTTGCTATACATGCTAGCAACATGCTAACAATTTGTAGCTTCATGCTAAAACATGCCACCATAGTTACAAACCAAAACATGCTAGCTACATGCAAGAATTGCCTAGATGCTAAAACATGCTAACAACAGCTAGCTACTTAATACAACATTCTTATATGCATTCATTTATCTACATGCTAACAAATGTTAGCAATGCCTAGCTGCATGCTAGAAATGCCAAGCTACATGCCAGAAACCCCTAGCTACATGCTAAAACATTCTATCTATCCATCCATCCATCTGTAAAACTCCCAAGTTTTTAAACTTTTTTTTAAAACTTTCAGAAAAGGCCTTTTCAAGCCAACATAATGTTATGAGATCAGGCTGAGAAGCGATCTCATATTTGAATATCCCATATTTAATGGAACACAGCATCAGTCCTAAAGATCAGAATTAAAATGCAAATTGTAATTTGATGTCATGAGAACAATGCCATAATGTATTTGTGACGAGGAGGAGGGTGTGGCCGGGCCGTGATGATGTTGAGTTGTCTAAACAGAGTGAGAGAGATAAGGAGGGGCCGGGATGCTGGACAAGATATAGACGCCCGAGTGTGTGCATTTTGTTTGTTTTGCTGCAAAGCACTTTCATGTTATGTTTGAGTTATGTTCTATCATTAAAGTTTACGTTGCTTTTCAAACAGTTCCCACCTCCCCTTGCCCATGTTGTGAAGCTCATTAAAGAATTTTTATGTATTTTAGAATAAAAAACAACCACTGACCTTTATATAATTGATTGGTGTGTATGAAAGATTAAAAAATTATTATAAGAGAGATCCATTCTGGATGCATTCTGGACATAAACCTCTTAACTGAGCTGCTTAAGCATCCGTTGCTGATCGTTCCTTTGTTATTGTGTTTTGCCCATCATTGATGTTTCCTTTGTTCCTGTGTTTTCCCATTGCGGATGTTTTCTTTGGTCCTGTGTTTACCCCGTTATTCTGTACTTTGTTTTTTTTATTAAATACTGTTTTGCCGCACCTAGATCCAACTCTCGTGAATTCCTTCCTAATGTTCTATCAAATCTGACCGCAAAATGGATCTAGCGGCTTACTTCTATGAACTACACTTTTTCTCTGCCGTTGCTGTCCTCACTGGATTTAATGATGCCACTCTAAAATCCATTTACAAGATTGGCCTCACTTCACGGCAGTGGAGGGAATCGTCAGACTCCGGAGATTAAACATGGGAGGAATATGTGAGGCTAATACTCGACACACTAGATTAAGAGGATTGTCCTCTCTCAATCCCGGTTCCAGCTTCAGAGTCAACCACTTCTGAGTCTGCACCATGCCATGACACAGCCACGTCTGAGTCTGTTCCACGCCATGAAACAGTAAAATCTGAGTCCGCTCCGCACCATGCCATGTCACAGCCACATTTGAGTCTGCTGCACGCCATGTCACAGCCACGTCGGAGTCTGCTCCACGCCATGTCACAGTCAAATCTGAGTCCACACCATGCCATGTCACATCCACGTCTGAGTCAGATCACAGTCCAGCCTTCCACAACTCATTGCTCCAAGCATTCCGTGGCCCCTGTCTCAAAGCCTTTCACGGCCCTTGTCTCCACAAATTGTTAGTGCCCTTGCCTGTCACGACCAACAAGCCGACGCCCACACCTTCCACGGCCAACGAGCTGGACGCTTTTCTGTCCCAGAGCCAGTGTTGCCAGCCTCATCCGTCCCAGAGCCTGCGTTGCCAGCCTCGTCCGTCCCAGAGCCAGCATTGCCAGTCTCCTCCGTCCCAAAGCCAGCGTTGTCAGCCTCGTCAGTCCCAAAGCCAGCGTTGTCAGCCTCATCTGTCCCGGAGCCAGCATTGCTGGCCTCATCCGTCCTGGAGCCAGTGTTGCTGTTCTCATCCATCCTGTAGCCAGCGTTGCTGGCCTCATCCGTCCCGGAGACAGCATTGCTGGCCTCATCCGTCCCAGAGACAGCGTTACCAGCCTCGTCCATCCCTCGTTCAAACTACAGTCTTTTATAGTCAGACCTATATACACAATATTTTTTAGCCCTGTTCCAGCACTGGAAAGTCAAATATAATATACAGTCTCAAAGTTTGTAGTAAAACAATCATAACCACATTACTGATGTCGGCCTCCTGAAGGAGGAGGAGGAGAAAGGTTTTCGTTTCCAAGTCTCTGCCCATGTTCACAACCACAGAGGTCGTCTCTGAGTCTCTGCCCATGTACACAACCACGGAGGTTGTTTCCAAGTCTCTGCCCATGTTCACGACCACAGAGGTCATCTCCGAGTCTCTGCCCATATACAAGACAATGGAGGTAGTCTCCGAGTCTCTGCCCATGTATACGACCACGTAGGTCGTTTACAAGTCTCTGCCCATGTACACGTCCACGGAGGTCCTTTACAAGTCTCTGCCCATGTACATGACCACGGAGGTCGTTTCCAAGTCTCTGCCCATGTTCACGACCACAGAGGTCGTCTCCGAGTCTCTGCCCACGTATTCGACCACGGAGGTCGTTTCCAAGTCTCTGCCCATGTACATGACCACGGAGGTTGTTTCCAAGTCTCTGCCCATGTACACGTCCACGGAGGTCCTTTACAAGTCTCTGCCCATGTACATGACCACAAAAGTCGTTTCCAAGTCTCTGCCCATGTACACGTCCACGGAGGTCCTTTACAAGTCTCTGCCCATGTACATGACCACGGAGGTCGTTTCCAAGTCTCTGCCCATGTACATGACAATGGAGGTCGTTTCCAAGTCTCTGCCCATGTACATGACAATGGAGGTAGTCTCTGAGTCTCTGCCCATGTATACGACCACATAGGTCGTTTCCAAGTCTCTGCCCATGTACACGTCCACGGAGGTCCTTTACAAGTCTCTGCCCATGTACATGACCACAAAAGTCATTTCCAAGTCTCTGCCCATGTACATGACAATGGAGGTAGTCTCTGAGTCTCTGCCCATGTTCAGGACCACAGAGGTCATCTCCGATTCTCTGCCCATGTATATGATAATGGAGGTAGTCTCCAAGTCTCTGCCCATATACATGTCCACACAGGTCCTTTACAAGTCTCTGCCCATGTACATGTCCACGGAGGTCCTTTACAAGTCTCTGCCCATGTACATGACCACAAAAGTCGTTTCCAAGTCTCTGCCCATGTACACGTCCACGGAGGTCCTTTACAAGTCTCTGCCCATGTACATGACCACGGAGGTCGTTTCCAAGTCTCTGCCCATGTACATGACAATGGAGGTCGTTTCCAAGTCTCTGCCCATGTACATGACAATGGAGGTAGTCTCTGAGTCTCTGCCCATGTATACGACCACATAGGTCGTTTCCAAGTCTCTGCCCATGTACACGTCCACGGAGGTCCTTTACAAGTCTCTGCCCATGTACATGACCACAAAAGTCATTTCCAAGTCTCTGCCCATGTACATGACAATGGAGGTAGTCTCTGAGTCTCTGCCCATGTTCAGGACCACAGAGGTCATCTCCGATTCTCTGCCCATGTATATGACAATGGAGGTAGTCTCCAAGTCTCTGCCCATATACATGTCCACACAGGTCCTTTACAAGTCTCTGCCCATGTACATGACCACGGAGGTCGTTTCCAAGTCTCTGCCATGAACACAACCACAGAGGTCCTTTACAAGTCTCTGCCCATGTACACGACCATGGAGGTCATTTCCAAGTCACTGTCCATGTTCACAATCACAGAGGTCATCTCTGAGTTTCTGTCTATGCCCACGACCACAGAGGTCATTCCTGAGTCTCTGTATACGCTCACGACCACAGAGGTCGTTCCCGAGTCTCTGTCTATGCCTACGACCACAGAGGTCACTCCCGAGACTCTGTCCATGACCACAGCAGCCAAGGGATTAAGTAAAATATCTATTCAATCCACACGTCATAAAACAAGCAAGTAATACTGGATGACCTGTGATTTTTAATATTGACGATATATTATCCAGTCGGCATACTGTTTTGCATACTAAATAGTAGGGAAGTATGGATATTCAGATGCAGCAATTGTCTATATATTCTAATGGAAGGATGGCATTAATGACTTTACTCAAAATATATATATATATATATATATATATATATATATATATATATATATATATATATATATATAATTTCACAAGCATTTGTCCATTTTTAAGCAATAAAGTCATGGCTGAGTGAATAAAAAAAGAAAACTCAGGTACTGTGATTTCAGAAGACAAACGCATGTGACAGCTCTTCCTAAACTTTTTATTCTCTTTGGGTGTGAAGTCAGAAAGGTCAGGGTTCAGATGAACTGTTTTTGTGAGCATTCGCCTCTGTGCTGTGTTGAGGTGACATTTATTGTTAGTGACAGATTTGCACGTGGAGGGGAGCTGTTCAATACAGCATCTTATGTAGCTGCAGGGCAAGAGGTTGCAGTGGTTCATGTGAGCAGTATTATAAAGAAATCAAACTCACGGCATGAAGCAAAGATGACATTGCATTTCAAAAAGAGATTTCAGAGTCTCTTGGGACAACTGAAATAAAACCTATTGAAATAGTCTTGGAAATGGAATACAAATATGAACAAAAATATCTAGGAATGCCACAATATTTCTTGAGTAGAGTAGAAGTATAATGGAGTCCTAAAGTCTGAGGTCTGACATTTCTAGGTCACTAATCAAATGTAAGCAAATTTGTGACATTGACGGTGCTACATTATTTGTACAAAAGGTCAGAATTCCTTTGTTCCAAAGAGCATTTTGTGTGCTTCAATGGAAGCTTCTCAAATCATGCTGGATAGAATGAATCATCAGGTTTTGCACATTCCACATAACTTGGAGTTAATGTCCAGATTTTCCAGTGCATTAGAGCAAAAGAGGGAAATACCAAATACTAAGAAATACTGAAATTCGTATTCATTTTTCATTTCACTAAAATTGATATGCAAAAATATTCAAAGCTGACTGACATAAAGAGCACAACTATGTAAAATGTTTTGTGTCTTAGTGCCTGCTGATCACTTCTCGTGCAAAAAAATAAAAATAAAGATTTTTGAAATATATTTAACCTGTTGTTAATTTAACTGTGGAATTTCATGTATAAGAAGACTGTCTGACATTGTTTTTTTAATTGGTTAATATTTGCAAAGCATTCTTGTTATTGTATTATTCATTGCCTATAAATCTATAAATCAACAAAAAAGTACCACAAACATTCTGTCATCTTGTAAGAATAGGATTTCATACTTATAGTGGCATCTGGTGGCTGAGGTTCCATATGCTAACAGTTAGCTAGCAGGAAAAAATATTATCATGTGTTGCCCCTTGAGGAGAGAAAAAAAGAATGAAAAAAAATCAGAGAGAAAATAAAATTCTGAGAATTATTTTTTTTTTAATTAAAAAAAAAATAAAATAAATTATGATAATAATTGTAAGACATAGGCTTTGGAATGCACTAAGAAAAAAAATCCTAAACAGGATCCTAGACACCTAAAAAAATTAAAAATTTCACCCTGTGGTTAAGGGCTTCCATACACAACAGTGCCCATCACTTTTTCAGCCATCTTTGTTCCAGAGAAAATGAATGCGATCTTTACTTCAAAACTAGACTGCTGTGCTCCATTGACAAAAAATTCACAAATTATATATAAAACATTAAACAGTAGGGCCTTTGTACATATTTGTGTGTAGTTGTTATTTTGATTGATTTGAAATGTTTTAAAATTGAAAAACTAAAATCAATTCACGACATGATTACTTGAGTATTGGTAACTCATCCGTGATGTAATGTATATGTAACTTAAAGTCAAATCAATACTGCATGTCCATTTGTTCCTGATCAACCTATCAGGGTTAATTTTGCAGTAATGACCAGCTGAATGTACATCCCTTATGTATATTTTACTTGAAGGTGGCATTTTTGCGCCACTTGTGATACCAAATGGAATTACAGAAATAATCTGTAAATTTTCCTGAAAACAGCAGTTCCTGAATGACTTTCATATAATTATCTCTGGATTTTAAAATAGGATAGAATAAAGTAGGCTATTCTAATATCAAAATAATTACAAATGTCTCATTTAATTTGAAGCTTGTTCAAATATCTCAGATAATTTCTATTCAGTCAAAAGCAAGGGAATTAGCTCGGTACCAATGTTAATTGTGGTAACAAATTTTTTTTCAGAGGGCCTGGCCTGAACATGCTGAACGTCATTTTCATTATCTGCATGTGTAAATGGTGTCAGTGGAGGAGCTGCTTTCTCATGCTCAAGGCATATTTCAGACTAATAGCTTGAGGGTAAATGTTTTCACACCATTCAAGGGTGTTAAACACTGCAATAAAATAAATGAGAGAAATCTGTTTTAGTAAAGGCTAATTCAGTGATTCTTGAATATGTTCCTTAACGAGGGTTTAGTACGTGTAGGTGCATTTTCAATTCTGACATGAATGGATAGACATGTGCAATCATCTTTTGTTTCTCTGTATATTTATTAGTCACAGATAGGGTTTGCTCCTTTTCTGTAACACATATTTAAAGGAATATTTCACCCAAAAATTAAAGTGTGTCATTATTTAATCGGATCATTGAGAAATTAAGCAAAATGTCTGAGCTGCTCTTTTCTATACAATAGAAGTGGATGGTTATTTACACTGAAATGCTCCAAAATGGACAAAAAAAAGCAACTTAAAAGTATCATGAAAGTTATTCTTGTGCTATATTCCAGGTATTCTGAATTTACAATAGCTTTGTTTGAATTTTCTCACTTGTGTTAACGTTTCCAGGTTCCAGCCGGTAGGTCTAGTGGAGCGGATCCAGGCCATTGCCCAGAATGTGTCCGACATGGCTGTACGAATGGAGCAGATTCTCAAGAAGACTAATATCCCAGGCAGAGGTGAATTTCTCTGTTACCACTTCTGTTTGGCTGCAGACTGATGCTCTTTTTTGTAAGGAATCTTTGCAAAAAAGAAACATCACAAATGAGTTTTCTTTAATATCTCAATAGCCTCTTTTAACAAATTCCTGCTTCTCAGATGTTACGCCTGAGTAAAACACAATGACGTTGCTATAACAAATTGTTTTCACATCAAAACAATTTTACTTGCACACAAAATGAAAGACGATACATTTTAATGTTTGCATTACATAACTAACTACATTTACAAGCTTATGCCAGCTTGACTAGGTTGTGCGGTAGCTCAACTGATACAGCGATGTACTTTCAATGCAAAAAAAATTGGGCACAAGTCCAGCCAAGCTCATTCATCGACACATGAGCTGAAAGTGTTATAAAAGCAACACAAAATGATTTGGTTGCTTCAGCAGTTGCATTTTCACCATTTATGACACTGTCAGCATGGCCATAGCCAGCTATGAGGTCACCAAGGTCCGGACCTCTGTAATTTTTTAATATTCAAAAATACATTTTGATGCTATGTACAATTGAATAAAAAAATAAGCAGTTGATAATTCCTTTGAGTGTCTGCATGCATGTATAATTTAGTTTAGACAGTTGGCTGGATTCTTTAATGTCCGCAATTACTACAAGAGTGTGACGAAATGTCGCTACCTGAAGCTGTGCAGTGCATTTGCCAGGCAGATCAGAGTAAAAGTGGCCGGTCTCACTGAATTTGACACAGAATTCTCTGTTATAAACCCATCTGATATGAGGCACTTAAAGGCTCTGGGCTGAAGCTAGTTGAAACAAGATTAAATAGCCCGTCATATTAAACTTTGTTAAGCATTTTTCCATTCACAACCGTAATTACAGGCTTTTCATTCCACAAATCAGCACCCTTATAGAAATATACCTGACAGTTACTGTAGTAACATTAACTGTAGTAGTAACTGTGGTATTGTGCTAGAAATTGTGTATATATTTGTAATAAATGTTAATATTATTAGCCTATAAAAATATGAAATATTGTATATTAAACTTTTATAGAGGTTGTTTTTATTATTTCTACATATGTTTAGGATATTGTTCACATGTGTTTACAAATTAATTTCATACAATAATTACATCTAACCATGGTGATCTTTTTTCTTTTTTTTTTCCTTTTTTTATTTATTTTTTTTACCTGTGAATAACATGATCTTACTAATACCATAGTTACACTCTGGATGCTATGCATGGACAATTGTAAATTGTCATATAGGCAAATACAAAGAAGAATTTGGCAAAAAAGATTTAAAGCCAGCCACTCATGAATTAAGTATGAAGTTATCACTTTTTCTCCTTTGTAAATATGTTTAGTTCTAATGAACTTTAATTGAAAAATGTGAATTAAAGGTAGCTTACACTCAGTAACTCTTTGTTCATGTCATCTTGGATTTACAGTGACACCTAGTGTTGTGGATGCAGCATCATTCAAAATCATCCGTTTTCAGTTTCAGATGTCATTGTAGAAATTCTCTATTCACAATCAGCCAAGATTAATTTAATCCAAGAGTGAATATGTTCAATAACAGTTACTGAGATTAAGCATTCAGCTGGTCATGTGATTCTAAAATGGCAGCTTCCATTAGGGTGCCCCTGCCCCATGTAGAATAAAACAGCTTTTATAAGGTTACTGATATGACTAGAGCCCTCATCTCACGTGAGTGCTCATGATTTTATACATATATTTCAAAATTATAATACATTTTTTCAGTGGTAAATATTTTTAAAGGGAAAAAAGTGCTCCTTTAAATTATTGAAAGTCTGGCAAATGGAAAACAATTGATTGTTTTGGATAATATTAATATCCAACAGAGTTAACACAGTCCAAGATAAATTAGTTGTTAATTAACTTTTGCTGTTTTTCTGTAGTTAATGAGTAAATTTTGCTGCCCAACTCAAAATCAATGTTTTATTGTGAAATGTGCATTTCTATGTGACAAATCAAAAATCTGTATTAATATTGTTAACTGCATTTGCAGTTAACAACCAGTTATTATTGGTTTCTGTCCTTTCATTTGTATACTTAATTTTGATGTATAGAATATGTTGTGTTTGTAGGTGTCATTTTGGTAAAAGTCACTAATTATCAAACCCTGGCTTCTGTTACGATATAGGTCAGCCAATAGAGGGCACCAGGGAGCTATCTTAGGATGGGGGCGAGACGAAGAGAGGGAGATAGAAAAAACATTGTAATGCACGAGGATAGCTATGTGAAGTGTGCTAAATAAAAGCTAGTGTTTGACCCATCACGAGTCTCATATATGAACATAAAACATGGTGTCAGAAGTCAGAACCAACAAAGACTGCTCAAGCCGAACAAGCAAGTAAATAGTAGACATACTGACGGACAACGTATTTGTTAATTAAGTTACTCGTTCAGTCAAGTCAGATCAATAGCTAGCAGCCATGGCATACAGCATCCCGGTTCCAGAACCCATGGACATAAAAGGTGACGCATACAGCAACTGGGCGTTCTTCCGTGCACAATGGGAGAATTATGAGATTGCCACGGGCCTGGATAAAAAAGACAAAAATATTCGAGTTGCTACACTATTGACAGTGATGGGTAAAGAGTGCCATCAACTTCAACGCCATCTACACATGCCGTCGGCAGACAGGGAGGATCCGACTAAGATACTAGATGCATTACAGTCACATTTCGAACCATGCAAGAACGTGATCTACGAAAGGTTTGTGTTTAATGACTGTAAACAAACTCAGTGTGAGACAGCAGAACAGTTCATTGCAAAGTTAAGGAAGTTAACAGACACATGTGAATTTGGTGAATTAAGAGAAGAGTTGATCCGTGACCGGCTGGTCATAGGCACAAAGGATTCAAGTGCCCAAGCACGGATGTTGCGCGAACCAAAGCTCACGGCTACAGACATGTGTCGCGCGAGTGAACAGGCGCAACTGCAAATACAGAAAATAAGCGGAGCGGAGCGGGATGACGTCATCAACTTCACTTCCCGAGAAAACTATTCTGAACGCGGCAGGCAGGGGTACAGACAGACAAACGTATCTGAGGATCACAAAAAAAGACAACATAACAACTCATGCCAGTACTGTGGATCACTGCATGCAAAAGCCAAATGCCCCGCGTATGGTGTAATCTGTAAAGCATGTGGCAAACGAAATCATTTTGCACGTGTTTGCAAACAAAGACAACACAAACCACAGCTGAACGTAGTAGAGGCAGACGTCCAGTCTGAAGAACAAGCAGATGCAATGTGGTACATCTCACATGTAAACTGTATGCAAGCCAACCAAAGCAAATGGTTTATAAATCTGAAGCTGACCCCACACAACGTAAAGTCATTCAATGACGATTCCCATTATACCCTGAAGTGCCAGCTAGACACAGGCTCCACAGTCAATGTAATCGGTTTTCGTGACCTCCAACGCTTACTGCAAGACGGCAATCCAGCTTTAATGCCCAGCAAAGCCACACTCAAGCTGTATGATGGCACGCTAATCAAGCCTAAGGGTGAATGTGACCTCAAAACAGACCATGAAGGGCACAAACACATCCTCAGATTTCAAGTGATGGAGACATCGCACATACCACTGCTTTCAGCTGAAACCTGCCAGAAACTCAATCTGCTTCAAATAAACACCAACCATGTAATACACAATATTGACACAAAAGAGGTGTCAGGTGCACCCAACACAACGGATGAAATCATCTCCATGTATGAAGATGTGTTTGATGGATTAGGATGCCTCCCAGGGAAACTACACCTTGAGATTGACCCCACAGTCCAGCCTGTACAGCAGTTACCAAGACGGATTCCTATTCCCATCAAATCAAAAATTATCAAAGCCATTCAGGAAATGGAACAAAAGGGGGTCATCGCTAAAGTTACAGAACCGACTCCGTGGATAAGCAACATGGTGGTTATAGAAAAGAATGACAAGCTGCGCATATGCATCGATCCTACCCCATTGAACAAAGCTTTGCTCAGATCACACTTCCAGATTCCCACAATTGAAGAAATCCTTCCAGAAATAACCAATGCAAAAATATTCACAGTTCTCGATGCTAAGGATGGCTATTGGCAAATCAAGCTGGATGAAGCCAGCAGCTACCTCACCACATTTTGGACGCCTGAAGGAAGATACAGGTGGCTTCGGATGCCATTCGGAATAAAACCGGCAGCTGAAGAGTACCAAAGGAGACAGCATGAAGCATTTCAGGGTCTTAGAGGAGTCAGTGTGATTGCAGATGACATTCTTGTCTATGGGTGTGGCAACACTACAAAAGAGGCAATGGCAGATCATGACAAGAACATCTCAGCCCTACTACAGAGAGCTAGGGAAGTCAATTTGAAGCTGAACAGAAAGAAACTTCGGCTGAAGCTCCCTAGTGTGACGTACATGGGTCACCTCCTCACAAATGAAGGCTTATGCCCGGACCCGCAGAAAATAACTGCAATCCAGAACATGCAAACACCGACCGATGTAAAATCCCTCCAAAGGCTTTTGGGGTTTGTAAACTACTTGTCAAAGTTCCTGCCACGTCTGTCAGACATATGTGAACCTCTCAGACGGCTGACAGACAAGGACGTTGACTGGACGTGGCTACAAAAGCATGATGCTGCTCTGGAGAAGATCAAAGATTTAGTCACTCACTACCCTGTACTGAAATACTATGACATCAAAGAGGAGGTCACACTGCAATGTGATACCAGCGAGAAAGGCTTAGGAGCAGCCCTACTACAGAAAGGACAACCTGTTGCATTTGCGTCCAGGACACTGACCCCAACAGAGCAACAATATGCTCAGATTGAAAAAGAATGCCTTGCCATTGTCTTTGCGTGTGATAAATTTGACCAGTATCTACATGGAAGAGAGCACATCACTGTACATAGTGATCACAGACCACTTGAAGCAATCTTCAAAAAACCCTTGCTGACAGCACCCAAGCGGTTACAGAGGATGCTATTGAGGCTACAGAGATATCAGATACACCTGCAGTACAAACCAGGCAAGGATTTACACGTTGCCGACTTCCTCTCTAGAGCGCCTCAGACGAGCATGACACACTCACAAATGCAGACACCAGCCTCAGTATACACAATGGGTCTTACCTCACAGGACTTTGAACAAGTTAGCCATTCCAGCGGTATCAATATCTCCACAAAGACACTGGAAACCATCAAAACACACTCTGCCAAAGACACGCTATTCCAAAAACTACATGCCTGCATTAAAACAGGTTGGCCCAACCACAAATGTGCTGTCAATGGCTTACTGCGACCATTCTGGACTTTCAAAGAGGAACTAGCCAGTGACAGTGGCCTGATATTCAAAGGACAGAGGATTCTCATTCCTGAAGCTCTGCGGCCTGCCTTTTTAGAAAAAATCCACACTGGACACTCTGGAATTGAGGCTAGCCTGAGAAAGGCCCGTGAGGCAGTTTTCTGGCCTGGCATCACAGATGAAGTCAAAAACTTTGTCAGCAGTTGTGCCACATGCAACACTATCCATGTGAAACAACAAAAAGAAACATTGATTCCACACAAAATACCTCACCTTCCATGGTCCAAAATAGGAATGGATCTATTTACTGCAAACGACTCCATGTTCCTAATTATGGTGGATTACTATTCTGACTACTGGGAGATAGACAGCATGCCAGATTACACATCATCCACAGTCATTGAGTGCTGCAAAAGACAGTTCAGCAGACATGGCATTCCCCTTGAGGTTTTCACAGACAACGGACCGCCTTTCAGTGGCATGGACTTTCAAAAATTTGCAGAGGAATGGGACTTTAACCATGTCACATCATCACCATATCACAGCCAAAGCAATGGTAAAGCAGAGTCAGCTGTAAAAATAGCAGAAACACTGATAAAAAAGTCCACCTTGGAAGGGGGAGACCTCTGGAAAGCAGTTCTGGCATGGAGAAACACCCCAACAGAAGGCCTTGATAGCTCTCCAACTCAAAGGCTCATGTCACGGAGAACACGCACCACACTGCCTACTGGAGAGGCCCTTTTGCATCCTAAAGTGGTGCAAGACGTTGTCACAAGAAAAACAGCCAAGGGAGCAGCAGTGAAGCAACGCTATGACACTACAGCACGCAACATGCCAAGCATAATTCAAGGGCAGACAGTGCGGGTCCTTCTTCACCCCAATAAACCAGCCAGTACATGGGCGCTTGGCATCTGCATCGATCAGCTCAGTGACCGTTCCTACATACTGCTAGTGAAAGGCTAGAAATACCGTCGCAACAGAAAAGACATTTGTCCCGTGCCTGAACAGCTCAAAGTCACCTTACCAGCAGACCAACCCACCATAAATGATGACTACTGGGGGACAGGAGAGTCTTCAGAGAGCACCGCACAGCAAATAACAAACAAAGAAGATACCGTACCACCCACAGTCCCAATTCTAAGACACACAAGAACCAGGTCCAACATAAAAATGCCTGCTAGATATTCTAAGGACTATGTTATGTAAAAAAAAAAAAAAAAAAAAAAAAAATGTCATGCTTACTGAACTATTCATTAAGCTATCCACAGAATAACAGATAGTTTTGTTAAACCTGTTAATCTGTATAAGGGGTTTTCCGATTAAGTTGGGTTAAGTGTTCTGTTGTTCAATTTCAAGAACTTTCCTTTGTTATGTGAAGGGAGATGTTACGATATAGGTCAGCCAATAGAGGGCACCAGGGAGCTATCTTAGGATGGGGGCGAGACGAAGAGAGGGAGATAGAAAAAACATTGTAATGCACGAGGATAGCTATGTGAAGTGTGCTAAATAAAAGCTAGTGTTTGACCCATCACGAGTCTCATATATGAACATAAAACAGCTTCGGCCCTGACTGTCGGTTAGGTTTAGGTTTAAGGTTTAGGTTAGGCACACCGATTTTGTTCATATTAAGTTATATTCATTAAATCAGGCTTGAAAAACAACCCAGTAATCTCATGTGTTTTTTCTAAAGTTTCAGAATAATGGTTTAAACAGTGTTCAGATTTGCCATAATACAAAAGTCAACCTATCAAAAGTCAGAATATGAACTCAGACTTTAAGGCCATCTTTTCTATGCTGTCCAAATTAATAATATATGAACTCTTTCTGTATGTCATAATTAAAGCTCTGGGTTGCCTTACTACAGAAAACATCTAGGTTACGTATGTAACCTCCGTTCCCTGATGGAGGGAACGAGACGTTGTGTCGAAGAAGCGACACTAGGGGTCTCTCTTGAGTGGCAAATATGCCTCTGATCTATGAAAAAAGGCCAATGAGAAGTTGGCAGACAGTATTTGCATACCCCACCCCCGGACATACGGGTATAAAAGCGGGGAAATACGTTGAGTTCATTCAGGATTTTTCAGAGGAGCCGGAAATGGTTCGGCCACTACAGTGGCTCGGCTCAGCGACGTGGCCGGGAGGACACACGTCTCGTTCCCTCCATCAGAGAACGGAGGTTACATATGTAACCTAGATGTTCCCTGTCTGTCGCTCACTTCGACGTTGTGTCGAAGAAGCGACACTAGGGGTCCAATTTCACCCTGCACACCTTCGGGCCAGCCTGGGTGTGCTGGCCCGAAGGCAGCAGCCCAGGGGAGTCATCCGTGTCAGATGCCGCGCTCTCCGATGCAGCGGTGAGCTCATCCACCTCGAGCTCCAGAGGATAAGCAGGCTGGCTGTGAGGCGAGCCGCTGTTGCCTCGAGCACGGACGGGAGTCAATGAGCGTGCTGGTGGGCAGGTGGTCCGATGGGGGTGTACCCAGCGGAGCTGCACCCGCTGCCATCCCCAGATCGCCTCCATCGCCAGCTGCATCGTCCTCAATCCTGTGGGAAGAAGGAGCAATGCGGGGGGTGGCTGGAGTGGCTTGCTTTTTATTGAAAGTGAGCTGCGAACGCAATGTTGCCATGGTCATGCCCTCGCAATGAGAGCATGAGTATCCATGGTGTGATCGCTGCCCAGACACACGATACAACACCTGTGACTGTCTAAAGCGGAGAGCACTCTACCGCATCCATGAACTACACAGGGGCGGAAGGGCATCTTTAAAAAGACGTGTCCTGAATAGGATGTTCAACGCCGCTGTGTATTATGCTCTTTTAGAGGAAAATACTCTTTTAATCAGAGAAAATCACTCTTTTAAAACACTCTTTTAAGTTTCTCTGCACTGTCGAGGCACCCGGGGGCAAACTGCACTGCCATGCAGAGAGGGAGAAAAGCCGCTGTAGTGCGCCGTAGATCCAACAGCAAGCAGAGTGTCATAGGAAGAAAGCAGAAACGGGTGTATGACTCACAGCAGACTGTGAAGACAGAAAATTTCTGAATGAACTCGACATATTTCCACGCTTTTATACCCATATGTCCGGGGGCGGGGTATGCAAATACTGTCTGCCAACTTCTCATTGGCTAGATCTGAGATTCGGCACTCAAGAGACACCCCCTAGTGTCGCTTCTTCGACACAACGTCAAAGTGAGCGACAGACGGGGAACAGCACACATAATTGGGGGGCAAATATATGATATACTCACAAAAAACTCCATTATAAAATAACTCCATTCACATGCTACAAGGTAAACAACTTTAAAGAATGCTGTTCAAAATTAGACATGAAGAGTTCTGGGCAAAATGCCATTTTTTAGGACAATACATTCCCCTCTTTGTTATATTAATGCAGCTCGATTGGAATTGATTGCAATAACGGCAATCATCTTTTGCCACTATTTGTATGACAAGCCCCTCTGTTGTGCATTATGTCCTTTAGTAAAGCTAAAGCCTGCCAGCAGTCTTTGGTGGAATTCCAGCAGGTTTTATGCGAGCAGAGAAAACATATGTGCAGGCCGTGTGGGAGTTTTATTTTAGCTGCTAATGTGAGTCAGAATTCATTCTTACTTTTGTTCTGCCATTTGGACAGCAAATGTACAAATTCTGCTAAAATGTGAGAATGTTGCATGTATTGGACTTGAAGTAAATAAAGACACTGAAGCAAGATTGTAAAAAAGGCTAAGGGGAGAATATACTAAGAATAAATTGTGCCCACCAATAGCATAGATTATTTGCACATGCTGCCAGCTTTAGTTTAGCACCTGATTTACTAAACAAATTATACTAATCAGGTAATGCCACAAAATTGGGTCATTTTAAATAATTTTATCGGAATTTAGAATTTCTATAATGCATAATAATATAAACTGACAAGCATAATAAATAAATATTTGTCAAGCATCTGACACACTGTTGACGATTGTGGTTTGTCCCTCCTCGGATCACTGTCGGTAGGTACTCACCACTGCTCACCAGGAGCACCCCACAAACCTTGTCGTTTCAGAGATGCTCGGACCCAGTTGTCTGGCCATAACCATTTGGCCCTTGTCAATGTTTCTCAGGTCTTTACTCCTGCACATTTCTCCTGCATTCAGCACATTGACTACTAGAACTGATTGTTTGCTTACCATCAAATCTACCCAGACCTTGACATGTGGCCTTGTTAGGAGATTATCAACATTATTCGCTTTACCTGTGAGTGGTCATAATGTTTTGGCTCATTGGCGTGTGTCCTCTATAGATACTAAATCCATCTTCTCCCTATTTTGTAGTATAATAAAGCAAAAAGCTGTGCTTTCGAGTGATTTTTACCACAGGAAAGGGATGTTGTATGCATTCATGATGCAAATAAATTTGATAAAAGACACCAATGTTCAATAAATAGCTTGTTTATAAAATAGGGCAATCGATCTATTAGATTTTTTAAACAGAATTAAATAAGATGCAGATTAATTCATCAAATTTATGGCATAAATTAATACTTGCTGAGAAAGGGCCTAAAATAAAATCAATTCAATATATAATAATAAAATATATTAATAGTGTATGTATTTATTCATGATTGATTTATATATATATATATATTTTTATATAATTCAGAAAATTCAAAGACATTACATTATTGTAGTTGACTAGTGATAAGACACTACAAAAAGCATTTTTAAAAGTTAATATATTGTTTTTATTTCAATATCATTAAAAATGAGTTTATCAGTCTGTCTGCAGAAAAAGGGCTGTTGTCACAGGAAGCTTATTTGTGTCTGTGTGTGCTATTTTTGTTGGTCTATGTACTGTACACATGCGTCAGATGAATGATTTTGAAGCGTCGCAGTGTGGTTGCAGTGCGTCTCACTGGTTTTCAGCATCTCGAGCATAAACGCTGTGGTTTAGAATGCTGTGTCGAGTTAAATCCAACTAAACCCTTTAAGCTCGGATGGGCCCACCAATTATCTTTCAAATGAGCCCACACACAAGGTAATCAGATGCATAAAATCATTAGATAATCAACACAAAGCACAATGTTACATATGGCCACCAGGAGATGGCACATGTGATGCAGACTCATTGAATCAAAATGTACTCATTCTGTGAAATCTCATTAGAAAATACTGTCTACATGCTTATGCATACCTTTAGTCATTGTTGTGTTTGCATGTGTAATTAGTTCTAATGTACAATTATTGTGTTGTATTTATTTGGATAGGCTTTTGGACATGGAGGTGTTTTTGTACACTGGGATAAATCATTTTTGTAATGCTATAATTTTGATTGCTTTGTCATATCAACACAACATTTTTCTCATTTTCAATATGTTTATTTTATAATGTCAAATAAAAAAATAAGAACAAAGTAAATTTTTGGCTAAAGAGTTTATCATAATCTATATAATATTTTTTTTTCATGAAAATATTTACAATGATACCAAACACTTGACCTCCTTTGTTTGTTTTTTGTCGAGTTGCAATCCTTTTTGTTTGGGTATGCCTGTCATGATCCTGCAACTTTGGTCTTGTTTTATTTTGTTGTGGCAGGATTGTGACAGTCTCCACCGCCCATCTGTCAGGTTCCCATGTCTGGTGTAGTGTTAATTTTGTCACCTATTTTTAATTTAGTCTTAGTCTTAGTCTTGTGCCAAATGTCCTTGTTAGTTTTAGTCATATTTAGTCATTCACATATCTTTTTTTGTTGGTCAAGTTTTAGTCGACTAAAAGTCTCGTCATTTTAGTCTAGTTTTAGTCAAAAGAGAATTTAAGGTATCTTAGTCAAGTTTTAGTCAACTAAAAGTCTCATCATTTTAGTCTAGTTTTAGTCAAAAGAAAACTCAATATATCTTAGTCAAGTTTCAAAACATTTTAGTCTTTTTTTAAATAAATTATTTCTGAGATTAATTCTGAGATAACCATTTCAGTCAAATAATGTTTCACACATCTCAAATATTGGTTAAATGTCATAATTACCTGACAAAATACACTTGTTGAATGATTTGTTGAATTCACTTTGTTAAACGTGTCTGGTTTTCTGATTTAAGAGACACATTCACAAATGATGAACTTGTTCTGAAGAGTATTTTATTAAGCAAATAAGTTACATAAAATATATATAACCTGCATAATGTATGTGCCACAACACCATAGCTAACTGGTTAATTTACAGCGTAGATGCCTAAAATCAGCATTAGCTTATGAGACGTTAATTTAAGTTAACTTCCCTGAATGTGTGGGTGGTTAGCCTTTAGATGTCGCTTAAGATTGGTGGTGTTTTTCCCGGTATTGTTTATCCGCAGTGCTTCCCGTCAGTTATAATGACACATTCTGACTTTTTGTCAATATCATTGTACCTAAAATGCGACCAAATATCGAGCCTCTTCCTTCTACCTAGCATGTCGTCGGCGCTCATCGCGTGTTCGCCACTGTCTATGATTGTTGTGTTCTTGCTCCATGTAGTTTCGTGTTGCAGCCACAGGAGTATGAGACCTGTAACCGTTACTAGAGCAACAGCGCGAACTCATTCGGAATATTTTGAAGGCGTAACAGCAGAATATTCTATCTCATGATAAAAAAGTAGAGACGATTGTATACGAAAATGAAGAGAGATTTTATCTTAGTTTTTATTTTATGCAAAACATTTTAGTCTCGTCTTTTTTCGTCAACAATAATGCATGTTAATTTAGTCTTAGTCAGCATTTTTGGACATTGGTGCAGTCTCGTCATCGTCTCGTCTTAGTCATGGAAAAAAAGGTCGTTGACGAACATATTTAGTCTCGTCTCGTCTGACGAAATTAACACTAGTCTGGTGTGTTTGCATATGGCTGTGTTTGATTCTTCATTGCCATGTGCCATGAACACGGCCACGGAGGCCACTCCCCAGTCTCTGCCAGCATTTCCTTCTCCTGATGCTGCCAGAGTTCATGGTCACAGCGGCCGTGTCCATTTCCCTGGCCACGGAGGCCGTTTTCCGGAAGTTGCCAGTAATCTCGACCACAGCGGTTGCCGCATATCCTGTGGCTGTTGACGAGCCTGTCCAGTTCTCTGTGGTCAACATGTCTGTCCTGTTCCCTCTGGCTGTCGACAAGCCAGTCCAGTTCAATGTGACAATAGACGAGCCTGTTCAAGCCAAGTCATCCTGTCCAGTCAACACGTCACTTCAAATCAAGCTGTTATGACAAGTCAAGCTGTCATATCAAGACAAGTTGCCTCGCCACGTCCAGTCACCACTCTATGTCAAGTCGATTCACCATGCCAAACCAACACACCTAGTCAAATCACTATACATAGTTGTGGTAGGGTCCCTTATCAGGCTAATCAAGCCACCAAGAGGGATAAGGGCCGACTGCGGAGGATCTCTCCCACTCCATACGGTCGGCAGCGAGCCCCTTCATGTTCATGGTTGGCGGTCTCAGACCCCGCCGCATTTCAGCGGCTGGTAGGAGACTCCTCCGCCCCTGGCAGCGGCCCTGACCGCTCCAGGCGGTCGGTTAGGGGCCCCTTCTCCCCTCGTGGTCGGCGGCCATTCCTCGTCCCCAGGTAGATGGCCACGGCTTCTCTGTTGGGGTGAACGGTAGTGGCGAGAACTCTACTACGGCGTATCCCTACCCCTTCCCGGATTTCGGCACCAGTGTAACAGTTAAATGGAAAGGAGGAGACGAGAACCGGCTTGTCAAAATAAATAATATTTTAATGATGAACTTAAAAGATACAAACACACACATGATCTACATGTTTGTAAAGGATCTCTCTCTCCCGCACCATCCTCCGCAGTCGGCCTTTATCCCTCTCGGAGACTTGATTAGCCTGATAACATGTTTATTACATTTCATTAAGTTTTTTTGTACCATTAAGGGACCGGGTGTGTAGAATCACGACCCGGCCCCGCCTTCTGCCCTGCCACAATAGTCAAGCAGACACATTATGCCACATTATGCCACCTAGTCAATAAGCCAAGTCGATTCTAGCAGCCAAGTTGCTTTTCCTTGGTCTCTTCCGCTGACAACGCCTTGGTCTGTCCCACTGGTGCCACACTCCCTGTGTGTATAATTAATCACATAAAATTATATTAAAATTGGCAACCCTATTAAAAAAGTTCATCAAATTAAGAATACAAATTATTTTGCCCTTAAAAGCCAAAGGCCATTGTGGCAAGAAAAACAATTCCATTCTATGTTTAGCTAGTGGAGAGAAAGCAAATTACAATAAATGCACATACAGTATGTCAGTAATGTTTAGCTGTACTATATAATATAATAGATTGCATTAACTTAACTATAGGATGTTTACGATTGCCAAGAAACACACATGCACAGTATTATACAATGTTTGGCTATGTGTGCATTTATCAACATTTTACAATGGCTTTGGATGCTGCTTATCCAATCAGAAATGTTGACAAAACAAAAGTTGCAACAATTTATAAATGTAGCTTTGGTATATTTAGGAAACTAAGGGTGTCCCATTCCCCCTCTCTCACATTGCAGTCCTGCATCTTCAACACTACACACCGGAGCACCACAGCATGCCTTCTAATGACCATAACATACATACTAACATACTTACAGCATACATACTAATGTACTAACTGTATGCATCATGACTCAAACATAGATATTTGTAAATTAATTCAACGGTCAATGAGAAATTATGTTGTCCAACATAATGAGAAGGAAAAAATCTTTAAAATCTAGTTGCAAAAATCTAATGCATGTGCAAAGTTGTTATAAAATCTTTAAAAAATATTTTATTCCATTTTTAAACAAAATTTTAGTTCCCCTTCTGTCACTCTCTCGACGTAGTATGCCGAATCGTACCTCTGAACCTGAGAAAAGGCCAATGTCAAGTTGGCAGACAGAATTTGCATGCCCCGCCCCGGACATACGGGTATAAGGGGAACCGGGGCAGCGAATGCCAGTCAGAATTTTTCTTCGGAGCCGAATGGTTGTACCGCAAGCAGCTGAAACACACACCTGTTTCACTCACCTCTACCAGAGAAGCATTGCTGTTGGATCCGCACGGCGCATTTCCACCTGGCGTCTCTCTCTCTGCACGCTGTGCAGTCCACGCCCCTGGGCGCTTCGACAGTGTTTCTTTCTGTTTGAAAGAGTGTTCTCCTCCTAAAAGAGTATATTTTCTCTAAAAGAGTTTGAGTTCCCACTCATAAAAGAGCAATACACAGCAGGCGTTGAACGTCCTTTTCAGGACGCATCTTTTTAAACATGTCTTTCCGCCTCTGTGTAGTTCCTGGATGCGGTTGAATTCTCTCCACTTCTGACGGTCATAAGAGCTGCCTCGCGTGCCTGGGCTGTGATCACACGCAGGCACCGTTTTATGAATGGTTCATGTTCTCAGTGCGAGAACATAACCATGGCAACATCGCGGTCGCGCTTTCTTTTGTCATGAGAGAAAGCCACTTCAGCCGCCCCCCGCGTCGTTCCTTCTTCCCACGTGTTTGAGGTCGACCCGGCTGGCGATGAAGGCGATTTGGGGATTACCACGGGCTCGGTTTCGTCGGGTAAATCCCCACGAACCACCTGCCCCCCAGCACACTTGTTTGCTTCCGTCCGAGCTCGAGAAGAGTGCGGCTCGCTTCTCGGCCAGCCGGCATTTTCCCTTGAGCTCCCGGAATTGGATGACGACATCGCCGCTGCATCGGAGAGCATCACAGCGGCGTCTGAAGCTGATGGCTCGCCTGGGCTGCCACCTCCGGGTCTACTCGCCCAGTCTGAGGCTGATTTGCAGATGTCCTCTATGCTTTCCCGGGCTGCCGCGAGCGCGAGGCTGGACTGGAGATCTCCGCGCCCCCCCCCCTCGGCTACTCGATCGGTTCCTCGGGTCACAGCGCCACTTATAGCCATGCCCCCCCTTTGTTCCGTCGTTCCCGGAAGTGCATGACGAGCCAACGTGGATGGAACCGCCCTCCGCTTGTCGGCTCTCACTAACCTGGATGGCGGAACACCGCCACCTGGCGGGACTGAACGGTACTACTCTCCAGAGCCGTAGAATGACATCATCACTGACCTCAAAAGTCTACAACACCACTGGACAGGCCGCCTCCGCCCTGCATGCCATGGCTCTCCAGCAAATTCACTAAGCCAAGGCACTCAAAGATCTGCACCTGTGTAGTTCCAACCCCGATCTGCTACAGTAACTGCGCTCTGCTCCAACCTCGCTCTCAGAGCTACAAATGTCACGGCGCAGGCACTCGGGTGGACGATGGCCACACCCGTGGTCCAGGAGCACCACCTCTGGCTGAACACGGTCGAGATGCATGGCGTTGACAAGTCACGATTTCTCCATGTCCCCACTCTCAGCTCGGCCTCTTCGGCGACACCATCAACGACTTTGCCCAACAGTTCTCGGTGGTGAGGAAGCAGATGGGGACAGTTTCTCACATCATGCCACGGCGCCACCCAGTCAGCGTGCCCGCGCCCCGCCTGCTCGCCGAGGGCGTCCCCCCCTGCGACGAGAAAGCAACAACAGGTAGCTCCGCAACCTGGGCCCAGCTCTCAGACCCAGCGTCGAGCACCTCGCAGGCGGCGTACGCCCCCCGTCTCCAGGACCCCCTCTCGGACCAGAAATGCTCCGAAGCGCTCCTGAGATAAAAAACCCCAGGCAGTCGGATGTTCGCCCCAGAGATGGTTTAAAGACCACTCCGTCCCCCGGTGGAGGGCCGGGAAGAGAATCCTTGTTTTCACCTGCCGCACCGCCTTCGGGCTGCGGTACCTACAGAGTGATTCCCTCACTCCCTGGGTCATTCAGCCGGTGTGTGCCGTTCTCACGGCACCCCGGCCCTACATCTCTCCAGTCCCGGTTTTCCGGACGCAGCTCTCTCGCCTCCGGCCCCGTGAATGTCCAACCCCGGCAGGCCAGCGCTGACGAGTTTCGAAGACGCCCTCTCGGGACCTCTTCCTCAGTCTCTAATCTGCCCCCTGCCGGGTGTGCGGAGTAAGGTAAGTGCTTTGAGTCTTTTCTCAGTACCTCAGCCTCGGGACGCTCTTTTGCCTCCCGACGCATTATTACGTGCTCCCCCCCGCCGTGAAGCCCCGCCCGGTACGTCAAATGTGATCGTCCCCTTAGTTCCCCTCGCACGGAGTTTGAACGCGTGGTTATCGCTTCCCAACCCGTCGCGCTGGTTGGCCAGGATCATCCGACTCGGCTCTGCGATTCAGTTTGCCTGGCTCCCGCCTCGTTTCAGCGGTATTCACTCCACTCTAGTGCACGGCCAACAAGCCAGTGCCTTACGAGCAGAGATTTTTACACTGCTCCTCAAGGACGTGATAGAGCCCATCCCTCCAGCCGAGATGAAGAAGGGTCTCTACAGCCCTTACTTCATCGTACCCAGAAAAAGTGGCGGGTTGCGGACTTGCAAGTTCTCAACCGGGCCCTGCTCAGACTCCCGTTCAAAATGCTCATGCAGAAGCAGATTCTCACCTGCGTTCGACAGCTAGATTGGTTCGCGGCGGTAGACCTGAAGGATGCGTACTTCCACGTCTCTATTTTGCCGCGACACCGACCCTTCTTACGGTTCGCGTTCGACGGCCAGGCGTATCAGTACAAGGTCTTCCCCTTCGGCCTGTCCCTGTCCCCTCGCGTCTTCACCAAGGTCGCAGAGGCTGCTCTTGCCCCCCTAAGGGAAGTGGGCATCCGCATACTCCACTATCTCGACGACTGGCTCATTCTGCCCCACTCTCGAGTTACTGTGTGCTCACAGGGACCAGGTGCTCAGGCACCTCAGCCGTCTAGGGCTTCAGGTCAACTGGGAAAAGAGCAAGCTCACCCCGGTTCAGAGCATCTCTTTTCTAGGTATGGAGTTAGACTCGGTCTCAATGACAGCGCGTCTCACCAACGAGCGCGCCCACTCAGTGCTCAGGTGCCTCGCTCGCTTCAAGCCTGGCACAGCGGTCCTCTAAAACAATTCCAGAGGCTCCTGGGGCATATGGCATCCTCAGCCGCAGTCGCGCCGCTCGGGTTGATGCATATGAGACTGCTACAGCACTGGCTACAGACCCGAGTCCCGAGATAGGCATGGCGCCACAGCACGCATCGTGTGACAATCACCCTTGCCTGCCATCAAACTTTCAGCCCATGGACAGACCTCTGCTTCCTACGGGCCAGAGTTCCCTTGCAGCAGGTGTCCAGACATGTTGTGGTAACCACAGACGCCTCTCGACTGGGTTGGGGCACCGTGTGCAATGGGCATGCTGCCGCTGGCACCTGGAAAGGTCCCTGGCAGTGTTGGCACATCAATTGCCTAGAGTTGATGGCTGTTCT
The DNA here is from genome assembly GCA_032164185.1 of Moxostoma hubbsi. Lineage (NCBI taxonomy): Eukaryota > Metazoa > Chordata > Actinopteri > Cypriniformes > Catostomidae > Moxostoma > Moxostoma hubbsi. The sequence goes on along the minus strand of JAVLUX010000007.1, from coordinate 8,138,844 downwards.
TCTTGCTCTACGGAGGTTTATTCCACTAATCCGAGGCAAGCATGTTCTGATTCGCTCAGACAGCACCGCGACGGTAGCGTACATAAATCACGACGTGCGCTCTCGTTATATGTCACAACTCGCCCACCATCTCTTCCTCTGGAGTCAGCCGCAACTCAGGTCGCTGCTCGCCACTCATATCCCTGGCAACCGCAACACGACGGCGGACGCGCTGTCGCGACAGGTTTTCGCCCAGTGGAGAATGGAGGCTCCACCCCCAGGTGGTCCAGCTCATTTGGGACCGATTCGGCAAGGCACAAGTAGACCTCTTTGCCTCCCAGGACAACTCCCATTGCCCGCTCTGGTATTCCCTGACGGATGCTCACCTCGGGACAGATGCGCTGGCGCATTTCCCCCAGTGAGCCTTCTTGCATCGGTGCTGTGCAAGATCAGGAAGGACGAGGAACAGGTTGCCTTGGTGGCCCCTTACTGGCCCACCCGCACCTGGTTTTCGGATCTCATGCTCCTCATGACAACCCCTCCCTGGAAAATCCCCCTGAGGAAGGACCTTCTTTCTCAGGGACGGGGCACCCTCTGGCATCCACGCCCAGACCTCTGGAATCTCCATGTCTGCCCCCTGGATGGGACGTGGAAGATCTAGTAAATCTACCACCTGCTGTCGTAGATACGATCAATCAAGCCAGAGCTCCCTCAACCAGGCAACTCTACGCACTAAAGTGGTGTTTGTTCACGAATTGGTGTTCTTCCCGAGCCGAAGACCCACAGAGATGCGCAGTTCGGTCAGTGCTTCTATTCCTGCAGGAGAGACTGGAGGGGAGGCTGTCCCCCTCCACCTTGAAGGTGTATGTAGCTGCTATCGCAGCCCACCACGATGCAGTAGATGGCAAGTCCCTTGGTAAGCATGACTTGATTATCAGGTTCCTGAAAGGCGCCCGGAGACTACATCCTCCCCGGCCTAACCTGTTTCCCTCTTGGGATCTCTCAGTGGTCCTCTCAGGCCTTCAGAGACCCCCATTTGAGCCGCTTGATTCAGTCGAGCTCAAGGCCCTCTCCTTGAAGACGGCCCTCCTGATCGCGTTAGCCTCAATCAAGAGGGTAGGAGACCTGCAAGCATTCTCTGTCAGCGACTCTTGCCTGGAGTTCGGTCCGGCAATTTCTCACATTATCCTGAGACCCCGACCGGGCTACGTGCCCTAGGTTCCCACGACCCCTTTCAGGGACCAGGTCGTGAACCTACAAGCACTGCCTTGGGAGGAGGCAGACCCAGCCCTTTTGTTGCTGTGTCCGGTGCGTGCTTTGCGTACATATGTGGACCACACGCAGAGCTTTAGATACTCTGAGCAGCTCTTTGTCTGCTTTGGCAGATGGCAGAAAGGGAACGCCGTCTCCAAACAGAGGCTAGCCCACTGGGTCGTTGATGCTATTGCCTTAGCCTATCACGCCCAGGGCGTGCCCGCACCCCTGCAGGTCCGAGCACACTCCACTAGAAGTGTGGCGTCCTCGTGGGCAGTAAGCCACGGCACCTCCCTAGCAGACATCTGCAGAGCAGCGGGCTGGGCATCACCCAATACATTTGCCAGATTTTACAATCTAAGGGTTGAGTCGGTCTCGTCCCGTGTTTTGTCAGGTCCGAGCCGGTAGAACTCGGTAATGCGGCACAATCGACCGGGTGTTCCGCTTGCATCTTGCGCCCTTCAGAAATGTGATCCAGTGCGCCTTCTGTCCCAGGTCAGCCACTGAGTGTCGCTGCCTGGATGCTTTATCCTCCCTAGCCTTCTGGCCCGCGAATTCAGCAGAGCAACTCGCGGCCAGACCCAGAACGAGTCTTAGGGCTCTGTACTGGGGTCGGGCTCCACGGGCATAGTTCCCTCTTCAGGCTAACTCCCCGTGATGTATTCTCCGCGGTACGGTCCCCCTCTCGGCGGACCCGTGTTTCCCTCAGGCAGCCCCGCTGCCTCGGCCCCGTGTCTGTAGAGTCCCCCCTTCATTAGGCTGGACCTACCACCGCGCCGTCTCCCACGTCCGGCTTCACAACCCTCGTGGTGTATTTGCCATACATTACCTCCCCCTGACTGGGCAGGGTATGGCCTCTGCAGGGTCTTCCCCTCCTGAAAGAATAGGAAATCTGCAGGCCGGACCTTGCCTCCGGTCCTGCCTCAGCGCCCGGCACACCGGCGCCGACGAGTTTTGAAGACGCCTCCTTAGGCCTCTTCCTCAGTCTCTAAGCCGCCCCCTGCCGGATGCGTGGAGCAGGGTTAATGCTTCGAGTCTTCTCTCAGCACCGCCCAGGCTCTCCTGCTCCCCCCCGGAGAATGACTGCCTTCCCCGACATAGGTTGGGCCCCAGCCGCTCTACATCCTTTGTGAGAGACATAGTGAGAGAGAAGGCCGCGGCTGTTGGGCTTGCTCCCATGCTAGCATGTAATACCTTTTTCCCCCAGGGGTGTGGGAAAACCTAAGGTGGATATGCTAAAACTCTTTGAGGGGGTGTTGGGGAGGGTGACGTGCATTCTGTTCAGGTGCCTCTAACACGCAATAGCCTGCTTTGCCCCTGCTCCGACAGTCACGTCACATGGTCAGTGCATGGCGTTTTTATATGGACCCCTTGTGTCACTTCCTTCGACACTAAGTTGAGAGAGTGACAGAAGGGGAACATCTCGGTTACTGTTGTAACCTCCGTTCCCCGAGGGAGGGAACAAGACGTAGTGTCCCTCCTGCCACGGCACTAGACCTAGCACTGTAAATGGCCGTGCTTCATCCTTCGGCTCCTCAGTGCAAAATCCTGACTGGGATTCGCTGCCCCGGTTCCCCTTATACCCGTATGTCCGGGGCGGGGCATGCAAATTCTGTCTGCCAACTTGACATTGGCCTTTTCTCAGGTTCAGAGGTACGATTCGGCATCTGAGAAGAACCCTTGTGTCACTTCCTTCGACACTACGTCTCGTTCCCTCCCTCGGAGAACGGAGGTTACAACATTAACCGAGACGATTTAATGACTTAACATGTCAGATGGTACAACCATAAAGAAAAAATAATACATCTTGAATGCTATTAAAAAAATTCAAGTATTTATTACATTTCATGAAGTTTTTTTGTACCATTAAGTTCTTTTGTACCATTTGACATTTTACATCCTAAACTAACCTTGCCATGTAAAAAAAAAATACAAATAAATATTGAAATTATCTCACATAATAAGAGACTTTTTAACCTTGACACACAGGGTCTCCAAGGTTCTTTTTTTGTGATATTATACTTTCTCATCACATGACAACAAAATTACTTTTTTTGCATGTTGGTTGCACATTATGTTGGACACACTGGCCATTGGCCCTCAAATAGTTTATTCACTATTTAATCCACCAACTTTCATACATGCCTTATTATTGTACATGCACTGTATGAATTACCTGTTGAATAAGGTTGGAACATTCATGGGAAGGATTATGAGATGTGTCGTTCTCACCACTGCTGATAAAAGGTTTTTCTCTTTGAACAAGTAAACCGCAATATGGCTGTTGTGTTTGACATAGTCTGAAATGGTTTTATAATGGTGCCAACAAAGTACAGTATAAATTACATTCTGTTGAGCTATTGTAACCTTCAATGTCAGCCAGTTCCTTTTAAGAACCAGTGATGGATTACAGAGCACCTCTCCAACATTGTGCTGTTCAGTATTTACAGAGGAGTCTCACAAAAGCATGTCTAAATCATATTTCACCTTCAGATCAAAAGAAGAATATATATATATATATATATATATATATATATATATATATATATATATAATTTATAAGAAATTTAGATTTGCATGGATAGATGAAGACTATTTTTAAGACTTTAAAGATTTTAAAGATGAGCACAAAAAAATAAAAATAAAATAAATAAATGATAATAATAATAAAAAAATAAAATAAATCAGGCTCTGTAGCGTCATGTCACCTGTGTAGCAGAATCAAGTTTGAGTGTCATTTTTCTGTCTCATCCCCCTCTTCCAAGGCCGAATTACGTTATGCTGTTCACATTATTTGTTTTATATTTACAGATGTAGTGTGTTATTTCTCACCGATCAGAATTCTCAGTAATTGCCACCAATCAGACAAACACATAGTCCAGCCCTAGACTCGTGCCATTGGTTGAACCAATGTTGCTATGTCAGGCTGGACGGGCCTTTTAAAAAAAACAGAGCAATATGTGATAGTGCCACAGAGCCACAGTGTTATATTTGACTTCTAATGTTAAGCTGGGATTGGAGAAAATATTTAACCACCAAAAATATTACACACATTACCTTTAATTAAGAAGTAATTGATAACGGATCCACTATTGCAGCCACAATGCAAACGTTAAACCACGGGTCTGCATTATTCTTCAATAATTCAACGATCTGGAGTAAATTTTTCCGCTTACATCATGGTTACCACACTTCAAGCCTTTGAAATGGTCTTGTATCTTTTAAGTGAATGAATCATTCTCGTTCACCTCCATAAACTGATTCATTTCTCATTCACTGAAGCTTCTCCCTTTTGAAGCCAATAAGCTCAACGTGAGAATGCTTTGGTGGTTTTTCATGCCTGTAAAGGCGGACTATAACGCGAGTCAATAGTATTTGATTGCGGGCTGTGAAGCATCATATCATTGGTTTTTCCCACCGAACGATTACGCCCTTCACTAAACCAGTCGAGATTATTGTTAGAGTTTGAACGAGATGAGACGTCTCATTCTTGAATGATATTTATGTATTGTATACTTGAACGTAATGAATGAATCACTCAGTCATCTCGTTCATGAATGAGGATCTGCTGACGGACTGAGCAAGAGGAAGCATGTCGTTCGTTTAGTTCGGCATGTGAGCCTAACCCTTGCATTCAACAAAGGGGAGAAATGCACTAAAGAAAGTTTTTGTACAATGCAATTACTCATTAAAAATGGAAAAGACAGTCATTTGGCGCCATCTATTGGTGCAAAGGCATAATTTGCAGAAATGATCAACAAATTAGAACTAATCATTTTGTTGAACTAATTCAAGACTCAAGTCACTGGGATGAATCAAAATCCTCACCCCTCTTTCATTTAAGAATATCGTGATATGATAAAAATGTTATAGCCTTTTTGTAGACTCAGGGTTTATATATGTGCATCACCCTTATGCCATAAGAATTGGTTTTTATGTAAGCTCTGTGTGCGTGCAATGCTTTTGTTGCTATTTTATTTATTTATTTTTCATTTTTATTATTGCCTGTTCATTTAGTTTATTTATTTAAATTTCTTTTTTAAAAAGAAAAGCATAGTTTGTTAAAGTTAGCTTTTTTTTAAACCATTCTTAGTAATATACAGTATGTATATAATAAAATGAAATATAAATTTCACGTACATGTCCTTTGTTATTTTTTTATTACATTTTAAGTTACGGGTATAATTGATTACCTTTTTTTTGTGGGTTAGAGTACTCGACTACAAAATAATATCTAATTTTAATTTTATTTGCATAGTGTCTTTGTTCTATTTGGTTAATTTGCTATAGTAGGATGCATAGCTCTTTGAAATAACTGAAATCGTGTGGCGAAGTGATATGGACCCGTAAAACGGTCAAGATGTGGCTGTAAGCTCACTAAAAAACTATTTTCTTCTGGGTTATTGTCCTGTACAGCCAGTGTACTGCCTACTGATCCAGAGGTTTATGTATATTTTTCTTGGAACTCTTTTTATACTACTTTTATAAAACAGCCAATAATTCCTTTCTCTGAGACCATGCTTGATTATTCTCAAGTAGCTTCTTGTATGTAGAACAAACTCTTTCTCTGTTAATTAGGCTAACTGGGAATGGCTACCACTGGGTATAAAAACGTGATGTTTATGCATATTTTGTTTTGGAGGTAATTTTGGAAAAATTGCAATGCTGGGTTTTCCAGGTTGCAAAATGAATTGTGCTCCCCTGAAAGTGCTTTTTATTTGCATGTGCTGTCTGCACTGATTTAATTCCAGATTTACAAAAATGTAAATGCAAATCAGGCAATGCCAAAATCACATCCCCAAAAAATCAGTGATGAATGTCCCTGATGGAGGGAACGAGACGTTGTGTCGAAGAAGCGACACTAGGGGTCTCTCTTGAGAGCCTTTTGCATCTCTGATCTATGAGAAAAGGCCAATGAGAAATTGGCAGACAGAATTTGCATGTCCCGCCCCTGGACATATGGGTATAAAGGGACGGAAATGCGTCTGTTTCATTCAGGATTTTTCTGAGGTTTGGCCGAAACAGTGGCTCAGTTCAGTGACGTGGCCGGGAGGACACGGAGGACGTTGTGTCGAAGAAGCGACACTAGGGGTCCAATTTAAATCACGCCATGCGCTGAGGCATGTATGTGTACTGCTGACACAGGAGCGGGCAGGTATTTTATGTGCCAAAGCGACCGGCTGTGCCAGGCTGCACGTACCCTTTCCCAACACACCATAAAATCGTCAAAGCCTTCTGGTTCCCCCGACAGGGGGAAACAAGGCAACGTGCCAAGCATGGGAGCAAGCCACGCCTTTTCTCTCTTTATGTTTCTCGCATAGAGTTAAAGCGGCTGTGGCCATCTTAACGCTATCATGCACATCGGGGAAGGTGATCTTTCTCAGTTTTCCTATTCTTTCAGGGGGAAAGACCCTGCGGAGACCACACCTGCCCAGACTGGGGGAGGAAAAGAGTGGTGAAATACATCACATGGGCTTTTAGGTCACATGTGGAGAATGGCAGGGTGGTAGTTCCTACCTCATTGTGATGGAGGAGTTGCTAAAAACATGGCGACCGGGGGTCCGTGAGGACTGCCCAAGGGAGACGCGGGTCCACTCGTAAGGGGACCGTACCGTGGAAAATACACACAGGTGGAACAGTCCACGTGGGAGCCCATCCTTTGGAGCACCTATTGCAGTACAGGGTAAATTGAGTACCCGCATTGGTCTTGGTTGGCAAATTCCTCCACTGAATTCGTGGACCAGAGGGCTAGGGAGGAGTAATCCAGGGAGCCAAGTTAGTGGGATCTCCTGGGGTAAAAGCGCACGGTATTACCTCAGCGGAGGTAAAGGGCGCTAGGTGCAAGCGGTCCACCCAGTCAGTTGTCACCGCATTAGCGAGTTTCTACTGGCCCGGACCTGAGAAAACACGGGATGAATCTGACTCAACCGTGAGATTGTAAAATATCGTAAAGGCATTGGGCGTTGCCCAACCCGCTGCTCTGCATATGTATGCTAGGGAGGCGCCTTTGGCCAGTGCCCACAAGGATGCCACACTTCTCGTCGAGTGTGCTCACACTCGCAAGGGGGTGGGAACGGCTTGGGTGTGATAGACCAATGCTATGGCATCAACGACGCAGTGGGAAAGCCTCTATTTGGAGTGTTCCCTTTCCGCTGTCCACCAAAGCAGACAAAGAGCTGCTCAGAATGTCTAAAGCTCTGTGTGCGGTCCAAATAGACACACAATGCACGTATCGGACACAACAACAAAGGGCCTGGGTCTACCTCCTCCCGGGGCAGCGCTTGCAGGTTCACTACCTGGTCTCTGAAGGGAGTCGTAGGAACCTTGGTCACGTAGCTCGGTCGCGGTCTTAGGATCACATGAGTGTCTTCCGGACTGAGCCCCAGGCAGGTGTCACTGACAGAGAACACTTGCAGGTCCCCGCCCCTCTTGATGGAGGCGAGCACGATCAGGAGGGCCGTCTTCAGGGAGAGGGCCTTGAGTTCGACTGATTCTAGTGGCTCAAAGGGGAATCTCTGAAGGCCCGAGAGGACCACAGAGAGATCCCAGGAGGGGAACAGGCTTGGCCGGGAGGGATTCAATCTCCGACACTACCACGTTGAGGTTGCCCGGTATGTGAGTGGCACGCAGCCACTTGAGTCTTGAGTGTGCCCATTGCACACGCCGCCCCAACCCTGTTTGGAAGCGTCTGTGGTGATCAGGACACATCGGGACACCTGCTGCAAAGGGACTCCTGCACGTAAAAAACAGATGTCTGTCCAGGGTTTGAAAGCTTGGCAGCAGGCGGGGGTGATAAACACATGGTGTGTGCCATGGCGCCATGCTCGTATCGGGACTCAAGTCTGGAGCCAGTGCTGGAGCGTCAACCCCATATGCATCAACCCCAGCAGCGCGACCGCCGCGGAGGATGCCATATGCCCCAGGAGCTTTTAGAAATGTTTTATGGGGACCCACGTGCCTGGCCTGAATGAGGTGAGGCACTTCAGCACTGACTGCGCGCACTCGTTTGTGAGGCATGCTGACATTGAGACAGAGTGTAACTCCATGCCGCGAAAAGAGATTCTCTGAACCGGGGCGAGCTTGCTCTTTTCCCAGTTGACCTGAAGACCTAAGCAGCTGAGGTGCACCTGGTCCCTGTGACTGCATAGTAACTCTCGGGAGTGGGCCAGGATGAGCCAGTCGTCAAGGTAGTTGAGTATGCGAACGCCTGCTTCTCAAAGCAGGGCAAGGGCTGCCTCTGCGACCTTCATAAAGATGTGAGGGGACAGGGATATGCCGAAGGGGAGGACCTTGTACTGATATGCCTGGCCGTTGAACACAAACCGTAGAAAGGGTCGATGTCGAGGCAAGACTGAGATGTGGAAGTACGCATCCTTCAGGTCTACCGCTGTGAACCAATCTAGATGCCAGACGCAAGTTAGAATGTGTCTCTGCGTGAGCATTTTGAACGGGAGTTTGTGCAAAGCTTGGTTGAAAACTCAAGTTCAAGATCGGTCGTAAGCCACCGCCTTTTTTGGGTACGATGAAGTAAGGGCTGTAGAAACCCTTCTACATCTCGGTTGGAGGGACAGGCTTTATTGCGTCTTTGAGTAAGAGAGTCGCGATTTCCGCGCGCAGGAGTTTGGCATCTTCACCGTGTACTGCGGTAAAGCGGATGCACCCGAAGGGGGGAGGAGGCCTTGCAAACTGAATTGCGTAACTGAGTCGGATGGTCCTGGCCAGCCAGCGTGACGGATTGGGAAGTGAAAGCCATGCGTCCAAGCTCCGTGCTAGGGGCACCAAGGGGACGTTTTCTTTGATGTTCCCGGCGGGGCGCAGCAGATAATACGGAATCGGGAGGCAAAAGCGCGTCCCGAGGCTCTGGTGCTGAGAGAAGACTCGAAGCACTTACCTTGCTCCGCACACCCGGCAGGGGGCGGGTCAGTGACTGAGGAGGAGGTCCCATGGAGGCATCCTCTAGACTCATCACGACCGGCTGGCCGGGGGACAACAGTCGTGGGGCTGGTGGCGAAGGGTCTGCGTCAAATGTGCCGGGACTGTTGAGGTGTGTCACCTGCGTGCCATGAGAATGGCATTTGCAGGCCAGGTGACCCAGAGACAGAGGAAATTGCTCTTTTATTGAGAATGTGGGTACAGTAAAAAAGTGGCAAAGTAAATAAACTTAACTGAGGATTCTCCTCCCGGCCCTCCACCGGGGGAGGGAGTGATCTGCTTTCCAGCTCCTGAGCAAACGTCTCGGTCTCTGGGTCATTGGTCTCAGGAAAGGTTGGGAGCCTTCCGGGTCCTAGAGGGGGTTCGTGAGATGGCGGGCGAGCGCTTCCTGTGGGGCTCTTGATGCTGGGGCTGAGAGCTGGGCCTGGGCTGAGGTGGATCAGCACGTGGTTTAGAAGCCACAGGAGGACGACCCTCGGCAGGCAGACAGGGCACGGCCCGTGCTGGAAGTGCAATGGGGCATGATGTGGGAGATGGCCTCCTTCTGCTTCTTCACCGCTGAGAACTGCTGGGCGAAGTCCTCGACGGTGTCGCCGAAAAGGCCGAACTGGGAGATGGGCGCATTGAGAAAGCGTGGTTTGTCTGTTTCGTGCATCTCGACCAGGTTCAGCCACAGATGTCATTCCTGAACCACGAGAGTTGCCATTGCCTGCCCGAGTGTCCGCACTGTGACCTTCGTGTGCCTGAGGCCAAGGTCGATTGCTGAGTGCAGTTCCTGCAGCACATCGGTATCAGGACTACCCAAGTGCGAAACAGAGCCCGCGGGGTCATATCCAGCCGGGTCATCCTCAATCCTGTCTTGTTTTCATTGGTTCATTGTTTGAGTATCTTGTTTATTAGTCTTGTCTTTTCATTGGTTTATGTTTTAGTAATCTAGTTAATTTGTTATTAGTTTAGTCTTGTTATTGTTTGTCATTTTCATGTGTTTGCCCATGTCCATGTATTTAAACCCTCATGTTTGCTATTTTTTATTGTAGTATTGTGTTAATACTACGTAATCCAAAAATGGTGTTTAATTGGAAGGTGCAAAAATATTTACAGTGCAGGAGGAAACAAAAATAAATAAAAACTGTACAAAAGAAAACAAAACAGCAACAATGTGCTAATTTGGCTAAACTGAATGGCCCAAGTGGGATTAAAAACAAAACAAACTAAAAAGTTTGCAACAATCAAATAAAATAATTTTAACACTCAACACAACAAAACTTAAACTTCCCAAACATGTAATACCACAACCATTAACAGAAGAAAGTTTAACAACAAAATAAATGGTCAAAACCACAGTTCCTAAATTCTCCCCTGTGACATCTCACCAAAATGGTAGCTTCCACAGGAAGAGATGTGGCTGTTGCTTTAAAAACACAGTTTGACCCAGATTATGGGTTTGGCTGTACAGAGTGTGAACCGGTAAGTTTAACTGCTACCAGGTTTGTGGAAAATTTGTGGGAAAAAAAGTTAATTGTCACATGAATTAATGTTCTGGCATTTTGTTCTTTAGAAATATAGGCAAACCTAACAAACTGACAAACTTAAGGAAACAAACTATTAAGAGATGGAAACTCCACAGTAACATACTTTAGACTTAACAAAATAAAAACTCCATAACACCTCCCTGGTGTACACAGATTTTAATTTTGCCAGCAATGTACAGTACAAGTGATATGGGTGTATGTTTGTAAGTCCAAGTTTATATAGTCAACAGTTTAACCTGTGACAGTAACATTGTTTGGTTTTCAAGTCAAGTCAATTCAAGTCCAGGTTTCGTTTTTGTTAACGTTTGGATTTCAAGTTGTTTGGATATATCACATATATCTTGTAAATAAACTGCTCTTGAGTTCTTATCATCATCATCATCTTCATCTGCCTGCCACTGCCAGCTACGTTACAGAATACTTGACCTTCAAAATTAAGTGTTCAAAATTAAAATTAGAGTTTTGTGGACTCTGTGACCGGGTGAACTTCGATGAAGTCCCTTTTAAGGACATATTCCGGCTGGGCTTAAATGAGCCAGTCTGCTCCATGATGCCTGAAGGAAGGATTCAGTGGACTCTGGCTCATTTCATTGACTATGCCCTGGTGCTGAGCTGTTCATCATTCACTGTGGAAGTGACCATGCCAGAATCCACTGTCATGATAACCACACCACAGCCCAAAGTCATGGCTGCCATGTCAGAGTCCACCATCAAGGTTGCCACCCCACAATTCTCTGTCACGGTCGTCGAGCCGGGGTCCCACAGCAACGCCCACGCCTGCCAGGGCCAACGAGCCACCGCCCATGCCAGCCACAGGCAATGAGCCAGCATTGCAAGCCTCGTCCATCCCAGAGCCAGCATTGCAAGCCTCGTCCATCCCAGAGCCAGCTCTCACTGAGCTTGTAGACCAGGAGTTGATTCCCGCCCTTGTGCCCACCCTGAGTACTCTTCCTCCTCCTGATTTGGTTCCCCCCAAGTCACCGGCTTGATCATCACCCCTTCCGCCTCAGTCTTCTGATCCCCCAGCTCCGCCTTGGTCCTCTGAGCCTTCGGCTACTCTCAGCACTCCAGTTTCGACCCTCACGTGGCTCCATCTTCCATGGCTCCGCCATTCAAGCCTCTCGCGGCTCCACCTTCCATGGCTCCACCTGCCATGCCAAGCAGCCCCGCCTTGCCATGTTAATTCGCCACGGCCGCCACCCTGGGTCTCTGCCTCCACTTCCTGCCTCACCAGACCACGTTCCACATCTTGCCGTGCCAGACCAGCCACCAGCTCCTCCCTGGTAGCCTGAGCCATGCCGGTCTCCAGATCCTCTGCCGGTCCCACCATGGTCTTCAGCCCCGTCTGGTCCCTATGCTTTTCAAGATTCCCCTACCCACTCAGCTCCCTGATGGAACTTATTATGTTCTGGGACATCGTGAGCCACCCCTAGTGGGGGATATGTCATGTTTAAATGTGTTTTTGTTTATGTTTTGTGTTCATGTCTTTTATTTTGGAAGTTTAATTCCTGTTTTATGGTCATGTGTTCGTGTCATGTGATTTCCTGTTTCCTCGTGTGATCTTGTCATGTTTCCCCTTGTTCATGTGTCTTGTGCTCATTGTTTTGAGTATCTTGTTTATTAGTCTTTTCATTGGTTCATGTTATAGTAATCTAGTTAACGTGTTGTTAGTTTAGTCTTGTTATTGGTTGTCATGTGTATGTCCATGTATTTAAACACTTATGTTTGCCATTGTCTTTTGTCAAGTATTGTGTTAATGTAACATTATTTGGTTGTCAAGTTTGTGTTCCATGTTTGGATTTCACGTTGTTTGGATATATCACTGATCTTGTAAATAAACTGCATTTGGATTCTTCTCATCTTCATCTTCAAGTTTAATTCCTGAATGTGAGGTTTGGTTTTGAGAGCTAGGTTGTGGAGGATGCTGCAGACTAATGAGATCTGGTATACAGCTTTAAGGTTCCGATACACACTGTGGAGTTATTCTTGATTTGTTTACTAATAGCTAGAAAGCTGGTCAAAACATTTGAGCAATGGTATAAATGGTAATATGCACCGGTTAACATCTATTATTTTATTTTATTATTTAAAAATGTATGTTTATTAATAATATGTACCGTGTACAGTATATACTGCATATATATGATCTAGAATATGCTTTGATCCATAGCGACATACACATGGGAAAAAGCCAACAATATCTACACTCTGGGAATTGATAAACAAATATTACAGGTCAAATATTTACTTGAACAATTGTTAAATTTAATCCAAAACAGTAAGAAATGTTGTTAGTTGGCAGTAATCTTGTGTGACCTTGTCATGCTATATTCAAACTGTAAATATGTTCCTGACAAACTTGTTGCTGTGTGCATTGTATTTTTTATTTTTTTTTATCATCCCACAGTAAATTAAAAATATGTATTTCTTTGCTTTGATAAAGTGTCGCAAATTTGCTACAGTGGTTCTCTGATGGTTAAATGAAGTAGAATTGACAGAAGAAGATAATGTATGGAGGGCTCTCCCAAAGCCTTGTTAAAGCAAAGAGCATTTCAAAACCACTGGCTTTCAGCACTGGAGTGACTCTACTGTAGAAGAGTGCAATCAGACTATCACCGCCTGTCCTTTTCATCTACAGGGCGAGATGGAGTTATGAGCCAGTGTGAAGTCCCGAAGGATCCTGGGTACCCAGATTGCGCAAGTAAAGTTGATGTGAGTTGAGACAGAGATTTTTCAAAAACTCTCATACTCCTTTAATTTTCTTATTTTTCTTCCATAGTTGCCTAAAGGAAAACAGATTAGTGGAAGCAAACAGTGGCGCACGACAAAGGGATTTTTGGCGGGCCGTTCTGATTGATCGATTATGTGGTTATTTTATATTATGTCTTTTTGTTGTTGTTTATTCTAGCACACTTCATCACCATATCAGAAAATAATATGGTCCTAGACTTGGGTACTTCACCAAAAACCTGTTTAACAATTGAACCAATTAAAATATTATAAAAACAGTGTAAAACAGCCATAAGTAACTCAGACTGCAGTAACAGTAACGAGATATATACAGGTGCTGGTCATATAATTAGAATATCATCAAAAAGTTGATTTATTTCAGTAATTCCATTCAAAAAGTGAAACTTGTATAATGTATACATTCATTCCACACAGACTGATATATTTCAAGTGTTCATTCCTTTTAATTTTGATGATTATAACTGACAACTAACAAAAACCCCAAAATCAGTATCTCAGAAAATTAGAATATTGTGAAAAGGTTCAATATTGAAGACACCTGGTGCCACACTCTAATCAGCTAATTAACTCAAAACACCTGCAAAGGCCTTTAAATGGTCTCTAGTCTAGTTCTGTAGGCTACACAATCATGGGGAAGACTGCTGACTTGACAGCTGTCCAAAAGATGACCATTGACACCTTGCACAAGGAGGGCAAGACACAAAAGTTCATTGCTAAAGAGGCTGGCTGTTCACAGAGCTCTGTGTCCAAGCACATTAATAGAGAGGCAAAGGGAAGAAAAAGATGTGGTAGAAAGAAGTGTACAAGCAATAGGATAACCGCACCCTGGAGAGGACTGTGAAACAAAACCCATTCAAAAATGTGGGGGAGATTCACAGAGTGGACTGCAGCTGGAGTCAGTGCTTCAAGAACCACCACGCACAGACGTATGCAAGACATGGGTTTCAGCTGTCGCATTCCTTGTGTCAAGCCACTCTTGAACAAGACACAGCGTCAGAAGCGTCTCGCCTGGGCTAAAGACAAAAAGGACTGGACTGCTGCTGAGTGGTCCAAAGTTATGTTCTCTGATGAAAGTAAATTTTGCATTTCCTTTGGAAATCAAGGTCCCAGAGTCTGGAGGAAGAGAGGAGAGGCACAGAATCCACGTTGCTTGAAGTCTAGTGTAAAGTTTCCACAGTCAGTGATGGTTTGGGGTGCCATGTCATCTGCTGGTGTTGGTCCACTGTGTTTTCTGAGGTCCAAGGTCAATGCAGCGTCTACCAGAAAGTTTTATAGCACTTCATGCTTCCTGCTGCTGACCAATTTTATGGAGATGCAGATTTCATTTTCCAACAGGACTTGGCACCTGCACACAGTGCCAAAGCTACCAGTACCTGGTTTAAGGACCATGGTATCCCTGTTCTTAATTGGCCAGTAAACTTGCCTGACCTTAACCCTATAGAAAATCTATGGGGTATTGTGAAGAGGAAGATGCGATACACCAGACCCAACAATGCAGAAGAGCTGAAGGTCACTATCAGAGCAACCTGGGCTCTCATAACACCTGAGCAGTGCCACAGAATGATAGCCTCCATGCCACGCCGCATTGCTGCAGTAATTCAGGCAAAAGGAGCCCCAACTAAGTATTGAGGGCTGTACATGCTCATACTTTTCATGTTCATACTTTTCAGTTGGCCAACATTTCTAAAAATCCTTTTTTTGTATTGGTCTTAAGTAATATTCTAATTTTCTGAGATACTGATTTTGGGGTTTTCATTAGTTGTCAGTTATAATCATCAAAATTAAAAGGAATGAACACTTGAAATATATCAGTCTGTGTGGAATGAATGTATACATTATACAAGTTTCACTTTTTTGAATGGAATTACTGAAAAAAAATCAACTTTTTGATGATATTCTAATTATATGACCAGCACCTGTGTGTGTGTGTATGTGTGTGTGTGTATATATATATATATGTAAATACACTCACCGACCACTTGAATATGTATAATGTACATCTACATATTCATGCATATATCTAATCAGCCAATCATGTGGCAGCAGTGCAATGCAAAAAATCATGGAGATACGAGTCAGGAGTTTCAGTTTATGTTCACATCAACCAATTGTTGTGAGCAGAATAGCATCTCTGAATGCACAACATGCACAAACCTTGAGGTGACTGGTCTACAACAGCAGAACACCATGTCAGGTTCCACTTCTGTCAGCCAAGAACAGAAAACTGAGGCTGCTGTTGGCCTACCATTTTTGTACATCAGCAGAAATCCAGATTCATCAAAACAGGCTATGTTTTTCCAGTCTTTAACTGTCCAGTTTTGTCTGTGTTCACAGCAGCCTTAGAGCTTGCTGTTCTTGGCTGACAGAAGTGGAACCCGACCATGGTCTTCTGCTGTTGTAGCCCGTCCGCCTCAAGGTTTGACATGTTGTACATTTTGAGACGCTATTCTGCTCACTACAATTGTACAGAGTGGTTATCTGAGTTACCGAAGCTTTTCTGTCAGCTCGAACCAGTCTGGCCATTCTCCTTTGACCTTTCTCATCAACAAGGCATTTCTGGCCACAGTACAGCCACTCACTGGATGTTTTTTGTTTTTGGCACCATTCAGAGTAAATTCTAGAGACTGTTATGCTTGAAAATCCCAGGATATCAGCAGTTACAGAAATATTCAAACTGCCATCTGGCATCAACAATCATGCCACAGTCCAAATCACTGAAATCAAAAATGCTCCCCCATTCTGATGGTTGATGTGTACATTAACTGAAGGTCCTGAACCATATCTGCATGATTTTAACATAAACAATTTTTGACAGATTTTTAAAAAGATATCACATTCTTTCTTCCTTCAAGTGAAATTTCGCAAAATCAAGTGAAGTACTTTGCATTGCCACCCATAACCCTTATTTAGGGAAAATAGGTATTATAAAATAACAGTGAAACAATAGACATTTTTCCACTGTAAACATCCCAAATGTAACGTTGGGTTAGGTTGACTTGGCTTGGCTTGGTGGAACAATAACAATATTACATTAACAATACCTGACAAGAGACAATGGCAAACAAGAGGGCTTAAATACACAGACAGGGGTAACAATTAAACAAGACAACCAATCACAAGACTCATGAACATGGAAGGGAACAGGATATCACATGACCAGGAACACAAGAAGAAATAGGAAATCACATGACATGAAACCCCATGACCTGAAAAGTTACAAGAACTGAACTTAAAAATAAAATACATGAAAACAAGAACAAAACAAATAAATGTGACATACCACCCAGACTTAGGCATGGCTATGACATGGCATGGAGCAGACTCCGGTGTGGCTGTGACATGGCATGGAGAAGACTTAGGATCCGGGGCAGAAGGTGGCACAATCTCTGCAACAATGATGTGGCACTCTGGTTGAGCAGCCATGACATGGAAGGCGGGTCCGTGGGAGGCTTGAGGGGTAAAGCCGTGGAAGGTGGAGCTGTGGGAGGCACAAGGGGCGAAGCCATGTAAGGCGGAGCCTTGGTAGGCTCGAGGCTAAGCGTCCTGGATGACTTGGAAATGACCTCTGTGGTCGTGAACACTGGCAGAGACTCTGGAACAATGTCTGTGGTCGTGAACATTGTTAGAGACTCTGGAATGACCTCCGTGGTCGTGAACATGGGCAGAGACTGGGGAACAACCTCCATGGTCGTGAGTACAGGCAGAGACAGTACCGACAGACAGAGATCAATTACATGACTGAACTAATAATAAGACAATGGACCAATGAAACAAGACACATGAACATGGAGGGAAACAGAATATCACATGACCAGGACCACATGAGGAAACAGGAAATCACATGACATGAAACTACATGTCCTGAACAAAACAGGAACTAAACTTAAAAATAAAAGACATGAAAACAAGAACAAAACACATAAATGTGACTCCAAACAGTGGTATGCTATATTGTTATTATCACATTGCATGCTGGCATACAGTTATCATCTTGGAACCTAAAACAAGCATTTTGCATTTTTTATTATATTTTCTGTAAAAACGAATGGCTGTGCTCTAAATGAATAATGAATCAAGAGTTAGAGGTTAATTTATCATCCTAAAAATGAAAGGTTAAGTTGAGCGCATTGCATTAAACAGTATTCTCTGTTGTATACAGCACATTTTGGTAAATTTAGTAGTTTGTCTAGGTAGAACATGCTTATAGAAAGTTTTCCTACTGTAAACAGTACAATAGAATGCCAAAATTGCAAGAGTAGCATGGTAACATTTCCATTGTGTTCATTTCAAATACATTTCAACAGAGATAACCTAAAGTTAAGTTTTTCTCATATCTTAATGTTCAAGTGGATGAGAGCCAGATGGACATCGGACCCTTGCTACGCCTTTTATGGAGTGGATGGCTCAGAGTGCTCTTTCCTCATCTACCTCAGTGAGGTGGAGTGGTTCTGCCCCCCTCTGGCCTGGAGGAACCAAAGCAGCCACCTCACACTCAGTCGCCCACCAAAGAGACAGGTGAGTGACTGACAGTCTACAATATTTGCAAAACATAATTCATACAAGTTAATGTGGCCTTTTTTTCGAAGACTTAGTGAGTTACATATGTAGACAGCATTTTAAGGATTCATAGGGACACTCTAGACTCTTACAAAAGGTACAGAAGGAATTTATTATTACACTGGCTAAGATAACTTCTTTTAGCCAAATTCTAAGGCAGTATGATGTATTCTTTGCAGAGAAGGTAGTCCCAATGCAATAAGACCCTCCATTGCGGACAGCAAGCCAAACTAATTTATCTATTTTCCTCTATCTCAAGATAAATGTTGATTATAAATTAACATGAAAATAATTAATTAAATTACATATAAATAAATTAATTAAAATGAACAATTTACTTTATGTATTTTTATACTTATTAGTGAACCACAATGAAAGCTTTGCAACATGATAACCAGTGTTGGGTAAATTGCTCAAAAAGGTAATCCACTACAAATTACTATTAATTTATCTAAAGTTGTTGTCAGATTACTTTACTGATTACATTATCAAATTACTAATACATTTGTAACTGATTTTCTTTTTTCAAATTAACTAAAAAGTTACTTTCTAAAACACTTTTCACAGAAACGTTTTTGTTTTTCTGCTCAACAAATAATAAAGCATTTATTTTCTCCTAGTTCCTTGGCACACACTTTTCAGATGTCACTGAAATACAAACAGATGTACATATGAACATATGAATTCATATTTTAAATGTATTATACGGTACATAATATTATTATAAAAGTATTTGTATCCCAAGTAATGTACTTAAAAGTAATAACCTCACTTAAAAGTCAGTAACTGTAATTTGATTACGATATTTTAAAATGTAATGTGTTACACTACTTTTTGACTTTGAAAGTAATTAGACTACAGTAACGAATTACTTTCAAAGTCAAAATGTAGGGTAATGCATTACATTTTAAGTATGCAATTAATAATTGCATAATTTGTAATCAGATTATTTGTTCGATTATTGCAATTTGAGTGTTTAAATGTCAGATGTTTCTTACATTTAGAAACACATTTACAAGTGAACTAAATCAGATGTGAACAAATTCGATCTCATATATGTTTTTGCACACACACACACATCCGTAAAGCCGCGGGTCCAGACAGCATTCCGGGCCGTGTTATCAGAGCGTGCGCAAACCAATTGGCTGGTGTTTTTATGGACATTTCTCCCTGTCTGTAGTCCCCACATGCTTCAAAACGTCCACTATTGTGCCTGTACCAAAGCAATCAAAAATCACTTGTTTAAATGACTGGCGTCCTGTTGCTCTGACCTGCATCATCAGCAAATGCTTTGAGAGACTAATCAGAGATCACATCTGCTCTGTGCTGCCCACCTCACTGAACCCATTGCAGTTTGCCTACCACAACAACAGCTCCACTGATGATGCCATTGCATCTAAAATACACACTGCTCTCTCCCACCTTTAAAAAAGGAACACACATGTGAGAATGCTGTTTGTAGACTACAGCTCAGCATTCAACACCATAGTGCCCTCCAAGCTTGATGTGAAATGGATATTGGACTTCCTGTCTGGCAGACGTCAGGTGGTTAGAATGGGCAGCAACATCTCCTCATCACTGACCCTCAACACTGGACCCCGCAGGGCTGTGTTCTCTGCCCACTCCTGTATTCCCTTTACACACATGACTGTGTGGCGACACATAGCTCCAATGTCATCATTAAGTTTGCTGACGATATGACGGTTGTAGGTCTGATCACTGACAATGATGAAACAGCCTACAGAGAGGAGGTGCACACTCTGACACGCTGGTGTCAGGAGCACAACCTCTCCCTCAACGTCAGTAAAACCAAGGATCATGTAGTGGACTTCAGGAAGAAAGACAGAGAACACAGCCCCATCACCATTAATGGAGCACCGGTGGAGAGAGTCAGCAGCTTCAAGTTCCTCGGTGTCCACATTACTGAGGAACTCACATGGTCCGTCCACACTGAGGCCGTTGTGAAGAAGGCTCACCAGCGCCTCTTCTTCCTGAGATGGCTGAGGAAGTTTGGAATGAACCACCACATCCTCACACTGTTCTATACCAGTACTGTAGAGAGCGAACTGCCAGAAACATCATCGGAGGTGAGCTTCCCTCCCTCCAGGACATCTGTACCAGGCGGTGTGTGAAAAAAATCTCGGAGGATCATCAGAGACTCCAGCCACCCGAGTCATGGGCTGCTCTCACTGCTTCCATCAGGCAGGCGGTATCGCAGCATCAGGACCCGCACCAGCCGACTACATGACAGCTTCTTGCCCCAGGCAATAAGACTTTTGAACACTTGATCTCTCACGATCAATATACATCAGCACTGAACTTTATTAATCTTATATCTCACACTGGACTGTCATAACTACTGTATATATATATATATATATATTTTATATACTTTCTATTTTTAATTTTTATTGTATGTGTATTCTATATTGTGTGTTTTGTTTATTGTACATTGTATATTATTATTGTGTTGTGCAAGTATGTGTACATTTGATATGTAAATTGTGTTGTGTAAATATGTAGTTTATTGTAATTGGTATATGTCTCGTCACTCTCATGACTGCTATGTTGCTCAAAACTGCACAAGACTTAAACCTACTGTTGCACTTGTGTACATGTTCGTGTGAGAATAAAGTGATTTGATTTGATTTGAAACTAAATCTGAACTACCGGTCAAAAGTGTCAGCAAGGTAACAGTGGAAAACATTAGAAATGTTTGAACGTGTAAAGCCTGTGTGTGCAGTGTGCATTCTCACCTGGTTAGGTTCTCTCACGTTGCCATTACAAGCGAAAGAGTTCTAGTTGTTTACATTTTATTCACACATCGAAATTAGATATAATTTTTTTTATTATTTTTTCTTTTTTTTCCTGGAGTGTAGCATTCTCCTGCCAGGTAAAATGACCTGTTTAAATTCCACACTGCTGTTACCAGCAAGAGTTTGAATTGTTTAAAACTTTCTCATGATCTGTCATTGTAATTGTGTCATTCTTTCGATTTTTGCTCTTTTATCTCACTTCGTCTCTCTTTATCCAGGCATTTCTCCGCTCTGATCTGGCTCTTCTGTTGGAGCAGGTCGGTTCAGGAAAAGAATCTTTAAGCTTCATGAGGAGACGTATGCGCAGATTGGCTGCACAGTGGGCTGCAGCTGCCCGTAGACTTGATGAGCGCCTGTGCAGTCAGTACAGAGAACAGAAGAGGGTGAGCTGTCACACACTGTCTAAGAAAGTGAATTTGGCTGTTTACATTGTCACAAAAAAATCAGATTTTTTTACTCACATCTGACATATTGAATATGGTGTAAACAGAAAAATCTACACAAGATCAGATTTTTTGGCATCCAATCTGAGCCACTTGCAAATGTGGTTGTAAATCAGATACATATATGATATCTGGACATCTGAGCTATGTCTAAACATGTTTGAAGCATCAATATGAAATGCACTTGCCCGTAGGCGCTCGCACAAAATCTATTTGGATGGGATTAGTTTTATATGGGGGATGTGGGGTAATATAATAATCACCAGATCATGTCAGTAATTTTCCCAGACATTTTCCAGACTGCGCGTTCCCACGCTGATAAAAATTACAGAGTGTTTTACCTACTATAAATCGCCCTGTAAAAATAACCCTTAATATTATTTCAGTGCAAATTGACATGTTAATAAAAAGCCCATAAATCTGCACTTTCAAGCACTTGAGCCCATTAAATATCGCTATTTCTTACTTTCTCAGAGTGTCTGAACTGGATGTTGGTCAAGACAAGATGCCAGAAAATGTAAAGTGTGCTTCACAACTTCAGATAACTGAAAGAGTCTGTTGTGTTTGGACCGAAGCATGTTTTTCTCAAGCTTTTTATGTTGTTGAGTGTTTATTTACCCATGTAAAAAGAGCAGTTTTTGATTATGATTTGAGCAGATTGAATGAAAATTGGGTTCAGCACCATGTTTCGGAACATAAAAGTACATAATGTGAAGGGATTGTCCATATTTTTAATTTAAGAGTGTAATACAAGATTGCAGGCTTGTCACAAGTTCTGTTGTATTTAGTCAGATATTCCAATCAATTTCTTTGAATAATCACAGATACATTATATGCCCATGTTTAATACTTAATGCATAATTAATCATCAAAATATACCTTTTCTAATCAGTAAGTTAAGGTGACAGCAGTGTTTAAATGCTGTAGACACACTCATGTCTACGACATTTACAGACAACGCTTATCCTGTGCAAATTGACGGTAAATATTATAGACATCCACAGAAATAATTACTTTATGGACAAACATCCAGCACAAGGCCTTGTACTATATCAAATAGTACAAGGCCATTAAAAACCTGAGGGTGAACCATGGCGCTCATAAGTGAAAGCGATCAGCAATGAAATCATTCAAGTTTGGGTGTTAAATTAATGTAAACACATCAGATACAAGTTGTGTCTTCAGTAAATGTAAACAGATACAGTCAAAAGATTGGATCTGTGCATTAAGCCTTGCAGTGTAATCAGGTTTACTGACAACACTTTACAATAAGGTTCTATATGTTAACTTTAGGTGATACATTTTTGCAAAGTGTCATAAACTTACAATCACTGAATTTTTAGTTTTGTTTTTTTTTGTTTACAGCATAAATACATTTTTGTTGTTTACTTTTATTTAGAAATATTTATATTTTATTGTTAATTAATGTTTGTTTATAATGTGTTAACTAATGTTAACATATACAAAATGTAATGTTTATAACAATATAATTAAGGTAGAAATTAACGTTAACCAAAATTAATAAATGCTGGAAGGTATTGTTCATTGTTAGTTCATACAATCTTATTGTATAGTGGTGACTTGTAAAATAATGAATAAATAACATATTTGAATGGGAGTAATTTTCTAAACCAGTGGTTCTCAACTGGAGGTGCTACACGACGGATATTACATTGGACGCAACACAGTACCAAACCATTTCTTCTTACAAAATTGTACTTAGTTTTTTGCTCTCTGCAGCAAATAATTCACAGCACAGAAATGGGAAGTTTTTTCTGCTTTCTACCTTTTAAATATTTAGTTTTCAAATTCTAACTATGCACGACTACATGTTTAGTTGCCGTTTATTTTTTGCATTTAGCATTTTTTCCTTGCTGTCCACAGCTTTATCAGAACAGACCTGCAACCCATTTTGGTAGTTTTGGACAATACCATTGATTTTCTTTTCTACCTGATACCAAGTACTATCAAGGTGAATATTACAGATACAAATACAATACCTCTATTAAATGGATTTTTTTCGAATAAAACATTTAATCTCGATTAATCACTTACATTTTCATAGCTAATTGTGATTAATCACAGATTTTGAAATTTGACTCTATATACAGTTGAAGTCAGAACTTTACATACACCTTAGCCAAGTACATTTAAGCTCATTTAAGTCCCTGTCTTAGGTCAGTTAGGATCACTTTTAAGAATGTGAAATATCAGAATAATAGTAGAGATAATTATTTATTTATATTATTTTAACTAGGGTCAAACATTCTGGGAAGCCTTCCACAAGCTTCTCACAATAAGTTGCTGAAATTTTGAGACAGGTTTGTACACCTCCTTTCTTGCACATGCTATTTCAGTTCTGCCCATAAATTTTCTATCAGATTGAGGTCAGGGCTTTGTCATGGCCACTCCAATACCGTGACTTTATTGTCCTTAATCCATTTTGCCACATCTTTGGAGCTATACTTGGGGTCATTGTCCATTTGGAAGACCCATTTTTGACAGAGCTTTAACTTCCTGGCTGATGTCTTGAGATGTTGCTTCAATATGTCCACATAATCTTCCTTCCTCATGATGGCATTTATTTTGTGAAGCGCACCAGTCCCTCTTGCAGCAAAGCACCCCCACAATATGATGCTGCTACCCCCATGCTTCACGATTGGGATGGTGTTCTTCGGCTTGCAAGCCTCACCCTTTTTCTTCCAAACATAACAATGGTCATTATGGCCAAAGAGTTAAATGTTTGTTTCATCAGACCAGAGGACATTTCTACAAAAAGTAAAATCTTTGTCCCATGTACACTTGCAAACTATAATCTGGCTTTTTTATGGTGTTTTTGGAGCAATGGCTTATTCCTTGCTGAGCAGTCTTTGAGGTTATGTCGATATAGGACTCATTTACTGTGGATATAGCTTGTCTACCTATTTTGTGTAGATGAACGTGGTACCTTCAGGCATTTGGAAATTGCTCCAAAGAATGAACCAGACTTGTGGAGATCCACATTGTTTTTATTTTATTTACATTTACATTTATTCATTTGGCAGACGCTTTTATCCAAAGTGACTTACAGAGCCCTTATTACAGGGACAATCCCCCCGGAGCAACCTGGAATTAAGTGCCTTGCTCAAGGGCACAATGGTGGTGGCCGTGGGGTTTGAACCAGCAACCTTCTGATTAGCAGCCCTGGGCTCTAGCAACTACGCCACCACTATTTATTTAGATGTTCCCATGATGTCAAGCAAAGAGGCACTGAGTTTGAACAGTGGCAATTTCTCAGGGCCATCAAATACTTCTCTGCTGGCAAAACATGCCTAATAAATAAATATTTTTTCATCCTTTAATTCTCATTGAACTTTTTTCAATCACTTTCCACTCCTACAGTGGGCGGCAGTGGCTCAGTTGGTAGAGCGGGTCGGCCACCAATCGTAGGTTTGATGGTTCGAATCCCGGCACATACGACTCCACGTGCCGAAGTGTCCTTGGGCAAGACACTGAACCCCAAGTTGCTCCCGATGGTAGGCTAGCGCCTTGCATGCCAGCTCTGCCGCCATTGGTGTATGAATGTGTGTGTGAATGGGTGAATGAGTCAACAGTGTAAAGCGCTTTGAATACCGATAAGATTAAAAAGGCGCTATGTAAGTGCAGACCATTTACCTAATTAATCTATACAAACAGCAAGAAACCCCAAAAAATTATCCAATAAGAATTTATTCCTCAATGTTTACAAGCAAAGTGTGACAATATATATATATATATATATATATATATATATATATATATATATATTTCACAAATCGCATGCCTGGAGCCATGCACCCGAAGCAGCGCGTGAGTCTGAGCTCTACCACATCAGGCTTTCAGAATTGTATTGGTTCCTTTGGATTTAAAAACCTAAGATGTTCTGCATGATCGTGCGATTGATTAATTAAACAGGAAAGGAGAGCTGATTTTCACTTCAAGCAAATTGCTTTTTGCATTGCTATAGCAACATCGGGGGTTTTCTAAGTGAAAATTAGGCTGCTTGAGACTTAAAATGCATTGGCCACGGCTGAGTTTGAAGGTAAGCCTTAAAATACATCCACAGGTACACCTCTGAAGCTCACTTAATTGGATAATTGTCTAAAGGCTTGTCTTCATTTTCCGGAATCTTCCAAGCTGCAATTAAAAGTGAAACAATCTGTCTAATGAGCAAAAATTACTCATGTCATGCACAAATCAGATGTCCTAAATGACTTTCCAAAACTGTAGTTTGCTAATATTAAATCTGAGGAGTGGTTAAAAAAAAATTGTTTAATGACTTCAACTGCTATATAACTACTGTATGTATGTATATATACACCTGTTCAATTTCTCATTAATGCAATTATCTAATCAACTAATCACATGGCAGTTGCTTCAATGAATTTAGGGGTGTGGTCCTGGTCAAGACAATCTCCTGAACTCCAAACTGAATGTCAGAATGGGAAAGAAAGTTGATTTAAGCAATTTTGAGCGTGGCATGGTTGTTGGTGCCAGACGGGCCGGTCTGAGTATTTCACAATCTGCTCAGTTACTGGGATTTTCACGCACAACCATTTCTAGGGTTTACAAAGAATGGTGTGAAAAGGGAAAAACATCCAGTATGCGGCAGTCCTGTGGGCGAAAATGCCTTGTTGATGCTAGAGGTCAGAGGAGAATGGGCCGATTGATTCAAGCTGATAGAAGAGCAACTTTGACTGAAATAACCACTCGTTACAACCGAGGTATGCAGCAAAGCATTTGTGAAGCCACAACACGCACAACCTTGAGGCGGATGGGCTACAACAGCAGAAGACCCCACCGGGTACCATTAATCTCCACTACAAATAGGAAAAAGAGGCTACAATTTGCAAGAGCTCACCAAAATTGGACAGTTGAAGACTGGAAAAATGTTGCCTGGTCTGATGAGTCTCGATTTCTGTTGAGCCATTCAGATGGTAGAGTCGGAATTTGGCGTAAACAGAATGAGAACATGGATCCATCATGCCTTGTTACCACTGTGCAGGCTGGTGGTGGTGGTGTAATGGTGTGGGGGATGTTTTCTTGGCACACTTTAGGCCCCTTAGTGCCAATTGGGCATCGTTTAAATGCCACGGCCTACCTGAGCATTGTTTCTGACCATGTCCATCCCTTTATGGCCACCATGTACCCATCCTCTGATGGCTACTTCCAGCAGGATAATGCACCATGTCACAAAGCTCGAATCATTTCAAATTGGTTTCTTGAACATGACAATGAGTTCACTGTACTAAAATGGCCCCCACAGTCACCAGATCTCAACCCAATAGAGCATCTTTGGGATGTGGTGGAACGGGAGCTTCGTGCCCTGGATATGCATCCCACAAATCTCCATCAACTGCAAGATGCTTTCAGCACCTTGTTGAATCAATGCCACGTAGAATTAAGGCAGTTCTGAAGGCGAAAGGGGGTCAAACACAGTATTAGTATGGTGTTCCTAATAATCCTTTAGGTGAGTGTGTGTGTGTGTGTGTGTGTGTGTGTGTGTGTATGTGTGTATATGTGTATATGTGTATATGTGTATATGTGTGTATATATATATATATATATATATATATATATATATAATTTAATTATTTTAATTGTGTCACCATATTAATTTATTTCATTAAAACTAAAATGTAAAAAAAAAAAAAAAAAAGTTTTTGAAATTGGTGACTTGGACAGGATAATAAAGAAAGGCAGCCAATAAGTGCCCAGCATAGATGTGAACTCCTTCAATATATATATGTTGATAATAATAATAATAATAATAATGTTAAAAATAAATTCACTTGTTTCAAAAAACCATAAGGATCAATATTTTTATGTTATGATATGTCCTCTCGATGTTTGAAAAAATGTACAGAGAATGCCATTTTATTGGATTTCATTAATCCAAAATCCTTCTTTATCTGTGGTCCGACGAAGACACCGGCTTTGAAATTTGCCTCAGACAGCTTAGGGAAGATGTCTTGAAGGTAATTGAAGGCTGCCAACTCCTTATCTAGAGCTCTGACAAATTGTTTCATAAGGACCAATTTGATGTGAGGTGGTGGCATCAACACCTTCCGGGGGTTCACCAGTGGCTCCCACTTGACGTTGTACTTCCCCGCAGAGAACTCGGTCTGCTGTGGACAGTTCTGCCTGTGGTAGTGCGCTTTGGTGTCCCTGCTGTCCCAAAGGCAAATATAGCAAGGAAAAATGATAAAACCGCCTTCGAGACCCATCAGGAATGTCACCATTTTGAAGTCTCCTATGACCTCCCAGCCGTACTCATTATTCTTCAAGGCGTCCAGTAAAGTCTTGATGCTGTTGTAATCATCTTGTACTTGTAAAAAACTGGTACGTGTTACCATTATGGACCAGTACAGCTTTGAATATTACTTTAGTATAAATACATGTTAATTTGGATTAATATGTTGTTTTTTTCAGACTTTATGTGAACAAAAAGACACAAATTCACCTGTTTTATCAATGGAAATTGGTCAATTTCAAAATATCACTGTCCTGGTCTCAAAAGCAACATTTGTGGGGAATAATAGACATTTTCTATACTTTTGAGGCATAAGTAATTAGGAAATAACACTTACTACCCAGAAACAAAACAAAAATAATGTTTTACACAGTGTTAAAATCATTACCTAAACAAAACCTGCCGAGCTGGGTTTTTATTATGAAGATAATTAGCTCTATAGTTTGTATGGGGATACTATTTCCTTTTTCAAAAATGTTGCAAGCAAACCTAGTACAGACTGATTATTTTCATTTTATAAAGTACGAATCCTGAATAAACAACTTCAGACTCATTAGATTAAATCAAATCAGTCTCAAAGCATGCTACAGATCAAATACACACTCTGAATGAACCCTCATACATTTTAGAGAGCAGCATTTTATCTGTCACAAAGAGAAGTGGTTTTCTGTGAAGAGGGTTACTGTGACTATTTAAAAACCATTTGCTTTGAGTAAAGTATGCTGCTTGTGAGGTAGACTGGTAAATATTACTGCCTAGCCAAGGTAATTTCAGGACTCTGTGAATTTGTTTGTGGTGGCAGGTTACATTTAGCATGTTATAGATGTTTAATTAATATTGGTTCTCCATCAGTTCATATGTATATTTGTCTTTGCTTGCTCTTTCTCTCCCCATTCCTCTGGGTTACACCTTTGATGTCCCATTTCAAATAATTTAACATGCTGTTTAAAGCCTTTCAGCAGACTTTACATTCAGCCCCCCTACAACCGAGTGGATACAAAGGTCCTTTTTTTTCTCTGTAATTTGATGCACAAGTAAATACTGAGTTGTTTTTGTATTTAAAAAAATATGCTTTTGGATGTATAATAACTGTTGTGTCTTTTGCAAAGTTGCTGTTCACACAATCAGTAAGGACATATGGCATTTGTGCTGCTGAGGCACTACAAGGGTGATATTTGTAGTATATAAATATTTGTAGAAATTCTCCCCTAAAAATGGTAAGTTACACAAATATATTTCAGAGACTTCATCAGCTTGTCAGCATCTTGAGGAAATACATACAACTCTTTCATGTTTTTACACAATGAAAATACATACAGTGGCAAGAAAAAGTATCTGAACCCTTTGGAATTACCTGCATTTATGTATAAATTTGTCTTAAAACCTGGCTTGATATTCATTTAAGTTACAACAATGAACAAATGCAATCTGTTTTAACTAATAACACACAAATTGTTTTGTCCTTTTACATATTGAATTTATCATTCAAACATTCACAGTGTAGTTTGGAAAAAGTATGTGAACCCCTAGGCTAATGACGTCCACAAAAGATAATTAGAGTCAGGAGTTGGCAAACCTGGCATCTGATTAATGAAAAAAATATTGAAGGTGTGGGTTAAAGATACTTTGATTTATAAAAAAGCACTCAAACATTTTGAGTTTGTTATTCACAAGAAGCATCTGCTGTCATGGAACTTGTCTAGCAAAAAAGAGATCTCAGAAGACCTATGATCAAGAATTGTTTCATTGCATAAAGCTGTAAAGGGTTACAAAGTTATCTAGAAGAGTTTAGATATTCATTAAAATCTCTGTTCATGAGTCTACTATACAGAAAACATTAAACAAGCATGGTGTCCTAGAAGACGCTGCTTTACAACAAAAGCTCAGTAGAAGCTGGGTAATGCATCAGGACAGTGAACCTAAATATTGAAGTAAATTCACAACAGAATGGCTTCAAAAAAAGAAAATCCACCTTTTGGAGTGACCCAGTCAGAGCCCAGATCTTAACCAAATAGAGATGCTGTGGAATGACTTCAAGAGAGCCGTTCACACCAGACATCCTAAGAAAATGTCTGAGCTGAAGCAGTTCTGTAAGGAAAAATGGTGCAAAATTCCTTCTGAATGTTGTGCAGGTCAAATCCGCAGCTACTGGGCAGGCTTGGTTGAGGTTATTGCTGCCAAATGAGGATCAACCAGTCATTATATCCAAGGGTTCACTTTTTCCACAGCACTGTAAATGTGTAATGGAATGTGTTCAATAAAGACTTTAAAGATTATAATTTTTTGTGTGTTGTTAGCTTAACCACATTGTGTTTTTCTATGCTTGTGACTTGAAAATGAGATCACATTTTATGACCAATTAATGCAGAAAACCAGGTAATTCCAAATGGTTCACATACTTTTTTGCCACTGTATTAATATAGCTAAAAGTAAATAGGCTTATCAGCTTTTAAAAGAAGGGAGAAAATTATAACATTGTTGTTGACGTCAAAGGCTGTGCATCCAATCAACTCAAAAGTATTTTAGCACAAATTCCTCTGACACTTGGTAGAAGCTAGCAGATGACAACAGGTTACATGCCACACCTTCATCGTTAAAAACAAAACCCCCATCCCCATACCCTAACAAAACATATTTTTGATTTGTAAAACTAAAATAATGTTTTACGTTCTTCTTCTTCGGCGGTCACTCGAAACGAGTATGACTGTCCTCTCAGTCGGGTCATCTTATTTGTGGATCCTCAGGTGGCTGTAAAGGCCAATCCGTGATCCACAGATTCTGCTGCAATGTGGGCATTGGAAGATTGAGGTGGTGTGTGGTGCTGGAGCCTTTCTCTGTTTGTCCTTGCCATGTTGCCGCTTTGCCTCTGCTGCACAGCGGAGTTCAGTTTCGTGGTGTGCTGCACCGCCCTTATCAGGCTAATTGAGCCTCTGAGAGGGATAAAGGCTGACTGGTGGTGCGTCAGAGAGAGAGAGATCGTTTACGGGCAGCTGTCCATCATGTGTGTGTTTGTGTCTTTTGTTTAAGTTTTTCATTAAAATCTTATTTATATTGTCAAGCCGGTTCTCGCCTCCTTTCCATTGAACCCCTTTACACTGGTGCCGAAGTCCCAGGGAAGGAGGAGGGATACGTTGTAGTGGAGTTCTCGCCGCTACTACCCACCCCAACGGAGCAGCCATGGCTGTCTTCTGGGGGACAGAGGAGCTCGGCCGCCTGGAAGCGGAGGAATTGGTCACCGACTGCGAGAGGAGAAGGAGCTCCTAGCCGACCACCTGGAGTGGTCAGGGCCACTGCCAGGGGTTGGAGGAGACCCCTACCAGCCGCTGAAATGCGGCGGTGTCTGAGACTCGGCTCACTGCCGACTGCCTGGAATGGGATAACCACTGCCAGGGGCGGGGGAGACCTCTTCTGTTCCCCGAGTATGCGGCGGGGCATTCTGTCTGCCAGGGGCTGGAGGACTACCTTCGATCCACCCAGGGAGGCATGGATGTCGTCCACTAGAGGGTGAAGGAGTGGCTGAGGACCAAGCTACGGCGTATCGGAGAACCGGCGAGTAATGTTTTTTTTTTCTCTCTCTCTCCTCTCTCTCTCCCACTGCCACTCCGCGTTGGCCTTTTCCCTCTTTTTAAATTTTACAGTGTTTTTTTGGGGGGTGCTACACTGTTACAGGAAGTAACCCCCCCCCCCCCCCCCCCACCCCATATTTGACTAATTTTTGTTTCCCTCCTGTGGTGGTGTGACAGAGAGAGAGATAATTTACGGGCAGCTGTCCGTCCTATGTGTGTGTTTGTGTCTTCTGTTTAAGTTTTTCTTTAAAATATTATTTATATTGTCTAGCCGGTTCTCGACTCCTCCTTTCCATTGAACCCCATTACAATCACTTAATCACATAATTTGCCTCTAAAGTACTCCTTAATTTCTTTCAAAGATTCAGTGCCATAAACTTAGCAAGGTTTGGCAAATTTCATAAAAAATCTAATAGGTTTCTTCTTGTTCTGCCTCAAAGGTGCTCATAGTAGCAGCCTGGTAACTTCTAAATAAAACTTTGTTACCTGATGAAAGGATAAAAACCTGTGAACCTCTGTCTAACAAGATTTGCCTAAATCAGCCTGCAAATCTCAGTGGATTTTCTGCCAGCTCATGCCATTTTTGCTGCAATATGATTCATGCTTGCTGTGAATGGTCTGTGGGTATTCCATGGGACTGCATGAGACTGTTTAGTGTTTTACAAGTGCAGCATCTAAAAGATAAGGGAGTTCAAAATAATCAATCCCAATATACATATCCACATCCACATTTGGAAATAATGACCTAATTTTGTTACTATTAATTTTCATGTTAAGATAATTTATAGCTATTTCTAAAACTCCAACACTACAAAGAATATATATTTTTGTATTTCCTGCTTTTTAATAAACACTAATATAAATAATATAACAATTTGTAATAAAAAATGTTATGAACATTCATTGTTAAAACAAAGTATCTGTCGACCACTACTGTATATAGCCCATTAGAGAAATGCATCGCATGAAGTTTCTCTAGGAAAAATGCTGAATTCAGTGTTTCTGAGTCAAACGCTCTCCACCATTAAGCTCATTCTCTATAAGTCAAGCATCTACATCAGGATTTCACAATAGTTGGCCCACGGGAGACAAATGTTTGGCCCATGCTAAAGCTGTAGCAAATGTCAATGTTAGCAAGTTGCTGGCGCAAAACCGCTGAAAATTCAAAAGCAGCGTCTTTGACAATGTAGTCTGACAGCGAATCAGGGCGAGTGTGATAAAAAATAAAGTGGATACTGAAAATAGACTATACAAAAGTGAATGGACTGAACATAGTTTTATTTTATTTTGCCTGACCACCACAATGCAAAGCCAACATGTTTGCTATACATGCAGACAGTGGAGGTCTGTAAGGTTGATAACATCAAATGCCATTTCAGTGCATTGCATAGCAAATTTAACTGCAGATATTCTGAACATTCTGAGAGCCACAAACAGAAGGTAACACAATTGGTGGCAGCATACAAGCACTCAATTGCTGTTGTTTACAAAACCACATCAGCACAGGAGAATGCCACAGCAGCATTTATTTGTTAGCTGCCAGTACAGGGGCACACAACTGGGGAAATCCTTTTTTAATGAACTGAGGCAGTTCTTTGAAAGGAATGAATTGGATTTAAGCAAAGTTGTGTCAGTTGTTACTGACTGGGCTCTGTCATTGATTGGATATCACAGAGACCTAGACCACCAGGCTAGCTGCTGTCAACCCAACACTCATGGCATTTCACTGCATCATTCATATATCGGTGTTGTGCGCTAAACTGTGTTGAAAAATGAACGAGACAATGAATACTGTGATGATGCTGGTAAAAATAAATTGTGAGTTCTAATCTGCAACATTGCCTTTTTCGAGCCTTGCTGGAGGAAATGTCAGCAGAACAGCAAAATCTTTTGCTGCACAACAATATCTGCTGGTTAAGCAAGGGTCGTGTGTTGGAGATTGTGTGAACTACAAGATGAACTTTGTTCATTTTTAAGCAGTCTGCAAAGACAGGTTTTTGTACGACAGCACAGAGAAGGCATACGTGAATTTTTTGTATGATATCATGGCTCATCTAAATCAGCTTAATTTGCTCTTGCAAGTCAATACCACACTGTTGCAGACATGTACGAAGCTGTTGAAGCTTTCTGTTTAAAGCTGACGCTTTTTGAAGAGGATCTTCAAGGGAGAAAAGTACACTTTCCACATTTGCAACAGCATTGCGAGAAACACCAGATGCCAGATGACCAGCCGATGCTTCATAACGAGACTGGTAGCGAACTTCAAGGAGCCATTTGAGAGCTTTAACCTGTTGAGTGATATCCATCTGTTCCTAAGACTCAGTTCCAGCAGATGGCAGTGGACTGCTGAGGCCAAACATCTGGCTCAATCCTTAGATGAAGCATCTTTTCAACCAGTGATTCTGGAAATGTCAAAGTCTGATTTGTACAGTGAACAATGCAAGGAAGTTAGGGACTTTTGGACAAACGTGCTTTCCCAAGCTAAATTCAAAACAGCAGAATCATTACAATGTTCCTACTTTCAATGTTCCCCTCCACCTACATCCATGAGTCATCGTTTTCTATAATGAACATAATCAAGAACTAGGATAGAAACTGACTGTCCATTGCAAATCTTGATCAGTGCCATTTGAAAACATAAGCCACTTTGAATGAGCTTCTCTTTCGTATGCACTCATTACCAAAAAACGGACGGCAAGATTTTAGCTGAAAAAGGATTTAAATGTCATGTAATTTCTAACCAAATCCAAACCTGGTCTCATAAGTTGCATTCACACATACAGCCTTTTCAAGAAAACTACATAAAATTTCCAGTTTAAAGAGTCATGGTTGAACAGATCCCTTTTGAAAATAATGGTAATTTTTTGTTCTGGGAATTTTCCTTAATAATACATTTCCTCATTGGTGGTATGTACAGTAAGAGGTATTGCTTCAGCTTATCGCTGTCACTTAGCTCATAGAATGGTGAGCAGATGTCAACAGCAGATCCTTTAACTCCTATAAGTTGTGAGGTTGGGCCTCCATGGATCAGACACATTCCATAGTTACTCAGTCGGTCTGAGATCTGGGAAATTTGGAGGTGAAGTCAACACCTTGATCTCTTTGTCATGTTCCTCAAACCATCCCTGAGCAATTTTTGCTATGTGGAAGGGCACATTATCCTGCTGATAGAAGCCACTGACATCAGGGAATACCGTTGTCATGAAGGTGTGTACGTGATCTGCAACAATCTTTAGTTAGGTGTTACGTGTCAAAGTGGCATTCACATGAATGCCAGGACCCAAGGTTTCCCAGCAGAACATTGACCAGTGCATCACACTGCCTCCGCCGGCCTGCCTTCTTCC
The DNA here is from genome assembly GCA_032164185.1 of Moxostoma hubbsi. Classification (NCBI taxonomy): domain Eukaryota; kingdom Metazoa; phylum Chordata; class Actinopteri; order Cypriniformes; family Catostomidae; genus Moxostoma; species Moxostoma hubbsi. The sequence goes on along the minus strand of JAVLUX010000007.1, from coordinate 8,104,399 downwards.
TATAATGCATCCTGCTGCCATCTCTTCCCCAGGTAATTGATGCACACACACTCAGCCATCCACATGATCTAAAACAAAATGTGATTCATCAGATGAGGCCACCTTCTTCCGTTGCTCCATGGTCCAGTTCTGACACTCACGTGCCCATTGTAGGCACTTTCTGCAGTGGACAGGGGTCAGCATGGGCTCTCTGACCGGTCTGCGACTATGCAGCTCCATACACAGCAAGCTGCGAAGCACTGTGTTCTGACACCTTTCTATCATGGCCAGTATTAAGTTTTTCAGCAATTTGTGCTACAGTAGTACACTAATCTGTGGGATCGGACTAGACAAGCTATCTTTTTCTCCCCACTCGCATCATTGAGCATTGGGCGCGCATGATCCTGTCACCGGTTCACCGGTTACCCTTCCTTAGATCACTTATACTGGGAACACCCCACAAGACCTGCTGTTTTGTAGATGCTCTGACCCTGACATCTAACCATCACAATTTTGCCCTTGTCAAAGTTGCCTATTTTTCCTGCTTCCAACACATGAATTTCAAAAACTGACTGTTCATTTGCTGCCTAGTATATCCAACCTCTTGACAGGTGCCATAATAAAGAATAATAAATGTCATTCACTTCACCTGTCAGTAGTTTTAATGTTGTGGCTGATCAATATATATATATATATCCTTATGTCATTTTAACCCATATGACTTTCTTACTTATGCAGAACAAAAAATTATTTGTTTCATGAATATCTCGGTTCCTCACTTTAAAGCTTAAAATGGTTGCAAATGTATCATAAAATAGTCAAAGCGACTTGTGCATCATAGTGTAAGTCTTCTGAAGGGATACAATGATGGGAGCTTCAAGGTGAAATGTCCACTGTATGGCACTGAAAGCAAATTAAATATTTTCCCAAATAGAATTTTAATGCTTTTAAGGTGAATGCTCCAAAACCAGCCTCCCTACCCTAAACTTTAAAACTAACCAATTGTGTCATAAAAAGCAAATGTGAGATTATAGACAGTTGAGATTTTAAAGTTTAATGCTGTGTTGAGTTTTAAATAAAGAAAACCAACCTCACTACCCTTAACCTTAATGCTAAACCTATTCGATATTTTCATAACAAGCAAACGTGAAATTAAAAATGCAATTGCAGTAGGAACCATGCAATGGCTCACGTGTCCATTTGTGTGCTCTTCAGGACTCTTATACTGGTCCTTTTCATTGGCCCTACCTTGGAATTTAATCACACTTAAACAATCATACATCAATGCAGTTAGTTATGTAATGCAAACATGAAAACTTACAAGTCATTTGCTATAGTAAAAGTGTTTAGATATCAGCAGATTGCATCTTAAGATATGTATCTTATGATAGGATTATAAAATAGGAACAGAGTGAAAATAAAGCGTTTATGAACTTATAAAAAGCCATTTTACTATTGAGTTGTGTAAAAGACAAAAAAAATGAAATAATAATAATTTGTTTATGCGACTTTTGCAAAAATGTAGGCATAGTAACTTGATTCTATAGCCCCGTTCACACATGCAACCAGGTAAATTAGTAGGGCCAGTGGTGGCTGAGCTCTGGATTACTGACTGAAACATCGGGGGTTCAAGCCCCAGCACCGTCAAGATACCACTGTTGGGCAGTGGTATCTATATAATTGAGCAAGGCCCTTGACCCTGTCTACCAGAGATGCTGTTTCATGGCTGACCCTGTGCTCTGACCCCAGCTTAGTTGGGAAATTTGAAAACAACTGCATTTCATTGGCTCTGTACCTGTACTCTGCACAATGACAATAAAGTTGAATTTTAATATTGAATCTTAAATTACAGGAAAATCACGGGGTTACCTTTACTGGTAAATGTACCAAATGTGCTGTTCACACATACCACCAATAAAGAAAGTTATTTTTAAGGAAAGTTCCCAGAGCAAAATTGACCAGTATATTAAAAAGGGATGAGTTCACACTTGACCCTTTAAACTGGAAATTGTATGTAATTTTCTGGAAAAGGCTTTACATTTGAATGCCTTATGAGACACGGTTTAGATTTGGTGAGAACTGAAAGTCCTTTTTCAGCTAAAATCTTGATGTCTGTTCATGAGTGCATAAGCAATAGAAGCTCATTCAAAGTGGCTCGTGTGTTAATTTGAGAAGTTGTTTTTGACACTAAACAATGGAAGTTCTCACTTGATGTTGGAAAACATTGTAAATTAGTTTTTCTCATAGCAAGTCTTTTCAGTTGATGGCTTCATGTTTTATCTCTCTTATTTCTCTAAGATTTTACAGATTATCACTTGATACTCAGGAAAAACCTTTCAGCCTTGTGTGTGTTTGACTATGACAGTGAACAGAAGATTGGCAACTCTATAAAGCTTGGATCCAGGTCTGTGTACATTTTGACCATTTCCTATTTGGAAAGGAATAACAAGAAAGGAAAAGAAAGCTCATTTTCTAGTTTTTTATTTAGTTTACATAAAACAAGAATTAGATTATGGCTTGAATATTTCATTGGCACGTGTGTGGCACTAAAACACCCCTTTCATCTAATTGGTCAAACTGCCCCATCTTCTGTATGACCTTAATTCTGTTAGGCAGAATAAGAGTCAGCACGACTCTGCCAATGTGTTTAAACTTTAATAAATTAATGTTGTGAACCACCACTCACTGTTTACAACGCATGCCATTTGAAGCCGAAATGTGTTCCTGGGCACATAATAAGTGCTGTTGTGAGTTGTGAACGTTGCCTCTAATGTACGACATGTGAGAGATTGCAAGCCCAGACTATATGCTGACACAGAATTTGGTGTTTTATTTATAATTTTTATATTTAATAACATTGTATGATTTTGTAGTAGGCCCTCTGAGTTTCCATGTCACATTGATAAATGCAATGAAGATAGTTCCGTCACTTTGGATAAAAATGTAAACTAAATAATATTTGGGTATTAGCATACTGTAAGAGCAACAAGTTGAGTGGACATCAAAATCTAATAAACATTACCATGATAACATGTCCTTAACATTTCACACTCGTCTTGAATGAATGTTTTATGAGCTCACTAGTTGTTTGTGTGTTTGTTTGTTCTGGGCAGTATTTGTAAAGTAGGGCCTATGGGAAAAAGAAAAACTTGTTTGAAACTATTATAAGTTTGGCAGACTAAAAATAGACAAATAAATTTGACCATCTGAGAGTTACGGATAAAGTTTTTTGTTGTTTTTGCCAATTCCTGCAGTCACAATTGTTTAGTAACGTCTCGTTCCCTCCATCAGGGAACAGAGGTTACATACATAACCGAGACGTTCCCTGTCTGACGCTCACTTCGACGTCTGTCTGTATGTGTACTGCTGACACAGGAGCAGGCAGGTATTTCACGTGCACAAGCGACCAACTGTGTTTCAGACTGCATGTACCCTTCCCCAATGCCCCAAAAAAGTCGTCGGAATCCTTTTGGTTACCCTAGAGGGGAACAAGGCGACGCTTGCCAACCTGGGAACGGGCCAAGCCTCACTGGGCCTCTTTTCTCTCTATGTTTCTCGGCATAGAGCAAGAGCAGCCGGGGCCCTTACCGCATCGTGGGAAGGGGATCTTACCGGTTTCCTATTCTTTCAGGGGGAAAAGACCCTGTGGAGGCCACACCTGCCCGAAAAGGGGAGGTAAGGTGGCGAAATACATCACATGGCCTCTTCGGTCACATGTGGGAAGAATGGCGCGTTGGTAGATCCAGCCTCGAGGAGGGGGGAGTTGCTACGACACGGCGACCGGAGGGCAGTGAAAACTGCCTAAGGGAGAAGCGGGTCAGCTTGTAAGGTGACCGTACTGCGGAAAAATACACAGGAGGAGTCCGCGTAGGAGGCTTGACCTGTGGAGCACCTATTCCAGTACAGGGTAGCCTGGGGTACCCATAGTGGACAGGGTTGGCAAGTTCCTCCGCTGAACTGCGGACCCAAAAGGGCTAGGGAGGAATCGACCAGGGACCTGGAGGGATCTCCTGGGAAAGAAGGCACACTGTTTTACCTCGGCCGAGGGAAAGGGTGCTGGACGCAAGTGATTCACCCGGTCAGACCGTCGGCATGTACCGAGTTCTACCGGCTCGGACCTGAGAAAACACGGGACGAGACTGACTCAACCCTGAGATTGTAAAATCTCGCAAAGGTGTTAGGTGATGCCCAACCCGCTGCCCTACAAATGTCTGCTAGGGAGGCACCCCTAGCCAGTGCCCACGAGGATGCCGTACTCCTTGTAGAGTGTGCTCGAACCCGTAGGGGGGGGTGGCATTGCCTGGGTGTGATAAGCCAGCAGGATGGCATCCACCACCCAGTGGGAAAGCCTCTGTTTGGAGACAGCGTTCCCTTTCCGCTGTCCCCCAAAGCAGACAAAGAGCTGCTCAGAGCACCTAAAGCTCTGAGTGCGGTCCAGGTAGGCACGCAAGGCACATACCAGTCACAACAGTGAGGGCTGGGTCTGCCTCCTCCCGGGGCAGCGCTTGCAGGTTCACTACCTGGTATCTGAAGGGTGTGGTAGGAACCTTGGGCATGTAGTCGGGGTCTTAGGATCACATATGTATCTGCCAGACCGAACTCCAGGCAAGTGTTGTTAACAGAGAACGCTTGCAGGTCCCCAAGCCTCTTGATGGAGGCGAGCGCGATCAACAGGCCATCTTAGGGAGAGGGCCCTGAGTCCAGCTGATTCTAGCGGCTCGAAGGGGGATCTCTCGTTACATATTGCGGGAGCATAGGCCGACTTGGCGATTTATGTACGCTACCGCAGTGGTGCTGTCTGACCTGACCAGGACATGTTTGTCTCGAACTAACGGGAGAAACTTCCGCAGGGCAAAAAAGATAGTCAACAACTCCAGGCAATTGATGTGCCAATGCAGTGGGGCCCCTTTCCAACGGCCTGCTACTGCGTGCCCGTTGCACACAGCGCCCCAACCCGATCTGGAGGCATCGGTCGTGACCAAGACGCATCGGGACACCTGCTGTAAGGGTACTCCTGCCCGTAGAAAACAGAGGTCTGTCCAGGGTTTGAGTGTTCGGCGGCAGGCAGGGGGTGATCGTCACACGGTGTGTGCCGCGGCGCCATGCTCGTCTCGGGACTCGAGTCTGAAGCCAGTGCTGAAACGGTCTTGTATGCATCAACCCCAACGGCGCGACCGCCGCGGCGGATGCCATATGCCCCAGGAGCCTCTGCAAAATTTTTAGGGGACCGTCGTGCCTGGCCTCGACACTGACTGCGCACGCTCATTGGTGAGACATGCTGACATCGAGACCGAGTCTAACTCCATACCGAGAATAGAGATGCTCTGGACTGGAGTAAGCTTGCACTTTTCCCAGTTGACCTGAAGGCCCAAGCGGCTGAGGTGCCTGAGCACCTGGTCTCTGTGAGTGCATAGTAACTCTCGCGAGTGGGCCAGGATGAGCCAGTCATCGAGGTAATTGAGTATGCGGATGCCGGCTTCTCGGAGCGGGGCAAGAGCTGCCTCTGTGACTTTTGTGAAGACGCAAGGGGACAGAGACATGCCGAAGGGGAGGACTTTGTACTGATACGCCTGGCCATCGAACATGAACCGCAGAAAGGGGCAGTGTCGAGGCAGAATTGAGACGTGGAAGTATGCGTCCTTCAGGTCTACCGCTGTGAACCAATCTAGATTTCGAACGCAGGTTAAGATGTGTTTCTGTATGAGCATTTTGAATGGGAGTTTGTTTAACGTTTGGTTTTGAACTCGCAAGAAACCGCCTTTCTTGGGTATGATGAAGTAAGGGCTGTAGAAACCCTTCTTCATCTCGGTTGGAGGGACAGGCTCTATCGCGTCTTTGAGTAAAAGAGTGGCGATTTCCGTGCACAGGGACTGGGCATATTTGCCGTGTACTGCGGAAAACCGGACACCAATGAAGGGGAGCGGGGGCCTGGCAAACTGAATTGCGTAACCGAGTCGAATGGTCCGAGCCAGCCAGCGAGACGGGTTGGGAAGTGATAGCCACGCATCCAACCTCTGCGCTAGGGGCACCAAAGGGACGATTATTTTTGACATACCTGGCGGGGCTTCGCAGCAGGGCGGAGCAGGTAGGGCAGCGTCGGGAGGAGATAATGCATCCTGAGGCTTTGGTGCTGAGAAAAGACTCAAAGCACTTACCTTGCTCCGCACACCCGGCAAGGGGCGGGTTAGCGACTGAGGAGGAGGTCCAGGGTAGGCATCCTCTAGACTCATCGGAACCAGCCGGCCGGGGAACAGTCGTGGGGTTGGAGATGGGTGGTCCGTGTCCAGGAGGCCGGGACTGTTGAAATTTGGCGGAAGAGTGCTGTGAGAATGGCATTTGCGGGCCAGGTGACCCAGAGACAAAGAAAATAGCTCTTTTATTGAGAATGTGGGTACCACAGGGGGAGGGGGGCAAATGAAAATTTAACAAAAGATTCTCCTCCCGGCTCTCCACCGGGGGACGGAGTGGTCTTACCCTCTCCGGAGCTAACGTCTCGGTCCCTGGGTAAACCGTCTCAGGAGTGTCTGGGAGCCTTACGGGTCCTCGAGGGGTTCCGGGAGAGGTGGGGCATCTGCTTCCTGCGGTGTGCTCGATGCTGGGGCTGAGAGCGGGGTTGAGGCGGAGCAGGGTGTTTCTTGGCTGCAGGGGGACGCCCTTGGCGAGCAGACGGGGCAGACTCGGCCGCCCGTGGCGGCAGGTTTGCGGTGGGGCAGGATGTGAGAGATGGCCTCCGTCTGCTTCTTCACCGCGGAGAACTGCTGAGCGAAGTCCTTGACGGTGTTGCCGAAGAGGCCAAACTGGGAGGGGGGGCATTGAGGAAGCGAACTTTGTCGGCCTCACGCATCTCGACCAAGTTCAGCCATAGATGACGTTCCTGGACCACAAGCGTGGCCATCGCCTGCCGAGTGACTGTGCCGTGACCTTCGTGGCCCTGAAGGCGAGGTTGGTCGCTGAGCGCAGTTCCTGCAACATGTCAGGGTCAGGGCTACCCTCGTGCAGATCCCTGAGCACATTGGCCTGGTGGACTTGCAGGATGGCCATGGCGTGCAAGGTAGAAGCAGCCTGTCCCGCGGCGCTGTAGGCTTTGGAGGTGAACGAAGATGTCATCCTACAGGCCTTGGAAGGGAGTATAGGACAACCCCGCCAGGTGGTAGGGTTTCCGGGGCATAGATGGAGCGCAACAGTCCTATCCACCTGGGGAATCGTCGTATACCCGTGGGCCACTCCGCCGTCGAGGGTAGTGAGAGCGGACGAGCAGGGCTTGTGACGAGTGGAGAGGGGGGCTCTCCACGAAGACGTCAGCTCGTCATGCACCTCCGGGAACTGGGGGGGCGAGGCTGTGAGCCAACAAGTGTGCAGGGGGGGGCGGGTGGTCCGAGGGGGCGTGCCTGGCGGAGCTGCACCCGCTGCCCTCCCCAAATCGCCTCCATCGCCAGCCACATTGTCCTCAATCCATGGGGGGTGGCTGGAGTGGCTTGCTTTCTATTGAAAGCAAGCCACGACCGCAACGTTGCCATGGCCATTCTCTCGCAGTGAGAGCAAGAAACAATCCACAAACGCTGGTGTGATCGCTGCCCAGACACACGAGACAATGCCTGTGGCCGTCTGAAGTGGAGAGCACTCACCGCATCCAGGAACTACAAAGGGGCGGATTTGCATCTTTAAAAAGACTCGTCCTGAAAAGGACGTTCAACTTCGCAGTGTATTGCTCTTTTAGAGAAATAAACTGTTTTATAGAGAAAATTACTCTTTTAAATAGACTCTTTCAAATACTCTGCGCTGTCGAAGTGCCCAGGGGCAAACTGCACTGCCGTGCAGAGAAGGAGAAAGCCGCTGAAGTGCGCCGTAGATCCAACAGCAAACCGTCAGAGGAACAGAAGCAGGATTCTGGTGTGTCACTCGCAGCTGGCTGCATACACGACCATCGGCTCCGAAGAAAATTTCTGAATGAACTTGTAGTATGTCCTCACCTTTATACCTGTATGTCCGGGGGCGGGGTATGCAAATACTGTTCGCCAACTTCTCATTGGCCTTTTTTCATAGATCAGAGGCATATTCGGCGCTCAAGAGAGACACCTAGTGTCGCTTCTTCGACACAACGTCGAATTGATCGACAGACGGGGAAGTAAGGTTCAGCAGGGTGTGTGCAATGGAGAAAGTTGTTTAGTGATGACTTCTTAAAAACTTCTGAAAAATCAAGTTCAGTTTTGGTTGCATGGATTGTTGTAAGGATAAAATAAATGTTGTTGTACATTAAATTTTCCATTTGTTTTGACTGTCCTACACATCAGCCTGCAGACATCCAGCGGTCTGTATTCATTTATAGATTTAACAAGATTAACAAACTCTTCACATTAATTGAATGTGATTTATCAATACCTAGTTAAAATAAAGAGATCATAACAAATGAAGAAAATGCCAAACCAGTCACTTTAGAATGCATTTATAGTTCTAGAAATTCCAAACCAAACTGTGCTTGAGACAAATGACATGTATTAAGCAGTGGGAATAACCAGTACCTTGAAAGAAATGAACAAGCCTCAGAGAAACATCATGCAAATAAGTATCTAATATATATATTATATATATATATATATATATCTTGTTAAATATATATATTCCAGAGATGACAGAATACAATCTGTGAAATGTAATTATATATTATAGTGTATTTTTTTAGATTACTCGAAGCAGTATGATCAAATTACTTTGGATTATATCACCTCAGATCACAATTCATATTGCTATTTTTAGTTGATATAATTATATTTCTAATTCAAAGTAAACTCTTTAGTTATCAAAATTTTTTATAGCCAATGATTTACACTGGATTAAAGCCTAACTGTAACAGTACAGTTCCTATTCATATATCGTATTCGAATTTAAGGCCTGTTCTGTTACTCCCCAACCCTCCTAATTTTTGTCTAATTTTTGGGATTATGGTTACATTCACTGATTTAATTATTTGTTTATATTAATTGTGTTTTTTTATTCTTTTTTTATTTCCAAATGTAGAGCGAGCTATCTATCTATCTATCTGTCTATCTGTCTGTCTGTCTGTCTGTCTGTCTGTCTGTCTGTCTGTCTGGGCAAAATGTACATGATCCAGATTATAAAAATCTTTTCTGAGAGTTGGCTTCATGCTTTTTGGCTTTGGTCCACTTTTATATCTTCATTGGAATTCTGCATAAAAGCACACAGTTTGCTGAAAATAACTGACTCCCTTACAATGCCGTATAAAGTGGTTAGTGCCATACAGAAAGGCTTGTGGATTGTCAGGACTGCTTTATGCAATGATGTACATATTCCCAGTCCTACAGGGACAAAACTAGCTTTTGAAAGACCCATATGTAGATTGGTATGTGAAGGAGAGAATGTATATTCCTTTATACTGCTTTGGTCAAATGTACAGTAAAATGAGAACTGAGAACAATTTAAACTGAAAGTTTTCCAATATACTGCAAGATATTCAATTTCACTGCAGTTGACCTTATTTAATTATGTGTAGTATTTCACTGTTGTTCATATTTAATTAATGGACTCTCAGTCTTTCCTCTTTTTAAAACTTTTTCAACCTCCTTTCAGATTCTGGTGCATGTGGGTTTTCTGACTGAGGAATCTGGTGATGTATTCAGTCCAAAGGTGTTGAAGGGAGGGCCGCTTGGAGAGATGGTTCAATGGGCAGACATACTCTCCACTCTTCATGTGCTGGGACATAACCTCAGGATTTCCCTCTCAGTTAAAGAGCTTCAGGGGTGAGTCTACCAGTGGCTTTTATCTGACAAAAAATGCTAAAGGTTGTCTTTCAGCACTATGGACAACTCCTACTGTATATACACTCCTGATTTACCAACATGCAAAATAAAGGCCCTGATTTAATATGATCCCAAATAACGGGTAATAATTTGTTTATGAAATCTATAAAATTGTGTGTGCTTGTCGTGGCTGTATTGTGGTTACTGTACTAAGAATAATTGCACAAATAGGAACATGTGCACATATGATGGATAAATCCATATTTAAAGAAGGTTTTTGTATGTTAGTCAAACGTTAGTCAACTCACTTGCAGCTTTCACAAAATGTGAGCTTTTGATTGTTTAAATGATTTGTATAATACAGTACATAATGCATTATATATAAAATGTAAAGCTACACTATGTAACTTTTTTTGTTAAAAAATAACAAAATGTTATTAATGAGAGAGTGCAACAAAAATCCTTCTTCCAAACCATGTCTTTACTTTACCCAAATACACTTTGTTCCCCGTCTGTCGCTCACTTCGACGTCGTGTCGAAGAAGCGACACTAGGGGTCTCTCTTGAGCGCCGAAAGATACCTCTGATCTATGAAAAAAGGCCAATGAGAGTTGGCGAACAGTATTTGCATACTCCGCCTCCGGATACGGATATAAAGGCGAGAGAAATACGCTCGTTCATTCAGTAATTTTCTTCGGAGCCGATGGTCGTGTTTATGCTGACAGCTGCGTGTAACACTGCTGATCCTGCTTCTGATCCTCTGACGCTCTGCTGCTGTTGGATTTACGGCGCACTACAGCGGCTGTTTTCTCTTCTCTGCCGGCGTGCAGTTTGCCCCTGGGTGCTTCGACAGCGCAGAGTTGAAAGAGTTCCCTTCCAAAAGAGTTATATTTCTTATAAAGAGTTTATTTCTCTAAAAGAGCAATACACAGTGGTGTTGAACGCCCTTTTCAGGGCGCGTCTTTATAAAGATGCCATTCAACCCCTGTGTAGTTCCTGGATGCGGTAGAGTGCTCTCCGCTTCTGACGGCCACAGGCGCTGTCTCGTGTGTCTGGGCGCCGATCACACCGAGGCAGCGTTTGTGGATGGCTCATGTTCTCACTGCGAGAACATGACCATGGTAACGTTGCGGTCGCGGCTCGCTTTCAATAGAAAGCACGCCACTCCAGCCGCCCCCCGTATCGCTCCTTCTTCCCACGGGATTGAGGACGATGCGGTTGGCGCTGGAGGCGATTTGGGGAGGGCAGCGGGTGCGCTTCCGCCGGGCACGTCCCCTCGGACCACCCGCCCCCCCGACACGCTCGTTTACCTCCGTCCAGCCTCGAGGTCTGCCTATCCTCTGGAGATTGAAGCCGATGAGCTTGCCGCTCCGTCGGAGAGCGCGGCATCTGACGCTGACTCCTCCCCTGGACTGCCGCCTTCGGGCCAGCAGGCCCAGGTTGAGGCGGATGTGCAGATGTCCGACATGCTTGCCCGGGCCGCCGTCGGGGTGGGGTTGGACTGGAAACCTCCACCCTCCCCACACCCGTCACGGTTGGATGACTGGTTCCTGGGGTCTGGGCGCCGCTCACAGCCACGCCCCCCCCGGTCCCGTTTTTCCCGGAGGTGCATGACGAGCTGACGTCTTCAGGGAGAGCGCCGCTCTCCATTCGTCAAAAGCCCTGCTCGTCCGCTCTCGCTACCCTCGACGGCGGAGAGGCCCACGGGTACACGGCGATACCCCAGGAGGATAGGGCAGTTGCGCTCCATCTTTGTCCCGGTGACCCTACCACTTAGCGCGGGCGCCCTGTACCCCCTTCCAAGGCCTGTAGGACTTCATCCTCCTTAAACAACAAAGCCTACAGCGCCGCAGGACAGGCCGCCTCCGCCTTGCATGCCATGGCCATCCTGCAAGTCCACCAGGCCAAGGCGCTCAGAGATCTGCACGAGGGTAGCCCTGATCCCGATGTGTTGCAGGAACTGCGCTCAGCGACCGACCTCGCCCTCAGAGCCACGAAGGTCACCGCGCAGGCACTCGGGCAGGCGATGGCCACCCTTGTGGTCCAGGAACGTCATCTTTGGCTCAACCTGGTCGAGATGTGTGAGGCCGACAAAGTTCGCTTCCTCGACGCCCCTGTCTCCCAGCTTGGCCTCTCCGGCGACACCGTCGAGGACTTTGCCCAGCAGTTCTCCACGGTGAGAAGACAGACGGAGGCCATTTCTCACATCCTGTCTCGCCGCAAACCTGCCGCCAAGACCACTGCCCCACATTCTCAATAAAAGAGCTATTTCCTATGTCTCTGGGTCACCTGGCCCGCAAATGCCGTTCTCACGGCACTTTGCCCTTAGATCTCAACAGTCCTGGCTTCCTGGACATGGACCACCCGTCTTCAGCCCCACGACTGTCCCCCGTCTGGCCGGTTCCGACGAGTCTAGAGGACGCCTACCCAGGACCTCCTCCTCAGTCGCTAACCCGCCCCCTGCCGAGTGTGCGGAGCAAGGTAAGTGCTTCGAGTCTTTTCTCAGCACCTCAGCCGCGGGTCGCCTCGTCACCGCCCAACGCTGTCCTACCTGCTCCGCCTCGCTGCGAAGCCCCGCCGGGTACGTCCAAATTGACCGTCCCTTTGATGCCCCTAGCGCAGAGGTTGGACGCATGGCTTTCACTTCCCAACCCGTCTCGCTGGCTGGCCCGGACCATCCGACTCGGTTACGCAATTCAGTTTGCCAGGCCCCCGCCCCCCTTCATGGGCGTCCGCTTTTCCGCAATACACGGCGAACACGCCCACTCCCTGCGCGCGGAAATCGCGACTCTTCTGGCCAAAGATGCGATAGAGCCTGTCCCTCCAACCGAGATGAAGAAGGGTTTCTACAGCCCTTCATCGTATCCAAGAAAAGCGGCGGCTTACAACCAATCTTGGACCTGCGAGTTCTCAACCGAGCTTTGCACAAACTCCCGTTCAAAATGCTCACGCAGAAGCACATCTTAACCTGCGTCCGGCATCTAGATTGGTTCGCAGCGATAGACCTGAAGGACGCGTACTTCCATGTCTCCATCCTGCCCCAACACCGCCCCTACCTGTGGTTTGCGTTCGAGGGCCAGGCATATCAGTACAAAGTCCTCCCCTTCGGCCTGTCTCTGTTCCCTCGTGTCTTCACGAAAGTCGCAGAGGCAGCTCTTGACCCGCTTCGAGAAGCCGGCATCCGCATACTCAACTACCTCGATGACTGGCTCATCCTGGCCCACTCGCGAGAGTTACTATGCGCCCACAGAGACCAGGTGCTCAGGCACCTCAGCCGTCTGGGGCTTCAGGTCAACTGGGAAAAGAGCAAGCTCACTCCAGTTCAGAGCATCTCTTTTCTCGGGATGGAGTTAGACTCGGTCTCAATGTCCGCACGTCTCACCAAGGAGCGTGCCCAGTCAGTGTTGAACTGCTTCGCCGCCTTCAGGCCAGGCACAGCGGTCCCCTTAAAACTTTTCCAGAGGCTCCTGGGGCATATGGCATCCTCCGCGGCGGTCGCGCCGCTGGGGTTGATGCATATGAGACCGCTCCAACACTGGCTCCGGACCCGAGTCCCAAGACGAGCATGGCGCCGCGGCACGCACCGGGTAACAATCACCCCCGCCTGCCGACAAACATTCAACCCCTGGACAGACCTCTGTTTCTTACGGGCTGGAGTACCTCTGCAGCAGGTGTCCAGATGCATCTTGGTCATGACCGACGCCTCCAGATTGTGTTGGGGCGCCGTTTGCAACAGGCACGCAGCCTCAGGCTGTTGGAAAGGGGCCCAGCTGCGTTGGCACATCAACTGCCTCGAGTTGTTGACCGTCCTTTTTGCCCTGCAGAAGTTTCTCCCGTTAATTCGGGACGAACATATCCTAGTCAGGTCGGACAGCACCACTGCGGTCGCATACATAAATCGCCAAGGCGGCGTACGCTCCCGCCTTATGTCACAACTCGCCCGTCGTCTCCTCCTTTGGAGCCAGCACCGACTCAAGTCGCTGCGCGCCACTCACATCCCCGGCAACCTCAATGTGGTAGCGGACGCGCTGTCACGACAACGCTTGCCTGGCGTAGAGTGGAGGCTTCACCCCCACTCGGTTCAGCTGATTTGGGAACGGTTCGGCAAGGCCCAGGTAGACATGTTTGCCTCCCGAGACACCTCCCACTGCCCGCTCTGGTATGCTCGTTCAGAGGCTCCCCTCGGGGCAGATGCACTGGCACACAGCTGGCCTGTGGGGCTGCACAAGTACGCATTCCCCCCAGTGAGCCACAGGTGCTGTGCAAGGTCAGGGAGGACAAGGAGCAAGTCACTCTCATGGCTCCTTACTGGCCCACCCGGGCCTGGTTCTCGGACCTCGTACTCCTTGCGACAGCCCCTCCCTGGCGAATTCCCCTGAGGAAGGACCTTCTTTCTCAGGGACGGGGCACGCTCTGGCATCCGCACCCAGACCTCTGGAACCTCCACGTCTGGTCCCTGGATGGGACGCGGAAGATCTAGCTGGTCTACCACCCACGGTCGTAGCCACGATCAACCAAGCCAGAGCCCCTTCTACCAGGCAACTCTACGCCCTGAAGTGGCGTCTGTTCGTCAATTGGTGTTCTTCCTGGGCAGAAGACCCACAGAGGTGCGCAGTTAGGTCGGTGTTCCTGTTCCTACAGGAGAGGTTGGAGGGGAGGCTGTCCCCGTCCACCTTGAAGGTGTATGTTGCCGCTATCGCAGCTCACCACGACCCAGTAGACGGCAAGTCTCTGGGCAAGCACGACTTAATCGTCAGGTTCCTAAGAGGTGCCCGGAGGTTAAACCCCTCCCGGCCAAACCTGTTCCCCTCCTGGGATCTCTCGGTGGTCCTCGCCGGTCTTCAGAGATCCCCTTTCGAGCCACTAGAATCAGCTGGACTCAGGGCCCTCTCTCTAAAGATGGCCCTGCTGATCGCGCTCGCCTCCATCAAGAGGGTCGGGGACCTGCAAGCGTTCTCTACTAACGACACTTGCCTGGAGTTCAGTCCGGCAAACACTCATGTGATCCTAAGACCTCGACCGGGCTATGTGCCCAAGGTTCCTACCACGCCCATTAGAGATCAGGTAGTGAACCTACAAGCGCTGCCCCGGGAGGAGGCAGACCCAGCCCTCTCACTATTGTGTCCGGTACGTGCCTTGCGTGCCTACCTGGAATGCACCCAGAGCTTTAGGCGCTCTGAGCAGCTCTTTGTCTGCTTTGGAGGACAGCAGAAAGGGAACGCTGTCTCCAAACAGAGGTTGTCTCACTGGGTGGTGGAGGCCATTCAATTGGCCTACCACACCCAGGCCGTGCCACCCCCTTTACGGGTTCGGGCCCACTCCACTAGGAGCGTGGCATCCTCATGGGCACTGGCCAGGGGCACCTCCCTAGCAGACATTTGCAGAGCTGCGGGCTGGGCAGCACCTAACACCTTTACGAGATTCTACAATCTCAGGGTTGAGTCAGTCTCGTCCCGTGTTCTCTCAGGTCCGAGCCCGTAGAACTCGGTACACGTCGACGATCTGACCGGGTGAACCGCTTGTTCCAGCGCCATTTCCCTCTGTCAAGGCAAAACAGTGCGCTTTTGTCCCAGAGGACCTAGGTCCCTGGTTGATTCCTCCCTAGCCCTTCGGGCCCGCAGCAGTTCAGCGGAGGAACGTGCTGGTCCAGTCCACTACGGGTACCTCCGGCTACCCCTATTGGAATAGGTGCTCCACAGATCAGGCCTCCTACGGGACTCCTCCTGTGTGTATTTCCGCGGTACGGTCACCTTACGAGCTGACCCGCGTCTCCCTCAGGCAGTCCTTCGCTGCCCTCCGGTCGCAGTGTTGTAGCAACTCCCCCCTCCTCGAGGTTGGATCTACCACCGCGCCATCTTCTCCCACATGCCCAAAGTGGCCATGTGATGTATTTTGCCACCTTTACCTCCCCTGCTGGGCGGGTGTGGCCTCCGCAGGGTCTTTTCCCCCTAAAAGAATAGGAATTCGGAATAAGACCCCCTTCCCTCGATGCGGTAAGGGCCCCGGCTGCTCTTGCTCTATGCCAAGAAAACATAGAGAGAAAAGAGGCCCAGCCAGGCTTGGCCCGTTCCCTAGTTGGGAGCCTCACCTTGTTCCCCCCTAGGGTAACCAAAAGGATGCTGACGCTTTTTCGGGGCATTGAGGAAGAGTACGTGCAGCCTGAACACAGTTGGTCGCTTGTGCACGTGCAAATACCTGCCCGCTTCTGTGTCAGCAGTACACATACACGGCTCAGCGCATGGCGAGTTTTGAAGTGGATCCCTAGTGTCGCTTCTTCGACACGACGTCGAAGTGAGCGACAGACGGGGAACGTCTTGGTTACGTATGTAACCTCCGTTCCCTGATGGAGGGAACGAGACGTCGTGTCTTCCCGGCCACGTCACTGAGCCAAGCCGCTGAGGTGCTCAGTACACTCCCGGCTCCTCAGAAAAATCCTGAATGAACGAGCGTATTTCTCTCGCCTTTATATCCGTATCCGGAGGCGGAGTATGCAAATACTGTTCGCCAACTCTCATTGGCCTTTTTTCATAGATCAGAGGTATCTTTCGGCGCTCAAGAGAGACCCCTAGTGTCGCTTCTTCGACACGACGTCTCATTCCCTCCATCAGGGAACGGAGGTTACATACGTAACCGAGACGATAAACCTATAATAATGATATTTTATTATAAATATTTTAGAGCTGTTGGGACGGAGTTTGCAGGAAATTGCATACATACGTCATTCGCTCGTGCATGTTGACATCATAATCACACACAGAGAAAATAAGATCCGCCTACTGTAGTGCATGTGTGGGAGTAGCTGAAGCTGAAAGTTTTTTGTCACAACGAATGTGAAAAATTGACCTCGGATCATTCAAAACTGAAAACCTCCAGAGAATCACCGGTTGTAAAAACAAAGAAACCCCAAACAGAGCAGAGACTACTAGCAAAAAGGTAAAGTGACAGAGTTCGTAAAACTACCCGAATCAACATTGGCTTGGCTTTTCAGAGGTGAGGACAACTCAGAGATCTGAAAGGATTTAAAACGTCCCAGAAATTGATTTTTCTTACTCAACAGATAAGATATTTTATTAATTAGGTTTATGTTTAATTGTGTAATCACACGTCTGTGTGTGTGTAGTGAAATACAATAATTATACAGTAATCGGTGCAGAACTTTTCACTTGCTAGCACACGTGTGCATTTTTCTTTATAACAGAAAAATACATTTATAAAAATAAATCCTTAAGTCCTAGTCTTGCCAAGTCTTGAAATTATGTTTATAACTGATTGGTATAATGACAATCTATAAATTTGTTTCTAACGTGGTCTATTTGGCCAGAATATCCTGCAGTTATTAAAACTTTACAATGTTTGACCTTATCAGAATAGCAATCATTGTGTCTATTTGGAGAAAAGTTCCATACATAAATTCAACAATGTTTACTTAAAGTAAAAAGTGGTATGTCTCTATTTTGATTGATTTTTTTTTTAATATTTTCAGTGGCTTTTTTTTTTTTTTTTTTTTTGCCCCAAGCCCTGGTTATTTTATGACCCTGTTTTTATATGCAAACCTTTAGTACATTAGAGCCTAATAAATGTGTCTAGATTGGCTCTAGTTTTACTTAGTATCTCTCCATGATGTTTTTTATGCACTTTATTTATACTTGTTGTGGATGCTGCAGCTTTATTATCACTGAGGAGAAGGCTGTTATAAAATACCCCTGGGGTCACGGCTGTTTGAATTTATGCATCTAATCAGCCTGGCTTTGTCAAGCAGTTGACACAGAAACATACAGATACATGCACATACTTGCACACACACTAGCTATGCTGGGAAATGCACACCATATTGATCTTACTATTGCTGCAGCATATAGAATATACTGTATACTGTCAACAGTCTGCTAATTTAAGTAGTAGGTAGTATACAGTGTATGCTGTGCAGAATATATTGAAGTAAATAGTAAGCAAGCTTCCATTTTTAAAATAGCAACTCAGATTCACTTACACTTACATGTATTTGCTAATGTGTCATTCTTTGTTTAACAGACAATATAATCAATCTCTCTCTGAGTAAGACTTCAATATGCTACAGCTCAAAGATAATCTAGTTTTTGCTTCTCTTCCAAAGTTCAGCTTTTGGTTATTGTCAGTCTCTGTAACTGTCAGGCCTGAATCAAAGATGTGAAAATTGGCTTTGGTTATGGTTTTTGTGTTTGAATAGAAGACTTTCTTCAGTTCATATGAGTCTGCTTAAGTTATGGGCCAAGCTGATCCATATCTCTGACAGACTTCAATATGCTGCTTTGAAGTTAGATAAAATGTAATTTCTAAAGTCTTTTAATAAGGAGAAAAATGAAGTCATCTGATATGTCAATAAATTGGCCCATGAAATAGTGATACTGAAAAGCCATGCACTTTTTTGTGAGGACCAAACGACTAACACATGAATGAATGCAAATGTATTTAAGTATCCTTTATCTAGTGAAAAATAGGCTATAAATACAAAAAACTCATCTGGAGAATGCAAACATTTAGCACAAACCTAAGTCTCCATCAATGTTTATTGACTAATGCATAAAAACAATAATACGTTTTATGCTCAAGGGCACTTTACACTCCATATACATTTAACAGGCTAAAGTACATTTAATATAAATTTCAACAGAAGTTATAATCTCAATTACAAAGGGGGAAAGAAAACATCAATCAGTAATAGATAGATAATGCACTGAGCAAAAATTTGTTTTAAGTTGAGATTTAAAGACAGAAATAGAGGCTCTGAGGTAGAGAGTTCCACAGTTTAGGTGCAATTACACTGAAGAATCTCCCACCAAAAGTGGATAGAGGAAATCTGGGGATATACAACAATTTGGAATCAGAAGAACGAAGAGTGCTTGCTGGTGTATATGGATGCAGCAGATCACATATATTATGAGGTGCCAGATCATTGAGAGCTTTGTATGTCAGGAGAAGAATTTTAAACTTAATACGGCATGAGACAGGGAGCCAGTAAAGACTAAACATGATGGGAGTAATGTGTGCAGAACGCTTGGTGTTAGAGAGAATTCTAGCGGGTAGGACAGAAAAGAGGCAGTTACCATAGTCGAGACGTGATGTTATGAAAGCTTGAACTAGTGATTCTGCATCCTTCAAACTGAGAATGGGCAATGTGAGGTAGATGGAGGAAAGCAGTTTTAGTGATGTTTCTGATGTGGGCTTCAAAATTAAGAAATAGATCGAAAGTGATTACTAGATTCTTAAAGGTGTCCTATTATGCAAAATTCACTTTTACATGGTGTTTGATGTGAGTTGGCAGTGTGTGTACACAATCACCCTACAATGTTAAAAGTCCACCCACTCCTTTTTCTTATATTTCTATTAATCAAAAACGGTGAGTCAAAATGAATGGTTTTCGTTTCGTTTCGTTTTACGTTAGAGCAGGCCTCACCCACGACTGGTGATGGACTCCACCCTCCTCCCCTGAGTAACTTTCACAGTACTGTGTTTTCACAGTTAATGACATAGCAGAGTTACTGTAATTTGACAGTAAATTAATGGCTCGTTGCATTATTTTAACAGTAATTTACAGTAAAAGGGTAGTTGTGTACTGTGATCTCATATTTAATGATATAACAGAGTTTCTGTAATTTCTCAGGAAATGAATGGCTAATTGCATTACTTTCACAGTAATTTACACTAAGAAATGATAATTAAAATTTGTAAAGTAATTAACTGTATTTTATTGTGTTTCAGCTTGTAATAATAATGCAACAAGTAGCCAATGATGAACTGTAAATTTACATTTAAATACAGTAATGCACTATTACAGAACAGATATTAAATAGCAAAAATTAAAATAAACAAACAATTTTATTTCAACACATTTCTTTTATTTTCACATTTGAAACAAAAACTATTACAATAATCATGTTTTTAAACCATTATAACAAAATGTGTGTAGTGCACATTAAGTCTGACACCGTTGACAACTTCGCCCAGTATTTCTCGGCGGTGAAGAAACAGATGGAGGCCATTTCCCACATCATGCTCTGCCGCCGATCCAGTGCGGGCCGTGCTCCGTCTGCTCGCCGAGGGCGGCCCCCTGCGTCTCCCAAAAGCCAGGCAGTCTGCCTCAACCTGAGCCCAGCTCTCAGCCCCAGCGTCGAGTGCCCCGCAGGAAGTGCACTCCCCCCGTTTCCCCAATGTCCTCGAGGACCCAGAGGGCTCCCAAACATTCCTGAGACGGACAACCCAGGGAATGAGACGTTTGCTCCGGAGCTGGTAAGCAGACCACTCTGTCCCCCGGTGAAGGGCTGGGAGGAGAATCTTTGTTTGACCTTATTTATTTGACAGCACCCCCTTCGGGCTACAGTACCCACATTCTCAATAAAAGAGTGATTTCCTCATTCCCTGGACATCTGTCCCGCAAATCACATCTGTGCCACACTCCGGCGGTCCCTGCCCACCGGACGCAGAACCCTCTCCACCGGCCCCACGACTGCTGGGGCATGTGACATCCTCTGCGGTGGTTGCGCCACTATGGTTGATGCATATGAGACCGCTTCAGCACTGGTTTCAGATTCGAGTCCTGAGATGGGCATGGCACCACAGCAAATACCATGTTCATCAACCCCTGCCTGCCGCCAAACTTTCAACCCCTGGACAGACCTCTGTTTTCAGTGGACAGGAGTCCCCCTACAGCAGGTGTCCTGACACGTTCTGGTCACCACAGATACCTTCAAACAGGGTTGGGGCGCCATGTGCAATGGGCACTCGGCTGCCGGTTCCTGCATTGGGCCTTGGCTGGGTTGGCACATCAACTGCCTAGCTGCTGGCTGTAAATCTTGCCCTGCAGAGGTTTCTCCCGCTACTTTGGGGAAAGCATGTCTTCATTCACTCAGACAGCACTGCCTTGATAGCGTACATAAATCGCCAAGGGCTTTGCAAGTACGCATTTCCCCCAATGAGCCTACTTGCGTGGCTGCTGTGCAAAGTCAGGCTGTCCCCCTCCACCTTGAAGGTTTATGTAACCACCATATTGGCTCACCACGATGCAGTGGTCGTCCCTTGGGAAGTATGATCTGATTATCAGGTTCCTTAGAGGCGCTCGGAGGCTGAACCCTCCCAGGCCATGCCTGTTCCCCTCATGGAATCTCTCCATGGTCCTTTCAGGCCTTTGGAGACCCCCCTTTGAGTCACTAGAATTAGTCAAGCTCAAACCCCTCTCCTTGAAGACGACCCTCCTGATTGCGCTCGCTTCCATCAAGAGGGTTGGGGACTTGCAAGCGTTCTCTGTCAGCGACACTTGCCTGGTGTTCGGTCCGGCAGACACCAATGTCATCCTAAGACCGCAACCAGGCTATGTACCCAAGGTTCCTATGACCCCCTGCAACCTGCAAGCGCTGCCTCAGGAGGAGGCAGACCTAGCCTTTTCTTTGCTGTGACCGGTGCGTGCTTTACGTACCTATGTGGACCTTACACAGAGCTTTAGATGTTCTGGGCAGCACTTTGTCTGCTTTGGTGTAGAGCGGAAAGGGAACGCTGTCTCCAAACAGAGGCTTTCCCACTAGGTTGTTGACGCCACCGATTTGGCCTTTCATACCCAGGCCATGCCTGTACCCTTGTGGATTCAAGCACACTCGATGAGAAGTGTGGCATCCTCGTGGGTACTGGCCAACAGCACCTCCCTAGCAGACATTTGCAGAGCAACAGATTTTAATGGGGCGTTAGGGAAGGATACGTGGAGTCTGATGCAGCCTGTTGCTTTGGCATGCAACTGCCTGCCCACACTTGCATCAGCAGTGCACATACACGGTTCAGAGCATGGCATGATTGAATAGGGACCCCTAGTGTCGCTTCACATCGAAGTGAGCAAAAGACGGGGAATGTCTAGGTTACTGTTTTAACCTCTGTTTGCTGATGGAGGGAACGAGACATTGTGTCCCCCCTTCCACGACGCTGAACTGAGCCACTGTAACAGCCAAACATTATTCTCGGCTCCTCAGTGCAAAACCTGAATGAACAGATGTATGATTCCCTCCCTTTATACCCGTATGTCCGGGGGAGGTACATGCAATTTATGTCTCATTGGCCTTTTCTCAAGTTCAGAGGTAACCAAGGCCTTCAAGAAAGTCCCCTAGTGTTGCTTCTCTCGACACAACGTCTTGTTCCCTCCATCAGGGAACAGAAGTTATAACAGTACATTAGTAACCTGTACGATATTGCTTATACTTGCATATTCTATATGAATGAAATGACAACAATAACAAAGAAAAAACCAAACATCCCCTTCATGTACAATGTGCCTTTCACTGTGACTTCGTTACAGGCCACTGCAGACTGTGAATCAAAATACTAACTGGCCACTGCATCTCTAATTCTGTCACTGTAGTCATCAACATAGAATTCTACACACTTTTGTATTTGTACAACCAGAGGAAACATACTGCCAGCACTCAGATTAGCTTGCTTAAGATGGTGTCTCTCGCAAGTGTTTTGCAAAGATCTTTATATTGTGCAGGTTTCTTGCACATTTCTTAAAAAGCTGTGGTTGCTTTTGAATCTCAAGGTCCATATGCGAATTAGTCAACCAAAGTGGTGTGCAAGCTCTGGGTAATGACACATGTAATGATGCTTAGGTTTTAAGGGATGATCAGGGAAGAGCTTTTGCCTTGTGCAAATGTATCCTTCGATTAAAACTTTGAGAAATGCAACCTGCCCTGTGGTCACAGCTGGTACACAGACAAGCTCCACTATCTCTCTCAGTTGCAAAATCAGTTGACATACCTCATTTTCACATGGACCTCTAATCCAGTCACCAATCAAGAGAGGTAGCAACCGAAGAAAGCTCCATTTCTGAACGGTATTTCCACTTAACCGCTCACTTTAATGTGAGAGGGCTCCCGGTTTATCATTGGCATAATTTCCTTAAATTGTATTTGAAATGATTTTTGCATAGATTCATTTGCAAGTGTGTAAAATGATTGTCCTCAACAAAACGACCAACAAACAAAGCAAGGTCATAAGACACAACACCCTCAAACAAATCGTGCCCTAGACATGGTTGGAGCCCAGGCAGGCAGACATGGAAATATGCAAGCTGGTTAAAAGGAGAGTCCCCTTTGATACCAAAAACAGAGTCAGAGACAGCACTGTCTAAATACTGCAGATGAATTTTATATGACTGAGCAGTTCTTGCAGTATCACACAAGTATGGATCATACATAAATGTGGTTCTCTCTATCTCACAATATCGACAGAAATATTCTGCACGACTATGATTTTCCTGAACCCCCCCCCATGCAATGGGACCCCAAATTATCTCCTGCAATGGCAACACGAGTCCCTTTCACAATTTTACCATTGAGCATTGAAATACCAGACACCTCTAGAAATGAAAAAAAGACCCTTGATCAAGGGCTCAAAAACTATGCATAGAAGCACAAGTTGCTTGTGATCTGTAGTGGGCCTATTGTGTAGGAAAATATCAGTCAGAGTTAAGTAGACAGCTAAAATCATTTTTTTCTTCCGTTAATCAAGAGGGTTCACAACCTGAAAAAAACCCCTTG
Source organism: Moxostoma hubbsi (assembly GCA_032164185.1). Lineage (NCBI taxonomy): Eukaryota > Metazoa > Chordata > Actinopteri > Cypriniformes > Catostomidae > Moxostoma > Moxostoma hubbsi. Next base: position 8,081,113 of record JAVLUX010000007.1, on the reverse strand, counting down.
ATTTTGAACAGTGCAGCCAATGTCTCCTGTATAGGTATATACTGGGCAAAGCGCTCTTTGCAATTTTCATCATTTCCTAGGAACAACGGCACAGGTTCAACATAGTAAAATTGACTTTTAAAAACAGACATTCTCTTTTGTTTGTATGCAACAGTTCCCTTTTATAAACCCTCAGAAGATCATCTCTACTCATTTAATCAATGATGTTGCTAATAGTGGCCTCTAAAATCTCAAGTGCCTACAATTTGTCACTCGGGATCATAAGTGCATGTGACAGGCCATTTTAATGGGCATTCTGAAAGTCCTCAATAATTGTTTGTATAGTACTTAATGGTAACAAAAAAGTCCAGAAGTGATATATTTTGTAGGAACAGTGTTTTACCCACAGCAAATGGCTCTTTTTGTTCAAATATCTCTTCTTCAGATGTCCCTGAACATGATTGACTTGAAATGCTAAAACGCTCTCATCAAGATCTTTAACATGTTTGTGTTCCCTCGAAACATGACCGGCTAAACTAGACTCAACTGCAAAGCTATAACTACACCCTCAGAAATTGGCATTTTTTTTCTAGCCCTTTTCTTAAGTGTGACTTCAAATGCTTGATGAGGGAGGATAAGGTGTCACACATGTAATTTCACAAGATTGAGCCACACACTTAAACAGAGTATCAAATTGCTTGCTAAGAGACATCCCTAATCCTTTATGATATCAGTACATATGCAATTTCAGAACATTGTCTTTATGGTACCTGTGAGTACATTGAGAAATACCACACTGATATCTGTCATTTGGAGTATGACTGTGCAGCTTTGTGTGCTGAATAAACTGGACAACAGTTTCAGACACATGCTCACACTAAATGAATTTACAGTGAAACATAGCAAATTGAAAAACATCTTGGACTTGGACTTCAGAATTACTCTCAATCTTATAGTAAGAGTAAAATTAGACTAACTTTGAGCGCAGTTTTCCAAGCTTTAGACAGGTGCGGGGGAGAATAAAAGATTGTTAAGGTACCAAAGCAAAAAATAAAACATTGTAAGGAACACAGACAGTGCAACAGTAACATTTACCTGAAGTAAAATGTATCTAAAGTACACTTCAAGTTACGTTACAGTAAATGGTGAATGATTCCTTACTAATCGTCATCTCATGTCATATGCGTCGTCTTTGAAATTTCGAAGGAATGTTTCAAAATTAAGGGCTCTAGCACTGATTAATTATGATGAGGTGCACACTTCTTTTCACATGCAGCTGTGTCAACTACAAACACACTTTTCCATCCTTGTTGGCAGAGATTGACTCACAATACCAAATGGAACAAAATCAACTTGACTTCAGCAGATTGTCGTTCATGAACGAGACTAACCGGTGCGGACAAACACATACTCTAAAAGCTGTTCACTGTCCTTTTCTGCATACCGCGGCACTGATTTGTGTTCCGTTCTGCATAACGTGCTGGCTCAATTTAGCTTATCGCGGCCCATTCGCGGCCAACCCACCTGCCCACTCAGTTCTTCCAATGGCCAGTCCGCCCCTGATCGCCCCCAAAATGCATTGGACCACTGAGAAAATGCCCGGTATGCCAGACTACAAGTCCAGCCCTGCCTGGAGTGACAAGCAGCCTTGTTTGAAAAAGGTACCAGAAAAAAATTATGTCATATGACCGCACATGGTCCACCTTACTGTGATTTTAAAGTAAAACAATGAATACAGTATTTTTCTGTAAGAAAATGCAGTTGAATCTTGTCAAAGTCTGGAAATATTTTACTGTGTGGATTACAGTCACCTTCCTGTCAGCTTGGACCAGTCAGTCCATGCCCCTCTGACCTCATTAACAAGCTGTTTTCGTCCACAGAACTGCCACTCACTGGATTGTTTTTCTTACCATTATCTTTACACGCTAGAGACTGTTGTGCATGAAAATCCTAGGAGATCAGCAGTTGCAGAAATACTCAAACCAGCCCTTCTGGCACCAACAATCACGCTACAGTCGACTTCACTGATATCACATATTTTCCCCATTCTGATGGTTGATGTGAACATTAACTGAAGCTCCTGACCCATATCTGCATGATTTTATACACTACTGCCACATGATTGGCTGATTAGATAATCGCATGAATAAATAAATGTACACGTGTGCCTAATAAAGTGGCTGTTGAGTGTATATAGGTAGCATCTCAATATCTGTTCATTGAATTAGAATCAGGACATTATCTCCTGGACTATTCCACCATCATTTGACTTTAGTGTAACAGACACACACTCTGATGAGTCCCACAACTTCAACACACACAGATTGCTTGTAATTTCTTCTTTCTCTCTCTTCAGTCCATACGTCCTTTCTCTTCTCTGTAGGGAACAGGCAGATGTCTGTTCTCCAGCTGTTGTAGAGGTTTATGATACTCCCCCACAGCAGCTGATGTCCCTCTCTTCTCATCTTTATTCCTGTGTGCTGTCAGTCTCAAAGCAGAGCAAACATTTAAAATAAATACAGGAAGCAAAATGTATAGCTGGTTCAAAAGTGTCTGCTAAATACACACATGTGATGTAAATGTCATACCCAAGAGAAAATGTACTTGTGCCAATGTTGGGATGGCAGTTTAAAAGTGTCACCCAACACACTTTGAATTAGCTGGACTGAACGTACGGCAGCACAGCGGTCAACATCAATTCTGCATTTCAAATCACTGCCGTCTTTCACTGGGAATGTTAATGATGAATATAATTTAAAAGAACATTTCACCCAAAATAAAAATTGGCATCATTAACCTTCTAGTAACTTATTTTTGTGAAATGTTTTGCTTGAAAATGTGGGTTTATTCTGTCTTACTTTAAAATAAATGCCTTTTGGTTTGAGATTTTGTAGACCAAAATAAATATATTTGCATTTATACATTTGACAGACGGTTCTATACATACCAAGTTTTGTTGTTTGTTTTTAATTTATATTAGTGCGTTCTTAGGAAATCAAACCCATGACCTTGGCGTTAGTGCCATATTCCACCAGTTGAGATACAGGAACACATAACATACAAAATAGATTTTTTTGGCATATCTGTACACCATCTGTACATTATGATACACTGATAACCAATCAGAGAGTTTGTAATTTGTGATTTACGTTTAAATCTAAATCTAACTTTCGCTGGTCTCATTATTTACCCTCAGTTAGTACTAAAGTTGCCAGGCTTCTATGTAGCACAGATTTCCTGCTCAGTTTTACTTTGAATTTGCTCTGAAAATCTAACAAGAATTCCAATTCCCCCCCCCCCCCCCCCCAATCCCTGCATTAGCTGTATTTTTAGTACCGTAGGGCACTCACACCCCTTCTCTTTCTCTGCATCTCTGTACTTTTGTTCAAATGCTTTGAAGCACTATCTGGAGCAGCAACAGCTCTGTGGATGAAAGTGGAGTTGCTGGAGCTGCCAGCGATCTGTAGCAAAGAGAGATAACAGTGATATCATACATTACAGAAATACACAAAGACACATTAGATGTTTTATGGACACAAAGCAAGTTAAAATAATGGCATTACCAACTGCCTGTAACCGTGTGAATGCTGTCCTGTCACATAATTATGTATAACATGCTTCGCAAAATGTTAGGCTTAAAAGACAAATCTGTGCCCTGTAGTACAAAGAATGGATTTCCATTAATAAAGCTGTTCAATCAGTGGGGAAATGTGCAGCAACTGAATGGTTAATGTGTGCTCAGGGCAAATGAGTATGTTCACAGGACTAAGTGGCTCACAGGACTGATTCACTTTACAATGTTATGCTATATATCATCATATCATTAATTTATATATATATATATATATATATATATATATATATATATATATATATATATATATATATATATAAAAAGTCCCCTCTGAGGTCTACTTATGATGTTAGTCAAAGTTTTTGGCACCGAAAGTCAAAACTTGGTAGGGTGACCAGTTGTCCCTGTTTTCCGGAAATGTCCCCAGCGCATTGAAAACAGTCCGCAAAGTGAAAATACATGCAAGAAAGCCACTATTGAAGCCCACAGGTTAATCGTGCGCTGTTTATTTACACCAATAGAGGGAGCTGATCGCTGTAGCAGCTTTAAGTCATTCATCTTCCTTTACTGATTACTTGTTTGTGCCAGTTTTGCCATTAAGAACTGGACCAGGGAAGAAAGCTCAATTGAAAAGAATTATCATCATTGTTATCAGCTTTAAGGTGAGGCACATACCAGTTATGTTATAAAGAAGTTATGTTGCTATGTTACGTATATAAAATGTAATAATTTAAAATAAGAATGCAACATTAACAGCAATAAATGTAAGTCAGCACATTACAGCATATATTACATTGCACCTTGCTGGGAAATAAATTGTTTCTGATAGAAACAATTAGGTGAAATAATGTAATAATAATAATAATTATTATTATTATACAATATTGATTATCTTTGTGTCATGACTACAAAGTGAAAAAAAATCCAGAAAAATGCATATGAGGCATCTAATGGGGGCAATCTCCCCATCAGAAATTAATTTCAGGACCAGATATTGTCCATAGTGTAAGTGTTTCATATAATTTCAGTTATAATGCTGAGGGAAATGGTAGTCAAGTATGCTCATTTATTTGAAATTTCTCTGCCAGTTTGCCAGCAAGCAATTTAGTAGCCTACCATCTTACTTTTAGGGAAGTACCAGGTAAAGCTGAAGGAAAAGAGGAGAAGAGAATGATGGTGTAATGAGTGTGACCAAGAGCAGGTGGCCCTGTACTTTGGAGTCAGCTGCAACAGTTCCTATATTCAATCAATGTTTATACATGTTTATTTAGTTCACTGTTATGCCACAATGTCATCTACTGTATTCAGTGTAGAAAAGAATGAACTCAGTTGTAACAGTCACAAAGATCCAGTTTGGTGAATATCTTGGCATCTCGTAACTGCTCAAATTCTGCAGGTACCAGAGGGATAGGATAGCGATACTTGACAGTGACTGAGTTCAGGCCTCAGTAGTCAATGCATGGACGAAGACCCCATCCTTCTTTCCTGAAAAGAAGAAGGTAGCTGACGCAGGAGAAGTGGATGGTCAAATTAATCCTTTGTCAAGGGCTTCCGAAATGTACACCTCCATGGCTTTAGTTTCAGGTTAAGATAAATGGTATATCCACCCACATGGAGGAGAGGAGCCTGGCAGAAGGTCAATGGCACAATCACAGTAATGGTAAGGAGGAAGCCGTGTAGCCTTGGCTTTGCTGAATGCCTCCTGGAGATCCGAATAACAATGTGGCAGGATTGACATCTCCTTCTCAGTGAGGATAGTCATGGTGCTCACGGGAGGATGAGAGATGGGTTCAGGAAAGTTGAGACAAGACTGGAAATAGGAAGCACTCCAACGAGTGATTTGTCCATCTCTCCAGGAGATCTCAGGGTTGTGAAGTCTCAATCATGGCAGGCCAAGAACAATCGGGTTCTTAGGAGAGTGAGTACTAGGAACTGAATCTATTCATGAAAAAGGAGTTCAACTTGACAACAAATGAGCTGGGCGATTTGTTAAATCTTGCCAGAGCGGGATTTGATCAAGTTATCCAGGCGAATGCCTAATTTGATGAATTCATCGAGAGATCTCCCCTCATCACGACATGCAAGTTCAGCTTGAAGATCAGGATTTAACCCTGATGGAACTACAGTTTCAAAGTGTACTCCACCCACACTGTTTGCGCTGCTAGCTTGCGAAAGGATAAAGGGAATTCAGCAGCTGAACTCTTCCCCTGTTTTAAACACAATAGAAGTTCTCCCAGGTCCTTACCACCCTCAGAGTGTTCAAAAATCTCCCATAAACGAGCTTGGAAGTGAGACAAAGAGCACTTTAAAATGTTCTCATGACTCCATACTGCAGTAGCCCAGTCTAGTGCTTTTCCTGACAGCAGTGATATAATAAAGGAAACACGAGTTTCATCATTGGGATATATTTGAGGTAGTTGATGTTGGATTGTACATGCAGAATAAATTAAACCACGTGATTTGAATCTAGAATTTACCCTTTTAATTCTGGAATTCCACAGCATCATAAAGTAATGGACCAAGCTTCAACTTCCTACTGAAGGCCTGTCTTTGGACAGTAAAATGGTCAAGACACTCTAATCAATCTAATTTAAAGAGTCATTTGTCAGAAAGGCCCCTCTGCACTAGATTCACGCTCCCTGGATGTTCTTCCTACCTAGACCTCTGGTCCGTGAATTCAGCAGAGGAATTCCCTGACCAAACCCACTACGGGTACTAACATTACTCTGTACTGGAATAGGTGCCCTTGTGGATTAATCCCCCTGTGTGTATTTTCCGCAGTATGGTCCCCCTACGGGCGGACCCTCATCCCCCTTGGGCAGTCCCCACTGCCCCCCGGTCGCTGTGTAACTTAGAAACAGGATATTAAATGAGAAACAAATCTAGGGTGAGATTTGAATTTGTCCTTCATGAATTTATTCTGTAATGACAAATGAGCGTTCAAGCATTGTGATACGCATCACAAATTACTTAATCTGGGGGTGGAAAGAGTACAGAAAAATCATACTCAAGTAGAAGTACTGTTACTTCCCACAAAAAATAGTGTGAGTAGAGTAAAAGTAGCTGTCCTAAAAAACTTACTTTACTCAAGTAAGAGTAAAAGAGTAGCTCGTTTAAAAGGACTTATGACTATTGAGTACTGAGTTGCAAAACCTATGCCCCTTTATAATGAACATCGTATGCCAACTTTTAAAATACATGAATCTGATTCCAAAAAATAAAAGGGAGACATGATAACAGAAATGAAAATATTACAAATTTATTTTCAATAAACTAATCACCATTTTAAATCGTAATGTATGAAACAATTACATTATGTGTAGGGTCTAAATTTCCGTTATTGCCGACGGAGCATTATTGTTGTGCATAAAACATGTTTAAACACTTGGCATGTCATGTCCTCCACAATAGAGGAGGTAGAGCAGGCATGGGAAAATTCTCTCACCATTTACTCACCCTCATGCCATCCTCGATGTGTATGACTTTCATTCATCTGCAGAACACAAATTAAGATTTTTAGAAAATATATCAGCTCTTTTGGTCCATACAATGAAATCGGTGCTAAAATATTGAAGCTCCACAAATCACAGAAATCAGCATAAAACTTGTTACATTCCATATTGTCTTTTGTTTATGTACTTTTATTTTGAAATCATTGTTAAGTTCCTGTTTCCTGGTCTTTGTCTTATGTCCTGTTTTCACTCCATGTCTATGTGTCTGATTTTCATTGGTTCATTGTTTAATTACCTTGTTATCAGTTTTAGTTTGTCATTGGTTTCAGTTTATTGCCTTATCATCTTGTTTTGGGTTTCAGTTTTCCATTGGCTTACGTTTCCCCTTGTTTTTGTATTTAAGTCCTCATGTTTACCTTGTTCCTTGTCGAGTATTGTTGTAGTCCTGACATTTGCCTGATGCTATCCCAATGTTTGCCTGTTAGTAGTTTAATATTAGTTAGAGTATCTGAGCCATAGTCTGTTCCTGTTCTTGTTGCTGTTCCTAGTTCCTATTTTATGTCCAGTTCCTGTATCTATGTCTTTGTTAATAAATCTGCACTTGGGTCCTACACTTCGCCTTCATCCTTGCCTTGACTGCTACAAATCGTAACAAAACTAGTCTAATCCATGTGCCTCCAGTGGTTTAATCCATGTCTTCAGAAGTGATATGATAGATGTGCTGAGAAACAGTGTTTTGTGTTTTTGGTGATTCAAATTCGTCATGCATATCGCCAACTAATAGGCAGAGAGAAGAATTTCTAGCAAAATTAGACTTAAATATTGATCCGTTTCTCACCCATACCTGTCATATCAATTCTGAAGTCATGGATTAAACCACTAGAGTTGTTTGTATTACTTTTATGCTGCTTTTATGTGCTTTTTGGAGCATCCAAATTTTGGCACCCCTTCACTTACTCTGAATGGATCTACAGAGCTGAAATATTCTTCTAAAAATCAAATAAAAATTTGTGTTCTGATTAAATAAATTCATAGACATCTGGGATGGTATGAGGTTGAGTAAATAATAAGGGAATTTGAATAATTTCTTTAAGTAGCTCATGGGGGGGCCACGTTGTCCTCCTTTTGAGATACAATGTTCCACATTGATTTAGTTCTTGTATCTTTTAAGCCCAGAAATAGTTGTGTTCTCATTATAATGCATGATGCACAATTTTCTGAAGTTTGTGACTGGCAGAATGTTCTGCTGAAGTATTGCTCTACAAATGTTGATACTTTTCTATCTTTATAAAGGCTAAGAATAATTATAAATTATTTTATCATCTCTACTTTCTTGGGAATGTATTATACCAATGAACTATTATTAAAAAACGAGCAATATTTTCTAAAAATATTATTATTTTCCTGACACGATCATGCAATTGGCCTTTTTCACTGCAAAAAGCCCTTCCAGGTGCGGCCGTGATGTTCAGCTGTAAACTATGTTTGCATGTGATTTGATTTGACGGGAGTCACGAGACTCGCCCTAGCCAATTATGTTGATAGATAAAAATAAAATCAGGAGCAAACACAGACGGTGGGAAAATAGCACAGTAAAAGTACAGTTACAGCACTTAAAATATACTCAAGTAAAAGTAAATGTATACAATTTTTAAACTACTTAAAGTGAAATTCTTTGGAAAAGTAGTTAATTACAGTAGCATGAGTATTTGTAATTTGTTACTTTACACCCGGTATATATCTAATATAATATAATAGAACATATAAATACAAATAATAAGTAATTAGTTTGAGAATGAAACTTGCTGGATTACTGGTCACTGCTTAGCTTTAGGGGTTTTTTTTTAAGCTTTTTTTGTCACAATTCATGTTTCCATTGTAACAGTGACTTCTCTGATTGGTGGGGCTCTTCACTTGGAATTGTATTTATTTATTTAGTTATTTTTCTCTATAAAGTTAAAATTGCACTGACTTGTAACTTCACATATAACAACCACCTCTGAAACTATGGTTGGTCTATATTGAAAGAATTGCATGTTATTGTTAAAAATATATTTCTCTATAGAGAAAATGTATGTGATTTTTACTTCCATAACCCTACTGTTACACTTTATTAGGCTTTTGGGTATCACTTTATTTTACAGTACTGTTCTACATTTACGTATAATATAATTACAACAGCTATAGTAATTACTAGGTACTAAACCTAACCTTAACCCATATTAAGTAGATGTAGTTACCTAATATTACTCATTGCTTTCTTGGGTGAGTACACTGTAATTATACTGAAAGTACATGTAAAATAAAGTGCAACTGGATTTTGCCTGTCAGTGCTTGTTTCACTTCTCTAGGTGTCTGTGGATTCATTTGAGTGCCGTGAGCTGAGATTGCCAGACAAGTTTCTTCCATGGCATAAGTCACAGGGAATGATCCATTGCTTTTCTGAAGTTTGGTTCAATCTGAGCTCCAATGACCTCATGTGAAGATATTGGATCTGAATGAACTGAGGACTTCTGGTTATTTATAGACCCTGGGTCAAAATGAACTAGTACCTTCTCTGTGCAATTTCTCTGCAGGATATGATTTCAGGAGAGAGAGATTAGAGTGGCTATATAGAATTGGCATTGCATGTAAGGGCTGTGTACTTTGAAATGTGTACCCAGGGCATGAACTGCATCCCGTAAATGTTCTTCCAAATCCAGTTTGACCAATCATTCTCTCAGTGTGAGTCTAATCCTGCCACATGCGTCTGAAAAGATTAAGGGGCCTAACATTGAGCCCAGCAGCACACCCTAGAAGCTAATGTTGAATATGTGCTTGGAGACACGTGCTTGTTGCACTTTTTACACTGCCGTCACTGCCATGAACATGTGCATGCAGGGACACACACATACACACTGAGCGCATATAGTTTTAAAGTTGTCGATAACCAGTTCTTATTCAAAACCAGGTCTTTTTCTTTTAAATGCTAAAACCAAATGAATTTTAAGACATTTATTTGCATTAACAATTCTGGATTCTCTTTTCCATTGATGCAATGTTGTGCAGGGGGTAAAGGTTTAGCTTACAGTTTGTAATAAGAACTGGTTTATTTATTATTATTATTATTGTAAATGTAACCTTTTTTTTAATTACTACAGGACTCATTAAGTGGAATCCGAGTCATGACCAGTTAATTCCTTTAGAAATTCCATCCCTTCTTGTGTGCGTGTGTTGTGTATGCAGAACAAATTTTTACCACTGCTCACACATTATGCTACATAACTGCAAATTTAAAAACTTTGATTGCTCTACCATTTCAGACTGAAATTTGCATACATCCAATTAAAGCCTTTAACGGCGTTGAGTTAATGAAGCTGCAGTCTGATAAATACAGCCTTGTCCTCTGCCATTACCACATATTCATTCACACTGTGTGACACACCAGCAATTCTCTTGATTTTCACCCAATCACAATTGTCCATCTATTCAGAAGTCCTTTTCCTTCTAATCTGCATAATCTGTTGGATTTGCTTTAAATATACACACATTTGAGACCTACCCTGCTGTGAAAGGGCTCAGAACATCCTGTACTGATGTATCAGAAGTGAGGCTATACTTTTTCGGTGCACACAAAGGACCTCAATCATGAAACATGAGCAGAATTATTTTCTGTGTAAATTGTGCGTATACAGGTCCTTCTCAAAAAATTAGCATATTGTGATAAAGTTCATTATTTTCCATAATGTAATGATAAAAATTAAACTTACATATATTTTAGATTCTTTGCACACCAACTGAAATATTTCAGGTCTTTTATTGTTTTAATACTGATGATTTTGGCATACAGCTCATGAAAACCCAAAATTCCTATCTCAAAAAATTAGCATATTTCATCCGACCAATAAAAGAAGTGTTTTTAATACAAAAAAAAGTCAACCTTCAAATAATTATGTTCAGTTATGCACTCAATACTTGGTCGGGAATCCGTTTGCAGAAATGACTGCTTCAATGCGGCGTGGCATGGAGGCAATCAGCCTGTGGCACTGCTGAGGTGTTATGGAGGCCCAGGATGCTTCGATAGCGGCCTTAAGCTCATCCAGAGTGTTGGGTCTTGCGTCTCTCAACTTTCTCTTCACAATATCCCACAGATTCTCTATGGGGTTCAGGTCAGGAGAGTTGGCAGGCCAATTGAGCACAGTAATACCATGGTCAGTAAACCATTTACCAGTGGTTTTGGCACTGTGAGCAGGTGCCAGGTCGTGCTGAAAATGAAATCTTCATCTCCATAAAGCTTTTCAGCAGATGGAAGCATGAAGTGCTCCAAAATCTCCTGATAGCTAGCTGCATTGACCCTGCCCTTGATAAAACACAGTGGACCAACACCAGCAGCTGACATGGCACCCCAGACCATCACTGACTGTGGGTACTTGACACTGGACTTCAGGCATTTTGGCATTTCCTTCTCCCCAGTCTTCCTCCAGACTCTGGCACCTTGATTTCCGAATGACATGCAAAATTAGCTTTCATCCGAAAAAAGTACTTTGGACCACTGAGCAACAGTCCAGTGCTGCTTCTCTGTAGCCCAGGTCAGGCGCTTCTGCCGCTGTTTCTGGTTCAAAAGTGGCTTGACCTGGGGAATGCGGCACCTGTAGCCCATTTCCTGCACACGCCTGTGCACGGTGGCTCTGGAATCGGTCCTTCTCCACAATCTTCCTCAGGGTCCGGTCACCTCTTGTCGTTGTGCAGCGTTTTTTGCCACACTTTTTCCTTCCCACAGACTTCCCACTGAGGTGCCTTGATACAGCACTCTGGGAACAGCCTATTTGTTCAGAAATTTCTTTCTGTGTCTTACCCTCTTGCTCGAGGGTGTCAATGATGGCCTTCTGGACAGCAGTCAGGTCGGCAGTCTTACCCATGATTGCGGTTTTGAGTAATGAATCAGGCTGGGAGTTTTTAAAAGCCTCAGGAATTTTTGCAGGTGTTTAGAGTTAATTAGTTGATTCAGATGATTAGGTTAATAGCTCGTTTAGAGACCCTTTTCATGATATGCTAATTTTTTGAGATAGGAATTTTGGGTTTTCATGAGCTGTATGCCAAAATCATCAGTATTAAAACAATAAAAGACCTGAAATATTTCAGTTGGTGTGCAATGAATCTAAAATATATGTAAGTTTAATTTTTATCATTACATTATGGAAAATAATGAACTTTATCACAATATGCTAATTTTTTGAGAAGGACCTGTAGACATTCTGCATTAAAATATGTAGCAATCTTCATAAATTGTTGCATTCAACAAATGCCACCATTTCCATACAATTCTAATGTAAATGGTTGCATTTTTAAATTGCCACATTTAAATTTGTGGCATTCTTTTCTAAATTGCTGTATTTAATGTGACAATTTCCATTAAATAGCCTTACAAAAGATTTTTATGTATATTGTTGTATTGAGTGCAACCATTTCCACAAGAATGGTTTTGCAAACCATTATTTCATAAAAGTTTGCAAACTTCCATTTTACATTACTTATATTTGATAATTTTCACTGGTTTTACATTTGCATTTTTTAAATTGTTGCATGTAAATGTGATGCATTCCAATGTAAATGAATGCATTCTAATGTAAATTGTTGCATTCAAATATTGTTGCATAATAAAGGTTTTAACAACAATTTTAACTGCATTTAGATGGCTCAGGTTTCATGAATTAAGAGTTGTTGTAGCAAAAGTAACATGCACCAAGGGTATGGGTGGTTCCCTTTGCCTTTTTGGAAAGATGTGCAAGAGGTTTTGCTCTCCTAAAGGCATGAGAGTGTGGCATCCCTTCACTAGAGGGGATTTTCATTGAGTTTAATAGTTAGGAGTTGCTACAGCTTTTGAGTTTATTTATAATTGGGCTCAGCTGGCAGCAGAAGAACCATTTTGAAGCAGTGAAGCTTGAAATGAATGGAAAGAAATGTGGACATTTTAATTTTTAATGGGTCCACTTCTGTGATAGCCCAACCCAAACATTGTGGCCACTGGAAAGGGCAGAGATACTGATAAATACAGATGTGAGAAACACATGACGTGAAGGTGACTGCATCTTTATGTGTAACTGAGATCAGTATTTAGGGTATTGTAAGGAACGATTAGTTGACATTGCTAGCTCAAGTGCTGCTCTCCCTTTCTATCTTTCAAAAGATCTCATCTTGTGTTAAATTAAATCAGAGGACTGTTTGACAATGAAAATTTGTATCAGCAATTTTTAATGTCGACATGGCCGCTAAAGATTTTCGTGCAAAATAAGTAAATACAGAAACAGTCTCATCGTGAAATAAAGCAGAGTCGTACCTGGTTTGTCTGTTGCGGTCAGTGCCGGTAATATGAGTTGTCAGATCATCTAAAAGCACAAATAGCACAAACTCCAAAACTGGCATTTGTCTGTGCGGTCAGAGCCGCTAATATGAGTCGTGTGAAAAACAGTGCGAGATTTTCAAACTTCTCCTGGCTGATACACTGTCTTGCCTGGAGACTCTCATCACTGGTGCATGCTTGCTGCAACTAGATTTTGTTTATAGTGATTGCTCGCGACATCATGAATTATAATATGAGTGTCACAGTGTGTATATTATGGTGAAGAAAATCGGCAAATATTTTAATATTTTAAAATATATAAAAAAATCCTTAAAACAAGATTAATTAACCCGAGAAGCAGCATATAAAATATTTAGACTTGCTTTTAGAGCATTTATTTATTATAGTATATTTAATTCTTTAAAACAAATACACATCAAAATACACACATTCTCTTAAAGCAAGTCCAAATCTCTTATATGTTGCTTCTCAAGTAAATGTATCTTGTTTTAAGGATGTTTAGATAATGTTAAATGGAAAACAAGACTAAAACACTTAATAACAAAAGGATTTTTTGCAGTGAAAATTTTAATTAATTAAACAATAAAAAGCCCAAAAATTCCCCTTTAATTCAGTGAATGTCATTTAGAGGTATTTTTAAAAGATGATTTTGTCCTCTTTATTGTTAGTAAGCACGTTTATTACAACCTTTTATGTCAGGCACAAGCTGAATAGTCAGTTAAGAGCTAATGATTAATCTTTGCAATAATCGCAGAATAGTCGAATAATAATTTTAATAATCGTTAGATTAGTCGATTATAAAACAAATCATTAGTTGCAGCCCTACTGGAAACCAAGTTATGTTTAAAAGATTTATGGTTGATACAAAAACAATTTTGGGGGAAGAACTAATCTCTGGATTTACCAGGTTATTGTCCCATATATTTGAAAGATTCTCAAGTTTTGTTTGAGGAACTTTATCATATATGTTGCTTGTGAAAGTTTGGTTACCTGCTACTAAGTCTAGACACATAATTTTTTCAGTCGCTTCCTGTCGAAATGGGTGGTTGCTATCCAGACAAAGCTTCAAAGTGTACCATAGATTATGTATATCGCTTTAAACGCCCGACGGGTCGTCGTCGCCACGTGACATACTATTGCGCAATAACTTCGCGATATACAAAAACTAAAAAATTTAAAGATAAACATATCTTACATCGTTGGAAAGCTGAGACTCTTGTGATTCGAACGATGTAAACCATTTTAATATACACTCAACACAGCGGGTACAATCGGTGTATTTCTCAGACCACTTACAGCAAAATAAAAAAATTCAAAATGGTAGAAACTCACCTATAAAGCTCATCTTACTCTACTGATCCACTTCATTCCATCAAAAATGGTTTAGTTACACTGTAAAGGGTCCATACAATCCAATTCAACGAAGTATTTGGTCCATAACACATTTATATATCAATAAACACCCACGTAGTATAGACGTAGCATTTCGAGCAAAACCGACAGAGCTAACACAACTTCAACGCATTCTTTAATGTTTACATGTTCAAGGTAACTTCATCGCAGATATTTTTACGTCAAAATATCCGCTGACCCCTGAACTTTAGATGGACAGGTCATTTGAGCCAGTCGGTGCATGATAGAGATGTGACCAGGCATCAATAGCCAAGGAGTGCCAACGATGAAGAATGGTCCCTCCCTCTCTTTGATTGACAGAAAATATACACAGTTACGTGGATCCATGCAAATGACGGTATTTTCTGATAGCCAATGAATTTCTGTAAAGATTGATATGCCGTTTTAGTGGGAGGATTCAACCTGGCACGCGTAAAGTTCATGCGCAATCTAACACAGTGACTCATGCGCCCCATGCGCAAAAGACCTTTGAAAGCGTGTTTGGAGTGAGCGAAGTTTGCCGAAGAAAAATAGCCAAGAAAACCAGCAAAACACACTTCTTATTAGAAGAAGTCATTGAGCAGTGTACTCGGCGTGAAAGTGATGAGTCGGAGGATGATATTTCGGAAGAAGAGAGTGCGGTTTCAACCATTGACTCGGAGGATATGTTTTTGGGTGGTGGAGATGCCACTCTCGACAAGTAAGTATTTTATTATATTATACAACATATTTTACTGCATATACGGAGGTAACGATATGTGTTTGTTTTGAGGTGTACTTGCCAGCTTATGTCGTGTGTTATGTTGTGTGTTATGTCGTGTGTGTGTGTGTTCATGTACAGGTTTATATATATATATATATATATATATATATATGAGTGTTTTACACATGTTTATCTAAGTGTATGTATA
Organism: Moxostoma hubbsi; assembly: GCA_032164185.1. Classification (NCBI taxonomy): domain Eukaryota; kingdom Metazoa; phylum Chordata; class Actinopteri; order Cypriniformes; family Catostomidae; genus Moxostoma; species Moxostoma hubbsi. Next base: position 8,065,465 of record JAVLUX010000007.1, on the reverse strand, counting down.
GGCGCTTTCCAAAAAAGGCCACTTGGAGACTCCAAATGACCCTTTGTAACCACAGACACATAAAATGATGCTATTCTTGAATGCTTTACTGTACAGTCATAATTTTGGGCTCTAATGAAAGGTTACACTTAGAGCTAATATATTCCTTATTCAGATTCACTGCCAATTATTGCTGACACATAGTAACTGAAGCATAAACACAGTGTTTTTTTTTTCAATTCTTGAAAACAAACTTTCTCCTTTTTTTTTGTATATATATATATATATATATATATATATATATATCTTTTTTATATATATTTATATTGAGTTCTAATATTAAAGTGTTTTAATTCAATAGAACTTGTTTTGTCTCTTTATTTGTAGAAAGTTTGTTTTCAAGAATTGAAAAAAAAAACACTAATGTGTTTATGCCAATAAAAATTATGACTGTACAGTAAAGCATTCAAGAATAGCATCATTTTATGTGTCTGTGGTTACAGAGGGTCATTTGGAGTCTCCAAGTGGCCTTTTTTGGAAAGCGCCTATACATACACTTAGATAAACATGTGTAAAACACTCATTTTCTAATGTATTGTTATCAAATTTTAAATTGGGTTTGGTAAGGCTTCATGCTGTGATCTAATTGTGTTTTCCAGCTAATACCTCCCAGCTGTAGTTATCTGCAGGCATCTTTTTACACAAAAAAATTTATTTCCCCTTTTTGAGTGTGTTCAAAGTTCTATTACTCAACACAAGTAAGACTTACAGTGATTCTGACTATTTAGGAACAAACCTCAAAGCCTCCCCTTTCAAAAGAGACCAAAAGCATGCATATACTCCAAAGGGTTCAAGAACAGCATGCATTTTAATTTGGGTAGGCCTTTTTTAGGCGTTTTTGGCAAATATTGCAGGATGTTTAAAAGGATATAATAAAAAGCCAGCCATTTTAGATTGAACTGCCCATTTTTTTTATCAGTGCCCAGCAGTTTTTTTTTGTCAGATGGTCACTGAACGAACTGTGGGAGTGCTGTCTGAGGCCAAGATTATCCTCTTTATAACTAGAGCTTTAGTAATGGATCAGTTCACTATCCATGGAACAGCAGGCTGGCTTATAGATTTTACCATTTAGCTACTGTTTAGCAAGGAGACATGGCATCCATCCCTCCCTCAGGTGAAAGCTGAAATGAAATATTGCAGCAAACAGTCAAATACATCACAGGGAATTAGACAGCTGGGTGTATCTGCATGTGGTGACTAAAGGCAGGAAAAATTATAAGCAAAATGAGTCCAGGAAACCCAAACTTTCAGTCCTGGAATTCCTCATAGCCATAAAACTAAGAGCTGACAAAATGGCTTCCTAAAGTCTGGCATGGCCCATCTAAATGAGGTTAACCACATCTGGTCAATAAAACAAACAAAAGAAGATCTGTGAATGCAGATGACCCCTTCTCGTACTTGTCGGAAATCAGGGAATCCCCTATTACACCATATGAGGTAGATCACTCTCCCTAAAAACCCCGGGACAGGATAAGACACACTCTTTTTGTCCTTCGATATAAACCAATTTGCTACACTTATCAGACTCATCAGATTATAAGATATTGCGATCAGTTCCTGCAAACAGCTTTTCAATCTATATCCTCTGACACAATCATCAAATCTTATCCTGTACATAATCTGCCAAAGTGCCTAGTCCTTAAGATGATAATATACCCTGACAATCATGTTTCTCATAATGTGTTATGATTAGTTATATTATCCATGTTCATGTTAATTCAAGAAATGAATTAACCATTATGATTTGTAAATAGGTATTTTCATGTTTTGTTACTTACATATGGAATATTCATGAATGTGTATCATATTTAGTATGTAAATACTTGCTTGTTTACGTAGAAAATGTTAATGTTAACGAATGTCATGTCTCTTGCACCATTTTCAAGATTTAAAAGTTCATGATTAAACATTGCCCAATTCTGACCAGGAAACAGGAGTCTTCAAATTCAAAGGCTCATAAATCACTAATCAGAAGGAGGGACAGATATTACCATGTGTTTCCAGAAAGGTACTTCTGATTGGCTCAGGACACCTTTGGGGTGTGGCCAATTGCAATGCAAAAACTCTTGTAACAAGGAGGAATTACTTTTCCTTCCTCTTTTTTGGCTCTCTTCTCCGTTCTTCACTTTCTCTGCAGCTCTACGCTCTTGCCCTCATGGCTTGCAGCCTCTTGCCCCTCATGTTCCATATCATATAGAAGTCCAAGAAGCCTCGGAGTAAAGCTCCGAGGAAGCCCTTCTTTTCTCTGCGCTACGACACATGCGCGTGATGGCGCCTCATCATCCATCAGTGCAATAGACAACAAAATATCCCCTCTTAACAGAGGTCCAAAAACATCGACAGAATTTCTTACAAAGAGCCAAAGAACAATTCAGAAGCAATTCAAGTAAATGCAACGACACGCAGGTACATCTCCAGACTTTTTCTGAAAGTGCTGGTGTATTATTTAAATAATTTGGGTAATTCGATTACAAATCGATTTAGACTCAAAGAAGTATCAATGGTTCTTAAGTCATTGTCTTCAGACTCCATAAAATTCCTTTTTCTCTGTATAGATCATTTCCATCCAAGTTCACCATTATCACCAACCAGTTTCATGTTGTATGTGTAAGATTAGTTTTTATGTTTAGATTAGCAATAATGTTTTGTTTGTATTTGTTATATCTTTTCTAGTTATTTCGGATCGAACCACACAGACACCAGATTTAACTTCTATATCCCCTTTATATCCTTCCGGTACGTCATGACATAGATGGCGTCACCTCAATACACAACACCCTCCCTCTACTTGAATATGAACTTACACCAATTAAACATTCACATTTTCTTACAAATTAAGACCGTTCAGAACATTCAAAGTACATGTAACACCGTACATCTTGATAGAACATCAGCAATGCATTCTGAACAGATGCACTGCACCACAACATAACCCTTAATCTGATTTTTTACTTGTTTTCCTTCTTACATAGCCTAACCTTTATCAGTCACTCAACAACATAGTCTCTAAACCTTTCAGGCAATTTGATTTGTCTCTGGGGTCTGCAAGGTTTAGGAATCTGTTCTTCTCTCTGAAATGTTTCACAGTTCCCTTTGTATTCCTCTGCACTTCCCTTTTGGTCCTTATAATTACTTGGCTCCTGAGCACATATAATTTCACCATCCAATGTTGGTGTTTCCGCAGACAGAAACTTCTTGACAAATGTTGTATTCCGTGCATACTTTGCTCCAGTGGGTGCCTGAATGACAACACTGTTACCTTCTCTGTGTACAACCTTGTGAGGAGTGCTGTGGAATGTTGTTGTGAATTTGTCTGTTTTGTCCTGTCTCACAAGCACTTGATCTCCAACCACTATGCCTGATGTCTTAGCGCCTCGTCTGTGGTCTGTGTATATTTTGGCTTTTCCTTTCTGCTCTGCGTCTTTGTCTCGAGCTTCAAGGTCACTGTGTGGAGTTGTGATGTCTGGTAACTTCCCTCTGATCTTCCTCTGAAAAAGAAGTTCCGCTGGGCTTTTGCCCGTTGTGGCGTGTTGTATGGACCTGTAGACAGTCACATATTTGCGTAGCTCTCTTTTCCAATCCTGGCCCTCAGCTTGGGCAATCCGTACTCGTTTCATCAGTGATGCGTTTTGTCTTTCCACTTCTCCATTTGCTTGCGCCCACTTTGGAGTTGTTCTGATATGGTGTATTCCATTCTCCTGACAAAAAAACTGAAACTGATGGGACTTGAATTGTGGGCCACAATCTGACCTGATCGGTAAAGGAAGTCCGTGCCAACTGAAAATGTCTTCAAAACGGTCAATCACTTTTTCTGCTGTTGTTGACTTGAGGATTGCATATTCATAGTACCTGCTGTAATAGTCGACAACAACCAGAATCGAATGTCCATCCGGTAAAGGACCAGGTAAATCTGTGGCTAAGTTTTGCCATGGTCCTTCAGGCATCACTGTGGGCGACAGTGGTTCAGGAACATCTGGTTTCGCTACCAACTGACAACCATGACATGTCCTCACAAATCGTTCTGTGGCCCTGTCCATTCCAGGCCACCAAACCTTTGTTCTCAGGTGTTGTTTTGTTCCTACCACACCAAGATGACCCTCATGTGCTAACTGTAATGCTCTTCCTTGCAGCGACTGTGGCAAAACAATTCTGGTTCCCCTGAGTATTATTTGGCCAATGACACATAGCTCACCCGCAATATGTCTGTATGCAGGACAGTCATCAAAACAACCTGTTTGAATAGCAGTTCTCAGTCTCTGTAATTCCACATCATTTGCTGAGATCTGCTCGACTTCCTTGGTGGTCAGGGCCCTGGGTGTCGCACAAACTGCTATAAACCGCACATATTCCTCTGCTTTATGTGTGTGCATTTCACCTTTGGCTGTTGGGCCCAGCAGACGTGACAGAGGATCTGCGATGTTGTGTGTTCCAGGTATGTGAATCACACGGAAATCATAAGGCTGTAATCTCAAGACCCACCTTTCGATTCGTGCGCATGGTTTTGAGCGAGGGCAATAAATTGCTTCCAATGCCTTGTGGTCTGTGACGAGATCAAACTTCCGACCATAAACATAAGGGTGCAATCGTTCACATGCCCAGACCAGAGCAAGTGCTTCACGCTCTGTTTGCGAATACCTTTGTTCGCACTCTGTCAAGCTCCTGCTCACATAGCAAACAGGAACCATTCCTTCACTTTGATCCTGAACTAGTACTGCTCCAACGCCCTTTGGTCCAGCATCAGCAATGACTTTAGTTGGTGCGTCCTTATCAAAGTAAGCCAGTGTTGTGGCCTTGGCCAACTTATCTTTGAGAGTTTTGAAAGCTTTCTTCTGATCAGTTCCGAAATGAAATTTGGTGTCTTTTTTTGTCAGTCTGCACAGAGGTTCTGAGATGCTCGCAAACTGAGGTATGAAGCGGCTACTATAGCCAGCTAAACCGAGAAAGCTTCTCACCTCTGAAACGTTTTCAGGCTCTCTTGCCTCCACAACTGCTCTCACCCTCTCTGCCGTTGGGCCTATGCCTTTCACTGACAACAGCATGCCCGTAAACACCAATTTGTCCATGTTAAACTGGCACTTCTCTACATTCAGAGTCAAGCCGCAGCTTTCCAGTCTCTTTAGTACTGCATGCATACTTTTCTCATGAGTCTCTTTGTCAGGTGCATGGATCATGATGTCGTCTGATATGTTCTCTACTCCTTCGATGCCAGCTAGAACAGTGGCTATTTCGTGCTGATACTGCTCACTTGCTGACGACACTCCAAACACCAGTCTTTTGAACCTATATATGCCATTATGAACGGCGAACGTGGTGATGTCTCTTGATTCCGGGGTCAATTCCAGCTGATGGTACCACCATTTCAGGTCTAATTTGCTGAAAACGACTGACCCATTCATTCCTTGCAACAGTTCATCCACTGTAGGGATCGGGAACCGCCCACGAATGATTGCGGTGTTTGCTTGTCTCATGTCCAAACACATCCTTATTTCCCCATTTGCTTTGGGTACAATGACAACTGGGTTTACCCAAGGGGTTGCTCCATTGACTTTTCCGATAATGTCCATGTGGAGCAGCTCATTTATTTTTTCCTCAACAGCCTCTCTGAGGTGGAATGGGACACGCCTAAGGGGTTGTGCAACTGGTGTCCCTGTGCTGTCTATGTGCAGACTAATTTGTTTTGTGTTTAGTTTGCCTATTCCACAGAACAATTTTGGGTATTTCTGTTGTATCATGGACTTCACATCACTTACCACTGCAACATTAGCTCCAATCCTCAGCACTCCTAATTTAACTGCTGTGTCTTTTCCGAGCAGTGGCTCCCCTCTCCCGCAAATAACTGTAAACTCAGCTGTTGTGCTGCGTTTTCCGATTCCGACCTCACACCAGAAAATTCCTTTCACTGGTAAGGGTTCACTTGATGAGTATGCATACAGTTTTTTGTCTGATTTGGCAGAGCTGCACTTGATCTTTTTTTCTTTCAACATTTCCCACGTTCCTTCATCCACTATGTTGCTTGTTGCTCCTGAGTCAACTAACATGGGTAGTCTGACACCTCCAACTGAAAATGTTATTCTGTCCATGTTGCTCTCTTCTCTTACGACAAATGCAAACTCTTGATTTTTCACCTCTGATTCAACTCTTTGCACTGTCTGTCTTACACTTTCTTTTGTTTTACACATTTTTGCAAAATGATCTCTTCCATTGCACTTTCTGCATGATTTTCTACGTGCGGGACATTTATAATCTTTTGCAAAATGACCTGTCTGTCCGCATCTATAGCAGGATTTGTTTGAATCAGCACTACTTTTTCTACATAGCATTCGTTTTTTCTGATCTCTCACTCCTTTTCTGGACACAAGACTCACCGTCTCTTTCATTTCAGTCTCTGGAGAAACGTGCAACGCCGCCATCTGCAGTTCAACACGTTCGCACTGCGCTGCGATTTCTAGCGTGCGAGCAAGTGTCAAAGCCGTTCCTTCCTCCAGCAATTTTCTACACACGTATTCAGAGCTGCACCGACTCAGAACAGCATCCCTAATTTGATTGTCTTTATCAGCTCCAAAATCACAATCGGGATAAACTAGTCGGCGTGACGCACGTCTAACTCACTTTCAGATTTAACTAACGAGTGAGTCCTTGTTGTAGCATTCTCGTCGCCAATGTTATATATTTTCTAGTTATTTCGGATCGAACCACACAGACACCAGATTTAACTTCTATATCCCCTTTATATCCTTCCGGTACGTCATGACGTAGATGGCGTCACCTCAATACACAACAGTATTCAAGTGTAATTTGACTGGTATATTTTGATAAATAATCTTGTCACTCCAGCCCTCAAACTATACCTAAAATATGTGTGATAATATTTCTCCAATAAGTGAATTATCATAATTACTGTAATTGTAAGGAATTCCTTACAATAGAAATTGTGAGCGAATACAACAAGACAATTTTATATTACGATTTTAATAGTTTAATTTTATTCAGACAAATAATCGAGTTATAATAATTTATTTATACATAATACATTTATATAATTATTTATTTATATTTATAAATCTCCTACATTTAATGGCATAGACACGGGGACAGTTTAATTTAATTCCTAACACACATACTGTTCCCCTACATGTATGTGGGCATTTGCTCGGCAAGGACTTATTTTATTGTGTTGTTGTGTGTCTGTGCCCAGAGGAAAATTGTATTGCTCATATGGAGTTCTCAATTGTTTCATGTAAACAGGTCATGTCATGCTTTTTTTTCTCCCTTGAGGTTCACGATGTTGGTCAAGTATTTATTTATTTATTTGCTGCACAAAAATAGTCATAATGTAGTTTTACATGAGCTTTTTCTACACTGTCAATGGCCCTCTGTCTGAAATACTCAGATTCTATGCGCTTCAGTTTTATGATATGCCAACTGTTATGATTGGCTAACATTTTTGCAGAGCAAATGCCCTCCGGCATTTTTCTTCCAAGAATGAAATGATGAAAATGTGCAAGTGATTGACAAAATCACCAAAAAACACTCATTCCAGGCAATCAGTGATTGCCATATTTATGTGAAGCACACAATCAAATTACAACAGTTGTTCAACTGAAATTTTTTTTTAGAACAGTGTTGGCACACTGTTGCTCCCCTATACTTGTATTATTGGGCCTACAATATTTAATGATGATACAATAATTCTATATAAACAGGAAAAATAGTCTTGCCTAACTCTTTGAATATGAAGGGTTAATAAATCTGTATCCAGTTGTAGGGAGAGTTATATGAGACAGTCAGCCATTGGGTTTTCCAGTCTCATCTCATCACTTCAATTCGCATCCCATGTTGGGAAATATGGGATTGTTCACCGGGTAGGATCGATTCCCCCTCGATCCATCGACCGGTGGAGAGGATCTCTATTGTTTGAATTGCTGCTAAAATACAGGACAATGGGCATCCAAATGCATTAATTGCAGCCAAAATACAGGACCTCCTGGCTAGCATGAGACAGCTGGCAACCTTACAATCATATACTTCACCATTGTCTTTCATTGCACTTTGAAAATGAAAATAATTTAATCTCAGATCAACGTTTTGTGAGAATTATTGTATTTCTTTGGTAACAGTGTAATAAACACGATTCGCTTCACGTTGGAGTCCTGACCATGGTTTATTTTGTGATTAAAATGGCTGACTATACAATAGGGTTGCTCAGATACCAAACTTTTGGCTTTGGTATGATACCAGCCGTGGTACCTCTGTATTGATACTAACTCAATACTTAGGCAACAAATTATAAAAAGATTTGACTAAAAGTACTACAAAAATTATTGCTTTTATTTTTTAATTTTTATCTGGATTCCATGTTAAATTTTTTAATTAATTGATATTAAATGATAAAATTGTGTTTAACCAAATACATACTGTACAGCTTTAATAAAATGAAGTCAAAAGGCTGCCATGGCTGAATCACAACATGCTGATATTCAATACACTTGCTTTTGCAATATTGGTTACAGATAATAATATTAATAATATAACAATTTAATATTATATTATTGTCACTATGAGTATTATTGCGACTACTGTGATTATTACACTTTTGTACAATAGTAATATTTTTCTGCCATAATGTGTTCAATTTAACATATCCAGTTAAATAGAGCTCTTATTTCAGCTGGACTTTTATCTTGAAATTTAAGTTCTACCTGTTTGTGAAGGATTTGTTATATCAAGCTTCCCGCAATTTGCGAGCTGAAATCTCCGAGCTACAACGATGAAAATGGTCATTTGAGAGTTCACAGCCAATCATACACTAAACACACTGCTCTGTGGCTCTGCAGATGGATACTATTAGACACACTGCTTGAAAATAAAGCATTCATAGTGTGGGTTGCATTTGTGTGCATGCCTGCTTGTGTGTGTGTGTACGAAGGAGATGACAGAGCATGACGGACCCTATTATTCGATCTGTGGCGCGCATGAGACTGTATATTTTTTCCATTAAATGTCATCCTTCTGCTTTTTAATGATCACAATTGGCCATATCGAGACTTTTTATTATTATTTTCAAATGGTCTTTGATTACATCTCAAAACTCCCATATTCATTACATTTAGCTAATGACAGCATACTTTAATGTGGTACCGAAATAAACAACAAGATGATATTGTACCATTTAAATTTTTTTGGTATCGCGATATTTCGTTAGTACTGGTATACCATGCGACCATTCCTTACATAACCTGATAGCACATTACCTAGACGTTTATTTGATGTGTGTGTTTATGCCATGAAGATATATATTTTTTACATTGTTTGCTCATGTGCAATACATCTATAAGGAGTATGTCAATTAGTACATCTCAGATGTCAATGAGACATTTATGATTTAGAATATTTGTAAATCTGATCTTTTTAAGGTATTTAGCAGATGCTATTTAGATTGTGATGCTGTCCAGATGAAAAGATCTAAAACAGACATCCCAGAGTATTAAATGTATTACATTATTAAAGTTGTTACTTACCAGCATTACCACAGTCATGTGGATGTAGTTGGCACTGCTCCATCTTTCAATACAAGTCTGAATCATAATAGTTATCTATAGAATTAGGTTAGTCCTAATTCCTAACGTTGGGAACCTTCAGAAGGCTATGCAGAGATGCAGTTTTTTCCACAACCAGGAGCACAACAATGTGTGTAGACCTTATTTGACATCTTAACCTTTTCATTTGTTAAAGTAAAATATAGTAACAACAGTCCCACTTCCAGTGTTGGGGTGGCAATTGGCCACTACAGAGTCCTGACCTTAACTCCTTTGAAAGTCTTTGGGATGTACTGGAGAAGACTTTACGGAGTGGTTGGACTCTCCTGTCATCTATACAAGATCTCAGCCAAAAATGTATGCAGTTCTGAAAGGAAATAAATGTTGTTGCACTGCAAAATTTTGTCGAAAAAATGCCATGACGAACGCACACCATAATCAAAGCTAAAAGGCGTCCAACAAAATATTAGAGTATGCAACTTTTTTTGGGCCAGGCAGTGTATAAAAATACACAAATGAGAAGATTGATGGCATACAGTAAGAGTGTACAGCGCTCTGCGCTATGAAATGTAATCAAGCTTGAAATCATGATCATGCCAAGGAGACTGCAGATATCAAGATTTATAGTGAAAAATGAAATATGTTTTGGTCTGCCCGCCCCCCCCCCAAAAAAAATCTATTGTATCGATTCAGAAGACATGGATTAAACCACAAGTCGTATGGATTTACTTTATTTGCTTTATGGAGATTGGAAGTTTTGGATCCCATAGACTTGCATTGTATGGACAAACAGACATATAATATCATTCAAATAATATTTGTGCTCTGCAGAAGAAAGAAACTCATACGAGTTTAAGATAGCAGAGTGGTGAGTAAATTATGAGAGCTTTATCATGTTTGGATGAAAAAATAAACAGCACACTGGATAAAAGTGGCTATTATAAAATGGCACATCAATTTAGTTCTGTTTACATGACCCCAAGACTCACCCGTAAAACGAGTGCGTTGATGAAATGAAGCTATAGCCTGAGGTTCCATTGATAGTATTAACTACTTTAAGTGACAGCCAACAATTGCACTAGTTAAACCTGAACCCCAACTATTAGGGTAGAATGGGGCTAAAAAACAAAGAAAACAAAATAGCTTTTTTTCTGGTCAACATAGAAAAAATAAATTTCACAAATTTCTCAAATTGAATGGAAGTCATCTGTTTTTGTACCTGTATTCAAAAGTGGAGACTTTCATTATGCCAGTAATTATAGGCCTATTAGTCTTTTACCTATAGTGTCAAAGGTTGCAGAGAAATTGCTAGCTGCGCAAATTACTGATCATCTGAATACTAGTTAATTTGCTATGCATCCAATGCAATTTGGCTTCAGAGCACACTACTCAACAGAGATGGTAAGTCTCTATTGGACAATCGGGTCAAATATAGTCTCTCAAATTTTAGATTTATTCTAGATTGTATGTCTACAGAGGCCACTGTGATCTATGTACACTCTATGGTTAGTTCTCATATTACCATTGTTTAACAACTTGGTCACAAGCTAGTACAACTACTCTAAAACCATTGGAGTCTCTGTATAAACAATCACTAAAAATTCTTGATAAGAAATCGGTTTATTTTCATCATTGTCCAATATTAAAAAAATATCATCTTCATATTGTTGTTAAAACAATATGTTAACATAAGAACAACTGCCCATTGGTTCACAAGGGGTGGGTCAAGAGGGGACTATATTATTCCCCTCAAAAAGTGTAAATTTAGTCAGTCTGTATTTTCTGTTAAAGCTGCACGGGAATGGAACTCCATCCCATCAACAATTAGAGGACTGGATACATACACAGATCTTTTAAGTTTCATCTTAATAAATGGTTCATTAATACCCAGCACTGCCTACATTAGAGTTATATTATTCTCATTTTTAGCTTGTCTGTAACACTTGTTCTTGGTTAATTGTTTATTCTCCTGTTGCTATCTCTCTGACCTCATAAATAGCACAATATAATTCTAGATAAAATCTGTTACTGATATATAATGTATTTAATATGATTTATTGTGCTTGGAATCGTTTATGTGCCTGTATTTTTTTTATTTTGTATTTATTTATTTTGTCTTTAATTTTTGTTATTATTATTTGTATTTGATAATGTAGTTTGTGTGTGTGTGTGTGTGTGTGTTTTTTTTAATGCATTAATATATAAATGCCTTGTATTTTAGGGTGACTTTTTAACATTCTGTCAAGGGTCTACAGATGAAAAATAGCCATTTGGCTAATTCTGGCAAATTTACAGTCATGTTTATTAATGTGCATTGCCCCTGTAAGTAAATAAATAAATAAAAATAAAAAAAAATATTGATGGAGCAACACAATTTGAGTGAAAATAAATCATAACAGAAGGTTGAATAATAATAATTAAAGGGTGGTGAGGGAGCCTTTTACCACACACTTTGTGACATTAAGATCACTTCTGGAACTAGAGGAGACATATGTCTTTTCTCAGGAGAAATATCTGAGTAGTAGGAGACTTCTCCATTTTGGTCTCTATTAAATCTCATTCCTGTAGTAGAAACATTTGAAATTTGAAAGAGATGTAATTTGTGATGTTTATTTCCTATGGGTGTGCGTGAGTTTGCGTTGAGTGGAAGTGGTGTTTTCCTTTGCAGTGTAATGTCATTTTTGTATATTAGTAGTACATGGTGCAGTGATGTGATGTATTCGTGTTGCATTTCTGTGTGGTGCTCACCATGACAGCTTGTGTGCTTGTCAATTGTCACATTCGCTGAGCTCCAGTGACCCGTAGAAATACAGTTCACATTTGGCTCAAAGTCATTTCTCTTTTGTTCCTAGATCACAAAGACACCACAGAGGACTGTGACAGCATTAAGTGGGATAAATCTCAAATCATTTAGCCTCGGAAACACGGCAGCTGGGGCATATTTTTTAAATATTAACCAGTTTTGCCAAAAGCGAGTGAATTGTCGGCCATAAAACTGTATTTTGCATTATTTGTCTTAAACATATATTTTTGACACTGACAATGGTTTTATTTAATTATGTTTCTTAATTTTTGTGCCAAACAGTGCAGGTCATTATGTTACTCACAATGTCATATGTGAAACTCACAGTGAAACTAACTGTCAAAAGATAAATACAAGTTGTGGTTGCTTAAACCTATAAACTCTGATGCATATTTGGAATGCACATAGATCTAAATGCTCACCTTAAACACATACAGGGGACTAATTGCTAAATATTGGTCTAATTTTATAGAGACATTTAAAAAAATGATGATTGTATTCCAATAATTAATACATATACATAATATATTGTATATGTTTATTATCTTTTTTTATCCTTTTTTTGAAAGCCTGTGATTCAGGCTCTGTTTGCTCTATGACTCTGCACAAAGTGTTCATTTATTCCACTAGATGGCAGGAAGAATAAAAAAAAAATCATGCAAATCTGAAATACAGGTGGTGCTCTAAAGAAGCTGAGCACTTGCCATGTGCTCGTCCACACATTCAGACTATTTTGTGATCCCACACATCTTTAATATTTCATTGAATATTTCGGCCTCTGAGTGGACTAGTAGCTTAATCTAATAGCTGAGATTTTATCATCTGTAGTAGAGAACATATATGTTATATATGTTATAGTATGTATTATAGCAACACCCTGGCAACCACTCACAATATCCTAGCATTTTTGGCCACATTTAATTTTGCCAGTTATAACTGTTCAAAGTATGAAAGAAAATATCACAATGATATTCCTATACCTTCACACCTGATGGCATATAAAGATATGGCATTTCCTCAGTCAACACTATAGAGTCATGTAAATGCAAACAAAGTTTGGATGAAAACCATTTGTTTAAATGAGCCATTTGTTTTCTGTTTGACAGCCTGTAAGTGAGTGCTTGCTAGGAGAATGCAATTATTGCAAATGCTGACTAATCCTAAATCAGATTTGATAAATGTTTGAGCTATAGCAGTTCTCTTACGGCAAGGAACACCTATTGCTTTGGATGAATTAATCATAAGACTCGTTCAAAACAAGCGAGTTAGACTAGAAGCATCACAGAGCTCTGGCCCTCCTCTCAGACTGCTCAAGTACAGATATAGTAACATCTCATTAGAGTCGCTAACATAGGTTTGTGTATCTCTTTTCTTGTGTGTCATATGCAAGTGTGTGAGCCTACCATACATCCTCTTTCCCTGTCTGCTCTCTTTTGTGTATATGGTGTTTGCAATTTTAGTAAAGCTACATTAAAACTTTATCTTACCAAGCTACAAGCTTCGCATAATTTAAAGTAGTTCAACCTGAAAAATCAAGATAAATAGCTATCAAATATCATCATTTAAATAGAAAATCAGTTTTTGTGTGAATTTTACAAAGATACACTGATAGGCCAAAACATTATGACCATCTACATTATATCATAACAGTACTGACCCGTCGAGGCATGAACTCAACAAGACCCCTGAAGGTGTCCTGTGGTATCTGGCACAAGACATTAGCAGCAGATCCTTCAAGTCCTGTAATTTGCGAGGTAGAGCCACCATGGATCAGACTTGTTGGTCCAGCACATCCCACAGATGCTCAATCGGACTGAGATCTGAGGAATTTGGAGACCAGGGCAACACCTTGAACTCTTCATCATGTTCCTCAAATCATTCCTGAACAATGTGTGCAGTGTGGCAGGGCACATTATCCTGCTGAAAGAGGCCACTGCCATCCAATACCATTGCCGTGAAGGGGTGTACCTGGTCTGCAACAATGACATCTACATTCACTTCCATCTACCGACTTGTCATCTTTCCACAGTGCATCCTGGTGCCATCACTTCCCCTGGTAAATGGCACACACATACATAGCAATCCACGTGATGTAAAAAAAAACAGGACTCATCAGACCAGGCAACCTTCTTGCTCTGCTCCAAGATCCAATTCCAACACTTACATGCCCATTGTGCTCCATGTGCTTTCGACTGTGGACAGGGGTCATCGTGGGCACTCTGACCAATCTGCAGCTGTACAGCCCTATACACAGCAGAGTGTGATGCACTGTGTGTTGATACACATTCCTTACATAACCATCATTACAATTTTCTGTAACTTGTGACACAGTGTACCTTCTGTTGGTACGGAACAGATGGGATAGCCTCTGTTGCCCTCGTGCATTGATGAGCCTTTGGCGCCCAACATCCTGTTGCAGATTTGTGGTTTGTCCCTCCTAGGACCTCTATCGGTAGGTACCCAACACTGGTGACCGGGAGCACCCCACAAGCCTTGCGATTTCAGAGATGCTCTGACCCAGTCATATGTCCATAACAATTTGGCGCTTGTCAAATTTGTTTAGGTCTTTACTCCTGCCATTTCTCCTGCATTCAGCACATTGACTACGAAAACTGATATTTCGCTTACCGTCTGATCTACCCAGACCTTGACATGTGGCCTTTTTAGGAGATGATCAATGACATTCTCTTCACCTGTGAGTGGTCAAAATGTTTTGGCATGTCAATGAATGTCAAAGATCTGACTTTGAGGGCACTATTTTAAGACCGCTATGTAATAAGCGCAGGGCAATGCGATATGTCATATGTGCAAAGTCAGTTGGCATGGTCATGTAGTTTTGATATTTTCATGCAAGTATATTATGTTTAGGCGTAAGTTGGTTGACAAAGTGATTTAAATGAAGACAACCCAGTTTGCTAGTTTATAGCTAGCAAACTACATTAATAGACCATTTGTGTCTTTCATTATTTTGCACAGTTACTGCATCCTTCTTGGATGTCAGATAATCCTCAATGACATGCTTTTTATATACACAATGAAAAGGCAGTGTTCACCAGAATTAATTGGATGTAAATTATAGAGAATGTGAGTATAATTTAATCATATTGATCTACTGACATACACCACCATGGCTAGTATTAACTGTAATTGTCAGGTAATTTTATGTGCCATTGTAATTGCAGAGTTTGGCACCTGCTGGTGGAATCCCTAAACCGAAAATGCACACACTGAGTTCTGACTTTGTGCTGAGAATACAATTACTTACCTCTTACAAAAATAGCATATTTGACTTTGTGCAGCTTAATTTACATGGAACTCCCATATATTTTTGCAAATACACCCACAGTTTGCACATATGCCCATAGATAGCATCAACACACCCATCCACGCATAGTTGTGCATTGCCCATGCACAAATATTTCACTCTCACAACAGTTGGATAAGACATAGCGTAGCACATAACTTTGTATGAGGTACAACGCAGGTATGGAAATAGAATCCAGACTGACAATCAAAATTAGAACACATACGTAAATACGCTTGCCATGCCGTGCAGGGACTTGGAGAGCGCTACTGTGTGATAGCTGAAATTAAATTAACTTTTGAAATCTGAATGAACTAATTCACTAAAATGAATAAGATATCCTCTCACAACTTCAGCAAGATAGATAGAGGGAATTCTAGGAGAGTGTATTTGATTATTACTTAAGTTACACTGAGTCTCTGTGTCCAATAGCCATTGTATTTCTCTTTTTGCAGCATATTTTTGTGTGTGTGTGTGTGTGTGAGTGTGTGAGAGTGAGTGGTCACAAGCTCCTGCTGTATGCACTGCACTTCCCTGCTGTCTGTACTGTTCTTTGTTCTTTTCCATACTGCATCTATTACTGATACAAGGGATGAGGGAAGATGATATTGTACATCCAAACACAAACATATGTAACTCTCATGATCTCTGTTCATCTATGAATATGTTGTTTTATATATAAATAAATACATACATACATACATACATACATACATATATATATATATATATATATATATATATATATATATATATATATATATATATATATATATATATATATATATAACACATACACGTCCATTGTTTCTCATGATCTTAAAGCATATGCTTAAATGCTTGAAATTAGTTTTGTAGACAAAAATATAATTGTGCCACCATATTAATTTATTTAATTATAAAACAAAAATGTAATAATAAAAAATATGTTTTTTGAAATTGATGACTTGGACAAGATAAAAAGGAAAAGAAGCCAATAAGTGCCCAACATAGATAATACTGTAATACAATACTGTTTAAAAAGCATCTCAGGGTGATACCTCAAGAAGTTGCTTGAGAAAATGTCAAGAGTTCATGTCTGCAAATTCTAGGCAAAGGGTGACCACTCTGAAGATGCTAAAATATAACACAGTTTTGATTTATTTTGGATTTTGTTTAGTCACAACATAATTACCATATTTCCATTTGTGTTATTCCATTGTTTTGATGACTTTACTATTATTCTAAAATGTGAAGAAAAAAAAAAAATAAAAAAAAAAAATATATATATATATATGTGTGTATAATAAAGAATAAGTGTCTCGAATCTTTTCAGAGTTAACGCGTTAATGCTCGCAATTAATTTGTAAATTTTTTTTTCATTTTTCTTAATCACGATTAACACATTTACAGTTAATATAGCATTAACACTGGTGTGAAGGGCAGAACCACTTTATGCTTGTAGGCTTGTAAGCTAGAAGGCTCCTCTTGTTAGAAGGGCTCTGACACTGTTGTGTGTCTGTTTGTAGCATATCTCAGCGGTCCCATAGACATTCTGTGGGTGGTACACACTAGTTTATCTAGTTCTCTTCTATGATAGAGCCACGGAGGTTGTTATCTCAGTATATAATCTATGACAACACTTTCCTGTAATAAAATGATGGAGAAAGGAGAATTTGATGTACAAAATAAGCCCAGATGGGACTTATGATAGAAATCAAGCATTTTTCAGACTATGTAAGGTGCATTTTAAGCACACCAAATCTTAACTATCACCAAAACGCAGAATGAGACATGTTTGTGTGCAAGCTCTTTTCATGTTGAGTTAAAAGCGGCACTTGATGCTGGCGTTGTTGAAGCTCTGATGCAAATCATGAACCCAGCTTAATGATTGTGCTAAACACATGATTGTGCTAAAAATACTGTGGAGGATGACAGTTTAAGGGATTTAATGCCTATTGCAATGAATATGCGACCTATGTGGGAAAACTCCCTCTTAGACTTTGGGAAATGTTAATGTTACTTGAATTGATGATATTTTAGTGCATTTCTATCTTTATACTGTATAAGGCTTTGTTTGGAAAGGCTTTGTTTGGTTACATATTGTTTTTGTTTTTTTCCTAAGTTGAAAATAAATACATTTGACAAGAAAAGAAGTATATATATAGTGTCAAATTTCCACACTTTAAAAAATTATTAAATTATAAGTTTAATTAAAAGTTGGGCAAAATCTTTTGCCGTTTACCAGTATATTTTTTTAATGTTTTTTTTAAGATAATCTTAAGTGAGCATTGCAATAACATTAGACATTATTCATACAGATATAAAACTGATGCTTAATTAACCCTTCACTAAGCCCCTCCTTAAAAGCATTTATGACCAATCCTGTCTTAGCAACTATTGCAGGGCCTCCATTACTCTGACATGCATTTGCTATTTTCCAATGAGAGCCTACAGGAGTGGTGTGAGTTGGAGTAGTTTTAAGCTGGATTTTATCAAAATGATCCCAAAAAATTCAAATGTTTTAACAGTGGCACAAGGTACCCAGAGAATATACACAGCATGACTAACAACAGCGTGGACACCTACATTTCCTCCAAGGTAAACTAAAGCTAATAAAAGAATGTTTATACATTTATGTGTTTATTCATGTAATAGTAAAACCCATAGTAAATAAACAGTTCACAGCATCAAAATGATTGTGTTTGAAGACGTTATAAGCAGTTCTGTTGACTTACATTCATGTTATCAGCTGTGTAATCGCTATAGAAACTACAGGCACTGTAAAGAAATACAGCAGCTTTCCCATATCCCAAACCTGTATCACTAATTACGGGTGATGTCTCATTCTCCATACAGTAAATCGGCTCCCGTGCTAATTATGCCTGGGACATGCATCACATGGTATGAATAAGTGTGCACTGCTCCACACAATCAGTTTCTTTGCTAGGATGTGTAGTCGAGTTGAGTCTGTATTGCTTGAAAATGTGCTAATTTTAGCCTCAGAAAGTGGGGATAAACATTAGTGAAATTTTAGATTTGTAGTTTTAAAAAAGAAAACTGTACACGTTAAACTGTAAACTATTAATTGCAGTAATTAATGCTGAAATTCCCATCCCTAATATATATATATATATATATATATATATATATATATATATATATATACACACACACACACACACACACACACTGGTGAGCCAATACATTATAACCAATCACACGTGAGGGGAATAACATTCATTTGATCATAGCATTGAAGGCCACATTTCAAGGTCTGGGTAGATTAGATGGTTATCGTACAATCAGTTCTCATTGTCAACATGTTGAATGCAGGAGAAATGGGCAGGAGCAAAGACCTAAACAACTTTGACAAGGGTCAAATTTTTAAGGCCTTACAACTGGGTCAGAGCATCTCTGAAACTGCAAGGCTTGTGGGGTGCTCCCTGTCAGCAGTGGTGAGTACCTACCGACAGTGGTCCAAGGAGGGACAAACCACAAACCTGCGACAGGGTGTTAGGCACCCAAGGCTAATCGATAGCGAGGGCAATGGAGGCTATCCTGTCTTGTCCGAACCGACAGAAGGTCTACTGTGGCACAAGTCACAGAACATTTTAGTGATGGTTACAGGAGGAATGTGTCACAACACAGTGAATCGCAGCCTACTGCATGTGGGGCTGCATAGCCACAGACCGCTCAGAGTGCCCATGATGACCCATGATGCCCATGATGGATAATTCTTAAAGTTTTGTAAAACAGGCAAATTTATTATAATGCGCGTGTCCAAAAAGCAAAAAAACATTTCAACGAATGGAGGTACCACAAGAGCTTGATTGTAGCAACAGTAATTTGGACACCCCATTTAAATAGGAGACATTTATAGAAAAATGGCTCTAATTAATGCCATACCTATGCCCTATTTACGTAAACGAATGAGCACTGGTTAAGAATAAAAAGGTATTTCCAATATTGCCTCTTATAACCTGGGTTTTATGGTTAAAGGCTTTCACATTTTGACATTCCAAATTGAAATAAGATCGAGCCCAAACCTGAATGAGATCATAGTGCATTTATTACCCTTTCACTCATTCTCTCTATATGAGAGATGTGGGCGAGTGGAACCATCTCAGAATCTATAATGAGATATCAGAAGACAGTTTATCAGAAAATATGTGCTGTCTTGCACGTTCTCTACAGAAGCATCTGCTCAGAAACTCCAGCTTTGGATTTGTTAGTGACAGTCTCTCTGAAGGACGATCCAAGAGAAACATTTCAGCACTGATATTCACCAGAGAATAGGAGATGCACTCCTAACCACTACTTCTTTCTTCCCTTATTAGGTCCCTAGGTGTGCCCCCAGGAAGAGGAAGTTGCCCTCTGATCGGTCCTTTGCCCTTTGACCTCATCTATACAGATTACCATGGCCTACAGCAGATGAAACAGCACATGGGCCTTTCCTTTAGACAACACAGGTTAGTCTGCAATCTAGTCTCAAAGAATGAAAGTTACTATACCTAAATGTTTTTGCAAACTGAGTTTTATGTGCCACTTTCTAAGTTTCGCCACAGATTCCTGGTGAAATTTACACTAGAGGCGCTACAAAAACCGTGCGTTTTATTCACTTTCACACAATTCATGGGCACTATGGCTGTTTAAGACTTTTAACATTTATTTATTTGACTATTACTCACACATTGCTATGTTATTATATTAAAAAAACTTTTTCTTTTAACAGACCATTTGAATATCGATACATTTTAACACTTGTATTACAGACCCTTATTCCAACATGATTAACTTCCGCTGTAGCTCATCTGTTGGACTTTGAACTCTGAGACCGAGCCTCATGCCCATCCATGGATGCTTCAAATGAAAGTGGAAGTGAAAGTGTCATAGAAGCAACACAATACAACAAGTTTGCTTCAGTAAATATGCTTTTCATGTCTAATTTGCTTTTAAAACCCTATCGGTTAGGTTTAGGTTAAAGTTTTAGGTTACAGAGGTACATGTTACTCATTAAAGCATCCATCTAATGTTCACCTTAAAAACCTTGTCTGATTACAACATCATTGCACTCGCTTTTGGCGAGCCCCCCCAAAGGCAGCGTTTTCAGCTTTTGGACGCAGCCTTAAAGGTTGCCTGATTGCATCCAACAATCAGCTTCCTCAACTAATCAGTTACCCTCACCTGCCCCTTGTCTGCTGATTTATCTTCAGTGTATTTAAGCTCTCAAACTCCAGACCATTCTTTCCAATGTGTTAGTTTCTCTCTATAGCTGGTGTGAGGTTCATTGTTGTCTGCTCTTACACTTTATAATGGATTGGTTTTTAGATTTTGTTCTAAAATAAACCCTCCTGAACATCTGGGCATCATCTCACTGAGAGCGTTTACATGCATGTTCTAATATGCACTGATTATGCTTAAAAAGCCAACAATGCATATGGTCATGTAAATGCAATAAACTGTGTTTCTTTATTGGCGTAAAGGCCATAAACGGCTTATGAATAACCTGACTGACACAGGTAGATTTTTCCCCTTTATGCCGATTTTGCATGCTGTGTGAACACCTTACCTTGTGTTCTTTCCGGCTCATCCAATGTGCAAACGTGTTGAGCGCATTCTTTTTCAAGGTTTGATGTCAAAAGTTAAGAATAATAACGGATTTCTTGCCTTGTCAGATTGTTTAAATAAACTGATTTTAGAGCATAATCAGCTTATTGGTGTGCATGTAAATGCGCTCACTGTGAGTCCTCAGTGATAAACTGTTGCATGAAGAGCTGCTCTTCATTCAGTGAAGCTCAATAATGAGCAGAGATTAACAAGGAGTCATGCACAGCACTGCAATCTCAACAGCATCATAATCCTGAAATTTTGATTTTATGAATAATGTAGAATATTTGCGTCGTACTGCTCACACCATGACAGCCTCATGAATTATGCATTATAGTTATTGTAAAATTAATTAGAGGCCATTTTTCATTTGCCATTTGTATAATATGTCTCTGAATACTACTCTGAAATAGAATGAGGCTGATTTGTCATTTGTGTAATGAATCAATGTAACTTTTTTACAGTTTACCCACATTTTGTTTTATTGCAATGCAATATTAAAATGAATTGTTATAGTTGTTATAGAAGCCTCACAAAGTGTATTTTTTCATTATATACATTATATTTTTAATTTTTTTCAATTTAGCCCATGTTGTATTTATGAGAACATGTTTATGAGTAATTCATACTGAAAAAAAATAATGATTAAAAATTATACAAATTACACAAATTTACTCTTCAATAATTTAAAATTACAATTACAATTCTGCATGGTGTTTGCTGGTTTCATTCAAATTTGGGAGTTGAATTTAAAAGCCATTCTCTATTCAATTCTGATTGGCTCACTAAGCAGTGTGATTTTACATTCCCAGACAGCAGGTTGCAAGCTGATACTGACTGCTGATAGTTCAGCTCTACACTGATAACAGTGATTCATACTGGAGGTTTTTATATGAGACTTCACTTTATCTTTTTTTCACTCCATTTACACCTGCCTCCTTTCATTCTTTGCTTTCAAAAAGTGATTTTGCTGTCACCATTGTAAGTGTTTACCTTCCAAAATTGAGAGCAGCAGATTTCCTGTACAGAGATCTGGCTGTTTCCACCGATGTGCAGTAAGGGTTTAAGTTTGTGTAGGTTTACGCTACAGTTTTTATGGGCCGTGCCTGCACTACATGATTTTTGCTTGATTAAGATGGCAGACTAATGTACGAGGCCTGCAAAATTTCAGATTGTTCTAAAATGTGTGACGTTCATAAACACAGATTTGAAAACATTTTAATGGGTAGAAAAAAATATGCCCTCATTAAAGGAATTTTCAGGGTTCAATACAGGTTCAGCTCAATTGACAGTATTTGTTGCATAATATTGATTAACAAAGAAAATTATTTTCTTTTATAAAAAAATAAAAAACAATGTGGTTACAGTAAGACCAGTAAGTAAGGTGAAACTCCAAGAAAAACATTTCAAAAGTATAGCCAAAATACATAAACATGATATGTGTTAACATGGTTTTAGTTTGATAAAATTGCAGTGTAAAATTATACCCAATATTACAAATTTGCTGCCATGGCAACACAACTGCAATAAGCCCTATAAGTAGTTTTATCACACTAAATTCATGTTAACACATAATGTTTACCACTTTTGGCTATACTTTTCAAATAATATGTATTTTAGTGTTAATGGATTGGCCACATTCACTTCCATTGTGCCTTACTGTACTGTTATTTACTGCAATATTTAAATAAACATGGAACAAGTCGAAAATATTCTCGGTGGTAGTAAAAAATTATGTCTTAAAATACTGTCAATTGAGCTTACCTTGTATTGATTCATTGCTTAACATTGCTACATTGCTTAAAGTAAAAATGATCATGAAAATAAACCCAAGGCGCAGTAATTGTCCCTTCATAAAGAGTTAATTTCTTGGCTTGACTTCAACAGCAAGCTTCTAATTTCTGACTGTCCCGTTAACAATTGTCCATTTCTCACCATTTCTGCTAATGTGTATAATCATATTTAGCTGATCTGCACAGTACCGCATGAAAGAAAATTAACAGATGTCAAGTTAATTTCTTTATGTGAGTGACACATTCGCTTTTGCTTTTTGTTTCCACAGGTGCCACATCCGCGTGATTGACACCTTCGGCACAGAGCCAGCTTATAATCATGAGGAGTACGCCACAATGCATGGCTACAGGACCAACTGGGGCTACTGGAATCTTAACTGCAAGCAGTACATGACCATGTTCCGTAAGCCTTTTATTGTGTATTATATATATACACACACACATATATATATATATATATATATATACACTCACCTAAAGGATTATAAGGAACACCTGTTCAATTACTCATTAATGCAATTATCTAATCAACCAGTCACATGGCAGTTGCTTCAATGCATTTAGGGGTGTGGTCCTGGTCAAGACAATCTCCTGAACTCCAAACTGAATGTTAGAATGGGAAAGAAAGGTGATTTAAGCAATTTTGAGCGTGGCATGGTTGTTGGTGCCAGACGGGCCGGTCCTGAGTATTTCACAATATGCTCAGTTACTGGGATTTTCACGCTCAACCATTTCTAGGGTTTACAAAGAATGGTGTGAAAAGGGAAAAACATCCAGTATGCGGCAGTCCTGTGGGCGAAAATGCCTTGTTGATGCTAGAGGTCAGAGGAGAATGGGCCGACTGATTCAAGCTGATAGAAGAGCAACTTTGACTGAAATAACCACTCGTTACAACCGAGGTATGCAGCAAAGCATTTGTGAAGCCACAACACGCACAACCTTGAGGCGGATGGGCTACAACAGCAGAAGACCCCACCGGGTACCACTCATCTCCACTACAAATAGGAAAAAGAGGCTACAATTTGCAAGAGCTCACCAAAATTGGACAGTTGAAGACTGGAAAAATGTTGCCTGGTCTGATGAGTCTCGATTTCTGTTGAGACATTCAGATGGTAGAGTCAGAATTTGGCGTAAACAGAATGAGAACATGGATCCATCATGCCTTGTTACCACTGTGCAGGCTGGTGGTGGTGGTGTAATGGTGTGGGGGATGTTTTCTTGGCACACTTTAGGCCCCTTAGTGCCAATTGGGCATTGTTTAAATGCCACGGCCTACCTGAGCATTGTTTCTGACCATGTCCATCCCTTTATGGCCACCATGTACCCATCCTCTGATGGCTACTTCCAGCAGGATAATGCACCATGTCACAAAGCTCGAATCATTTCAAATTGGTTTCTTGAACATGGCGATGAGTTCACTGTACTAAAATGGCCCCCACAGTCACCAGATCTCAACCCAATAGAGCATCTTTGGGATGTGGTGGAATGGGAGCTTCGTGCCCTGGATGTGCATCCCACAAATCTCCATCAACTGCAAGATGCTATCCTATCAATATGGGCCAACATTTCTAAAGAATGCTTTCAGCACCTTGTTGAATCAATGCCATGTAGAATTAAGGCAGTTCTGAAGGTGAAAGGGGGTCAAACACAGTATTAGTATGGTGTTCCTAATAATCCTTTAGGTGAGTGTATATATACATACATACATGCATACATACATACATACATGAGACATGGTATTGGTATACACATAGATGGGGGAAATGTTAACACTAAATATGGCAGTTGTAGGAATAAAAGTCCCATTTAAAATTTAAATTGAAAAAGTCCCTAATTGAAAAGAGTAATCACATTACTAATTACTAAGTTACTCTTACTCTTTTTTTTTATTTATTTTTTAAATTCAAAATAATTTCCTATATTTCCTAGATGTTCATTTTTGCACCCAATTCATACACTCAGCACCTCACATTTCTCCCTTACAATGACACGTAAGGTGTTACTGAACATTAACTGAAGCTCCTGACCCATATCCACATGATTTTATTTACTGCAATGTTGCCACACGAATAGCTGATTAGATAATCAGTTAATATCTTGGTCTGGATCTCAGTCTCAGCTTATAGTCTTAGTCAAGACCACTGTGTATTTCTTGTGCACTAAATGTGATAATTATGTCAACCACTAATTGCCATGTCATCTAAACCATTACTGAGAATTTTAAAGTCAAAGTCAGCTTTTTGTAATTTTTTTCACATCACATGACAATGGATAAAAACGTCATGGTTACTGTCGTAACCTCGATGAGACAACGAGATGTTGTGTTGATGTAGTGACACAAGGGGTCGCTCTTGAGAGCCCCGAACACCTCCAATTCTTTGAGAAAAGCCCAATGAGAATTAGCGAGTGGAATTTGCATGACACTCCCCTGGACATACAGGTATAAAAGGAGCTGGAATGCAATTCCATTCAGGTTTTGTGCTGAGGAGCCGAGGCAAGGTCCGGCCATTTCAGCGGCTAGTACAGTGTTATGGCAAGAGGGACACAACGTCTCATTCCCTCCTTCAGGGAACAGAGGTTACAACAGTAACCATGATGTTCCCTTTCTGTCACACACTCGACGTTGTGTTGATGTAGTGACACTAAAAAAAAAAATAAAGAATTTATGCATTTGGCAGATGCTTTTATCCAAAGCGACTTACAGAGTCCTTATTACAGGGACAATCCCCCCGGAGCAACCTGGAGTTAAGTGCCTTGCTCAAGGGCACAATGGTGGTGGCCGTGGGGTTCGAACCAGCAACCTTCTGATTAACAGCCCTGTGCGCTAGCCACTAAGCCACCACCACCTACCCAGAGCCCACTAGGGATCCCTATAGAAAAATGCCACAACAGCTGAACCGTGTTACGTGAACTGCTGATTCAGGTGCAAGCAGGCTGCTGCATGCGTAGTAGCAGGTGCATCAGACTGCACGTAACCTCCCCCAATGCCCCAAAAGATGTCAAGTAGTTCCCCACATCCCTGAGGGGAGGAAGCAACGTAACTAGCATGGGAGCAGCAGTGGCAGCCGCAGCCTTTTCTCTCTATGTTTTCTCTCCACAGAGTATTCGATTTGGCTGGGGCCATCTAACACTATCATACACATTGGGGAAGGTGTTCTATTCCTTTCCTATTCTTTCAGGGGAAAAGACCCTGCGGCGAACACATCCTGCCCTAAAGGGGAGGTCAACATGTGGCAATACGACATATGGACTCAGCAACTGCACATGGAAGAGGCACGGTGATACTTCCAACCACAAAGGGGACTCTACAAACACCCTGACCGGGGGCAGAGTGAGCTCTGCAAAGCCGACAGGGAGACTGTACCGCGGAATTTATATCACAGGGGTTACTGGAGTAATCGGCACCTGTGGAGCACCTAACCCAGGAAAGGGCATATTAGACCCTTTAGTGGAGCTGGCTGCAAACTCCTACACTGAGTTCACAAACCATAGGGCTAAGGAGGAAGGACATCCAGGGTCCACGACTTTGTGAACTCGACTAGAGGTAAAAGCGCTCGTTTTTGCCTCAGGGGAGGGGAAAGGTGCTATACGCCATCCGTATTACCGAACTCTACCTGTTCGTACCTGAAAGAACACGAGATGAAACCGGTTCAACCCAGAGATTATAAAATCTCGCAAAGGTATTGGGTGTTGCCCATCCCGCTGCTCTGCAGATGTCTGCTAGAGAGGTGCCATTGACCAGCACTCACG
This sequence comes from Moxostoma hubbsi, assembly GCA_032164185.1. Taxonomy (NCBI): domain Eukaryota; kingdom Metazoa; phylum Chordata; class Actinopteri; order Cypriniformes; family Catostomidae; genus Moxostoma; species Moxostoma hubbsi. The sequence continues at coordinate 8,038,651 of JAVLUX010000007.1, read as the reverse complement.
AGGATGGCACACTCCTTGTAGAGTGTGATAGCTGTGATAGCTACGCGATATGTGCCGCAGCGCCATGCCCATCTTGGGACCCGAGTCTGAAGCCATTGCTGAAGCGGTCTCATATGCATCAACCCGAGTGGCGTGACAAGCCATATGCCCCAGGAGCTTCTGAAAGTGTTTCAGTGGAACTGCTGTCCTCCGTCTGAATGACAGGCAGTTCTGCACCGAATTCGGGCGCTCAATTGTGAGGCGTGCTATCAATGTGACTAATGATTCTAACTCCATGTAGAGAGGAGAGCTTGCTCTTTTTCCAGGTCACCCGAAGACCTAGACGGCTGATGTGTCTGAGCACCAAATCCCTGTGCGCGCACAGCAACTCTCGAGAGTGTGCTAGAATCAGCCAGTCTTCAAGGTAGTTGAGTATGCGGATGCCCACTTCCCTCTGCAACTTTTGTGAAAATGCTAGGGGACAGGCCGAAGGGATGACCTTATACTGATACGCCTGGTCATTGAAAGCAAACTGTAGGAAGGGTCTGTGTCGAGGTAGGACGAGACATGAATGTACACATCCTTCAGGTCTCCCGCTGCAAACCAATCTTGATGCCGGACACACATCAAAATGTGTTTCCGCATCAGCATCTTGAAGGGGAGTCTGTGTAAGGCCTGGTTCAGAACTTGCAGGTCCAAGATTGGCCACACCCCACCTCCTTTCTTTGGCACCATTAAGTAAGGGCTTTAGAACCCTTTCCAAATCTCGGCTGGAGGGACAGGCTCTATTGTGCCCTTGCAAAGCATTGTCGTGATTTCCACATGCAGGGTAGTGGCGTTCTTGCCCTGCAAGTAAAGCCGCTTTACCTGGGTGGGGGCCTGGCAAACTGAATTGCGTAGCTGAGTCTGATGGTACTGGCCAGCCACCGCGATGGGTTGTAAAGGGGACAATTGCATCTGACATAACTTGGGTAAGGGAGGGCTTCGCGGTGGGGAGGGGGGGGCAGACACATCACGTCGAGGAGTGTTGCTTCGACCCGAGGCGGCTGTGCTGAGGACAGCTCAATGAACTTAACTTGCTCTGCAAAACCGGCATAGGGCAGGTTAGCGACTGAGGAAGAAGGGCCTCTTGGGACGTCCTCGAGTCTCGTCACAACCGGTCGGTCGTAGGTGTGGTGCGGCCGGGAATGCGAAGGCGGGGAATCTGCGTTCACGGGGCCCTGGCTGCGGGTGCTCGGTGTCTGGTGGCCGTGACAACAGAGTGAGGAAACTGCTCTCTTTTTTTACAAAGCGTGTACTGCAGCCCGTTTGTGGTGCAGCGAACAAAAGAGAAAAGGAAACAAAGGATTTACCTCCCGGCCCTCAAGAGGGGGATGGAGTGGTCTGGATACCAGCTCCGTAGCGGATTTCTCGTTCCCTGGCTCGTCCGTCTCAGGGGTGGTTAGGAGCCTTCCGGGACCTTGTGCTGGCCTGAGAGACGGGGGCGTCAGCTTCCTGCGGGGGGCGTTACACTGGGGCTGAGAACTGGGCTCAGGTTGAGGTGGAGCCTCCTGGGATTTCTGTTTCAAGCATTAAAAGGTGCCATTCATGACCTCTTTAGTACGCCATGCACCTCCAGGAAGAAAGGGACGAGGGGGGGACATGACTGTGAGCTGTGCCCCGAACCGAGGAACCAATCATCAAGCCACAAACGCTCCAGGGAGGGTGGACGATTTCTGTCCAACCCGATGCTCATGGCGGCCCAGGCAAGCATGGTGGTCAGCTCTGTGTTAGTCTCAGACTGGGCAGGCAGACCCGAAGGTGGCATCGAAGACTGAAGAAAAGTGATCGAAGACTCATCCTGTTCGCAGGCCCATAAAGAGCCGTCATGCTGGCCGTGAGGCGGGCTAGTCTAATTTCGGGAACAGACAGGACCAAACAAGCGTGCTGGGGAACGGGAGGTCCGTGGTGAATTACCTGGTGAGACCACGCCCTTTGAACTCCCCAAATCGCCTCCAGTGCCAGCCATGCCTGCCTCATACCTGTGGGTAGAATGCAAAGCGCGGGGGGTGGGATGGGTTGGTGGTGGTTAGATTGGCATTCCCGCAGAAGAAGGAAAGTCGTGTTCATATTCATATTCCATGTTCATATTCTAACAATGAGAACATGAACCATCCACAAACGTTGCCTCAGTGTCATCGCTGCCCAGACACGTGAGGCAGTGCCCGTGGCTGTCGGAAGCAGAGAGATAACAACCGCATCCAAGAATCACACAAAGACGGAAAGGCATCAATACAAAGACGCATCTTTAAAAAGACATTCAACGTCAATGTGTGTGCTCTAATAGAGAAAATATACCCTTTAGAAGGATTATACACACTTTTAGTGCTGTCGAAGCACCCAGGGGTGAAATATGCACTCGACGTGCAGAAAGAGAGAAAGCCGCTGGAAATGCGCCATATATCCAACAGCATACGCTTCTTAAGAGGTGAATGGGCCGCCTGTGGAATTTAGCTCGCTGACACACAACCGCTCTGAAGAAAAAATCTGAATGAGTGGTTGCGAGCATCTCCTTTTATACACATATGTCCGGGGGAGTGGCAGGCAAATTCCACTCACCAGTTCTCATTGGCATTTCACAAATATCAGAGGTGTTTGGGGCTCCCAAAAGTGACCCCTAGTGTCACTACATCGACACAACGTCGAGTTGAGTGACTGTATGCTGCTTTAAAAATATCAAGGAAAATCAAAAGTGGCACATGGTGTATCTACTAATATAATAATATTATATAAATAACCACAGTCTTTTAGATTGCATACAATTACTACATACAGTATAAAATTGAAGGGAATTTTAATCAAGCAACAATAATGAAAAATAGAAAAACATTCACTTTTCTGGATCCATGTTTTTCATGAATGCAGTCCATGTTTTCATTATTGCCATAAATGACTTGAACAAACTTTGTTGAAAAGATTGTGTTTTTCTGGGTTGTTGTGCCACTCAGATCCAGTTTGAACTGAAAAGCATGAATTTGCATGTATGCAAATTTCCGTGCCAATGCACAGATGTTTTATCACTTGTAGAGGCATGTTTGATGACTTGTTTAAATTAAATACAGGTAATAAGAACTCAAAAAAGTTTATGGCATTATTTGAAGATGTTCAATGGCATATGTATTTCAGAAAAATATTTGACTGATTACAAATGATAACAAAGTTCTGGTTGAACCGATTATCTATCAGCCGTTGTAAACCAGTACAAAATAAACAGCAAAGTTTTATATACTAAAACACAACAATGCAATCACATAATTTCAGATGTGTATGCTACTAACCATTTAGTAATTTAATAAATGTCAGCAGATAGCCTCTATTTTACCCAGAGTGGCACCTCAGTCTAAGTGAGCGAAGCGGCAGTTGCTCGGGCACATGTGCATGCCTGGAAACATATATAGCTTACTACAGAGAAATTTCATGTTGAAAAACAATGCTTTGAGAAAGGAGAGACGTCCACAGCCACCATTTGTAAACAAACTTTAGTTTACATGGGGGTCTGGGGAGCTCAGCGAGTACTGACGCCGACTACCACACCTGGAGACGTGAGTTCGAATCCAGGGTATGGTGAGTGGCTCCAGCCAGGTCTCCTATGCAACCAAATTGGCCCGATTGCTAGGGAGGGTAAAGTCACATGGGGTAACCTCCTCATGGTCACAATTAGGGGTTCTCACAATCACTGGGGTGGGTGGTAAGTTGTGCGTGGATTGTGGAGACTAGCATGAGCCTCCACATGTTGTGAGTCTCCACAGAGTAATGCACAGTGAGCCACGTGATAAGATGCATGGATTGACTGTTTCAGAAGCTGAGGCAATTGAGACTTGTCCTCCACCACCCAGATTGAGGTGAGTAACCACGCCACCATGAGGACCTACTAAGTAGTGGGAATTGGACACTCTTTTTTTAAAAAAGAAACTTTAGTTTACATGAGGGAAGTATTGCGTGCCTGTTACTGTGTGATCAACTTGCATCAAGACGTTTTGATGAATTTCAGAACAGTAATTTATGTTGAGTCATAAAAGCCTTTATTGTAAAAGATCATTTTGATAAATAGGTTTATAGTGCATTTTCAACATGTCAGCTGAGTTCAATGTGTGCTGTGTGGATAAAGAGCACCCCCACCACCTTGTCTCTCCTCTTTCTCTCGCTGCAGAACCAGCACGGCAAGCACTGTAAGCGCCACACTGTAACCTGAAGACACAGGCTGTGTCCAAAAATGGGAAAATGCTGTTTTGGAGGCTGTTTAAGGAAGTAGGATAAAATAACAAAAGTGTAGCTCTGATCCTGGTGTTGTAGATTTTATGTTGTTGCTATTTAATCACACATGCAATCAACCTCAGAGGAAAAATGGTCATCAATGCGGAGGACTTTTGTGAGTGTGAAATCAAAAGAGAAAGTCTCCACGGGTGTGCCGTTCCTCGTAAGATTTCTCATTTAGATATTTACAAAGGTAAAAGTACCAAGACTGTAGGTGGGAAAAGGCCTGAATATAAGAGCAAGAACTATGGTCTAACAACAAAAAGCAATCATTAGTGATTTGTGGTTATAACTGCCATATAGAGGTCATGACTTGCAGTAGCTGTGGGTCCCAATAAGCTTGTTATGTTGTGATAGTTGTAAGCGGGAGTAGCCGGTATTTTTTTGATCAGAGATGGTCAGAGTTATTGTCAGTGCCAGCTTTCGGTTTAAATTTGAGTAGCAAAGATGAATTTGGCACTTAATGTTAACATGTGAAGCAGCCATCTATGTTTTGAGAGTTCATTTATGATGCCAAAAATCTTGAAGAATTTTTAATAATTTTGAACCAGTCATAAAAGTATCAGATAAGTATCCACTTAGAATACATTAAGATCCTATTGGATAAACTGAAATGTTAGTATTTCATGAACAATCTATTAGCATTCCTTTAGAATTTTTCTTCTTCTTTTTTATCTTACTTTTATTACAGTAAAAGAAGAAACTAGCTTTGTGACATCTGGGGTGTGGGTGGTGGGGGAATTAAAGGAATGGATGTACATGCAGTGAAAATCAGACCGATACCATGCAGACCTCTACTGAAGTGAAATTAATTGGTGTAAATAAAATAATACATTAAATCAACTTTATCAAAAGCTTTATTAATAAGTAATATTTTTTTGTAGTAAATTCAAATCAAATTAACCATGGAAAACACAGTAAAAAATGGAAATACAACAATCACACAATATAAATAATACAACTAGTGAAGTGAAGTGAAATGAATTGGTTAGTGGACAGCCAAGGAGATGTCGCTCCACAAAAACTCTAATTATGTTATTTATATAGTGTGATTGTTGTATTTACATTTTTTACATTGTTTTCCATGGTTTATTTACAGTATTCTTTTATTCAAACTTCATTTAAAAAAACCTGAAATGAAAAGGTGGTACATTTTGATTGTTGACTTGTTGTTCATTGTTCAATAAAGTAAAAAAAATGAAAAGGTGTTAAAACATAACTATTGAATATTAGAAATGATTCAAGGGGTCTAGTCTTGGTTTGGGTCTGGGTCTTGTCTTTACTACACCTCTGGTGTATAATGTATGAATGAATGGATGAACATTACATTTATATAGAGCTTTTCTGACACTGCCCTCAAAGCACTTTACACAGTGAACAGGGGACTCTCCTCAACCACCACCAGTGTGCCAGTATGCTCACCACACACCAGCTATTGGAGGAGAGAGTAAAGTTATAGAGCCAATTAATGGATGTGGATTATTAGGAGGACATGATTGATAAGGGCCAATGGGGGGAAGCTGGCCAGGACACAAGGGTTATACCCCTACTCTTTTCATGAAGTGTCCTGGGAGTTTATATGACCACAGAGAGTCAGGACCTCAGTTTAACGTCTCCTCCAAAGGATGGTGCCCTTTTTTTAGAGTATAGTGTGCCCATCACTATACTATGGCAATAGGACCCACAAAGACTGCATGTTGAGCACCTCCTGCTGGCCTCCCTAATATCTCTTCCAGCAGGAGTTCCCCAGGAGGTCTCCCATTCAGGTACTGACCAGGCTCAACCCTGCTTAGCTTTAGTGGGCAATCAGTTTTGAGCTACAGGGTGATATGGCTGCTGTATGTGTACAATATGACCTGTGATATCTGGCACCAAGACATTAGCAGCAGATCCTTCAAGTCCTGTAAGTAGAGAGATGGAGCCACCGTGCATCGGACTTGTTGGTCCAGCATATCCCACAGATGCTCAATCAGATTGAGATGTGAGGAGTTTGGAGCCCAGGGCAACACCTTAACCTCTTCATTGTGTTCCTCAAACTATTCCCAAGCAATGTGCAGTATGGCAGGGCATATTATCCTGCTGAAAAAGGTCACTGCCATCAGGGAGTATCATTGCCATAAAGGGGTGTACCTGGTCTACAACAATGAGACATAACGTGGCACGTGTCAAATAGATGTCCACATGAATGGCCTGACTCACAGAATATTGCCCAGAGCATCGTCTTCCCACAGTGCATCCTGGTGCCATCATTTCCCCAGGTAAATGGCGCAAATGTAAACATCCATCCACATGATGTAAAAGAAAATGGGACTCATCGGACCAGGTGACCTTCTTCCACTGCTCCAAGGTCCAGTTCCTATGCATGCATGCCCATTATTGGTACTTTCGAAATATTATTTAATATTTATACAGAATAATTTTTAGATGTGGGCCTTTCTCAGCAAATATTGATATATGCAATTTATTGTAGTTAATATGATTAATTCAGTTAAATTTATAAATTGATTGACAGCCCTAGTTTTGGTTTTGACTTGTTAGCTTATTACCCTTGTTTGTGTATTTATAGCCCTGTGTTATGTTCAGTCCTTTTTTAATATTAAAGTTGTATGACAGTTTTCAGTGAGTTCTGTATGCCCTGTGTTTGGATTCCTGGCTCTCTTTGACTTTGGATATATGTTTGTATCAGGGCCATAACCACCTCACAAAAATCAAATATGGCCAAACTAATTCAATTAATTTGGTTATAAAGTAGTCTTTTAGAAAAATAAACATTTTGACATTTGTCACTTTTACACATACAGCCTTTTCCAGAAAATTAAGTGCAATTAAAATGTTAGATAATTTGTGTGAACACAAGCCATTCGAAAATACCTGTAAATTTAGCTCTGGCTATTTCCCTGAATGAGAAATTGTAGCATTACCTGAAAAGTTCAGATTTGATGTGTGAACAGAGTCATAAGATTAACGGTATGAGCACATACGTGCTGACATAAAACCTGTTAATCTTGCGTCAAAATATGTCAACAAATTGGATAGATCGTGAAATTGTTCCATTTAGTCTGGGGATATAAAATTATATTTTATATTTAAGAGTCAACTGTAGATGAAATCTCATAGTTTATTATGCTCTATGACTCAAATCTGAATTCATCTGTTGAGCAGCCAATGGAAATCGACCAAGCGCGGCCACAACACTGGACCTCGAAGATATGTAGACGGCGAACAAGCTCTCAAAGTGGAGAAAACATTTAACACCACTCACCTCCGAATCATGTCACAGTCTCCGTCTTCCCACCCAAGACAACACTCAAATGCGCTCAGCCCGTTTCTTTTAAGACTTAGAACAGAGAAGTAGCAACATTAACGGAGTGCTCCGTGGCATCCATGTTTGTTCTGTCATTCCATCTGTCATGTGTCTACTAGAGTGGGGGCGTTGTTTCCATGTGAGTTTGTGACTGGATCAACTTGACAGCCGGATTGATCCATAGTCATTTAGTGTGTGATAATCCAGTTTTCTGTGTGCATGTATGGGACTCATGATTAACACTGAGAAAATTAAGTATTGCAGTTTGACACATTCGCGCAACTTCAAACATTTAAGTTGCTTTAAGTTATGACTATATTCACATTTTCGTGCAGCCTCTCGTGCCTTATTGCTTTTATAAAATGGTCACCATGTCATACAAATATTAAGGACATAATTTTTAATTAAAAATTTATATTTTGCAAGTAAAATCATTCAAATCCATCCTTCCACCAGAAAATATATTCCCTGGCAGTAAACAGTAAACTAGGTATGTTGCTAGGTAACAAGAATAACTGTCACATATTGGTGTTGTGGAGTGACACAAATAGAAGTTCCGTGAATAGGTTATAGCTGTGCTTTATCATGAATAAAGCACAGCTGTTGACCAATCAGCATCCAGGATGGGAACTATCCATTTTATAATATAAATGAAATTCTATTCTTCCTTGTGTTTGTTTAGTGAAAACTGTGGGAAATGCATTCATGCCTTTGTTATCTTAAACAAGATTTTTTTTTTTATTCAACATTTTAAATCTACTTGGCTACAAAGGCTGTTTGGATGAAATAATGGTGACTCAGATGTAAAATCACTTTTATGTACTGTAATTTCTGTGCAAATTCACAAATATCAAGATACATGTCGAAAATTAATTTTGGAAGTCATGTAGCCCAGCCTTACTTTGTTAACAAAAGGTTAACTTAACTGTAGTGTAACTACTTGAAATCATAAGTAGTTTGTAGCTTGGCATGCTGCAGTTTCAAAGTAGCTTGCCCCTGGTTAAAGACTCCAAGAACATAGAAGAGAAAACAAGAACTCTGAGTATATGCTTGGATGAGTATTCCGTGGGCAGCAGATGCTATATACATGGAGCATCTGTAAGCAATAGTCCATGATGCGCTCACAGGAGGAGAGAAGCAGATGTTCTCTGATAAAGCTGCAGAGTGTTTATGTCTGTGTAGCATATGTGTATCGGAGGCAATCTGAAACACTGTTCCTCATTTAAATATATTAACGGGGTTGGGCAAAATTACGATCTAAAGAATTGGTTCCATTTCAAATCATGATTTGGAATTTGAATTTGACATCCAACAGGATTTTTAATTTGGAATTTTAATTGAACAACACAGCAATTTCAACATAAGTTTTGCAACAAATGATTATTACGAAATAAAACAATTAATAATGTTTTTTTTTTTTTTTTACTTAGACATAATTCAATGAAATAAATATGCTAAGTATTCTCTCAAAACAATTAACAAAGCAATTAACTTTTTTTGGTAATTTTGCCACACAGCATCACAAAATGTCCAACACATTGTTGTCAGATAACATATTTAGGATAAATACATATTGACATCAAAATATGGCATAAATTGTAGAGCATTCTGGAAACTTAACTTTTCTCCCACCATAGATTAAAAGATAATTTATTAAATAGAATAACTACATGAAAAATACAAATTATGGCATATCAAACATTGATTATTAATGTATTTTTTTTAAATATTTTTTATGTCAAGTTTTATGATAACAGGTTTAATGGCAATTTATACTGAAACATTAAATATATTATTAAAAAATACACTTATAGCTGTTGACTTGATTTACATGAGTGCACTTAAATCTACTTTAAATTTAAAGGAATCATGAAATGCTCTTTTTTTTATAGTTTTTCATCTTCCCTGATGTTCACTGATAATGTAAGTGTTTTTTTTTTGTTTTTTTTTTGCATTAAAACAAAATTAGTCATAAATTAGAAATATATGATAATTTTGCACCCTGTCTCTGTCCCTCTGACTGAAATGCTCAGATTTGACCTAAGTGCCAACATTGTGCAGCCCCTCAAGTTGAGCTATTTTTGAAACTGAATAAGCACCAAAACATTGTAAAACTAAATGTCAGGGTTAACACATGACACACATCCAAAACATTGCATCCGAATATATTAAACTGTTCATCTCTAGCACAACTCAACTCATAACATATAACCGGATGTAAGAGTTGCATCGCATAAAAAGCAATAGAACCCTTTATAATCAATGATGTTGTTTACCATAGAAGCGTCCATTGTGCCACATCGACAGTAAACAGATGTCCCACTCCATTTTGCACTACACAGGTGTCCTTTGTATGTCCATTTAGGATGAATCTCCTATGACAGGCCCAATCTGAGCACCAGTGGGTGGGCCCAAGAGTGCAATGATGGAAAACGTCTCGGGTTACGTATGTAACCCTTGTTCCCTGAAAAAAGCGGAACGAGATGCTGCGCTGCTAAGCGCTTTGGGAACAATCTTGCATTGTGACCAGCTGTGAATATGTGTGTAACACGTCAATGTAACATTGACCGGAAATGTATAGCCTCGGTTGGTGAGATCATTGGACGCACCTGTGACCAGGCTATAAATAGAGGCGTCACCAGCATGTTCGTCAGATACTACTTGTCTTTTCTGAAGAGCAGTCCTGGGACGACCCAGTGCGGAAAACAAGCGCAGCATCTCGTTCCGCTTTTTTCAGGGAACAAGGGTTACATACGTAACCCGAGACATTCCCTTTACAAAAAGCTACACTATGATGCTGTGCTGCTAAGCGCTTTGGGAACGAAATACCCACGCATCCGCACTGGGGCTGTCCAGACCCCCACGGTTGTGAAGTGTGTTCACAAGGACGCGAGAGGTCTCAGACATGAGCTCGAGATGTGGACTCAAGGGCGAAAGACCCGGAGTAGCAAAAATCCTACTCATAAGAATCGTAGAATGTGAGCGGAAAGGACTAGCCTGCCGCATCACAGACTTACTTGAGACTTGGCTTCAGATGTCGACTCAAGGGCGTAGGCCCAGAGTACCATAAACATCCAAACCATAGATCCTGAAGAATGCGTGCGGAAAGGAGTAAACTGCCGCACCACAAACTTGTTCAGGCATGAGGATCTAAATCGTAAGATTTAGGAATGTGTACGAAAAGGACCCCCCTGCCGTACAAAAACCTTCTTAGACTTGAGATCATAAATGAACACAAGGGAATCCAGATATGGGGCCTGAAGAATGTGTGCGGGAAGGACCAGCCTGCCGCATCACAAACTTGTTCAGGCATGAATCGTAAGATTTTATGAATGTGTACGGAAAGGACCAGCCTGCCGTACACAGACCATCTTAAACTTGAGATCAGAAATGAACTCAGGGGCATGGGAGCCCAGACATAGGGCCTGAAGAATGTGTGCGGAAAGGACCAGCCTGCCGCATCACAAACCCAATTAAAACTCCTACCCCCGGATCTAAGGGCCCGGGGTAGCTTGAACATCTAGACCATGAGAACACAGGAATGTGTGCGGAGAGGGCCAGCCTGCCGCATCACAAACTTGTAGAGGCATGGGGTTGAGATGTCGACTCGAGGACGTAAGAGCCTGGAGTAGCATGAACATCTAAACAATAGAACTTGATGAATGTGTGCGGAGAGGACCAGCCTGCCGCATCACAAACTTGCTGCAGAGGGACACCTCTAGCCAAGGCCTTAGAGGAAGCGACCCCTCTGGTGGAGTGAGCCCTGACACCTACTGGCGAAGCTTGACCGCGCGCCTCGTAAGACAGGGCAATAGCATCCCTCACCCAATGTGACATAGTCGGTTTGGTAGCAGCCGCCCCTTTGTTGCGGCCCCAAAAACAGACAAACAACTGCCCTGACTTACGTCACTGGCTAGGACAGTGGACATAAGTCTGAAGGGCACGGACAGGACAGAGTCGGTGAAGTCTTTCTTGCTCCGGCGTTAAAAACGGCGGGGAGCAGAAGGCTTCCAGAGTGACAGGATGTACTGTCGAAAAAGGCACCTTGGGGAGATAGTCTGGATGCGGATATAGAATAGCTTTAGCCGTACCTGGGGCAAACTCTAAACAGGCCGGCAAAACAGACAGAGCCTGTAGATCCCCAATCCTCTTGAGAGTGGTAATCGCCATAAGAAAGACCATCTTTAGAGTCAGAAGTCTGTCAGACGCTGACTCTAGAGGTTCAAAGGGGGTCTCAACTAGACCTTCCAGGACTATTGCCAAGTCCCAGGAAGGAGTTCTAGTCCTTACAGGGGGCCTCAACCGCATGGCTCCACGAATGAAGCGAGCGAGCAGAGGATGTCTCCCTACAGGCGCCCCATCGATCAAGGCGTGGCAAGCCGAAATGGCAGCCACATAGACCCTGAGAGTGGCGGGGCATATGCCTGCTGACAGTTTTTCTTGCAGAAAATCCAGAACTGAAACAATTTGGCAGGTAACTGGATCTGCATCATGTGAACTGCACCACCTTTCAAAAACACCCCACTTATTGGCGTAAATTCTTCTAGTGGAAGGGGCCCTAGCACTAAGAATGGTCTCGATAACCTCAGGTGACAGCCCTGTGTTCCTCAGTTGGTACCCTTCAGGGGCCAAACATGAAGATTCCACAGTTCGGGACGGGGATGAAGTATCATCCCCTGTGCCTGAGACAGAAGGTCCTTCCTGATCGGAATCGCCCAAGGCGAGCCGTCGAGGAGGAGCATCAGTTCTGAGAACCAAGTCCTGTTCGGCCAATAAGGCACTATCAGCAAGAGGCAAGACCCTTGTTGGCGAACTCTGGCTAAGACCCCTGGGTGCAAAGAAACTGGGGGAAACGCATACAGGCGCATTCTGGGCCATGTATGTGCCATTGCGTCCAGACCCAGGGGGGCTGGGTGACTCAGAGAGAAGAAGAGGGGACATTGCGCAGTCTCTTGAGAGGTGAAGAGGTCCACTTCTGCACTGTAAAATTTCTCCCAAATTTGTTTCACTACCTCGGGGTGGAGTTTCCACTCGCCCTTCGGTAGGTTGTGTCTGGACAGAAAATCTGCTCCCACATTTAGGCGTCCAGGGATATAGATAGCTCTGAGTGACAGGAGCTTACCCTGAGCCAAAAGGAGAATCCGACATGCCAGCAAATTCAGGTGGCGAGAGCGTAGACCTCCTTGGCGATTTATGTAGGAGACTGCTGATGAGTTGTCCACCCGCACAAGGACATGGCAGCCTTCCAGATGCTGGAGGAAGTATTTCAGGGCCAGAAATACCGCCATCAACTCGAGGCAATTGATGTGCCAATCGAGTTGGTGACCCTCCCATTCTCCTTGGGCTGGACGACCACTTAAGACCGCACCCCAGCCCGTCAGAGAAGCGTCTGTCGTTAGCATTTTGCGAAGGCATGACGCACCGAGAGTGGGACCCAAGGTAAGAAACCGGGGTCTGAACCACATAGAAAGGGAACGAAGCACTCGGCGCGTAACCCTTATTAGCCTTAGGGGATTGGCCCGTGGATGAAACCCCTTGGCTTGAAGCCACAGCTGAAACGGTCTCATATTGAGCAGGCCCAAAGGAATCACCGTGGACGCAGACGCCATGAGACCTAGTATTTGTTGGTACTGGTAAACAGTGCAACCTTGACCTAGCCTGAGAGTGCTCAGGGAGTTTTGTATGGACATGATACGAGCGGGAGACAGTCGTGCCCGCATCGTGATCGAGCTCCATATAATCCCTAGATAGGTAATCTCTTGGGTCGGAGAGAGAACGCTCTTTTCGGCGTTGAGTCTCAGACCCAGAGAAACCAGATGAGCCAAGACGATATCCCTGTGCTGAACTGCTAGTTGCTGGGACTGAGCTAGTATCAGCCAGTCGTCTAGATAATTCAGAATGCGGATGCCCTGGAGTCGCAAAGGAGCCAGTGCTGCATCCATGCATTTCATGAATGTGCGGGTTGATAAGGCTAGGCCGAATGGAAGAACCCGATATTGGAAGGCTTCGTCCCCGAAAGCAAACCTTAGGAACTTCCTGTGCTGTGGAAGAATTCCGATATGGAAGTATGCGTCCATAAGGTCGATCGTGATCAGCCAATCGCCATGTTGGATCTGAGACATGATCGCCCTGACCGTTAGCATCTTGAACTTGAACGCCCTGATCGAGCGGTTCAAGCCTCGAAGATCTAGAATGGGACGCAACCCCCCACCCTTCTTGGGAACCAGGAAGTATCTGCTGTAATAGCCTGAATTTTTCTCTGGAAGGGGAACACATTCTATGGCCCCTTTGACCAAGAGATTTTGTAATTCTCTCCACAGTAGACATGCCTGCCCTGGTTTCACGGTAGTGGGAACCACGCCGTTGAAACGCGGAGGGTGGCGGGAAAATTTAATTTTGTAGCCCTTTTCTACTGTTTTTAGGACCCACATAGAAACACCGGGCAGAAGTTTCCATGCTGCCAGGTTCTCTGAAATAGGAACAATAGGAATAATTTCAGCACTTCCTGTTGAGGGGTGTTGAGTGTTCCGTGTCCTGGACTAAGAAAGGAAGCAACGGTACACCCAACTTTTTGTCGGAAAACTCTGTCACCCGAAACACCAAGGGTGGCGGGAGTGAAGGGTTTTCTTGAGGGTATTGGGAGGGCCGAAGTGAATAAAACACGTGCCCCTTCCCGAAGGGAACTACCCCCAAAAGGTTGGGTACAAGACCGTCAGGGTTTTTTCCTTTTGGAAATTATAGCCCTGAGGTCTTGCTTAGGGGGCTGCTGAGGACGACGAGCCTGTCCCCTGTCTCTGCGAGGGGGAGCATGACTCGCCATGCTCTGTTTTTGAGCTTCCCTCCTAACAGCCTCGGGGTGAGACCGGGTTGCCGACGGCCCCGCCCCCTGAGTGCGGCAATTAAAAAAGAAGGCGAGACCGGGGCATCGAGCAGGAACACCCGGTCCTTGTCTCTGATGGCCGAAAGGTTAAGCCATTAATGTCTCTCCGTGCTGACTAAAGCAGACATAGACCGGCCAATGGCACGGGCTGACTGCTTGGTCGCATGGAGAGACAGATCTGTGGCATGACGAAGCTCTAAAAATGCTTCCTCATCGAGTGTTTCACCCGCACTCAGGTCTTTTAGCAGATCAGCCTGGTAAGCCTGTAACACAGCCATGGTGTGCAGCGCTGCACCAGCCTGACCTGCTGCTTGATAAGCCCTTCCCACTAGCATGGAGGTAGTTCTGCATGGCTTAGAGGGGAGGGCGGGGCTTTTTAGTGATGACGCCGAACCCGGCGAGCAATAGCCCGCAAGCGTCTCTTCAACCGGCAGCAACATTGAATAGCCTTTTGCGTCAGCGCCCACGATAGTCGAGTATAACGACATCGAGGGCACGTGAACGCGCGAGGTATAAGGTTTTCTCCACGAACGAGCGAGCTCGTCGTGGAGATCATCAAAGAAGGGAAGGGAATGATGAGGCGTTCCCTTCCCTTTGCCACCAGACAGAAATCTGTCCTCTAATTTGGAGCGTTTGGGGGTTTCTTGGTCGCGTGGCCAGTCTAATTGAAGCCTGGCCACTGCACGAGTGATCACGTCGAGCAACTCCTCAGAAGATTTAGAATCGCGTTTGAAGAAAAGAGATCTGACGAACACGCTGGTGACGCCTCTATTTATAGCCTGGTCACAGGTGCGTCCAATGATCTCACCAACCGAGGCTATACATTTCCGGTCAATGTTACATTGACGTGTTACACACATATTCACAGCTGGTCACAATGCAAGATTGTTCCCAAAGCGCTTAGCAGCGCAGCATCATAGTGTAGCTTTTTGTAAAGGGAACTAGGCATTGCAAATGCAGATGTATTTGTCCTTGTGACGTCACAAGTTCCAGGAATTCCAAACTAGCTGTTTTTTGCAGCTTGGTTTAAATACATTTTCAGTTCTGAAACTTACAGTATGTTTTTTTATAGTGCAATGACCTCTTAATGCAGCCTTTTGTATAACAACAGTCTACACTCCATACCCTATAATGACAAAGCAAATGCCAGATTTTTGATAACTTTGCAAATTTATTAAAAATAAATAAACTAAAATATCACATTAATTTAAGTGTTCAGACCCTTAATTCAGTACCTGGTTGAAGAACCTTTGGCAGCGATTACAGCCTCAAGTCTTTTGGTGTATGATACGACAAGCTATGCACACCTGGATTTGGGGATTTTATGCCATTCTTCTCTGCAAATCCTCTCAAGCTCTGTCAGGTTGGATGGGGACCATCAGCGGACAGCCATTTTCAGGTCTCTCCAGAGATGTTCGATTGGGTACAAATCCGAGCTCAGGTTAGGCCTGAGTTGTCCCTAAGCCACTCTTGCATTGCCTTGGCTGTGTGCTTATGGTCATTGTCCTATTGGAAGGTGAACCTTCAGCCCAGTCTGAGGTCCTGAGTGCTCTGGACCAGATTTTCATTAACGATGTTGCTGTATTTTTCTGCATTCAGCTTTCCTTCAACCCTGACCAGTACACCAGTCCCTACCACTGAAATACACCCCCACAGAATGATGCTACAACCATCATGCTTCACCGTTGAGGTGGTAATGTGCAGGTGATGAGCAGTGCCTGGTTTCCTCCTGACATGACATTTGGAATTGAGGCCAAACTGTTCAATCTTTATTTTATCAGACCAGGGAATCTTGTTTCTCAGAGTCCTTTAGGTTCTTTTTTATGTGTCTTGCACTGAGGAAAGGCTTCCGTCTGGCCACTCTGCCATGAAGCCAAGATCAGTGGAGTGTTTAAATAATGGTTGTCCTGCAAGTTTCTACCATCTCCACACATGGTCTCTGAAGCTCAACCAGAGTGACCATCAGATTCTTGTTCACATTTATTACCAAGGCCCTTCAGTGTAGCCAAAAATAAGTTGTAGCCTTCCTCAGATCTGTGCCTTGATACAATCCTGTCTCTGAGATCTGCAGGCAGTTCCTTTGACATCAAAACTTGGTTTTTGCTCTGATATGATTTTTCAGCCATGAGACCTTATATAGGCAGGTGTGTGCCTTTCAAAATCATGTCCAATCACTTGAATTTGATATATACTGTGTGTGTGTGTGTGTGTGTGTGTGTGTATATATATATATATATATATATATATATATATATATATATATATATATATTTATTTCAGGTTTGTTGCAAACAAACCTGAAAGAAGATGCAACAAGAAAGCTTCTCTCTTCTTTTACATATAAAATTCTCTTAAAATGCATTAAGTGGTCTAAATGTACTGCAATGACATTTATGAAATTAGAAATACTCTTTTTATCTCTCACAGCACACACCCCTGATAACTCCTTCATGGGTTTTGTGACCGAGGAAGTAAACCAGACTGCAAGAATGAACATACAGAAAGACAAAGTCAACAACATGGCTGTGGTTTACGGCAAAGAGGCCAACATGTGGAAGGTGAGCGTGCATGCATCCAATAATAACCAGTCAAACCAAAGCTTTTCGCAATATATTTATTTCTGCTGAAAATTCAAGGAAAAATTGCATATACATTAAAAAGCAATATTATGCATAGTTTTCCATAATGCAGTGAATTAAGTACTTTGCAAATTATAACTATGCAATCTAACTTGATGGACGCAAAACAAAAGACAAGTGTAAGGGGGTTAAGGGGAGAGGAGGAGGCAAGAACCGGTTTGACAATATAAATAATAGTTTAATGAAGAAATAAATGAAAATAACACAAACATAAACACACAGAGCAGCTGCCTGTAATTCTCTCTTTCTGTCGAACTGTCGTCACCAGCCGTCTTTATCCCTCGCACACCCCCATTAGGCTGATTTGGGACCGGGCGTGCGTTGTTCCAGCCCGGACCCACCCTCCTCCTCTCTACAATAAGATTATTCATAAATGAAGGATAAGTCTCACATTAGTGCAAAAATATCTTTACATTATGCATGTAACGATACACAATTTTCACGATACGATGCAGAAACCTCACAATACGATACGATTATAAAATAAAAAACGAGCCCACTCAATTTTTTCCCTTAAACTTATTCAAGGATTCTACATAAATGTATTTTAAATCTTAAGTGACACAACAGTGTCTGACATTGGCAACATTAAGCAGAGCTCTATAATGAAGTATCTTAATCAACATCACTGCATTTATCAGCAGATTAATCATTCCAAAGCAGCTTTGAGAAGCTTAAAGTCTTAAAGCCCCCCAGTGAGCAAGCTAAAGGTGACTTTGGCAAAGAAAAACAAACACTTTATATAGTTAGTGGAGAAAAAACCTTGAGAGGAGCCTGACCTCTGGCTTTAGGTTATATGTACATAATCAGAGGAGGGACCAAGTCATTGTTTTGCAAGTCACAAGTAAACAAGCAAGTCCAAGTTAAGTCCCAAGTCCTCAACTTCAAGCATCAAGTCTTAAACAAGTCATTAGTGCTCTTAGCCAAAATTTGTATCAGAGTATTATTTACTATAGTAATTACACCCTCCACAGTATTAGCACGTTTTAGCACCATATGTGGACTTTTTAGATGGTCCCTTATCACACCCTCCAGAGCATAAGCACATTTTAGCACAGTGGGTGGACCCCATAACCACCATAAGCAAAATTTCCTACTTAATGTTAAATTAACAATCTGGAACAATATTGCCACGACACTTCTTACCGCAGTGCATCTTTTAACTGGTTTCAGCAATGGGGCTTGCAAAATAATTCATGCCAAAACTGTAGTTGCTGTGCACAGAGCTCTGTGGAACTAAGTAGCTAGCTAGCTAACCACACTAACAAGATAAGTTAAATGCTACTGAACCATACCTGACATGTAACAAGTAAACTCCATTTTGCATTGTGCCTTTAATGACTAAATAAAAAGTGTTTCTCACACGTTAATAACGTGAAGTAGTATGCAATTAATAAGCAACATATATTAGCTATGCAAATATATCTACTGTGGTATAAACAGCTCGACTGATTGATTGATCGATTCATTGATTGATTGATTGATTGACATTTTTCTGAACACATAATCACACAGAACTACATAAAATTCAATAGATAAGCATAACACAAAAATCATAGAATCTCACTTTCCTTAAAAGGACATTTTAAGGAAAGTGACTCATAGTTAAATATCGGTGCACTTTCCAGCCTTGCTAATGAAACATTACAAATTCTACATTACTGAACATTGGGACACTCAAGACTCAATTATTTGAACATGATTACGAGGTCACAGATTCAAATACAGCTGGTATTAATAAACAGCTTTGCTGTATAAAAGAACATTTTTGTTGTGTGATACAATGAACAAGAAATTACACGAATTAACATATAAAATGTGTAATATTCTAACAACTTAAATTTTTAAAAGACCACTTTCATGCATATTTTGGATTAAAGATAAATACAAACAAAATTTCTTTTAAACAGAAAATAAGACTTTTACTTAATAAAATTAGACTTGCACTTGTCCTCTTGAGAGATTTAAGAGGACACGAGGACATTTCTGATAAGGGAACATAATGAGCAGCAATGCTCCCAGGTTTTTACAATTCATGATGGGAATTTTTGGGGGGCCAAGATTTCAGTGCACTGGAATGATTTTGTGAGTTTTGCCCTAGAAATGGCCAACTCCCTAGCCATTGCCCTGACTACTGAACTAGTAAGATGATTGAGACACACCACATACAATCAGCATACTTTAATAAGCCGGCTGTATGACTCTAAATTTGTAGCTCATTAGTATATATTGAGAACATGTGGTAACACACACATACACACAGGTATACACAGCCCTAGGAATCCTTGTGTTTAAAACTTAAAATATGCCATTCATGTAATCTCTTTATGGTTGATCTGAAAGAAAATCTTTGATTAAGTGCATCAAATTATCATTTTTATTTAGATAATAAAGGTGTATGAACGTGAATAGTATTACGTAGTAAAAAAATCAATGGAGAGAGAAATTTCTATGATTGCATGGTAGAAACTGTCATATCGCCCAGCCCTGCTGCTCAGCATGTGAAAACACTGCACCGTCTGTCTGATGTAGTACTGCTTTGAGTCTGTGTAACTGTCAGAGCTCGCAGAGATTGATTGCTTGGGTGCTATCATGGCTTTTTGGGCACACTGATTGCGCTAAAGTGGCATTTGGACATGCTGACAGCAAATAAAATCAGGCTGCATTAACACGCTTCAAAGCGGGATGAAAGTGAACATTCTGCAGCATCAAAAGAGACGGCTGTGAACATCACCAGAGGAAACTGCACCCACCCTTCTTCCAATCCCCAAAGAATGAAAAACTTGACAAGCAGCAGACTTTAATCAGAAAGTGTTTTCAAACCGCTGGGCGTTTGGGAGCAGATTGGTGGTGATGAGAGCAAATGCACCCCAGGAGCTTTGTAAAGCTCCAAGTCTTTGAAGAATGAAGGATCCTCGTTTAACCTGAATGTTTTGTCTGTCATTCATTGACAAGTTATTCTGTCTCGGTGGTGTTTGAGGTGTTGTGTAGTGTAGTGCCTGTTTGTTTGTTTGTTTGTTTGTTTGACAGGTTGCCATTTAAAAGCTATCTGTGCTGTGGAGTCCCTAAACTCTGGCAGCTCCCTTCAGGCCTAATGGCAGCCCATTCACTTTCATTGTGCAAGTGTCACTTAGTGCAGCACAACAACTGCCTGCTTAGAGAATTGAAAAACATACATCTTTACTTTTTCTTTTTCTCTCTTCTTATTTGTTTTTCGGTCTCTAGTAGACCGTTTTATATTACTAAAAGCTTCAGGTCATAGAATGGCAATTGTGAATTCTTAACAAATTATGAATGAATAATGGCTAACTGTAGAAGCCATATCTTACCATTTGTAGGGTTTCTTTTTTTATTTTGCCATTTATAATATTAGTCAATATTTCATGCACCAAATGAATCATAATTTAGCCTTATATGAGTCTGCAGTGGGAAACAACTAACTTAAAGTAGCGACCTGTGCTTGGCGTAATCTGAATACAAAATAATTTGTTAAAAAGTAGTGTAATGCATCAAATGTTTAATTTTTGTAAACACATTACAGTAAATGACTTTCAAAAAAGGTAATTACTTTTAAATACATTACTTGGGGTTACATATATTTCTAAAATAATTCATCTTTTTTTTTTTGTCAGTTCAAAGCAGATTTACAGAAAATTATGCTTTAACAGAAAAAGTTGTAATATAGTAATGTCTTCGAGTCATAATAGTGGTTTAATACAAAAAACATGATTGTAAATTGTGCCTTCAAATAAAAAATACAAATAATTATATTTATATTTAGACCCCCATGATGAGTAAGCTTAAGGCGACTGTGGCAAGTGTCGTGGCAGATTCTTCAAAACAGCAATCGATGCATAGTCGAGCCAAAAACTTCAAAGTTTCTAAATCCCAAACTAGACTTTAATATAAAAATAACAAAGCTGAGATGGTTTATGAAGCATCTGAAATTACACTTTAGAACATGCCTGTTTATATAGTTTCTGTTCTCTTTGTGGATAGCCTCTTCATCCAATAAAATTAACCCATAATATCATCCAATTAAATCTTATGCCTTGATTATTTACGTCATCACTCCTTCTTACAGGACATCCTGGCTTAACTTACTATGGTGGTGGCAAAAGCATAACTATTTCATTTTATATGCTTTAAAGCACTGTAATCACTTCATATGGTTACATATTTTATATTAACTAACAATCATTACTTTCTGCATTAATTTTATTAGTATATTCAATTATTTCCCTTATTTCAGTTTATTGGTCACACACACACAACACATCCCTGTGAGATGGAGAAATGTGTGTGCTGCCACATGTGTTTTTTTATCCTTGAGACTCCCTATTCCTCTTCCCACATCCTGATTCATCCTAATACTCCCTATTCCACATATTGTCTGCATCAGTTCATGCATTGTCTGATTCTATTCTGTTAAAAGCATTCACAGAAAGGGCCTTACAAGGAGACGCTCCCTAGTGAAGCCAAGCTGCATTTTTCCATTGATTTGCACTTTGATTATTAAACTGAGTAAATAATAATTAAATCAATAAATTGATTAAAAATGACTGATTAAAAATTTAACATATTGAATAACTTTCATAATGCAATTTATCATAGTACGTTGATTACACATTGTAATTTTTAGATCATTGTATAAACATGTTAATGTAATCATCAAAATGGATTAATTGAATGATTAAATGAAAATATACCATACAAGGAACACAAAACTTCATAAGATGTTGGTTAGTTGAGAAAAATAACCTTGGTGGAAACCAGGCTCACTGTGGGGTCCAGTTTCCCTCTGACTAAACAGCACGAATAGAATGTTGATATTAGTCATTTATTTGTTGTACAAGTTTTATTTATAATTAGTAAACTAAGTAAGTGTAAGGGGCCATTGTTTAAATAAAAAGCATTTGTATTAACTGTAAGAATAATGACTAAAGTCTTAGAATTTACATTCTTAATTAACTGCAGAAGTGCAAACAGATGCATTGTCCTTTGTTATTTGGCTGATGAAGACTGCAATTAATTTATTATCTATGTATTCCATTTTAAGAGTGTAGTCCATATTTTGACCAAAGTGATTCAGGCAAAGGTCAGTAAGGCGCACTGCAGTTCGACAGTAAGCTTGTGACTGATTAAATTCAGGTGAAGTCCATCTTAAGTCAAAGTTTCAGGCAGTGTCCAATGATATATCCCATGTCTGATGGTTGGTGCTGGCATCAGTTTATCCTCTGTGAAGTCCATCGTAGTAGACTGAGAGTGATATCTGGCTGGCACAGACTGCTATTAGTTGTCATTACTCAGAAACACATAGTAGTGGGAGTCGGACATTAGGCAGGATCGGATTTGAACATCACACAGGACCAGAGCTGGATCTGACAGGCTCTGGTAACCTCAGGATATGTATACCAAGGTTAGAATGGATCATAGATCTGTGGTGTCAAATATCATGATCTAAGGCATTGAAGGCTGCACTAAGATCTAAAAGCACTAGAAGAGAAATGCAGTCCAATCATATGATAAGAGCGCATCATTTGTAAATCTGATAAGTGCAGTCTCTGACTGAAAGCTGAAAAGAGAAGAGTTAATCATTGATAAGACAATACAAAAAGCGGCTTTAGAATACAATGTATTGTTTACTACCATATTATTGAACATAAGTCAATCATTGGCATACAGTTCACAGCAATCCATTTCACAAGTGAATTTGTTAATCAGTTCGAGATTTATTATGAGGGCTTGTTTAAGGACCCGTGAATGAACACCTGCGTCAGAAATGCTTGTGTAGCGTCTCGGGTGCGTTGCGTCACAAACATACAATTTTTAGGTCACTGTGTCAAGTTAAATATAGTTTAATACTTAGAACACATCTTGAGATCCCTTAGTTTGAATTTACGGTCCATCAAGTGTTTTGAACGCAAGAACATAACACATGTTTGTGTTGTCTGCTGTATAGTTGTTTTCTTCATTGTATAAACTGCGCGTTGCTCATACAGCTGAAGTTTCACATACTTCCCTCTGGAGTAAACAGGTGGTACTACAAGCTTGCATTTCTCAGGAATCTTCCATATTATGGTCAGGGGGGCATTGCGATTAATTGTCCTGGAGGAACGTTGTCTCGTTTCGCTGTGTACTGTACTAACTGTATATGGTTGAAACGACAATAAAAACCACTTGACTTGACTCGACGACTTGAATTGCGTTAATTTTTTCAACACGTTATTTTTAGTCAAATTAATCGCACTGAATTAACGCGTTAAATTGACAGCCCTAATATTAACCCTTTCATACGTACCATCACAAATGTGATGGTTAATAACTGGGCCCCACAGAGTAGCATCACACATATGTGTTTCTGCAAAAGCCAGATACGTTACAAGCTGCCAGTTTCAAATTGGCTTTCGTGTCGACATAGACTGTGCTGGTCAAGCGTCTGTAATTTATATTCACTCAAACAGTTATTCATACAGTCTTTTAAACCACATAATAAGTTTATTTTATATACAAACATGCAACTTGTCACCAAAGTACCATGATAAAAAGTTTACAGCTATTATATGCACAGTCAATATATCAAACTCGATCTTCCTCCGATGCGTGCTGCCATTTGTTTACATTAGTAGCAGTTGTCATTTGTTCTATCAAACAGCTACTCAAAAGAGTTTTTTCAAATACATAATATGTTTATTTTATGTAACAAACAGCCTAAATTGTCACCAAGTACCACGATAACAGTTCACAGCTTAGACCCTACTCATGAAAAAGTTAAGAAGAGGTTCTAAGATTACAGGGAACACCTCTTTTAATAGCTTGATCAATACTGAATCAAACATATATGTTGTTGATTTTTATGTTTTGATAAGTTTCTTTAGCTTTACCTGTACTATGACAGCAATGGTTTGAAGTTGCTCATGGGGAATAATACGAGACACTGTCTTCTGATGTGCTATTGCAGATGGTTACATAATTCCAATTTTGTTTTTGATGATTTACATTTTATCAGTAATTAAATTTATAAAGTCATTACTACTGTGCTGTGATGGAATATCTGACTCTGCCAAAGCTTTATTCCTTACTAATTTATCCACAGTATTGAATAAACACTATTTTCTATGAGTTTGCTAAAATATGCCAACCTGGCAGCTTTTAGAGCCTTTCTATTGCTAGAGATACTATGCATGCACCACAAAAGACCTCTAATTTTGTACTCGTTCACTTGTGCTCCATCTTCCAAGCTGCTCTCTTAAGTACATGAGTGTGATTATTGTACCACAGTGCGGGATTTTCTCTTTCATTTTCTTTAATAGAAGGAGGACGTCACTATCAAGAGTGCTAGAGAAGACTGTATATTTTCTGTGGTTACATCAAGGTTTTTTATGTTTTGGTTTACTAAGTATATGAGACAAATCTGAAAGGTTATTAGCGAAGCTATCTTTAGTGGTCAGAAGAATAGTTCCACCTGATCGATAATGTGGCATAGATTGAGTTACCTTTGCTAAATGCAGCATACAAGAGATGAGGTAATAATTTTAGATGTCACTGAACTGCGAAGGAATTGCCATATGCGTGTGCTAAATTGGACGTAGTTTGCGTGCAAAAAAAATAGAAATCGGATGCGTGCAGAAAAATGTATGCAGTTAAATTGTGATAAGAGTATAAAGCGGAAAAAAAACAGTGTGCGCTTAAAAATTCCAGAGATTAAAGATGAAATGCTGAAAACAGAAAGATGAGCAATGCTAAGGCTACAAACACAGACTTGTGTACTGGAGTGTATTGCGTTTTTGAATATCTTAACCAACACTGGTAGCGACTCTATTAAACTACATTTTACATTAGCATGACAGTAGCTAAGCTTTTTTAATATACATTTACCTTTATTAAAATAGCAAACGCTTTTATCCAATGCGACTAAAAAAAGAGGAATACAGCAAAAGCAATTTGTCTAAAGGAGGCAATACGATGAGAAGTGCTGCAATACAATGTTTCAAATTGCTCAGATAAGTATAAGTAGAGAGGAAGTTGAGAGACAGTGGTGAAAAAATGTATTGAGATTTTTTTATTATTATTCATTTATTTAGGAAGAAAGAAGTCAGTTAGTGCATTGGTAGGATTTGGTCAACTGCTCATGAAAGAGATGCATCTTCAGATGTTTCTAGAATGTACAAGAGAATCACCTGCTTCGATGGTGTTCTTAAGGTCGTTCCACCAGCAAGGAACGAAAGCTGAAAACTGAGGCTGCAGTGGGCCTACCATCTGTGTACCTCAGCAGAAATCGAGATTCATCAAATCAGGCTATGTTTTTACAGTCTTTAACTGTCCAGTTTTGGTGAGCCTGTGCCCACTGCAGCCTCAGCTTTCTGTTCTTGGCTGACAGAAGTGGAACCCGGTGGGGTCTTCTACTGTTATCTGGTAGAAGGTTATCTGAGTTACCGTAGCCTTTCTGTTGGGGCAGGTACACACTGAATGGTGTCTATGTATGTCTATATAATAAAATCAACTTCATACATTTAGAAGTAGCTAAATGGAAGTCTCTTACCTTGGTCTAAAAAAAGAATAATCTAAAAAAAAAAAAAAAAAAAAGGAGAGTTTCTCAACATAAAAATTATAAGGGAAAAACATGCAAGGCACTCCGATTGTGTAAAGCATTTATTTTATTAGCCCATAAACATTAAAACACCAATATGTATCGGTAGACCATCTGCCTTTGTCATGGCATAGTAAATTGTAATTGCAGTTGGAAAGATACAAAATTAAGGTTCATTCGATTTCATTTATATTCTGAACTGCCACTTGAATCAATCATTGAAGTGAACGAGTTGCATTTAAATGAATGCTGTTCCTGACTATACACTTTACTGTTTAATATGGATTGACTGTTGTCACAGATTTCTATAACAATGTTTTATCATGAGTGCCGTTTAACTAATGTTTGCATACAGAGATCGATACAAAGATGTCATTAACATAGCGTCACAAAGACATCTGCCTTTCCAAACATAGGCAGAAATCTTTATTGTTAACCTTAATGAGACCCCTACATTGATTTTCTGAATGTCACTGCATCGCTTGTAATAGCACGTCGTCTGTTACCCTTACCATTTAATTGTGCGCTCATTACTGCCAAGAGGGAAAGCAATTTTGGTTCACACAAGAATTATTGGCTCTTTAAATGTCCAGTATGTAAACTTTGAACTATAATGGTCACTTTGGTTCCTTGTCTTTCCATTGCCTTTGGTTCCAAAGTGTCTGATCAAAATGAGATCTGATATACTTATAAGAACTGATCAGTTTGTTAAAGAGTGCATAAGAGGACAGGTTCTTTTGTTGCTTTAGGAAAAGGGCTGAATGTGTTTCTGTTCTCAAGAGGAGGTGCTTACCTCCGAATCCCTTAATGGTGTGATATAAGAAATTAGGTGCAGAACTTGCCTGAGGATCTATATAAATTAGTAATGGAGAAATAATTTAATTAAGTAAATAATTCATACTCTTCTTTAACTGCTGAGTTTGGCATATGTAAGAGAACATACATTATTATCCAGACAGGATGGTTCTCTTTGTTGTGTGAAAATACAATGCCTAAAATGGGTGTCAAATTTTAGGTCAAGGGCCGGATTGGGCAAAACGTCACCTTATGTGAGGCAATTTCTTTCTCTTAAAGAGTGTAGCCTAATCATGAAGAGCAGTCAGCACATGCTGTTCTGATACTTATAAAGTCCAGAATACATTTTATGCTGCTTTAATGACATAACATACCCAATACTGTGGTAAAACAAAGGCACAATTTCCTAATTTTATTCACTAGAAGCCTTCAGACCACATATACATATGAAATGGGTTATTAGGGAAATTATTAATCAACACTATTGACAAAATTAACTTCAGCTGGATAACTTTAGCTTGAATAAGCCAACTACAACCTCTAAAACATTAAGTCTGACCCAACAAAAACACATGGCTCATTTAATTACAGGCCTGCTTGTCAGTCAATTGCTGCTTGCAGTATTGAATAAGTATTATATCTAATTTTATAAATATTTTTTCCCACAAATGTGAACAAGAAAATCTTTACTTAATTAGATATAATACTTGTTCAATACTTCTATCTGTAATATTTTTCCTTGTACCAGTCTATGTTGTCATTAAGTGACTCAAAGTTCAATATGGGAAAAGAATCTGGGTCACTATGGGACAGTTGTGCCACCCACTGATCCAGCTTTAGCTGAAAAAAAAAGTGAATTATTGACTATCCACAACTGTCAAATGTCGAGCATAATTTAATAGTGGCGGTACCCCACTCTGAGTGATCATGGTGTGAGAAACAATGCCAATGTTCTGACTTGCTCTCTGAAAGAAGACATTCTTGTAGACAATCTTGTCACTTACTGGCGTAAACATGTATTGTCACGGAATAAATCAAAATCCCCACCTCCAGCTCTCTGCACTGCTCTCATATTCTGGTTTGGACGCCACGAGCACAAGTGGAGTGATACAAACAGTACAGCATCCCAGTGCTGTTGGACTATATATTTAGCACTCTTGGAACACTTCTCATCCAATCTCAGTACAAATTGAAGACCAGAACTAAAAGTATATAGCAGCTCTGATATACTGTATACATAGCACCCTCATTTGCTCTCCTCAATTTTATGCCCTTGCAGGGTAAGGAGAAGTTACTGACCATCTTACACCATTACATGGACATACATGGTACAGTCTACTATGAGGCGCAGCGCCCCCCAGAGGTGCCTGCCTTCGTCAGAAACCACGGCCTGCTGCCCCAGAACGAGTTACAGCAGCTTCTGAGAAAGGCAAAGGTACTGTTGCTTGTGTGCTTTCAGAACAATGACTGTGAATCATTTAGAGCTTTTGGAGGATCCTTACATTTCAAATGTGGTACCAACTTTTTTCCTCAACCTTACATTTTCTCATAGCTCTTTATGGGATTCGGCTTTCCCTACGAAGGCCCCGCCCCTTTAGAGGCCATAGCCAATGGCTGCATATTCCTGCAGCCAAAGTTTGATCCTCCTCGCAGCTCCCTCAACCATGAGTTCTTCAGAGGGAAGCCCACTTCCAGAGAAGTAAGTGCATTCTGCTCAGTATATAAGGCAGCAACATAAAAGACAGCCTCTTTCTAGATCAATCCCCATTCAGTTTCTCTGTTTAGATAATTCTTCAACACAGTGAACTGACACTAAAAAAATTGTGTAGAACTCCACCTGTGTCATGATTATTCTTAGGTCCGAAACATACTTTGCACACGTACCCAAATGCAGATGCAAATGCTTGGCCAAGGCATTTTAAGTGAACAGACCCACTGAGCATACTGAACAAGCACTATTGCATTGCTCTGGTGGCATCATTCATCAGTACTCTACGGGCCTTTAGAGTTACCCTTAATGGTCTGTCATTAAACCGGATGTGGTATTATTCATGTAGCTTGCTATAAACATTGGCAATTTACGCTAATGTTTATTAAAGAGCCCCTTGTGGAAAGACGCACTTGCACTGCATTATTAATAGTGACCTGATGCATTTCGGAATGCAATGACAGAAAATTTAGTTTTCATAGCCAAGCATTTGAATTCACATACTTGCCATAGAATGTTTCTGGGTAGGATTGATGATGAGAGTACTCATGCTTTCTTCTACCCATTAGGTGTCATCTCAGCATCCTTATGCTGAGCAGTACATAAGCAAACCTCACGTCATAACAGTAGACTTCAACAACTCTCAAGAGTTTGAGGCTGCCGTTCGAGATATTCTCAAAGCCAAGGTAACTGTTTTTTTATATCTTTATGTTAACTTTTTTTCACATACGTTTGCCAACTTTCTACCAGCCAAATATGGGACATACCAGCTCTAAATACGGGACATTTATTTTAGTGGGGCTTCTACTAGAGGCACTGTGCAATGTTTAAAGAACTTGTTTACTCTGAAAACATTTTTTTTTAAAAACCAGCATAGATGGACACAAATACGTGTTTGATGGAAGCACCCCCTAAAACGCTTAAACTGAAAAATGCTTTAATACAATGACCAGGAAGAACCAAATTTCTATCAGTCTTTACTTTTAATAAATATAAATGTTTGCCAAAATAACTAAGCTGATGGAGAAAGAAGACATTTTTCTGTTAAATGTTTTCTTCCTCAGCTTAAGCCTACCAGGACCAAAAACAGAAGTCCTGTTTTTAGCAACCATGCATTAAAGTGGATTTTTATGGGAGAGAAAATGCTTCAAATGAAAGTAGTGTATTTCTCTTTGGAATACAATGTTGTTGTTTTGGCAGTAAATGTTTATCACAAGGGAAATGTAAAAAAAAATCTCATTAAGCGTTTAAAATAAACGTCCTTTATTGTACTTTTGTCTCTCTTCCAAAACGAGCACTGACATATGCCATGTCATGAATGAATGCAGGTGCATTTAGTTGTGTTTTGGAATCACAATGTTGAAAACCAATTACAATGCTATATGTTTGACAAAATTCTCATGCTTCTGACAGAAAACAGGACAGGACAATGTGCACTGATTGTCATTGATCGTTCCCCCAGCAACTTCTGTCAAGTGTGCTATTTGTGTAAAGGATCAACAGTCGATATCTCACCCAAATCATGTGAAAGGTGTGTGTTCTAGGTCCGTTTATTTCGGTTTGTGAAACACTCTCAGCGGTTAGGGTGTGAGAAGGTAAAATATGGGACAAGCGGCATCCCTTATGGATTTAATACAAAACCCAATTTTGTTCCTTAAATACAGGTCAATTCCGTATTATACAGGATGGATGGCAACCCAACTCGTGAAGCTGGTTGAAGGATGTCTTGTTAAAGAAGCCTGGTTTGGGACACCAGGACATCCAGAATATAACATATGTTGGTCATTTGTTGTTGGTGTTGTTCGGATTTGAGCCAATAACCTTTTAGGTGCCACAATGTAAAACTGTGCATCCTTATAAATGGATTAAGTTGTTCATACTTAACAGTCACCTGGTCATAATCACTCAATGTAATGAATTTGACCAAACTCAAAAATGTATTTTCTTAACAATCACTTGATTATGATGTGTGTATTGTTACTGATTTTGAGTAACAAAGTTTTAATTGGGCATATAATGCTATTGAAATAACTTTACTGTTTTAAACAATGAGTGTTGGCTAATTTCAACTGGTTAAACATATATAAATAATAAGAGTCTGATTTGGATTATTGTTTTTTTTTTTGGGGGGGGGGGGGGGGGGGGTTGATTTTTATTAAAACTAACAGATTTTATTTATTTATTTTTTGTCATATAGACATCACTTTAAACTGACTTGATCTTCATCATTTATTTCTGGTATATTCAAATGCCTTTTATGTACAGATTGTACTGTTTTAGCCTTGTCCCAGACCTAGACTTACTATATATTAAACTATAAAGATCTATTTAATATATATTATTTATTTATTTATTTATTTATTTTTTTAATAAAATGTAAGTTCTATCACACGAGCAAGAGTGTGATATGGCCCTACATCAGCACTGCTGTGATTACATATGGCACTCTGCCTGTGGCCAAATCACAGCAGTGCTGATGTAGGGCCATATAGCATGATTGCGAGTGTGATATTGCTTATATACAACAGTTCAATGAACAAGTCAATTTAAAAAAAAAAAATTTGGAAAAACCTTCACTTCAAATATAGTATCACAGCTTGTGCTGTTTCTAACAAGTCATTGGATAAACAAGGATAGACGGATGTGTGTGTTTGTGTGTGTGTGTGTGTGTGTGTGTGTGTGAGAGAGAGAGAGAGAGAGAGAGCATGGGCGATCACCTGTTGCCCCACCCAAGCAGAGTTGCTGACAGCTTTCTGATGGTCAGCTTTTTCAGTGGAAAATAGACATCCAAGCCAGGGTATTCCTCCGTATTTTGCTGTAGCCGTTGTTGCAAGAGTCATTCACTATAGAAACAACGATGTCCTCCACCATTTTAAACAGTATGCATCCAATGTGGAAACTCCGATAAAACGTAAGCACTTGAGTTCTGTAATAAATCAGTCTGTTGTGTCTCTCAGCTGTGATGAGCCTTAATCTTGAAGTTGTCCGTTTAAAACTGTGTAAAGCTATTTCCTAGCTTTGGTAATGTATTAGTAATACGAACGATCATGGAGCGCTGTTCTATGTAAACAATGACTAACAAATTCACTTTACGTCACCAACTGGCTCATATTACACACAAAAATTTTGCCACCACCTACTGGCTAACATATAGAATTTCAAAAATAAAGACAGTAACCCCTAGCAGATCTGTACTGTACACTTTAGTTTTAAACAGCATGAACACATGCGGAGTGATACAAACAGTGAAGCGTCCGAGCGCTGATGGTGTCAGACCATCAGTGCTCATGGAATGTCTCTCGTCCAATCAGATTCGAGGACCGGAAATAACTGTGGTGTATATATATTACATGTTTAAAACTGTGATAATATAAACAAAGTGTGAAATAAACAAAAACCATTTCAATATTTATTTGTAAAGTGTACTTTTAGCCAAGTTGACAAAAGAGCATGCTTGAGATGAAATATGAGATAAGTGAATCAAGGTAATCTCCTGTGAGCATAGGATTTATATTGGGCATCAATCAAGATGTAATTTTGACAAATTATGTAAAAAGTGTGAAAATATTGTTTAATTGTGTTAGCTAAAATGTTTGTTATGAAATTAGCCTTAGCAATACAAAGGTGTCAGACATTTTATTTTGAAACTTATTTTTTTTTATTTCAATCAGAATCATTTCCAGCACATAATACTAGTAAACACAATGCCACATGGATGTGGTGGAAATGTTCATGAATTTCAGATAAAATTACTCTCTCGCGATATTTATATACTCTTGAACATTGTTAGTAAACCTACAACAAAAAAAATAATAATTGTTTAACCAGACAGTCCACAGAGCTAAAGTTGAAGAAATGCCCTAAGAAAAACCACTCAGGAAATCTTGTGCCTTACAGAACAGTGGCAAGAATAAGTATGTGAAACCTTTGGAATTACCTGCATTTATATATAAATTTGTCTTAAATTGTGGTTGCTCTTCATCTAAGTTACAATAATGAACGTAGGCAATCTGTTTTAACTAATAACACACAAACCATTATATTGTTATTTTACATATTGAATACATAATTCAAACATTTACAGCGTAGGTTGGAAAAAGTATGGGAACCTCCAGGCTTATGACGTCAACATAAGCTTGGCAAGGGGTTGGCAAACCTGGCATCCAATTAAAAAAAAACGAGATTTCGGAAGACCTACGATCAAGAAATATTGCTTTGCATAAAGCTGGAAAGATTTACAAAGTTATCTCGAAGCGCTTAGGTATACATACATCTATCCACATTTAGACAAATTGCCTATAAATTGAGACAATTTATTACTGTGGCTACTCTCCCTAGAAGTGGCCGTCCAGCCAAGATGACTCAAAGGGCACACCGAAGAATTTGATTGAGAATGCTCAATGAGATAGGAAAAGAAACAAGAGTGACAGCTAAAGAATTGGAGGAATCATTGGAATTGGTCAACATCTCTTACTCAGTCTACTATATGGAAACATTAAACAGGCATGGTGTCCATGGCAGAACACAACATAGGAAGCCGCTGCTTTCAAACAAAAATATTGCTGTATGCCGGAAGTTTCTCAAGACCATCTTGACACCCCACAACGGTACATGCTTGCTTGCCAGCATCGAGGGAAAAATGTATTCCCAAGTTTATCAAGATATCCTACATCCTGTCAGGGTGGCTGTGTGCCAACTGAAGCTGATTAGAAGTTTGGTGATATAGCAGGGCAATTACCCTAAACATCAAAGTAAGTCCACTACACAATGTCTTAAAAAAAATAGAAAATCCACCTTTTGGAGTGACCCAGTTAGAGCCCAGATCTTAAAAGAGATGCTGTGGAATGACTTCAAGAGAGCCGTTCACACCAGACATCCTAATAATATGGCTGAGCTGAAGCATTTCTGTAAGTAAGAATGGTCCAAATTTCCTTCTGAGCATTGTGCAGGTCTAATCCGCAGCTACTGGAAAAGCAACTTGTTATTTAATCCAAGGGTTCATTTTTTTTTCCCCACAGCACTCTGAATGTTTAATGGTTTGTGTTCAATAAAGACATTAAAGATTATAATTGCTCGTGTGTTGTTATCTTAAGTACATTGTGTGTATCTATACTTGTGACTTTGATGAAAATTAGATCAAATTTTTTTGACCAATTAATGCAGAAAACCAGTTAATCCTAAAGGGTTCACATACTTGTTCTTGCCAGGTCAATTCTGAGCATATGTGAGTTAACATGGCTTTCCCTTAACAATAAGCTCTATGCCAATGTGCGAGACATTTTTTTTGGCAGCAGTCACCAGTAATACTAATCAACCCAGTGTACTCAGCTGTGTCCAGCAGAACCAGCAGGTATGATCAATCAAAATCAGAGTGTGATTGCTTTGGTATCAGTCAGGTTTGTCTGCAGTCTGTAGAGTAACCCAAGCATGAAACATTTGCTTCCATGATGAAGCAGCAGGTGAGTGAAATATTAGAGCATTGCAGACATCTGACCAAAAATCTGTTTGTAGAAGCCAGATAAACGATGTCTACACATGCTACACTGTTCAAGAGGAAGGTTTGTAATGCTACTCCAGCATAGTGGAATCATTACAGTGCAAGGAACTCTAGATTTTTTGAAAGGGTTGTTCTGCTCCTGTTTCATACATGATGCCCACTGTGCGATCCCTGGCGTTAAGACGTGGTTACATTATAATTGAAAGGAATCTAAAATGCATTCTGAGAAAGTTTAACTGACAAAAATTAACTGTCTTGAATTAAATTATGGATTCATCATTGATCAGTTAAACTGTCCTAGATGCCTCCCTGTGGTGTCCGTGAATTTCATTATACCAGATTGTTATTTTGTATCTATTATACTCTTCCAATTTTCTATACTCTAAAATTGTTCCCACAATTTAATATGATCTGCCTATGATCATTTATTTTTGACATTTGATAATAAATGCACAAAAATTCCAGGAAGACCGAGGCAACTTTGTCGGCAGCACACTTCATCTAACTCCAGCTTGCAAAAGTATGATGCACTTTTATTATGCCCATGACTTTTGCTCAGTTGTAGGGACTGCAAGCCAGTTGTAAGGACTGTAAGGAGATGGACTAATGAAGCAGAGCTGGAACTACAAGCCTGCTTTGACTGCACTGATTGGAATGTTTTTGAAGCTGCAGATACAGACCTGGATGAGCTCACAGATACTGTTACATCATACATCAGTTTCTGTGAGGGATGTGCATCCCTACTAGGACATTTTTATCATTAAACAATGATAAACCATGGTTCACAGGAAAACTCAGACAGCTTCGTCATGCCAAAGAGGATGCTTACAGGGGTGGGGATAGAGTCTTGTATAATCAGGCCAGGAACACACTGAATAAGGAAATCAGAGTGGCTAAAAGAAGCTACTCTGAGAAGCTGAAAACAAGTTTTCAGCTAACGACCCTGCATCAGTGTGGCGTGGAAACAACTTATTAATTACAGGACTCCTACCCCCGACACTGTGGTGGACCAACAACTGACTGACGACCTGAATGTGTTCTATTGCAGATTCGAAAGGCCTAATTTCACACCCCACATGCACTTGGACCTTCATTTTACACAAACATTAACACCTCCTGCAACCACCCTCCTCCCCCCTCCTGCTACACAACCTGCACTCAAGATCTGTGAAGACGATGTGCGCCGTGTCTTTCGGAAGCAAAGGTCAAGAAAGTCTCCGGACCCAGATGGCATCTCACCAGCATGCCTTCGTTCCTGTGCTAACCAACTGGCCCCCGTCTTCACACAGATCTTCAATAGATCACTGGAGCAGTGTGAAGTCCCATGCTGCTTCAAACGCTCAGTTATAATCGCTGTCCCTAAGAAACCTAAAATCAGAGGACTTAATGACTACAGACCTGTCACCCTGACATCTGTGGT
The DNA here is from genome assembly GCA_032164185.1 of Moxostoma hubbsi. Taxonomy (NCBI): domain Eukaryota; kingdom Metazoa; phylum Chordata; class Actinopteri; order Cypriniformes; family Catostomidae; genus Moxostoma; species Moxostoma hubbsi. Next base: position 8,003,546 of record JAVLUX010000007.1, on the reverse strand, counting down.
CATATAGTCATTTGAGAGACTGGTGTTGGCCCACCTGAAGGACATCACTGGACGCTTTCTGGATCCCCTTCAATTTTCTTATCGAGCAAACAGGTCTGTGGATGATGCAGTCAACATGGGATTGCTTCACGTCCTGCAACATCTGGACAGAACGGGGACATACGCAAGGATCCTTTTTGTGGACATCAGCTCGGCTTTCAACACAATCATCCCAGCTATTCTCCGGACTAAGTTAAACCAACTCCCTGTTCCCACCTCTACCTGTCAGTGGATTACCAGCTTTCTGACGGACAGGCAGCAGCTTGTGAGGCAGGGAAAATTCACTTCCACCACCTGTACCATCAGCACTGGTGCCCCCCAGGGATGTGTGCTCTCCCCACTACTCTTCACTCTCTACACAAATGACTGCACCACCAAGGATCCCTCTGTCAAGCTCCTGAAGTTTGCAGACGACACCACTGTCATCGGCCTCATCCGAGATGATGATGAGTCTGCATATAGAAAGGAGGTTGAACGGCTGGCTGTCTGGTGCAGTCAAAACTACCTGGAGCTGAACACGCTCAAAACGGTGGAGATGATTGTGGACTTTAGGAGGAACATCCCAACATTGTGCCCCCCTCACCATTCTAAACAGCACTGTGGCAGCAGTGGAGTCATTCAGGTTCCTGGGCACTACCATCTCACAGGACCTGAAGTGGGAGATCGACTCCATTGCGAAAAAGGCTCAGCAGAGGTTGTACTTCCTTCGCCAGCTGAGGAAGTTCAACCTGCCGCAGGTGCTGCTGAAACAGTTCTACTCAGCAGCCATTGAGTCTGTCCTCTGCACTTCAATAACTGTCTGGTTTGGTGCAGCTACGAAATCAGACATCAGAAGACTACAGAGGACAGTCCGGACTATTGAGCGGATTATTGATTGCCCCCTGCCCCCCATTCAAGAACTATACACTTCCAGAGTGAAGAAAAAGGCTGGTAAAATCACTCTGGACCCCGCTCACCCTGCCCACTACCTTTTTGAACTGTTGCCTTCTGGCCGGCGCTTCAGATCTCTGAGCACCAGAACCGTCAGACACAGGAAAAGTTTTTTTCCCTCAGGCTATCCATCTCATGAACAATTCAATTGCCCCATTGAGCAATAATTATGTGCAATACACAGTTTAAGTCAATTTATATTATCCAACATATCCACTTCTGCCATTACTTACATTGCTCTGTACATAATATACAACAGATTGTAATAGATTTGCACTACGTGTGTGTATGTGAAGGTGAGTGTATGTACGTATATGTATAATTATTTATTTTTATTCTTTTTTTGTTAATTACCTATGTCTTGCTCCTGTTTTTGGTATTGTTTGTATTGTTGTACACTGGAAGCTCCTGTCACCAAGACAAATTCCTTGTATGTGTAAGCATACTTGGCAATAAAGCTGATTCTGATTCTGATGATGAGCGCACCACAAGCATCGGAGTGTGCAATGGTGCTACAAGGGAGACAACTTCCGACACCCCTATCTTGATTCTTTCACAAAACAAAACAAATCCCTAAATTCCCCAATTATTTGATGCTGGATAACGTAGTTTACTGTGAGGGTTGATTTGGGCCACTATTTAATTACAGTGGCAAGAAAAATGTATGTGATTTCTTTGGAATTAGCAGATTTTTTGCTTTATTTGGTTATAAAATGTGATCTCATCTACATTTATCAAACGCTTTTATCCAATGCGACTTAGTGCATTTATTACAGGGACAATCCCCCGGAGCAATGTGCCTTGCTCAAGGACACAATGGTGGTGGCTGTGGGGATTGAACCAGCGACCTTCTGATTAACAGTTATGTGCTTTAGCCCACTACGCCACCACCACCACTCCACATCATCTCCATCAAAGTCACAAATATAGACAAAGCACAATGTACTTAAGTGAACAACACAAACAATTATATTCTCTCATCTCTTTATTGAAGACATCCCATTAAACATTCACAGTGCTGTTGAAAAAGAATGGTACAAAACCACCCTGACATTATCCTGTAAGATATCTTGATAAACTTGGGAATTAATTTTTGCCTCATTGATGGCAACAAAAGCAGCCCCAAATCATGATGCTCCATCCAACGTACTTCACCGTTGGAATGATGTTTTCATGTTGGTATGCAGTGCACTTTTTGCGCCATAACGTAGTGCTACGTGTTCTTCCCAAAAATTTCAACCTAAGTTTTTCAGTCAACAAAACATTTTCCCAGTAGCTTTGTGAAGTGTCAAGGTAGTCTTTACTGTGCTTGTAAGGTCCAGAGATGGGAGAGGATCTATGTGCAGCTTTTATTAAATTAAAAAACAAGAACACTAGGAATAACGAAATCCACAGAGAAAGTAACGCTAAACAAAAACATGAAATAACAGACAACTGGACAGGAAGGAAACAAGGGCTTAAATACACAAGGGAAAACTAGAAACACCTGGGGAAACAATCAGGGCATGGGAAACAATCAGGGGAAAACCAATCAAAAAACAGAACTACAAAAGGACTACAAAAACCAAACAGGAAACAGGAACTAAACAGGAAACTTCAACATAAAAACACAAAAAACAAAAGACAACAGAGAACATGACAGAGCCCCCCCTTTAAGGAGCGGATTCCAGACGCTCCAAAAACAAACAAAAAACAACAAAAAAAAACAAAAAACATTGTCCATAGAGCACAAGGTAAACAGATAGTCCAGGGGGGCACCAGGGGCAAATAGGCAGTTCAAGGGGACACGAGGGTCTGGAGGCCGGGGAGGTGGCCGTAGGGCAGGGACCGGGTCAGGTGGCCAGGGAGGCGGCCATAGGGTAGGGATCGGGTCAGGGGGTCTAGGGGATGGCCACAGGGCTAGGACAGGGTCAGGAGGTCTAGGGGATGGCCTCAGGGCTAGGACAGGGTCAGGAGGCTTAGGAGATGGCCACAGGACTGGGACAGGAGGCCAAGGAGAAGGCCACAGGACTGGGACAGGGTCAGGAGGCCTAGAGGAAGGCCACGGGACAGGGTCAGAAGGCCTGAGAGGAGGCCACAGGACAGGGTCAGAAGGCCAGGGAGGAGGCCACAAGACAGGGACAGAAGGCCAGGGAGGAGGCCACAAGACAGGGTCAGGAGGCCAAGGAGAGGGCCACAGGACTGGGACAGGGTCAGGAGGCCAAGGAGAAGGCCACAGGACTGGGTCAGAAGGCCTGAGAGGAGGCCACGAGACAGGGTCAGAAGGCCAGGGAGGAGGCCGCGAGACAGGGTCAGAAGGCCAGGGAGGAGGCCATGAGACAGGGTCAGAAGGCCAGGGAGGAGGCCACGAGACAGGGTCAGAAGGCCAGGGAGGAGGCCACGAGACAGGGTCAGAGGGCCAGGGAGGAGTCGAGGAGGACTCCAGGGCGGTGCCATGGTAGGCAGAGCCATAGGTGGCGGAGCCATGGAAGGTTCAGGAGGCGGAGCCGCAGAGGGCACTGGAGGCGAGGAAGGCTCCGGAGTAGAGGAAGGCCCTGGAGGCGGAGACCTGGGAAGCTCAAGAGGCTGAGGCCTGGTAGGCCCGAGAGGCGGAGTACTGGGTGGCTCGGGAGGCGGAGCACAGGGAGGCGGAGCACTGGGAGGCTCGTGAGGCGGAGCACTGGGAAGCAGAGCACTGGGAAGCTCGGGAGGCGGAGCACTGGGAAGCTCGGGAGGCGGAGCACTGGGAAGCAGAGCACTGGGAGGCTCGGAGGGCGGAGCACTGGGAAGCAGAGCACTGGGAGGCTCGGGAGGTGGAGCTCTGGGAAGCTCGGGAGGCGGAGCTCTGTGAAGCTCGGGAGGCGGAGCTCTGGGAAGCAGAGCACTGGGAAGCAGAGCACTGGGAAGCAGAGCACTGGGAGGCTCGGGAGGCGGAGCACAGGGAGGCAGAGCACTGGGAAGCTCGGGAGGCGGAGCACTGGGAAGCAGAGCACTGGGAGGCTCGGGAGGCGGAGCACTGGGAAGCAGGGCACTGGGAGGCTCAGGAGGCGGAGCACTGGGAAGCTCGGGAGGCGGAGCACTGGGAAGCTCGGGAGACGGAGCACTGGGAAGCTCGGGAGACGGAGCTCTGGGAAGCTCGGGAGGCGGAGCTCTGGGAAGCTCAGGAGGCGGAGCTCTGGGAAGCAGAGCACTGGGAGGCGGAGCTCTGGGAAGCTCGGGAGGCGGAGCTCTGGGGAGCTCTGGGAAGCTGAGCACTGGGAAGCAGAGCACTGGGACGCTCGGGAGGCGGAGCTCTGGGAAGCTTGGGAGGCAGAGCTCTGGGAAGCTCGGGAGGCGGAGCTCTGGGAAGCTCGGGAGGCGGAGCTCTGGGAAGCTCGGGAGGCGGAGCTCTGGGATACTTTCTTCTCCACCTCCTCCTCCAGACGATCGAGGCTACCGACACTGGCTCTGGGACGGTCGAGGCTACAGGCACTGGTTCTGGGACGGTCGAGACTACAGGCATTGGCTCTGGGACGGTCGAGGCTACAGGCACTGGCTCTGGCTCTGGGACGGCCGAGGCTACAGGCACTGGCTCTGGGACAGTCGAGGCTACAGGCGCTGCTCTGGCTCTGGGACGGTCGAGGCTACAGGCGCTGCTCTGGCTCTGGGACGGTCGAGGCTACAGGCGCTGGCTCTGGCTCTGGGACGGTCGAGGCTACAGGCGCTGGCTCTGGCTCAGGGACGGTCGAGGCTACAGGCGCTGGCTCTGGCTCAGGGACGGTCGAGGCTACAGGCGCTGGCTCTGGCTCAGGGACGGTCGAGGCTACAGGCGCTGGCTCTGGCTTTGGCTCTGAGGACGGGGCCGTGGAGGGTGGAGACTGGTGAGCAGAAACCCTTCCTCTTCTCCTCCTCTTCCTGGCAGACGAGGCTGGCAACGCTGGCGCTGGGACGGACGGGGCTGGCAACGCTGGCGCTGGGACGGACGAGGCAGGCAACGCTGGCGCTGGGACGGACGAGGCTGGCAACGCGTTGGCCGTGGCAGGCGTGGGCGTTGGCTCGTTGGCCGTGGCAGGCGTGGGCGTTGGCTCGTTGGCCGTGGCAGGCGTGAGCTCGTTGTCCGCGGCAGGCGAGGGCTCGTTGGAGGTACCCACAGGGGCAAACGTCTCCAAAACCAAGTTCACATACCTCTCCCACGTGTGATCACCAGTCTCAGGCAACTCTATCCATCCACGGGCCAGGAGGCCGAGCTGGAATATGGACTTGAGGTGCCAATCAGGAAAAGTAGTGCATCGGGCAACGGTGCAAAACAGACGGGAGTATTCTGTTATATGGAGGTTTGCTCGGCTCAGCTTGAGAAAAATAGCTGCTAGATCCATGTTTGGCGGTCTGTTATTCTGAAAGGTCCAGAGACGGGAGAGGATCTATGTGCAGCTTTTATTAAATTAAAAAACAAGAACACTAGGAATAACGAAATCCACAGAGAAAGTAACGCTAAACAAAAACATGAAATAACAGACAACTGGACAGGAAGGAAACAAGGGCTTAAATACACAAGGGAAAACTAGAAACACCTGGGGAAACAATCAGGGCATGGGAAACAATCAGGGGAAAACCAATCAAAAAACAGAACTACAAAGGACTACAAAAACCAAACAGGAAACAGGAACTAAACAGGAAACTTCAACATAAAAACACAAAAAACAAAAGACAACAGAGAACATGACAGTGCTCATGAAGTTTTCCAGTGTTTTTGTTGGAAAGAAAAGAGCGGCTTCCTTCATGGTGTCCTGCCATGAACACCATGCCTGTTTAATGTTTTCCATATAGTAGAATCATGAACAGAGATATTAACCAGTTCCAATGATTAATTCTAGTATTTAGCTTTCACTCTAGGGTTCATTTTTTTACCTCATTAAGCATTCTGCAGTGTGCCCTTTGAGTCATCTTGGTTAGACAAACACTTCTAGTGAGAGTAGCCACAGTACTAAATCGTCTCCATTTTTAGACAATTTGTCCAACTGTGGACAGATGAATATCTAACTTTTCAAGAGAACTTTATAACCCTTTCCAGCTTTTTGCATAGCAACAATTCCTTATCGTAGGTCTTCTGAATTTTTTTGCGTGGCATGGTCCACATCAGCAGATTTATCTTATGAATAGCAAACTCAAAATGTTTGAGTGCTTTTTATAAGTCAAAGTAGGTCTAACTCACACCTCCAATCTAATTTTATTCATTGGGTGCCAGGTTTGCCAACCCGACTTTAGTTAGTTTTTGTTGATGTTATTAGCCTAGGGGTTCACATACTTTTTCCTATCTACACTGTAAATGTTTAAATTATGTATTCAGTATGTACAAGAACAATATAAATAACCCGCACCTCCAATCTCATTTCATTATTTAGATGCACTTGATGTGCAGTTGATTCTTTGTGCAGCCAACCGAAAACAAGAGGCATGATGAGTGTCATGACAACGGCAAAGCATGTTTGATGAGATATTTCATTTACAAAGAACCAAAGCCTTAAACCTGGAATTACCTAATACTTTAACACTACTGCCTTATTTTTTTTATCTTTATTTTGAGTATAAGGTTTAAAGTGTCTGTATGAGAAACTTTTATACATTTATATCAAAGGTGCAGACATTATTTAAAGAGTCTTTGACTGTCACTGTGGCTTTTGGTATTTATCTGTTTGTACAGGTGGAGCCCTTCATACCCTACGAGTTCACTTGTAAAGGCATGCTGGAGAGAGTGAATGCTTATATTCAACATCAGGTTAGTTTTGTACACATGTAACACAATATTAGCTTGAAAAACATGAAAAGGGAGTTATGGAAAGGAGGAGGCAAGAACCGGCTTGACAATACCAATTCTAATTACGAACTTAAATCAAAAGTCACAAACACACACATATGACGGTCAGTTGCCCTTAAATGCTCTCTCTCTGTCGCACCACCACAGTCTGCCTTTATCCCTCTCTGAGGCTTGATTAGCCTGAAAAGGGTCCGGGTGTGTAAAATCACAACCTGGGCCCACCCTCCGCCCTGTCACACATGCATTGGTCGATCATTTTCAATGTACAGTACTATGGTTTAGGATGCACTAATTCTTAAGTTGCATACGATTTCGGAAATGTAGTATGCAAACTGTGGCACAAGTCTGTGAATTTTGTTATGCATATATGCAGACAAAACCATAAAAGACTGAGAGTAAGCATATTTTTGTTTAATGACATGAAGACTGAAAATGCTGAGCTTGCTTGTTGGTTGCCTTTGGGAATTGATGCATGCGCGCATACACACACACACACACACACACACACACACACACACACCCACACGTGTGTTTGTATGAATGTACGTACATACATACAAACACAGAAATCTGAATCCTTTGTTTAACATCTTTAATATCCCTCTTACATAGATAAGTTCTCAAAATTCATCACAAAAATATAATCACAGACGGTAAGAGGTCCACGTAATAATTCCTTACATTTATATAGCACTTTTCTAGGCATCCAAGGTGCTTTACATAGTGTAGGGGGGGGGAATTTCCTCAACCACCACCAGTGCGCATCATCCAACTGGATGATATGATGGCAGTCATAGTGCACCAATGCCTACCATACCAGATATGTAAGGGTGATGTGTATCATTCAGCTTAGCATAGAGAAACAGGAAAGCTAAATTTACACATGACAGGCTTCATGACTCACACAGTCTCCACTGTGTAACTTCAAAATAGCACAGTGTATAGAACTTATTCATTTTAATATCTTATGAATTATTTTTATAGAATGATGCAGACAATATAATATTCAGGGGAATCTCAATAAACCTGTTAAGAACATGTTGGTTAGTCACTTAGAAAAAGTAATCCACAACAAATGGCTATCTACTTTTCTAAATTGTAATCAGATTATTTCACTGATTACTTCAACGAAAAAGTAATTACATTACTAATTATTTTACTCGTTAGTTACAGTATTTAATAAAACATTTTCTACACAATTTTTTTACTAAATAAGTAATTTGATTACAGTAAACAATTACTTTGTAAAGATTACAATGATTACACCCAACAGTCATCATCTCACCCCAATATCAAGAATAAATTATATGTTGCCTAATGAATAATAAGACTTCATAGTTTTAGGATTATTCAAGTAAGAGTATTTTTGTTAATTAATTAAAACATTTTAACGTGTTAATTTTTCTTTAATGCAGTTACCACATTTACCAATTTGACATTCGTTTTTGACATTTTATTCAGCTCTGTGTGAGTTCTAAACACTGGTTGGAATAGGGTGGAACCTTTTGCGATGTGTCAGGGGGCATTACACTGACGTACACACAACAAACCCACAACAGCATGTGATGGAGTATAGATCTCTTAACCGTATTTCTGAACAAAACAAACCCAGATGGGACTGGCCAGATTAAAGACGTTCTCTTTCATTTTTTTAGATGTGGAGTTCAAAAAGCCTCAAATCACATGAGTGTAACTTCATGACTGCTGTAACAAAGTGAAATGCCACAATTAATATTGTGGAGGATGGAGGGTTTAAGAGATTTAATGACCATTGCAATGTAAACTCAACCTATGGGACTAGTTTTTTCATTTCATCAACCTCCCACTTACACTTTGAAAAACATAAGCTAGGCATACTTAAAATTGTGCTATTTTAGTGAATTTCTACAGTTTCTATATTATATGGAATACTTTGCTTGTAAAATGTTAGCAAAGCGTTGCTTTCTTTTTTAATAAATGCATTTTGACGGGAAAGAAGTATACTGAATATGGAATCAAATTCCAGCACTTTCAAAACCTGCAATTAATCGTGATTAACTAAAAAAGCATGTGATGAATCGCGATTAAATATTTTAATCGTCTGACAGCACCCTAATATTATTATAAAAAAGATCAAATGCATTCTAAAATTATAACTAGATTTTAAAATAGTGGATATTCACACACTTGTGACCAAGACTGTAACAAGACTGTGATAGCACATTAGATTTAATTCTCTTTTACTGTGGAAGAAATAGCTAATTTTTGTTTAGAAAATGAACCTTAAGATTTTCTTATGAAGGTTTTCAGACATAATCAGATTAAACAGCACAGCATCATACTAGTTCTTGTGTTTTTTTTTGCAATCGTGTGCAGGATTTTTGTCACCACAGTGGTCCATTTCCTGCAATCAATGAATCCAAATCATGGCCAGGGAATCCACCTAGCCCATTCCTCCAGCTGTCTAACTCCACAGCTCTGATCTGGGCTCCCAACATCTCTGCTCCGGCCTGCTGGCCTCCTCTCAGCGCACTGCGGCTCCTGCTATCTCCAGAGGCTTTGTCCTGTGTGAAAACCTGCCAGGATGTTGGTTTAATCTGTGAGCCAGCTTTCTTTCCTTTCATCAACAATATGGAAGCCTTCAATGGGTGAGAGACATAGCTTTTCTATTGGATTGTCTGTACATTTGAACAATTTAATTTGTTCTATACTTTTAATTTGAATTAATTAATAAATGTATGAATTTATTTATTTGATTATTTATTTATAATTGTACAGTCAGTGTTGCAGTTAACATGAAATTATGCTATTAATTCACTTTCTTGTTTAATGCCTTATAATAAACATTGTAATTTAGTATGTAATCTATAATAGTATTTATGTAATCACATGAACAGGAGTGCATTTGGCTGTGATTGGGCTGTAGGCATGAAGCCGCAGTTAATCACAGCTGTTCTGATATTCAGTATAACTGCACCACTATGAGTGTGATATTGCTTTTAAACAGATAAATTATGTTTGTGTGTGTCTATTTTAGGCTTAATGCTCACTGTGAGTCTCTAGAATCTGAGAAGAATCATGTGTATCCAGCCATACATATCGACAGAAGAGAGTGTTTCCTGCAGAAAGAGCCGTTGTTGTTCAGTTGTGCTGGGATCAGTGGCAAACACCAGCGTCTTTGCCCATGTAGAGACTTCCTCCATGGCCAGGTGGCGCTATGCAGGGACTGCCTTTGAGCTCTGACCATAGACCTTTGGAGATGTCTGTGGTAAACTGATGCCAGTCCTGTGCAGTCAAACATATTGGCATTCCCAGAAACGGTGGTATTAGCAAGTTAATGGGAATTGCTGGCCTGGGATCGCTGGCATCAAGCATGAAGCTTTTTCCAGAGAAGTGTTTTTACTCCTTGTTCCTTTTTGCACTTTGATCCAAAGCAAAATTTAAGAGTTCAGATAAACTTCTGAATATAGTAAACAAGATAACACCCTGATGTTTTGGGATATGCACCATCTTTGGAGTCTATCTAAACAAGCTTGGCTGGTGGTTGCTTCAGGGTTGTACAGAAAGTACTTCAAGCAGAAAATAAATGCAAATTACAGTTTTGAGTTTGGATTTACACTTTGATTCAGGTCAGGCTTCAGAATCTATAGTTTTAGGCAAGTTGATAGTGCTAGAATTACACATGAATTTAAGTCAACTTGAAACTGTATTTTGAACCCATCTTACCTCCTGTAATTTTATGTATTTCTAAATTAAATAGAATTTCAATGGAAGAAACTGGAGAGTGGGACTTTATTTTATCCATTAAGAACTGATTGGACCATGAAAAATGAGCATTCCCTTCCAGAATGGAGCCAGACCTGAATATGAGTTTGTGGTCGATTGTGGTGGAGGACCCAATTTTGAAGAGCTTTTTTTTTATCTGACTGATCTCACAGTGAAATTGGAAACAGTAGGTTGAGTTTTCTTGAGCTAAAATCAGTCTGTACTTACAGAAACACAGCCCCCAGTGGCCAAAGCAGTAAGTGTTGTTGAGAGTATGGGCACGTTTGTGCTCCATTTTCAAGGTGCAATGTCCACGGAGGGGCACCAAAAGTTAGTTTAAAGCTAATTGCTTTCAGCCATATAGGCTGTAATACAGTGAAGAGTAATGTATATTTTATAAACTCAACCCCCAAACCTAGACCTAACCATGAGTGGAGTAAATATGTAATGTTAGATGAAGGAAAAATGCAACTGCCGAATCACGTTCGTCACTGATTTTGTGAAAGCAATTACTTCCTGGTTAATATTAACTAGCCTGCACGGCTTAGGTAAAAGTCCCTTTAATAGCGGAGGAAATTAGCTTCACTAGCGGAGCAAGTTATTACATTTTGTTTTATTTTTATTATTAAAATAATATGCACTGATACATTGTGCACAATAAGATCAGTAATGCGTATCAAAAAATATATGGGGTCAATTTTGATTTCATGTTGACTTTAGGTTTGTGTGTCTGTGCTTTGAATATAAAATACAAGAATTACTGACAGATTTGGGCAAAGTCATCATGTAACTATGTGCATTTTACATATTTCATAAGCACTATTGTTTGTACAAAATAAAATATACTTTTAAAATTGGTGCATTTCCTTTTTTTTATTATTATTTATTTTATTTTTTTGCTGCTCCAGGTGGGATAAAAATGAACGTGGGACATTTCTTAGGTATAAAATTTCAGAAAGTATTTGTATTATTGACTCCACAGTTTGAAAGCAGGAGGATTTCTGACATATCTGACTGTGATAATGCAGCTCAGCATCATCTGAGCATTTGAGGAACCTGCTGAGAATAGAAGCTCATGCAGCTCTACTGGGAGACACACAGAAGAGCTGCTCTTCTCATCACAACTTTCCCTCCTGAAAAATCTTGGCAGTTCAGTACATTCTTGGAGTGTAACTCAGGTCCCCTGTCAAGAAATGTCACTTTTGGGGCAATATTGGGTAGGGGAGGACTAAAAATGTCACAGAAGCACAGAAGAGAAACTTCTTTTTCAAACACCATTTCTGAGGCTGTACTGAATTATGATGGCATGACAATTCACTTAATGTCGCTGAATGTCATTTGCTATGTATGGTAACTTATACAGCCACAAATATTGGGAATTTCGCAATGCCAGAATAAAGTGAACCTGCAGAGTTGCTTTCACAATGCATATAAAACACGAATAGCTCCATGGAAATAAAGAAAACTACACTCAGATCACTTTCTGAGATGGATAATCAGGTGTGTTTCTTCAAACATGCATCATTGTGTCTAACGGCATTTCTTGTCATATGCCCCTCCGAGATATGTCTTAAAGGTAGATTAGCAAAAATGCCTGCAACTGTGCATGAAATACCCACATTTAGCAAAAAAGGTTTACATCTTGGCAGTCTGATAAAATTATGAGTCAAGCAAATGATGTTAAAAATGTTGGTGATATCACTATATATATTTATATTTAGGCTCAGGATTGATGCCTTTTTCACACATCGATATTTTTGATATATAAATAGGGTTACCGTTGCACAATAGTCTTTGTGTTTTCAAACATGATTCTCAACACAACTTTGGTAGAGTGTGAGCAGCAGGTTAAATTAAAAGGGGTTGCACACCGGACATGTCTGACAGACATCTAAAATTTTAAATAATTATTTTCTATTAAGGTACATACACAGCATGGTCTCACCATCTCTCAAGGCTGTTCAAAAATCTGCAGCGCCATGGAGCATAACTCACATGCTCATTAAATTTGATGCAAATCATTATCACAAAGGACAAAGATTATTTACTCTAGCCATCAGTGAATGATACACTGTCTGGCCCAAAAGTTGCACACTCTGATATTTTTTTGGACCGCCTTTAGCTTTGATTTTGCACAGATTCATCATGGCATTGTTTCGACAACCTTATGCAACGTTAAAAATGTATTTCCATCCAGAGTTGCATTAATTTTTGGCCGAGATCTTGTATTGATGACAGAAGAGTCAAACCACTCCATACAGTCTTCTCCAGCACATCACAAAGTCTTTCAATGGGGTTAAAGTCAGGACTCTGTGGTGGCCAATTAATGTGTGAAAATGATTCTTCATGTTCCCTGAACCACTCTTTCACAATGTAAGCCCAATGAAACTTGGCATTGTTGTCCTGGAATATGCCTGTTCCGTCAGGGAATAAAAAAAATCCATTGATGGGACAGACTGGTCATTCAGTACATTCAGGTAGTCAGCTTACTTCATTTTATTGCTGCATAATTTTGCTGAGCTTAGACATGACCAATTGAAGCAACCTCAGATCATAACGCTGCCTATAGAGACTTGTACAGTGGGCACTATGCATGATGGGTGCATTGGTTCATGAGCTTCCCTTCTTACCATGACATGCCCATCACATTGGAATAGGGTAAATTTAGACTTATCAGACCACATTGCTCCACAGTCCAATCTTTATGCTCCCTAGCAAATTGAAATAGTTTTTTTTCCTGATTAGCCTCACTAACAATTGCTTTTCTTGTGGTCACACAGCTGTGTAAATTCTCATCACATTGTGGAAATGCTATTACTTTCACTATTACACATAGCCATGAAATCTACTGTTGATTTTTTACATTGTGACTTCAAGCTTTTTAGTGATCTGAAATGTCTGAAATGCTGGCCAATTCATACCCAAAATCAGCCGATGGGTGAGGTGGGGACTGACCGCCACTTCTATTCTATGTTTTTGTTCACGGAATTGAACAATAACAGGCAATAAAGGGTATTTGTATATATTCACCTTCACCTGGCATGCTATACCCAAAGCCTCACCTTGAACCAAGCTTTGGTGAATCGAAGTCTGATTACAACCCGAATCCACCAAGACTTTGTATGTACCCCCTTGGATACTCACTGGTATACGTTACATCCCTGCTTGATTGGGGATGGCTGCGACATGTCAGGAACCCAGACCCACATCCATCACTGGTCATTGATCCTGGATGTGTCCTGGTTCCCCGCAGCGCCAATACACCGGCCCAGACCTTACCTCCACATCTGCAGCCCCGTATTTACCAACAGAAACAAAGAGGTTCAGAGCAATAGAAATCCCCCGGAACCGGGGTGCCAGCTTCGGGAAAATTACCCCTTGTCGCCGGGAGGTAGGGACAGGAACAGTATAAGATGGGGAAGATAGAGAGGGAGAGAGAGTTGGAGTGTTTTGCCATCTCCCAGATATGCCACCAAGTGGTCATTTGCCAACTGCACGGCCTCTTCCAGCGACGCCGGACGGTGGCACTGGATCCACTCTGCTGTTCCCTTCGGCAGATGGTTGACGAACTGCTCCAATAACACCAGGTTGACGATTCCATTGGTGCTGCGGTACTCAGCCAGCAACCACCTCCGACAGGCATCACGGAGCTGTTGGGCAAAGGCAAATAGGTGGCCAGACTCACCGAATATCAGTGCCTGGAAGCGCTGATGGTGCTGTTCGGGGTTACGGCCAATCCATTGCAGGCTAGTTTCTAGATGGCTAGTTTCAGGTCTGAGTACTCCAGCAGACTCACAACAGGTAGCAAGCGGAGCCTCCCCCAACAACAGCTGCAACAGCTGGACTGCTCACTGCATGCTGGACCACACCGATTCTTCTGTGGCATGCTCTAAAAGTTCTATGAAGGCTTCAGGGTCGTCCTTTGGTCCCATTTTTCCAGCGTGATCTGAGGCACAGCAGGCATGGTCGGGGTCGCTGCCGGAGTACCCCCCTGTGGCAGAAAGCTCCGGATCACCTGTTGGTCCTCCGCCTGGGCTTGCATCAGGGCCTGGATCCGTTGTTCCTGTTCTGACTGCAGCTCAAAGAGGGCCGATCTTCCTTGCTCCACTGTTTTGACACCACTGTAGCAAATCCCTAAATTCCAGGGAATGAGGTAGCAAGAGACGGCGTACTTCCCCAAATCTCTCACACACACACAGCATGAAGTTCGACTCTCTCGTCTGCTGCTGTCTCCTCCCCTTTTATCTATGTGTCACAGCTCACTGGGAATACAAACTGGTGTTAGCACAGGTGTGAATCTTTCACCACTCAGCTTCCCTGGACCTCACTCCCCACAGATTGGCGCTCGATCACACCCCCGCCTCCACAAGTGGGAATAGTCAATATACATTATCACTATAGCCCTACTAGAGAGTTGAATGCAGATAATATCCAACATGACCCACTTTCTTGTGCAGTGGACACAGTGATGACACAGTATGTAGTACACAGTATGTAGTATTAAGTGGTGCACCCACATTTACATATTCTAGACAGTTTTCTAATCAGAGCACCACACAAATATTTGCATAATGTGCATTATTACTAAGTATGCACAAGACAACAAAAGATCCAAATCAAATGCCAAGCTGAATTTCCTCACTGTGAACACATGGGTCTAAGGTTAAATCCTGGTTGCCATATATTACAAAGACATTTTATTTATATATTTATTAATATATTTATTTGCAACATTAAGACCAGAAATGTGCACTAAAGGTGCACTTTTTCCCCTTGTTTAAAAAAATGTACATCTAAAGAAATGAATAGTTATTTTGAAAAATATGTATAAAATCATGACCACTCATGTGAGATGAAGAGTAACCTTATAAAAGCTCTTTTATTCTACATGGAGTAGGGGCAACTCATGGGGGCAGCCATGTTAGTATCAAATGACCAGGTGAATACTACTCACTTAATCTCAGTAACTGCCCTGTTATTGGACACTTTCCTTCATGGATTATATTACTCCTGCCTTACTGTGTCTATTGAAGTTCTACAATGGCATTGGTAACTGAAAACTACTGTTTGAATTATGCAGCCTCCAGGCCACTAGGAGTCAGTGTAAGCCAATTTAAGCCACTTTGACATTCTTAAACAATTACCGAGTTCACCTGTAAGAAAGTAAATTGGGTCAATGTTGATTTCATGTTGACTTCAAAATGCTCTCAAGTAGACTGTTCATATACCACTGGCAGTTCCTTTGTCTGTTGTGCATTGTGGTAACTAGGTTGTGCAGAGATGTTGAAACTCAGCAATGGAAACCATCATGTAACTCCTCCCGTTCACAAGCTTATGTAAAAATTCATGAGCCTGCTTCTCAGCATCGGTTTGAATGGACCATTCCAGTTATCATCCTGTTTTACTTTTTAGAAGTTTAGAGGACATCCCCTCTACAACCAGAATTCCAGTGGAGGCAGATTTCAGATTCATATTTTTAGCAGACCATTCCTGCAATCTAATGGCATAATCAGCACCACAATATAGTTGTGTCCAATGAACCAAAGACCTCTAATGAACCTGACTGTTTCTGCACTATTATGTATAGTTTTATAGCATACTATGTAGTGAGAAAGAAAAAATAAAATCACAGCTGCAGATAGAAGTTTTATTTTTACAATGTTACATATTTGTATATACTGTATACAATAGTATATATTGTATTTATACAATATAGTATTTGTTAGTATACCTCATCATTGTAATATATAATTTAGCAATATTATATAAGAAAAAGTGCTAGTGTACTGGATATAAGCCCATACATGATTCGTCCAAAGGCAAAAGGCCGCAGTCGAGTTCTAAATTCATTTTCTTCAAGTAAATATTATTTCTTACTTTCTCTTGATACTAGAGGGAAGTCTGACCAGATTTCGTAAAATATGACCCATCAATTGTTGATGGAGTTAGAAACCAGAAAACAATTGGTACACCTCATCAGTTTCTGCTCAGGTTGTTCATGTTTTCCATTCTGTCTTGATCAATAACATGAGTGATCTCTCAAACAGACACAAGTATAGTCACTATGAATAATGGTTCCTCCAGCTCTCTCAGCATGTATGTCATTACAGAGCCAAACTGTCCAGACCAAGCCATTAATAGCCCTGGGCAGTAACATTACAAAGCGCTGGTGTGCAGCAAGCAGTTCAGTCCAGTGCATAATGATCCAGCTGAGACTGATTATTGTTTGTTCATTAAAGTTATCAGTTAAACTTATTAGCCTATAGTCAAAAACTCAAAGAAATATGTGCATGATTCTTATTGGAATTTCTATAGTAATTGCAAACCGATCTTAAAAGATCCTAGATTTTAGATTCCAACATAACAAAAAATAAAAACTACATCTTTCAGGATACATACTGTATTTCCCAACAGGACTATTGTGATTTGCTTTAGGATAAAATGCCCACATGGGGCATCAAAAAGACATTTCAAATCTTTTAGGATTTTAAAATTCATATAGCTCCTGTCCAGCAAGACATTATTCACGAACAATATCAGATGAGTTCTGATAAAAAATTATACAATATCTGAAAGGATTAAAAGTAGTAAATAAGAATAAAATAAAAAAAACAATCTTTAGGAATTTAATATAATAAATACAATTATTTAATGGAATTTCCATAAAATCTTATTTATATCCTCATTTGATCTCTTATTTGAATCCTGTATACATTTCATGAGTAGTTTTTAACTATGGTAAAACTTGATTTTCATGTCAAAATTGACATTTTTGAACCTTACAGACAGTGGTGGAATGTCAAAGCATTTTCTAAAGGACATTTAGAGAGAAAAATTCCCAGAAGACCATCAAAAAAATATACGAGTACCAGACTGTTAATAATAATGTCCATTAAATGCACACAGTTCACTGACTTGAAAAAGCAAAGAAAGTGCAGTTTGCTTTTTTCGTAGGATGAAATTTTTAAAGCTGAGAAATCCCATTTCCATTTTTTTATTATTTACAGTACATTATACAAAAGATTATAAATGACATATTTAATTTACAGTTTATCATGCATACATACATTTATTCAAATGTATATGAATTGAAGACTTTTTACTGCCTTGAAAGACCAGCTGTGAAGGAGCATATCATTGGACAAGCTTACTGAACAAATGAGCACCTTTACTGAACAAACTGGTGTTTTAAGTCTGAACGAATCAAGAGTGGAACTGCACAAACTGTTGTTCCTAAATGAGGACCTGCTGACCCATAATTACTGAATAAAAGGAGGCATGTTGTTCATTCAATTGTTAAACAATATGTATTTAGGCTATTGTTGTCTTTTATATTTTCTATAGTTTGATCAAATTTAAGACCAGCAGTTGAAAAAATTTAGATTTTTTTTTTAGATCTGCTAATGATGCAATGATAAATAAATAATAAGACTTGATTTGGGGCGGCACGGTGGTGCAGTGGTTAGCACTGTCGCCTCACAGCAAGAAGGTCGTGGGTTCAAACCCCGGTTGCCCCGGCCATTCTGTGTGGAGTTTGCATGTTCTCCCCGTGTCTGCGTGGGTTCTCTCCGGGTTCTCCGGCTTCCTCCCACCATCCAAAGACATGCAGGTTAGGTTAATTGGTGTCTCCAAAAAAATTGCCCTAGGTGTGAATGTGAGTGTGAGTGTGTGTCTGTATATGTGTGGCCCTGCGATGGACTGGTGACCTGTCCAGGGTGTACCCTGCCTTTCGCCCAATGTTAGCTGGGATAGGCTCCAGCCCCCCGCGACCCTGTACGCAGGATAAGCGGTTGACGATGGATGGATGGATGGATGGATGGATGGATGGACTTGATTCAGTCATTGTTTTTAAACAAATCTTTTGTGTGAATGATTTAATAGCCACTTTAACACCATCGGGCCACTGCGACCCAGGGATATCAACTGGTCAGCCGGGGCAAATAGCCACAGACCATGAGCTGCAAGACCAAAATCTATCTGTATTCCCACATTTGGGCCAATAGTCTGCAGTGTTGCCCTAAAACCTGTCATTAATCTGCTGTCCTGGTGTCAACGTTACATGCCCCACCCATTTCACAAGCAAGAAGGAAGCTCAAGCTGAGGTATCAGACTCTGGAGACTAGCTAGTCTTCCAAATGAACACGGATTTGTACTGTGCCTGCAATTTCTTACCGCAATGACTTTTCCCAGACCTGTAATGTTGTGTGGTGGATACACAACTTGGAAAGTTTGGTGACAATATACTTAATCATGTCTTTGTTCGGCAGACATCTCGATCTGATGTTGCACATTTTCATTAGCCCAAATATTCAGAAGAGCCCTGATTTCTTCTATTGACCAATACAGGCGATTCGTCATTCTCCGTTGATCTGTTGAGGTAAGCTTGTAACTAGATATGACAAATTGGGAAAGGAGTATGTGCTGAAACCTCTGACCTGAGTCAGCGAAACTGCGCCTTTGACATTGACCCCACCTCAATCCACAGTTGGACTTCTTTGGCGCAAGGGTAATTGGAGGTTCAAAGGGCCATTGGCCCCGAGGAAGCCCACTGGATGCACTATGAAGCCCCGGAAGTGACAGTGGGAATGCAACTGGCATTAATTTGGCCCGATAGTGGAAACACTGCAAATTACATTCCCATAACTCCCATAAATCTCATAAAAAAAAGACACTCACTGTTCACTTCCTACTGGTGTAATGATGCAGGCTACAGAAAGAGTCACTGAAAGAATTTGAATAAATCGTTTGATCAATGGGTTCATAAGATTTGAGATACTGGATTTAATCAACATCCCCACCACTACAGAGTACAGTTTGCATGATAAGGAAATCAATATAGTGAGTATATGGTGAACAAACCATATAATACATTTCCTCTAAAGTTAATTTACTCTCAAATCAAATGAAATGTGCTCTTCGCACTTCCATTGGCAGGGCTGCCAACTCTCATGCATTGAGTGTGAGAGTCATGCAATTGACACGTTCTCACACCACACGTCCCTTTTCTTACGCAGTGATAATGTCACGGAGCAAAGAAGACACTGACAGCACACAGACAGACAAGACAGAGTTGAACACAAAAGTTGGCAGCCCTTTCCATTGGTGAAGATCAAATACACCGAGCACAAGGTTGAGTGGCCGCACCCAGGAGTCCAGCCCAGAGTACAAACTCAATGCAGTAGCAATAGAAGTGCAGGATCCCATCTGGGGGAAACTGGCTATGCCTCAAACTGATTTAGAGCCTTTGATGTCTGACGTGACAGCGAGATCTAATATGGTCTGATATAACCTTGAAATTCAACTTGACAGGCTGTAGATTGGTAGTGAAAGATGCTTCTAAATTCACTTTTTAACAGTAAGCTCTTGCTGAAGGAGTCCACAAATGGGGTTAATTAAAGATCAGTATATTACCTTATCTTATAGATCAAGGGCTACAGAATGTGTGCTTATTGTGTTGTTTTGTTGAGATTTCTGTATGTTGTTCACACAGTGGACAGATCATACACTTGAAAGTCTATTTACTGCAGAAACAGCTGAACTTACGCACTGTGTAAAACTGCAATTTTCTCTGTGCAAAAACAAAAAAAAGATAGTGACAGATCTAATAATGTTACACACAGGAAGTGTCATCTATCAATAAATACATTACTGTCTGTGAGGTTTCATTTCCTCAAAGAAACTGGGATGATCAGAAAAACACACCAGTCAAGTCTCAGCTTTGCTTTCATCTTCTACCACTCAACTGCATCTCAACTGGGTGACCGTAAATCTCTCCCAGGTGACCTGAAGCTAACATTGCACTCACGAATAGAATACAGTATGTTTTAGGCAAGAGATAAAGGTTTTTCCAGTCATCGGTAGCACAAGACCAATGCTAAATTCACAAGGTAGGAGAGATAAAGCTCAAAACAAAAGGTTTTGGAATTACACTAGTATTCAAAGATGATCTGGTTCCATCGTGCAATTAGCCAATTAGCCTGTGGTTTGTACTATTAACGGACTGCAAGCTACAAGGTTTATTGTTGTAATAAAGCATTTTGGGTTGGAGTGTCTGCTTTTTCTGAGCATTTAAATCAGTTGACAATGTAATAATCATACACTTTAAAGAAAAAAACTTTTGGTTGTATCTCATGGTCAGGATATGACAGAGTATATTTGGACTCACAAAATACTGTACATCATTTAATTAAACTTGGTCATTAAAAACCAATGTAAACCTGGTGAAACATTTGGCATTCTTTATGCCCTCTGTTTAAGTTGTCTTGTTTCCCGCTGTGATTAAAAACCCATTTGAATACTCCTGAGACTTGAACTATAATAGAGGCTCTTATAGTAAACTGCCTTGCTGCCTTCTAAATCAGCATCCTATCTGAAAGTAAAACTCTGTAGGCACCAATTCTAAGACTCGACCCACAATAGAGTGCAACAGTCGGGTTCCGAATGTAAAAAATTCCGATCAAATTAAAAAACAAAAAACATTTAAAGACAGATCTACCACAATATCTAAGGTTGTTAACCAAAGGTATACTTTTGTTGAAGCATTAGCCCATGTTATTTAAACATAATTTTTAGAAATGTTTAATAATGGAATTTCTCTTGAAGAACCACATTACCCATGATCCTGAAGAGAAACACTCCACCAATCAGAAAATTGCGGCCAACAAATTGTGGCAAACAAGTTCAGCAGTGACCGTCCACTTGTATGACATACTGTGAATGATTCAATCCATCTTCCTACACTTTCACACTTTTTATATAACTGTAAATATCTAAATATATCTAGTGAGTGGCAGTTTTGTGAACAGAAATGCCTTGTTGACAAGAGGTGAACAGAGAATGGACAGATAGGTTGTAGCTGACAGAAAAGCTATGGAAACTCAAATAACCACTCTGTACAATTGTAGTGAGCAGAATAGCATCTCAGAATGCACAACATGCCGAACCTGGAGGAGGATGGGCTACAACAGCAGAAGACCACATCGGGCACTTTATTAGTAGCATAGTGTTCCGAATAAGGTGCTCAGTGAGTGTATTTTATTTATAAATATTTAAATATTACTATTAATCATTAATCATTACTATATTAATCATTATTTAATTATTGTTAGTTGAGGGGTTTATCAGTGAATATTTACAGTATATGTGTGATTAATTGTAATTAATTTGATTAATTAATCAGCATACCATGCTATTTATTTGATTGAAACAAAAATTATTGATTGACTTCCCTAATTTTTGGTTAGATTGAACATCTGCTGTTTTTATGTTTTGTTTATGTTAATAACAAGCAAAAATTCATCAATAATAATCTGTTTGCAACTTAAAAACTTTTTTATACTTTTATTCAATATATATTTGTTATGTTAAAAACTTTAATCAATACAGACTCAATTCAGTACACACCTGCTGTCTTGTTGGCAGCTGCTTTCCCGCACTTGCAACACACGATTGTGGTTGTGTGTCTAGTCAACATTCCATGTTGAGTTGATTCATCCAGATGCATCAAGTACCAAACATTTAGATATATAACACTACATAATTACCTATTTTAGCCTACTATCTTGTAAACAATTGAACACAATATGTGTCAAACTTCGAAAAGCCTAGTCAAGTCTAAACATTTTATTTGTATAGCGCTTTTCACAATACACATAATTTCAAAGCAGCTTTACAGGAAATCAAGCATTAACAAAACATTGTACTGTAATATCTATAAAGTCTCAGAATGATCATTGTGTAGTTTGATTAAATATGATTGTAAATTGTGTATAACATTTTAATAATTAAATAATTATTGTATTTTGAACCCCTGTGAGCAAGACTCCATAAGATGTTGGTTAATGGATAAAAATAACCTTGGGAGAAGCAAAGCTCACTGTGGGGACCAGTTCCCCTCTGGCATGAATATAATGCCAATATTAGTTATTTGTATGCAGTGCAAGTCATGGTTTATAATTTGTAAACTGAGTAAGTGTTAAGGTCCAACTGTAAGGTTAATGACTAATGTCTCTGAAGTCCATCCTGAATTAACTACAGAAGTTCACATAGAGGCATTGTCCTTTGTCAATTGGCTGATAAAGGCTTTTGTTGGCAATTAAATTATAGTCTATGTATTCCATTTCAAGAGTGCAGTCCATCAATAGACAAAGGAGATTTTGGCAGAGATCAATGAGGTGAATTGCAGTTCAAATGGCAAGTCGTATCGGTGAGGTTTGGTGGGGTCCATCCTAAATCCAAGGTTCAGGCAGTGGCATATGAAATATCATATGTCTTACAGTTGGAGATGGCATCAGTTCATCCTCTAAAGTCCATCGTAAAAGACTGAGGCTAGCACCAGCTGTAGTTTGTCATCAACACAGTGGCACGTATGGAATATAGCATGAACGTGATGGAATATAGCATGTCAGAAGGTCAGTTAAGTACTGTGGAGCTTGATCATTCAAAGCTTTGTATGTAGTTAACAGAATTTAAAAATGGATATGAAATTTAACAGGTAGCCGATTTAACAATAATAAAATAGGGCTAATATGATCATATTTCTTGGATCTAGTCAGCAATCTGGCTGCTGCATTTTGAAACAATTTAAGTTTATTTTGTTTATATTGCTGGACATCCTCCCAGTAATGCATTACAATAATCTAGTCTTGAAGTCATGAACGCATTAATTCGTTTTTTAGCATCAGCAACAGAGAGTATGTGTCGTAACTCTCTGAGTTTGGTTCTGAGGTGGAAGTATGGTGTTCTACAAACATTGGAAATTAGATTTTCAAGGAAAGATTGGTATCAAATGTAACAACTAAGTTTGTTGCTGTAGAAGACAACATAACAATACATCTATTGAGAGTCAAATCATATTTTAGCTGCTTATTTTTATTTTAGGTTTTTGGTTCAATAATTAGTACCTCTGTTTTGTTGGAATTAAGTAGAAGGAAATTTCTGGGCATCCAAAATTGATTTCATTGATACACTCTGCTAATTTGGCAAACTGTGAATTTCGTTGGGTTTACAAGAAATATAAAGTTGGGTATCGTCTGCATAACAGTGGAAACTTATTCCATGATTCCTGATAATATTTCCCAGGAGAAGCATATATAAGCAGAGGCCCTAAAACTGATCCCTGTGGCACTCCATATTTAACTTTTGTTTGATTTGACAATTCCTCATTTACACAGACAAAGTGGTAGTGGTCTAATAAATAAGAAGTCCAAACAAGTCCACTAATGCCAACATAATTCTCCAGTCTATTCAAGAGAATGGCGTGATCTATCATGTTGATGCTGCACTAACATCTAAAAGCACTAGAAGAGAAATGCACATTTCTTGGGACAAGTCCTAAGGATAGCAAGGAGTTAATGATATTAAGAAGAGGTTATGAGATTACAGAGAATACCTCTTTTAAGAGCTTAGTTGGTATTGGATCTAACATAATGTTGTGGCTTTTAATGTTTTAATAAGTTGTTAGCTCTTCATGGCCATAACAGCAAAGGATTGAAATTGTTCGTTAGGAAAATTATGAGACACTGTTTTCTTTCACAGTTGGTGCTGTGACAGTTGATTACATAATCAGAAATAAAATTGGAATTATTTCAATTTTATCACTAAAGAAATTCATGAAGTCATTACTATTGTGTTGTGATGGAATTTTTGGTTCAGTCGATGCTTTATTCCTAACCAATTTAGCCGGAGTACTGAATAAACACTTGGATTGTTGTGGTTATTAGGGGCCAAGCACCGAAGGTGTGCAGGCGCCTATTGTGTTAGTTATATTACGATTTCACATTTGTCATGGTCAGCCATTATTAATTTAATTAAAAACATACTTTTTCTAATTCCTCTTAGGCGGTTTGTCCGATTTTCACCAAATTTGGCACAGATCATCTTTAGACCATGCCGACAAAAATTTGGTCAAATATCTTAGAAAGACCAAACCATTCTTGAAAAACTCGAAGAAATTTGATGACGAGCACTCCAAATCAATTGTTAGCCTATATCTCTGCAACGCTTTAGTGTATTCAGACCAACCTTGGTGTTTTATGACAACCATGACCTGAGAGTACCTGAGCAGTTTCAGCACAACGCCACCTACTGGTTACAAGATACAAAAAATAAATGGCTATTTTAACTTCTAACTTCTGAACATTTTATTCTAAAATCACGAATCTTGACTCTTTAGATTCTGTGGGGCATACCATGTCGAATGATACCAATTTTGCCTATGTCGGCCATTTTGGGTATTGGCCATTTTGAATTTTGATGTAAAATGCTGTATTTTACAAATGCATTGGCGTATCGTTACAGAATTATGTTTGTAACATCAGCACAGTGCCCTAAAGGTGCTCAACAACTTTCAGGACAGCGCTATCTTGTGGTAAAAAAATATAATAAAATATATACAAATTCTAATAACTTTTAATAATTTTAGCCTATTGTGACTGTGGTCTTGATAGATTCCTTGGGTCAAGCTGAGTTCAACAATAACATGGTCAGCCAAAATTCCTGTCAGCCATTATTAATTTACTTGAAAATCTACTTTTTTTAGCTCCTCCCACAGCGATAATCGATTTTTCACCAAATTCTGTTCAGATCATCTTCAGACCATGCTAATCAAAAGTTTTTGTGAGCGTGCAGTCTAAACTGAATGTACAACACAAAAAAAATAAAAATAAATGTACCTCCAAATAATACCAAAAAACACTTCTTTCTTGTTATCATTTTCATTCATTACACTAAATGTACTCAAATTAAAAAAAATACTCTATAGCAGTGGTTCTCAACTGGTTTTGCTTCAGGACCCAGATTTTACATTGGAAATCAAGTGGCGACCCACCATAGTAAAACATAACCTGTATTTAATGTCACATTTTGTTTTATCTGGCATGGTTTTGTTCTTGGTTTTCAAGTGTAAGGCCATTCATCAACTGACATTATTTTTGTTGTTGATGTCAACAACAAAGGTGACAGGAATCTCAACCCCCCCCCCCCCCCCCCTTTTAACAATTTAAGAGAATATTTATTTATATGAGCCCATTATTATCCCGTTTGTTTCTAATTTCAAACTTAATTCAAATAGAACATACATATTAGACAGGAGAAAAGGCTCCTCATTACATGTTTAGATCAATGTAGCTAGTCTTAAATAATAGTAATAATAATAAATTATAGTTGGCGGTTCGATTCCCGGCCCACATGCCGAAGTGTCCTTGGGCAAGTCACTGAACCCCAAGTTGCTCTGCCGCCATTGGTGCATGAGTGGGAGTGTGAATGTGTGTGTGAATGGGTGATTGGGACACAGTGCAAAGCACGTTGGTAACCTCTAATGTTAAAAAAGCCCTATATAAGTGCAGACCATTTACCATATATATATATATATATACACACACTAACTAATACATTTTAAACTTTAACTACAACTGCCACTGTTGATATAAATATGAGGTCTAATAGATTCTACCAATAGATTAATTCATATGAAACTATGACGAATGAACATCTGACTCACTACACTGCATTTATTTACTCTCAGTTACAGTCAGGTCCATAAATATTGGGACATCGACACAATTCTAATCTTTTTGGCTCTATACACCACCACAATGGAGTTGAAATGAAATGAACAAGATGTGCTTTAACTGCAGACTTTCAGCTTTAATTTGAGGGTATTTACATCCAAATCAGGTGAACGGTGTAGGAATTACAACAGTTTGTATATGTGCCTCCCGCTTTTTAAGGGACCAAAAGTAATGGACAGATTAACAATCATAAATCAAACTTTCACTTTTTAATACTTGGTTGCAAATCCTTTCTATCCTAAATCTATTACAGCCTGAAGTCTAGAACGCATAGACATCACCAGACGCTGGGTTTCATCCATGGTGATGCTCTGCCAGGCCTCTACTGCAACGGTCTTCAGTTCCTGCTTGTTCTTGGGGCATTTTCCCTTCAGTTTTGTCTTCAGCAAGTGAAATGCATGCTCAATCGGATTCAAGTCAGGTGATTGACTAGGCCATTGCATAACATTCCACTTATTTCCCTTAAAAAACTCTTTGGTTGCTTTCGCAGTATGCTTCTTGTCATTGTCCATCTGCACTGTGAAGCGCCGTCCAATGAGTTCTGAAGCATTTGGCTGAATATGAGCAGATAATATTGCCCGAAACACTTCAGAATTCATCCTGCTGCTTTTTGTCAGCAGTCACATCATCAATAAATACAAGAGAACCAGTTCCATTGGCAGCCATACATGCCCACGCCATGACACTACCACCACTATGCTTCACTGATGATGTGGTATGCTTTGGATCATGAGCAGTTCCTTTCCTTCTCCATACTCTTCTCTTCCCATCACTCTGGTACAAGTTGATCTTTGACACATCTGTCCATAGGATGTTGTTCCAGAACTGTGAAGGCTTTTTTAGATGTTGTTTGGCAAACTCTAATCTGGCCTTCCTGTTTTTGAGGCTCACCAATGGTTTACATCTTGTGGTGAACCCTCTGTATTCACTCTGGTGAAGTCTTCTCTTGATTGTTGACTTTGACACACATACACCTACCTCCTGGAGAGTGTTCTTGATCTGACCAACTGTTGTGAAGGGTGTTTTCTTCACCAGGGAAAGTATTCTTCGGTCATCCACCACAGTTGTTTTCCGTGGTCTTCCGAGTCTTTTGGTGTTGCTGAGCTCACCGGTGCGTTCTATCTTTTTAAGAATGTTCCAAACAGTTGATTTGGCCACACCTAATGTTTTTGCTATCTCTCTGATGGGTTTGTTTTGATTTTTCAGCCTAATGATGGCTTGCTTCACTGATAGTGACAGCTCTTTGGATCTCATATTGAGAGTTGACAGCAACAGATTCCAAATGCAAATAGCACCTTTTATCTGCTCCTTGTAAATGGGATAATGAGGGAATAACACACACCTGGCCATGGAACAGCTGAGCAGCCAATTGTCCCATTACTTTTGGTCCCTTAAAAAGTGGGAGGCACATATACAAACTGTTGTAATTCCTACACCGTTCACCTGATTTGGATGTAAATACCCTCAAATTAAAGCTGAAAGTCTGCAGTTAAAGCACATCTCATGTAGTTTCATTTCAACTCCATTTTGAAGAAGAAACTTGGGAGATTATTGTGCGAGTGAAATCAGTTATTTAAGTTAATTTTAAAAGTTATAGAAGTTTAAGTTTAATGTTTTCTCAAAAATGAAAAGTTTAACTTATTTTATTAAAATGGCCACAGTATGAAATCAGAACTCCATTGGTGCAAGAGTGAATAGTAATTTCATATATATTAAAAAAAAAAAAAAAACTAATTTCAGAAACCTCACTCAAATAACATGAGGACACACTATTTTATTGCAAAACAATTACTATTCATTACAGATTATAATTAATATATATTTATATTTATAATGCATGTTTACAATGTAAGTACTGTTAGCAGTGGAAGCCAAAACTTATTCACATTTCTAACAAACATAGACTATTTTTCTGCCATAAATTATATAATAGTTTGTTTACACCACTAAATAAAATAATAAATGATTCAAAGAGCCCATTCATTCAGATCAGAGCCTGTGCATGTGTCTTTAGCCCTATAGCTGCTAGGGATGGGCATTGCTGATCATTTTGTCTACTCACTCACTCGAGGGGCAATGAATGACATGTACATAACTGTATATATAATAACATTTCTGGCTGTATATATAATATGACATATTTGGCTGCTGAATTGCATTAATTTTATCGGCTGTTATAAAATAATCTGTTACAAAATGTAAAAAGTGTGCATAATCAAAAAATAATGTCATTATGTAAAGGTTCATTATGTGTGTCCAAGTGTTCGCTCCTGTGGGAAAGCCGCAATGCTCCATATTGTTGTTGATGTAATGACTCATGAAGCGTTCCACATATGGCAGGGAGGTATACAGTCAGTGACAATCATTCACTTTGATTGAATAATATCCATTTACAAGTCAAAGTTCTTACATGAAATGATACTAAAACATGTTTATCAAAGTTTTTCAGAGACAGATGTTCAAAACACAGTTAATTATACTCTCTTTGTTTTGATTATCATAATGATAGCATTGTAGTGTTGTATAATTTTGGTTGCTATGAGAAGTCTCTGAAAATCAATGTAACCCAATAACACAATAACTGTTATGAGTCCAAAAACAGAATATGCACTCCTGCTGGATTGACATTTTATACTCCTCAAAACAGCGTGGAACTTATTTGAAAGTACTCAAATCTAGCTAAATTGTAGTGTTTTTGCATAAATCCATTGAAAGAAGAAGCTAAAATATTAGATTTTGGCTCCGATCGGTCATCAGAAACGGAAGAAAGCTTCCGGAAAGCGTAATGGTGGCCTTAGGTTCTCTATACAAACAAACACAAGAATAACGTCATTGTCCCTGTAACCATAGAAATGACATACCAATGGCTACATGACCTGTCAATCAAATCTTGACTAGTGATCCATTGGCTGGATCTATTCACTGAAACAGCCAATGCACATTTTGGAGAGGCCATGGAGCCTTTGATCTGGTTTGATTGACAGCTCTGCCTGTGAATCACAGAGAGACTTGTGGGTGGGCTTAAACCATGCAGACGTTTCATCAGAATAACAGAGACCTCAATACCTTGATGCTGATTGATAAAATAAGTTTTGTAATCAATATTGGACAATATTGCTGTTTTGGATAAAAAAAAAAAAATAAATAAAATTTTTTCAATTGTGAACATTTACCATGGATTGTATGCTTGAATTTCCTGCCATCATTCGATCGGATCAAAACCAGAAGATATAAAAGAAAATAATACCGCTCAGATGTTGCATGTTTTAAAATGCACTCTTTAGTATTTTAATGCATTACTGTAATGACGTCATTACAATTAATCTATTGGATGTGGCCACCTCCCAGACCTCCTGACCCAGTCCTTGCCCTTTGACCGCCTCCCAGTCCTCAGGATCCATAACCAGCCCTGAAGCCGCCCCCATGACACGGATCCATTCCCAGCTCCGAAGCCACTCCCCAGGCCTCCTGATCATCCTCTTTGGATACTTCTTCACCTTTGCATCATCCTACCCTCCTCATCCATCTTTGGGTGCCAGGAGTCACCCTTTAAGGGGGGGGGGGACTACATCTCCCATATTTCACTGCCCACATCACTTCCATCTGCTCCTCATCGACCTCACTTGTATTCCATTCCCTCATTTAGTTCCTTGTGCAAAAACCCTCCTGTTTTGTTCATTCCTTGGTCAGTTCTTAAAGAGTTTTGTTGTATTGTTATGTTGTGATGATTTATATTTAAGCAATATCACATGAGCTATAGTGCGATATGTCCCTACATCAGTGAAAGAGTCTTTCGCTATAGAAACTGCAATGTCCTCCGCCATTTTGAAAAGTACATTTTCACCTATGTGGAAACTCCAGTAAGAAGTAAATAATGAGATGTGTAATTCATTGTGTCTCTCAGCTGTGATGAGCCATAATGCTGAAGTTGTTTGTTTAAAGCCGTTCAAAGCTATTTTCTAGTAGTAATACGCGCGATCACGGAGCGTTGTTGTATGTAAGCAATGACTGACGGATTCACCTCACGTCACCAACTGCTCATATTACACACAAAAATTAGCTTTTGCCACCACCTGCTGGCTACGTATGTAATGTCAAAAAATCAAATAAAAATACATGTAAGAGACACTTATACAGTAATTCTTAACACATATGCTCTACTTTTACACTTTAGTTTAGAACAGCATGAACACAAGCCGAGTGATATACACACAGTGAAGCTTCTGATTACTGATGGTGTCAGACTATCAGTGCTCATGGAACATCTCTTGTCCAATCCGATTCGAGGACCAGAACTACCTTTTGTATATTTGTTTGTTCCACTCCAACGTTTGTTCCACTCCAGCGAGTTTCCTTGATTATTCCTTGTATTTGTTACACTCCAGTGACTATTAAAAGATTGAAAAGTTCTCATGCATCTCCTCTCTTCCTCTCCTTAAACCAATGTTACAGTAATATAGTCCAATAAACATAAAAACGCTAAAAAAAACAGAAAAACGCCAGATGCCAATTATTGGTTAAACTAGCTCTTCATTATACTTACTGTCTTTATTGTTCACATGACAACTAAAGAAGAAAACATTTGCAACATTTTGTAAGGAATTTATTTAAAGTTTAAGTTATTGTATTTAAATGTTTTCTAAATTTTTATTATGAAATAAAAAAAAAGTTCACATCTATGTGTGTATGTTGATAAAATAAATGAAATACAATAAGATTTATCAAGACTTATTTTGAAATCAATTCATAATGCTGTTTCTAAAAATGCTAATAACTTTTGATAATTTTAGTGTATTCTCATTGATAGACTCCTTGGTATTTTCATTCATTTTTTGCCATTCCAGTGCTTGGCCCCGATAAGTGGTGCTTGCAGCTATATTTTTCGATGAGTTTGCTATAATATGCTGACCTGGCAGATTTTAGTGCCTGTCTGTAGCTTCCGACACTATCATTCCATGCACTGTGAAATACCTCTAATTTTGTATTCTTCCACTTGCACTCCATTTTCCGAGCTGCTCTCTTGAGAGAATGAGTGTGATCATTGTACCATGGTGCGGGAATTTTTGCTTTAATTTTCTTTAATCGAAGGGGGACAACACTATCAGGAGTGCTATAGAAGACTGTATTTATGTTTTCTGTTATTTTTTGTAATTTCTAGAATTTTTGGCTGACTGAGTATGTGAGACAATTCTGGAAGATTATTATTGAAGCTATCTTTAGTGAACGAAAGAATAATTCTACTTGAATGATAGCATGGTGTAGATTGAGTGGCATTAGCTGATCGCAGCAAACAAGAGTTGAGGTAATGATCTGAGATGTCATCGTTCTGCGGCAGAATGCTATAGTATCAACATCAGCTCCATATGACAGAATTAAATCTAGCATATGATTATGGCAATAAGTTGGTTCTGTCACATTTTGTCTGACTCCAAGAGAGTTGAGAATATCAACAAATGCTAATCCTAATGTGTCATTTTCATTATCTATGTGAATGTTGAATTCACCAACAATTAAAGCTCTATCTACAGGATCTACAAGATCTGATTGAAAAATTTGAGAAAAAAAAAGGAAATCTGAGTACGGCCTGGTTGATCTATATACTGTAGCAAGGGCAAAACATGACATAGATTTTTTTATTTATATCTAACGGTGTCACATTAAGCATTATTAGTTCAGAAGACTTACATTTTATCCTGTCCTCTGAATAACACAAAAAACTATCAATTGTAGAAACACCTCCTCCTCGAGGTTTCAGTCAAATAGAGGTCATCCAAACTATGATCTATAATAATTTCATTTACAATTAGTGTTTTGATTGAAAGAGAGCAAATTTTTAGTAGCCCTACCTGTTATATGATGTTTATCTTCAATAGTTTGACCTTAATCAATTTTTTTTCTAAATTATTTAGTGAGAGTTTTGTGTTTTGTAGTTCGGTGAACAGACACAATCTTTATATGATATCTAGGTGATATAGTCTCTATGTGTTGTAGTTATGTGACATCTCAAGGCAGCTAGCAAATGTTCGGATTAGCCAGTTTGTCTGCTTCCTGACCTGGGCCCCAGTTAGTCAAATACTATCACTATTAATACTATGAGCTAAATGGCTTGAGAGGAGAGCGGCACCTTCCCTGGAGGGATGGAGTCCATCTCTCTTTAGCAGGTCAGGTCTACCCCAAAAACTCTTCCAATTGTCTATAAATCCTTTGCTATTCTCCGGACACTACATAGACATTCAGTGACACTAATCTACTATAAGCCTCGTCACCATGATGAACAGAGAGGGGACAAGAGCATATTACAGTGTCTAACATAGTTTTTGCAAGTTCACACACCACTTTAACATAATCTCCAGTGATCTCTGACTGGGGAAGCTGGACATCATTAGTGCCAATATGAATAACAATTTTATAATATCTACGTTCAGCATTTGCCAACACTTGTAAATTTGATCTGATGTCAGATGCTCGAGTACCGGAAATGCATTCAACAATGGTGGCTGGAGTTTCTATTGTCACTTTCCTTACAATTGAATCACCAATTATTAAGGCTATTTCAACATGATTCTCATTGGGTGTATCACTGAGAGGGGAGAATCATTTGGAAACAGCAATGGGAGAGAAGTGTCGCTTTGCTAAGTGAGTATGTGGCCAAGATGTCACCCAAAATTAGAGAGAAAAATTAGCGGGAACTATTCATTTTAGTTTTTTTAGTTATTTAAATATTCAATATACTGTTTAAATGACATCTCACATATGTACCATTTAAACTTTTATTATAAAGTGTATTAAAGTCAGGACCCATTTGTATCTACAGAGGTTTGTGCTAAGCCGCAAATATTCACTGTCCCTAGAACTGCCCCTGCCAAATAAGTTGTATTATTATTTTTTTATTGAAAGACAGTTTTCTGATTATGCATTATGTGTCTTGTGTTTATAAAGTAAATAGGTGGGGCTTTTTTATATATATATATTTTTTCTGTATTGTTGGGTTGCACTATAAAATGCACTGGGTATTGGACACCTTTTGAGTCCTGTAGCCTCTATGCCAAGGAAGTCCCATCACATATTTATAATAAAAAAGTTCTCACTTTGTCCACCACCTTGGATTAATTTATTTTGCAGATACGAAGGTTGTGGATGAAGTGAGAAAGAATATGAATTACAGGGTCTGTATGGTTAGGATTAGGGTTGGGTTAGGGTGAAGGCCTCATCCACCTTTCAGGAACAATTCACTGCACCTTCCTGTGATGGGAATGGGAAAGTTTTACACACACATTCTGGGATTGCTATGTCCACTTAGGATACATGCTATGGGCATTCCTGCTGGTCGCCCTAAAAAAATCTAGAGTTCTGACAACCTTTCCCCAAATTGCCACTCATTGTTTTCACATGCAAATGAGCTTTGGTGTATACAAAGGCAACTCGCAAGATTTTGGAACAAAAGCCATTTTTTATGCCTTGATATATCTGTTCTGATCCTAAAACAAAAAACAAATAAATGTGTGTGTTCTTCCTGAAATATCTTATTTTTATTAATGAAATGCAACCCAAAAGATGGGTTGTTGGCAAAACAACCTCAATGAAGAAACCTTTTTCACTAATTCCCAGATTTCTTTTGTCTCTCTCCATCTATATTTTTATACCATTCCATTAATTTACATTCTCTCTATCATTCTCTCTCCCACTCCTGTGTGATAGTGAATGCGTGTGTTCTTCACCCCTAATTTGTTAAGAGTCTGGGGAGAAATTGCCTCTTTCACTGTCCTCTCACAGTGGAAGATGACTGGGCGACTCTTAGCAGAGTAAATTGTGCATGGAGGAAGTGTAATTGGGCTGTTAGGGTTGAAGCATTCTAAACATTATACACAACCCTCTGACTCGGACTGTGTACAAACATCCCTGGATAAACAATTCTTTTCAATCACTCTGAGACGTCACACTGAATTATTTCAGCCCCCGTTCAGGAGTATGTGGTGTGGAATTTACTTGCAAGTCTGGTCTGCAGAAAAACACCAGACATTATTCTTGGGTAAGAATAAAATGTTACCAGTCCTATATGTTATGTAAGGATGATGTCATTCTTTAATTCGATAATTCCATAGCTTCATCGTTACAAAGATTGATATGATTTAGGTGTGTTGATAATGTTAAAGATTTCTCTCATACACAGTTAATTTTTTTGTGAATTTATTGTAAATCTGCTTCAACGCTGGTTGCCAGTAAGGTATTTAAAAAAACATATCAGGCTGTATAGGTTTTTACTGTAATATAATGGAAAACGTTTCGGGTTACTTAAATGTAACCCTTGTTCCCTGAAAAAAGCAGAACGAGATGCTGCGCTGAGAAAAGCGCTTTGGGAACATCTTATAGTTGTGACCAGCTGTGAATATGTGTGCTACACGTCAATGAACATCGACCGGAATTTATAGCCTCTGTCGGTGTTAATCATTGGATGCACCTGGGAAAGGGCTATAAATAGATGCGTCACCAGCGTGTCATCAGGTATTTTGTCTGAAGAACATTCCTGGGGCATTTAAGTGCGGCAATGAAGCACAGCATCTTGTTCCACTTTTTTCAGGGAACTGTGGCTGTCCGGACCCCCTACGGTAGTGCAGTGTGCTCACAAGAGTGTGAGAGTTCTCACACATGAGCTTGAGATGTCGACTCAAGGACATAAGAGTGGCAGGAACATCCAAATTATAAAGCTGATGAATGTGTGCGGAGAGGACCAACCTGCCGCATCACAAACATGCTGCAGAGGGAGACCTCTAGCCAAGGCTTTAGTGGAGGCGAGCCCTCTGGTAGAGTGAGCCCTGATGCCTACTGGCGAAGTTTGACCGTACGCCTCGTAGGCTAGGGCAATAGCGTCCCTCACCCAATGTGACATAGTCTGCTTGATGGCGGCCGCCCCCCTGTTGTGGCCCCCATGGCAAGCAAATAGTTGCCCTGACTTATGCCACTGGCTAGTTTGACATAAGTTTGAAGGGCACAGACTGGACAAAGTCTGTGAAGTCTTTCCTGCTCCGGTGTTGCAAACTTGTTCCAAGTGGAGGGAGCCCTAGCACTTAAAATGGTCTCGATAACCTTAGGTGAAAGCCCTGTGTCCCTCAGTTGGTACCCTTCAGGGTCCAAACATGAAGGTTTCACAGCTTGGGCCAGGGATGAGATATTGTCCCCTATGCCTGAGACAGAAGGTCCCTCCTGTTCGGAATCGCCCAAGGCGAGCCGTCGAGGAGAGACATGATCTCCGAGAACCATACCCTGTTCAGCCGGCACAGCGCTATCAGCAAGAGGCAAGACCCTTGCTGGCGAACTCTGGCCAAGACTCCCGGGAGCAGAGAAACCAGGGGAAATGCAAACACATTCTGGGCCATGTATGCACCATCGCGTCCAGATCCGGGGGGGGGGGGGGGGGGGGGGGGGCTCTGTGACTCAGGGAGAAGTAGAGGAGACATTACGCTGTTCATAGAGGTGAAGAGGTCCAGTTCTGCCCTGTAAAATCTCACCCAGATTTGTTCCACTACCTCAGGGTGGAGTTTCCACTCCCCCGTTGGTATTTTCAGTCTGGACAGTACATCTGCTCCCACATACGGGCATCCAGGGATATAAACTGCCATGAGTGACAGGAGCTTGCCCTGGGCCCAAAGGAAAATCCGACGTGCCAGAAATTCAGCTGACGTGAACGTGGGACTCCTTGATGTAAGAGACTACCGCTGTATTGTCCACCCGCACCAAGCCATGGCAGCCTCTGGAGGAAGTATTTCAGGACCAGAAATACAGCCATCAACTCGAGACAGTTAATGTGACAATCGAGCTGACGACCCTCCCATTCCCCTTGAGCTGGACGACCACTTAAGACCGCTACCCAGCCCGTTAGGGAGGCGTCTGTCGTTAGCAGCCTGCGACCTAGAGTGGGACCCAAGGTAAGAAACCGGGGTCTGAACCACATAGTAAAGGAACGAAGCCTGCAGCGCGTAACCCTTATTTGCCTTAGGGAACAAGCCCTTGGATGAAAACCCCCTGGCTTTTAGCCACAGCTGGAACAGTCTCATGTGCAGAAGGCCAAAAGTGATCACCGTGGATGCAGACGCTATGAGACCTAGTATTCATTGATACTGACGAGCAGTGCAATCTTGACCTAGCCTGACCTTGTTCAGAGTGTTCTGAATGGAAATGATTTGTGCGGGAGACAATTTTGCCTGCATCGTAATCGAATTCCATATAACCCCCCAGATAAGTGATTCCCTGGGTGGGAGAGAGAACGCTCTTTTGAAGTTGAGTCTCAGAACCGGAGAAACCAGATGAGCTAAGACAATATCCCTGTGCTGAACTGCCAGTTCTTGGAACTGTGCTAGGATCAGCCAGTCGTCTATGTAATTCAGAATGCGGATGCCCCGGAGTCGCGAAGGAGCCAGTGCTGCATCCATGCATTTCATGAATGGGAGGGTTAAATGGTGCTAGGCCGAATGGAAGAACCCGATACTGGAAGGCTTCGCCCCCGAAAGCGAACCTCAGAAACTTCCTTTGCTGTGGCGGAATTTCTATATGAAGATATGCGTCCATGAGATTGATCGTGACCAGCCAAACATGATGTTGGGCTTGTGACACAATCATCTTGATAGTTAGCATCTTGGACTTGAACACCCTGACTGGGCAGTTCAAGCCTTGAAGATCTAAGGTTGGACGCAACCCCCCACCCTTCTTGGGAACCAGGAGTAATTTGCTGTAATAACCTGACTCTTTCTCTGGAAGGGGAACACGTTCTATGGCCCCTTAGACTGAGAGATTTTGCAGTTCTTTCCACAGTAGACATGCTTGCTCCGGATTACAGTAGTGGGGACCACGCTGTTGAAACACGGAGGGCGGCGAGCAAATTTAATTCTGTAGCCCTTTTCTACTGTTCTTAGGACCCACATAAAAATATCTGGCAGAAGTGTCCACGCTGCCAGGTTCTCTGAGATGGATATTAATTTAACACTTCCTGTTGAGGGGGTGTTGAGTGTTCCGCAGCCTGGATAAATGCAGGAAGCAGCGAAACACCCAACTTTTGATGGAAGCCTCTACCTCCCGAAACACCGGAGGCGGCAGGAAAGGACAGGATTCATGTGGGTACCGGGAGGGGCAAAGTGGATGGTACACACGCCCCGTCCCAAGGGGAGCTACCCCCACAGGGCTGGGTGCAAGACCGTCAGGGCTTTTTTCTTTTTAGAAATTACTCCCCTGAGGTCTTGCTTTGGGGGCTGTCGAGGGTGACGAGCCTGTCCCCAGTCTTTACGAGGGGGAGCACGACTCGCCACACCTAGTTTTTGAGCCTCCTGTCTAGGAGGACCGGGATGGTGCTGGGTGGCTGACAGCCCCTCCCCCTGAGTGTGGCGAGGAAGAAATTGCCCGAAGGCTACCTCGTGACTTTTTGCCTCCTGGAACCTGGTGAAAGCTACATTCATAGCATCACCAAATAAGCCAGAAGGAAAAACCGGGGCATCTGAAGGAAAGTTTTGTCCCTGTCTCTGATGCCAATAGGTTAAGCCACAAGTGTCTCTCCGCCTTCCCCACAAGCGTGGAGGTGGTATATATATATACGATTAATTGCATAAATTTTTTTTTTTTTTTACATTTTTAATTTTTCACACTGAATTAATGTGTTAAATCGACAGCTTAAATCGATTTAACACATTAATTCAGTGTGAAAAATTAAAAATGTAAAAAAAAAAAAAAATTTATGCAATTAATCGTATGCCCTGTATAAGGAAGATTCCTGAGAAATGCAAGCTTGTAGTACCACCTGTTTACTCCAGAGGGCAGCAAGGGAAACTTCAGCTGTGTGAAAACCATCTAGGAAAACTTGATGGAGGGAACAAGACACTAGGGGTCTCTCTTGAGAGCCTTTTTCATCTCTGATCTATGAGAAAAGGCTAATGAGAAATTGGCAGACAGAATTTGCATGTCCCGCCCCCGGACATATGGGTATAAAGGGAGGGAAATGCGTCTGTTTCACTCACAATTTTTAAATCACGTCATGCGTTGAGCCGTGTATGTGTACTGCTGACACAGGAGCGGGCAGGTATTTTAAGTGCCAAAGCGACCGGCTGTGTCAGACTGCACATACCCTTCCCCAACACCCCATCAAATTGACAAAGCCTTCTGGTTCTTTACCCCCGACAGGGGGGAACAAGGCGACATAACAAACATGGGAGCACCAGCCGCGCCTTTTCTCTCTCTATGTTTCTCACATAGATTTAAAGCGGCTGGGGCCATCTTAACGCTATCATTAAGCATCAGGGAAGGCGATCTTTCCCAGTTCCTATTCTTTCAGGGGGAAAAGACCCTGCAAAGACCACACCTGCCCAGACTGAGGGAGGTAAAGCATGGTGAATACATCACATGGGCTTTCAGGTCACATATGGAAAGTGGCACGGTGGTAGACCCTGCTTCATTGGGAGGGAGGAGTTGCTACAGATACGGCAACCAGGGGGCAGTGGGAACTGCCCAAGGGAGAAAACCCAAAGACTTGCCATCTACTGTGTCATGGTGGGTACATACACCTTCAAGGTGGAGGGGGACAGTCTCCCCTAAAACCTCTCCTGCAGGTATGAGAGCACTGACCTAACTGTGTATCTCTGTGGGTCTTCAGCCAGGGAAGAACACCAATTTGCGAACAAGCGCCACTACAGGGCGTAAAGTTGCCTGGTAGAGGGAGCTCTGGCTTGGTTGATCGTATCTACAACGGCAGGTGATAGATCAGCTAGATCTTCCGCATTCCGTCCAGTGGCCAGACGTGGAGGTTCCAGAGGTCTGGGTGTGGATGCCAGAGCATGCCCCGTCCCTGAGAAATAAGATCCTTCCTCAGGGGAATTTGCTCTAGAGTGACTTGTTCCCCGTCCTCCCTGACCTTGCACAGCACCTGTGCTGCCCCAAGGGGAGCCTCTGTTCGGGCTTACCAGAACGGGCAGTTGGAGGTCTCTTGGGTGTTGTCGTTATAGCACATCCTCTACCACTTTGAGGTTGCCCAGGATGTGAGTGGCACACACCCCGCCTTGGCAATTTATGTACGCTACCGTGGTGGTGCTGTCTGATCGGATCAAGACGTGTTTGCCCTGAATTTCGGGAGAAACCTCTGCAGGGCAAAAAGTACATCCAACAACTCTAGGCAGTTGATGTGCCAGCGCAGCGGGGCCCCTTACCAATGGCCCGCGGCTGCGTGCCCGTTGCACACGGCACCCCAACCCAATTTGTAGGCGTCTGTGGTGACCAGGACATGTCAGGACACCTGCTGCAAGGGGACTCCTGTCTCGCTGACATTGAGACTGAGTCTAACTCCATGCCGAGAAACGAGAGGCTCTGAACCGGGGCGAGCTTGCTCTTTTCCCAGTTGACCTGAAGCCCTAAACGGCTGAGGTGCCTGAGCACCTGGTCACTGTGGGCGCATAGTAACTCTCGGGAGTGGGCCAGGATGAGCCAGTTGTCGAGGTAGTTGAGTATGCGGACGCCTGCTTCCCGGAGCGGGGTAAGGGCTGCCTCTGCGACCTTCGTGAAGATGCAAGGGGACAGGGACATGCTGAAGGGAAGGACCTTGTACTGATATAGCGAACGTATTGGTCTCTGGATCGGGTATCTCAGGACCACTTGGGAGCCTTCCGGGTCCTCGAAGGGGTTCATGAGACGGGGGCATGCGCTTCCTACGGGGCGCTCGACGCAGGGGCTGAGAGCTGTGCCCGGGTTGATGCAAGCCGCAGGAGGATGCCCTTGGCCAGCCGACGGAGCGTGGCCCGTGGCGGCAGGTTTGTGGTGGGCAGAATGTGAGATATGGCCTCCGTCTGCTACTTCACCACTGAAAACTGCTGGGCGAAGTCCGTGTCTTGTCCACTTTGCGCATCTCGACCAGGTTCAGCCATAGATGTTGTTCCTGAACCACAAGAGTGGCCATCGCCTGCCCGAGTGACCGTGCTGTGACCTTCGTGGCCTTGAGGGCGTGGTCAGTCGCTGAGCGCAGTTCCTGCAGCACGTCGGGATCAGGACTACCCAAGTGTAGATCTTTAAATGCCTTGGTCTGGTGTACTCACAGGAGGGCCATGGGATGCAGGGCAGAAGTGGCCTGTCCGAGTGAATGGTGCAGAATAAAGAATTACGTAGATTGTTCTTCTGACTCCTGCTTCCTCCTTCATAGTAGAGAACGAGTGAACAATCACGAACATTTATTGCTAAGACAACAATATTATTTAGTAGAATTCATTTTAAAATGAATAATTTTCCTACATAGCTAAATAATTATATTTGCGTTGCTGTGTCAGCTAATGACATACTGTAGTTACGAAGATACCGGTGACAGAGAGATGTGTGCTTGTGCCGGACAAAAACACATATGCAAGATATTTATATAAATGTTATGCTGACATGGAGTCTGGACTTAAAAAGACATTTGAGTGTTTAGAGTATGTCTCCACAACCGCAGACATTTGGACTAGTCATAATAAAAGCTTCCTTGGGATGAAAGCTGATTGGACTAACCCTATGATTTTTTTTGCAGTGAAAACATTGCCACAGCCTGTAAAAGAATTAAGGGAAGGCAAACATATGACATGGTTGCAAGCAAAATAGTAGGTACATTCAACATTTGACCTTACATACACACATACAAAATGAGCTACAAGCTTTCAAATACACAATAGTTTTACTATCAAAGCTGAAACATTTTCAGTTTATTAGGGTTTTTTTCTGTCTTCCATATAAACACCAACACAGGTAATCAAGCATACACATATATGCCACACATAAGCACATCTGAATGGTGCTATTTGCTATTCAAAGAAACAGTCCTTTGGCCATCCCATATACAATTACAATAAGATGTTATTGTAATTCTGTGCCAGCCGATGTAGTTGAATTTGAGTTATGTCTACAGACATAACCTACAAACTTCTGTTTCAGTCAGGACCACTTCTGTGAAATTGATACTTTTCACATAATTTGAAGCAATCTGTTAGAGATAACGATATGGTTCTGTTCTCTAGAAAACTCACCAACCAACCACGCAGGGACAGAGTGAAGAGAACAGTGAATCGAGCTGACAGAAAATCTACAGGAAATCAGATAACCACTCTGCACAATTGTAGTGAGCAGAATAGCATCTCAGAATGCACAGCACTTCGAAACTTGAAGAGGATGGGCTACAACAGCAGAAGACCATGAAGAGATCCACTTCTGTCAGCCAAGAACAGAAAGCTGAGGCTGCAGTGGGCACAGGCTCACCAAAACTGGACAATTGAAGACTAGAAAAACATAGTCTGGTCTGATGAATCTCGATTTCTGCTGAGGCACACAGATGGTAGGGTCAGAAGATGTACCAACAGCATGAATCCATCTGCAGAAATTGTGAGATGTAATCATGTCAACATGGACCAAAAACTCAAAGGAATGTTTCCAACATCTTGTGGAATCCATGCCATGAAGAATTGAGGCTGTTTTTAGAGCAAAGGAAGGCCCTACCCAGTATTAGCATAGTGTTCCTAATAAAGTGCTCAGTGAGTATACATCACAACATGTTAAAAACATTTTGAAAACATTTTCTGACAGCGCAACATCCGGGCATGACAGCATCACCAGTTAGTCGTCCTTTCATCAGTGTGACATTACTTTATGTCATTTATATTAATTAAGATGTTATTGTATCTAGGTAAAGTTCCATTTCTTTCGGTTTCTGTTTTTCCGTTGTGGCCATGTCTTCAAAATATTGTAACAATAAATCCCATGGAGAACATGATTGGCTACCTTGGTCTCTAGATAACTTGTAAAATAATTATATTATCTTTGTTGAGACATATGCCATTAGGATACCATATGGTAAACCTCTGCCAAAGGGAAATTTACAACATCTGCCAAACATTTTACTTGTAAATTTGTCAACGTTGACATAATTTTATTATCTTTCAAGACATTCAACACTAGCCTGTATACCATATGGATATTATACTTCAACGTCAAATATCTGCCAGCAAAAGGACAATTTACCACACATGCCAAACATTTCACTTATGTAAATGGTGATTATTCATAAATGTTCTTCTTTTTGAATGGAAGATTTTTAAAGGGCACACGAGACAAAATTCTCTTTGAAGTTAAAACTATTATAAGACCAGAACAGCGCACACAGAGAATTCTGAATA
Organism: Moxostoma hubbsi; assembly: GCA_032164185.1. Taxonomy (NCBI): domain Eukaryota; kingdom Metazoa; phylum Chordata; class Actinopteri; order Cypriniformes; family Catostomidae; genus Moxostoma; species Moxostoma hubbsi. The sequence continues at coordinate 7,961,331 of JAVLUX010000007.1, read as the reverse complement.
CTGTGCACGTGCCTCACTTAGATCTGCAATAGCTGACTTCCAGTGGACTGACACTCAGGGAAAGGTAAGCAGTATAAAACTTTTACTTATCTTACATAGTGGTTTACCCATGTAACATTAAATGTCACTTTACAGATGGAATGTTATTGATTTTTATGTTTTTTTTTAACTTAATTTTGTAATAAAATTCCCTGTTCTCTGTCAAAAATCTACACTTTGATGCTGCGCTGATTTAGCACTTTGGGAACAACTTTAGGTGTGACGAGCTGTGAATGTGTGTGCAACACGTCAATGAAATTGACCAGAATTTATAGCCTCTGCTGGTGACATCATTGGATGCACCTGTAGCAGGGCTATAAATGGACGTGTCACAGGTGCATCGTCAGATCTTTTGTCTTCAGATCATTCTGTGTGTTGTGCTTCTTGCTTTCTACTTTCCTCTGTTAGGAGTTAGTATTGTTAGGCAGTGCGCAGAAAACTTTCTCTTTCTCTTTTCTATAAATAAAAGAAAAAGAATGACTGATAAACAAAGCAAGCGGTTTGTTTTGTGTGTTTGGGGGAAGAGCATGCTGCTCTTGCATTGGGGCGGGGTGGGTGTGAGCATTGCGATCTGTTTACAGTCAAAATGATTCGCACCCGTCTCGCTTACTTCCAAGAGCCAGCACCCACTCTTTCATCGTGGGGCTCTCGCATAGATCTGGCTGAGGAGCGAGAGACTGGTCCGTCCCTATCGCTCGCTCTCTCCCCAGATCCAGCTGATCCTTCTCGTAAGCCTGAAGTGCGCTTCGCGCCTCTTCGGTTCATGAGCGGGATGCTGAACCTCGCACTTCCACACACAATAATAAAGCGGCTGAGGAATTACTCGAGGTGGTTACTCGGGCTGTGGCCAGGCTACAGTTAGACTGGCCACACGAACAAGAGACCCCCCAAACGCTACAAACTAAAAGACAGATTTCTGTCTGGTGGCCAAAAAAAGCAAGAGACTGGGGGCCGGCTCGTCCCCCTCAGCAGCCCCCAAAGCAATTTCATTTCTAAGAAGAAAAAACCCTGATGGTCTTGCACCCAGCCTTGTGGGGGTAGCCCCCTTTGGATAGGGGCACGTGAAGCATTCACCTGTACCTTCTCGATACTCCCATGAAACCTCTCCATTCCTGCTGCCTCTGGTGTTTCGGGAGTTAGAGGATTCCAGAAAAATTTTGGGTGTTCTGTTGCTTCTTGCCTTAGTCCAGGAAGCAGAATACTCGACATCCCCTCAACAGGAAGTGTCAAAATTGATACCCATCTCAGAGAACCTGGCAGTGCGGAAGGAAATTACCTATCTGGGCATATGGAATTTGATCATGATGCGGGCACAATTGTCTCCCGCTTGAATCGTGTCCATTCAGAACACCCTTAGCAAAGTCAGGCTAGGCCAAGGTTGCACTGTTCATCAGTATCAATGAATACTAGGTTTCATGGCATCTGCATCCTCTGTGATCCCTTTGGGCCTACTGCACATGAGACTGTTTCAGTTGTGGCTCAAAGCCAGGGGATTTCATCCAAGGGCCAGTCCCCTAAGGCAGTGTTACACGCCGCGTGCTTTGTACCCTTTCTATGTGGTTCAGAGCCCGTTTCCTCACTTTGGGTCACTAGGTGCGTCTTGCCGTCACAAATTGCTAACAACAGACACCTCCCTGATGGGCTGGGGTGCGGTCTTAAGTGGTCGTCCAGCTCAAGGGGAATTGGAGGGTCATCAGCTTGACTGGCACAACAACTGCCTCGAGTTGATGGCGGTATTTCTGGCTCTGAAATACTTACTCCAGTATTTGAGAGGCTGCCATGTCTTGGTGCGGGTGGTCAACACAGTAGTAGTCTCTTACATAAACCATCAAGGAGGTCTACGTTCACGCCAGCTCAACAGACTGGCATGGCAGATTCTCTTTTGGTCCCTGGACAAGCTCCTGTCAATCAGAGGAGTTTATATCCCTGTATGCCTGAATGTGGGAGCAGATTTTCTGTCCAGACAGAAAATACCGACGTGGGAGTGGAAACTCCACCCCGATGTAGTGGAACAAATCTGGGTGAGATTTTACAGAGCGGAAGTGGACCTCTTCGCCTCCCAACAGACAGCGCAATGTCCCCTCTTTCTCTCCGAGTCACCCACGACTCAGAGAGAAAGAGACACGATGGCACATACATGGCCCATTAAGCGCCTGTATGCGTTTCCTCTGGTTTCTCTGCTCCCGGGAGTCTTGGCCAGAGTTCGCCAGCAAGGGTCTTGCCTCTTACTGATAGCGCCACGTTGGCCGAACAGGGTATGGTTCTCGGAGATAATGTCTCTCCTCAATGGCTCGCCTTGGGCGATTCTGGACAGGAGGGACCTTCTGTCCCAGGTGCAGGGGACAATATTTCATCCCCGGCCCGAGCTGTGGAACCTTCAAGTTTGGCCCCTGAAGGGTACCAACTGAGGGACACTGGGTTTTCACCTGAGGTTATCGAGATCATTCTAAGTGCAAGGGCTCCCTCTATTAGAAGAAGTTACGTCAATAAATGGGGTGTCTTTGAAAGATGGTGCAGTGCACATAATGCGGATCCAGTTAACTGCCAGACTGCTTCAGTTCTGGACTTTCTGCAGGAAAAATTGTCAGAAGGCACATGTCCCGCCATTCTCAGTGTTTACGTGGCTGCTCTATCGGCTTACCAGGCCTTGATTGACGGGGTGCCGTTGGGGAGACATTCTCTGCTCGCTCGCTCGCTTCGTTCGTGGAGCCATGCGACTGAAACCTCCTGCTAGGACCAAGATCCCTTCATGGGACTTAGCAATAGTCCTTGAGGGTCTGGTTGAGACCCCCTTCGAACCTCTAGAGTCAGCGTCTGATAAACTTCTGACTCTCAAGATGGTTTTTCTTATGGCAATTACTTTCCTAAAAAGAATTGGGGATCTACAGGCTCTGTCGGTCTTGTCAGCCTGCTTAGATTTTGTCCCAGGAATGGCTAAAGCAGTTTTTCACCCTCATCCTGACTTCCTGCCTAAGGTTCCTTTCTCAACTGTACATCTGGTCACTCTCGAAGCCTTCTGCACTCCGCTGTTTACAATGCCAGAGCAGGAAAGACTTATCTCCACCGCACTAGCCAGTGGCATAAGTCAGGGCAACTATTCGTTTGCCATGGTGGCCGCAACAGGGGGGTGGCCGCCACCAAGCAGACTGTGTCGCATTGGTTGAGGGACGCTATTGCCCTGGCCTAAGAGGCGCTCCACCAGTACCAGAGGGGTCGCCTCCTCTAAAGCCTTGCTAGAGGTGTCCCTCTGCAGCATGTTTGTGATGCGGCAGGCTGTCTTCTCCGCCAACATTAATAAGATTTTATAGTTTGGATGTTCATGCCACTCCGGGCTCTTATGTCCTTGAGTCAACGTCACAAGCTCGTGTCTGAGACCTCTCGCGCTCTTGTGAGCACAATTACACAACCATAAGGGGTCCAGACATCCACAGTGCAGCGGCGTGGGTATTCTCGTTCCCAAAGTGCTAAATCAGGGCAGCATCAAAGTGTAGCTTTTTGACAGGGAACGTCTCGGTTTACTTAACTTTAACTACTGTTCCCTGATAAAAGCGGAACGAGATGCTGCGCTTCATTGTCGCACTGGGATGCCCCAGGATATCTCTTCAGACATAATACCTGACGATGCACCTGTGGCGCATCTATTTATAGCCCTGCTACAGGTGCATCCAATGATGTCACCAGCAGAGGCTATAAATTCTGGTCAATTTCATTGACATTTTGCACACATATTCACAGCTGGTCACACCTAAAGTTGTTCCCAAAGTGCTAAATCAGTGCAGCATCTCGTTCCATTTTATCAGGGAACAGGGGTTACTGTTAAGTAACCTGAGACGTTTGGTTAATTTGTGCATGACCAGTCTTCAGTGAAGCATCCTAAGGTAAAATAAGAGATACATTTATATAGTTCCCTTTTTGTTATGTTAACTTGTCCACTTAACACGATCAAATTTACAATAATCACTTATATTTTTTACCACATTTTATAAACTTTAACCATCATATTAAAGGCACTCTCCTTTTGTCCTTCGGGTGATTTTTGACCCATATTAAAACACATTCAAAATGCATAATTATTGATTAAATGTACAACTGCACTAATCTGGAGACATCCAAAGTATATAATGATAGGGGAAAAAAATAACAACAACAATAGTTTACAAACTTGGCTAATAATGGCCAAGGATGTCTCAATTTATATTTATTTTCAATTACTTTTGGCATTTTATAATATCTAAACTTGGTTACAATAATTTCTGATTTATTCTGCTTGTAGAAAATCAACAGTGTACATTTTAGTGTTTCAATTATAGTACATGCCTATTCCACAAAAGAATCTATATTGCCTTTTTCAGCAGTCAAAATGTGCCCCCTTTGCACATCTATTGCAATAAATCCATTCCTTCCCACTAAAGTCAAACAGTTTGTAGCAGTGTTATAGGGATTTAGAAAGGTGCCATAATAGTTCTTTCTGCCATGCATTGTTTTAGGAGAAATTATATTCAATAGGTATTTTACCATTGGGGGCCTTTAGCACCATTATACCCTTTCATATAAAATCATGTCAAAAAACGTATTAACTAACACATTACCTGTTCAAAACTGTAAAAAAAAAAAAAAAAAAAAATCTCTCTCTCTCTCTCTCTCTTCCCAACCCCCGTGTGTTTGTGTGTACATGTGCATGTGTGCACAAACCCTGTTTAAGAGCAAAGTATGCAATTGGTGGATGGAGGCTGCAGTAATATCGAAGCAGTCGGGGAAGCTATAGAAAGGTATGTGGGTAGGGGATACATTTTAGATAACTTGAATTATATTTTAATGTAAAATTTAATTCATAGATATAAAAAAACTGTAAAACTTCAAAAAACTCAGAAGGTGAAAGATTATGTGGTTCTTCCCATACGGGTCAAAATGGGCCCATTTAAAACAATGAAGGAATATTTCCCATAAACAATTATATATATATATATATATATATATATATATAAAACTTTTTTTTTTTTTTTTTTTTCTTCGGTCTTGACAAAGTCACAATTTTTGGTTCCAGCAGCAAAAACCATACATGATTTATAACTAGAGCTGTCAAAGTGTGAATATGGCGAATATGCGATTATCATCCATAGGGCACTCGCTTCAATATTTACCTCTCAACATTAATTCGCACATTCACATCTATTATATTTGTAGTTATGGTATATTATATGAGTTTTAACACATTTATCTTTTGAAATTAATCACATGCATTCACGCGTTAAAAAAAAAACTGCTCACCATGTGAGCCTGAATGGGTCAAACTGGTGGAATTGTGAAGAGCTACAGAGATAACAGCTGCCCAACTTGGGCATGACCACTTACCGGGGTGTAATTAGTTCTGGGGCACAGGTCCGACTCGTCAAGTAAAGTGTATTCTTTTTTTATGAAGGGGTTCGGGGGCATGCTGTCATGGAAAAATGTTATATATATATATATATATATATATATATATATATATATATATATATACACACACATGTAGATGTAAAAATAAACATGGTAATGCAATGGTATATGTGGTACTTTAAATGATTCCATGTAGGCCTACTGTTAGTGTTTTAATCCTTTTTCAGTTGGAAAATATCTTAACGGCTGTGGCTCAGTTGGTAGAGCAGTTCGGCCACTAATCACAGGACACTGAACCCCAAGTTGCTTGCAACTAGTGCCTTGCATGGCAGCTCTGCCGCCATTGGTGTATGAATGTGTGTATGAATGGGTGAATGAGTCACAGTGTAGAGCGCTCTGAATACCGTTAAGGTAGAAAAGGTGTTATATAAGTGCAGACCATTTAACCTTGAGTCATATAAAAGCTGTAAGTAAGTGTTGAACATAATAAAAACCTTCTTTGTCTCTGACAAACAATAGGATGCATTTGCAGGATGGGGTTTCAATTGATTGCATGTACTGTAAATATACACTTCATCCAGCACACTTTTTGCTCTTTATGTTGTAATTTGATTGAAAAACTGCTCAAAACGATTCAGTGCATGAGCTGTCAGAAATGTTCAGACTGACTCTCAAACCAATTTAGACAATTTAAACGTTTGACCAATTAATTGAAAGATCAAAAGTGTGATTCATTTGTGAATCAGGTATCCCTAGTTCTGATTCTAAACAGCCAAAAGAAATACAGTACACACACAACATGATTGCTGAAATATTGTGGAAATGTTAGATAAGGATTTAATGGTAACATTTTTCAATACAGAGATATTAATTTATGACCATGCAAAGATGTTGTAAAATTCATCTTTTAAAAGGTTCATTTGCAAATTTGCATTGATTATTTTAGCAGATGAGCATTTCAAAGTGACTCACAAATGAGAAATACAACATAAAAAATTCACACATCACTAGGTAGATAAATAGCATGCAAAATTTCAGGATGTACTTCAAATTTGTAATTTAGGGCACAGGGATTCAACTGAAAAAAGAAAAGTTTGGGTTAGTTCATTATTATCAGTAAACTCTGCATATGAATCCCTCTTCTTTTTGTAATATATTCACCCAGCGTAGCTACATATCGTTTGTCATCCAACCCATCATCACAAAACGACCATAATAGGTCCTTGATCTTTTTATATGAGCCAATTAATTTCTCCATTACACTTTCCATAGTGCTTGACTATGTCCAGGATCATGGCCAAAGACCCTGACCTTGCAACTGCTGGAAATTTAATGGATTGAGTATGAATTTCAACAGTCTTCAGCCATCAAACTACCATTGAACAACGTTAATAATACTCTGGAGATGATCAGGTCAAGACTTATGTTTAATAAGTCTTTTAACATTATAACTGTTTTGATATTTGCACGACAATTGTAAAGGTAGACCGTCACCATAGTTTTAGAGCCTTAATGAAGTCTAGAGAAAAATTTGTGCTTGTGATTGGTTCATTTATATTCTGCTCAAGCTGCATTAAAAATTTAATTGTATTGGTATAAACTTTTTTTTGCCCAAAAAGCACCCATGCAAAAAGGCACTAAATATAATAAGTTGAATCAATAAAAAACGTTTTTACATTGTGAATATACAACGTACGTTACTCTAGGTGTACAGCGTACATTACTATAGGTGGCCCTATAGGGTGTATACACAAAAATACTTCTAGCTATTTTTGTAGAAAGAAAGGCCACGCTGTTCTCTAATCTTCAACCATATCATTTGCCACACCTAAAGTTTCTAACTTTCTACCAGCTAAATATGCATCTACATTGGGGACGCTAGTGTCAGAACTGGATCTTGGAGCAGTGGAAGTAGGTCGCCTGGTCTGATGATTCCTGATGTTTACTTTGGGAAGTGATGGCACCAGGATGCCCTGTGGGAAGACGATGGAGGGAGTGTGATGCTCTGGGCAATGTTCTGCTGGGAACCCTGGGTCCGGCCGATCATGTGGACTTAAATTTTACATGTGAAACCTTCCTAATCAACATACAGGACTTGAAGGATCTGCTTAGGGTGGGTGATATACCAGTATACACCATAAACTGGTAAAAATTTGGTATACGTTTTGGATTATCGTCTGTATCGCGGTAACTCAAAATTGCCACCACGTGGCAAGAAATGTGCACCTCATTCTATTCACGTCATGTACAAGGTACACATTCTGTCTGAGAAATGGAGGAGGAAGGTGGGGTGGCTTCACGTGAGACTGAGAGAATTGAAGAAACTGGGTTTTTCAGGTACTGACCATTTTTCAACAGACACTCAAGCTGAATTTCAGCCACTGAAGCAAATTCAATGACATTCTTCTTGCGTTCTGAATATACGTCTCAGCTCACACACACAGTGGTGTATCACGTGATTGTCACGCATGAGTCCCCTCCACCAGGCTTCAAGATTGTGTTCCACAGACAGAAGAATGCAGAGTTTTTGATCACTGGCGCTACTCAATCCGGTTTCTCTCTATCACCAACAAACCTCAAAACTTGTATGACCCACTTGAATTCTACTGAAGTTTGAGTTTTTTACCTGAAATTGTTATGAAGGAAGTCAAATATCTCAAACGGTAAGAGAGCTTAATATTCTAACCAACATCGATGAGTAAAACAGCTCAAACATTGGGTGAATGTGCGTTCTACAGTGTTCTTACGTTCTCGTGGATTCATTCTACATCATCATCCACTGCCGAAGTTCGATTCCAAGAACGCAAGACATCTCAAACCTCGCAATAGATGCTGTGACATGATGGAGCTGAATCAGCTGATCAGCGGGAGAGCGAGATAAGGGGCAGCCGGAGGCTTTATGTTTGTTTTAAGTTAAATTTCTAATTAAACTTTACGTTGACTGTTCAGCTGGTTTCCACCTCCTCCTTACCCATTACCACCATATGTCCTCCTGTCCTTCCTAGATCGTTCTTCCAAAAATGCTTGGCTAGACCAGCCTTCGTAAGAACGCAGGTCCATTCTCCATGTTATTTCAATTGAGATTACCAATGTCTTATGCCAAAAATTGTGTCATCTGTCATGCAGATCATCACCCTTAATAAAATTCAGTTCAAATGATGTTAGATATTAGAAAAAAAAACAGCTTTGCATTCAAATATTCAAATATTGTGGTCACATCAGATGCATTTAAGTGACCACGTGTAAACAGCGATGTGTCTCACCTGAGCACATGTGATCGGATCACACAAAACGCATCTTAATACCAGGTGGCAACAAGGTCTGAGAGAGTTCAGAGAGTTGCATTGAGCCCTGTGTATCTTTTTTATTTTCTCATTTGTTGTAATTTTGTTGCCCTTAATGCAACAGTTTATATCTCTGTGGCTTATTCGGCTTGTCTTATTCCCAGACACAATATTAACTCTACCAGGGGTGTAAAGTACTTGAATAAATGTACTTTATTATTATACATTAGTGTTATATTGTGGAATTTGTATTGTACACACTTCGAGTGTGATTAGATAGAGATCTAATTGCACTTACTGGAACAAAATGAAAAACCCCACTTTACATAAGAGAAAACAAAAAAAAATAAAAAAATCTATAACCTTAAAATATTAAAAACTTTCATGGATATTAAAACATGATTTTCATATCTAGACTGTTGTTCCATCTCCCTACTTTATAAACATCCCAACAGTATAAGATTAATGTGAAGAAAAGGTGAGAAATACAGCAAAATCAGATAGCTGTAGTTTACTACAAAATTACAATTCTGATATAATTTAATCACGCTTATGCCATTTTCATATAACTTAATTTAAAAGACCAAGAAGATATTTAAAAGATTATTTCAGCTGATTTTGTCCAGACATTGTAAGTCAATGGGGTTTAAAACTAAGCTCCAAAAATGACTGTAAAGGGATGTGAAGGAGGACTCGGATGGTGAGTTGCTCCTCTCAGGTAAGGATTTTTAATCGACCCCATGCAGTGCTCACAGCTTCACAACAGTGACTCTTCAGCTTCACAATACTACTTTACAGTCTCATATATATATATATATATATATATATATATATACAGCTTCACAATCGTTCAGGCCCCAGAATCTCTCTCCCGATGGCTGGTGTTTTATCCGCTCTCCCCGTGCTCACTGGAATTAGAGACCGGTGTTAGACATAATTTAGCTCAGGTGTAAGTGCCCTTACCGCTTCTCTCTCTCCAGACGGGCACTTGACCACGCCCCCACTGCCACAAGGACATTAAGGCAGCATTAAAATACTCAAGTTGTTTAATCCATGTCTTCTGAAGTGATATGAAAGCTGTGGTTGAGAATCAAAACAAAATATCACTACTTATCGCCTAAAAAGTTTCACTTTCACCCAGCTGTTCTCTACGCTTTCACGAGAGAAGCTCATTTACACGTCATGACGCTTACAGGTTTGCATGTTCAAGCAAGACCTTCCAGATGTTTCATCCACTTCTGTGCTTGTGAATCTGAATGTTTGCAATTTTAGAACAGCAGTGCCAGGCCAATGGTATGACATGGTATGGCGGGAAGAGGGTCGGGCAGCTCCAGAGTGGGGATGAGGTCGGCAACACCGGAGAGTGAAGAAGGTCAGGCCACATCGGAGCGGGAAGAGGGCCAGGCAGCTCCAGATTGGGTTGAGGTCGGCAGCACAAGAGCGGCCAGCAGGTCGGGCATGGCAGACAGGGGAGCCAGGCCTGGCGGTGAATACAGGGGAGTGAGTCCCCCCATATGGGACACAAAAACAAAAAAACCCAAACCAAATGTCCATCATTCATACTGCTCACAAATGATCAACTTCTGTAAAAAATACTACACACTAGACAAAAAGCTGCACATCTTTCTCATATGAAATGCCTAAATGGGACAGCAAGAAGTGTAGCGTTGCTATAGAAGTCTGATTAGCTTGAATTTGCATCAATGAGTGATGAGCTGAAGGAAGCTGTTCCTCTTCTTAAAGGGGGTTTCAGTGTCACACATTAAGCTGTGTATCGTTAAAATCCATATCCATATTTTATGACTCCTTTCGGTGACTGCTGAGCAAAAGCATGCATAATACTTTATCTGCAGTATCCAGACTGTTACCCATATAATTTATGAGAATTGCTTTTGCATGGTTACATGTATGGTACCATCCACGATAATTTAAACCTCCATAATTTCAAAAAGCATAAACATGCACTAATTTAGGTTGTACAGAATTGAATGATACAAGGATATGGATGAATGCTGATGTTGAGCTTACAATAAGTTTTGATGTTTTCCACAGAGACAAAACCCAAATTTCTGAAGAAATGGAAATAAAAAAAATAGTTTTCCGTACTTGGCACCATAGTGTTTTTTTCTTACTATAGTAAGAACGGACATAGGTATGAACAGTTTAAAACACACTTTATAAATTCACATATTTTGAAAAGTTTTCCCTGAACTGTGATGAACAAATTTAATTTCCACCACATCTCAAATAATAATTAATTTTGTAGTGGAAATTACATTTAAAATATTTGGAATAAAATGGCAGACTCCTTTGCTATGGCTCATTTTATAGTTAGAATTATATGTATCCTAAATACACATAATAAATTAATATTTTCACACTGTTTGCAAAATTACAGCTGATTGGAAATTTCATTTGATACAAATTCTCTGATATTTACATTGATTTTTATTGTTATTGCGCTACATTTACTCCGTTACATTTACTTGAGTAACTTTTTGGGAGACCTTTACTTTTAGAGTAGGTTTAAAATGTAATCTCATTCAAGTAAATTTCTATAGAATTTTTTTCTACTTTTACTTCTTTACAATGGGTGGTATTACTGTTGTTACATACCTGGGTTTTATTTGAATTAATGTGTAATTTATTATGCGTTTATTCATGTAATTTATTGAATGGGACTTTTACGAGAGCAGAAAATCACTCGTCCCGCATGTCATAAACAGTATTTGTGCATTTACTCCACGCCCTCGGGGGTATTGTAGGTACTGGAAACTATCACAGCTATTTCAGGCGGATTAACTATTGTGGCATGGTGGAGGGCGGGACCGGGGCGTGATTACGCACGCCCGGTCCCGTATTAGGCTAATCAAGCCACCAAGAGGGTTAAAGGCCGAACGCGGACGATGTGCGTGAGAGAGAGATCGTTCACGGACATGTCCGTCCTATTATGTGTTTGTCTTTTGAGTTCTCCATTAAACCTTTAGTTTAAATGTTAAGCCGGTTTCTCGCCTCTTCCTTGCCCATGAATTTGATCTGTTTTACAACTATATAAATCCATATAAACATCCAAGTTAAGTGTAAATCACTGGCATTCGCATGATCGACAACTGGAGCGTGAACAGACAGCATTTCTGCACGGGTGCGTGGGTAATTGTATGGCGAAGAGAGTGGCTGTGTCCACAATCGTTCACTCATTCACTATTTCCTATATAGTGAATGGCAGTTAGTGCACTATATCTCAGCAGTAAGTGTACGAAATGAGTGAATTCGGACGTGAGTGTCGGAACTCTGGGGCTGTCGCAGAAACAACGTCACATATGACATTTTTAAATAATTGGGCCTTACTTGTTATTCTTATTAAATAATATATTAATACAATACATTTTCATACTTTTTGTCATATTTAATATATACTGTGTGTTAATATAAAGAGTAAACACATTTTATCAAATAAAGAGTACATTTTAAAATGTATCTGTCTCTCTATGTTATTATGTTATTTTAATCAAGTAATGATTTTTCAAAAAGTAATTTACAACATTCAGCATGAAATAAAACATTGCAGGAGTGAAGGAAGCAGTAAACTCTCAGCTCGTACTTCTCCCCTGTGGTGGATTGTGGGAAATTAACCATTGTCAAGTGTACATCAAATGTACACTTGAAATTAAAGTGCATTATGGGTAGGGAATGAGTGGCTCACTCAAAATTCAGACACTCCTACAAAATAGCGGACGCTCGAAATAGTGAAGTATATAGTGGATAGGGGCGATTTCAGACACAGCTAGTGTTCCGTGTCCGGAGTTGGTGCCATACGTAGGCTGCATGCTCTGCATTTAGAGAGTGGCGGTACTGCTGTACAGAACTAATGATCTAAATACTTAAGACACTGAAAACTGTAACTACGCTGAAATAAGAATCCACACAGGACTTTAAAAACTATGAAATAGCGAAGGCATTAATAAAGCATGATCTTGCTTTGGTTTATATTTCAGCATTATATATAATGCCCTTGTGGGACATTCTCACATTTTCAATGTAATAATTACTAGAAAAGTTTCCTTCTTACAAATTCATCCAAATCTTTCACTTGGGATTCTTCTTGGGTGAAAAATCTTGGGATTGTTCACCCAAAAATTATAATTCACATTATTTACTCACCCTCTTGCCACCCCAGATGTGTATGACTTTCTTTCATCTGCTGAACACAAATTAAGATTTTTAGAAGAATTTCTCAGCTCTGTAGGTCCATACAATGCAAGTAAATGGGTGGCAACATTTTAAAGTTAAACAAACAAGCATAAATCAGCATAAAAGTAATCCATACGACTCTAGTGGTTAAATCAATATCGTCTGGGTTACTGTTGTAAGCCCCATTCCCTGATGGAGGGAACGAGACATTGTGTCGATTGTAGTGACACTAGGTGTCATTACAGTGGTCGGTACAGTGTTGTGGCAAAAGGGACACAATGTCTCATTCCCTCCATCAGGTAACGGAGGTTACACCAGTAACCCAGACATTCCCCTTCTTTTACTCACTCGACATTGTGTTGATTGTAGTGACACTAGGGGTCCCTATCCAATAACGCCACGACACTGAACCGTGTTACATGAGCTGCTGATGCAGGTGCAAGCAAGCTGTTGTGTGCCAAAGGAGCAGACCACATCAGGCTGCACGTAACCTTCCCCAATGCCCCATAAGAAGTCATATATATTTTAGGTTCCCAGCATCCCTGAACAAGTGGATATATCACTTCAGTCTACTATGATGGACTTCACAGAGGAGAAACTGATGCCACTAGCACCATCTGTCAGCCATGGGATACTTCACTGGATACTGCCTGAAACTTGGACTTAAGATGGACTTCACCTGAATTTAATCAGCCACAAGTTACAGTTGAACTGCAGTGCACATTACTGAACTCTGCCGGCATTACCTTGGTCAAAGGATGGACTACACTCTTAAAATGGAACACAGATAATACTTTAATGTAAGCCTTCATCAGCCTTCATTGATTTTTCTTACAGTTAATACAAAATATTTTTGTTTAAACATTGGCCCCTAACACTTATTTAGTTTACTTATTTTAAATCATGACTTGTACTACACATAACTAATTAATATTGGCATTATATTCATGCTGTTTAGCCAGAGGGGAACTATATATATATATATATATATATATATATATATATATATATATATATATATATATATATAGGCCCCTAGTGTGCAAGCTAAAAGCGAATGTAGCAAGGAACACAAAACTCCATAAGATGATAGTTAATGGGGAAAAGAAACCTTAGGAGGAACCAGGCTCACTGTGGGGACCAGATCCCCTCTGGCTAAATGTCAAAATTATATAATGCCAAAATTAATTTATGTGTAGTAGTGTGTGTGTGTGTGTGTGTGTGTGTGTGTGTGTGTGTGTGTGTATATATATGTAAATGTACCTATTTTTTATATTTATTTTAAGGCATTTATTTTCATTTACAACGTGTTTATTAATAAACCGCACTATTATGACTCAAAGGCATTACAATATTACAGCCTTTTCTGTAAAAAGCATAATTTCCTGTAAAGCTGCTTTGAAATGATGTGTGTTGTGAAAAGCGCTATACAAAAAAAAAAAACATTTGAATTGAGTTTAAAGAAGTAAAGGTGTGAACATTTGTTACATAACGGATTAGTGAATGTGAACAAATATTTTTGGTGAAGGAATTCCAAAGACTTGAGTCACAAGTTCATGATAGACAGAGAAACGTCTGTATCACTTTACAATAAGATTGTATTTGTTAAAATGATTTAACAACTTTAGTTAACATGAACCAATGATGAACAATACTTTTCAGCACTTATTAATCTTGGTTAATGTAATTGCAATGTTCTTATACATATTTAAAATTATCAGTTGTATTTGTTAACATTAGTTAATGCCTTATGAACAAACATGAACAATTGAATAATTGTATTTTCATAAATGTATATTAATCAAAATTAATAAATGCTGTAAAAATAAATTGTTAATTGTTAGTTAATGATTCGTAATACATTGACAAATACAACTTTATTGTGAAATGTTTTTTAATTGTGGTAATAAATAGAGAACAAAAAGGTAATGATTAAGGCAGATGAAATGTGTTGCCAATAAATGGACAGTTAAAATAATATATGGTCTGTCTATTTTCTTCAATAGGTTTAGCCGGCTAGCTTGAATGATATAAACACAATTTAAAAAACAAAACACCATCTATGCAACTGAGTGAGTACATTAAATGTGCACATCTCATATTGTCATTAGGGGCCGAGCCTCCCTAACATTAAAATCCTAGAATGGTCCCTGCTGTAATGTTGTAACCTTCATAAAACAAAAAGTAAAGATTTGAATCTGTTAGATTTAATAAAAATTAATCCCTGGGACATAAATGTGCTGTAGTTAAATCTTATCCCTACTTGGAGTGTGATTGTGAAATCTCCATGCACCAATTATATCTTAGATACATTCACAGCTGGCTAAAGGCATGGTTCCAGGATAGCATAGCTAACAGAAAGCAGTGCAGTTCATATGAAGCCTTCTGCACAAAACAAGCTCAGGTCTGTGAACATTGCTCTAGGTTGGGATGCCTTCCAAACAACGATTGCCTACACGATGAATGACACACTGCTGAATGGCTTAAAAACACAGCAACACAACCTATTTTTAACACTCTCACCCAGTTCTGTATTGTACTTCTTCTCTAGGGAGCAAATACTATTTAGAAATAACAACTTTAAAAGCAAGAAATAAATAGGACATAGCAAAGGTCAGCTGTGTTGTGTGCTGTGTGATGCTAAAGCTAATATGCCACTAACTGATTTTTTCCCCCACTTTCAATCAAAACCTAAACAGTACATAAGCGTTTGAAAATAGCAGGGATTCGGTGTGTGCAACTGTGTCTAAACTGTAAATGGAAAGGTTGGGACCATTTTTAAATACTGGAACCGAATGATTTTGTGACATCCGGTTGTGAACTAGGGTTACCAACTGTCACCACGTCCCGCTTTTTTCGACGAAATGAAGATGCCTATCGTCCTTTATTGTAGCGGCGATATGCTTGAGGGGGACCCCAGACAGCAAAATGTCCCATATTTATAGCAGCGTGTCCCATATTATAGCGACAAAATGCTCAAACGGCCCATATTTGTGGCTAAAAAATAACAACCTGATTAGGAACAGTTCTTGAACATCTCCATTCTTCTCCCAATGCTAAATACTGAAGTAATCTGACATTCGTGGGGCAAAAAATATTAAATGTAAATATTGCTTGTTTTGTATGCATGTACATGCCAAGAAGCATTCAGAACAAAGATTTGTTGCAATAAATGGTACTTTTGCGAAGTAAAACATCTGTAACACTAAGTTCCCTTTACAAAAAGCTTCACTTTGATGCTGCGCTGCTAAGCGCTATGGGGAAACAATCTTATTGTGAGCTGCTTCTGAACATGTGTGTAACACGTCAATGAAATTGACTGGAATTTATAGCCTCGGTTGGTGAGATCATTGGACGCACCTGTGACGAGGCTATAAATAGAAGGCGTCACCAGAGTGTCGTCAGACATTTTTCTTCAGAGCTTTCTCTCTGTGTGTTTTCACGAGACTCTTGCTAGAAATTGCTTAAACTCTTAAGCCTTTCCTTCTTTCTCTCTTTATATATATATATATATATATATATATATATATATATATATATAAAAAAAAAAAAAAGGGGAAAATGGCGGAAAAGCAGGGCAAACAATGCGTGTTTCCATGTCAGCGTTCTATGTCTGACAGGGACACGCATCAATTTTGCTTTGTTTGCTTGGGGGAAGAGCACGCTACTCTCGCGTTGGAACAGGGCGGGTGTGAGCATTGTGACCTACTTTCGGTCGGGATGCTTCGCGCTCGCCTTGCTTACTTCCGAGAGCCGGCACCCACACTTCATTCGTGGGGCTCTCGCGTGGATCTGGCTGAGGAGCGAGAGACGGGTTTGCCCCTTTCGCTCGATCTCCCCAGATCCTGCTGGTCCCTCGTGTGATCCTGAAGCACGCTTCGGCGCCTCTTCAGTTCACGAGGGGGACCTCCTTTCCCTTGGGTCGGATTTAGAGTTAACCGCATCTGAGCGCTCCAATCGCGATTCAAAATCTTCGGTGGAGCTGCTCGATGTGATTACTCGCGCGGTGGCCAGGCTTCAAATAGACTGGCCACGTGACCAAGTTCCCCCCAAGCGCTCTAAATTAGAGGACAGATTTCTGTCTGGTGACCAAGGGAAGGGAACACCTCGTCAGTCCCTTCCCTTCTTTGATGATCTCCATGACGAACTTTCTCGTTCTTGGAACAAGCCTTATACTTCGCGCATTCACGTGCCTTCGACGTCAATATATTCGACTATCGTCGGCGCTGAGGCGCGAGGGTATTTAAAGATGCCACCGGTCGAAGAGACACTTGCGGGTTATCTCTCGCCGGGTTCTACGTCATCTCTTAATAAATCTGCTCTCCCTTCTAAGCCATGCAGGGTAACCTCCATGCTGGTCGGGAGAGCATATCAAGCGGCTGGTCAGGCTGGTGCTGCGTTGCACACCATGGCTGTTTTGCAGGCATACCAGGCTGACCTGCTAAAAGATTTGAGTGCGGGAAGGAGTCTCGACGATGAAGCTTTCTCTGAGCTTCATCGAGCTACTGATTTGTCTCTCCGTGCCACCAAGCAGTCAGCCCGTGCTATTGGCCGGTCTATGTCCGCTTTGGTTAGCACTGAGAGGCACTTGTGGCTGAATCTATCCGGCATCAAGGATAAGGACAGGGTTTTCCTTCTTGATGCCCCAGTTTCGCCTTCTGGTCTCTTTGGAGACGCCATGAATACGGTCATCTCCAGATTCCAGGAGGCGAAAAGCCATGAGGAGGCTTTTGGAAAATTCCTTCCTCGTCGCACTCAGGGGGCGAGGCCGTCGGTCACCCAGTCTCGCCCTGATTCTGTGAGGAGGGAGGTTCAGAAGCAGAGCGTGGCAAGTCGTGCTCCCCCTCGTAAAGATTGGGGACAGACTCGTCGTTCTCAGCAACCTCCCAAACAAGACCTCAGGGCTGTTATCTCTAAGAGAAAGAAGCCCTGACGTCTTTGTTTCCAATCTTGTGAGGGTAGTTCCCTTCGGGACGGGGCGCGTGTATCATTCACTTCGGCCCTCCCGATACCCTCACGAAACCTCTTCACTCCCGCCACCCTTGGTGTTTCGGGTGACAGGGGTTTCCAACAAAATGTTGAATGTACCGTCGCTTCCTGCCATATTCCAGGACACGGAACATTCTACACCCCCTCGACAGGAAGTCTTGAAATTAGTTCCCATCTCAGAGAACCTGGCAGCGTGGAAACTTCTGCCAGGTATTTCTATGTGGGTTCTAAAAACAGTAGAAAAAGGCTACAGAATTCAGTTCGCTTGCCGCCCTCCGAGCTTCAACGGCGTGCTTTCCACTACCGTAAGCCCGAAACAGGCATCTCTACTTCAGGTAGAACTGCGAAATCTCTTGGAGAAAGGGGCCATAGAACATGTTCCCCTTCCAGAGAAAGAGTCTGGCTATTACAGCAGATACTTCCTGGTCCCCAAGAAGGGGGGGGGGTTGCGTCCCATCTTGGATCTTCGTGCCTTGAACCGCTCTGTCAAGACGCTCAGGTTCAAGATGCTAACAGTCAGGTCCATCGTGTCTCAGTTCCAACGCTTCGATTGGATGGTCACGATCGACCTCATGGACGCATACTTTCATATTGGAATTCTGCCACAGCACAGGAAGTTCCTGAGGTTCGCTTTCGGGGACGAAGCCTTCCAGTATCGGGTCCTTCCATTCGGTCTAGCCTTATCACCCCGCACATTCACGAAATGCATGGATGCAGCACTGGCTCCGTTGCGACTCCAGGGCATCCGCGTTCTGAATTATCTAGACGACTGGCTGATCCTAGCCCAGTCTCAAGAACTGGCAGTTCAGCACAGGGATATCGTCTTAGCTCATCTAGGTTCTCTGGGTCTGAGACTCAACGCCAAAAAGAGCGTTCTTTCCCCGACCCAGAAAATTTCCTATCTGGGGGTTATATGGAATTCGGTCACGATGCAGGCACAGTTGTCTCCCGCTCGTGTCACCTCCATTCAGAACTCCCTGAGCATTCTCAGGCTAGGTCAAGTTTGCACTGTTCTTCAGTTCCAACGAATTTTGGGTCTCATGGCGTCTGCGTCCACGGTGATTCCTTTGGGCCTTCTCCATATGAGACCGTTTCAGCTGTGGCTAAAAGCCAGAGGGTTTCATCCAAGGGCCAGTCCCCTCAGGCAAATAAGGGTTACGCGCCCAGTGCTTCGTTCCCTTTCTATGTGGTTCAGACCCCGGTTTCTCACCTTGGGTCCCACTCTTGGTGCGTTGTGTCGTCGCAGGATGCTTACGACAGACGCCTCCCTGATGGGTTGGGGTGCGGTCTTAAGTGGTCGTCCAGCCCAAGGGGTATGGGAGAGTCATCAACTCGATTGGCACATAAATCGCCTCGAGCTGATGGCAGTATTTCTGGCCCTGAAATACTTTCTCCAACATTTGAGAGGCTGCCACGTCCTTGTGCGGGTGGACAACACAGCGGCAGTCTCCTACATAAATCATCAAGGAGGCCTACGTTCTCGCCACCTCAATTTGCTGGCACGTCGGATTCTCCTTTGGGCCCAGGGCAAGTTACTGTCACTCAGGGCAGTCTATATCCCTGGACGCCTGAATGTGGGAGCAGATTTTCTGTCCAGACGAATCTTACCATCGGGCGAGTGGAAACTCCATCCCGAGGTAGTACAACAGATCTGGGAGAGATTTTACAGAGCCGAAGTGGACCTCTTCGCCTCTCAAGAGACTGCGCAATGTCCCCTCTACTTCTCTCTGAGTCACCCAGCCCCTCTGGGTCTGGACGCGATGGCGCATACATGGCCCAGAAAGCGCCTGTATGCGTTCCCTCCGATCTCTCTGCTCCCGGGAGTCCTGGCCAGAGTTCGCCAGCAAGGGTCTTGCCTCTTATTGATAGCGCCTCGCTGGCCGAACAGGGTTTGGTTCTCCGAGATGATGCCTCTCCTAGACGGCTCGCCCTGGGCGATTCCGGACAGGAAGGACCTTCTGTCTCAAGCATAGGGGACAATATTTCATCCCCGGCCCGAGTTGTGGAGACTTCATGTTTGGCCCCTGAAGGGTACCAACTGAGGGACACAGGGCTGTCGCTTGGGGTTATTGAAACCATTCTTAGTGCTAGGGCTCCCTCCACCAGAAGAATTTACTCCAATAAATGGGGTGTCTTCGAAAGGTGGTGCAGTTCACACGATGCAGATCCAGTTAACTGCCAAATTGTTTCAGTTCTGGAGTTTCTGCAAGAGAAACTGTCAGCAGGCATGTGCCCCGCTACTCTCAGGGTTTATGTGGCCGCCATTTCAGCTTGCCACGCCCTGATTGACGGGGTGCCTTTAGGGAGACATCCTCTACTCGCCCGCTTCATTCGTGGAGCCAGGCGACTGAGACCTCCCGTTAGGGCCAGAACTCCTTCGTGGGACTTAACTATAGTCCTGGAGGCTCTGGTCGAGACCCCTTTTGAACCTCTGGAATCAGCGTCTGACAGACTTCTGACTCTCAAGATAGTCTTCCTTATGGCTATTACCTCTCTTAAGAGGATTGGGGATCTACAGGCTCTGTCTATTCTGCCGGCCTGCTTAGAATTTGCCCCCGGTATGGCAAAAGCTATATTGCATCCTCACCCTGATTATCTTCCTAAAGTTCCTTTTTCGACAGTACATCCTGTCACTTTAGAAGCCTTCTGCTCCCCGCCGTTTTTAACGCCGGAGCAGGAAAGACTTCATGGACTTTGCCCAGTCCGTGCCCTTCAGATTTATGTCCACCGCACAAGCCAGTGGCGTAAGTCAGGGCAATTGTTTGTTTGCTATGGGGGCCGCAACAAGGGGGCGGCCGCTAGTAAGCAGACTATGTCACATTGGGTGAGGGATGCTATTGCCCTGGCCTATGAGGCGCGCGGTCAAGCTTCGCCAGTAGGTGTCAGGGCTCACTCCACCAGAGGGGTCGCTTCCTCTAAAGCCTTGGCTAGAGGGGTCCCTCTGCAGCAAGTTTGTGATGCGGCAGGCTGGTCCTCTCCGCACACATTCATTAAATTCTATAGTTTGGATGTTCATGCTACTCCGGGCTCTTACGTCCTTGAGTCGACATCTCAAACTCATGCAGGAGCAAGTTTATGACGTGGCGGGCTAGTCCCCTCCACACACATTCTACAATTTCTACATTGGCTGGGATGTTTTGCTACCCCGGACTATGTCCTTGGGTCAACATCCCGGGCTCATGCCAAATCCAAGTTCATGGTACGAACTTTTGAGTTAGAGCCTTTGAATCGGCTTCTAAAACTCATCTTTTGACTTTGTAGGCTAGATGCTCCGCTACTCCGGACTCTTATGTCCTCGAGTCGACATCTCAAGCTCATGTCTAAACCAGGTTTGTGATACGGCAGGTTAGTCCTTTCCGTACACACTCTTCGGATTTTATGGTGTTAGATGTTCTGCTACTCCGGGCTTATGCCCTTGAGTCGACATCTCAAGCTCATGTCTGGAGCCTCTCGCGTTCTGTGAAAACACTTCACAACGATCAGGGGTCCGGACAGCCCCAGTGCGGCGGCGTGGGCATTTCGTTCCCCATAGTGCTTAGCAGCGCAGCATCAAAGTGAAGCTTTTTGTAAAGGGAATGTCTCGGGTTACTTGTGTAACCCTTGTTCCCTGAAAAAAGCAGAACGAGATGCTGCGCTTCTTTTGCCGCACTGGGACGTCCCAGGACCGCTCTTCAGAAAAATAATCTGACGACACTCTGGTGACGCCTTCTATTTATAGCCTCGTCACAGGTGCGTCCAATGATCTCACCAACCGAGGCTATAAATTCCAGTCAATTTCATTGACGTGTTACACACATGTTCAGAAGCAGCTCACAATAAGATTGTTTCCCCATAGCGCTTAGCATCGCAGCATCTCGTTCCGCTTTTTTCAGGGAACAAGGGTTACACAAGTAACCCGAGACGTTTCCATTCATTAACATTCAACATCATGAACAAACAATTAACAGTACATTTTCCTACAGTACTTATTAATATTTGTTAATGATAGTTAATAAAAATACAATTGTCCATCGTTAGCTCATGTTAGTTCATAGTGTATTAACCTCTTAATGACGGGTGGGTCAAATATGACCCACGTGCGTAATTATATACATTTCATTTATGTTTAAAGCATGTTTAAACTGAAACTGTAAACAAATGTTAACATCCAATATATCATTTGAAAGTTCTGAGTCTCAAGATTTGATATTTTAAAGAGATTTTGACGATCGCAAAGATACAACAATAAGATTTTATAAAACGTGTCAAGAGTGAAAATCAAAACACGGATAATGAAACCGGAAGTTCTGACTTTTATTGTCTTCCAGCCAAAGATAGATGAGCACAATCCTAAAAACTTTGGTATGCTTTTCATTGCAAGAGTCCAATAAATAGAGATTATAGCCCAAAAAAGTAAAAATATGAAGAAATATTGATCAACCTGTTTTTGTTCAGATTTCAGATATAGTTATAATTCATGTTATTCTCTGGGAAATCTTGCACTCTGTGTAGTCTTTCAGTAGCAAAACACACAAACATGATATTTGGGGGGGGGGTCTTACTGTTGGCAAAGAACTCGGCTTTTGGACTCGTGATCTGATCCACCCTCCTTGGCTTCAGTCACCAGCACTGAGGGTTTGGAGAACACACGTTCCCAACTTCACCTATTCAACTGCATATCCAGGGGGCTTGGACATGTCATTCTAGCAGAGATGAGCCACCCTCCCCAGCTTGAGGCAATGGCTAAAGACCCTGTGTGAACAGCAGAGCAAAAGCTCTGAAAAATTTGACAATTTGCATTTGTATGGGGAAAAAATAAACAGAAGCATCTTTATTGTAAGTAAAAGTTTATTACATTTCAAATTACAATGTTCTTTTCACATTGTTTATAAAATGCATAAATATATATGGAATGCATTATGTCCATTGTAGGTTCTTTCTGTCTGATGGAGGCTGAACCAATCCAGACAGTTATAGATGTACACAGGACATCCTCAATGACTGCCGAGTAGAACTGTGTCAGCAGCTCCTGTGGCAGGTTGAAAAACCTCTGCTGAGACTTCTTCACAATGGAGTCTATGTGGGTGTCCCACTTCAGGTCCTGAGAGATGGTGGACCACAGGAACCTGAATGACTCCACTGCTGCGAGAGAGTTGGGTCAGTTTGGTTGATAAAAGTTCAGGCATGATGGTATTGAAGGCTGATCTGAAGTCCAAAAATAGGATATTTGAATAAGTCCCAGGTATGTCAAGGTGTTGCAGGATATAATGCAGCATCATCCACAGACCTGTTTGCTCGGTAAGCAAACTGAAGGGGGTCCAGCAGGGGTCCAGTGATGTCCTTCAGGTAGGCCAAAACCAGTCTCTCAAAACGACTTCATGACCACAGACCTGTGATTTTTAGTTTGACTGGAATGATGGTGGAATGTTTGAAGCAGCAGGGAACTACACAGTGCTCCAGTGAGCTATTGAAGATCTGTGTGAAGGTGGGGGCCAGTTGGTCAGCGCAGACTTTCAGACAGGCAGGTGAAACACCATCTGCTTTCCTAGCCTTTTGTTTTCGAAAGACCCGGCACACATCCTCCTCACCGATCATAAGTGCAAATTGATTAGCAGGTGGGGCGAGGAGGGGGGTTCCAGGAGGTGTTGGTGTGTGTGTGAAGTTAAGATCAGAGCAGGGGAGGGGTGTGAGACTGGGCTTTTCAAACCTGCAGTAAAACTCATTAATTTCATTAGACATTTATTGATTCTCTACAGAGCGAGGGGGAGGTGTCTTGTATTTGATGATGCTTTCTTTTCAGGCCTGTGATGCAGTGCAGTGTGTCCCTGCTTCATTAGTCCCTCTCTTTACAGTTCTTACTAGAGGTTTAGCTGGTTTTAGTTTCTACTTGTAAGTTGGGAGAAGATGAATCTGACAGTGATCAAAGAGTCCCTGCACGTGGGACAGAGTGATATGCATCCTTTACAGTGGTGTAGGAGTGGTCAAGTATATTTTTGTCTCTGCTGGGGTATGTGATGTGTTGTTTGTATTTTGGCAGTTCACAGTGAGGTTAGCTTTATTAAAATCTCCCATAATAATAATAAGTTAGTCCAGGTGATGTTGCTCCGTGTCTGTGATGTGATCAGCCAGCTGTTGCAACACTACCTTCATGTATTCTTGTGACTGGTATTAACACTTACCAGAATAAATTAGGAAAACTCCTGTGGTGAGTAGAAAGGCTTACAGTTTATGAAGAGTGCTTCTAAATTAGGACAGCACATCTTCATCAATGCTGTTACATCTGTACAACAACTTTCTTTGATGTAAAAGCATGATCCACCACCTCTCGCTTTCCCAGATGATTCTGCAACATGATCCACTCTGAACAGCTGGAAGCCCAACTGATGAAACGCTGTCCGGTATGGCTTCAATAAGCCAGGTTTCCATGAATCACAGAGCAGCGGAGTTAGAAAAGTCCTTATTTGTTTGAGTGAACAGAAGCAGTTCGTCCATTTTGTTGGCAAGGGAGCAGACATTCGCCAGATGAATACTAGTGGATATAATAGCGGAGTCCTAAATCCACGCTGACGAAGCTTCACAAGCCTCGCTTCCCTCATGTGCATTTTTTGGATCACTTGTAGAGCACCGCTGCGCCTCCAACTAAGATTTATAATAAAATGTCAGAATAATCAAAAATAATCAGGTATGCTCTGCCGAGTATTCAGAAGTTCATCCCTGATGAAACTGATCAGGAAAGAGGGACAAGAAAAAATGACAAACAAACAAAAGTAACACAAAAGCTAGAGAGCTCCACACCGAAGCAGCCATCTGTCATCTAAAAACTATAAACTTCCTACTATAAATATCTACTAAATGCACATTTTTTTGTTCCTAACACCATCGTTTAGGGCAGAGTTCCCCAATTTTTTTTTCACCAAGGGCCAAATTCTGTCTACAATACAAAGTCAAGGACCACGGCCTTCGATGAAATTAAATGTTCTTGTGCCGCTGCTATTATTTTTATTATTATTATTACTATTGTTGTTTTTATTATTAAAAGAGTCACACAAATATTTGTATTTTTTATGAGTTATTTCTCTCAGTATTTTTAGCTTGCTTTATTTATTCAAACAATTATGAAAATGTTGTTCGTATACAAAACTACACCTGCTGAAAAAAAAATGCGAGTCTACTGTTACTAGTTTGCCAATGACACGACCGTGGTGGGTCTCATCAGCAAGAACGATGAGTCAGCATACAGAGAGGAGGTACAGTGGCTAACGGACTGGTGTAGAGTCAACAACCTGTCCCTGAATGTCGACAAAACAAAAGAGATGGTTGTTGACTTTAGGAGAGCACAAAGTGAACGCTCTCTGCTGAACATTGACGGCTCTTCTGTGGAGATCGTCAAGAGCACCAAATTCCTTGGTGTTCACCTGGCGGAGAACCTCACCTGGTCCCTCAACACCAGCTCTATTAACAAGAAAGCCCAGCAGCGTCTCTACTTTCTTCGAAGGCTGAGGAAAGCACATCTCCCACCCACCATCCTCACTACGTTCTATAGAGGGACTATTGAGAGCATCCTGAGCAGCTGCATCACTGCCTGGTTTGGGACTTGCACCGGTTCGGACCGCAAAGCCCTACAGAGGATAGTGAGAACAGCTGAGAAAATCATCGGGGTCTCTCTTCCCTCCATCAAAGACATAAAACACTGTATCCGCAAAGCAACCAGCATTGTGGAGGACCCCGCACACCCCTCACAAAAACTCTTTACCCTCCTGCCGTCTGGCAAGAGGTACCGAAGCATTCGGGCCCTCACAACCAGACTGTGTAACAGCTTCTTCCCACAAGCCATCAGACTCCTCAATACTCAGAGACTGGTTTGACACACACACACATGTGTCCTGAGTTGCACTTTAATAACTGCCACTTTATAACTGTCTGCTACCTCAATAACTGCTATGTGCATAGAACACTATCTCATAGTATGTTATGTTACATTTGGCATTTAGTAACTGTCATCTTTTTTTGCACTACTGTACTGGTCGGCCCTGCACTGTCTATCACTGTGCCTATTGTCCTGTTCATTGTTAGAAATGTATTGTACTGTCCTGTACTTTTGCACACGTTTTTGCACGTGCACTTTATATAGGTATTTTATATAGGTATTTTATTTAGTCTGTGTAGTCTCATGTGGTTCTGTGTTTGTCCTATGTTATTTTATGTAGAACCATGGTCCTGGAGGAACGTTGTCTCGTTTCACTGTGTACTGTACTAACTGTATATGGTTGAAACGACAATAAAAACACTTGACTTGACTTGACTACTCAGCTCCAAAAGGGATCTACTCCCTGTACTTTCACTAATTGCAGATTCAATTATTAGACCTATTAGTATTAATATTGTTATTGTTCTTAAGGATAATATAACAAAGTTTTGCATTCATTTCAGTAAAGAAAAGTGTCATGATCCTGCAATTTTGGTCTTGTTTTATTCTTGGTTAGGATAGAGACTTAACTCCACCCATATCTCAGGTTGTCCATGTGCTTTTGTTTTCATCCTTCTCTCGTGTTTCCCACAGGTGTTGTTCAGCAGCACAATCAGCATTGTCATGGCAGCACTGATTAGAGCTGATTGTTACTAAGGGCAGCATCTGTTAAAATCCTTCCTTCCCTTTATATTCACTCATTGGTCTTCTCTGTCAGATCGTTTTGTTTTGTTCTCAGTCAAGTTGTGTTGTTCTTGTGTGTTTCAGTTACCCTCAGTCAGTTTGTTTCATGTTGTTCCTGTTTATCCAGTTTTCTCCCAGTTGGTTTGTTTTAAATTTTATTGTAATGTTGTTCCATTTTGTACTCCCTTATGAGTAGGGTGACCAGATTCCTGCTTGTGAAAAACAGGACACCCCCCTCTGCAAAAATGAAATGTACATATCCTTACCTAGTCGCAGATCAATGCGAAGCAGAGGATGTATCCGCATCTGTAACTGTTGTCACCATGTACATTTCACTGGCAGCAATTTATGTCAGTGTGCAATTGTCTTTCAAGAGTTTATCGTAAAATGCAGAGCAGTCCAAAATTAAGACATACGAAAAGCATTGCCTTCATGACTGCTACACTGAGTCGAGATTTTTTTTCTGTGTCCATGCTGTATTCATTAATAAGAATATATGCTCCACAGATGCAGATGTCCCAGGCAGGCATAAAGTAAACTCCAGGACCTTTGCTAAGACACTGAAGATGATGGTCTTGCTCTCCAGCTCACGAAAACATTTGTCCATCTCTCAGACATGGCCGCCTTGTTCATGTTCCACTCAGTGATGCGACGAGTGACAATATTTTTTTGCGCAAGCCCACTCAACCAAGAGCATGGTTTCGTCAATCTAACTGAGAGCGGGGATTCTGAAGAACTGGTATGAATGTCTTTCCACTCTGGGATGTCTCAGTAGGGCCCACTCAATTTTTTCTGTTTTATAAATTTGGAGGTAATACACCATGCTGAATAAAACACTGCACAAATGAAATCATCTGCTCACATGTCAACAGCCTCAACCAGGGCATCCTTCTGCTTTTTAATGTCAGAGGGTATGAATGATTCCTTCAGCCTGGCATGCAAGACTTTTCTCAGGTCATGAATGTGCAAAGCTATGGCCTTGCACAACAGAATGATAAGCAAAATGTCCTTCACTTGCATGCACCTTGTCAGATTCTGAACTTTGCTTCACAAAAAAAAAAAAAATAGCTAAAACTTGGTGTAGCACACTTACTTTCAGTAGCATCCACATGCTTTTTTGTATGAACATGCTGCGAGATGTCGGTGAGGCCTCCATGGGCGATGGAAAAGAAAGCCCCACAAACCTCACACCTCACTTTACTAGACTCTGTCTGTGACGCTCTTTTTGAATATCCTCATTAAATGTACATGCACGCTTCCTTGACATTTTTCCAGCTGCAATTTCATTTGTCCTTTCAAAACTGACTCTTCATTAAGGTCACTAACTGGATGTCTATTGATAGAGGATTGTGATTGGATAGTTTAATCCAATCATGTACTTCAAATAACATGGTGTGATTTTATTTTGATTAGGGGGGAGGAGGTACATCGTCCCCGTGGTCTGTCGAAACCGCCTGGGTGTGGGCATGTTTGTGCCACAGCTGCCACACCCCCCCCCCACGCCCCTGCTTACCCAGCTGTGGCACAAACATGCCCACACCGAACCTGCCAAAATAGAATGGTGGACGGTGATCATAATGCCGGCCTTGCACAACGGGTATGTGACCCAGGGAATGAGAATACTGCTCTTTTGTTGAATTGTTGGGTACCGCAGCTGCTTGAGCATGCTGCAAAATTAAATGAGAATGAAACAAAAGATACTCCTCCCGGCCCTCCACCGGGGGGATGGAGTGGCCTGTCTACCAGCTCTGGAACAGCAGGTCTCCTCGTCCCTGGGTCGCCCGTCTCAGGTGTGCTTCGAAGTCATCTTCTTGGCGGCCAGCCGTGAGACGGGTGGCATCTGCTTCCTGTGATGGGGCTCAACGCAGGGGCAGGGCAGGTGATGAACAGACAGGGTGCTGGATCTTGAGCCGTGCCAGGGCAGGATGTTTTGAATGGCCACCATCTGCTGCTTCACTGCTGGGCAAAGTCCTCGACGGTGTTGTCAAATAGGCCAGCCTGGGAAATGGGGGCATTATGGAACCGTGCCTTGTCGGCCTCTCTCTCGACCAGGTGAGCCAAAGGTTGCGCTCCTGGACCAACAAGGTGGACATTGCCTGCCCGAGAGACCACACCATGACCTTCGTCGCCCGGAGGGTGAGGTCGATCACCGAGCACAACTCCTGCATCAATCCAGGTGCAGAAATACCCTCGTGCAGCTCTTTCAGTGCCTTGGCTTGGTGGACTTGCAGGAGAGCCATGGCGTGCAGGGCAGAGGCGGCTTGTCCAGCAGCACCATAGACTTTGGCCGTGAGGGACGACAAAAACCTACAGGCCCTGGACGGGAGCTTCGGGCGACTATCCACTGGGGGAATCGCTGAGTAGCCCTTTGCCACCCTACTGTCAAGGGTAATGAGGGCAGAGGAGCTGAAAGATCGGGATCGGGCAGTAAAAGGTGCCTCCCACGACCTTGTCAGCTCCTCGTGCACTTCCGGGGAAAAAGGAACTGGGGTGTGGCTGTGAGCGGCGCCGAGGGCCCAGGAAATAATCATCGAGTCGCAAGGGTTCAAGGGAGAGCGGAGGGTTCCAATCTAGACCAACGCTCGTGGCTGTCTGGGAAAGCATGTCCATCATTTCGGCATCGGCCTGAGACTGGCCGACCGCACCCGAGGGGGCACCCCAGCCGACTGGATGAGCCCGCTCTAAGATGCTGTGCTCATAAGCTCATCACCTTTCCGGGCCCCGAACAAGAGGTTGAACTCGCCCTGATACGAGCCGGCACAGTCATCCAGAAGCCTAATCGGGGCAAACGAGCGTGCTGAGGAATGGGAGGTCTGTGGGGATTTACCCAGTGGAAGTGGTCCCATTGAGGTCCCCAAATCACTCCCAGTGCAAGTCGCACTGGCCTCATACCCATAGATAGAAGGAACGAGGCGGGGAGCCGCTGGGGTGGTTTGCTTTCTTACGAAGGCAAGCCGCGACAGCAATGTTGCCATGGTTAAGTCCTCATAGTGAGGATATGATGCATCCAGGAAAGATGTCTCCGCGCGAACAGTGCCCAGACACGAAAGACAGTGATGGTGACCGTCGAAAGACGAGAGATAATGACCGTGACCAGGACTAACACACAAGCGGAAAGGCATCTTTAAAAAGACGTGTCCTGTTGGCATAGTCATTAGTAACACGTTTTCTTGGGTTGACTGGCCCCTCCTTTTTTACCGCCTATGCCCCCAATCCCTTCTGTCATGCAAAGTAAATATGTTGGACGGATATCTGGGCTGGATGTGGTGTCTCTGGCTAGGGAGCTAACCGGTGCACACTAGGGTCCAAGCCACAGATTACAAAAAAAAACAACAAAACAAAAACAAAGGGGCAACCAAACTTGACTTATGTCCTGTCAGGTCACAACCAGACTAGGTGAGCTTGGTTTGGAGGTACCTGTTATGGTGCCCCGGCTTACTTTGCGGAGGAAGATTCAGCGAAACATAGAGGCTGAAATGTTGGGGTTGGGTGTCGCTGGCGGCAGGGGGTCTATATCGGGAGGGTCTGCTGGTTGTGCTCACTGGCAGTGGTAGAGTGGCTCCCAGGCCTAGAGAATAGTGGATATCTACAATAATTTAATTGACTGATCTATATGTATTATTATTATTATTATTATAATTATTATTATTATTATAAATTACAGTGCTACCATTACTCCTACTATTATTATCATGAATGCTGTTTATGTTGCCACTGCTACCGCTACTATTGCTACTATTACTATTATTTTTGTTATAATTATTATTATTAGTATGAATACTATTTCTACTACAACTCTATTACGATTACTATGAATCTCTCAATGCCTCTATCTATATCACTAAAATATCACATTGCTTAAACTTATCAATGTACCTGCATACATCACTATATCGATAATATTTATATTTAGCTGTTTTCTTACCTTTCTTTTATGTGTATGTTCCGTTTTTGTGTTTCTTTCTTTTGTATGTGTATATATATATATCTCATTGATCTTTTACCTTGTATAAGCTACAATGTTTTGTTAACTTTCAATAAAAAAAATAAAAATAAAAAAAAAAGACGTCTTTAAAAAGATGTTTCTGTGTGTGCCACTCTTTTAGAATATACTCTTTTAGGGAAAATACTCTTTTAGAATATACTGTTTCAGTTTTGTTCTTCCGAAGCACCCAGGGGGCGATCTCTTCAGTGCACCAGTGCAGAGGGGGAAGAAAGCCGCTGTAATGCTGGTGTCCTTCCTCAATATCCATGCCAATGTTTTCTTATAAAGTATTTTTAATATTAGGCTATACATCATATAGTCATCATACAACATATTCTGTACAATATTTTTAATATTAGGCTATACATCATATAGTCATCATACAACATATTCTGTACAATGTTATTCTTAATGTGCACTATTCCATGTGTATTTATATCACATTACCATGTGCATTAATCCAGACATTAAAAAAAAGTAGTTGGCTTCGGGAGTCCGTTTGGAATAAAGCAAAATAAATAGCAAAAAATATGTGCAAATATAAACAGTATGTATAAATAACAGTGCTCAATACACATCTCACTCGAATAAAAACAGATTATATTCTCCTCAGAATGCATCAACACCATGGAAAGAACATGTTGAAACAGTTATGCCAAATTAGGTAAATTAATGCTTTAACAGTGTTCAATCTATTAATCTCTGACAGCTGAAGGTGCGGGCATGAGACTGGTATAAATGTGGGTGAAATTGTTTTACATTTTTTTACGCACTCCGTGTGTCATTCGTCGGAAGTCTGTCTCACATAATCATCACTGACTGGGTGTGAACAGTCCATTAGCATTGAGGAACCCTGGTTTTGGGGTAAACTAGATGGTCTCCACCTTTAGATTTCATGGAGTCTTTAAGTGACAAATTTAACCGATCATAGATCAGTATGAGAAGGAAAGTGTCCAACAGCAGCTCTGCATTTTAATGAGTTCCTCTCACCTGTCTTCCAGACGCTCTCTCACATTAATTAGGTGAGCATTTGCTTGTTCATGGTGATAAGACACACTGCTGTCTCTTCAGTGTCTAAAAGGCTATCTGATCATTCAATCCCTCCATCCAAGATGAGGCTGAGAGATCCGAGTGACCGGAGTAATTTACAGCAGGACAGATTTAAGGTTCAAGAGTGGATTACAATTATTGATTGCCTCTCTCTGAAACTCCATTTGCTGCTTTTCCTCTGGCTTCATAGTTTCAAGCAAACAAATACTGGCATTTGTCACATGGGTTTAAATAGGGCATGTCACTGCAAGTTATTTAAATCCTGACTCCAGAGACATTGAATACTTTATTTATTAAATATTTACTTACAGTATGTATTGATCTTCATGC
Source organism: Moxostoma hubbsi (assembly GCA_032164185.1). Taxonomy (NCBI): domain Eukaryota; kingdom Metazoa; phylum Chordata; class Actinopteri; order Cypriniformes; family Catostomidae; genus Moxostoma; species Moxostoma hubbsi. Next base: position 7,929,458 of record JAVLUX010000007.1, on the reverse strand, counting down.
TTAGAAATTCTTAAAATGCCTCTCGTTTTCATAAAAGCTATCTATGCAATAAAACCCCAGAGATACAGAGAGTCTTATCTTATCACATCTACAGCAAAGAGAAAAATATGAGGGGACATACTTGCAAATATGTGTCACTAATATGTGTCGCTTTCCCATTACTTACTACTGATAGAATTAAAGGAACAGTACTCATCTTCATGTAATTTCAAACCCATATGGCTTTGATTTGTCTGCGAAACAAAAGGAAATGTTCTACTGGATGTTCTGATTTGCATATTTCATTGCAATAGCTGTTGACAGCGATTTACCTTAAAGGGATAGTTCACCCCAAAATTTGTATTCTCTCATCATTTACTCACCCTCATGCCATCCCTTACTATCTCTCTTCTGCTGAACACAAACAAAGATTTATTTATTTTTTATAAAAATAATCCATATGACTCCAGTGATTTAAGCCGTCTTCAGATATGATAGGTGTGGGTGAGAAACAGAAAAATATTTAAGTCATTTTTTACTATAAATCTACACTTTCACACTCTGAAAGTTAAAGTGGAGATTTATAGTAAAAAAAAATTGAAATATTGATCTGTTTTTCACCCATAGTGATTGCATCACTCCAAAAGACATGGTTATAACCATTTCCATTGTATGGACATAGAGAGCTGAGATATCCTTTTATATTCCACAAGCCTCAATATGGTTTAAAGTTATTGTTTAAGTCTTTAACATTTGTAATGACATATACTCATTTCATTATTTGTATATGTATATGACATATACATATACAAATAATGAAATAATGAAAAATGTTCTAATAATAATAATGATATGATAATTTTTAACAGGATATTGTGTTCACAGTAGTCATCTTATGGAATTGATTTGGCTGTTTAGTGTGCAAGTCACTACTCACTTTCATGGTAAGGTAAATAAACCACATTTAAATTAGTCTTATGTGTTCCACTAAAGAAAGTAATACGTGTTTGGAGTGACATTTAGGTGAGTAAATAATTTTAATTTCTTGGTGAAATATTAGTTTAATTTAATTAAGAGTAAATTGGAGGTACTGTGCTCTAACATTTGAATGTAAGCATATGGATATCCAGTTAAGACAGATGGAGATGTGTTATGTGCTGCCTTTATCACACTTAAATGTTTGGGGAAACTCAAAAGGTCCAATAGTCTGGACTTTCTCAAATCTAGCAGTTGCCTTGCCACACAGTAAAGCTCTAATACACAATGGACACTAACCCTTACAAGTACTGCCCTAAACTGAACTGCATATTAGACGAGGCTTAATCTGTATCTAGGAAATAAGGTCAGTGTCTCATCAAACAGCTCTTGGCTCTGCTAAGACATATGCATCCTAGCTATTGTAGCTATTTAAACATAGGGGCTGCTTCTGAAAATTGTTGCCTGTATACAGAGTTAGGAAAGCATGTCGAATACAATTTTTGCATCACATCCTATCTTCTAGGATGACTTTGTGGTCAATCTTTGAAGACAAATACAGCCTTGCTGCCTTTGATATCCAAAATAGTCTGTTCCCTGATTAGTAGAAGGAATAAACATGGTGTCTGATGCAGCATGTGAAAGTACTTGTTATTTTACAATTTCACAATAAATTTCTTAAGGGAAATGATCATTGTGGTTTCTAAATATTTGCTTGGTTTTGTCTATAGCTCACTAGAAATTGTTTTAGCCCATTAGATATGATGGTGTGGCAACTTAAAAGGCTATCCGAAACCAGCATCCTTAAAAGGTCATATCAAATCATTGCCTGTAAAGTCATTGACCGACTGGGCAGTAAAGCATCAAGGCAGCTGCCTCCATTTTCAGACACAACCAGGAACAAGTCCACTGATATGTGGCACCCCAACTTCCTGCTTCAGTGTTTCCTGAAAGTCAACACAGGAAAGAAATTGCATTCGCTAACCAAGAAAATGCACATACACTTACATACACCTACATACACTTCTATAAGTTGAAACATGAAGAAAATATAAGAACATGACATGAATTTGAGGCAGATCGCTGCCATCTGGTGAACAAAATATAAATAACACGATTTGAAAACTATGCCATGCCAGTAACAGACAGATAGACTGTAGCAACCTGGTTTGTTGTAACCTAATTTATTTTTTATCACAAGATATGCATTTGGATATATATTTAGATATTATCAAACTATTATTTGTCAAAGTTTAGAAAAGTGTCAGTTTGTGCAGTTAATGTCATTATGCTTGCTATCAAACCTGACCATGGTGTTACAAAGAGAAGACAAATAATAAGTATTTATCAACCAATAATTTATATCAAACAAAAAAGTAAACAACTCAAAGTAAATGTATAATAATGTCAAGAAATTGATCATAATGAAACAGCAAAATTCTGAAAATTTAATTAGAGTATAAAATATAAGGGTCAGAGTAAACATTTAGCAATTTCAAACTTTCTATAGTAAACATTTATTTTGCAAACGTGTGTGTGTGGGGGGGGGGGGGGATGGGGGGTTGGATGGTTTCTTTTTTTTTTTTTTTACGACCACTTAAATTTATCAAACCAAGCCCTTTGTGTGTGTGTATGTATGTGTGTTCATATGTTAAACGGAGGAAAGGTCTTGTACCACTCATATAAAGGGAACCATTTTTATTAATTGAGAAATAAAAAATTCTGTCAAAAATGACAGAATATCATCGGAGGTACAGTATATTTAATGGTTAGAGGGGAGGAGTTAAAAGTTATTACTTCTCATTTATTATGTCATAATGAAAGCCTAGCATCCTTCTAGTGCTCAGTGAATTTTTATTCTCTTAGACTCACTGTATGGGTAAATGCAAGCCTTATTCTTGTTTCATTAGAAAGTGCAATCATATGCCCCATATTCATAATGATAATCGATGTGTTCAAAATGGCAGGAGGGAATTCACTTTTTTTTTATTATTATTTTTATTATTATTATTTCTTTAAAGTAATCTCCATCAGTGTGAAAAATACTAAATATGACAATAAGACATTTACATCCATTTTCTTGATTAGTACTTTCATATCTAAATCAAATGGTATGTGCCAATGTTGTGCATTTAGTTTTGATGAAATCCTCCAATGTACAATTTTCTAGTGCTGTGAAAATCAGATCAAATTAATTTTTTTCACTATCCAACAAATGCATAAACACATTAACTCAACATTTCCTATATGCCTGCCCTCCTACACCATCATAAATTTTGAAAATGTTCTGAAAGCAGAGATAATGTTTTTAGATCTCTCAGAATGAAGATTCTGTCTACATGTTAGTGCTCAAACATCAATAAAGCAAATGGATCTGTCACTGTGTGCAGAGATAGCGGTAATATCAGGCACCTTCAAGGTTTATGATAGATTTATTAGATCGGTGTCTGAACTGTGTGTGTTCCTCACAAAAAGATACAGAGAAACCGATTCTAAATAATGACAACAGAAGTCTCCTCTAAACAGATAAATAAAGCTGAGCCCATGGGCATCCTTCCGTGCAGCTAAAAGAGCAATGTATAATGTAATTCATCTGGATTGCTCTCAGAGCAATAAAAGAAAATGTTCTATAAAAAATGATGCTGATGGGGTACTTTTTGGCCGTGGTAGTGCCCGACAGCTTACTCTCTCTCTTGTTCAATTGTTCATGTGCAGAGTCCAAAATTAGCACTCACCAAGTGCCAAATGCAAGGACAAATTAGTTACTTACCAGTTGGCTAGTTTAAAAATTACAAGGGATGTTTTAAATCGAGTTTTCCAAGCCTGGGTAAGTCATGGAAATTAATGAAAAGGAAATGTCTATGGTGAATAGACAAAACCTGTAAACTGTTAAAATGAATTAAAAGAGAGTGACAACAGGACCATGATATTTCATGACATGATTGTGACATAGTAGTTGCCTGCACGTTCCTCAAAATGAAACCCGAATCTGACCTGTAATCGAGAGTGTGTGACCTAACCTTATCAGACATGACCGATACTGTCAGATTTCAAGCCTGAACCAGACCTAAACTCAAAATCAATCACTTTCATTATAATTTCTTCTCAAATAACCTAGTTGCAATAGGCTATATTCAATTTAAGCTTTGTAGGCAACATCTGCAACAGTATAATAACAGTAAACATGCACAGGTTTTACAAGGGCTGTCAGCACACTAGACCATAAAAAAAAGACAGTGGCATACCGTTTATCAAGCGCCAAACTTTGCTTGGTGCAGAACAATCCGGAATCATGTGTAACAATATAAGCATCACACAAAGTCATCACAAAGTGGGGTGATGAAATGTGATTGTTCTGTCGCAACTTCAAGACCTTTTTTTATTTACTTTAACCAAAATCATTGATTAATCATGGCACACTAAAATTATTATTTTGTCGGAAGAGAAAACTGTTTACATTTATTATAATTATTATTATCGTTTTCCATTTATATCGTATGTGCTTAAAAATTGTTCACATATGATGTATGGATATAGCTGGTGTTTACAATCAGTGTGATGCGTCTATAAAATGCTTACGTAAAAAAGGCACACCGGTTGATGAAAGACAAAATGGCGAGTGAGAAAAAGCGGAAGGTTGCTTTTAGGTCTGAGGAAGTTCAGATTATGCTGGAAGACATTGAGAACCAGAAGATGGTTTTGTTAAGTAGATATAAAAGTGCCCACTCCAACAAAGATAAGTGCCAGGTTTGTGAAGTTATTGCTTCTAAAATTACAGCAGCCAAAGGAGTGAAAATAAGCAGTCAAGACATAAGGAAAAAATGGCAAGATTTTTCAAGTGTTGCCAAGAAGAAGGGGGCTGCACAAAAATCTTCCTTAAGTCAAACTGGAGGTGGCACTGGCTCTGCCAGTTCTCTTACCCCAGAGGAGGAGAGGGCCCTGAGTTTAGTGGGTGCCACTTCCACAGATTGCATTACTGGGGGTGTTTTGCCCACAGTGGTAATAACTTCTGAGAAGGGAAGATCAGGTTCCCCATGTCTCACCCAGCCTGAGATTCCTGTCTCCCCTGGTACCCCACCTGTGCTGCACACTTCCACAGTGGTTCCCTAAACATCAACAAATTTTGAGGCCTCCTGTGCCTGGAGCCAGGATCTGGTGGATCTGGAGAGGGAGAAACAGGACCTTCTAGAAGACATCCAGATGACACTGAAGGAGGCATCTGAGAGAGATTCAAAATTCCAGGAGGAGGTGCTCAGGATCAAGAGGGCTTGCCTTCAAATCGAGGATAAAAAACTTGCTTTGGAGGAATTCAAGTTTGCTAGTTTCTGTGCCTGTGCTTCTGCCTGACCAACAGTGTTAATTTCGTCAGACGAGACGAGACTAAATATGTTCGTCAACGACCTTTTTTTCCATGACTAAGACGAGACGATGACGAGACTGCACCAATGTCCAAAAACGCTGACTAAGACTAAATTAACATGCATTATTGTTGACGAAAAAAGACGAGACTAAAATGTTTTGCATAAAATAAAAACTAAGATAAAATCTCTCTTCATTTTCGTATACAATCGTCTCTACTTTTTCACCATGAGATAGAATATTCAGCTGTTACGCCTTCAAAATATTCCGAATGAGTTCGCGCTTTGCTCTAGTAACGGTTACAGGTCTCATACTCCTGTGGCTGCAACACGAAACTACATGGAGCAAGAACACAACAATCATAGACAGTGGCGAACACGCGACGAGCGCCGACGACATGCTAGGTAGAAGGAAGAGGCTCGATATTTGGTCGCATTTTAGGTACAATGATATTGACAAAAAGTCAGAATGTGTCATTATAACTGACGGGAAGCACTGCGGATAAACAATACTGGGAAAAACACCACCAATCTCAAGCGACATCTAAAGGCTAACCACCCACACATTCAGGGAAGTTAACTTAAATTAACGTCTCATAAGCTAATGCTGATTTTAGGCATCTACGCTGTAAATTAACCAGTTAGCTATGGTGTTGTGGCACATACATTATGCAGGTTATATATATTTTATGTAACTTATTTGCTTAATGAAATACTCTTCAGAACAAGTTCATCATTTGTGAATGTGTCTCTTAAATCCACGTTTAACAAAGTGAATTCAACAAATCATTCAACAAGTGTATTTTGTCAGGTAATTATGACATTTAACCAATATTTGAGATGTGTGAAACATTATTTGACTAAAATGGTTATCTTAGAATTAATCTCAGAAATAATTTATTTAAAAAAAGACTAAAATGTTTTGAAACTTGACTAAGATATATTGAGTTTTCTTTTGACTAAAACTAGACTAAAATGACGAGACTTTTAGTTGACTAAAACTTGACTAAGATACCTTAAATTCTCTTTTGACTAAAACTAGACTAAAATGACGAGACTTTTAGTCGACTAAAACTTGACTAACAAAAAAAGATATGTGAATGACTAAATATGACTAAAACTAACAAGGACATTTCGCACAAGACTAAGACTAAGACTAAATTAAAAATAGGTGACAAAATTAACACTACTGACCAACAAGGTAGTATAATATCAAGGTTACATTGTAGCTGAAGAATGAAATGCTTTGTTTTTAAATTGATGAAGTAAAGGCTGAATTTTATATGTATTGTTTCATATATTCAGTGCGTTCAATACAATAATTTTTCATTTGATGTTGCCTGTCCAAACCTTACATGTTTTATCTATCTTATAGATCCATTTGAGGAGCAGGGTGGACAAACCAACAAATACAACAAAGATCATAATTTATTTTGGAATGGTTCATCAACTCTTCTCCTATTAATGGTTTATCAATTATACTCATCGAGAGTATCATTGTCTTTTTTCATCTAAAATACCTATTTTAATACATCAATGTAGCTTTTAGGGTTGGCCTGCTGGTGTCTCCATTGAGTCTTTGTTTAAGATGCACTTAGCGATCTACGACTACTCCGGAGCACTCGTTACGACCATTTTCTATGACCATTTTCAAATAATACTTAAGTTACGATGCTTTTGGGAAACTAGGCCCTGGTCTTCAGAAGGTAAAGAACAAATCTGAAAGAAGCATCAATAAATATGAATTATAGAAATATAACCCTGTATATGACTGTGCAAATATGCTACCCTTACAAAAATGTGCACATAATTGTGCCATACTCTGCAGAATGTTAGTTTAGCTTTTGGGAAGTGTATTGATTGATTAATACTTTAAAGAAATGCTACCAAATACAAACAAAGTATATGTAAACTTCTGATCCACTGGGAATGTGATGAAAGAAATAAAAGCTGAAATAAATCATTCTCTTTACTATTATTCTGACATTTCACGTTCTTATGATAAAGCAGTGATCCTAACTGACCTAAGACAGGGAATGTTTTCTACGATTAAATGTCAGGAATTGTGAAAAACTGAGTTCCCTAACTGTCACTCACTCGACATAGTGTAAATTTAGTGACACTAGGGGTTGCTCTTGAGAGCCCAAGACGCCTCTGATCTTTGATAAAAGGCCAATGGGAATTGGCGAGTGGTATTTGCATGCCACTCCCCCGAACATACGGTTATAAAGGAGGGGACCTCACTGCGAGGGCATGACCATGGCAATGTTGCGGTCGCGGCCACCCCAGCGGCTCCCTGCCTCTGTCCTTCTACCTACGTGTATGAGGTCAGTGCGGCGATCACTGGGGCCAATTCAGGAACCCCAATGGGAGCACCTCTGCTGGGTAAATCCCTAGGGCCCTCCCATTCCCCGACACACTTGTTAGCTCCGGTTAGGTGCTCGGATGAGTGTGACGGCTCGTCCCATTTCGAGTTCGACCTCTTATACGGCGCCCGTGAAGGCGATGAGCTCTTGAGTCCAACATCGGAGAGCGGGCTCATCCAGACTGATGCAGAAACCTCCACTTGGTTTCCCCCTTCAGGTGTGGTCACCCAGTTACAAGTGGACGCCGAAATGACGGAGATGTCCGAATTCTTTGGTACCTCTTGCCAGACGGCAGGAGGGTGAAGAGTTTGTGTGAGTGGTGTATGGGGTCATCCACAATGCTGGTTGCTTTGCGGATGCAGTGTTTTTTGTCAATGTCTTTGATGGAGGGAAGAGAGACCCCGATGATCTTCTCAGCTGTCCTCACTATCCTCTGCAGGGGTTTGCGGTCCAAAACCAGGCAGTGATGCAGCTGCTCAGGATGCTCTCAATAGTCCCTCTATAGAATGTAGTGAGGATAGGGGGGTGGGAGATGAGCTTTCCTCAGCCTTAGAAGAAAATAGAGATGCTGCTGGGCTTTCTTGTCGATAGAGCTGGTGAGGGACCAGGTGAGGTTCTCCGCCAGGTAAACACCAAGGAATTTGGTGCTCTTGACGATCTCCACAGAGGAGCCGTCGATGTTCAGCAGAGAGTGGTCACTCTGTGCTTTCCTAAAGTCAACAACCATCTCTTTTGTTTTGTCCACATTCAGAGACAGGTTGTTGGCTCTACACCAGTCCGTTAGCCACTGCACCTCCTCTCTGTATGTACCCTCTCCCCCATTGGGTAGGACCTACCATGGGACTTCTCCACATGGCATACTTCTGATTAGACTCGGCAAGACCATGTGACACATATCCACTTGAAATAACCCCCCCCCCCCCCCCCCCCCCCACCTATGGGCAGGGAGTGGTCTCTGCAGTGGAGGGACACCCCCCGATGTTGACACTGGTGTCCTGACTATCTGGGACATAGTAGTCTGCCCATCTCTTGCTCAGCTTGCTGCATGCCACATCACAGCAACGCCTCAGCTTGCTCTATGCCATGTCACAGCAATGCCTGAGCCTGCTCCATGCCACGTCACAGCCACGCCTGAGTCTGCTCCATGCAATGTCACAGCCACGCCTGAGCCTGCCTCAAGCCCCCCCCAGCTACCTACAGAACTTTGGAACTATGTCATGTTTTATATGTTTTTCCATGTTTTGTCATGGGGGGGTATGTAATGTTTAATGTGTGTGTTCATGTATATTATATATTTTATGTCAAGTGTTCCCTAATCATGTGATGTCCTGTTTTCCCTCCATGTTCATATATCTTGTATTCATTGGTAAATTTTTTGATTATCTTGTTTTGAGTTCTGTTTGTTCATTGGTGTGGCAGGGTAGGGCCGGGTCGTGATTCCACACACCCAGCTCCTAATCAGGCTTGTCAAGCCTCAGAGAGGGATAAAGGCCGACTGGAAGCTGCAGTGCAAAAGAGAGAAAGAGAGATTTTTGGACAGCTGTATACCATTGTGTGATTGACTAAACACACAAAAAAGTTTTTTATTAAAATATTATTTATATTCTAAAACCAGTTCTCGTCTCCTCCTTTCCATCCGCCGGAGGAAGGAGGAGCACGGCCGCTTGGAAGTGGAGGAACGGCCACCGACCGTGCGGTGAGGAGGGGCACCCAACCAACTGACTGGAGCAGTTACCGCTGTCAGGGGCAGTGGAGACCCCTACCATCCACCAAAAATGTGGCGGGGCTTTCCGTCCACCAGGGGCCGGAGGTCTGATTCTGATCTGTCTGGGGAGGCGTGGCTGACGTCCATTAGAGGGTGGAGGAGTGGCTGAGGACCAAGCTGCGGCATATCAGAGAACCGGCGTGTAAGTGTTTTTCTTTTTCTCTCTCTCTCTCTCTCTCCTCACTCTCTTCCACTTCCACTCCATGTCGTCCTTTCCCTCACTTTTTAAAATGTTTTGTTAATTTGGCATGGCGTGTAGGTGCCACACTTTTTTTGTTTCCCTCCCCTTGTCCCCTCCCTCATCCAGGTAGATGGGGATGACCTGCTGGCAGATGGTGCGGAAGGCACAGCCCTCCCCAGGGAAAGAGTGGGGGATGTACGTAATGTACACTGGGTGCTCCTCAGCCTGTGAGAATGAGGGAGGAATGTGGCAGGGTAGAGGGTGGGGTCGGGTCGTGATTCTGGACACCCAGCCCCTAATCAGGCTAAACAAGCCTCATAGAAGGATAAAGGCTGACTGGAAGCTGTTGTGTGACAGAGAGAGAGATTTATGGACAGCTGTCCGACACCTTTGTGTGTTTGTCTTTTTGTTTTTTATTAAAATATTATTTATATTCTCTCAACTCGGTTCTTGCCTCCTCCTTTCATTTAATCCCTTTACAATTGGTTTATGTTCTCCCATGTCATGAATTTAACCCTCATGTTTTCCATGGTCCATTGTGGGTTATTTTTGACATAATGTTGGTTTATAGTCTAGTCATGCAATGTTAAGTCAAGTCAAGTTTATGTCATAGTCAAGTCAAGTTCAAGTTCATGTTTGTTATGGTTTAGATTCACATTTTGGAGATCACTTATGTAAATAAATTGCACTTGGGTTCCTAATTTCTTCGTCATCGCATTTGTCATTGCCAGGTGCAACAACATTACATGCATGCTTTAGCACGTTAATTCTGACAGTTCTACTTTTAACACATTCATCTTTAATCCATCAGGTCCAGGTGCTTTAATCGTTATAATGTGGGATAGACACACAGCAACCTCCTGCTATGACAACTGAACCCCTGAATGAATTGTAATTTTGTCAAGAATTTCTCAAGTGAGTTGAGTATATCAGGACATGAGTCAAAAAAACGCCTGCCAATATGTAGTGGCAAAACAATAGATAAGTTCCTCTTTTCTGTCCTCTGAGCACTGTTGGATTGTTCTTGTGACTGGATTTCCTCTTTTAACCCTTTGTCGATATTTTGGTAGAAGGTAAATTACGTTGTGGTCTGATTTACCTAGGGCAGCCCTACAGCTTTTTATCCCTCTATAATGTCACCATAACACTTGTCCAAGATCCATGTTGAGCGCATCAGACATGCAATATACTGTTGAAGGGCTGGAAGATGAGCAGATTAGTCACAAGTATTGAAGTCATCAAGAAAGAACACTGGCTGGTACACAGACTGCCACAGTGCATCGTTGAAGCATTTTGTAATCTTGTGGGCTACTTCGATGTTATTTGGTCCCAGCAATTATACAAGAATCTGTTCAAAGTCATGGGGTAAATAGAAAGGTCTTGTTGCGACTGAGATAAATTCACAGTCCTGAATAAAGATAATTTCAAGTATTTTATACTGGGGTTCCCAGGAGTGATTTTGCACAAACAGCTCTAATAACAGTTTAGCTCTCCAAGTTGTGATTGCAGTTGTTCTCCATTAACCAGGATTCTGTTAAACCTATAAGGTTTCTACACCTGTACAAGTCTTCTGTATTCGCTCTAACAGTTAATTTATCCATCTTATTGATTAAGGACTGGAAATGTTTTAAACGCCACCTCTTGTACATGTTTCTTTATTGTAGTACCTTTATTATGTTTCTCCTTCATTTTATTCCAGGTTGATTAAGACTGGAGAGATCCACCCAGATATTTATGGCTTTTCAGAGAGGGCAGATGTTCTCTTATCGATGTTAGAAAGTCCCAGGATTAAACCTGCAGCTGTGACTGAACTGTGATGTTTTCCCCTTTAAAAAGGATGATTAAGACGTATTCCATCTTCAGTGATTATTCCCACACAGATGCATAAAGAACTTATATCAAACTTAATATCAGCACAAACTTAAACAAACAGACTGATAAGTTGAGAGTCAGCAGCTTAACCGCACCCCCAGAAGTAGATGTGTAATTGTGTCATACTCTGCAGAAAGTTAGACTAGCTTTTTTGAAGTGTACAAGCCCTTGCGAAAGGGTGAGCGTTGTTTGTACAATACCCTTGCGGAAGGATAAACAATGCTTTGTGTATGAACCCATGCATTAGTGTGAGTATTGTTTTGTACAATATCTTTGCAAAATTATTGCATTGGTTTTGTGATGCGTATGAACAGTCCATGATGGTAAGTCTCTGATGATAGCATTTTAATTTTTCTGTGAACTATCCCATTGAGAAACACCTGGAATATTTCTTAATAAACTATCAGGGCCTAGCTGCACAAAAACCCTTAGATTAAGTAAACCCTTATACAGTAATTGTAAGACTATTGTCATTAAGGGTTTTCTTATGTTGAGGAGCTTCAAGCAAATGGCTACAGTTTTTCATTTTAGAAGTTTAAGCATTGCAAAAATGGCAACATTTTCTCAAATTATTTTTAATTAACCACTATTCTCAATTAGTTTTGATAATGCGATCAAAGAAAACGAACTAATATGATTTTCATCTTTATTTATTTTGTTTTAAGTTTAATAATTTATACAATTATTAGCACATACAATGGGGACATTAAAATTTAGCTATTGCATAGTAGGAATTACCCAAAATAATTTCTATCAACCTTATTCATAAATGAATTCCAACTATGGGATAAATAAGCCACCAATATATAGTTTATCAACAAGGCTGTGGAACTGAGAAACTTAGTGCCTGTTTGCATTTGTAATCATATTAATACTGGGTAAGTGTAAAAGTAAGTAAACCCCCGTACCTCAGTGTACTTTCAGCAGTGCATCAGTATGTGTGGAGAGTCCATCATTAGGAAAAGCTGTTCCTGTGTCTTTCAAATACACAGCTGGTGTTGAAAATGCAGCACCATCTGGCCTTCTGTACATAGATCACAAAGTTTCCAAAATGAGAATTCATTAACTTAATTTGTAAACAACTGTATAGTGTGAAAGATCCTGAAAAAATATTGAAATTTTCATCACTGTCAGAAAAATCTATTTACAAACCCTGGCATAGACCTGTATACAGAATTAAGTTTACATAAGATGTTCAAGGGCGGAAAGATCAAGACAAATTTTGAATGTTGATTTGACAATGCCTTGCCTAAAGGTGTATAATAGTTTAAAGCAGTGGTTCCCAACCGTGTTCCCGTAGTCCCCCCAGCACTACACATTTTGGATATCTCCCTATTCAAACACACCTGATTCAACTCATTATCTCATAAGTAGATACTGCTAATCAAAAATGTTACAATATAGGCTGATTTACTTCTGTGTCAGCCTTATGTGAATCTCTTAAAAAATGTAACCCCGCATCATGCCAACACAGACCACAAATACAGTCTGTTTACTTTGTAATCAGAGACCCACAGGATGATAAAAAGATAATCACATTGTACTTGGATATGTTTTGTTTTGGAAGCCTCTGCTGTGTTTATATTCTGTTAATGTTTCATGAAGTTAAAAGCAAAAATGTGACAAAGGCCACATGTGAGTGACACAATATTTGTCATTCCGATTTGTATAATATTTTGACTGTATATTTGACAGTATGGTGTGGAGTAAATAATCATATTTTATAAGTTTAAAACTTAACACTTTTAATTTGTCAGCAAATTTAAAAGCACCTGGTAAGATTTAGTTATTTTGCCTATATGCATTGTAAAGTCCAGCTTCTAAGCTTTAAAAAACACCCATTCCCCATCTGTCGCTCACTTCGACTTTGTGTCGATGAAGCGACACTAGGGGTCTCTCGAGCGCCGAATATGCCTCTGATCTATGAAAAAAGGCCAATGAGAAGTTGGCAGACAGTATTTGCATACCCCGCCCCGGACATATGTGTATAAAAGCGGGGAAATACATCGAGTTCATTCAGAAATTTTCTTCGGAGCTGATGGTCGTGTATGCAGTGAGCAGCGAGTCACACACCTGTTCCTCTTCCTCTGAGCTGATTCTGCTGTTGGATCTAAGGCGCACTTCATCAGCTTTCTCCTTCTCTGCACAGCAATGCAGTTTGCCCCTGGGCGCTTCGACAGCGCACTTAAAAGAGTTGTTTTCTCTAAAAGAGTTAGTTTCTCTAAAAGTGCAAATACACAGCTGGCGTTGAACGTCCTTTTCAGGACGTGTCTTTTTAAAGACGTCTTTTCCGCCTCTGTATAGTTTCTGGATGCGGTTGATTTCTCCCCAACTCTGACGGTCATAAAAGCTTGCGTGCCTGGGCTGCGATTACACGCAGGCTGCGTTTTATGAATGGTTCATGTTCTTTGTCGAGAACATAGCCATGGCAGCATTGCGGTCACGGCTTTCTTTTGTCATGAGAGAAAGCCAATTCAGCCACCCCCCACACCTCGCCTACTTCCTACGGGATTGGGGCAGGCGCCGCAGGCGATGAAGGCGATTTGGGGATAATGACGGGTTCTGTTCCACTGGGTAAATCCCCTCGAACCACCCGCCTCCCCGGCACGCTTGCTTGCTTCCCCCGAGCTCAGAATGAGTGCGGCCCGCTTCACAGCCGGCCGGCCAGTCCCTTGAGCTCCCGGAATTGGATGACATCGCCGCTGCATCGGAGAGCGTTACAGCATCATCTGATGCTGATGACTCGCCTGGGCCACCACCTTTGGGTCTGCTCACCCAGTCTGAGCCTGACGCACAGAGGTCCGCTATGCTTTACCGGACTACCGCGAGTGTGAGGCTGGATCGGTAAACCCCGTCCCCCCCCTCGCGGCTACTTGATTGGTTCCGCGGGCATGTGCGCCGCTCACAGCCGCGCCCAGTTCCATTCTTCCCGGACGTGCATGACGAGTTGAGTAAGCCGCATCTTCCTCACTCATCTGCTCTCACTACCCTCGACGGTGGAGCGGTCCCAGACCGCTTCCGCCCTGCACGCCATGGCCCCTCCTGCAACCAACACCAGGCCAAGGCACTTCAAAACTTGCACTTGGGTAGTCCTGTTCTTGATGTGCTGCAGGAACTGCGCTCAATGACCGATCGTGCCCCCCGGGCCACGAAGGGCAGAAGCACCGACACTCGAATGGGCGATGGCGACCCTTGTGGTCCAGAAACATAATCCATGGACTGGACCTGGTCGAAATGAGGGAGGTAGACAAGGCACACCTTCTCGAACGCCGTCGTCTCCCAGCTCCGTCCATTCAGCTCCACGACTGTCCCCCGGCCGGCCAGTTCTGACGAGTCTAGAAGACGCCTACACCGGACCTCCTCCTCAGTCACTAACCCGCCCCCTGCTGGGTGTGCGGAGCAAGGTAAGTGCCTCGAGTCTTTTCTCAGCACTAGAGCCTCGGGACGCATCTTTGCCTCCCGACGCCGTACTACCTGCTCTGCCCCGCTGCGAAGCCCCGCCAGGTACGTAAAAAATAATCATCCTCTTGGTGCCCCTAGCACAACACGTACACGCCTCAGAGCATGCCGTGATTAAATTGGACCCTTAGTGTCGCTTCTTCGACACAACATCAAAGTGAGCGACAGACGGGGAACATCTAGGTTACGTATGTAACCTCCATTCCCTGATGGAGGGAACGAGACATTGTGTCCTCCCGTCCACGTTGCTAAGCCGAGCCACTGTTGTGGCCGGACCATTTCCGGCTCCTCAGAAAAATCCTGAATGAACTCGATGTATTTCCCCGCTTTTTTACCTGTATGTCCGGGGGCGGGGTATGCAAATACTGTCTGCCAACTTCTCATTGGCCTTTTTCATAGATCAGAGGCATATTCGGTGCTTGAGAGACCACTAGTGTCGCGTCTTCAACACGTCTTGTTCCCTCCATCAAGGAAAGGAGGTTACATGCGTAACCTAGACGTTTTGTTTTGGGCAAGTAGATATTCATTAATTAGATTTTTTTTTTTTGGCATGGAGTGTCAGAACACGCCAAAAATATATTTATTATTATTTAAGTGACTCAAAATGAAGCATACAGAATATGCAAATTTAGTTACTATCTGCATTGCAGGCAACATACATAATATGTATCGTATATAATATGTACCATACCTAAATACTACATACATCGATCAACTCGTTGTTAATGCTACAGTAATTTAATAAATCATTTTTAAATCTACAAATTGCATTTGCCTTTTTTATTTATAAAAAGTACATTTATTTCAGAAATTAAGGCATTTTCTCTCAATGTACTAATACTTTTTAGCATTTGGCTGTGTAATCACAGAATGACATGGACACACCACCGCAGAACTATAAGTGCAAACTATGCAGAACCCAAAGGTTCAATGCAGTATAAACTGGCCTTAAGAGTACAAATATTTTGTTAAGCCAACCTAATAAGCTGATTTTCTTTTTAAATGTCAGATGTAGACATGCCACTTCATAGATAATGTTTTTTTTTTCTTGACCCTAACTGCAGAATTTTCTGCTGTGCTCTTCTCGTTGATTAGCACTAATGCATTGTTTAGAAGTAATCGAATGTTTCTCCTTTTCCTCTGCTCCACAGATTTCAGAGCCAAACATATCATTAGGGATATAGCTCACTTGCTTAAGTCTTTAAGAGCATGTTGTTGCTATGAATTTCTCTCTTTTTTTATCTCTCCTTACATCTTTATAGTCATCATTAGCTACATATTTACTTAAACATAGAGGGAGCTCCTCCTACAGGATCTGACAACCTTTTCTCCAAAATCCCATGGCCTGTTGCACAAAGCTAGTTGAACAAACTCAGAGTTTCAGAGTAAGTTTCAGGTTAAGAAAGCCAAATACATCCAAACCGGTTTAGATTGGGTTCATCAATCTCAAGAAGCTAGTTACAAACATTTTCTGTCAACTCAGAGTTTGATCCCAAGTTCGTGGTTAACCCTGAAGCTTGTTCACATGAATGAGTGACGTTTGCCACGAACAGCCAATGGGTGAAACTTGGAGAGAGTCAACACAATTTACTTCTCACGAGACTTTAAGCGTGATTTACACCTCCACTGAAGATCAAGAGACATTATGAAAATATGAAGAATTTTTACATTCACACAGCATCAAGAAAAACTGCTGCTGCCGTAAAAAAAAAACAAAAAAAAAAACAGAATATAATATGTAATTTAACTCGTATATATATTCACAAATTAGACACAGGCTTATTAATTGTAAAAGCACAAAAATCTGTATATTTATCTAAAAGGGTTAAGTTTAGGGAAAGGGTAAGGTTAGGGGCTCCCTATATCTTTATTGCCAATTTGGAGCTCACACCCCTTTTTGGAGCTATGCCTGCAGCTATACCCTTCTCCTTTAATTTTGAATTGAGAGATACTGGGGGAGTGACTTTATTGTATTAGAGCTGTCACTTTATTCACAATCGCAGTTTGCGATTCTAACCCACAATAAAACCTGCTCCGAAGCAGGTTAGCTGTAGTGTAAGTTGCTATGGCGATGAACACCAATAAAAAATGACCCACCTTCTTGAGACAGAAAAAGCAGAGTTTGCTCAAAGCAAACTGAAACCAGCATCGTGCAACAGGCCACAAGAAACTTGCCTTGCCTACACTGCAAACACTAACTAAAGCTGCATTTAATCAAAATATTTGACTCATTCCCTCAAATTAAGTAATTGTGTCTTTCATTAATTCTGTCATCAAGTTTACTCAATGTGGAATTCACAAAGAGTGAATAACATTTTTTTCATATAACTAGATGCAAACTTCTCTTGATGATAAAAATGCTATTTACATAGAAATAGGACATTTTAAACAGGGTCCAACTTCACCAAATGAAACACTAATCAACCTAATGATGATTTCACACAAAACAACTATTTACAAAAAAATAACATGAACAATACTAATTAAGAGCTAAAACCTCTATGAATTCTTAGCTGTTAAGACTTTTAAATCAAAGAAGTTCCAAAACATGACATTTCAAGTAATTTATAAATATGACTTGATTGTTTTCATTAATAATAATAATAATTCCTTACAATTATATATAGCACTTTTCTAGGCACTCAAATCACTTTACATAGTGTAGGGGAACTCTCCTCAACCACCACCAGCATGCAGCATCCACCTGCGATGGTAGCCATAGTGCGCCAGTATACTCACCACACATCAGTTATTGATGGAGAGGAGATTAATGACAGCATTAGGGTTTACAGGCACCAAAGTCCTGCTCCTGACACAAAAGGCTGCATTGCACTCATCTTTCATGGATAAGGAAATAACACCTCAATATAACTATATTTCATGTAGAATTTTAATATATCATATAAAAAGTAATCTAATTCCATAAATGCAATATTTCACTCGATTGTTAAGTGTGCTATGTACTTAAGTCATTAGCAACAAGTGTCTCTCATGTGTATCACTTGAGTTGCACTATTTTCATGGTGCACATGACTGACTGTTGAACAGATCAATCACTTATTATGTTTAAATTCATTTTGGATGTTGCCTTAGAAAGGACAGTAGCTGCCTATGTTGTACACAAGGTAGATTACTAGGGTTAGAACAGAAATGTAGTGTTGTTAAATATTGTTGTTAGTTTGTGGTAAGCAAATTGATAAAAATGATATATCTAATTTACTTTGAGCTTTTTGAGAAAAAAAATTCTAATAAATTGTAGAGATTCTTTTAAATACGAGAAAAAATACAGAGAAGGCAACAGGGCCAATTTAAAAAGACTCAATGCAAGTCAGGCTCTACAAGAGACTGTTTAGCTGAGATGGACCACATGCACTAAAATGAATAAATTGGAATGCCCAATATGGCTGGTGCAGAAAAGGAAGTCCTGCCTTACAGGTAAAAGAGCCAATCATCTTTTAGATACAGATATTGCCTACCAGTCAACTTGAGAATGTGCATGCACATTAACTGGACCAGCCTGAAAAATAGTTTTTTTTATAGCGAGTTAAAGAATCTCAACTTATGATACCACTGTTGTCAGAATTTACTGGTGATTTTAAATATGTTATTTAATCATAATCTTGACTAACTGTTTTGGAGATTTCAGTTTTTCCCTATTCAAGTTGATAGTACCTGTACTTTTATGCCACTTGTATCCACAGAAAATAGCTGCCTGGGAGCATTTCCAAGATTGCCACCAAGTGGACTGACTTTGGCATTAGCTGAACCAGGCAGAAAATGTTTGTTTTTGTTTGTTTTTTGCTTGAACTCAGCTAAATTCAGTTTTAGGCTTTTGACACTTTTTGACTGTGAGTTGCTAATTTATGGGCTGGACTCAGAATTTGTTTAGGTATATAACAGGCTCATTGCTGTTTACCAGGCAGAACAAGCATTTGGTCTGTCATAGTTTGTTTGTAGTTTGTAGTCTGTAGTTTGTTTGTTTGCTGTGTTTTTTGCTTTGACACTGGACTAGTAGTTGCTGTTAACCAGGAGATTGTGCTGCGCTTCACTGACAATTAAAGTAAATCTTTGTCTATTAGTGAGGGCAATCCTGTTTCAGTTTCAGGCTTTTGATACTTTTTGACTTTGAGTTGCTAATTTGTGGGATGGACTGTGAGAGAACTGTAACAGCAGTCATTGTGTGCAGCCCTCTTCGTGTGAAGCTCTATCTCAAGTAAAAACCTGCAAGTCTACCTAGCAAGGACACTGACAAGGCAGCAACTATGCAAATTTTGCCCCTTCTCTCTTTTTCTCATAGTTATTCTATATTCTACTCATAATATGTGTTTTCAGTACATTCCTGTTATCTCATGTAGGTGAAACACACACGCTGTAAACTACACACTCCAGAACACCTTAAGTAACTAAGCACTGCCTCTCCACAGCCACTCTCCATTTCTGTTGGACTGTGGAACTGCCAGTCAGCTGTCAACAAAGCTGACTTCATTCTGACCTTTGCCAATCAGTCAAAACTCAATGTTTTGGCTCTGACTGAGACATGGATCTTCAGAGACAACACTGCAACTCCATCAGCTCTCTCAACTGACTTCACTTTCACCCACACCCCTCATCTGACTAAGCGGAGTGGGGGAAATGGTTTGCTCATTTCAAACTCAAACACTCTTCTCTCTGCAATTACACACCTTTTCAATATCATGCCATTATTGCCACTAATTATGCAAAAATCACTTTTTGGTCATCTATCACATTTGCATCCCCCCCCCCCCCCCCTCCAAAATATAAATATATTGCTAAAATATATTACTACCAAAACAAGATCAGTAACACTTCAGATTCCCGTAAACTATTTTCAACTTTCTCATCTCTTCTCTATTTGTCCTCCACACATCCTTCTACTTCTGACTCTGACTGCTGATGACTTTGCCACATTTTTACCAACAAGGTTGTGAGCATTAGCAACCAGTTCTCTATACCTAATACCCACAGATACTGTCTTTAAACATCCCATCCTCTGTTTTCCTCTTTCTCTCCCCTCTCCAAGACTGGGGTCTCCAACATGCTTTTTTCTAACCATCCTACCTCCTGTCAACTTGACCCTATCCCCTCCCAAATTATGCAAGCTGCCTCTCCATCAATCTTACCCACACTCACACACATTATCAATGCATCTCTCACAACTGGAAACTTTCCCAATCCATTCAAGCAGGCTCGAATAACCCCACTGCTTAAAAAACAATGCATAACCCCATAGAAGTTGATAACAACAGACCAGTTTCTCTCCTACCCTTCCTGTCTAAACCTCTGGAGAGGTTTGTATTCAACCAGTTGTCTACTTTTCTCTCACAGAACAACCTACTTGACAGACAACAGTCTGGCTTCAAAAAAGGACACTCAACAGAGACTGCCCTCTTGTCAGTAGCTGAAACCCTGCGACTGGTGAGAGCTAACACCAAATCATCCATCATAATCCTCCTTGACTTGTCTGCTGCCTTCGACACTGTGAACCACAAGACCCTCCTGTCCACCTTCTCTGACCTGGAAATCACAGGAACTGCACTTGAATGGTTTGAGTCAAATTTCACTGGCAGATTGTTTAAGGTCTCCTGGAGAGGAGAGTTGTCCAAGACACACCAGCTGACCACTGAGGTTCCTCAATGATCAGTGCTTGAACCCCTCCTCTGCTCAATGTACACAACATCACTGGGACTGGTCATTGATGCACATGGCTTTTCCTAACTCTGTTACACAACTGATACGCATCTCTACATTTCGTTCCAGCCTGATGAACCTACTGTCTCAGCTCGTATCTCTGCCTGCCTCTCGGATATTTCTGCCTGGATGAAGGAACAACATCTTCAGCTCATCGTTGCCAAGACAGAACTCCTTGTGATCCCAATCAACCCATCTGTTGACCACACCCTCATTTTTCATCTTGGTTCAACTACACTAACACCAATCTCTACTGAGTGTTGGTAGATGACCAGCTTAATTTCACTCCACAAATCTCATCAACTGCCCAGTCTTGCAGATTCATGCTTTATATCATCAGGAATATAAGACCTTTCCTGTCAGAATATGCTACATAGCTCCTGGTCCAAGCTCTGGTTATTTCAAGACTGGACTACTGCAATGCTCTGTTGGCTGGCTTTCCAGCTAATACAATTAAGCCACTACAGATGGTCCAGAATGCAGCAGTGTGGCTGGTCTTCAATCAGCCAAAAATGGCTCATGTCATCCCACTTTTGATATCACTCCACTGGCTACACTTCAAATTCAAGGCTTTGACTCTGGCTTTCAGGACAGCCAAAGGAATTGCACTCTCTTACTTCAATTAATTTATTCAGGCCTATGCTCCAACTCGCTCTCTGCAGTCTATGAATGAGTGACGCCTGGTGTTCCCATCACAAAGAGGCTCAATCGATCACTTTCTCTGCTCCTCTGTGGTGGAATGAGCTTCACAACCTCCACACAATCTGCTGTTACCTTCTCAACATTAAAAAAACAGCTGAAAACATATCTTTGTATGACAAATTGCTTGCTATGTGTCTTATTTGTAAGTCACTTTGGATAAAAGCGTCTGCTAAATTATTAAATGTAAATGTAAAACAAGTACAAGTTTTAAAACCATTGACTGCCTTGAAAGGGACATTGACTCTACCCACAGCATTTGTGGCATAATGCCGATTATCACAGATTTAATACATATTTTTTACTTATCCTTTGGTTGAAAGAGGGCAATTCCACATTAATGTCAACCATAATTGAAAAGTCAAAATTTTAGCATTGTGACACCTTTCAAAAGTAATTTTTATTTGTATTGCAATTTTCACATCACACATTGTTTCAAAGCAGCTTTGTTATAGTTTCTTGGGACATGCCCTAAACTAAGCAGTTCTGAGATTACTGGAAACATATTTTTCAGGATCTTAGTAGGTATTAGGTCTTGCATACATGTTGTAGCTTTTGATGTTTTAATAATTTTTGTTAGCTCTTCCTGACCTATGACAGCAAAGGACTGTATATGCTCATAGGGAAAATTATGAAACATTGACCTCTGAAGTGCTGTGGCAGATGGTTGCATAATTTCAATAATTTCAATTTTGCTTCTAATGATTTCTATTATATCAGTCAAGAAATTCATAAAGTCCTTACTACTGTGCTGCGATGGAATAGCTGGTTCAGCCAAAGCTTTGTTCCTTGTCAATTTAGCCACAGTACTGAATAAACATCTAGGATTGTTGTGGTTATTTTCTAACAGTTTGATAAAATATGCAGACATGGCAGCTTTTAGAGCCTGTCTGTAGCTAGAGGCACTATCCTTCCATGCACCTCAAAATGCCTTTAATTGTATACTCTTCCACTTGTGCTCCATTTTTCTTCATATATATATATATATATATATATATATATATATATATATATATATATATATATATATATATATACACTCACCTAAAGGATTATTAGGAACACCATACTAATACTGTGTTTGACCCCCTTTCGCCTTCAGAACTGCCTTAATTCTACGTGGCATTGATTCAGCAAGGTGCTGAAAGCATTCTTTAGAAATGTTGGCCCATATTGATAGGATAGCATCTTGCAGTTGATGGAGATTTGTGGGATGCACATCCAGGGCACGAAGCTCCCGTTCCACCACATCCCAAAGATGCTCTATTGGGTTGAGATCTGGTGACTGTGGGGGCCATTTTAGTACAGTGAACTCATTGTCATGTTCAAGAAACCAATTTGAAATGATTCGAGCTTTGTGACATGGTGCATTATCCTGCTGGAAGTAGCCATCAGAGGATGGGTACATGGTGGCCATAAAGGGATGGACATGGTCAGAAACAATGCTCAGGTAGGCCGTGGCATTTAAACGATGCCCAGTTGGCCCTAAGGGGCCTAAAGTGTGCCAAGAAAACATCCCCCACACCATTACACCACCACCACCACCAGCCTGCACAGTAGTAACAAGGCATGATGGATCCATGTTCTCATTCTGTTTACGCCAAATTCTGACTCTACCATCTGAATGTCTCAACAGAAATCGTGACTCATCAGACCAGGCAACATTTTTCCAGTCTTCAACTGTCCAATTTTGGTGAGCTCTTGCCAATTGTAGCCTCTTTTTTCTATTTGTAGTGGAGATGAGTGGTACCCGGTGGGGTCTTCTGCTGTTGTAGCCCATCCGCCTCAAGGTTGTGCGTGTTGTGGCTTCACAAATGCTTTGCTGCATACCTCGGTTGTAACGAGTGGTTATTTCAGTCAAAGTTGCTCTTCTATCAGCTTGAATCAGTCGGCCCATTCTCCTCTGACCTCTAGCATCAACAAGGCATTTTCGCCCACAGGACTGCCGCATACTGGATGTTTTTCCCTTTTCACACCATTCTTTGTAAACCCTAGAAATGGTTGTGCGTGAAAATCCCAGTAACTGAGAAGATTGTGAAATACTCAGACCGGCCCGTCTGGCACCAACAACCATGCCACACTCAAAATTGCTTAAATCACCTTTCTTTCCCATTCTGACATTCAGTTTGGAGTTCAGGAGATTGTTTTGACCAGGACCACACTCCTAAATGCATTGAAGCAACTGCCATGTGATTGGTTGATTAGATAATTGCATTAATGAGAAATTGAACAGGTGTTCCTAATAATCCTTTAGGTGAGTGCATATATGGAATTATGTACAGTACAGATTTTGCTCTTTTGGAAAGAAATTGGTATTTTTGTTCACCAAAGTGGCATTCGACTGATCACAATGCATCAGGACATTTACTATTACGATTTGAAAAAAAATTCATTACTTCTTAATCTACTTCAAAGAGTTCTCATCAAAAAAATCCTCAATGTGCAGCAATGACAGCTTTGTAGATCCTTGACATTCTAGCTATCAGTTTGTCCAACTACTCAGGTGACATTTCACTCCATGCTTCCTGTAGCACTTTCAATAGATGTGGCTGTCTTGTCAAAGCTCAATGGGGTTAAGATCCATAACACTCTTTTCCAATTATCTGTTGTCCAATGTCTGTGTTTCTTTGCCCATTCTAACCTTTTATTTTTGTTTTTCTGTTTCAAAAGTGACTTTTTCTTTGCAATTCTTCCCATAAGGCCTGTAACCCCTGAATCTTCTCTTTACTGTTGTACATGAAACTGGTGTTGAGTGGGTAGAATTCAATGAAGCTGTCAGCTGAGGACATTTGAGACGTCTATTTCTCAACATAGAGACTCTGATGTACTTATCCTCTTGTTTAGTTGTACATCTGGGCCGTCCATGTCTCTTTCTGTCTTTGCTAGAGCCAGTTGTCCTTTGTCTTAGAAGATTGTAATTTTAATTTATTCTTTATTTAAATGGTCATCAACTGACTGATACTGAACATACAGTACCGATGTATATTTAGCTATTTATTGTATTCTTATTTATTCTTTATTTTTGCAGTGTTCATTTCTAGAATTTGATGACAATTATAATAATAATGTCAAATATTCTTTGATAAAAATATTTGTTTGAGAAAGCAGCCTTCTGAGTACCTTTGCATAGTCATACTGGTGCAAAATCGGTTTTCTAATCCACATAGAAAAGGTCTGTTTTCATTCCAGCTCCAATTTTAACTATATTGGTCACTATATCGGTAATCAGTGAATTCCCCCCCTCTAAAATCGGTATCAAATCGGTCTCAAAAATCCCATATTGGCTGGACTCTACATTTTTTCCAAATAGTGATGGTGCTGTTTTTTTTGCATCTGTAATTTAAAAATCCTTAAAACAATATCAAATTGATTTATCTTGTTTTAGAAACAACACTGCATAAAATATTTATGTTTTTCAATTAATGTATTTTTAACATGTGTATTTTGTCTGTACTTGCAGAGTTTTTATAGTCAAAACAAGTGAGAAAATGTATCAGTGCAGAAGAAGTCATCAAAAGTATTTAGAATATGTTAATTACATTGAGAAATAAAATGGAATACGTTACAAATTACATTTTACAGCATTTATTCTGTAATCTGTAGTGGAATACATTTCAAAAGTAACCCTCCCAACTCTGTATATACCTGTGTGTGTATATATATATATATATATATATATATATATATATATATATATATATATATATATATATATATATATATATATATATATATATACACACACTCACCTAAAGGATTATTAGGAACACCTGTTCAATTTCTCATTAATGCAATTATCTAATCAACCAATCACATGGCAGTTGCTTCAATGCATTTAGGGGTGTGGTCCTGGTCAAGACAATCTCCTGAACTCCAAACTGAATGTCAGAATGGGAAAGAAAGGTGATTTAAGCAATTTTGAGCGTGGCATGGTTGTTGGTGCCAGACGGGCCGGTCTGAGTATTTCACAATCTGCTCAGTTACTGGGATTTTCACGCACAACCATTTCTAGGGTTTACAAAGAATGGTGTGAAAAGGGAAAAACATCCAGTATGCGGCAGTCCTGTGGGTGAAAATGCCTTGTTGATGCTAGAGGTCAGAGGAGAATGGGCCGACTGATTCAAGCTGATAGAAGAGCAACTTTGACTGAAATTTGTGAAGCCACAACACGCACAACCTTGAGGCGCATGGGCTACAACAGCAGAAGACCCCACTGGGTACCACTCATCTCCACTACAAATAGGAAAAAGAGGCTACAATTTGCAAGAGCTCACCAAAATTGGACAGTTGAAGACTGGAAAAATGTTGCCTGGTCTGATGAGCCTCGATTTCTGTTGAGACATTCAGATGGTAGAGTCAGAATTTGGCGTAAACAGAACGAGAACATGGATCCATCATGCCTTGTTACCACTGTGCAGGCTGGTGCTGGTGGTGTAATGGTGTGGGGGATGTTTTCTTGGCACACTTTAGGCCCCTTAGTGCCAATTGGGCATCGTTTAAATGCCACAGCCTACCTGAGCATTGTTTCTGACCATGTCCATCCCTTTATGGCCACCATATACCCATCTTCTGATGGCTACTTCCAGCAGGATAATGCACCATGTCACAAAGCTCGAATCATTTCAAAATGGTTTCTTGAACATGACAATGAGTTCACTGTACTAAAATGGCCCCCACAGTCACCAGATCTCAACCCAATAGAGCATCTTTGGGATGTGGTGGAACGGGAGCTTCATGCCCTGGATGTGCATCCCACAAATCTCCATCAACTGCAAGATGCTATCCTATCAATATGGGCCAACATTTTCTAAAGAAAGCAGCTGAGCTACTGTCAATATACTGAAACATGTAGTTAAGTTAGGAGCTTTGCTACTTGTAAATTAGTTATAGCTACTCCCCAACACAGTATATATATATATATATATATATATACACAGGTGCTGGTCATATAATTAGAATATCATCAAAAAGTTGATTTATTTAAGTAATTCCATTCAAAAAGTGAAACTTGGATAATGTATACATTCATTCCACACAGACTGATATATTTCAAGTCTTCATTCCTTTTAATTTTGATGATTATAACTGACAACTAATGAAAACCCCAAAATCAGTATCTCAGAAAATTAGAATATTGTGAAAAGGTTCAATATTGAAGACACCTGGTGCCACACTCTAATCAGCTAATTAACTCAAAACACCTGCAAAGGCCTTTAAATGGTCTCTCAGTCTGGTTTTGTAGGCTACACAATCATGGGGAAGACTGCTGACTTGACAGCTGCCCAAAAGACGACCACTGACATCTTGCACAAGGAGGGCAAGACACAAAAGGTCATTGCTAAAGAGGCTGGCTGTTCACAGAGCTCTGTGTCCAAGCACATTAATAGAGAGGCAAAGGGAAGAAAAAGATGTGGTAGAAAAAAAGTGTACATGCAATAGGGATAACCGCACCCTGGAGAGGATTGTGAAACAAAACCCATTCAAAAATGTGGGGGAGATTCACAAAGAGTGGACTGCAGCTGGAGTCAGTGCTTCAAGAACCACCACACACAGACGTATGCAAGACATGGGTTTCAGCTGTCGCATTCCTTGTGTCAAGCCACTCTTGAACAAGACACAGCATCAGAAGCGTCTCGCCTGGGCTAAAGACAAAAAGGACTGGACTGCTGCTGATTGGTCCAAAGTTATGTTCTCTGATGAAAGTAAATTTAGCATTTCCTTTGGAAATCAAGGTCCCAGAGTCTGGAGGAAGAGAAGAGAGGCACAGAATCCACGTTGCTTGAAGTCCAGTGTAAAGTTTCCACAGTCAGTGATGGTTTGGGGTGCCATGTCATCTGCTGGTGTTGGTCCACTGTGTTTTCTGAGGTCCAAGGTCAACGTAGCCATCTACCAGGAAGTTTTAGAGCACTTCATGCTTCCTGCTGCTGACCAATTTTATGGAGATGCAGATTTCATTTTCCAACAGGATTTGGCACCTGCACACAGTGCCAAAGCTACCAGTACCTGGTTTAAGGACCATGGTATCCCTGTTCTTAATTGGCCAGCAAACTCGCCTGACCTTAACCCTATAGAAAATCTATGGGGTATTGTGAAGAGGAAGATGCGATACGCCAGACCCAACAATGCAGAAGAGCTGAAGGCCACTATCAGAGCAACCTGGGCTCTCATAACACCTGACCAGTGCCACAGACTGATCGACCATGCCACGCCACCTTGCTGCAGTAATTCAGGCAAAAGGAGCCCCAACTAAGTATTGAGTGCTGTACATGCTCATACTTTTCATGTTCATACTTTTCAGTTGGCCAACATTTCTAAAAATCCTTTTTTTGTATTGGTCTTAAGTAATATTCTAATTTTCGGAGATACTGAATTTGGGATTTTCATTAGTTGTCAGTTTTAATCATCACAATTAAATGAAATAAACATTTGAAATATATCAGTCTGTGTGTAATGAATGAATATAATATCCAAGTTTCACTTTTTGAATGGAATTACTGAAATAAATCAACTTTTTGATGATATTCTAATTATATGACCAGCACCTGTGTATATATATATATATATATACTGTGTTGGGGAGTAGCTATAACTAATTTACAAGTAGCAAAGCTCCTAACTTAACTACATGTTTCAGTATATTGACAGTAACTCAGCTGCTTTTAAAACAGTGTAGCTTTTCCAGTTGCTAACAACTTTTTCAAGCTAGTAGATGTGTACTGCGACCAAGCGCTACATCATGTTTTGGTCAGATTGTAACTAATAGCCTTAATTTACTGTGTAGAACCTTATTCAGGCCAGGAACACACTGAATAAGTAAATCAGAGTGGCTAAAAGAAGCTACTCTGAGAAGCTGAAAAACAAGTTTTCAGCTAACGACCCTGCATCAGTGTGGAGTGGCCTGAAACAACTTACTAATTACAGGACTACTATCCCAGAACCTGTGGTGGACCAACGACTGGCTGACGACCTGAATGTGTTCTATTGCAGATTCGAAAGGCCCAATTTCACACCACACACGCACTCTGACCTTCATTTCACACAAACATTAACACATCCTGCAACCCCCCTCCTGCTACAAAATCTGCACTCAAGATCTGTGAAGACGATGTGTGCCGTGTCTTTCGGAAACAAAGGTCAAGGAAGGCTCCAGGCCCAGATGGCATCTCACCAGCATGCCTTCGTTCCTGTGCTAACCAACTGGCCCCCATCTTCACACAGATCTTCAATAGATCACTGGAGCAGTGTGAAGTCACATGCTGCTTCAAACGCTCAGTTATTATCCCTGTCCCTAAGAAACCTAAAATCACAGGACTTAATGACTACAGACCTGTCGCCCTGACATCTGTGGTCATGAAGTCATTTGAGAGACTGGAGTTGGCCCACCTGAAGGACATCACTGGATCCTTTCTGGATCCCCTTCAATTTGCTTATCGAGCAAACAGGTCTGTGGATGATGCAGTCAAAATGGGATTTCATCACGTCCTGCAACAACTGGACAGACCGGGGACATACGCCAGGATCCTTTTTGTGGACTTCAGCTCAGCTTTCAACACAATCATCCCAGCTATTCTCCGGACTGTTAAACCAACTCCCTGTTCCCACCTCTACCTGTCAGTGGATTACCAGCTTTCTGATGGACAGGCAGCAGCTTGTGAGGCAGGGAAAATTCACTTCCACCACCTGTACCATCAGCACTGGTGCCCCCCAGGGATGTGTGCTCTCCCCACTACTCTTCACTCTCTACACAAATGACTGCACCACCAAGGATCCCTCTGTCAAGCTCCTGAAGTTTGCAGATGACACCACTGTCATCGGCCTCATCCGAGATGATGATGAGTCTGCATATAGAAAGGAGGTTGAACAACCTGGAACTGAACATGCTCAAAACGGTGGAGATGATTGTAGACTTTAGGAGGAACACCCCAACATTGTCCCCCCTCACCATTCTAAACAGCACTGTGGCAGCAGTGGAGTCATTCAGGTTCCTGGGCACTACCATCTCACAGAGATGTGGGAGATACACATCGACTCCTTTGTGAAAAAGGCCCAGCAGAGGTTGTACTTCCTTCGCCAGCTGAGGAAGTTCAACCTGCCACAGGTGCTGCTGAAACAGTTCTACTCAGCAGTCATTGAGTCTGTCCTCTGCACTTCAATAACTGTCTGGTTTGGTGCAGCTACACAATCAGACATCAGAAGACTACAGAGGACAGTCCAGACTGCTGAACGGATTATTGGTTGCCCCCTGCCCCCCCCCCCCCCCCCCCCCCCCCCCCCCTTCAAGAACTATACACTTCCAGAGTGAAAAGTCTGGTAAAATCACTCTGGACCCCACTCACCCTGCCCACTACCTTTTTGAACTGTTGCCTTCTGGCCGGCGCTTCAGATCTCTGAGCACCAGAACCGTCAAACACGAACAGTTTTTTCCCTCAGGCTATCCATCTCATGAACAATTAAATTGCCCCATTGAGCAATAATTATGTGCAATACACAGTTTAAGTCAATTTATATTATCCAACATATCCACTTCTGCCATTACTTACATTGCTCTGTACATAATATACTGTATTTTTGTTCTTTATATAACAGATTGTAATAGATTTGCACTACGTGTGTGTATGTGGGTATGTATGAAGGTATGTACGTATATGTATAATTATTTATTTTTATTCTTTTTCTTTTTTTTTTTAATTACATATGTCTTGCTGCTGTTTTTGGTATTGTTTATATTGTTGTACACTGGAAGCTCCTGTCACCAAGACAAATTCCTTGTATGTGTAAGCATACTTGGCAATAAAGCTGATTCTGATTCTGAACCCAAACTTCTACCAGCAAAAATCTGACGAACTTATGAATATGCAGTGTATTCTATCTGCTGCTCAGAATCAGGCAGTGTCTTTCTTCTTCTGCTGTTACGGCAAATCACAAACTGCATTATGCGCTCAACTCTATCCTACTGTATCTCTGGAGCACACATGTCCTCTGGGCTTCCCTCGATATCTTGGTGCTTACCACAAAATTATTGCTTATTATTTGAATTCTACTCAGAAATGTCTAGTTTAAAATGCCATGGAGGAAATCAAACATCTCAAATGGCTAAACAGCACTGACAAGCTAAAGACTAGGTAAATTGATCTAACCACAGTAATAAGGAGCCATTCATCTTACCTGTGCTTATTGTATTGCACAGCAAATAAGGGCAAGTATATAAAGGGCTTTAAAGTCCGGACCTTCTAGAAGTATGAAAAAATGGTTCCCAGGAGTGATTTTGCACGAACAGTTCTAATAACAGTTTAGCTCTCCAAGTTGTGATTGCAGTTGTTCTCCATTAACCAGGTTTCTGTTAAACCTATAAGGTTGCTACACCTGTACAAGTCTTCTGTATTCGCTCTAAAAAAAATATTGCCTCATTAGGTAGCTTCAATGTTGCTAGCAACTTTTTAATAGTAACTTGTAGTGTAGCTAACTACTTTTTCAAAAGGGTTGCTTGACTTAGCTTAACTACTTTAAATTATGTGTAGCTTGTCAAACTACAGTTTCAAAGTAACTTCCCCGACACTGATAATTTAGGTCTATATTTCACTGTTCTAAAGTGCTTATATGACATTTAGAGGGAAATTGCAAGTTTGTATTTTTGTTAAAGCACTTACATTAATTGGTCAGTTGTTTAGTATTTGTTCTCTAAAGTTGCCTTAATCAGCTATAGAGGTGGGAATACATGTCTAGCTGGAATACAGTGTGATATCATCTTTATTATGTTACTGACATAATTCCTGTGTGTAGAGTTTGCTGCATGTAAACGGTCCCTTTCTGGAGTCCTTTCAAATACCATGCGAAAGTTACCAGCTTTCCAAAGTAATGACACTGAAATTGAAAATTAAAATGAAAAAATGTCCTGAGGTAATCAACATTAATGATAAAAATGCTGTTGATAGAGTTTAACTTTTGAGCTCAGAACATTTCTTTAATGTGATTCCAGATAATGAACAGATTGTAACACCTGCTTATACAGTATCTATTCGTTGCTAGAAGGATCTGAAAACTTGATATCCTTAACTGGAACATCAACATCACACATTAAAAAATACATAAATAAACAAATAAACTTGGTGAATAAATGTGACTCTAGATATGCACTTCTGTTCTTAAGCACAACAAAATCTTTTTCAATTTGTCAGTGACATTATTGTGATAAATATGGCGATAAAACTGGTTTAATGTGATAATAAAGCTCCTCTGTTGTCCACCCCTGCAGGTACACAAGATTACAAATTAATAACAGGGATAAAGATGTTCAGATGTCCTCTCTAACCTGTTCTGCACATACTGACTGACAGATATAGTTATCTTAGTGTAACAGGATTTAGCTTCTTCAAAGAGGAGGAAGGACGCAGAAATGGGGTGGAACACAAAGGTAAGGCTTTTTAATCTCTGCAAAGTAAAATTACAGAACTGAACAAAAGGTACTTATAATGAACACAGACTTTTCAAATAAACTCTTCTGGACTTTAGCTTGCCAACACTAGACTGGCACTCTCTCTCTTCCTGGACTGGAGGCACTGGTGCTCTCTTTATGCCGCTCTCCCCATACTCACTGAAATTAGAGACAGGTGTTAGACATAATTTAGCTCAGGTGCAAGCGCCCTTACCGCTTTCTCCCTTCGGACGGGCACTTGACCACGCCCCCGCTGCCACACTTAGTCATTCAGCAGATGCTTTCCAATGACTTATTCAACTTTGGGAACACTTACAACAAGGATAGCCTTCCTGAAGCTTAGCAAAATATAAAGTGCCTTTCTCATGGGCAACATGGTGTGAATGATGAGTTTGAATGTAAGCGCAGAGTAGTTCTAGCGGGAAGATTAGCAGCTGTACATCATCGCACCATTAGTGGGGTAATTTCCACCAGTTGAGCACCGCCCTGCACGGGGTAGGCTCCTCGCCCCTAGGATATGACGGTTCCGAGTACAACTTCTTCGGACCACAAGACGGGACCTACGCCAAAGAGAGACATTACTTTTGTGTTTTATATTCATCAAATAAATGGCATCTTAAAATTTCACTCAAGTCTGCAAGTCTTCCTGATAGAAATGATGTCCTATTCACATTTTACTACTTTTTTTAAACATTGATGATAATAAACTGTGATGTTGAAAATATATTGTGTGAAGGTAATTGAAATTGCTTTTATATGCTGCAAACTTTGCTTTTTCCAGAGAATTTTGAGGTTCACATCACACAGGCTGACAAATTGAAGATATGACACCAATATGCCTGTAAATCTCTGAGGTCTGTAACCATGGATACTGAACAGCAAACATAAGGTAATGTCTCGAGAAGACAATAAGAAACTTACTCTTGTCTCTCAGTGTTAACATATTTAAGGCAATGATTCAGAGGTTATGAAGTATTAATAATTGAATTAATTTACATTTATATTTACATTAATTAATTTAACAGACACTTTTATCAAAATCTACTTACCAAATTAGGATGGATACAACCAGGGGCGTAAATCTGACTTTGGAGGGAACAATAACATTAAATTTTCTCAAGAGCAATTCTTGAGGGGGACACCAGAAGTAGTGCTTTAACTCATAGTCTATGTTGTAATTTGTTAAATGTATTGAGGAACCATAATTACTACTACTGGATAACTTGTTCAAATGTATGAATCATTATAATGCTACTAATAGTAATAGTTATAGCAGTGTTCCTGATCAGACCAGTATTTCTGCAGGTATTTGTATTTACAACCAGCAATACATGGAAATGCCAGTTGGTGGTAATGGTAATGTACACTGTGTATGGGTGCAGCTTTCATACATACAATGAGCATGGTGCGATCTCATCTAAAATAAACTCCTTTGAGAACCATCACAAAGTTAGCCTCAGTATTGAATTTACCTTTTATTTTACTTTTTCTGATACATTTATATAGTGATTAAATATGTGCCACTGGCCTGAGTCTACTACGATAGCTTTACAAGAACATAAAGCTCAAAATTAGTACAGTTCTAAAAGTGAAAGAACTACTTCAATAAATAACCAAAATATCCTTCAAAAACACTTATTGTTCAGTCAGTGTCTCAACTCTTCAAACATCAGCTAAAGAAAGTATGTCACACAAAGTATGCCATTTTCAATAAAATAACATAAATAATTAGTAAGTGTAATGTCATGTACTTAAAACGGAAAACTACTAAACAAAAGAACAAATATCATATACCAGGGGTTCTCAAACAGGGGTCAGTCACCAGTTTAAGTTGAGAGTGGGGGTGGAGTGATCCATGCCATTGTCCAATTACGTCCCAATTTTACAAGTCTAGAAAAGAGAGAGCCTTTCATAATGTTGCAAACGAATACTCAACAAACTTACCTGAGACTCCCTGTCTCTGCCAGTCTGTCCCTGCCTATCTGTCCTCAGCTCTGCTGTCTGTGTGCCATCTGTTGCCTACTCTGCCTAATGGCATCATTATGAAACATTTCCATTAGCATTTCACTTCTTTCTTATGAACATTTTATCATCTAGTCTTTAATATATTAGTTTTGGTGTACTGAAAAATGCTCTGATGTCCAACTCTTTTCTTTTTTCTACCACTTTTTTACCTGGTTGGCTGGCCACACACACATACATTGTGCAGGATATTTACAGTAAGAGATGTACTTCTATCATCTATTATCTTCTATCATCCTATAATGGGTTTCGATCTACCAGGTAGTTGGCTAGTCAGCTAGCATATGTGAAACGGATTGCAGTGACATGGGCTGACAGCTGTATGAGTTCACCATTTACACAACATAAGCTGCAACCTTTTGTAATTTTAATATAGTTTATGTTTTCATTTTAAATTTGCTGGTTTCCCACAATAGCTGAATTTGCAGAGCTAGCGAGCACCAATGCTGTTTCTGTTGTGTTTGCTGTAATCTTTGCTATTGTCAGTTTACTCCAAGTTCGGCACACAAGTGCCTAAAAGTCCCCTAGTGGCAATTTAGCTTTTGCAAAGACTGTTAAAGATGTTTAAGACAATGGTAGAAGAGAGTGTAGAACTCAAATAATATTTTGATGCCCCCCCAAAATATATATATTTAAGTCATTAAATTAATATCAAATCAAATCACTTTATTGTCACACTACTGTGTATCATAAACGTGTGACGACTAGTCAACTAATGGCTTAAACTAACGACTACTAGTCGACTAGGAAAATCTTTGGTCCGAGGCAGCCCTAGTTGAATGACTAATGTTTACTCTTTGAAATATGATGTTTTCACACATTAATGGGGCATACAAATATGATGGCACAATGACTTCATTGTTTATTCTTTATCAGCAATCCAGTTCTATATTATAGATCATTAGTTTCTCTCAGAATTATCATCCATAAGAAAGTGAAGTTCAATCAGGCCCTATAATGATAATGAATTAAAGCAACATGAAGTGATATTTGCACCAAATATTAAGCCCTTCTTTTGAGATTTGAATCACAAGTGAAGACTCCATGAGCAAGAGAATGAGAACAAAGATGTTTTTTTTTCTCTTTACAATTCAGTGAAGAAACCTTTGTTGAGAAAGTGCATGATAAAATGTGTTTCTAAGTTTGTCTATCAATGAAAGCATTGTATTGTTGCTGTTTATCCAATGTATCTGTAACACTTTGCAATAAGTTTGTGTATACATTAACATTACACAATAGTTAACATAAACTAAGAATGAACAATAGTTTCAAAGCATTTTAGATCTTTGCTTATGTTCATTTCTACATACTAATACATTTTTTATATTAAAATTAAGTGATGTAATGTCATTAAGAACTAACATGAACTAAAAATTAATTAACATAAACCAACAAATGTGTGGAAAAAATATGAATTGTTGATTCACTATTCCTATATTCGAATGTAACATGGATATGTTAACATTCACAACCTTGTCATAAAGTGTTTACAAATTTTCCAATCAGCCCATTTTCTCCAGCAGCCCGGGATCATTCAGGGTTGTACTGTAGATTGTATTGCTCCTTTTGCGAAAGTCTCGGAGACTAACCCATTTTAAAAAGAACCATGGTTTACTGCAGTATCCATTTTTGTTGGCGGAAACCATAGTTTTGATTTAATTAACCACCCTGTTACTACAGTAATATTTTAACATAGTTACAATGTTTAATTTTTGGGTTACTATGATTTTACTACAAAATTTTATGTTTACTATACTAAAATCATGGTTCATTTTTGTAAGAGGTTAGGGTTAGGTTTAGGGTGTTTTCACACTTGGTCCGCATCAGGGGCTGAGCGTGGTTCATGGGATTTTTGCCACATATGTGAACAATCCAATCGATCTCAGACCCCTCTAAAGCGAATCGAACTAAGGCCATCTTGGGAGGCAGTCTTGAGTATGGTTCACTTGCAGTCTGCGGTTTGGTTTGCTAATAATATGCATTGTGAACACAAAGTGCTCCGGGCTCACTTGATTTTCTCATTTGTTTAATTCCAAAAATGTTCGACCCTGACAGGTTACCATACACCAGTAAAGATGTTGCCAGGAGAAGAGATGCGACAAGTTGCTTATTCTGTTTCTTTGGAAATGTTGGTGATGAAAACTATTTAACCTCCACCTAAAACAAACTCTTTCTTCAGTGTTCTGTGCAAATGAAGACTTGAGGGATAATTGCACCTAAGGACAACAAAGTCAAGGTTTTGAGTGGCCATCACAAAGCCCTGACCTCAATCCAATGTGGGAAGAACTGAAAAAGCGTGTGCAAGCAAGAAGGCCCACAAACCTCACTCATTTACAGTAGTTCTGTCTGGAGGAATGGGCCAAAATTCCAGCAACTTATTGTGAGAAGCTTGTGGAAGGCTAACCAAAATGTTTGTCCCAAGTTAAACAATTTAAAGACAATAATACCAAATAATAACAAAGTGTATGTAAACATCATCAACACATTGGGAATGTGATGAAAGATATAAAAGCTGAAATAAATAATTCTCTCTACTATTATTCTGATATTTCACATTCTTAAAATAAAGTAGTGATCCTAAGTGGCCTAAGACAGGGAATGTTTTCTACGATTAAGTGTCAGGAATTGTGAAATTTATTCAAATATATTTATTTATTTTAATTTGAATTTATTTGGCTAATGTGTTTGTAAACTTCTGATGTCAATTGTTACTCTTAACACTTTATATTGCTACAATAAAACGTATCATAATTTTTTTCTTTTAAAAAGGGGTCCGAGTTACACAAAAACACTCCACTACTGAGTGAATGCAAAATGGACTGAGAACTCTTAATGGGTCAAGTGGACCTAAAATACAGTGCATCCAGAAATGCTTCACATTTTGTTATGTTACAGCCTTATTCCAAAATTCATTATTTTCATCAAAATTCTACAAACAATAGCCCATAATGACAACGTGAAAGAAGTTTGTTTGAAATCTTTGCAAATTTATTAAAAATTAAAAATGAAAAAAAATAAAAATAAATCACATGTACATAAGTATTCACAGCATTTGCTCAATACTTTGTTGAAGCACTTTTGACACCAATTACAGCCTTTTTTTATGATGCTAGAAGCTTGTCACACCTGTTTTTGGGCAGTTTCTCACATTCTTCTTCTTTGCAGGACCTCTCAAGCTCCATCAGGTTGGATGGGGAGTGTTGGTGCACAGCCATTTTCAGATCTCTCCAGAGATGTTCAATCAGGTTCAAGTCTGGGCTCTGGTTGGGCCACTCAAGGACATTCATAGAGTTGTCCCGTAGCCACTCCTTTGTTATCTTGGCTGTGTGCTTAGGTTCATCTTCCAACAGGACAACGACCCTTCGCCCCAGTCTGAGGTCCAGAGCGCTCTGGAGCAGGTTTTCATCAAGGATGTCTCTGTACATTGCTACATTCATCTTTCCCTCGATCCTGAATAGTTTCCCAGTTCCTGCCGCTGAAAAATATCCCCACAGCATGATGCTGTCACCACCATGCTTCATTGTAGGGATGGTATTGGCCAGGTCATGAGCGGTGCCTGGATTCCTCCAGACTAGGGTTCCAGTGGTATACCAGTTTCACGGTATAACACGGTTTGAAAATTGATGGTTATCATACCATGTACATTTATTTATCTACGGTATTGAGAAAAAATGCAACCGGACGGAGAATCTCACATGCGCATGTGCATCTCCTTTCCTCCTTGTCTGCCTGTCAGAGTCGTCAACTTGCGTCACACACACAAATGCAGCAGAGAAAATGTCAGAGAGAAGCAAGTCGAGGAGGTCTGAAATGAGTGTGTGTGTTAGTTAAAGCAGTGTTTCTCAACTGGTTTATTCGGACTGGGTCGTGGACAGCAGGGAAAGAACAATGCCATGGTTCTCCCATTGAAGATAGACGTGATAGACTATTTAGTGATAGACGATTTAGGACTGCCGAGGCAGATTTCTCGTAAAAAGCTAAAGCAGACATTGGCAATTCACAGCCCGCGGGCTGGATCAGGCCCTCCAAATGGTTTAATGTGGCCCTCGGCTCATTTATCGTAAAAGCGTTTTTATCTTTTATTGGATATTTCAGTTAACTTGCATTGGGACATAACGTGTCTCCACAAGCATTTAACATACTCAGGGTTGCCAGATAAGAGACGCAACACCCCCAGTTTGAGATTTATACTTGCGCAAATTTGAAATATTCTGCTTAATGTATTACTTATTTTCACGCAAGTGCGCTATTTCTATCTGGCTTTCCCCTTTGAACAAACTTAGCAATCTGTAGTGCAATATTCTGCTCAAGGAAATGTGTTATATGGCTACTATGTGTCCATTCTTGAGGCTGCTTGTGATGTTTGGTGCTACTAATTTTTCAGGTAAATCTTCTCAGTGATTAAATTAAATATAAAAGTAGATCTCGGCATCATTGACACACAGAGTAATCATTGACATGTGAGCAAAAGCAAGCCAGAGACAAATATGTATATGTATTTATTATTTGTGTAATTTAGAAATGTTGAAGTCCCTTCGCGCCTGTATGCAGTATTCATTTATCATAGTCATGCAGCCTGTGTTATTCAGTTGTGTGCTCATAGTCAAACGTTGACATCAACAACAAAAATAATGTCACTTGATGCATGTCCTTGTACTGGAAAGCCATGAACAAAACTATACAACATAAAAGGAAATGCAACCCAAGATGCATTAAATACAGGTTATGTTTAATCTATGGCAGGTCGCCACTTGATGTCCAATGTAAAATCTGCATCCTGAAGCAAAACCAGTTGAGAACCACTGAGTTAAAGGTACAGACAGGAACAGTCTACAGTACATGTTAACTGTTAATAATCATAGGACATTACATCAAATGCTCACACAGCTGATGTTATTTTTCATTTAGTTGTTAATTTAACATATAAACTAACATGCTTTATTTATATAACATGGTATAGTTACATGCTATATTTTATCATGTTTATAATTCGATTTATTATTATAATTCTGTTAGCTTTCTTATTTTTTCTATTAATCAAACAGAACTCATACATGACATAAACTGCAAAACAAACAAAGATGCAAACACAGCTTTCTGCATCTCTCTCTCTCACACTCACTCTCAATGGCATCTCCAGCTCATCCTTATCCCCATCTCCGCTGATAAGGATGATTCAGGCGAGCGTCCTCACAGCCCGGCCATGCCCTCCTCCTCATCACAGAGATTTATTAGTTTACTTTTGGCTTTTTAAATCTTATACAATTACAATACAATTTTATATATATATATATATATATATATATATATATATATATATATATATATATATATATATATATATATACCATAATGTGCATCAGCCTGCTAGTGGCCCGCAGGCCTAGCAGGAAAAGTCCCGAATCTCCCAATGATCAATCCCTGGCTGTCACTTATGCTAATGAGGAATGGGTTCAGAATTGGCATTGCCAGGTGGAATCAGTAGAATGTAAGTACTTTACAGAAATTATTAACAGACAAAGATTTATGTAACTTTTGCTCCACACATCTGGAATAATCAACTCCATAAAAATCTATAAAAAAAGCAGGCTGGGAGGAGCCTGCACTACCCTTGTTGCAAATTATGGTTCAGTAAGGTTTTACCTAACAAAAAAAACAGAGCACTTTTCTAATATTACCATTTATTAAATAGGGGAACCCCTAAACAATCATTGATTTCCAAAAGGCTTGTCTAGTGACAGAATTCTAAAAACTTTTGCAAAACACATGAAAATGGGCCTAGGCTTATACCTGATTTACCCTTAGATTGAGATTGTGGTTTGATACCAGAAGGGATTGTTATGACTTTTACTCGACCCAGTTGTAATGACCCACTGACAAAAAGCCTTCATAAGAGATTTTTACCCTTGTTGAGCAACATGATTTAGCAGAGGGAAAGCACTGGCTCAGGGGATCAGTGCTATAACTTACATTTTTCATCATTATGGATAAATGTTAGGTTGTTGTTTTTTACAGAAGATTTATTTGGAGGAGAGCCTTTGCAAGTTTGTTATCATTATTTTTAAGAGGTTCTGCTGATGGCAAAATTAAACTTTCTGTAGCAAAAAATATTTAAAGCTAGGGTGTGTAATCCAGAGAGGCTAGCAGTTAGCAAGCTAGCTTTGAAAGCATAAAGCCCACCCTCGCTTCAGAGGTGTCTCCAACAGGGACGTGCAGAGAGTTCCTCGGGGGCAGGGGCTCAAATGTAAAAAAGGGCATCTATCACTACAGAGTAATTCTAATATAATAATTACTAATAATCTAAAGATACATAATCTTATTATCACCCTGGTAGACATTGATATAGAGACTACTGATATAGACTTATTGTATTATATTTTTACAACGAATAGAATACAGTAGGCTAATTATAACAAAAAAAAAATAGTAGAGAGATTAATTATTTAAAGTAAAATAATAACATTATGATAATTAAACCATCTATCTACATCTAGATAGACTATCAACAAAACAAACAAAAAAAATTTGAGGTTAAGCACAGTGAAGGAACACATAAATGCAGAGAAATTAATAAAGATGATTTTCACTGTAACACCGCCACTGTGAACTGCAAACTGGCTTTTTGGTCTTACATTTTAAACCTTCTGTTGGGAATCATTTGTTCAAAGATTTTGATAACTTCCTCTTTGTTAGCAAGGATATCCCTCTCTATGCCAAGTAGTAGTAAATCAGACAGCCTTTCCTGTCCACAGAGACCCCCTTAATCTGGACTTGACCAGTTTAAGCTTCGAGAATGAACGCTCCACTGTGGCTGTGGAAACTGTTATTGTAGCATATATTTTCACCAGCTGATTTTAGGCTGGGATCACAAGGTGAATGCCATTGTCTTTGAAAATCTCCAACATTACTTTGGCAACTTTCACTGGGCGTTTGTAGGAAGAGTGAAACACTCTGACTTCTTTTTGAGGAAGAAGAGCAGCTGCTCTTCTTCCTCAACTCCATAAAACCTG
Source organism: Moxostoma hubbsi (assembly GCA_032164185.1). Classification (NCBI taxonomy): domain Eukaryota; kingdom Metazoa; phylum Chordata; class Actinopteri; order Cypriniformes; family Catostomidae; genus Moxostoma; species Moxostoma hubbsi. The sequence continues at coordinate 7,888,631 of JAVLUX010000007.1, read as the reverse complement.
CAGAGGATATGAGCAGCTTCTTTGGCCTCATCATCCATTTAGATGCATCTCCATTTAGATCTGCATTTTTGGGTTCTCTTTCCCTTCAAACCGCTTCTGGAGCTCCTGCAAACAGACATCCAGAAATGTGTAGAAGAATCTAACCCTGTAAAATTCTTCAAGTGTGTGTGGCTCATGATCTTCAGTTGCTGATGTTGAGCAGTGCATCAGCTTTGCAGGTATTTTACTTCGTCGTCCATGACCAGGTATGGCATCAGGAACGTCAATATCTGCTGCCTCAGCGTGGCTAGTGGCTCTTTCGTAGATGCTCTAGAACTCCTCAGTCCTTAGGTCTCTTAGTCGATGGACAATGCTACTCACTATGTCGTATGCAGCTCCCAAATCCAAGTCTTCCTATTGAAGGGCACTGGAGGCACATGCAGTTTCAAGGAAGACAGGAGTTGTTATTTCCAAGCAATCAGGAATTCAAAGTTTATTGCATGCAGCAGTATCTTTGCTTCTCCAGTGGCTACATCAGGTTGATTTTGTTTTATTAGTGTGGTCAGGAATTTCACAACCGCTGACAGGGTCTTCTTTAAGGTCTTTGTAGCTTTCTCTCTGCATGCCCACCGAATGGCAGGGAGCCTTTGTAGTTCCATTGGATGCTGATCTGGATACATTTCTTTCTGGGTCTTCACAAAAGAAGCATGAGGATTTTGCAATGAAAGCATAAAGCTTTTCCACCAAAGCAAAAAAGGTGGCCAAAAGAATGCTTGACTTTGCAGATTCCACAAGCACTACATTTAAGCAGTGTGCCTGGCAGTGGGCATACAGTGCTTTTTTATTTTGTAGTTGGATTCGTGACTGAAGTCCTTTGTAGTGACCACTCATATTAGCAGCCCTGTCATATACTTAGCCATATATGTTTTCCACTTTAAAGTCATTCTCACTGACAACTCTCACAAGCTATTCTCCTGTTGTGGAATCTACATAGCTCTTTGATCTTCTGTTTTGCATTCTTCCACTAAAGCTGTCATCCATCCACATCCACTAAAAACAAACTCTGTGTCATTTTCCTCATCAAAGTCTGTATCTGGTGCTTTCTTTTCAACTTCTTGTCTCAGATCACATTCATCCTCTTCTCTCTCCCTCCTCAACATACATCTCTGGCTGGTCATTTTTGCCTGCTGAATTTCATTTTAAATAGATAAATTGATATTTTAATGAATACATCACATATACTTTCTATTATTAAGTATTAACCTATTTTGTTATGGATATATTTGGCCACAGATCTCAATGTACTATATTATTAGTCACCATAATTTTATACATATATATATATTTTTTATTATTTTTTTACGAAATAAAGATTAAAGCAAAATTGAAGGTTGCCCATATATGATGAATGCCTTTTTGCAACCTATCAGTCTAAAATTAGCTCAACTTTTTTTATCCATGTTGATAGAGAAACTGTCCCTTTCACTGCATCCTTCTTCAATTTTTTTTTAATTTTCTGCTGTCTCTCTTTGTGTGGCATCTTGGCACCTTTATAACAAGAAGCAATGGTGCAATAAAAATGTCTAAAAAATAAATAAGAAAAACCACACACATAGTAACTAATCAATCAGATGTGATGCCACAATGGTATTTGCCATCCGCTAAAGCTTTATGGCAATATGAGGCTAAGGGATTTATATCCCTTAATATTCTTAATTGTTTCTTACATGCTGTAATATACATTATAATTGAAATGCATTTTATTTACCACAGTATTGTTGATGAAAATTATTGTGAGGGGGGGCACTTTTAGTTAATTTTGAAAAGGGGGAGGGGCTCAAGCCCCAGAGCCCCGCCCTCTACACGTGCCTGGTCTCCAAAGCCAGGCCTCCTGTATCACACATGAACATACAGAGAGCAGAGTCTAAGCGCCATGAGGAGAGATGTGTTGGTGGAATCGATCGCAACGGTTTCAGATAACCTCATGTCTCATTCACATGTTAGACAATACAATAATAACAAACATAATTCTGTAAAGGAACCTGCACTGATGACGTGTGATTGTCTGTGTGAAGAAGTTGCAAATATAGATTGACAAACAGGAAGGACATCCTATTGTATTCGGACCGAATGCAATGATTGGTCGATAATTACATTTAGACCACTTATATTATTGATTGCTATCAGGATGTGAAGAGACTTTAAACCAATATTAAAAAAAAATTCTGGAAAATATTGCATACCTTAGAAGTAGTATGATCCTGCAATACTGGAGGCTGCATTTTCAGGACCAAAGTCAAAACCCATTTAGAGAGCCATTTCAACCGTGCAGTTCTCCATGAAGGTAAAGTTTGCAAACATTATCTCGGGAAATGCAAATCGAGTTTGATAATATGTCTATGCATGAAAAGCAACCTGAATGTTATGATCAATTCCATTTGAGCAATGAATCCAAACAACTGCCTTTATGTTTTTTTTGGTAACCAGATTCTTTATTCAGATTTTGGGTATTCATAATTTACACTGATGATCATCATTATAATAATACTACAGTTCAATGTTCTTATGTTTAGAGTATACCATTCACAGATGCTGATTAGATTGTCGACCACAGTGGCATTACCACTGCATCCACTGTCAGTCAATGCTGCTACGTAAACCTTACTTCATGAAGCATCTGTCTCTTTGCAAGGGTACGCACCCTGCCATAACCACCACCATCAATTCCATCATTTTTCAACAATTTCCACCATGCCAGCTCCAACAACTTCCACCATCCCAGCTCCAAAACCTTCACTGTGCCATAATGTACTGCATAAAAAATTTCCCATATGCCAGCTTCGCATGAACAGAATTAATTTAAAAAGGCACATAGAAAGGAAACACGCAGTAAAATATAAGGACATTACAGCAAGTTCCCACCATCAGATTGAATGCATAGACCCAGAGAATGGAGTTTATTCTGTTCACAAATCTTTTCACGGTACCAGTACACCTCTGCACGTTCAAAATAAAGTCTGGGGGGAAAAGCAACACATTTTCTGTGAATTTTCTGCTGAGTGCCAGGTGAAAATGGAGTTGGCATGGAGGAGTGGGTTGAAAGCATATCAATGCGTACACCTTAAATCGTTAACTTACTGCACATCCTATGCCTCCTCTCCTGTACTTAGTGAAGAAACACTTAATGAGATGGTGAACAGCCAGTCGTTTGGCAAGGATTAAAAGAAGGTCTATCTTGGTCTACAAAACCTTGTTAATGCCAACCATATACCTCTGTCTATATACTCCCAAATTGGAACCCCTCATTCCAAAAAATACATATCCATTTATGAGCCAATTGTTTCATATTACAGTCGTTTAGGAATAGTCATGGTGTCATCCATCCATCCATCCATCCATCTTCAACCGCTTATCCTGTGTACAGGATCGCGGGGGGCTGGAGCCTATCCCAGCTAACATTGGGCGAAAGGCGGGGTACACCCTGGACAGGTCGCCAGTCCATCGCAGGGCCTCATGGTGTCATATGACACAAAAAAGAATTTGTGGCACTGTCCTTGTGCAAGGACAAAGAGATCATGCCAACACAAGTATATTGCAAAATTGCACTTATTTCAGACATACCATGAGCTGTTACAGGATAGTAACACTTTCAAACCTACTGTATACAATACTGTATGCTGCTTGTGTACAGACCAGTGTATATTTAAATTAAACATTTTCTTTTGATAGGCCATCATATATGGCATGGCAGTGCTTCAGAATTTGTCTTTGCAGGAGGCTGAGAAGCCTTCTTCTCTGGTCCTGATTATCATCACAGGTAAGAGTAGAAAATGTAATTTTTTTACATAATGTCCAATGTATCCTTTTTTAAAGTGTTAACAGTATTTCTGTTTATCCAGCAGTGATTATGTTCTCCATTTACTATTTCAGTGAAGTGGAGGAATTTAATTGAGGGATATACAAACAATTGAGGAAAGAAGGGAGAACATTTAATTGGTAGGTAGTACTGCTACATACTTTACAGTCTGTGCTTTAAATATTTATGGGTCAGGAAAAGTCATGTCAATAACATGTTAGTCCTATTCGGATTTCTTGCATCTCTCTCCATTACATTTTTTCTCAATTCAGATGGGCTTTATTGACATGAAAGTTTCAAGAAACAGTGTTCCCAAAGCATCAAAATACATTTTTTCCAAATTTTTGAACAGTACACAATAACAGTAATATGAACATTAATTGGCATGAAGATTGATATTTATTAATTATAAACATATATTATAGTGAGTGAGTGTGTATACATGTGCTCTGAGGTCATTAAGTTCTTTTAAATATGAAATGTAAAATTACAGAGTTGAACATGTTCAAGTAAATGTTCGTTATTTCATTCACTTCTCTCTCATACTCCATCTTTCCATCTCTCAGGAGTTGGTGAAGACAGAAGTTCTTTCCATGTGGCAGCTGAAGAATGAATGGGTTTGTGTGTGTGTGTGTTAAATTTTTATTATATTATAAAATATAATCAAAATGACAAAGAGTCATCTTTGTGTCTTGATATGTGGTTGAGATCTAGTGACTGAAAAGGTCATAGCATATTATTCCTTCTTTATTTTACTTGAGTGAATTATGCTAATTAGTCACACAAATTGCTCAACATGCAGCTCTTAGCAAGTTGAATTGCAAGAAAGAAAGTAGTATTTGAGTGTAATAAACCTTTAAAACAATAAGTAGTTAATATTTGGTGGAAATACTGCCTTGGTTGCACTTTTTTCGGTCCACCAAAGCTAGAAATACGGTCCTAGGATTGCGGTTTTCCAATTCGGTTGGTGGCGCTGTCACAAAAACAGGGTCCTAGAAATGCGGTCCTAGAAATGCGGTCTTAGGATTGCGGTCCTGGGTTCTCCAATTCGGTAGGTGGCACTCTCACAAAAACAGGGTCCTAGTAATGCGGTCCTAGTAATGCGGTCCTAGGACTGCGGTCCTTAAAATGCTGTCTCCGGTATTGCAGGAACATACTGTTGCACCCTAGCTTTAAATACAAATGTGTTGAGTTTGAGTTCCAATTTCTGGTTACCTATTAACAGTTTTTGCATCTGGTTTTACAATGTGTGCTTTGACTACATGTTACTTGAATTTGAAACAATAAAACTTATTTTCAAAGCTGTTATGTTGCTTTTGTGTTTTGATCACTGCGATTTCACTGAGTCAAAGATGTCAGTTTACTCACAGCTGATTGGTTCAGTATATGTCAGCGATCTGTTACCCAGAACAAAACCTGCTCCGGAGCAATTAACACCGGTAACCTGCTTTTGTGGTCCCTAAAATCCAGGGTTGATGTAAATTAAACTAAAACTTACCTGGCAAACCACCTAAACCGTCTTCATGGTACAGGCCCAACAATTGAATCTGTTTTACACACACACACACACACACACACACACACACACACACACACACACACACACACACAAACACACACAAACACACACACACAGACAGCCTTAGATGTAAATCAACTGCATATAAAATATGAAATATGTTCTCTCAATATCTCATGGGAGTATGTTTGAAACCGCTCTAAAAACAGTTGCCTAGTTCTATTATTATCAGGCGCATGAGTGCCTTCCCTTATTTATTACCCTTAAAAAGCATCTCTGAAAGTAACTCACAAATTTGATTTTGCCTCATCATTCACCACACTTCTGCAAGACTCCCTCAAAACTTTTTAAAGGAGCACGAGTCAGTGAAAGCTGATAAGGAAACATTCACTCTGTCATCATTTGCCCTCGTATTGTCCCATACGTGTATGATTTCCTTTTTTTCTGTGTAATCAAAGATATGTTGCCGAATTCATGAGTTTTCCATACATTGAACAGTGGACAAAAAGCACCCTAAAGCATTATAAATAGTCCATATGACTCGTGTGCTATATTCCAACTTTGTGTGACGAGCAGACCAAAACTTCCAAGACTTCCGCACTTGCGCTGGAAAGTCCAGTTGTATTGCTTAAGTTTATGAATATGATTGTTTTGGAAATAGCGTGTACTGGCTGAATGCAATGTAGTCATTGGTTTTCTGCTCGTGCCTTTAGGTCAGCACTCTGTGCACTTAGAGTGAGTATACTTCGAAATAATAATAACACTTGACCTAAAACCTAATGTGACACGTCGTCATGCACAATATTCAAATATATGCCAACATTTATGAGTTTTGAGAGTTACAATTTCTACATTTTGGCTAAATGTTAGTATTTTCTTCCTACAAAGGTATTGAATGGCTTCAGAAGACCTTAAATATTGTGCATATGGAGCGGTGGTGGCGTAGTGGGCACTAAACTGTTAAGCAGATGGTTGTCGGTTCGAATCCCACAGCCACCACCATTAACTCCAGGTTGCTCCGGGGGGATTGTCCCTGTAACAAGGGCTCTGTAAGTCGCTTTGGATAAAAACGTCCGCCAAATGCATAAATGTAAATGCATAAATTGATGCTTTTTGTCCTTTAAAAATCACCATCCATTGTATAAACATTAGCACAATTTTTTTTTTGTGTGTTCATTGAAAGACAGAAAGGGTGAAGGTGAGTAAAGGATGACACAGTTTACATTTTTGGGTTAACTAAAATTTTAATGTGTTAACAACCTGTTGTTCATGTTGTTATTTCTTCTTACCTGTACGAATAGGCACAAGTCAAAATTAATACCTCCTTCTGTATTTCACACATTTAGTTTACCTCTCCAATTCTCCAAGAAATCTCTAGCCTTCCCAAACTAAATCATGTGAAGTTGTATTTTTTGTTGTTTTTTTTATAATAGGTGATAGACTGTGAGAGGCTTACTTAATGTAACTGACTCTGAAGGAAAATATGACATTTGAAATATGAATTTTCAGTGTCTCCTGGACTCAGCTCTCATTTCAATTTCCTGTTTTTGAGAAAGAAATATCATTCAGTAACACGTCCTGCTCTCAACTCTCCAGGCGCACAGGCTGTGTCTTCTGCCCCTGCTAACAGTTAGCCTGATGAAAGCTTTGCCCCTTCACATTATCCTGTCCCCCTGGAGCTCTCCCGCTACATTCATTAACGCATTAACACAAGGTCTGATTTAAATGGAGCTGCTCTCAGGGGGGGCAGAATCTGTTAGAGCAGACAGACTTTGTCACATCTCCTCAGCGTCTCATCTGGTTCTCATGACTCCTGACAGCTCTGGGAAAATGAAATGTGGCCTTCGGTAATGTATCAACTCTTTAACTGGGGAAGTGTATGCATTTACCATACATTTATGCAGAGGAGCAGTACTTTTTTAATTTATTTTCAGTTAGTGTTAAAAAAGCCAAGTCCAACCTTCCTGAAAACCCATTTACTGTTCCGCTTCATTTCACTCTGGCAAAAGTGTTTGCTGACTGGATGCCAGTACTACATTCATCCAGTGTTCAAATGGTTCCAAAACTGGATTTCAAAAAATTAATCCATTATTTTGTGTTCAGTGGTCGATATGGACCTATCATGGAAATGTCTATTAGTATTATCTATTTAGTATTTTGATCATGGTAAATGTGGTGCTAATTATTGTCCTGCGTCAAGCAAAGAAAATATGATTGCTGAAATAACTGGAATTGGCTTAAGAACTGTCCAACCATCAGCTTCGCAGATTAAATATGGTTAAAAAAAAAAAATACTGAATGATCGTGATCAGAGATCACTAATATGCTTGGAGTCACATCATAAAAGAATCAACAGTATAACTCACAGCTATGTTTAATAGTGAATTATTAAATAATGCATAGTGCCCACTGTACAAGCCTCTGGAGGAAGTGTTATGATCTAGGGTTGCCTCAATTGGTCAGGTCTAGGCTAAGCAACAATATGCAGCAATAAAATGAAGTCAGCTGACTACCTGAATGTACTGAATGACCAGATTATCCCATCAATGGATTTTTTTCTTCCCTGACGGCACGGGCATATTCCAGGACGACAATGCCAAGATTCATCGGGCTCAAATTGTGAAAGAGTGGTTCAGTACGCATGAGGAATCATTCTCACACATCAATTGGCCACCACAGAGTCCTGACCATAACCCCATTGAAAGTCTTTGGGATGTGTTGGAGAAGACTTCACGGTGAGGTTCAACTATCCCATCATCAGTACAAGATCTCAGCCAAAAACAAATGCAACTTTGGACAGTTGTGACATTGCATAAGGTTGTTGAAAGAATACCAAAACGAATGAGCACCGTAATAAAAGCTAAAGGTGGTCCAATGAAATATTAGAGTATGCAACAGTTTTTTTGTGCCAGGCACTTTATATCCTATTGCCACAGAACTCCAAACCACACTACCACTTTAAATGGTTAAGTTTAGTTCAAAACGAATATTTGTGAATTTTGAAGACTGTTACTCGTGACCCTCATTACCCTCAAACAAATACACATTGACTGATGATGTCAGCATGCCCTCAAAACAGTATGTACTGACAGTTGTAATGCTGAATTGCTATATAATGCAAGTTGCAAGTATACAAAAAATAACTCTTATAGATGTATTGCAGATGAGCAAACAACATAAAAAATGACATCTTCCAGATGTAAACATGCATCAGATTGACGTCTGGTGATGTACATGTGCTAGCGGGGTTTAACACTGCTGATTTGACTGTGAATTAAATTATATATGACATTACGAGGTTCAGTTAGGAAACACCGCCTCAGCTTGACTTTATAGATAACTGCGCAGTTGTCAGTTTATTTATTTGTTTATTTTGACTCCATTGTGAAAAAGGCCCAGTAGAGGTTGTACTTCCTTTTTCAGTTGAGGAAGTTCAACCTGCCACAGGTGCTGTTGATACAGTTCTACTCTGCAGTCACTGAGTCTGTCCTTTGCACTTCAATATCTGTCTGGTTTGGTTCAGCTACTAAATTGGACATCAGAAGACTACAAAAGGACTGTTCGGTCTGCTGAGAGGATTATTGGTTGCCCCCTGCCCTCCCTTCAAGAACTATACACTTCCAGAATGTTACAATTCCTGCCCTCCCACTCACCCAGCCCACTACCTATTTGAACTGTTGCTTTCTGGTAGGCACTAAAGAGCACTGAGCACCAAACCATCAGGCAAAGGAACAGTTTTCCCTCAGGCTATCCATCTCATGAACAGTTAAAACTGCCCCATTGAGCAGTAATTATGTGCAATACACAGCTTAGGCCATTTATATTTATCCAACATATCCTACCTCTTCTGCATTACATTCCCATATATATATATACACACACACACAGTACTGTACAAAAGGCACTTGCGAAAAGGCACTTTTAGGCACTTGCGAAAAATGTTGTATGGTGAGGATGTCTTCAAAAATAATGAAATATATTGTTTTCATTTATCAATTAACATCATACAAAGTCCAGTAAACATAAAAAAAAGCTAAATCAATATTCATTGTGGCCACCTTTGCCTTTAAAACAGCCCCAATATTCCTATGTACATCTGGACAGTTTTTCTTGGTTGTTGGCAGATCGGATGTTCAAAGCTTCTTGGAGAATTGACCACAGTTGTTCTATTTATTTAGTCTATCTCAGTTGCTTCTGTCTTAATATGTAATCTCAGACTGGCACGATGTTCCGTGGGGGGCTTTGTGGGGGCCATGACATCACTTGCAGGGCTCCCTGTTCTTCTATTCTAATCTTTTCTATTTGTAAAATAATGATTGGGAGTCTAACATTTATATTTCCTATTGACACACTAAAGTAGCAGATATAAACAACCATCTTAACAAATGTTTTTGTGAAACATCGTATGTGCCTTTTGCACAGTACTGTATATATTTGTCTTATTGTGTATTTCTATATATATAATATTTTCTATTCACATTTTATTTTTATTAAATGTATTTATTATTTTCTCTCTTGTTGTTGTATTGTTTGTGCACTGGAAGCTTCTGTCACCAAGACAAATTCATTGTATGTGTAAGCATATTTGGCAATAAAGCTGATTCTGATTCTTATTATTATTTCAGATTATTGTGATTTTAGATCTTGTGTAATTCAATTTGTTTTAAGAAAAGCTGGTGCAATATGATGGTTAAAACAATAAAGTGATAAAAAACATAATATTTATCTTTCTGCAGAACTTTATCATTTGTGGCCATCAATTTTCAGGCTGCAGAGAGAGAGAATCACAGTTCACTGCCTCTTACAGCTCTGCAATCAGCATTGTCATGCAGGTTAGTGTTTGTGAAGGGCTGTCAACCAGCTTCGATGCACATCACTGTCTTTCATCTGCAAGAAAGAGACAAGGGCAGCAATTCCTGATAATCGAAATGGCATACAGCTGACTTCTGACAAGTATGGCATACAAATTTTGTTAATGTTTCCAACTAGATTGAATTCTGAACACACAATGCATATAGTACTTGTACGAATAGTCACATAAAGTATTAAAACTAGGGCTGTCAATTGAATGTGTTTATTTATTGTAATAAATTATATAAAAAATAATGCATTCATTTTTTTTAACCCAATTAGTCTTGCCTCCATACCCCTATGTAAATTCTGTGGTATTAAAGTTGGCTTCGAGGATTGCCAAATGATAGTACAGACATTTTGGTATTGTGACAAATGTATATATTATGCATGGTAGATATTGTTGCAATAAAAGGATGAAAAAGAAGTTTGAGTACCCCTGCTTTAAATGATTGTGATGGAGGTTTTTTTTTTTATTTGAATAATGTACAGAACCAAATATATTTACCATATGAAAATTGTCTCCTTCCCTACCCAGTGCATTTTACATATCTGTCGCAGAGAATTGAGTTGTTTTCATTTTTCGAGAATTGAGAATCTCAAAACATAAAGCATAAACTTTGATGTGTTACTTAAGCGTGCAACTATTACTTAAATGTCCTTTTTTTCCCAATGACCAATTTACATGTCCGAAAGGACAAGCACATGACAATGCTTAATGCGAGCCCTGGATGCTTTCGATTATTTTGATGGTACATAGAAATGTACTCACCTGTATGGGTAAGTTCTTGGTGATTTTATCCAACCAAGGGATAATCTGTCGGGGTGGCGATCGGAAACTTAAAGAACATTTGCTGCTCTCTACCCTTCCTTGAAGGAACAATTAACCAGCCAACATATTTGATTCCGGTTCAATCCACCATGTGCGTCAAATTTAAGAGGGTGTGGGATAGGGAAATACGGTCCCTCAAAATTGTCGTCTGTGTTACTCTTGGTGACCATATTGTGACTGAAAGTGTCTTGTGGATCATACTGGATGAGATCAAAAGCATTCTCAGCTCTGAGCCTCTCAGCTACACCTCCTTGGGCAGGCCGACCTTAAACCGGTCACTCATAACAATCTGCTCATGGGGCGTCCAGACTAATCTCTACCCCAAGTGGTGTATACTGAGTCGGAGATGTTGGATAGACAAAGAATTTCTGGAAACATTTCATCCGCAGCTACATACCAGGACTAAATTCACGACAGAAATTGCTTATTTGAGCATGAAATTAAATTGAAATGCACAATTAATCCAATTAAAATCTTGATATGTCCTAGTGTGATTAATAAACCATTAAAGTCTGCAATCTTATTCTACATGAGCTGCATGCTTTAAATGCATGTGTAAAGCAGACCTCTCATACACTGGAAACACCACAGAAATGAATCAGAGGCCTTGAATAAGTAATTGGATCATAACAAATTAAATCATCACCAAATTTCATATTTTATGATGCATCATAATCGGAAGGTAAAGCATCATAATCAAATCGAATGGTTGTCAGAGCACATATTTACACCCCTAGTTGAAACATAGCTGGAGTGTTTCGAAGGCCAAATGTCATTAGGAGATCTCTGCAGTACGAGGGGTTAGCAAAGTTTAGAAACTAAAACAGGCGAACTGATTATATCTACACAATCCTCCATGCAAGGAAGGGAAAATGAGTCAGGATTCATCACTGCACTGACTTTTCTGTAGTCAGTACAGAAATGAACATTACCATCACTCTTTGGAATGAGGAGACAAGGTGAGCTCCATGGGTTTGTACTAGAACAGTTGAACCATCTTTGAGAAGACAATTGACCTCAGATTGCATATGATGTCTGGACACCTGTGTGAAATTAAGGAAAACTGACTTCACACATCCACGAAAAACTAACCTTGACACTAGTTGGTTAAAAAGTAATTTGAAAAATAGCTCAGAAAAGTGAAAATAATTCTGAACAAATAAACATCTAGCACCTTTTGTTTGATGATGCTATATGGTGCTAATGCTTCATACATTTCAGTTGTGGCTTTTGAAGGCCACTTTCTTTCATCAGTGAAAGCATGATATGTGTAAAACTTCTACGAAAAGTCTATGAAATGTTTTAGTATACAGTTCACATTGTTACCGATGTAACTTTAAACATGTCCCCTTGTTATTCAGTTTATTCATATGGTATTCATAGGTACTGTAGATACCAGTAGGTACTTCAGTAAACAATGATTAAATAAAATTGACATGCATCACTTAAATTAGGTATATATCATTTAAAAACTTACTAAAGGGACTCACTTCAGAAAACCTCAATATTTAAGTCAACCCTGGATGATATGGAACTTTTTGTGGGTCAGGAAAATGTGAGATACTGTATGTGCAAGACTATATATAATATATAATTAACTCATTAAAAACTATAAATGGTGAAAATACTCATACAAACACAAATGATTAAAAACAAAGAAAAAATCCTGCAGCACCAACTCTATCACAAACATATGCATGCATGGTTATACAAAGTATATTCAGCTACCTTTTTTCCAAGAATGTCCATTAGTAACCATTAGAAAAATAAACCCATTTCCCATATACACTCCTGGTATTCAGTCATAAATGAAAATTCTCTCACCGTTTACTCACTCTTATGCCATCACAGGTATGCATGACCTTCTTTCTTCTCCTGAACACAAACAAAGATATTTAGAAGAATATTTCAGCTCTGTAGGTCCATACAATGCAAGTGAATGGTGACCAGAACTGCAAAAGCTCCAAAAAGGAAATCGAGTCAGCATTAAAGTAATCCATAAGACTCCAGTAGTTTTATAGATGTCTTCTCAAGAGATCCAGTTGGTTTTGGGTGAGAACAGACCAAAATATAACCAATTACACTTCCTTTGGTATGCGTCAAGCACTAGAAAGGGTATTCAAGCATGAAATCATGGTCGTGCCTAGAGAATGCAATGACAAGATGTACAGTGAAAAAAGGAGTTATATTTTGGCTGTTCTCACCCACCCTGCAATCTTTTTGATTGGAAAATTCTTGAAACTGCTCATTCCACACAATCCTGAAGTCAAATTGTGCTACAAATGTAAATTAGAAAAAAAAAAGTACAATTATTGTGCTATTTTTGAATTCTTGTGCTGATTATTGACATTACAAGGCTGCATGCAAACACAGCTAATGAAGAATAGAATAAACAGTGATTGGCTGTCAACTGATCATATATCTTTCAAATTTGGGCATCGTTGCAGGACATTAATGTCAAAGCCACAATGTAAAATGTGGTAACCTGTAATTGTTATCTCATGGTTCTATTTCTACTTGATCAAACCCATTAAAATCACTTTCAGTGGTAAGGATGATTCAGTCGTATAAAATTATAATTTTTTTTTTACTTGAATAAAACCAGTTAAAGTAAACAATGCTTCAGATTAAGAACTAATATGTATGAATTACAGACCGAATACATTTTTTAACATATGGGTATGAGTAAAAATGGTCAATTTCAAGTTTTGATGGATGCCACTTAAATTATGAAAATAGTGTGTGTGTGTGTGTGTGTGTGTGTGTGTGTGTGTGTGTGTGTGTGTGTGTGTGTGTGTGTGTAATAAGTTCACTTATTACACACACACAGCTGCCACAGCTATGGCAGCTTTTGCCATTTTCATGTCTGTGTGTATTATATTGTATTTTTGTGTTGTGTTTGTTTTTCTCTATAATATAATAACACAAATTATAATATAACACTATAATAAATGTAACATGCAACACTATGATAAATGTAAATATTGGAATGATGGTCTCTTCATTTAGCTAGTGCACAGTAGACATGGGAATACTGTAGCAACAGTGTCATCTACTGGTTCAAAAATCACCATTACAATTTCTGGTGTTCTTTTGGGGTTTTTTTTTCATAATAGGGCTATTTTAGAAAAATGAGTGCACAGAGAATTAATTAGAAAGTGTATTATATAAACAAGTAATCATCAAAGCTAACTATTTTTGAAGAAGCATATAGTAATAATTTTACTTCTGATTGATGCTTCCTTGTTTAATTCTAATTGACACTCCATTCAGCCCATGACCCAGAAATCAAATATTGATTTTTTTGATAATGAAGGACATATAAAATATTGTCTAAATGTACTGCAAGTACCACAGGAAGCTTCCAAAGCAGAAAGAAGTGTGTTTAAATAAGCACGTTTTTTTTGTGTTTTATTTTGGACAATACACCTGGTTTGTGTTGTGTGGTCTGTGTTTATGGTTATTACTTAATTATATATAGTTCATACTGAATACTTCTCTCTGCACTAATGTGTCTTAAAAAGCCCTGCTCAGAAAATAACACCAGATATTGAATAATTGTGAATTTTGAACCAGTAGATGACAGCTACAGTGTTCCCATGTCTACTATGCACTGACAGACAACAAAATTAAGAGATAAACAGAAATAATATGTATGTATATATTATTTAGCTACATTTATTATAATGTAGCCTTTAGAATTTTTCATTATATTGTCTCATATACATTTTCCTCCCTCGTTTCATACTGTAAATAAGGACTATGAAATAAGTAGTATGCATTTCTCAACACAAAATACTGGTTTGACCAGACATAACATTTTTAATCAAGTCAGTAGCCTTTTATTCACACAAATGTGGAACTAGTACATGAACTTAAGTCAGTTCCTTGTGTAGCTAGTACCCGTTCAGACAAATTGTAACATTGCTTTTCCACAGAGGAGACGGAATCAAGACCTTTATTTAAATGAGCTCTGACGCAGGTGTCTGACACAGTCATAATTGCTATTCCTGAGTGCCAACCTTCGAGCCATCGCACTCCAAAACAAAAACAATGGAGGTCGGCGTGGAGGTTTTCATGCTGTTCTTTGTTCTCCTGGTTTGCTCTGCGAAAATCCACTTAGAAAAGAAGAAGAGGTGGCTTTTATAAGAAATATTGGACTTTGACAATGCTCTAATTCAGGGGTCACCAAACTTTTTTCTCTGGGGGCCACATTATCGTTCCTGACTGTGATGGGGGGGCCGGGGCCGGGTCAGCTATATAACATAGAATTGTATGACCAAGACCAAACTGACCACCAGCAGGCCTCATTGTGTAGTAGAGATTACTAGCCTGGCACAGCCATATTTGTTTATCTTTACTAGTTGTTTGCAAAAGTAGTAATTGAGTCTTCACACTTTGTTTTAATTTGAAATACCACCGATATTCCATTTATTTATTTTCGAATAAAAATAACATCAAAGCTGTCAAGGTAAGAAACATCTGCCTAGTTGAGGTGATTCTAATTAAACAATGCACAAGATGCCACAAACAAAGGAGAATGGTAAGATATCCAGCCAGTCAATAACCTAAATGTTATGAGTAGTATTACATAATATATTAGATACTATATAAAAACATATTGTTACTGTTTTAGTTACTACTCCTCAGTCGATGTCGAGCCTCACCAACTGTTTGGATTACAACTGAGCAATGGAGTGGTGGAAATCCATAGTTCCAACATTCGACAATAACCAGCGGAGGGAGACTTTTAGAATGTCTCGAGATACATTTCTCTTCCTCTGGCATCGGTTGAAGCCTACAATGGAAAGAAAGGACTCAAACTACCGTCTTAGTGTGCCCATTCAAAAAAGAGTAGCCATAGGTTTGGAGACTAAAAAGCAACTGTGAGTACAGGACAGTGTCACATTTGTTTGGAGTTTGCATCACAATGGTGCTTAAAGCTGAAAGAAATGGTGATGTACTCTGAGCAGCAATGGGGATTACCGCAGTATGTTGGGGCCATCGATGGATCTCACATCCCCATTTTGGCACCACATGATTACCACTCAATGTATTAAAACTGCAAGGACTGGTATTCAATACTGTTGCAATACTGTCGTGGATGGTAAATTACAATTCTGGAACATATTTACAAGGTTACCTGACAGCTTGCATGATGCCAGAGTTTTGCATTTGTCAGCTTTGTAGGAGTTGGTAGCGAAAGATATGCTACTCCCAGCACATAATCAAACAATAGATGAACACGGCGTTGGATATTAAATACTTGGAGATGCAGCATATCCTTTAACAAATTGGAGCCTTTCACAGGAGCAGCTGCTCCAAACATCCTATTAAACCAAATAAGTCCTTTTTTGTATTATTTGCATTCTTATGAACATAAAGTTTTATGTGTGAATATACATGAAAGGGTTAATGACTGATTCAAGCACCCAAATATTTCAACTAATATGATTGTTTCATCTCTACATCAGCCACTATAAACCTTGGGATTTTGTTAGTAAGTAGATGAATACATATATCAGCATTTTGATTAAGAACATGACTGATTGATCTATTGGTAACTTTTTGCCTTTAATTTTAAAAGGATTTGGATTCTAATTTGGCAAAAAAAAAAAAACTGTTTATTTAAACAAGATTGCATCTCTACGTCAGTGGATGGGAGTTACACTTTAAAAATGCAATAACAGATGCGGAAAGACAAGAGTTGCGGAAACACAGTTCTTTATATGAAAAAGTGTGAACTCCGAAATTCAGACAGCGACAACCACAAACTCTCCACTCCAGCAGCAAAAAACAGGAAAAATGTCAATATGCGCCTGAGCGCCCGTGAACAAGATGACACAGCTCATGAACAACTGTCTCCAATAACACAACCTAGGCACGAAACACTCTCTTTATATAGGAAGAAGATGCACATGTGCACTGATGTGCACATCAACAATCAGCTTATCTGGTTACCACACACCTGAGAGTGGTTAAGAGAGAGGGAGAAAAGAGAAAACGACAACACACACACTATACATACACAAACAATACATCCGAGAAGGCCATCAGAATGGGGGACACGGAAAGGAGCGTTAGAGTTACTGTTGTGAGAAGTTGTGTCGATGTAGTGACACTAGGGGTTGCTCTTGAGAGCCCCAAACACCTGCAACCTTTGAAGAAAGGCCAATGAGAATTGGCGAGTGGAATTTGCATGCCACTCTCCCGGACATACGGGTATTAAAGGAGCTGGAATTCGGCCACTCATTCAGGTTTTGTGCTGAGGAGCCGAGACAAGGTCCCGGCCATTTCAGCAGATAGTATAGCATAGTGGCAAGATGGACACAACGTCTCATTGCCTCCATCAGGGAACAGCGGTTACAACAGTAACCGAGACGTTCCCCTTCTGTTACTCACTCAACGTTGTATCGATGTTGGTAAATAATGGGTCCCAATTGAAAAAAGCCACAACAGCTGAACCATGTTACGTGAACTGCCAATGCAGGTGCAAGAAAACTGATACGTGCGTAATAGCAGGTGCATCAGTCTGCACATAACCTCCCCCAATGCCCC
Organism: Moxostoma hubbsi; assembly: GCA_032164185.1. Taxonomy (NCBI): domain Eukaryota; kingdom Metazoa; phylum Chordata; class Actinopteri; order Cypriniformes; family Catostomidae; genus Moxostoma; species Moxostoma hubbsi. Next base: position 7,871,036 of record JAVLUX010000007.1, on the reverse strand, counting down.
ACAAGATGTCATGTAGTTCCCCACACTCCTGAGGGGGGGAAAGCGACGTTACTAGCATGGGAGCACGCCAGCTAACGCTGCCTTTTCTCTCTATGTTTTTTCTCCACAGAGTATTAGATTCGGCTGGGACCATTGAACACTATTATACGCATCGGGGAAGGTGTTCTTTTCCTTTTCTATTCTTTCAGGGGGAAAAGACCCCGCGGAGACCACATCCTGCCCGAAGGGGAGGTAACATGTGTCAATACAACATGTGGGCTCATCCTCTGCATATGGAAGAGGTGTGGTGGTAGGTCCTGCCTCGAAGGGGAGGAGCTCTACAAACACAGCGACAGAGAAAGCTCTGCCCAAGAGAGACGTAGGTCTGCTGTCAGGGAGACCATAACACAGAAAATACATCTCAGGGGGTTACCGGAAAAGTTGGCAACTGCGGAGCACCTATCCCAGTACAGGGCATATTAGTACCCGTAATTGGTCTGACTGCAAACTTTTTGAGCCACAGGGCTAGGGAGGAAGGAATCCAGGGTTCACAGGTTTGTGAACTCTCATGGGAAAGAAGTGCACGTCTTCGCCTCATGGAGGGGAAAGGTATTGTACACAAGCATTATACCCGGCCAGCTGTCCCGTAACCTTACCTGTTTGTACCTGAAAATGCACGGGACAAAACTGTCTCAACCCAGAGACCAAAAAGTCTCTAAGTTATTGGTTGTTGCCCAGCCTGCTGCCCTGCAGATGTCTGATAGAGAGGTGTCACTGGCTAGTGCCCACGAAGATGCTAGACTCCTCGTAGAGTGTGCTCGTATTCCCAAAGGGGCGGGCATGACCTCCTCTGGGGCAGCTTCACTTGCAGGCTCACCACCTGACCCCTAAAATGGGCACAAAATAAGTTTGCCAGGTTGGTGACATTAAATCTTTTAAGGATATTCAGAGTTTCATTTGAGGCACATAGATCCTAAGGTTTGGGCAAAAGCTGAAACAAAGAAGCCACAAAGATAAATCTTTTCAAATAGACTTTTACTCCTAACATTGACACCATCTGCAATACAGCCACTCCATGTTTCGTCACATTACTGTTTATATAAATTGCAGTTGTTTAATTAGTACAATAGTTCACACAAACTGAACTATGGTGGTATAAATTAATGCATGCGCAATATGTAATCTTTCAATATCATGTTTTTTCTATATATATTTCCAAATCTCTTCAAAAATACTTTTGGCAAGGAAACAATACATAAATAAAACTTTAAAGATACTGTTATAACTATGTTATAACTATGTATTTTAAACGTGCAAATATTTTAAAGTACACTTTTGTTCCACCTCTGATATTTACACCCAATCAGAACACTGAAACAGGAAGGTGCCAGACTGAAATCTCCTCCTCATCAGGAAGGCTTAAAACTATCCTTCGGATGACCACACCTCTGTCCTGAGTTCCAGTCCAGAGGGTCGTTAAAAGGATGCACACCTATATCACTTCTCTGTTATGAGTTCAGGCTGTTTGAGTTTGGGAGCAATAACAGAATATTAATCATCGTTCTGAGTTCCCCGGATTTTCGAATTCAGAAGTGTCATATATTACCTGTCTTTTTTCTAGACTTTTATGTTGAAATTCTTTAGTTCCCTGTTTCTGTTTCCTGTGTTAGTTTTGTAGTCCTTTGTAGTTTCCTTTTATGATTGGTTTTCCCTTGATTATTTTCCCAGGTGTTCCTCATTCCCTGATTGTTTCCCCAGGTGTTACTTGTTTTCCCTTGTCTATTGGGTTTCCCCTGGTTGTGTGAGTTTTTGCATGTATTATTGGATGCTCTGTGCCTGGTTCCCTGTGTTTTGTTTTCATTATAGTCTGAGCTGGTTTGTTTATTCATTTGTAAATAAAGCTGCATTTAGATCCTCATTCTGCCTTATCACAAGAAGCAATAAAAGAATAAAGAAACATTCTAAATCTCTGGCCTGAGTGGTAGGAGATGTAACAGAATACAAACCATCAAATGTGCTAAAATATCAACCAACATTCTTAGTGTCCATCCGAGAGACAGAAGAAGATCGACCAAGTACCAAGCCTCACTATAAGAGACTATTGCAACGCCAAGTTCGGAATCCCTATACCAGGGAGGTAACAACAGCGACAAGGTTTAGCTCTGGAGAACAAATCTTCTATTCAAATTTTGTGCATCTGTGTGTTCCAAATGATGAATCTTACACCGATATAAGGGCTGTATATCTGTGTGTTCACATACAATTAAGTGAAGTTTGATTTAAAATCAGCACATATTTTGGTGTCTTGTGTGAGGCCCAGATCATTTCATTTGGTGCCAGGGTGATTCTCACTACAGAATCATGTTCTAGGATCATTCAGATGTGTTGATCCCTCTGCTCTATCCCTCAGTGCTGCATCTCAATATTTACTTCATCCAACTACTTGAATGCCTCCAAAAAATCAGTGTCTCTCTTTCTTTTTTCAAGTGAAATAAGAGAAACGTTAGTTACATAACTGGGTAACACTTTAGAATAATGGTGTGTCATTAATAGGTAACAATGCAAGGAATAATGCAGGACTAATGAGTAATACTACATTATCACATCAGTTACCACTATTAACTAACAAGAAAACACAATTAACTAACCAGTAAGTAATAGCGATCTTACGACTGAGATAGTTCCTTGTTAGGTAATCAATAATTACTGAATGAGATTAGCCTCATTAAGAACTATTAACTAACTACAGCCATTTATAAATAACTACCAATTAATTATTAATCACAACGTTAACGTGTCAATATGTGAGCGGTTATCTTTTTTAATGTGAACATGGTAATAAAATGCATCTTTAGAGAAGCTTGAGCCTCAAATGCTTTCTTTGTGGAAATTAATTTATGAACGTTGCAGCCTTCTAAATCACTAAGCTATTGAGCCTGGTTGAGTATCGTGACTAGTCAGCTTACCTGGGGATGGACGGTATGTGACCAATCTGTGTCTCTTCTATTGATTTCAAATTTAAACTTAAATAAACTTAAAAAAAAAAAAAATTTAAAGAATTATTCACAAATAGTTACTGGCAAGCTGATGACTGAATTAATGAACTATGAGCTAATCAGTAATTACGGTTTCTTACTTGATAACAACCAACTAACTAATGATAATTTACTGCTTTTTTTATTTTAAAATGGTCAAACATACCACCCCTGGAGTCACAAGTTCGAATCCAGGGCATGCTCTTTGACTCCAGCCAGGTCTCCTAAGCAACCAAATTGGCCCAGTTGCTAGGGAGTGTAGAGTCACATGTGGTAACCTCCTCGTGGTCGCTATAATGTGGTTCTCGCTCTCTGTGGGGCACGTGGTGAATTGTGTGTGGATGCCATGGACAATAGCATGAAACCTCCACACATGACATTATGTCTCCATGATAATGCACTCAACAAGTCACGTAATAAGATGCGCAGATTGACATCTCAGATGCGGAGGCAACTGAGATTCATCCTCCGCCACCTGGATTGAAGTCACTACATCACCATGAGGATTTAGAGTGCATAAGGAATTGGGCATTCCAGATTGGGGAGAAAATAAATATATATATATATATATATATATATATATATATATATATATATATATATATATATATATATTATTTTATTTATTTTTATAATTTTTTTTATTAATTGGTCAAACAGTCTAGGTCACACTTGAACAGCCTACTTTAGGTGACACTTGGAATTAAGTGCCCCGTGCCACCACCCCCCGTAAAATGGCACACTGCCTAAATCCGCCACTGGTAAAAGACCATACCCTCATTTCTTTCTTTTCTCCATCAATAACGGTCTCTGAATGACCCATTCAAATTTGCAGCCCCTTATGACATCAAAAGGGGAAAGGTTTCCCCCACGATTTTACAGTAGCTTAGATCCGCTCTCATTAAAACCTGAGTGAGCAGCACACAGTCTGCTATATTTATCTCCTCGCTAGAGCCACATAACAGTGAAGCTGTAGCTTTGTTTCAGTTTATGTTACAATATATACTGATTGGCATCCTCCAAAGTCTCGCTTGAATGGTCATGCAATGAAGATTTTCCGTGTAATAAAAAATGATAGCGCTATTTTCGACTACTATAGCTGTTTTTCATAGCATCAGCAGGAAAAGCAAAGCCCCCATCCAGAAAGGGGTGTGGGGAGCAGCAGATCCTTTGCATTTAAAGCTACAGACACTAAAACAGCCCATTTGGTACAGGGCTACAAAACAGGGGTATAAAGGCATGGCAGAATAAAAAAATCAATTTTGATTTTGAGCTGAAACTTGACAGACACATTCTGGGGACACCTGAGACTTATATTACATTGTGTAAAAAGGGACATGATATGTCACTTTTAAAACTGTGAGCTAAAACTGTGCAAAATACGATGTCTGTATTACACATAACAGAGCAAACTATATCTGAATGAAACAACATCTAACACAGTTATAAAAACCTTGATAAGAAACACACACATCCACACCCACACACAGGTGTAAGCCATTTATTCTTCACTGAACATATACTACATAATATTAATCACTGTAATGCCTTCTGATATCTTTCATCAAATGTCTTAGAGGACCATGTCTGTGCTTGCACCCAATCCAGTATGTCCACTCAATGCAAGTCAAATCTTCCTTTAACAGCTTTTCTGTCCTATTGCTTCTCAATTGCCAGATATGGCTTTTATATGTTGACCATGCCCTTTCTATATTCTGGGTGTGGCCTCCATGATTTGTGTCCAAAAACCACCTGCTATGATTCACAGTGTAGTGAGTGTTGCCAAGTGTTATCAGAGCTCTCCTGTAGGGTCTCCATTCACAGTGTTGGGGATAATGCAATAAAAGTAACACACTTTAAGTAATCAAATTACTTTTTCAAATAACGAGTAAAGTAACGCAATATTTTTTATTTGAGACCATAAAATCTGAGTTACTTTTTTAATTAAAGTAACACATTGCTTTTGTACACCTCTACTGTCCAAGTATTGCAAGAAATCAGGAATAAAAATGTGCAAACTTTGGGGAGGAGATGTAGTGCATGATGGACATTGTATTTCTATAGAGTGTGAGGCCAGAGATAATTTAACAGAGAGAGATGAGTCACTTCTATTTAAATGAATGGAAGAAATTGGAACACCGAACAAAGAAGCTCTAGTACACAACAGTCAATGGTTGTAGAAAGGAAGTCCCACCTTGCAGGTAAAAGAGCCAATCACCTTTTAGATACAGACATCGCCTGTCAATCAACTCGCTAACCCACATGCGTATTTCATGTTTTAACATAATATGAGGTCAACAACATTCGGTTGAGTGAAACGCATTGATTCATCTGTTAATACACAATGAATTAAAAAAATCAGTAAAAGCGTTTAGGCATTGGTATTATAAGACTAGTCTTTCACTGGCCACGGCATGATACACAGGGTGAAATACTTGCTCAATTCACTGACTTATGCAGCCGAACTGCTCCGTGTTAGAGCTCCCCTTAACTGGGATTATAGGATGAGCAAAGTTGACTCTGGATCAGTGACTCCAAGCAACTTTCTACATGGTTTGTGTACACAGAGAAATTGTATTAGTTTCTTTTGTATTGTAATAAAGAAGTAGTTTGATTTAAGAAACATACCGTTTTTATGAAATTTTGGTAGCATTAAAAACTTTTACATTCAAGTTGCATCAACATTTGAAGTTGTATGCAATCAACTCAAATCAAGTGTGCAGTGCCATGTCTTAAGTGAAAAATATTTATTTATTCATCAGACTTATTCCTTGAACATGTTAGGCTGGCATTCCCCGCTGAATTGTATCTTGAATTCTGAAGAACATCTCATGTTGACTGACATTGTCGATGGGCACAAAACATGATGACATATATGATACAGGTTCAAGTGTTGGACTTTGCTGCTTTAGGTAAGACAGTGGTTATTATGGGGGCCTGAGTAGCTCAGCAAGTAAAGACGCCAACTACCACACCTGGAGTCGCACCTGCATAGTCAAGGCGTGCTGAGTGACTCCAGTAAGTAAGCAAGCAACCAATTGGCCCAGTTGCTAGGGTGGGTAGAGTCATGTTGGGTTAACCTCCTCATGGTTGCTATAATGTGGTTCTCGGTCTCGGTTGGGCACGTGGTGAGTTGTACGTGGATGTCGCGGAGAATAGTGTGAGCCTCCACACGTGCTAGGTCTCCGATGTAATGCGCTCAACAAGCTACGTGATGAGATGCCCTGATTGACTGCCTCAGATGCGGAGGCAACTGAGATTCATCCTCTGCCACCCAGATTGAGGCGAGTCACTATGCCACCACAGAGGACCTAGAGCGCATTGGGAATTGGGCATACCAAATTGGGGAGAAAACGTGAGAAAATCCCCTCAAAAAAGACAGTGTTTTATCATCATTATTCATATTGGCTGCCATGTTAATGGAAAAACAAATCATGCATTTACATGCATGTAACGTCTCTTGTGTGCAATGCATGGCTTATTTGTATGGAATACATAGCAGAAGATAAAGTGGCTGTGACAAAAAAGTAACTAAAAGTTAACACTTTGCATAAAAAAATAACTTTTTAATTAAGTTACTTTAAGGAGTAACACCATATTCTAACGAGTTAGTTTTAAAAGTAACGTTACCCAACATTATCCATTCATCACTTAAAATGGTTGATCCCAGGTGAACGTGTCTTGTGATAATTGGAATCAGGTGATTTCTTGATTGCTGTTCAACGAGCCACAAATTTGGTTGTCTTATTTCACCCTTCATGGCCAGCATTCCAAACACTCACTTTTTTCTTGTCCATATTTCTCCAGCTCTTCCTAGTTGTAACGGGGTAAGGGATAGGCATGGAGGAGACGGGAACCGGCTGAACAGTCAACGTAAAGTTTAATGATACAGTATATGTGAACTTAAAACAACATAAAACACAAAGACACACAGACACACACAACACAGCCACACGTGTCTCTATCTCTCGAGCTGGTGCCTCCGGCTCATCTTTATCCCCCTCCCAGCTGATTAGCTAGATTCAGAGCCAGCCAAGTGTCCTCACATCCCGGCCCCACCCTCCTCCTTGTCACACTCCTCCATCGCCCAACTCAGGTCAGGGAAACCCCTGGGAGGGAAAGGGGAGAGGGAAAGAGTGATGCGGAGTGACAGAAAGAGAGGGGGGGGGAGGGAGAGGGAAAAAATTGCTTGATTGTTCCCAGACACGCTGTAACTTGGTCCTCAACCACTCCTCCGCCATCTGGCGAAGACAGCTCGGCCGATGGAACCGCTCTTCCCCTTTTTGGTGGACGGCAGTGGTTTCTCCAGCTCTTGGTGGCTGGCAGCGACCTATCATCCCCAGGCAGTTGGCTGCTGCTGCTACTTTGGTGGATGGCAGTGGCACAGACACCGTGACAGAGCATCCTTCCTCCCTCCCAGGTTTCAGCACCAATGTAACGGCAAAAGGGATGGGTAAGAAGGAGGCGGGAACCGGCTGAACAGTCAATGTAAATTTTAATGATATAAATGAACTTAAAACAACAAAATATAAAGACACCCAGACACACACAAAGCGGCCATGTGCGTCTCTCTCTCTCTCTCTCTCTCTCTCTCTCTCTCTGTTTCTGAGTGCATGTTGAGAGCGAGCGTGATGAGTGTGGTTGAGAGCATGTTGAAGACTGTGAGTTTTCTTTCTTTCTCTTTTACTAAACTTCTTGTTTCTCTGTTGTTGTTTTGTGGTGTTGTTGTTTAGAGTAACAGTGTTTTTGTGGGGTTTATTTTAGTTTGTTTTGTGGAGGTGGTGGCTGCCGGCTTGGCTGGTCAGCATGGCGGCAGGTGAGAGTGTTAGTTTACACACACACTCACGCACCGACATGCTATTAAACTGTCTCTGCCTGATGGGTGTTCAGTTGAAGAGTGTAGTCTAGTGGTAGGTGAGATTGTACGATATGAAAGTGTTAAATCTGCTTCTAGGATGATTTTTCTAGACAGTGTGGAAAAAGTAAACCAGTTACTTGAGAGCGGACTTGTGATGTACCTACGCTAGTGTTGTCACTAGTAAGTCCTGCCAAAAAGGTCATCATCTCCAATGTACCCCCATTTCTGAAAAATGAACTTTTGGAAAAAAGCTGGGAAGACACGTAAAATTAGTGTCTCCGATATAGATGATTCCCATCAGCTGTAAGTCTCCTCATCTTAAACATGTTTTTTCTTTTAGGAGACAAGTTCAAATGATTCTCAAAAAGTGTGATGAAGTATTCAATTTGGTGTTTAAGTTTAAAATTTATGACTTTGATTATACTGTGCACATAACTTCAGAGACATTTTTTGAGTATGGTAATGTGGGGCATGTGATTCGTCCGTGCCTGGAGAGAGTAGGTGCAAGCCGGGCAGCAGCTAACTCAGCGGGACTGTGATATGATATGGCTGAAAGCGGAGCCCCTTTACTGGACGAACCGCAGGTCATCATGCAGTAAGAAACCTGAGTTGATAGCGATCAAGAAAACCAAGTTGACATTGTTCAAGAAAACAGGGTAATGGAAAATTTACAGAGCAAACAATGTGAACAAAAAGTTCAAGATGACATGAGGGCAGACCTAAATGTTAGTTACACAGCGACTAGTGTAGCAGAGTCAGTGTTGTTCAATGAGGAAGATGTTTTGATGGATGCTGATCTTTCCAATATGTCAACCAAGTGGAAAAATCCAGAAAAAAAGTCAAACAATGAACAAGTTACAAAAGTGTCAAAGACAAATTCATTGAGCTGCTCCTCTCCAGATGAGGTTCTGTTAAACTTGAAAGAACAAAAGGCATAAGATCTTGATGAATTTTTCCCAGATTTAAGGTTGTTTTGTGATTCAGCTAGACTATCCATGAGAAATACAGAACGCACCAGTCAACTGACCTTTACTAACCAAGAAGTTTTTCAGCTTAAAAAATTGTTGATAAAAGTTAGAGCGCAAATAGCGAATGAAAGCTAAGTGGTTTTTCTTTTTCTCTTTTTGAGTGAACCTCTCTGTTTTGTTTAAATGCAGCTTTAACTTTAATATGTGTAACATAAAGCTGAGCTCTTTAAACATTAATGGTGCCAGAGAGGATGTGAAGAGAGCTTCCCTTTTCGCTCTGTTTAAGGTTAAGAATTGAAATGTAATTTTTCTACAAGAAAATAGCACAGATGAGAATGTAGCTGCATGGAAGAAGGAATGGGATGGGGAAGCTTTTCTCAGTCAGAAGAGTAGTAATAGTGCTGGAGTCGGTATCTTGTTTTCTAGAGATTTTTTTACCTATTTCTTGTGTTTCTGAGGAAATTATTGAGGGTCGTTTTTTTAAAAATACAAGCTGTTTTTGAAAATGTAAAATTGACTTTCATCAATGTATATGCTCCAACAGTAGGTACAGAAAGGGTGCTCTTTTTAAACACACTAAGTACTGTAATTAGTAACTGTAGTAATGATGATGGATACATGTTTCTGGGTGGTGATTTTAAATACTGCACTGACAATGCAACTTTAGATAGCATCCACCCAGAATCACATGGAGACAGCAAGAGAAGTCTTGTTAAATTAATCGAGGCAAATGATCATTGTGATGTTTGGAGGCTTTTTCACTCTTTCTTTACTCAGCATCAATATACTTGGACTCATGTTAAAGATAATTTTTTTGTCTTTGGCTGGGCTTCATAGATTGTACTGTTTTAATAATGCACTTAAAAAGCTGTTGAATGCACCCAGTTGGTATTTCAGATCATTCCATAGTACAATTGTCTATCTTTGTTTAAGATGTGAAATGTAAAAGTGCCTATTGGCATTTTAAAATGTCTCTACTTTCTGATATTGTTTTTACTGATGGTTTTAAATATTTTTGGAAAGGTTATACAAAAACAAAATCTGAATCAAATTCTTTACAACAGTGGTGGGACAAAGTCACAAGGTGTCACAAGAGACCTAGATCATAGGTCTATGAAAGCTTTGGAGAGTGAAATAGTGAAGCTGCAAGACTTGGCAGACTTCACAAGAGAAAGAGAACATGTACAGTTCTCAACAAAAAAAGTTAGCTCTATCCAACCTGTTGGGTTTTTCTGCCCGCTACCAACATATTGTAAAAATGGATACACCCTCTCACTTTTTCTTTGGCCATGAATGCAAAAACGGACAGAGGAGACTCATGCATTCTCTGCGGTCCAGTACAGGTCAGCTGCTGCAAGTGTCTGTGTATATCTCTAAATGTGCTGTTGCTTTTTATGAAAAACGTTTTTTTTTTTAAAAAAGAGTTCCAAGAGAGACCAGAGGTGGTGCAGTCCTTCTATGAGGGCTTACCTAAGGTTTCCATGGAGGCTAATGCAGAGCTGGATGCACAAATATCTGCTGTTGAGCTACATTCTGCACTGCAGAGCCTAGAGAGCGGCAAGGCTCTTGGCTTTCCTGTAGACTTTTATAAAGCTTTCTTTCCTGTGATTGGATATTATTTGCTGCTTGTTATCTGAGACAGTTTAAGTAATGGCCATTTACCATTGAGCTGCAGTAGAGCGATCCTCACTCTTCTCCCCAAAAAGGAGATCTACAAGAGTTTAAGAACTGGTGACCAGTGGCTCTGCTCTGCACTGATTACAAACTTCTGTCAAAGGTGTTGGCCATGAGGCTGAGGAAAGATATGGAGCACATCATTCATGTTGACCAGACTTATTGTATACCCAATAGGCTGATATCTGACAACATTAATATAATTTGTGATGTTTTGGACCTCTCCAATACGTTGGGCTGTGAAACTTGTCTAATTTCATTAGCTCAAGAAAAGGCTTTTGACAGAGTTGAACATCAGTATTTGTGGCAAACGCTAGATGCTTTTTGGTTTCAGCTCTGGTTTTATAAACATGATTCGAGTCTTGTACAGTGAAATTGAGAGTATTTTAAAGATCAACAGTGGTTTAAGTGCTCCTTTTATGGTCAGACAAGGTTGTTCATTATCTGGCATGATGTAGTCCCTGCACAAATTAAGACGCTTTCTTTTGGGTGTAAACCTTCCTGGATGTGAAACTTTTTTTTAATTATCTGATTATGCTGATGATGTTGTTGTCATTGTAAATAAACAGGAAGATATTGACACCCTTGTAGAGAATCAAAATTATTTTTGGCCATTGTCCTCTGCAAAGATTAACTTGGGAAAATTGAAGCAGTAACAGTCAATGATGATTTGAGTAGAAAACCTGTTTTACCTGCAAGGTTAATTCAGAACAAATGTGGTTTTAAATATCTTGATCTTTACATTGGTGATGATACTTTTGTGTGTAAAAATTGGGACAATGTTTTAGAGAATGTTGAAGGACGTCTTAAAAAATGGAAATGGATCTAGCTGCACATGTCTTTTAGGGGTCGTACACTAGTGATCAAAACCTAGTGCCATCTATGCTGTGGCATCGTTTATCATGTGTAGATCCTCCAACTCATTTGCTGGCCAAGATACAGGTGGTGATGGTGGATTTTTTTGGGACCATCTGTTTTGGGTCTCGCAGAGTGTACTTTTTATACTAAAGGAGGAAGGAGGGCAGGGACTAATTCATCTCACCAGTAGGGGCACTGCTTTCCGACTCAAGTTTATTCAAAGGCTCCATGTTGGGCTGTAGATCTTGTCTGGAGATCCTTAGCCCGAACAATATTGACTCGAGGCAGGAGTTTGGGTCTCGCTTAGCCTTTGTTTTTGATAGACCTGATCGCTCATAAATTGAACAATCTCCAAAAGTTTTACCATGGACAGTTCACTGTGTTGGGGATGTTCCAAAAAAAGAGAATGACAAGTTGTGAGTCCTTGTCATGGCTGTTGAAAGAGCCAGTAGTGCACGGCACTCGTTTCAACGTAGAACATATAACAGGCCCCTTCATGATGCAGTTGTTCTGTTCGGCTGGGATTGTCACACTGGGAGATGTGGTTGATCTATGTGGACCTAAGTTGTTTAACCCTGCAGGTCTAGCCTCTCATGTGGGAGTTTGTTCTATCAGGATCATAAATCAACTGCTCAGCACTTGGAAGTGTGAACTTACAGAGACTGAACTATCTTTGCTAAATGACAACTGCAATGGACACTGCCAACCAGTTGTTGATGATTCTTTTCCTGCATTGAGTCTTTTTCCTGATTTTAGAGACTGCACCGTTCAAGAGAGATGTTGTCCAGAGAAAATCTTCCAAATGAGTTTGATGCCATGGAAGGAAAACTCATGTATAAAATGTTTGTTAAAGTTTTAAACAAAAGTAAATTAAGTGGCAGGGCTGACACTCCTTGGAGAGCTCATTTATGGCTTGACAATAAGATCAGACCTGTGTGGAGAGCAATATACAAACCCCCATTGACAAAAAGGGTAGGAGATTTACAATGGAGAATCATACACGGCATTGTGGCTGTTATTTCTGTTATTTATCCCAATGTAAGTGAAAATTGACCGTTTTGTTTGCAGAGAGAAACAGTTTATCACTGATTTTTGGATTGTAGCAGACTATGTTCTCTTTTTCAATTGTTACAACAAATGTTTATGTTTGGAGAAACTTTTACTAAGCATTTGTGTATTCTTGGTTTTAGATACAGTCAGAAGTGGAGAGTAAAATGTCAGTTGTTTAACTTTGTTTTGGGTCAAGCAAAAATTGTCATCTACCTCAGCAGAAGGAATAAGATAGAAGAGTCCTTAGGCTGTGATGAAAATATTATTTTTGTCAGAAAGATGAAAGACAGATTGAAAATAGATTTTGACTTTTATAGTACAACAAATAATGTAGAGGTTGGTGTTTAAAAAATTCCTTATGTTTTGTTGTAGAGAAATTTCCTCTGTTTTTGAGTTAAATCATGTTTTTTGTTTTTGACTATTGTTTATGGTGTTGTAGAAAACATTGTTTTGCATAAATAAAGAGGTATTAAATCTCAATCTCTCAAACTGGCACCTCTGGCTGGTCTTTATCCACCTCCTGGCTGATTTGCCTGATTCAGGGCCGGCCATGTGTCCTCACAGCCCGGCCTCGCTCTCCTCCTTGTCCATCCTACAAATAAAACAGTATTCAATAAATGTCTTGCTTTCTCTTCCCCACGAGCAGTCTTCTATTAAACACTATACAGATATCTTTAGCCAGACGACATTCAAAATATGCAAGGTATCATTATACTGTCCACACTTTTTATGACTTTGTTGTGTCTATTAATCATAAAATTGATTAATCAATCATTAAGATTGTCTAGAATAGTTCTCTTAATGTAGCAACATTTTCTCTTCTTTCAAGCAAATCAAATCAAATCACTTTATTGTCACACTACTATGTACACAAGTGCAATAGTAGGTGAAAGTCTTGTGTGCAGTTCCAAGCAACATAGCAGTCATGACAGTGGCGAGACATATGCCATTTACAATGAACAAAATACCAATTTACAATAAACAACATATTTACACAACACAATTTACATATAAAATGTACATATATTTCACAACACAGTACTAATATACAATGTACAGTAAACAATACACACAATATAGAACACACATACAATAAAAATAAAAAATAATATTATATAAAAATAAATATGCAGTAGTTATATTGTGCAGAATATATGTGACAGTCCAGTGTGAGATAATAAGATGAAGATTTATAAAGTGCAGTACTGATTGTTGATCAAGTGTTCAAAAGTCTGATTGCTTGTGGGAAGAAGCTGTCATGTAGTCGGCTGGTGCGGGTCCTGATGCTGTGATACCGCCTGCCTGATGGAAGTAGTGAGAGTCTCTGATGATCCGCCGAGCTTTTTTCACACACCGCCTGTTATATATGTCCTGTAGGGAGGGAAGCTCACCTCCGATGATGTTTCTGGCAGTTCACACCACCCTTTGCAGGTCTTTGCAGTTGTGGGTGGTGCTATTGCCATACCAGGCAGTGATGCAGCCAGTCAGGATGCTCTCTATAGTACTGGTTTAGAACAGTTTGAGGATACGGTGGTTCATTCCAAACTTCCTCAGCTGTCTCAGGAAGAAGAGGCGCTGGTGAGCCTTCTTCACAACGGCCTCAGTGTGGACAGACCATGTGAGTTCCTCAGTAATGTGGACACCGAGGAACTTGAAACTGCTGACTCTCTCCACCGGTGCTTCATTAATGGTGATGGGGTTGTGTTCTCTGTCTTTCCTCCTGAAGTCCACTACAAGCTCCTTGGTCTTACTGACATTGAGGGAGAGGTTGGGCTGCTGACACCAACGTGTCAGAGTGTGCACCTCCTCTCTGTAGGCTGTTTCAGTGATCAGACCTACCACCATTGTATCGTCAGCAAACTTACTGATGGCATTGGAGCTATGTGTTGCCACACAGTCATGTGTGTACAGGGAATACAGGAGTGGGCTGAGAACACAGCCCTGCGGGGCTCCAGTGTTGGGGGTCAGTGATGAGGAGATGTTGCTGCCCATTCTAACCACCTGACGTCTGCCTGACAGGAAGTCCAGGGTACAGCTGCACAGCGAAGCTGTTTATGCCCAGAGCCTGGAGTTTCTCATCAAGCTTGGAGGGTACTATGGTGTTGAATGCTGAGCTGTAGTCTACAAACAGCATTCTCACATATGTGTTTTTCAACAATCACTGCTTCGTTCTTCAAATGTGCATTAGCAATGCTTACAAATATATAATAAAGATATCTAATGAGGCTTATGATGTTGGAAGTACACAATAGGATGATGGAACATGGAAGCATTCACATAGAGTACTTGTAAACTACATACATTCACTGCTCAATTGGAGATCTGGTCCCAAAATGATACCAGTGATATCAATGCAGAAGAACAAGCCTGTTGTGCCCTTGGGTGTCAGAGAGGAAGACAAGGATGTTGAACAGGAGGGAGGTGGAACATAGGCCAAGATCGAACATTTTCCCTCTAAACATAACATCTCAATTAATTTTCAATTTCATTTGCAATACATTCAATGTGCTACTTTGAAACAACTACATGGTCGGACACACAAAATCTTTAATTTATCGTTCTTTGTATTTTAATTTATTTTCTTTAGTTATTTTATGCCTAAAATGTAAATTGTAGGCTATAATCACATCATATTATATATTACATAGGCCTAATAAAAATAGACCTTTGTAAATTTATATACCCATATAATGTATTTTATTTAAATCTAAATTAAAATAGTCACATTCATGATCAGACTAGCCATAGGGAGAACTGGCACTTTTCTTGGTGAGCCAGCCCCACCTAGTCCAGCTGATTTGGGAGAAATTCGGGGAGGAGCAGGTAGACTTGTTCGCCTCCCAAGAGTCCTCTCACTGCCCCCTTTGGTACTCCCTGTCCGAGGCCCCCCTCAGCACGGATGATTTGGCGCACAGCTGGGCTCGAGGGCTATGCAAGTATGCGTTTCCTCCAGTGATCCTCATTGCACAGACTCTGCAAAGTCAGGGAGGACAAGCAGCAAGTCCTGTTTGTTGCGCCACACTGGCCCAACCGGACTTGGTTCTCGGATCTGATGCTCCTGGCAGTAGCACCTCCCTGGTGCATCCCCTGAGCCGGAACTTTCTCACTCAGGGGCAGGGCACGCTTGAATCTACACGTCTGGCTCCTGAATGGGACGTGGAAGACCTAGCGGGTCCAGCAGTAGTAAATATGATCACTCAGGCCAGAGCCCCCTCTACCAGGTGGCTCTATGCCTTGAAGTGGCATCTTTTCATGAACTGGTGTTCTTCCCGTGGGAAGACACACAGAGATGTGCTGTCGGGTCTGTGCTATCTTACCTTCAGGAAGGGCTGGAGAGATGGCTGTCTCCCTCTACCCTGAAAGTGGCTGTCATAGCAGCATACCACAATACACTGGACGGGAGACCCTCATGACAGCACGCCCTGATCAACAGGTTCCTCAAGGGCGCAAGGAGGTTTAATCCTCCTAGACCGCGCCTGATTCCCTCTTGGCATCTCTCTGTGGTCCTACCTGCCCTACAGAGAGCCCACTTTGTGCCCCTGGAGCAGGCCGAGCTCAGCACTTTGTCTCTGAAGACGGCCCTCCTGGTGGTGCTCACTTCCATCAAGAGGATGGGGGACCTGCAGGCACTCTCTGTTACAAGCGAATGCCTGGAGTTCGGGCCGGCACACTCTCACGTGAACCCAGCCCGGTTACATACCCAAAGTTTGCCCACCACTCCCTTTCGGGACCAGGTGGTGAACCTCCAAGCACTCCCTTCAGAGGAGAAAGACACAGCCTTGTTGTTGCCATGTCCAGTTTGCACCCTGCACATCTATCTGGACTGCCTAAGTCGAGTGAGTGACAGACAGGGAACGTCTTGGTTAATGATGTAACCTCTGTTCCCTGATGGATGGAACGAGACATTGTGTCCTTCCTGCCACTGCATTAAACTGGCCGCTGACATGGCCAGGACTCTCTATTGGCTCTTCAGCATAAATCTGAATGAGTGGTGCACTGCATATACTTTTATACCCATATGCCCGGGGCGGAGAATTGCATGCAAATTCCACTGGCCAATTCTCATTGGCATTTTCTATTTCAAGAAAAGGTCATTTGGGCTCTCAAGATTGAACCCCTAGTGTCACTACATCAACACATGTCTCGTTCCATCCATCAGGGAACAGAGGTTACTTCAGTAACCAAGATGTTATCAAACAGCTCATTAAGAAGCCACAACTTGATCCTAGATAATTGGCTAATTATAGACCAATTTCAAAAATCCCGTTTATGTCGAAAATTCTAGAAATTATGATCATTTCTACAGAGTAGAATAATATAGAAAAAATATGAACAAATTCACTCAGGATATAGGCCACACCACAGAACAGAGATTTCACTTATCAGAGTTACTGATCGTGGCTGCATTTCTCAGATCTTAGTGCTGTCTTCAACACGATAGTTCACGATATTCTCTTGAATAGGCTAGAGAATTATGTTGGCATTTGTGGACTTGCATTAGCATGGTTTAGGCCCTATTTAGCTATTACTACTTTGTCTGTGTAAACAAGGAATTGTCAAATCAAACATGGATTGCCACAGTTTTAGAGAAATGATCAAGAATCATGTAATCAGTTTCCACTGTTATGCGATACCCTTTATATATCTTCGAAAAACTATTACATTTCACAATTCTCCAAATTAGCAGTGTATTGTGCGGCCAGAAATTTCCTTATACTCAATTTCGACAAAAGATATTTGAAGTTTATAAGAAGTTATTGCACCAAAAACCTCTAAAAATAAGCCGCTAAAGTATAATTTGACTCTCGATGGATGTACTGTTACATCGTCTTCAACAATAAATTAGGTGTTATTTTTTATATCAATATGTCATTTGAAAATCAAATATGCGTGACCTTGCCAAAGAGCTTAAAGTCATACCTCTCATAAGCGCATGTCACAGAGAACATTTGTTCACAGAAGTGAAAATTTGTAGTTAAAAAATATAAAAGTATTGTTTTGTTTCTCAAAGTAATCAATCGTTTGCATTCAGAAGAACTTTATTTGTATTGAAAATACACGTTAAAAATACATTCTCTGAAATCCTAAACATCTTAATAATCCAGTTTCTAAAACAAGATTAATCAAATTGATCTTGTTTTAAGTATTTTTAGATATTTTTAAAGGAAATACAAAAATTATTATCAAGAATATGATTTTTGCCCTAATATCAAAGGTTTTACTAGAAAAAAAGAAATTATGATCAACGTGAATTTTCTTAATAAAAAAATATGATTGTGTCTGGTAATGTCCATGTACAATGGCTAGAAATAGCATTTTAGCTTAGTGTAAAGCTGACAATTTACACAAGGTTAATTTCTATTTCTTCTACTGCAAACTTACTTCAAACTTACTTCTCCGTCTGCTCGTATGAATGTAACACATCATAAGAAAGTGTCACCGCTGTTCAAATGCACTTTGGATCACATCATTTATATGTATAAATGTTTTCCATCAGAAAGGACTAAATATTACATGAAACAAATGACAATAAAATGCAAAGTAATCTGTTCAATAATCAAAATACTTTTTGAATGTAACTGTATTCTAAATACCAATGATTTAAATTGTAACTGTAGTGGAATACAGTTGCTTATATTTTGTATTTTAAATACGTATTCCTATGATACGTAGTATTTTAAATTAACAGTGAGGGAGGGTTTGTTTGCAGCACTTAGGCTATGATGCGATTGGTTAGTTTGTCAGCATCAGCTCAACATTCACATAATACATACAAGAAGGTCTTTTGTCACCACCTGCTGGCTCAAATCTTTAATGTCACAGAGATGAATGAAAATTCACACATTTCGCTGCTCTTATACATCTGCACAAGGGGTGGACTGGAAGAGAAATCGGCCTTGGGATTTTACATAGAAACTGGCCAAAATTTGTTGAGCGCTGTCCTTTTCTGCATATCGCTGCCTTCTTCAGCATATCGTGGCGCCGTTTTGTGGCTTGTTCTGCATTACGCGGCGGCTCATTTCAGCTTAGTCCCAGTTCTCCTAAAGGCCAGTCCGCCCCTGATCGGCCCCAAAGTGTGTCTGCCCATCAGGAAAATGCTCGGTATGCCAGATTACAATCCAATCCAACCCTGATCTGCACTGCTCTTACACAAGTGGAGTGATACATACAGTACAGTATCCCATTGCTGATGGCTATCAGCATTCTTGGAACACCTCTCATTTAATCAGATTATAGGACCAGAACCAATAATTGTATAATATATAATAATAGCAGTGGTGTAAAGTAACAAAGTACAAATAATTTATTACTGTACTTAAGTAGTTTTTTTCAAAATGTTTACTGTCTTGAATATTTAAATCTGTTGCAATTTTTGTTTTTACTTCACTCCATTTTTTAGCCAAACAATTACTTTTTACTTTGATACATCATTACTCGTGACCTGGATTAAAACAGCTTGTTTAATTATTTGCAAAAAGAGAGCAGCTGATAATCAGAGCGCAGTGAGATTGATTGACAACTGCCAGCGCTAGCACAGACACTCAGACCTGTGAGAAGCACTGAACTAAACACACAGATGTCATTTTCCCTAACTGTGTACAATCATGCTGGTCTGAATGTGTCCATCTCTTTATATAAGCCACAGAATAGGAGGAACAATGGAGGACATGCTGTGGATGATTACAGTAAGTGTTTTTACCACATGATTTTGTGTTATTCATGGCTGATGATGAATGGAAATCTGGGTGCCGTTTCGACTCAGTTTGTTTCCTGGACACTTTTTGTGGGCTGCTTTCAAACTCTCACATGTGTAAGTATGTGCTGTAAAGAGTGCTTATTTTTAGTTGCCACCCATCTATGTTTTCGTCCTCATTCAGGTCGTCCCAGTTTGGAATGTGT
The DNA here is from genome assembly GCA_032164185.1 of Moxostoma hubbsi. Classification (NCBI taxonomy): domain Eukaryota; kingdom Metazoa; phylum Chordata; class Actinopteri; order Cypriniformes; family Catostomidae; genus Moxostoma; species Moxostoma hubbsi. Next base: position 7,851,714 of record JAVLUX010000007.1, on the reverse strand, counting down.
TGAAAAAATACAATTCTGTTTGCCAAATGTCCTGGAATGTGAAAATGTTCCTGATGCTTTCACACTTATGAGCACTTTTTATATCTACAAGATTCAATATGCTCTACTAAACAGCTCTTTCATATGAATCTTTAAAAAGTCTGATTTCAGTGAATTGGTTCATTTGGACAATTAATGTATATTAAGTTTTCCTAAACCTCCCTCACATATGAAACATTTTGAAGTTTGATTAATTTTAGTGAATCCGTTTGTTCAGAGGACTCATTAACCATATTAAAGGACGATTTATTTGAGTTTCACACAGATTTAGTCAAATGCTGCAGTTCATCACTGTATTCGATTAATTTGTTGACATGAATGTGTTTACATTTACAGGATTTACACACTGGTAACTTTTCGAATGCTGTTTAATACTGATAATTATATTTTATAATAAAGATAATACTTCCATATAGTTAGGCCCTTTTTTAATAGCTTGTAGTGCAGTAACTATTTTTTAAAGGGTAGCTTCAACTTAAAATTGCTCAGGAACAGAATAAGTAAATATATTGAATTTATACATTATAATGTTATTGATATTATTGATTAAATTAATTATTTTCTGTTCATGTTTATTTCTATGAACTATAGCTTATTTCTGGAACAAAAGGTCTTTCCTTCTCCACCTGCATCTAAACTTTAATTATTGTAAACTGAACTATTGATTTATTTTGTGTTTATTGATTTATTTGGATAGGGACAGTACAAGAACAGAGATTCAGCAAAAAAAGAAAAATGAGTGGATGCATTGTACGTAAAGATTACAGCACATGCTAATTTGCATGTCAGGTTCCTAGATAGGCTTTAACCCTTGAAAAAAATACACAAATACAACTAAACAAATGTAAAAACAAGCATTTGAAAATTGAACAGAAAATATACATAAAAGTTAAAAATTTTTGTATCCAATATCACCTATATGTGACTCAGTTACATGGCTTTAAAAATAACAACATGAATGGATCGCATTTTATAAAGATTATAAGGTTTGAATTTGTAGTACATTTAATTTTTGATATTAAAACACTGTACTTTACTCTACACTTTACTTAAATAGTGTTTCCCTTCTGTCACTCACTCGACGTTGTGTCAATATAGTGGCACTAGTGGTCTCTCTTGAGAGCCTTGGTTGCATCTGAACTTGAGAAAACAGAATTTGCATGCCCCTCCCCCAGACATACGGGTATAAATGAGGGAGCAATATGGCTGTTCATTCAGATTTTTTCTTCTGAGCCAAGCGGTTGTGTTTCAGCGAGCTGAGTAAAACCCACTGCTGTTCCACTCACCTCTAAAGAGCATACGCTGTTGGAAATACGGCACGTTTCAGCGGCTTTTCTTCTTTTCTCTTCTTCTTCTCCTGAGCACTTCGACAGTCCTCTAAATCAGTATATATTTCTCTAAAAGAGTAAACACACTGACGTTTCACGTCTTTTTAAAGACACATCTTTTTCAAGATGCCCTTCTGTCTTTGTGTCATTCCTGGATGCGGTCATTACCTCTCCGCTTCTGGCAGTCACAGGCGCTGCCTCTCGTGTCTGGTCAGAGATCACACAGAGGCAGTGTTTGTGGCCAGCTCATGTTATCACTACGAGAACATGACCATGGCACTGCTGCGGTCGCGGCTTTCCTTTTTCTGAGGGAAAGACTCTTCAGCCACCCCCAGCACCGTGCCTTCTTACTACGGGATTGAGGCCTGCGTGGCTGGCGATGAACACGATCTGGGGAATGCAGCATGTGTGGGTTCGCTGGGTAAATCCCCACGAACCACCCTCCACCCAGCACACTGGTTTGCCCCTATCCGGGTTCAAAGCGAGACCCGCTCGCGCTACAGGCAGTCTGATGTTTCCTTTGGACCCCCCGCACTGGATGAGAATATCGCCGCTGCATCGATAAGCGTTGCGCGTCTGATGCTGGGGACTGGACTGGGTTGCCACCTTCGGGTCTGCTCACCCAGTCTGAAGCCGACACACAGATGTCCAGCATGCTTGCCCGGGCCACTGTAAGCATTGGGCTGGACCAGAACTCCCCATTCCCCCCTCAGCCAGAAACGCAGAAACTTATTCTAATGTGCGTCTAGCATTGAGATTTGTTCACAGCGGTAGGCCTGAAGGACGCATATTTTAACGTCTCAATTTAACCTCAACACAGACCAGCCTTACGGCTCACGTCTGATGGCCCAACGTACTAGTACCAGGTCCTCCCCTTCGGCTCATCCCTGTACCCTCACGCCTTCATGAAGGTCGCCGAGGCAGCCCTTGCCCCGCTAAGGGAAGTGGGCATCCGCATACTCAATTACCTTGATGACTGGCTGATTTTAGCTCACTCTCGTGAATCACTGTGCACCCACAGGGACCAGGTGCTCAATCACCTCAGCCGCCTAGGTCAACTAGGAAAAGAGCAAGCTCTTCCCGGTTCAAGGCTTCTCTTTTCTCAGAAAGGAGTTTGACTCAGTCTCAATGACAGCGCGCCTCAGTTCATTCAGACAAGGCACAGCGGTTCCATTGTGGCAGTTCCAGAGGCTCCTGTGGCAAATGGCATCCCCAGCAGTTGACGTGCTGCTCGGGTTGATGCATATGAGACCGCTTCAGCACTGGCTTCAGACTCGAGTCCAAATTTGAGCATGATGCCATGGCATGTACCATGTGACCATCACCCTTCTCTGCCATCAGTTATTCAGCCCCTGGACAGACCTCTATTCTCTGCGGACAGGAGTCCCCCTACAGCAGGTGTCCAGACATGTCATGGCCACCACAGATGCCTCGAATCTGGGCTGGGGCGCCATGTGCAACAGGTGCACAGCCGCTGGCTCCTGGACAGGACCGTGGCTGGGCTGGCACATTAACTGCCTAGAGATTTCTCCCACATTTTCTGGGCAAGCATGTCTTGATCTGCTCAGACAGCTCTGTGACTGTAGCATATATAACTCACCAAGGCGACTTTCGCTCTCGTCGCATGTCGCAACTCGCCCACCATCTCCTTCTCTGGAGTCAGCAGTGGATGAGGTCGCTGCGTGCCACTCACATCTCGGGCATTCTCAATACAACAGCGGATGCGCTGTCACGACAGGCCACACTCAGTGGAGAGTGGAGTCTCCAACCATAGGTGGTCCAGCTGGTTTAGAATCAATGGGGCGAACCACAGGTAGACCTGTTCGCCTCTCTGGAAACCTCCCACTGCATGGTCTGATACTGTACTCCCTGTTGGAGGCTCCTCTTGGAACAGACACGCTGGCACACAGCAAGGCCAGGGAGGGCAAGAAACAAGTAACTCTTGTAGCCCTTTGTTGGCCCACTCAGACTTGGTGCTTGGATCTAACACTCCTCGCGACAACACCTCCCTGGAGAATTCCCCTGAGGAAGGACCTTTTTTATCAGGGATGGGGCACACTCTGGAACCCGTGCCCAGACCTCTGGAACCTCCACGTCTGGCCCCTGCACAGGACGCAGAAGCAGTCTACCACCAGCCATCGTGGACACAATCACCCAATCCAGAACTCCCTCTACCAGGCAGCTTTATTCCCTAAAGTGGCGTTTGTTCACAAATTGGTGTTCTTCCCGATATAAAGACACACAGAGGTGCGTAGTCGGGTCAGTGCTCTCATTCCTGCAGGAGAGGCTGCTATCCCCCTCCACCTTGAAGGTTTATGAAGCTGCTATATCGGCTCACCACAACGCAGTGGATAGTAAGTCCTTAAGGAAGCACAAACTGATCATCAGGTTCCTTAGAGGCGCCCGGAGGTTGAATCCTCCCAGGCCATGCCAAGTTCCCCTCATGGGATCTATGTAACTTTTGGACCTCTAGCGGTTAAAAAACAAAACTGCATGTATCTTGCGGAAGGACATTGTTTTGGTTGTGTTTCGGCTCTGCTCCTCTGCGTGGATGAATGTGGTTCGAGGCACCAGTGTACACATGGACACAGGACATCTTATCAGAGCGAATAGACAAATAAACAAAGAACGAAAAGAAAAGACAGATATCTGAAATCATAATCTGAGCAGGTAAGTGCCATTTCTTATACTGTTGTTTTGACTTATTGGAAACACTGACAAAATTGTTTTACATTAGACATAACGATTGCTATTCTGATAAGGTCAAACATTGTAAAGTTTTAATAACTGCAGGATATTCTGGCCAAATAGACCACGATAGTAACAAATTTATAGATTGTCATTATATCAACCAGTGGTCAACAAAATTTCAAGACTTGGCAAGCCTAGAACTATAACAGAAATAATTTATAAAAATAAATCCTTTAAAGAAAAATACACACATGTGCTAGCAAGTGAAAAGTTCTGCACCAATTAATGTATAATTATTGTATTTTACTACACACACACATACATGTGATTACACAATTAAACATAAACCTAATGAATAAAATATCTTATCTGTTGAGTAAGAAAAAAGCCATCTCTGGGTCGCTTTAAAATCCTTTCAGATCTCAGAGTTTCTCAAAACTGCCTTTCACACAAGTAGTGCTTGTCAAGCAGCTTTTAGCATGCATAATAACTATTCCAGACACATTAAATACATCATATTTACATTAACCCCAGAAGCATTCTTAAAACAACTCTTCCACATGCTTTAAGAAGTGCAGAGGGAATCCTACTGTTAGATGGTCTTTTTCCTGGCTTTACAAGAGGAGACACCCTTGATGATATCATTCAAATTCATGGTTCTAACAATGTCACATCCCTGGGGCATCTGTGTCATGAGGTAATTGATTTTTAATTAAAGATCATTTTGAGAAGGAATGCTCTACTGAAGCATTTGTGGCTGGCAATGTGAGGTATATTCTCAAGGCTTTGTCCTCATTTGGGAAAACATTCTGAATGTTCCTTGCTCTGATTTCTTGCAGTAATTCCCTGGCTATTGCTTTTTTGCAAAATTCATTCAAATGTACAATCTTGTCTGCGAAGTCTTCTTGTAGGTCTGTATTGTACTTCTGTGTAACTTTACAGCACAGGAACAAAGTTCTGGATCGATCAGTAAGTGTATGAATGTTATTTTGAGAGCGTGAAAAGGTTATTGATGACTTTACCTGCTTTACTCTGTCAAGCTCTGCTGCGAGTCTGTCATTTATGGCATTCAAAACATCTACAATAAAGTGATTTCTACCAGACATTTGCAAGTCGTGATCAAGTAAGGATGGTTAAACTGCGTGTCACTTTTGTAGGCATGTGAAACAGTAGGTGACATACCTTTGTCTGCTGTTTCAAATCGGTCAAACTGATCTCGATGTCCTGAAGTAAAGTCTCTCAATGATGCAACCAAATCCACAGCTTTGGAAAGATCAAGGTCTTGTAAGATGATACAAGTTGCATTAAATTGTTGAAGCATACAGTTTTAAAGAATTACAAAGAAAAGCCATTTTCAGTTTGTTCATTTGCTTTGAAGCATGCGGGACAGTGCATGAGGCTACGTGTGTTGTGCTGCTGTGGCACTCTGGATTTTCCACGGACTCTGGACTCCACAGTAGTCGTAAGTTTTGGAATATTTGCTTTAAGATCAGTCTCACTCTTCTCCCTTTTGACTTTAATTTTCTTTTTTGTGCACCGGTATCACTTTTTAAAAAGTTTTAACACTGCTATTTCTATAAGTTCTAGCCACATTTCTGACATACCAAAGGTAAAATAAAGAGGCTTTCCCTGACGTAATTAAGCAAATTGAAAAACTCATTGTATAATGAATGAAAATAGACAGGAAAGTGTTCCAATCATCTCTATTTATTTTAACCACTTATGACTTCATGACAATCAAGAATGCAACCAACACAACACATATTGACGCTTTTGACAGGACCCCTTGGCGTCACTTTTTAACGCCCTGGGTATACCTTTGGCATCATTTTTCGACGCGATGGGTAGTCCGATAGATTTCTATAGAGGATTTTAAAAATAAAAGTAAAAAAAAAAACTTTGATTAATTGAACAAAATTTTAAAAATAAAAATATAAAAAACTTTGATTAATTGAACACAATCGTAGCATATTGTATATATTTATTAACATCAAGAAATCTCCGATAAAAATACATTATCCAGCATGCTCTCTAAGAAAACGCTTAAACTGCTTACTTGCACATGCCGTGGAGCGTTGTTAAGCTCACCTTTGAATGCCGTTTTGGTTAAGACTACCCAACGCGTCGAAAAATGACGCCAAAGGTATACCCAGGGCGTTAAAAAGTGACGCCAAGGGGTCCTGTCAAAAGGGTCAATATGTGACGAGTTGGGTGTGAGAATGTGTTGAACCAACAATAATGATGGACTCCTGCCCTCCGCAGCTAATCACAGGATGCTGTGATCGGGCCCTGGGATTTCAGCCCCGCCTAGACCTCATGTTAATCCAGCCCTACCTGTACAGGTATGTAATTTCATTGTTGTCTTTACTTAAAGAAATGTCAGTTTTGGTTTTCCTGAATATGAAAATGCAAAACAGAGCTTTATTTTATGTTAGCTAAATACCATAAACCTCTTCATAAATGTAATTAAGCAAATGTCTCTTTTTGATCTATAAACATGAATCAAAAATGTACTTTGAGTCTATTTTTCAATTAATAAATATTTAAGAACTGAAGGGAGAGGGGGGTATTTTATAATTTTACAGTATACCTGGTTGAAAAGTGACTGCTCGCCACTTTCATAAAGTGTATATACTCTTTTTTTTTTTTTTTTTTTTTTTTTTTTTTTTATAAAGATACATTCTGGTCGACAGCCTTGGGCCGGATGTTGGGCACGGAGCTAGAGCTATGATTAAGGCTTAAGAACTAAAAGTAAATAGGGTCATTCGAGACCCTTGGTACGTAATAATGTTTTTTTTTTTTTTTTTTGCACTTCCATAAATAAGATTTTTTTTAATTATTTCCAGCTGCATATGCAGCTGCATTTACCAGAGGCCCCCTTACCACAGGTTCAGTATAGGTAAATAATTATTTGCAATAAGTGTAAATAGCACTGGGCACATAGCCCAGTTATATGCACGCCAATAGTCTGATGAAAATGTTGGGCAACTAAAAAAACTAAATGTTGGGCAGTGCAGAGAAGGGAGTCGGATTGTGGTGACTCGGATACCCTTTTACTGGACCTGAACAGACAGATCTAAAGCAGCGCTATGCATTTAAAGACAGCAGTGACAAGGTGCCATTACGTAAAACATCAAGTAAGTATCTTTCCACTGCCAGTGATGTAGTTAAGTTCAGTCACAATACTTATACTGCACTAATGTTGTTAGATTATATAATGTTTAAATACACATCAGTGTGCAAATAGCGCACGTCCTGATTCTGCCGAGTTAGACACGTTCCTGGGTCAACAAGGGAGGGGCTTAAGGTCAAATTGATCAACCAAACAGATTCATCACGTGGCATCATCCAGATTGAGCACTACTTTTTGGGTACAAGTAAGGGCGCCCGCGGTTGTTTCGCCATCCGACCCTTGGTGTTTTCCCCGTGATCGTTTCGTCTGATCTTTTCTCCCATTGATTTATATCACTTTTCCCCTGCATTCGTTTAGCAGACCCTTATACTAATCCTTTTGCAAAAGAGAAGTTAAACACTTTCGCAGATGGGACCAAATACAAAAAATGTGGGTTATTCAATCACTGTATTTAAATAATAATATCAATACAATATCTAGTATAAGACAAACTGTCTGTAATCTACCACTATGTAATAATAATAATGAAATATCTTGTGTTGACCCAGGGACATCATATTTTATTACTCATCTAATATAAGACGCACAGTAACCAATCACTGTATTTAAATAATCATAATACAATATCTAATATAAAACAAACAGTAATCTACCACTATGTAATAATAATAATGAAATATCATGTGTTGACCCAGGGACATCATTCCTTATAACTCATCTGATATAAGACAAACAGTAATCAATTACTATATTAAATAATCATAATTATACAATATATTTTGTTGACCCAGGGGCATCATTCCTCATAGCTCATTCAATAAGTTTTCTCTCATTTGAAGATGATCACAGGATGAAACCAATTTAAATTTCTTAATGATAACATTAATTTTCTTCATTGTACAGATCGTATATGGAGAAAGATAAAGGGTAAATATTCATTCAAATATTGCCTGTCTGTATATAAACCAGAAAATTGACTTAATGTAACATTTGTACAAAAATGTGTTTTTGTATTTTTTTTGTATTTTTTGTGCCCTTATTGACGAAAGAGTCACTTCCAACACTAGATGATGGAATGTGGCTGAATGACATTGTCATGGACATTGTATTGAGGTAATTCTTTTGAAGCATCATAAAACTGCAAATCATAATATTCTTAGCAATAATTTTCTACTAAATCTTTCTAGGTCTGCTCATGAACAATTAGAACGTCATATAAGGCGGAAATCTTTGATCTACCCAGTGCATTTTTACACTAAATTAAAAATCTGGTAGGAGTTACTGATATGTTAAGAAAGATAAAGGGATAATTAAATTAATTTGAATTACACAGCCAGTTTCTCTTTATATATTTGTAGATGTTCATGCTACAGTGTCTAGCCTTGCATGGCCTTTGAAGAAGCCATATAGTGTCATGGGTATATATTGAATCCTATTATTGAAGAATTATTGTAACCACATGATTTATCATGTCATATATGCAATTTTAGTGGATTTTCTGGTCACATCAACTTGACAAAACATGAGGAAATTTTTTGAAAGGACTAACTTTTGATAGTCGAGAATGTTCTTATGTGAGAACTTTATTTATTTACTGGTTGTTATTACTTATTACACAGCTCTGTGGATAGCTCAAATATGACTGGCCAGTCACACCTTCTAACAGTCTGTTGATTCTTAGTAGCAACACATATTGGGGTTTATTATGCAATAACCAGTCTAATGTACTTTTCATGTTGCATATTAGATGTCCATTTAAACATTTATAATTAAGGAAGTGATTGTGCCCCTTAAAATAGTAGCACTGTGAATGACACATATGCAATTATCAAAACTTATTTTACTTATATTGTCTATTAATGTTTTCAGAAATCACTGGAGTCTCATGATTGTGTGCTTCCCTGGAAATGAAGAAGTGGAACACATCAAAGGGGGCGAAAAACGGTGCAAAACAGGAGGTAAATATGTATTTTGCATTTGGGTAATTACATTTGGCGCTGTTGCCCCTACAATGAAATAATGCTGCTACTTTTAGTCCATTACCAAACATTTTGGTATATTATTAGATTATTAGATTTCTCTGTGTTAAATCAGTTGTGTTGTACATTTAGGCCTTGCATTTTAATGCTAGACTCCCAGTCTGAGCAAGTGAGTGACAGCATGGATGTGTTCCAAAACATTCGAAGGTTGGTTCTGTTGTATATTGGCCCATATTTTTACATAAATACAGCAAAAAATTTTACTCATCCTCAATTTGTTTTAAACATGTATGACCTTCTTCTATGGACCACAAAGGAGGACTTTGAAATGGTTACCTTGGATAACTCCATATAGCATGAAAAGGGACCAGAGCATTAGATGCAAAGTAGTAGTCATTACACATGTATTATATTTCAAGGCTTCTTAAACCATACACTAACTTTGTAACAGTTAGCGAACAATAATGTTAGTTTCCTAGCTGTCCTGTTAATATATAAAGTGATAAAAAGTGCCTTAAATTCTTCTGTTTGGCTAAAAATAATAATTAGACTGTGGTCCACAGACACTTTCATTGCAGTATAGGGCTGTCACAGAGGTAGATGTAATTTCAGGACTGTTCATTCTCTATTTATGCTTTAACAAAAAGTTCAATAAAATGTGGCTGTCATAGAGATAAACATTTAATAAGGTTGTTTTTGTCTTTCAGTTACTTAACAGAAATGTGGAAAAGCCCCGTATATTTTCTGCAGATTCTATGCCAGCCCTGAAAGTGCGTGTACCCGGACAGCAAGGAAACACCTCTGAATGTGGCATATTTGTGTTACTCTATGCAGAGAACTTTCTGAAGGTAAGTAAAATGGTTTAGTAGATGTTGGCTTGCTCTTGAGGGGGTTTTTTCTTGAGGGCACTGTGCATGTCACTAAAAGAAAACAAATTCATTTATGTTTCAATTCCTTCCTCTAGGATCCTTCCAAAGAACTAATCGATGAGCTTGACTGTACATCCTGGTTTACAGTGGCTGATGCATTTCCAAGGTGTGCGCAGATCAGGAACAAAATGTGAAGTAGTTTAGAAGGTGTATTTGTTTATTTTTTAAAGAATATTACAGCCTGATGAAATGAATTCAGTTAAAATATCTAAAATCATGCGCCACTATTTTTGTACATTTTAGGAAGATATTTTAAATACAGCATAGGGTGCACAAGCATAACTTTCTGTTGTTTTGATATGGCAGATGATGTGTACTTAACCTGTGCTACAATAATCTTGTAATACCGGTGATTGACTATGAGTTTTGCTTATGAAGCACAGGGAAGAGAAGCAGAGGAAAACAAAGCAGAAGAAAGAGTACGTGAAGAGGAGCAAAAGGTTACTGAGAGTGGGCAAGAGAAAAACATAGAGAATAATAGAAGGTACAGAGGAAGAAAAGATACCTGAGGAAAAAGAAAAGGACAAAACAGCTCAGGGAGGAAACTATACAGTTCTGGGAAGGCTGACAGTGCCAGGCACCCACGATTCTGGGAACTGAACAAAAGATTCATGGCAGAAAACATGTCTAACAATCTGTTAAGAAGCCTGATTAGGGTTTGTATATGCTCTATATAAACCTTAAAGCTATTTGCTATACTTTTAATTTAGAGCAAAACATTTATAAAACAGTAACTATTGTTTTTTCCTAAAGGTTTGTAAAGAGGATCTCCCTCTGAGCTCAGAGAACAATGGCCAATAAAAGCAAAAACAAAGATAAGCATCTTCTCTGCTCTCAGTGAACGGGAGGCCACAGATTTGGCCCAGGAGCTGGAAGCCATGCTTGGGCGACATGTAAACCTAGACATCATTGCAAGTGTTCCCAGTGCTGAGGCAAATGTTGCAAAGTAAGTTGCTTTCCACATCTAGATTTTTTAAACTTGCATCTTGCTTACAAATCTGTCCATTGATATTTACAGGAATACACTCTGCACTCTCCAGCGCTTGCTAAGGGAAAAACTGGGAGAGGAATCACCTTTTAGTCTGCTGACCCATACGTTTGGACCACAAGTGGTAGATGTTGTCATCTCATTTTTAATCAGTCAGTTTAAGTAGAGGTTCACTGTGTCATTGAACACAATAACAAATTATTGTTAAAATGTAACAAACATTGTTATCTCAGTTAAGCAAGTAATGTTACATTTAATTAAACATATCACTGTTGCAGAACACATTCAGACAGCTGAGTAATGTAAAAAGTTCATGGCTTATTTAGCTTTATTTTCAATTAAAGATGGCATACATTTTTTTTTTCAGATTTCAGATGTTGTAAAACAATGCATGTAAAAATATATATATAGTAAAATAAACAAAACCAAAAAACAGCAGCCTCCTTCACTTCAATTCTCATGTGCACACTTACATTTAGCAAGTTCATTTTAGATGTTTATTTTACATTGTCACAGTGCCTTAGTTTGTTTTTTCATATCTACATTCATTTTTAGAATTTATTTACTTTCGTTTCATGTTTTTTGCTCTGTGTGGAAACAATGGTCTTATCTTTCTTGTCAAGTCTGTAGTTACTGCTGGAAATGCTGCTGCCGTTCTAGTCATGCTGGCATTTGTTACACTGTCATGCAGGATTTTAATTTGCTGGCTAATGTGCTGAGGAATTGTCTGCCATTTCTGCACACTCTCCAGTATTTCATTTAACATCTGCACTTCAGTTTTAGAGTGGTTTGCTGCAGTGTTCACATTTAACTGCATTGACGTGTCTTCTTGCCACAAAGTAGGTGCAGCTCTTGCTAATATGACATCAAATAATCCACTTGCCAGTAGAAGGCAAGCACATTTCTCATTATAAGAGTATGTACAACAGGTACATTGAAATGTCATCGCAGAAGTGTGGTAAATTCTCTCATGACATAAACTTTGTATCTCTACATCTACCTCTTTTGTGTCAAAGCACAGAATGGAGTAAAGCTTCTTTTTCTTAAGTACACTAGCGTGTGCGTTTATTTGATGATCCAAAGCAGGACATTTTTGAGAGTCATGTTTACTCAGCAAATCAGTAACTACAAGGTGTTTACAGCGATGTCCTCTGATACCTATTGGGCAGCTACAAATCTTTCAGATGGACAAACTTTGTAGGATAGACCAGGGGTTTGTTCTGATGGAACTTCATTAAGGTACATGTCGTTGGATATAAGATTAATGCTATCTTGCCAACCTTTTTCCACCAATCTAGAGACAGACTTAAGTATTTCTCCTGACTTCAAAGAGGCATTTTTTCATTCTTCCAACTGCCTGCAAATCGTGAACGACCTGGAAGTATCCATCGGTCTTCTTGATGAGAATGCTGATAAGATCATCCAGTCTACAGTTCCTAATGCCACACAAAAACTGATATTTTAGGTGATGGAAAAATCGAATTGGACAAGCAAAGAAAAACAATGCATGTTTTAATGTGATTGTGTTAGTTTGATCTTTTGATATAACTACATTCCAAATGCTTGTGATTCTATTACATTAATTTGCATTAACTCATAATCAAGTTTCATAAGTTTAATTTCAAATATTATCTTTCAACAAGATTGTTTGTATCAGAGTCAGTATGGTTGTAGCACCATCCAAAGTCAGACCATGTGTGTCCTATTTCCAGCCAGTGATCCTTGAAGTATGAGCAAAGAGCTGGGAAATCTTCAAACCTCTTGAGGAATTGTTCAGCAGTTGACTTAAAATCACGATGCTATTTTAACACAGTTAAAAAGGAAAAGGTGATTTAATGTTAAATGTAACTGATTTAATGTTTATTTTAAAATAGTAATAGTACAATTAAGGAAACACTGTTGCACAAAGCTTCATCTTTCTGACGAAGGAAATTATTTCTGTTCTAACTTCAGTATTTGATGGCCCACTGACTCCAGAGTCTGTCTTTGAAAGCCAGCGGACAGCAGTCTGAAAACAGAGACAATAAATAACTTTGGTAAATTTTTCAAATATAAGGAATATATAAATTTGCATATATACATACTTGCATAATATGATAACAGCAAATCAAGATATCTGACTCTGGGAAGACTTTCTGCAAGGTATTCATCTCACACATATCCTTGTCCACCATAAAGCACCTAGAGGAAACAAAATAGCATACAAGAAGGATGAAGAAACAATAGCCATGTTAACTATATATATATATATATATATATATATATATATATATATATCCTTCAATAAAGATAAATACAAATGTGTTATATCTTACTGCATATTTTTTTTAACTTGTGATAAACTCTGCCAGTGGCGTAAGACATAATGGATCTATATTAAAGCTACAGTCTCTGAAAACAACTCTTTTACATCTTATGCAGTGTTGCATCAGAATATAATTTTTTTCTTGTTTTAAGGATGTAATAACTATGGTAAGTACATGTAACATAAGTAACAAGGACACTGTAAAATAAAGTGTAACGAGTAATTTTATGGCAGGGCATGATATCTCTGGGGCCAGAACAATGATTCTACTTCAAGTATGTCAATTTAAACAGACTTTTAAAAAAAAAACTAAAATATACATACCTTGGTGCAGCAGGACACACTCTCCTTAACTGCTGTAAATGCAAAATAATAAATATTTTAATTTTACAATTTTTCAAAAGCTAAAATGCAACCAATATGATGAAAAACTGACCAAGTTTAAGTTGTATCTAGAAGGTTAGAAGGTCCCTTCATAATTATCAACATGAGCTATATTATTTTATATTTAAGTTAAATGGACTATAAATGGATTATAACCAAAATATCATTTAGCAAATTAAGACTTTTTAAAACTACCTGAGAGCAGAAATGTCTTAGGATTGACTGAACGAACTGGCACTCTTCTCATTTCAGAAATGGTGACTTTGCCAACAAGAAAACTCATACATGTATAATTCAATTTGTTAGTAGGCTTTTTTTTTATAATGTAGTTCTTGATTCAAATAATATTTGTGTTTGAACATAAAAAGTTTCAAATTAGCACTGTTAAATATCCATCTAAAATGTTTAGACTGGATATTATCCCCACCACAATTCGGAAACTCGCCACACTCTGTTGCACCCAGTCCCATTGATTCCGCCACCAATATTAGCTGATAGTACCGTACGTGATCATGATTCGTAGCTGGATACAGTTTGTGGGACATATGGGGCTGTGGCTCAGGTGGTAGAGCGGGTTGGCTTCCAACCGCAGGGTTGGCGGTTTGATTCCTGGCCCACACGACTCCACATGCTGAAGTGTCCTTGGGCAAGACACTGAACCCCAAGTTGCTCCCAATGGCAGGCTAGTGCCTTGCATGGCAGCTCTGCTGCCATTGGTGTATGAATGTGTGTGTGACTGGGTGAATGGGTCACAGTGTAAAGCGCTTTGGTAACCTCTAAGGTTAAAAAAGTGCTATATAAGTGCAGACCATTTACTATGTGCATCTGTTTCTATTATTACAGTGATAGTTTGTTGATTTTTGTTTGTCATTGCACTTTAAACTACTCTGTTTGCCATGAAAATAACCTTTGGGGCTTACATGGCATTATTTTCCATCCATCCAAATTCCTGTATTCCTTAAATGACTTTACACATATGATTGTACACATTGCTGTGGATTTTGTAGTTTCTGCATTTTCACACAATGATTACTCTGAATTTCAGCAAACAAGACAAACTCATCTGTCACCTGATCATAAGAGACCTGTTTCATTCAAAACTCTGTTTTCCATTTTCCTTTGTGTGGCAGGATCCTTGCTTATTACATTTCTGTTAAACAGAAAAAATTGTCATCATTTAATTATATATAATTACTTCAATCAGTTCCCATCTCTGTCAAATTTTAGGTTCTTAATCTTGATCTCTCCATTTAATCCATTTCCTTTCACTTCATCCTTATTTTTCTCCTTGATATTATTTCTCTCCACTCCATCCTTGCATTCGTGGGGACTCTGATTTGTCTTTGTAATTTGCTTTAAGGCTGTTATTCTAATTAGTCTGAAAGTGTAAAGTTGCCAGGGCCCACATCAATCTTAATGTTTATCAATTGATTTATTTTATATATATATTTTTAATATGGGGAATATGTGTAAAATATAGTTATATTGGGTCTCATGATCTGGACAATTACGCCATGTCATGCCAATTAAAGATATTCATTTAGTAGTCTGAGTAACCCACCCTGATGGGATAGCTGGCAGGAGCCGGCCCTGATCAAATGTATTTTCATGAAGGTTTTTCCTAGAAAATACATGCCCATTATAAACATTTGACATAATGTCACAGGTGCAAGAATATATTTCATCTAGAAGGTGAGTAAAGTAACAACTATTCTGATGTGGTTGTTGTATTTTTGTGGCAGATATAACTGACCAGACACGGAGATGTAGATGTCAGATGCTGTTCTCCAGATTGAGTTGGGTCTGGTTGCTTGCCATGACAACTCAATATATAATATTATAAAAACATGTTTTTAATTATATAGCGTCTTTCTGAAGCTGAAGTAATCTTTACACGTTATTTCAGAGTCGTTTATTTGTTGTGAAGTAATAAGTGTCTTACCTCAGAAAAACAAGCTCTCCCTTTAGACACAGTTTGAGTAAAAAGTGCCTCAGAAATACACATTGCACTGCCTAGATTCTGTCAGGTTATGTATAAATATGTAAATATTCTAATGTTATTTTCATAACTTCAGACATATTTTTGAGAAATAAAAAGTGTCTTAGTAGCATAGCCAAGGTTGAGAAAAGAAACACATTCTTATCTAATTTTGAGAGAGGTACTTTTCCTATGTTACGACTGGACATGTTTTATATATTCTATGCATGACTTAATCTAAAGTGAGAACTATATTTACTAAATTAAACATTTATTAACATGGATCAACAGCAAGTATGGCATATACAGTGATTCTCTGTTGATGCTCACGTTATTTGACAAAAAAGAACTGTTGTAAATTCAGCTGCGAAGATGTTATTGAAGCACTTTATTTGATCAAATAATTTCATTTGATGAACTCTTTATGAACTCATTTGATTAGTTATATTTTTTATTTAAAAAAGAACCTTTTAAACATGGAATTTAGTAAAAAAAAAATCAAATGGAAAACAGAATTTGGGAAAACAAAGCAGATTAGGAGAAAAAATTTAATTGTGTCCTATTTTTTTTATGCCTTGCAAACTTAAACATTGGCATTTTATTTGAAGTAATACAAGTTGTTGATGTGTTGAATAACTAATTTTGCTCATTGAAACATGTCATATTTAACTATAAATTGCTTTTTTTCCTGAAGGGGGCTCCTCCCGGCATGAATCCTGAAAGCTGAATTCTGCATTGATCAGCGTTCATATCTTAGAATGTTTTCATCATACTGCAGACATTTGTACATTAAATATTGTGCTTGTATATTTTTATTACAAGGATTGGTACCTGAGATACAAATCTGCCCCTGCAATCTCTGTAAAATTATAACAGAAATGCCCTATTCAGTAACCACAAACTACTGTTATTGTTCCATCTGGCCCAGAGCTGAGAAAAGTAACATGAAGGGTGTGACAACATCATTCGTACACTTCAGCAGCAGAGTAAGGACATTTTTATTACTGAAGTTTAATAGGCACTGAATTGGCAAAATATCATATAAAGTCAATAATACAATGTTACATGCTCTTTCCTATTTCTGATTTGTTTTGTTTTTTTCCCATCACTGTCATTCCTTCTGGAATCTAATTAAATTGAATTAACCATTTATAGTAGGTCCACTGGTGAAACTGAATTAAATAGTCATTTTAATTGACAATAATGAGAACAAGTCTGCTCATAAAGCTTAATAGGTTGGAACATGCTAAAGTGCAATTGAGCAATTAGAGGATCTTTAATAAACGTCTAGGTAACTTATGTAACCTCCATTCCCTGATGGAGGGAAAGAGACGTTGTGTCGAAGGAGCGATACTAGAGAGACCCCTAGTTTCGCTTCTTCGACACAACGTCGAAGTGAGCGACAGACGGGGAACAAAATTTTACTCACTATTATTCCTGTACTTTTGTGGTGTGCCTGTTATTTTTGTTGTTTTGTTGTTGTTTTTAAGCTTAAGTGTCAGTTTTGAGCCTTTGTGATTGAGATGCTGTGGAGATGATTATTTCAGGGCCAAGTTTTAAATGTTTAATTAGGCATATACAATTCTCACTTTAGATTAGGTAAAGAAAATGCTTAGTAAGCAATTATTCAATGCTTTATTATGACCCATATATTAAGTAATAAGTACTATAATAGTAAGTATTACTAAAACAGCAATAAATACATTAATTATGTTTAAATGTATATCCAATTAATTACATATATAATTTATTTATTAACATGAATTCATGCCTTGTTCATGTTAAAAAAATAAACATTATCAAACTACCTATAAATTAACTTGTTAGACAATAGTAAATAATTTGCTACAGTGAATATAAACAAATAAACTATTGTATGTAGTATATTAATGAATGAACAATAGTTATTAAATGATTAATTGACTATAAACTAATGCTTTACACAAACTTTATACCATGTAGTTACTATAAAGTCTTACTAGAATTATATTAAAAAAATTAAGATACAAAAAAAATTATTTTAACTGGAAATAAGAATAAAACGTATACAATAAATCAAACAAAAATGAAGTAAAAAAATATAAAAGAAAAAGAATACAGAAATAATGATGCAGTGCAATCAGTGAGTGCAGCACAGTGCTCAGTGAATGAATGCACATCTAAACAGAAGTGTTTTCCATCTGGATTTGAATGTGGCTACTGTTGGAGCACACCTGACCTCTGGACCGCCGGTTCCAACTTTTGGTGGCATAATAGCTAAACGCTGTCTCACCTTGTTTTGAGTGAACCATCTGTATGTCTAACTGACTTGATCCTAATGATCTGAGAGGTCTGTTTGGTTTATATTCATGTGTTTAGGTCCTAGGCCATTGAATGACTTATAAATGATTAATAGTACTTTAAAACAAATTCTAAATTAAGGATGTGCGAGACTAGTCAACTAAACGGTTCTGATGCTGCTAGTCAACACTGGAATTACTAGTCGGTTAATATATTTCCCCATTAAACTGTACAACATTTTACACATTTACGTTTGGCTTTACTGTCATATTAATGTTACACATTTTAAATATAATTTATTTAAAAAAAAATATTTGGATTATCCTACCTGTTAATTATTTACAACAATGTCCTGACTGAATGAATATGTCTTTAATATATAAGTAACTTTTACTAGGTGAATTCCGTTTAGACCAGGCTGGGTTGCTCTATTGGTCCTGCTCTACACATTCAATTGTTTTCAATAAATAAACCCGTATTCGCTAAATGTGAATGCATGTCATGTTCTATATTTAATATACAACGATGATAATCATTGCAGATAATTGCATCTAATTGCCTCTTTTGAGTGGAATTTAGCATCAGATTTGGAATAGATTAAGCAATTGAAATGGGTCACATAAACACTATTTATTTTTACTGTTTTCTGAAGGTTGGTTTCGTTTTAGACTAGTTGACTAGTCGACTCCAAAAATTTGGTTTAAACATCAGTGAAATTAGTCATTCCACACATCCCTATTCTAAATGTAACTGGAAGGCAGTGTAAAGACATGAGGACTGGAGTAATATGCTCAGATATTTTTGGTTCAGGTGAGAATCCTGGCAGCAGCATTTTGAATGAGCTGCAGCTGTCTAATGGTCTTTTTGAGAAGGTCAGTGAGAAGTCCTTTGCAGTAATCAACCCTTCTGGTGATTAACACAAAAACATCTAATTCTTGATATATTTTTTTTAGATGATAGTAGGCTGATTTGGTTATTGATTTGATCTGATTTGATGTGACTACTGAAACTAAGGTCTGATTCCAAAATGATACCAAGAAGACCCCTGAAGGTAGGTCAGGGAATTTAGCCTTTGTTGACAAATACAATGACCTCTGTCTTGTCGTTGATCAACTGAACAAAGTTTCTGCACATACAAATCTTAATTTCATCAGATATTCTATAGGTCTGTAGTCATTTGGTGATAGGGCTAGTTAGATCTGGGTATCGTCCGCATAGCTGTTGTATGCAATTTGGTTCTTTTTCATAATTTGGCATGGTGGGACCATATACAGGTTGAACAGGAGGGTTGCAATAATCAAGCCTTCTGGGACTCAACAGGTCATGGATGTCCACTCAGAATCATAGCTATACCAATGAACATACATATGTTCACATAGTAACCCCTCTCATCTAGATATGACCTTAACCTGCTGAGGGCCGTTCCAGAGAGCCCTACCCAGTTTTCCAGTCTGTCTAGGAGAATGTTGTGGTCAACACTTTCAAAGACAGCACCTAGATCAAGTAATACCAGCACTGATATTTGCTTGAATCAGTATTTAGCTGAATATTATTAAGCATCTTTATAAGCGCCGTCATTGTGCTGTGTTGCAGTCAGAAACCAGACTGTAAATTGTCTAAGTAGCCATTCGAGTTTAAGAATTTGCTTAGCTGATTGAAAACAACCTTTTTAATTATATTGACTATGAAAGGAAATTTGAGATTGGTCTGTAGTTGTTTAATATAGAGTAATCCAGATTGCTCTTTTTTAGATGGGGCTTGACAACAGCAGTTTTCTGGGACTTCAGAAATGTGCCTGAAAGGAGTGAGGCATTGACTATCTCTAACAGATCTTTTTCTAAACAGCTGGTCAGCTGTTTTTAAGATGCTGTAGTATTTCATACAGGGTTTTGCCATATATTGCCTCAAAATCAGACATAGTGAAGTTTTTGTGGTGGGTGCTGTCCGACCTCAATGCAACACGAGGATGAGCTGATCGACATTCTAATTTCATTGATCTTCTTCATGAAAAATTATGCAAACTTGTTCATTTGCTGTCAGATAGCATTTCACAGGGAACTTGTGTTGGGGGGGGGCGGGGGTAGCAAAAAAAAATATTTTTTTGCTTCAGTAGCAAAAAAGAGTGCGGGTGTTGTTTATATTGCTGTTTGTAATGTTTGAGTAGGTCTGCCTAGCTGTGCCTAGTTCCATATTGAAAGCTTGAAGGCTGTCTTTTGCTGGACTTGTATACTTAGACATTCAAAAGTCAAGTAATCACCAAGTGACACTTGCTTGCATTGAAAAACATATTTAAGTATCATACCTAATCCTCCACCACTCCTAATAGCTCTACAGACACTCATAAAAGTGAAGTTTGCAGGAGCTGATTTATTGAGAACTGCTGCACTACAGCTGTTATCTAACCAAGTTTAATTTGAAAACATAAAATGCAGGCTGTTTGTGGTGATGAGGTCATTGACTCAAAATAGTTTGTTCTTAAGTGATTGGATGTTTAAAAGTGCTAACTTAACAGTATCTCTTTTTGGCCCCACAGCAATGTCTGATTGATGTCTAATAAGCAACAGATTAGATGGGATTGTTATATGTCTTGAGAATGCCTTTGTCTTTCTATCACTTAATCAAACAGATATGGAGAATGCTACAGGCACATTGGATTCCCACTTGCTCTGTGTACATTTGTTAATGTGACTGCTAACATAACGGGGATCCGACACACATCACTGAGAGCTGTTAACAGTTGTTTGTTGTTCTCAGAGAGCAGAAAAAAAGACGATGTGTGACCTGGTGTTGTGGCAGTGGCCAAAGAGCTCTGGTGGTAGATGGGGCTGCCATTTTTTTGGTTGGTATCTGGGGGCTTGCAGCAATGGAATAGGAGAGCTTTCTTCAAGCATACAATAGTTCCTCCATTTTCTCAGAGAAACTCAGAAGTGGGGGATGTTGGCGAGAAGGAGAAAGTATGTGGTGAGAGGGGCTGTTGCTCTGGGGTTTCTGGAGGCTGAATTATGTTATCTTGGCTCCCTTGGATTTTGCTCAGGAATTCATCCTTGGGTCCTATATCTTGGAACAATTCTAAGTCATCACTGTCTGACAGTAGTTTGCTCTGTGGGTGGGGCTCTGCCTGGATTGTGTCTCTGAGCGGATGATGTAGTGGATTCGCTGTGTTATTTTGGGGTTCATCTAGGTGCTTGTTACGAAAGGGGCAGACGAGGAGTGAGGATCTACGTGCAGTTTTATTGATTGTTTTATTGTTCACAAACGGTGAACAGAATAACAAAAACACAAGGAACAAAAGAAATATCCACGATGGGAAAACCAAGGTAAACACAATATAAACATCCACGAAGGGCACAGGCAGGAACAAGGTCAACGGCAGACATAAGATTAACATTTAACAACTCACAAAGACTTCTTCTGTTGTTTAAATGGCGGTTGGCAAACCAACTTAAAGGTGCATTGTCCGCCACCTACTGGATTGGAGTATGGAGCACTACTTTGTTGAATACACTTGGTTAAAAAAAAAAAAAAAAAAAAATTATATATTTTTTTACCAGTTCTGTATCATTTAAAAATTGTAATACTTTCTCCTGTATTATATAATTTGTTCCTTCTCCTAATATTTCCTTAAGTGAATAATTGCTTATACCCTTATCCTTTAGTGACAGGATTAATTCAAGTCTTTCTCTATTGAATGCTATACATTCTAGTAATATATGATTTACTGTT
Source organism: Moxostoma hubbsi (assembly GCA_032164185.1). Classification (NCBI taxonomy): domain Eukaryota; kingdom Metazoa; phylum Chordata; class Actinopteri; order Cypriniformes; family Catostomidae; genus Moxostoma; species Moxostoma hubbsi. The sequence continues at coordinate 7,829,957 of JAVLUX010000007.1, read as the reverse complement.
TCTGGATATCGTCTAGGTTACGTATGTAACCTCCGTTCCCTGATGGAGGGAACGAGACGTCGTGTCGAAGAAGCGACACTAGGGGTCTCTCTTGAGCGCCGAAAGATACCTCTGATCTATGAAAAAAGGCCAATGAGAGTTGGCGAACAGTATTTGCATACTCCGCCTCCGGATACGGATATAAAGGCGAGAGAAATACGCTCGTTCATTCAGGATTTTTCTGAGGAGCCGGGAGTGTACCGGGCACCTCAGCGGCTCGGCTCAGCGACATGGCCGGGAAGACACGACGTCTCGTTCCCTCCATCAGGGAACGGAGGTTACATACGTAACCTAGACGTTCCCCGTCTGTCGCTCACTTCGACGTCGTGTCGAAGAAGCGACACTAGGGGTCCACTTCAAAACTCGCCATGCGCTGAGCCGTGTACGTGTACTGCTTACACAGAAGCGGGCAGGTATTTCTATGTGCACAGCGACCAACTGTGTTCAGACTGCACGTACTCTTCCCCAATGTCCCGAAAGAGTCGTCAGAATCCTTTTGGTCACCCTAGGGGGGAACAAGGTGACACTCCCAACTAGGGAACGGGCCAAGCCTGGCTGGGCCTCTTTTCTCTCTATGTTTTCTCGGCATAGAGCAAGAGCAGCCGGGGCCCTTACCGCATCGAGGGAATACCCGTATTCTTTCAGGGGGAATAGACCCTGCGGAGGCCACACCCGCCAAGCAGGGGAGGTAAAGGTGGCAAAATACATCACATGGCCACTTTGGGCATGTGGGAGGAAATGGCGCAGTGGTAGATCCAACCTCGAGGAGGGGGGAGTTGCTACAACACGGCGACCGGAGGGCAGCGAAGGGCTGCCTAAGGGAGACGCGGGTCAGCTCGCAAGGTGACCGTACCGCGGAAATACACACAGGAGGAGTCCCGTAGGAGGCCTGATCTGTGGAGCACCTATTCCAGTAGGGGTAGCCGGAGGTACCCGTAGTGGACTGGGCCGGCAAGTTCCTCCGCTGAACTGTTGCGGGCCCGAGAGGGCTAGGGAGGAATCAACCAGGGAACTAAGCCCTCTGGGAAAGAAGCGCACCGTTTTGCCTCGGAGAGGGAAACGGCGCTGGAAACAAGCAATTCACCCAGTCAGATCGTCGGCGTGTACCGAGTTCTACGGGCTCGGACCTGAGAGAACACGGGACGAGACTGACTCAACCCTGAGATTGTAAAACCTCGTAAAGGTGTTAGGTGTTGCCCAGCCCGCCGCTCTACAGATGTCTGCTAGCGAGGTGACTCTAGCCAGTGCCCATGAGGATGCCACACTCCTGGAAGAGTGGGCTCGAACCCGCAAAGGGGGTGGCACGGCCTGGGTGTGATAGGCCAACTGAATGGCCTCCACCACCCAGTGAGACAGCCTCTGTTTGGAGACATCGTTCCCTTTCTGCTGTCCTCCAAAGCAGACAAAGAGCTGCTCAGAGCGCCTAAAGCTCTGGGTGCGTTCCAGGTAGGCACGCAAGGCACGTACCGGACACAGCAGTGAGAGGGCTGGGTCTGCCTCCTCCCGGGGCAGCGCTTGTAGGTTCACTCCCTGATCTCTGAAGGGCATGGTAGGAACCTTGGGCACATAGCCCGGTCGAGGTCTTAGGATCACATGAGTGTCTGCCGGACCGAACTCCAGGCAAGTGTCGTTGGTAGAGAACGCTTTCAGGTCCCCGACCCTCTTGATGGAGGCGAGCGCGATCAGCAGGGCCGTCTTTAAAGAGAGAGCCCTGAGTCCAGCTGATCCTAGCGGCTCGAAAGGGGATCTCTGAAGACCGGCGAGGACCACCGAGAGATCCCAGGAGGGGAACAGGTTTGGCCGGGAGGGATTTAACCTCCGGGCACCTCTTAGGAACCTGACGATTAAGTCGTGCTTACCCAGGGACTTCCCGTCTACTGGGTCGTGGTGAGCTGCGATAGCGGCAACATACACCTTCAAGGTGGACGGGGACAGCCTCCCCTCCAACCTCTCCTGTAGGAACAGGAGCACAGACCTAACTGGGCACCTCTGTGGGTCTTCTGCCCGGGAAGAACACCAATTCACGAACAGACGCCATTTCAGGGCGTAGATTTACCTAGTAGAAGGGGCTCTGGCTTGGTTGATCGTGGCTACGACCGTGGGTGGTAGCCCAGCTAGATCTTCCACGTCCCGTCCAGGGGCCAGACGTGGAGGTTCCAGAGGTCTGGGTGCGGATCCCAGAGCGTGCCCCATCCCTGAGAAAGAAGGTCCTTCCTCAGGGGAATTCGCCAGGGAGGGGCTGTCGCGAGGAGTATGAGGTCCGAGAACCAGGCCCGGGTGGGCCAGTAAGGAGCCACGAGAGTGACTTGCTCCTCATCCTCCCTGACCTTGCACAGCACCTGTGCAAGAAGGCTCACTGGGGGGAATGCATACTTGCGCAGCCCCACCGGCCAGCTGTGTGCCAGTGCATCTGCCCCTAGGGGAGCCTCTGAGCGGGCATACCAGAGCGGGCAGTGGGAGGTCTCTCAGGAGGCAAACAGGTCTACCTGGGCCTTGCCGAACTGTTCCCAAATCAGCTGAACCGAGTGGGGGTGAAGCCTCCACTCTCCTCCAGGCAAGCGTTGTCGTGACAGCGCGTCCGCCATCACATTGAGGTTGCCGGGGATGTGAGTGGCACGCAGCGACCTGAGTCGGTGCTGGCTCCAAAGGAGGAGACGACGGGCGAGTTGCGACATGTGGCGGGAACATACGCCGCCTTGGCGATTTATGTACGCGACCGCAGTGGTGCTGTCCGACCTGACCAGGACATGTTCGTCCCGAATTAATGGGAGAAACTGCCACAGGGCTAGAAGGATGGTCAACAACTCGAGGCAGTTGATGTGCCAACGCAGCTGGGCCCTTTTCCAACGGCCTGAGGCTGCGTGCCCGTTGCAGACGGCGCCCCAACCCGATCTGGAGGCGTCGGTCGTGACCAGGACGCGTCTGGACACCTGCTGTAGGGGTACTCCAGCCCGTAAGAAACAGAGGTCTGTCCAGGGGTTGAATGCTTTGCAGCAGGCGGGGGTGATCGTTACCCGTTGCGTGCCGTGGCGCCATGCTCATCTCGGGACTCGGGTCTGAAGCCAGTGTTGGAGCGGTCTCATATGCATCAACCCCAGCGGCGCGACCGCCGCGGAGGATTCCATATGCCCCAGGAGCCTCTGGAAAAGTTTTAAAGGGACCGCTGTGCCCGGCCTGAAGGCGGCAAGGCAGTTCAACACTGACTGGGCGCGCTCGTTGGTGAGACGCGCCGTCATTGAGACCGAGTCTAACTCCATCCCGAGAAAAGAGATGCTCTGAACTGGAGTGAGCTTGCTCTTTTCCCAGTTGACCTGAAGCCCCAAGCGGCTGAGGTGCCTGAGCACCTGGTCTCTGTGAGCGCATAGTGATTCTCGCGAGTGGGCCAGAATGAGCCAGTCGTCGAGGTAGTTGAGTATGCGGATGCCGGCTACTCGGAGCGGGGCAAGAGCTGCCTCTGCGACTTTCGTGAAGACGCGAGGGGACAGAGACAGGCCAAAGGGGAGGACTTTGTACTGATACGCCTGACCATTGAACGCAAACCGCAGGAAGGGGCGGTGTCGAGGCAGGATGGAGACGTGAAAGTACGCGTCCTTCAGGTCTACCGCTGCGAACCAATCTAGATGCCGGATGCAGGTTAGAATGTACTTCTGCGTGAGCATTTTGAATGGGAGTTTGTGCAACGCTTGGTTGAGAACTCACAGATCCAAGATTGGTCGTAAGCCGCCGCCTTTCTTGGGCACGATGAAGTACGCGCTGTAGAAACCCTCCTTCATCTCGGTTGGAGGGACAGGCTCTATCGCGTCTTTGGCCAGAAGAGTCGCGATTTCCGCGCGCAGGGACTGGGCGTGTTCGCCGTGTACTGCGGAGAAGTGGCCTGGCAAACTGAATTGCGTAAACGAGTCGGATGGTCCGGGCCAGCCAGCGAGACAGGTTGGGAAGTGAAAGCCACGCGTCCAACCTCTGCGCTAGGGGCACCAAGGGGACAATTAATTTTGACGTGCCCGGCGGGGCTTTGCAGCGGGGCGGAGCAGGTAGGGCAGCGTTGGGTGGCGACAGGGCGACCCACGGCTGAGGTGCTGAGAAAAGACTCAAAGCACATACCTTGCTCCGCACGCCCGGCAGGGGGCGGGTTAGCGACTGAGGAGGAGGTCCTGGGTAGGCGTCCTCTGGACTCGTCATAACCGGCCGGCCGGGGAACAGTCGTGGGGCTGAAGACGGGTGGTCCGTGTCCAGGGGGGCCAGGACTGTTGAGATCTGTGGGCAGAGCGCCGTGAGAACGGCGTTTGCGGGCCAGGTGACCCAGAGACACAGGAAATAGCTCTGTTATTGAGAATGTGGGTACTGCAACCCCATCTAAGGGGGGGCGGCAAATAAAATTGTTTAACAACAAAAGATTCTCCTCCCGGCCCTCCACCGGGGGACGGAGCGGTCTTACCACCTCCGGAGCTAATGTCTGTGCCGCTGGGTCGTCCGTCTCAGGACCGCCTGGGAGCCTTACGGGTCCTCGAGGGAGTCCGAGAGACGGGGGGCGTCGGCTTCCTGCGGTGTGCTCGACGCAGGGGCTGAGAGCTGGGCCCAGGTTGAGACGGAGCAGGTTTCTTAGCCGCAGGGGGACGCCCTCGGCGAGCAGACGGGGCAGTGGCCTTGGCGGCAGGTTTGCGGCGAGGCAGGATGTGTGATATGGCCTCCGTCTGCTTCCTCACCGTGGAGAACTGCTGGGCGAAGTCCTCGACGGTGTCGCCGAAGAGGCCAAGCTGGGAGACAGGGGCGTCGAGGAAGCGAACTTTGTCGGCCTCGCTTATCTCAACCAGGTTGAGCCAAAGGTGACTTTCCTGGACCACTAGGGTGGCCATCGCCTGCCCGAGTGCCTGCGCGGTGACCTTCGTGGCTCTGAGGGCGAGGTCGGTCGCTGAGCGCAGTTCCTGCAGCACATCGGGGTCAGGGCTACCCTCGTGCAGATCTCTGAGCGCCTTGGCCTGGTGGACTTGTAGGAGGGCCATGGCGTGCAAGGCGGAGGCGGCCTGTTCCGCAGCGCTGTAGGCTTTGTGGTTGAACGAGGACGCAGTCCTACAGGCCTTGGAAGGGGGTACAGGGCGAATCGCCGTGTACCCATGGGCCTCTCCGCCGTCGAGGGTAGCGAGAGCGGACGAGCAGGGCTTTTGACGGACGGAGAGCGGGGCTCTCCATGACGACGTCAGCTCGTCATGCACCTCCGGGAAAAACGGGACCGGGGGGGGCGTGGCTGTGAGCGGCGCCCAGACCCCAGGAACCAGTCGTCCAACCGTGACGGGTGTGGGGAGGGTGGAGGTTTCCAGTCCAACCCCACCCCGACGGCGGCAAGCATGGCCCAAAGGCAGCAGCTCAGGGGAGGAGTCAGCGTCAGACACCTCGCTCTCCGATGGGGCGGCGAGCTCATCGGCTTCGAGCTCTAGAGGATAGGCAAACCAGCCCGGAGGCGAGTCGCCGTTACCTCGAGACTGAACGGAGGTCAGCGAGCATGTCGGGGGGCGGGTGGTCCGAGGGGGCGTACCCGGCAGAGCTGCACCCGCTGCCCTCCCCAAATCGCCTCCAGCGCCAACCGCATCGTCCTCAATCCTGTGAGAAGAAGGAGCGATACAGGGGGCGGCAGGAGTGGCGTGCTTTCAGTTGAAAGCGAGCCGTGACTGCAACGCTGCCGCGGTCATATTCTCGCAATGAGAACATGAACCGCCAACAAACGCTGCCTCGGTGTGATCGGCTCCCAGACACACGAGACAGCGCCTGTGGCCGTCAGAAGCGGAGAGCACTCTACCGCATCCAGGAGCTACACAGGGTTTGAATGGCATCTTTATAAAGACGCGCCCTGAAAAGGGCGTTCAACACCACTGTGTATTGCTCTTTTAGAGAAATAAACTCTTTATGAGAAAATTGCTCTTTATAAACTCTTTTAGACACTGCGCTGTCGAAGCGCTCAGGGGCAAACTGAACGCCGGCAGAGAAGAGAAAAAACGCTGATGGTGCGTCGTAAATCCAACAGCAGCAGCGCGACAGAGGATCAGAAGCAGGGTAAGTTGTGTGTAGCACAGCAGACAGCATTCACACGACCATCGGCTCCGAAGAAAATTACTGAATGAACGAGCGTATTTCTCTCGCCTTTATATCCGTATCCGGAGGCGGAGTATGCAAATACTGTTCGCCAACTCTCATTGGCCTTTTTTCATAGATCAGAGGTATCTTTCGGCGCTCAAGAGAGACCCCTAGTGTCGCTTCTTCGACACGACGTCGAAGTGAGCGACAGACAGGGAACCACATTTATCGGAATTACCACTTTCATGTTTACCTATTTTATGTAAACTTTGATTTAATGCTGTATGTCTAATACGTAATCTTGTCATTATCATATATTATTAACAGTTGTTCTTTCCACCCCCACATTTCTTTGTATACTATTCAGATGTCTTCCTCTTGTTTCATTGTCCCATATCCTCTGCCACCTCTTTTTTACTTCAGTCCCAATCAGCCCCTTAATTTCCACTTTACTCATCTTTACTCTAATGTTAATCTCAGGATCTTTCAATGACTTCTTTGCCAGTTCATCAACTTCCTCATTCCCCTTTACTCCGACATGGGCTGGCACCCACAAAATACTCACCCTTATGCCTAAGTGCTTTATGCTATATAATTTCTGTTATATTTCATTTAAAATATCTTGTCTTGCTAAAGATGTTCCACTTTCTAAACTTTGCAAAGCTGATTGTGAGTCTGTACATATCACACTACTATTAGGCTGCTTTTCTTCTATCCATTGTAAGGCTAATGATATGGCTATCAGTTCTGTTGTAAAAACAAATATATGATCTGTTACTCTTTTTGATATTTTAATATTGTACTGAGGAATATATACTGCAGCAGCTGTTCTACCTGTTTTTGGATCTTTTGATCCATCTGTGAATATTTGCGTCATGTTGTTGTATGTTTGATTTATGTATTGATGAATGATTACTTTTAATGGCAAATTATGTTCATTCTTGTGTATCTCCTTGTGTATGAATATGTCTATTTCTGGCATTGGATATAACCAAGGGGGTATAGAGGAAATTATGACAGAAGGAGCTACTTCTATCTCGGGTATACCCATTTCCTGTGCCTCCTTATTTGCTACCCAGCCAAAACTATTTATTCTTCCATACTCATACTCCTAACAGTTTTCCAGTACCTTTTTAACTGGATGTCTTTCATCATGTCCTTTTACATTAATCCAGAATCTCATTCTTAACTTTCTCCTACGAACTGCTAGTGGCATTTCTCCCATCTCTACTTGAATTGATGGTACTGGAGATTTTCTAAATGCTCCACAGCTGATCCTTAGAGCTTGAGTCTGAATTACCTCAATCTTTTTGAGCCATGTTTCTGATGCAGAACAGTATATCATACTACCATAATCTATTGCTGGTCTTATTAATGAGCTATATATTCTTCTTAACGACTGTCTACTTGCTCCCCACTCAACCCCAGCCAAGCACCTCATTACATTTATTCATTTTTTACATTTGTCTACAAGCTTTTGAATGTGAATACCAAATGTTAATTTAGAGTCCATCCACATACCTAAAAATCTTACCATTTTAACTTGTTCCAATTCCTGACCATACATTTTTATACTTACTTTAATGTTTTTTCTCCTTTTTGTGAAACAAATTACCTTAGTTTTTGCAACTGAGAACCAGAAACCCCACTCATTTGCCCAGTTTTCTACCTTATTTACTGCCCCCTGCAGACTTTTAACAACAAATATTTCATTTCTTCCCCCCTTCCATATTGCGCCATCATCTGCATACAGTGACCTCCCTATTCCTGTCAATTTGTGTATAAATACCATTAATCATAATGTTAAAAAGTATTGGACTACATACGCTACCTTGGGGAGTTCCATTTTCTATAGAATATATTTGTGAATATGTTGTCCCAATTCTAACTTGTATTGTCCTATTCAATAAGAAATCCTTGATCCAATCATACATCATTCCTTTAATTCCCATTTTATCAAGTTTCATTAACAAACCCTCTTTCCACAACATATAGTAAGCCTTCTCTATAATCGAAGAACACTCCAACTACTATCTCTTTATTTACTTGAGCCTTCCTTATTGCTGCTTCCAGACTTACTACAGAATCCTTAGTACTGCGCCCCTTCCTAAAACCACTCTGGTATTGTGAAAATAACCCCTTTTTCTCAATAAAATATACTAACCTTGCCATTACCATTCTCTCCATTAGCTTACATAAGTTTGATGTCAATGCCATTCGCCTATAGCTGCTTGGTTGAGCTTTGTCTTTCCCTGGCTTAGCAATTGGCACAATGACCCCATGTTTCCACTCAGAAGGAAGTTTTCCTGTTTCCCATACTTTATTAAACAATCCTAGAATTATCTTTAATGATGTTTCTGATAAAATAAATCTATCAAATTTCATCCTTTCCTGGAGAAGTTTTTCTTACCCCTGAGAGTGCTCTCTTCATTTTATACAATGTAAACTCAGCCTCTATTACACTACCCGAATGCCCTCTTTTTTCCAAAATTTTAGGATTTTCTCTAATTCGTTGTCTCCTATATTTTCTCATTTCCTCAGGAATATTATCATTACTATGCACCTTCATTATTGTTTCCGCTAATACTTCTTCTTTTTCTTTATCTGAAACTGCTGATTTTTCTTTATCTGTTAAAACTGGTATGCTACTATATCTCTGAATTTCACTCATCTTTCTAATCATCCCCCATATTTCGTTAATTTCAACATCTTCACCAATACTTTCACAAAATTCCCTCCAATATTTCCTCTTTCCTATTCTTATTACACGCCTCACTTTTGCTTGTGCCCATTTATAGTATATTAAATCATTCAAATGAATACTTCTTCTTACTTTCCTAAGAGCTTTATTTCTTATATAAACTGCCTCACTACATTCCTCATTCCACCAAGGAACCACCTTTTTTCTATTCCCTGATTTCTTTTTTCCTATTGCTTCTACTGCTGCTTTCCGTATTGCTTTACAAATATTTTTATTGAACTCATCTACATCCTCTATTACACCCAAAAACCCCTCCAAATATTCTTCACAAATCTCCTTAAATTGCTCCCAATTTGCCTTTTTAAATGCCCATCTTTGTATTCTCTCTTCCTTTTCTTTTTGAATATCTATTCCTATTTGACATAATATTGGAAAATGGTCGCTTCCTATGTTGTTGTGAGTTATTACTTTCCACGTACTTTTCCTTGCTAAATTATCTGATACCAAAGTTAAATCGATAGCTGACATCTTTCCACTTCCTATATCAATTCTGGTGCCTGACCCATCATTTATACACACTAATCGTCTTAAATCTAACATTTCTTCCACTACCAGTCCATTATGATCTGTATTTTCACTCCCCCACAATGTATTATGAGAGTTAAAATCTCCACACCATACCATCTTTTGTCTACCATTCTCATCTATTTTTTCCAAATCTCCTATATTTAGTTCCCCGTCTGTCGCTCACTTCGACGTTGTGTCGAAGAAGCGACACTAGGGGTATCTCTTGAGCGCCGAAAGATACCTCTGATCTATGAAAAAAGGCCAATGAGAGTTGGCGAACAGTATTTGCATACTCCGCCTCCGGATATGGATATAAAGGCGAGAGAAATACGCTCGTTCATTCAGTAATTTTCTTCGGAGCCGAAGGTCGTGTGTATGCAGTCAGCTGCGAGTAACACAACTGATCCTGCTTCTGATCCTCTGACGCTCTGCTTTGCTGTTGGATTTACGGCGCACTACAGCGGCTTTTCTCATCACTGCCGGCATGCAGTTTGCCCCTGGGCGCTTCGACAGCGCAGAGTTAAAAGAGTTGAAAGAGTGATTCTCTCCGTAAAAGAGTTTATTTCTCTGAAAGAGCATTACACAGCGGCGTTGAACGTCCTTTTCAGGACGCGTCTTTATAAAGATGTAATTTCCGCCCCTGTGTAGTTTCTGGATGCGGTGATTTCTCCCCACCTCTCTCGGTCATAAAACACTGTCTTGCATGCCTGGGCTGCGATCACATGCAGGCAGCGTTTTATGAATGGTTCATGTTCTCAGTGCGAGAACATAGCCATGGCAACATTGCGGTCGTGTGGCTTTCTTTTGTAATGAGAGAAAGCCGTTTCAGCTGCTCCCCCCCGCACCTCGCCTCCTTCCTACGGGATTGATGCAGGCGCCGCGGGCAATGAACACGATTTGGGGACAATGACGGGCTCTGTTCGCCGGGTAACCCCCCTCGAACCTCCCGCCTCCCCGGCACGCTTGTTTGCTTCCGTCTGAGCCCGGGATGAGCATTCTCTCCAATGGTTCATCTTCTCAGTGTGAGAACATGGCCGTTATAGCATTGTGGTCGCACGGCTTTCTTTTGTAATGAGAGAAAGCCACTTCAGCCGCTCCCGGCGCCTCGCCTCCTTCCTACGGGATTGACGCAGGCGCCACGGGCGATGAAGGCGATTTGGGGAATATGACGGGCTCTGTTCGCCGGGTAAACCCCCTCGAACCGCCCGCCTCCCCGGCACGCTTGCTTGCTTCAGAATTGGATGACATCACCGCTGTATCGGAGAGCGTTACAGCGGCATCGGATGCTGATCGCTCGCCTGGGTCGCCACCTTCGGGTCTGCCGCCCAGCCTGAGCCTGACGCACGGAGATCCGCTATGCTTTCCCGGGCTACTTGATCGGTCCCGCGGGCAGGTGCGACACTCACAGCCACGCCCCCCCCGTTCCTTTCTTCCCGGACGTGCACGACGAGTTGAGCAAAGCCAAGGCTTCTTCGCTCCTCCGCTCTCACTACCCTCGCGGTGGAACGGTCCCAGACCGCTTCCACTCTGCACGCCACGGCCCTTCCTGCAACCAACGCCAGGCCAAGGCGCTTCAAAACTTGCACCTTGGGTAGTCCTGTTCTTGATGTGCTGCAGGAACTGCACTGGATGACCAACCGCGCCCCCGGGCCACGGAGGTCAGAAGCGCCGGCACTCGAACAGGCAATGGCCACCCCTTGTGGTCCAGAAACGCACCTGTGGACTGGACCTGGTCGAAATGCGGGAGGCAGACAAGACACACCTTCTCCCACACCCCCGTCTCCCAGCTCCGTCTATTCGGCGCCACCATTGACGACTCTGCCCAGCAGTCCTCAGCGGTGAGGCAGACGGAGGCCACTGCACATCCTGCCCCACCGCAAGCCTGCCGCCATGGGCCATGCCCTGTCTGCTCGCCGAGGGCGTCCTCCTGCGGCTATGAAACACCCTGCTCCGCCTCAACCCGGGCCCAGCTCTCAGCCCCAGCGCCGAGCACTCCGCAGGAAGCGGACGCCCCTGTCTCACGGACCCCCTCAAGGACCCGGAAGGCTCCCAGGCTGTCCGTAGATGCTCAACCCAGGGACCAAGATATTAGCTCCGGAGGTGGTAAGACCGCTCCGTCCCCGGTGGAGGGTCGGGAGGAGAATTTTTTGTCGAATTAGTTTTCACAATCTCATATTCTCTGTAATGAGCTATTTCCTTTTGTCTCTGGGTCACCTGGCCCGCAAATGCCGTTCCCACGGCACTCTGCCACCAGATCTCAGCAGTCCCGGCTTCCTGGACACGGACCACCCGTCTCCAGCCCCACGACTGCCCCCCCGGCCGGCCAGTTCCGACCAGTCTAGAGGACGCCTACCCGAGACCTCCTCCTCAGTCGCTAACCCGCCCCCTGCCGGGTGTGCGGAGCAAGGTAAGTGCTTTGAGTCTTTCTCAGCACCCCAGCTGCGGGTCGCCCTGTCGCCGCCCAACGCTGCCCTACCTGCTCCGCCCCGCTGCGAAGCCCCGCCGGGTACGTCCAAATTAACCGTCCCCTTGGTGCCCCTAGCGCAGAGGTTGGACGCGTGGCTTTCACTTCCCAACCCGTCTCGCTGGCTGGCCCGGACCATCCGACTCGGTTACGCAATTCAGTTTGCCAGGCCCCCGCCGCCCTTCATGGGCGTCCGCTTTTCCGCAGTACACGGCGAACATGCCCACTCTCTGCGCGCGGAAATCGCGACTCTTCTGGCCAAAGACGCGATAGAGCCTGTCCCTCCAACCGAGATGAAGAAGGGTTTCTACAGCCCCTACTTCATCGTACCCAAGAAAAGCGGCGGCTTACGACCAATCTTGGACCTTCGAGTTCTCAACCAAGCGTTGCACAAACTCCCGTTCAAGATGCTCACGCAGAAACACATCTTAACCTGCGTCCGTCATCTAGATTGGTTCGCAGCGATAGACCTGAAGGACACGTACTTCCCTACCTGCGCCCCTACCTGCGGTTTGCGTTCGGGGGCCAGGCGTATCAGTACAAAGTCCTCCCCTTCGGCCTGTCTCTGTCCCCTCGCGTCTTCACGAAAGTCGCAGAGGCAGCTCTTGCCCCGCTCCGAGAAGCCGGCATCCGCATACTCAACTACCTCGACGACCGGCTCATTCTGGCCCACTCGCGAGAGTTACTATGCGCCCACAGAGACCAGGTGCTCAGGCACCTCAGCCGTCTGGGGCTTCAGGTCAACTGGGAAAAGAGCAAGCTCACCCCAGTTCAGAGCATCTCTTTTCTCGGGATGGAGTTAGACTCGGTCTCGATGTCGGCACGTCTCACCAACGAGCGTGCCCAGTCAGTGTTGAACTGCCTCGCCGCCTTCAGGCCAGGCACAGCGGTCCCCTTAAAACTTTTCCAGAGGCTCCTGGGGCATATGGCGTCCTCTGGAGATCAGGTAGTGAACCTACAAGCGCTGCCCCGGGAGGAGGCAGACCCAGCCCTCTCACTGTCGTGTCCGGTACGTGCCTTGCGTGCCTACCTGGAACGCACCCAGAGCTTCAGGCGCTCCGAGCAGCTCATTGTCTGCTTTGGAGGACAGCAGAAAGGGAACGCTGTCTCCAAACAGAGGTGTCTCACTGGGTGGTGGATGCCATTCAGTTGGCCTATCACACCCAGGCCGTGCCCCCCCCCCCCTTTTTTTGCGGGTTCGAGCCCACTCTACTAGGAGCGTGGCATCCTCATGGGCACTGGCTAGGGGCACCTCCCTAGCAGACATTTGCAGAGCGGCGGGCTGGGCAGCACCTAACACCCTTACGATCTCAGGGTTGAGTCAGTCTCATCCCGTGTTCTCTCAGGTCCGAGCCCGTAGAACTCGGTACACGTCGACGATCTGACCGGGTGAATCGCTTGTTTCCAGCGCCATTTCCCTCGATCGAGGTAAAACAGAGGTAAGACTCCTCCTGTGTGTATTTCCGCGGTACGGTCACCTTACGAGCTGACCCGCGTCTCCCTTAGGCAGTCCTTCGTTGCCCTGCGGTCGCCGTGTTGTAGCAACTCCCCCCTCCTCGAGGTTGGATCTACCACTGCGCCATTTCCTCCCACATGCCCAAAGTGGCCATGTGATGTATTTTGCCACCTTTACCTCCCCTGCTGGGTGGGTGTGGCCTCCGCAGGGTCTTTTCCCCCTAAAAGAATAGGAATTCGGGAATAAGACCCCCTTCCCTCGATGCGGTAAGGGCCCCGGCTGCTCTTGCTCTATGCCGAGAAAACATAGAGAGAAAAGAGGCCCAGCCAGGCTTGGCCCGTTCCCTAGTTGGGAGCGTCACCTTGTTCCCCCCTAGGGTAACCAAAAGGATGCTGACGCTTTTTCGGAGCATTGGGGAAGAGTACGTGCAGCCTGAGCACAGTTGGTCGCTTGTGCACGTAGAAATACCTGCCCGCTTCTGTGTCAGCAGTACACGTACACGGCTTAGCGCATGGCGAGTTTTGAAGTGGACCCCTAGTGTCGCTTCTTCGACACGACGTCGAAGTGAGCGACAGACGGGGAACGTCTCGGTTACGTATGTAACCTCCGTTCCCTGATGGAGGGAACGAGACGTCGTGTCTTCCCGGCCACGTCGCTGAGCCGAGCCGCTGAGGTGCCCGGAACACTCCCGGCTCCTCAGAAAAATCCTGAATGAACGAGCGTATTTCTCTCGCCTTTATATCCGTATCCGGAGGCGGAGTATGCAAATACTGTTCGCCAACTCTCATTGGCCTTTTTTCATAGATCAGAGGTATCTTTCCGCGCTCAAGAGAGACCCCTAGTGTCGCTTCTTCGACACGACGTCTCGTTCCCTCCATCAGGGAACGGAGGTTACATACGTAACCGAGACGTTTCTTACATGGATTATAAAGATTTACTATCTTTATACTTTCTGCTCCTTCCCATATTTCAACTACCATTACCTCATGTTCCTGATTAATCTCAACTATCCTGTAACCAATATCTTGTTTTATAAAAGTTACTATCCCCCCTCCATTTCCACCTGGTCTGTCTCAACGTATATATACACATTGCAATATATGCAATATATCCTTGTAATATAAAATTAAGACATGGTTTCAACCAAGACTCCTGAACACATATTATATCTGGGCATCTTTCTTGTTTTAATATAAAGTTCTTAAATTCCTGTACGTTTGCAATCAAACTTCTTGCGTTCCATTGCAATATTAATAACACCATTATGAACCACCACATGTTGTCTGGGTGTTTCCTACCTGTACTTTTAGTTTTTCATTTATCATCTCCACACTGATTCCCTCAAGTTCCAAATACGTTTCTGCTGCTGATGATTTTAATTCTCTCTGTCCGACTTTCCGTTTGTGCTGAGCAATTTACCACTTCAACTATAAATGCTACAAAAGACACTTTATCAATCTCCACTGGATCCTTCTCAGTCTCTTCTATGCCTTTATTCATTCTCTGAGGTACAACTTTCTCAATTTCTTTTGTTTTTGTTTCCTGTTCCACTCTCTTCAGGGCCTCAGCATATGTTAACCCATCTTCCACTCTAACATTTTGTACTTTCAAGACTTTTTGTCTCGCTTGGCATCCTCCGTACCCTGCACTGTTCTCTCCCCAACAGTTACAACATTTGGGATTTACTCCTTGTTCGCATTTACCGTAATCGTGCTCTCCTCCACATCTTGCACATCTTTGCTTCCCTCTACAAACTGCTGCAACATGACCAAATCTTTGACATTTGAAACATCTTAACGGGGGAGGTACATAGGGTCTAACTCATGTATCCTAGATATACTCTTTCAGGTAATTTATCCTCATCAAAATGTATCATCACAGATAGACTATCCTTCCTTTCTTTGTCTTTGACATACTGAAGTCTTCTCACTTCCTTCACTTCTGCTCCAGAAATATTCTTTTTGATTCTTTCTGTTGTCATGTCAATCGGAATTCCTGTTATTACCCAGGGGCGAGGCTAGCCCCTTTTTAGGGGTGCTTCAGCACCCCTAAAAAGGAGCTCAGCACCCCTAAAACTTGAAGTAAGAAATGTTGTTATTCTAAAAAAAATTTCGTCTTTGACAAGGTTAAATAATGTCCAAAACATACTCCGTCGTTTGTGGTTTAATATGTATGTGTTAAGGATGAAAATGAAAACATCCCCGCTTAGCAAATGGTGTCATCCTCTTCTCTTCTTCTACTTCTCCTCTGTACCTGCACCGCGCTCAGCACGACCGTCATCCAGCGCGAAACACACGCAGAGTGAGAACCCGTTATGTAGTGTTGTGAATCAACTAAGTTGCTCCAAAGCTGTGTCTCACACTTCTTTCCTTTTACCTAGAGTTGTTCTGATTCCGAAACCATATCGGTGAGTACTGGAGTCAGTATCCTGAATCACCACGGTACACCTGTAATAAGTGTTTATTTTCTGACTATTTTAGTCCAGCGGGTCGCCACCGCCGTGGAGTAGCACAGGACCTGGGTGACTCATCCATAGTCATAAACGGAGAGAAGTAGCGCCGGTTACAATGTTCTTCCGCACGACGCATGCAGTTCTGTTTATTAACTGCTAGAGCGTGAAACAAAAACAGCAGCGCGACAAGTAAACTGCGTACCTGTGTAGTGCGTACATGTGTCTCTGTTGTTAAAGTTTATCGTTAATTTGATACTCATTTTAACAATCGGGAGTCATGTAAACTTGACGTCACGTGCGTCTTTTCTGGTCAGTTGTCATGGAAACATGAAGCCCTGGCGTTTGGACCAGAGTGAAAACAAACGACATATCACTGTATACCACCAGTATGTGTGAAAACACTCACTGTGGCTTTTTAAATGAATTGTTATTCATTCCTAGATTTATATCTGTTATTTTTCAGTTGTGACTGACTATCAAACTAGACAATAAAAGAAAGTTTAATGTTTTTCTTTTGCTGTATTTATTCATTCCTCACACACAGAGGATTTAACCTGAACCAGGCTTAACTCCTGAACTCCTAGCATTTTTCTTTTTCTCTCTCTCTCTCTCTCTCTGTCTGTGTGTGTGTGTGTGTGTGTGTGCGTGCGCGTGGCCTGCCAGTGAGCAATGGACATACGACAGTTCTTTAAAAGAAAAAAGACAGATTCAGGTGAGAGACTAGGGACAGTCCATAATGACCTCTGTCTTGTTTTTTTGTTTTGTTTTTTTTGTTCTTCTGAAAAGTGTTAAGCTAAAATAACAGATAATGCAAACCAGCTATCTGTTGTTGTATCAAATTACTTATCTAGGCAATGGTCCCCTGCCCACAATGGAGAATACTGCTTCTCTTGTAAGGAATTTGTGATTTTAAAAAGTTTCTAAGCCCAATAATAATAATAATAATATAGACATTTAAAATGACACGCCTCTGTGTGCCTTTTGATCATATCCTTGGAATCTGTAAATGGTCTCCATAACATTTTTGTGACATGACAAACTGACCTCAACTCTCCTGCCTACAATATATTTGTGTATGATTGTCAGTGCCAAGGGAAAGAGATTGAGTTGGAGAAAGGGAAAGGGAAAGGGAAAGGGAAAGGGAGAGCATGCAGGAAGAACCAGGTGAGGAAACAACAACAATAAATTGACATATAGTGAATAGTGGCAAGCAAAACAGTAACTACTCATATTCCTATACTAACTTATTGGCATTAAGTAGCCTATATTACATTTACTTTTTGTAACATTATTTTACACCACATTTTTTCATAATAAAGGAGGAGGAAAACAACAGGGAGAGTCCATAAGGGATGAGAGGGAATTGACTAGTGAAAGAAATGAAGAGACAGAGGGAGTGCAACATAGAGACCACCAAGCCAAAGCAGCAGAGACAGAAGAGAGCTGTTCAGACTTATGGGATAAGGACACTGGTCCTAAACAGTTAAAGCTGTCTCAATACCCTCATACTCAGTTTGGCACACAAAAAGGAGGTGTTGGGTGCTCAGCACCCCTAAAGCTCTGACCCTAGAATCGCCCCTGCCTCTTACTCATTTCTTCTCTTCTGGAATTGAACTTACTTTTTTCCCCAGTAACATCTTCATTCCTAGTGCCTTTTTCTGTTGCTTGTTATCTTTACAAAATAATAACAATTTACCACCCCTCAACATTTTTGTATTTTCAATCTGCCCTATCTCGTCATTAATCGCTTTAGTTAATTTCAGCTGATTTATTGCAGATTCAAATTCGGATGCAAATTTTATCATTACCTTGTATTCCTCCTTTCTTCTTCTTAACTGATGTCTTCCGTTTTCACTATCAGAATCCAAAATCTGACCCCAGTTTTTCTTTCTTTTTCGATTTTCAACTACATTCCATTCATTACCTCCATTCTCCACGCCTGACACTTATTCCGCCATTTCCGGATCGCTTCCGGAGTCAACTAAACTTCCTACCATGCGCACTCCACTCACAATCCAGCTGTTGCCAAAAACCACTGTGAGAGATGAACCACTCACAATGACTGATGAAACAACAGGGCTTAAATACAGGAAGGATGATGATACACAGGTGAGAACAATAAATGGCTGCTGGCAGTGATGAGGGTAGGGAATTATGGGAATTGAAGTCCGGGAGAGATGACAGGGGAGAAACACAGGGCAGACAACAGGGGATTGTGACAGTGCTGAAGAGCAATCCGGTGGTCATCCTGATACTGCGGTGGTGTTTGTGTGCATCCAAGATGAGTGAATAAAACCACGTTTATTTAGATGGAGGCCATCTGAATTAAATACTGTAGTTCTCTTTGACACCAGAAAAGATTGAAATTATCAATGTAGTTCAGTCCTCTCATGTTGCAGGTTTTGTGCAGCCAAGTGTTTAGATTGAGCAACCGAGAAAACATATTTGTTACCTGGGAGCGGTCCACTAATGAACAACAGAACTTTCAATCTTCCAAGTGTTTCAAAGAGTTCATCGAAATCCCTCTTAAGGAGTTCTGATGGCTCCATTCGAATATCAGTTTTCCCCACATGTATAATAACACGTTTTACATTCTTATGATTCATCAGAATGTTCTGTAGATCCTTATTTACATCAGAAACTATTGCTCGAGGAAGGCACGAAGAAGTGGTAGCCCTGTTACCAATGTTTCTGATAATGGAGTCACCCACTATCGGAGTGCTGGGCTCGGCTGTGATCTCAGCAGAAGAGCCTGCCAGCTGCAATGTTAGCTGCTGGCTGATGTGATCTTTGACAGATCACACTTTAGGTTCCATCATCCACATTCATTAGTGGTTCATATCTATTTTCAAGATGTATCGTGGGTGGAAGAATACTCATATTGGCTAGTCTAGTCATAGCCGTATCTGGGGTGGATGATGCTTGTGTTGCAATATATGCAGAGGTGGGTAGAGTAGCCAAAAACTCTACTCAAGTAAAAGTACAATTAATTCAAAATCATAATTATTCAAGTAGAAGTACAAACATAAATAATTACTTGAGTAAGAGTAAGAAAGTATACACATTGAAGTATACACATTGAACGTACTACAGATTTATAATTATTATTAATGGAAATTCTGTCATCATTTACCATCATGTTGTGCCGAACGCATATGGCTTTCTTTCTTCCATGCAACACAGTAAGGAGATATTAGACAGTCACTATTTACTTTCAGTGAATGTTTTGTTTTTTTTGTTACTATATATATTTTGAAAGTGAATGGTGAATGAGACTGTCAGTCCCTAACATTCTGTCTAACATATTTTGTGTTCCACATAATACAAAGCCTCACACTGGTTTGGAACAACATTAGGGTGGAGAAATTATGACAAAATACATTCTGGCTGAGCTATCACTTTAAAGAGATAAGTTTACCCAAAAATGAAAATGCTCTCATCATTTACTCACCCTCATGCCATCCCAAATATTTATGACTTCCTTTCTTCTGCAGAACACAAATTCAGATTTTTAAAAGAATATATTAGCTCTGTAGGCCAAAATGTTGATGCTCCAACAAGTACATAAAGGCAGTATAAAAGTAATCCATAAGACTCCAGTCATTAAATCCATGTCTTCAGAAGTCATATGATAGGTGTGGGTGAGAAACAGATCAATATTTGTCATTTTTGCTAGACAGCAGGGGTGATATGCAGAGAAGAATATGAATCACCTAAAACACAAGAAGAATGTGAAAGCGATCTGTTTCTCTGTTTCTCATCCACACCTATCACATCGCTTCTGGAGATACTGATTTAACCACTAGAGTCTTATGGTTTATTTTTATGATGACTTATCTTTGTTTGTTTAGCTTTAAAATGTTGCCAACCATTCACTTGCATTGTATGGACCTACAGAGCTGAGAAATTCTTCTAAAAATCTTCATTTAAGTTCAGCAGAAGAAAGAAAGTCAAACACATCTGGGGTTGCATGAGGGTGAGTAAATAATGAGAATTGTCATTTTTGGGTAAACTAACCCTTTAAGGGCTCTTGTCAGATCTGTATGAATTTATCAATAAGAAGAGAGGTTTGGAAACATTTCTAGTATTTATTACAGTGAAAATGTCCCACAAGGACATTATATATAATGCTGAAATATAAACCAAAGCAAGATCATGCTTTATCAAAAATCAAATCAAATCAAAATCAAAATCACTTTATTGTCACACTACTGTGTACACGAGTGCAACAGCAGGTGAAATTCTTGTGTGCAGTTCCGAGCAACATAGCAGTAATGACAGTGACGAGACATAAACCACTTTACAATAAACAACATATTACACAAAACAATTTACATAACAAACTTACACAACAATTTACATAACAAATGTACACATACCTACACAACAGTTTACATAACAAATGTACACAATACACACAATGTAGAATACACACACTAGATACGGGTATAAATATATATATATACACTAACTGAATTGGGAGAATATATTGACAGAATGAGGATTTATAAAGTGCAGTGCTGATTGTAGATCGTGAGAGATCATGTGTTCAAAAGTCTTATTGCTTGTGGGAAGAAGCTGTCATGTAGTCGGGTGGTGCGGGTCCTGATGCTGCGATACCGCCTGCCTGATGGAAGCAGTGAGAGCAGCCCATGACTCGGGTGGCTGGAGTCTTTGATAATCCTCCGAGCTTTCTTCACACACCGTCTGTTATATATATCCTGGAGGGAGGGAAGCTCACCTCCGATGATGTTTCTGGCCGTTCGCACCACCCTTTGCAGGTCTTTGCGGTTGTGGGCGGTGCTATTGCCGTACCAGGCGGTGATGCAGCCAGTCAAGATGCTCTCAACAGTACTAGTGTAGAACAGTGTGAGGATGTGTTGGTTCATTCCAAACTTCCTCAGCCGTCTCAGGAAGAAGAGGCGCTGGTGAGCCTTCTTCACAACGGCCTCAGTGTGGACGGACCATGTGAGTTCCTCAGTAATGTGGACACCGAGGAACTTGAAACTGCTGACTCTCTCCACCGGTGCTCCATTGATGGTGATGGGGGTGTGTTCTCTGTCTTTCTTCCTGAAGTCCACCACAAGCTCCTTGGTTTTACTGATGTTGAGGGAGAGGTTGTGCTCCTGACACCAGCGTGTCAGAGTGTGCACCTCCTCTCTGTAGGCTGTTTCATCATTGTCAGTGATCAGACCTACTACCGTCGTATCGTCAGCAAACTTAATGATGGCATTGGAGCTATGTGTCGCCACACAGTCATGTGTGTAAAGGGAATACAGGAGTGGGCTGAGAACACAGCCCTGCGGGGCTCCAGTGTTGAGGGTCAGTGGTGAGGAGATGTTGCTGCCCATTCTAACCACCTGACGTCTGCCTGACAGGAAATCCAGGATCCAGCTGCATTTCCTTGCTATTTCATAGCTTTTAAAGTCTTGTGTGGATTCTTATTTCAGTGTAGTTACAGTTTTCAGTGTCATAAGTATTTAGACCATTAGTTCTGTACAGCAGTACCGCCACTCTCTAAATACAGAGTACACAACATATGTAGGGCACCAACCCTGATCGTGGAACACTCACTGTGTCAGACCCCCCACCCCCATCCACTATATAGTGCACTATATCAAGTTTTCTCTATTTTGTAGGTGTGTCGGAATTCTGAGTGAGCCACTCGTTCCCTACTTTTGTTCACTCATTCTTACCCGCAATGCACTCTCATTTCAAGTGTACATTTAAAATGCACTCGATGATGGTTAATTTCCTATAATCCACCACGGGGAAGACGTACGAGCTGAGAGTTTGCTGCTTCCTTCATTCCTGAAATGTTTTATTTCATGCTGAATATATTAAATTACTTTTTGACAAATCATTACTTGATTAAAATAACATAATAACATAGAGAGACAGATACATTTTAAAATGTACTCTTTATTTGATAAAATGTGTTTACTCTTTATATTAACACACAGTATATATTAAATATGACAAAAAGTATGAAAATGTATTGTATTAATATATTATTTAATAAGAATAACAAATATGGCCCAAGTATTTAAAAATGTCATATGTGATGTTGTTTCTGCGACAGCCCCAGAGCTCCGACACTCACGTCCGAATTCACTCATTTCGAACACTCACTGCTGAGATATAATGCACTAACTTCCATTGTGGACACAGCCACTCTCGTCGCGACAATTGCCTCGTGCACATCACCCGTGCGCATCCGGCGCACCTCGCTGTACACGCACAGAAATGCTGTCTGTTCACACTCCAGTTGTCGATCACACGAATGCCAATAATTTACATTTAACTTGGAAGTTTACATGGATTTATAGAGTTAATCTGCCTGAAGTAGCTGCGATACCACCCATCGGTTTGTGATCTTACTTTCACCAGTTACTTGTGGCTCATGTACTGCTGGTTTTTCTAGGCTAGCCTGTCGTGGAATGTTAGGAAATCTTTTTCTTAGAAAAGGGAAACGCACTTTCTTAGTCCTGAAGTTAAAGATTTATTCATCATCAGTTAGCAACAGAATGTATTTGAAGAGTCTTTAAATGTATGTACAGTATGTTACCCCATTTGATTGCTTGTATTTGTTAACTTGACCAATGAAGCCATTGAGAACTCCAAGCATTCAAGGGGATTTAGCGCAGTGGTAGAACGCATGCTTCGCATGCAATTCTGGGTTCAGTCCCCAGCATCTCCAAGTGCCTTCATGCTTCAGTTAGATTTGTACATACCGGAGGCCAACAACGTGTTGAAAAAAATATTTTTTTGTAACTTGAGAAAAATATAACCTTTCAACATAGATGGTGAAAACTCTTTGGACATCTGGGGATGTAGCTCAGTGTTAGAGGGCATGCTTTTGAGCTGAGTTGAGCTGGATTTTGTGTGCAATTTACAGAATATTGTTGAGTGGTAAACAGTGTGATAAATAAAGCAAAGACTTCCGAACTAGATTATAACCCATTACAGGGAAAGCACAGCAAAAAAACTAGGGTTGTAGCTCAGTGGTAGGGGGCATGCTTTTGAGCTCAGTTGAGCTGAATTTTGTGTGCAATTACAGAAGAATTTTAGGTGGTAAACAGTGTGAAAAATAAAGCAAAGACTTCAGAACAAGATTATAACACTTTAAAGGGAAAAGCACAGCATAGACAGTGAAAACTATTTGGACAACTGTGGATGTAGCTCAGTGGTGCATCATTTGCATGTCTGAGGCCCTGGGCTCAATCAAATGTTGTAGAGTTATTCTGGCACAACTTCACAAAACCAACAAGGTGCTTGGAAAAATAAAGCAGTACTTGTGGAGAGGAGAATAATTCAAACTTTATTTTGCTAACATGTTTCGGCACTAGGCTCAATCCCCAGCAACTCCAAGGGAACTTACTGTAACAAGCCTTTCACACTGAAGTGAAAGGTTTATTCATCAGTTATCAGAATCTATTTGAAGAGTCTTTAACTACATGTACTGTATATGTTACCCCATTTGATTGCTTGTATCCTTTACGTAACTTGACCAATGAGTATTTGTACAATTATTAGAGAAGAATCCCAAGCATTCAAGAGAATGCAGTGCAGTGGTAGAGTTCATGCTTTGTATTTATGAGGTCCTCAGTTCAATCACCAGCATCTCGAAGTGCCTTCGTGTGTTAATTAGATTTTTCAAAGCCCTTACATATTAGAGGCCTATGTGTAGAATTTTTTTTTTTATTGTAACTGGTGATGTAGCTCAGTGGTAGAGCACATGCTTTGCATTTATGAGGTCCTGGGTTCATTCTCCAAGGCAAGCTTTTTGAAACAAGCATCTAGAGACTTAAGAGGTTATCTCCCTCTAGTGCTGTGATTTGAGTTGATCTGGAGTTGGAGTTCAGTTTACAGAAGCGTGTTAGGAGGTTTATTCATCATCATTTAGCAACAGAATCTATTTGAAGAGATATTAACTGAATGTACTGTATTTGCCTGTATCTTTTAAATAACTTAACCAATGAGTGTCTGCATGATCACAAGAGGAAAACTATAAGCATTTAAGGGGATGTTGCTCAGTGGTAGAGTGTATGTTTCACATGTATGAGGTCCTGGGTTCAATCCTCATATCCCTTTCTCCTCACAATCTATATGCTTCCCTTTGGTCACATTATTCTCCATCATGGTCTCAGTTATTACTTTTACGCAGATGACACACAGGTTTATGCAGCTTTTCAATCTGATAAAAAAAACCCTACACTCTACTTTAACTGCCTGTATCAAATTGTAACAGATTGACCTAATTGATTGGGGTGCCAAGCAGGTGATTAAACTTACTAATTTTCTTAGAGTCAGTCAACCATACAAAGGATTCAAATATTAAAAAAATAGGAACCCTTAACATGTGGATGAAGAATTAACACACAAACAGCTACAGGCTCAATTCATTGAAACTGTTATTAGTTTAAGGATATAACATTTAGTGAGGGAAAAGCATTAATGATTAACAAATGCAAACAGTAAACAAAAAAATATTCAATTTACAATAGAATTATTCAAAAACTCAATTCCCCAATTTTGGGCCCCATTTAACAGGACAACATTTTTCAACAAAAAGAAATTAGTTCGTTCAAAAGGTAAATTCATTCAAATTCAGTTCATTCCTTTCAACTCATTTGCCGCAAACCACCAGTTTCACAAATTCGCATTAACAGTTCTTGACTGAGTTCTTAATCCAGCATAGTAACTTGTGCATCAGAGTTCATTTTCTCTTAGTCCTTTAAGAATCATTAAGTCCATTCAGACCAGCACTGAGCAACCACTGTGCAGTTCAGAAAGAGGTTCTCTTTTTAACACCTCAAACAATATTTTCCCAGTCTCATGGACAAGGTCTCAACTAGCAAACCCAACAGAAGAATATAAGGAAAAAAAAAACAATACTTGTTTGGTTTTTTGTCCAGTCAGTCAGTCAAATGATCTGTCCTCCATTGTTGTTTGGACCATTGTGGTTTCTCTGAACATCCAGCAACTTCCAAAAGACACATAAATCCCAGGGCGATCAATGAAATATTCCTTTTTCCTCACAGGGTTCTTGGATATATGCAGGGATTAACGTCCCACACCTTTCCATTGCACAAGGCATTGCTCTCCAACTGCTATCTTCCAACTATTTTAAGCCATGTGCTCCACACATCATGTGACTCAGTATATCATGTGATTCAATGCATCATGTGACTCAGAACATCATGTGACTCAATATATCATGTGATTCAATGCATCATGTGACTCATAACATCATGTTCGTCACACTCCCTTTCCCTTGTAAAAAGCAAAACAATTAGGTAACAGGCTTATTGTTGAGGTCAGAAAATCCAAGGAATTCCTCTTCATCTGTATCTTCTTGGAAAAGATCCATCAATTTCACGCGCTGAATCTCCTCCAGGTCTTTTGCTGTGGGATAACATGGTTTTAGTTGACATACATGTATAGTACGCAAACCCTCTCCTGTTTCTTCCATTACAACCTGGTAATTTAAAGGACCCATCCGACGTATAATCCTATAAGGACCTTGCCACCTTGGTGCCAGCTTGGCTGAGAACTTCTTTTCTGCTTTAGAAAGGGGGTGAGAACGTAGCCAAACCCTATCATTGTTTTTGAATTCAAGATTGCGTCTCTTCTTATCATAATTCCTTTGCTGTCTCAGACGAGCTTTGGCCAAATTTTTTGTGACGAGTTCTTTCAAGTCATTGAGCTGAGCAAGGTTACTATATGCTGGTGAGTGAGGAGGAATGGTTTGTGGTTGTAACACAAGGTCTAAGGGACCTCTGAGTGGTCTACTGAGATTAAGCTCAGCAGGTGTGACACCAGTAGACTCTTGTACTGCTGAATTAAGAGCAAACCGGAATTTATGAAGATGCTGGTCCCAATGTTTGTGTTGGCTTTCTACATAGGAAGCCATCATAGTTTTCAGTGTCCGATTTATCCTTTCAGTGAAGTTTGTCTGGGGGTGGTAGGCTGTGGCAAACTTTTGGGTCAAGTTCCAAGCTTTACAAGTCTCTGCAAAGATTTCTGACACAAATTGAGGTCCTTGGTCAGATAGAATGTACTCTGGGACTCCCCAACGAGTAAGGATTTCTTTGACCAGTATTCGTGAGACAGACAGAGCTGTAGCTTTCCTCAAGGGAAAAAGTTCTACCCATCTGGAGTAATAGTCAACAAAGACCAGTAGATAAGAATTTAGCTGAGAACTTGTGGGAAAAGGTCCCATTAAATCAACACCAAGCATTTCCCAGGATTTTGTTACCAGAGTTTGCTGTAACTTGCCTGCTGGTTTCTTAGCTTCTGGTTTGTAGCGTTGACAAACTGAACAATTCTGGACATAGTTCTTGACGTCCAAACTCATATTTGGCCAGTAAACAAGGGACTGCAATCTTCTATAGGTTTTGTATCTCCCTAGATGACCTGAAAGAGGATCATCGTGAAAGAAATTCAAAAGTCTGGCACGTAAAGAACTGGGTATCCACACTTGGTAGATGGTACGGTGTGGGAGCTGGACTATACGATAGACTTTGTCCTCAATAATGGTCAGAGTAATAGCGGAATTGACTCTTTTCTTTCCATCTCCAAGAATAGATTGATACAATGCTTGCACTTCGGCATCCTCTTGTTGGGCTTTCCATACCTCATCATCGGTAAAAGGAAAGACAGGCACCTCCACCTCCTTTTTGGTGGATTTTAACACTGTGGCACAGGTTGACAGGAGAGGGTCTGATGGAGCACGGGAAAGGGCATCTGGAACTGTATTGTATTTTCCTTTTCTGTATTCGACAGCAAATGTGAATTCCTGCAAACGTAATGCCCAGCGCATAAGTCGTGTGCTAGGTTTGTTGGTCTTAAATACCCAACCTAGTGAGGCATGGTCAGTTACCACTGTGAAATAACGACCTTCCAGGTAGTACTGCCACTTCTCCAGGGCCCAAACTACAGCAAGGCATTCTTGTTCTGTTGTAGAATAATTCCGTTCTGCCTGGTTTAAAGTCCGACTAGCGAAGGCAAGAACTTCTTCAGAGCCTAAACCTCTCTGCTGGACAAGTACAGCTCCCAGGCCAATGCCACTAGCATCAGTGTACACCACAAATGGTAAGTCAAAATTAGGATGTCCTAAGATTGGTGGCTTTACCAAATGATCCTTAAGGGCGTCAAAAGCAGTTTGACATTCGGAAGTCCATTTAAACTTCGCTCCTTTTCGTTTCAGAGCAGTGAGAGCCTCCGCTGTTTGTGAAAAATCAGGTACAAACCTGTGATACCATCCTGCCATTCCTAAGAAACGTTGAAGGGATTTCAGATTAGAGGGCACAGGAAAGTTTTTGATGGCTTGAGTTTTTTCAGAATTTACCTGAATGACTTCAGAAGAAACCACATGGCCAAGGAATTTCAAGGTCTCTTGAAAGAAATTACTTTTTTTCATATTCACAGTGAGTCCTGCATTTCTCAGTATATCCAGGACAACT
The DNA here is from genome assembly GCA_032164185.1 of Moxostoma hubbsi. Lineage (NCBI taxonomy): Eukaryota > Metazoa > Chordata > Actinopteri > Cypriniformes > Catostomidae > Moxostoma > Moxostoma hubbsi. The sequence continues at coordinate 7,802,744 of JAVLUX010000007.1, read as the reverse complement.
TGCAGGTCATTGAAATGCTGTTCTTTTGAAGGAGAGAAGACAATAATGTCATCTAAATAAACAAAACAGATCTTGCCTCTGAGATCTCCTAACACAGTCTCCATTAAACGTTGAAACGAGGCAGGAGCATTTTTAAGCCCAAAAGGCATTACCTTAAAATGGAATAGCCCATAAGAGCATACAAAAGCAGTTTTGTCTTGGCTTTCTGGGTCCATTTCTACTTGCCAATAGCCACTGTTTAAATCAAGAGTAGTGAAAATGGCAGTGCCTGTTAGAGATTCTAGAATTTCCTGAATTGTGGGTAAAGGATAGGCATCACTGTAAGTGACAGAATTTAACTTTCTGTAATCAACACAGAAGCGTAAGCCTCCTGACTTCTTTGGGATCAGGACTACAGGTGAAGCCCAAGCTGATGAGGAAGGCTCTATCACTCCTGAAGCCAACATCTCATCAATTAGTTCCTTCATGATCTTCTGCTTAGTAGGCGAAACTCTGTAAGGCTTCTGCTTCACAGGCATATCATGGGTGAGAACAATTTTATGGTTAAGCAACTTGGTACGCCCCAGTTTTGTTGTACACACATCCAAATTTTGTTGCAGCTGTTTCATAAATGTCAGTTTTTCCTTTTCTTCCAACTGAGCATTTTTGACTGCTTGCAGTATTACTTCCTCAGAAGGATTTGGATTCAACATTGTTGGGGCTATAGTTGTAATTAAGGCAAATTGCCGTTCTGGTCCCCAGTCATGCAGTTTTGGAATGTCATCACTGAAGGTAAACCTGTTTTTTTCATAGGGTTTGAACCAATAAGTATTGGTTGACACATCAATCTGTAACCCACTCAAAAACAGAAAATCAAGTCCCAGAACAGCAGAAAAGGCTAACATTTTATCAGACAACACTACGGTAGGCATCACCCAGTGACGACTGTGTAGCTGGAACTCCATCTCAGTCCACCCAAGTGGTTGCTTTGCTTCACCATCTGCCAAGTACAATGGTCCTTCTTTCCAAACATTCAATTCTTCCTCTGGATTTTTTATATTTTTCCAAAGTTTTTCAGAAAGAAGAGTAAAAGAAGACCCTGTATCCACAATAGCAGTTCCTTTCCACTGGCGTACAGTTAAGGGAACAACTAGTTGGTGAGGACTTGAATTACCAGTGGCCAATACAGGGGTTCTATACAATTTTTGGTTAGCAGCATTATGGTCCTTGATTTTAGAATCTCTTTTCTGTGTTAAGGTACTTACAGTCGGATGATTTTGAGGAACATGTGCATCCCTAACAACAACATTTGGACCTTTTGAAAATTCCTTATTCCTTTGAGCACTATGGTGCTGACAGGTAGCTGGTGAGTGGGACCCTTTGCATTTCCAACAGAACAATTGTCGAGTTCTATCTTGTTCTGGTTTACCTGAATTTTGCTGGCTCTGGGTGTCTGCTTTGGAAGCTACCTTACTGGTGAAACGTTTACGTTGCTCATATTGTTGTTGATTGTCTTTATCCTTTTCTAATTGTTGTCCTAAACGAACCAATTCATCCACAGAAGAAACTCTACGTCGAAGCTGACTTGCAATGCGAGGATTGATGTTTTTCAGGATGAGTTTGATCACTTCTTCATCATCAATTTCAGGCTTCTATCGTCTGCAAAGAGAACGATACATGTATGCAAAGTCTCTTATACTTTCATTTTCTCCTTGTATTCTATTACGAACTCTTTCTGCCAATTCATCCCCGTAATCTTCAGACAAAAAAGCTGAAAGAAAGCTAGTCTCAAACTCTGTCCATGTATGAATGGACCCTCGGGCTACATCCCACCAATCTCTGGCAGTCCCATGTAGCACATTTCGAAGGGTGGCCATCAGTTCTTCATTTGATAGAGGGACCAAAGCTAGAAAATCATGGCACTTTTCAGTGTAAGTTAAAGGATCTGGGTTATCCTCTTTCCGACCGAATGAAGGAAATTCTAACTTAATAGGACTATTTCCAACATATCGTCGACTGATATCTCCAGGTAACAGTGTATCTGTGAGCCCCCTTGAGCTCCTGTCAGGACGCCCTGGCTGCATGGTGGACTGTAATGGATACGATTCCTTTGTAACATCATGTACAATAGTCAAAGGGGAAGGTTGAGAGGAACATAATACTTGAGAGGTAGTCACATGGGCATGCATGCTGGACTTCAATGAAGCCAAGTCTTGAGACACGGCGTTCACTTGCTGAGTTTGAGCATTAAATTCAGTCCGAAGATCTTCAATAGCTGTCCTGAGGGGCAGTATAATGGTGTCAATGTCCTTTAAAACTTGGTTCTGGAAACGTTCCAATCGCCAATTGATGTTAGCAGAATTCTGAGTTTGATGATATTCCAATTGCTTAGTTATTTCTTTTTGCAAATCTTTCTGCCCATCAACATACAACAGTCTCAAATCTTGATTGATTGTTGTCAAGGTATTCATAAGCTCTCCTTGGACATTCTGTTGTTCCTCTTTAATTTTTGTAAAAGTTTGAGCAAGGAGTTTCTGAAGTTTAACTTGATTGGATAAAATATTGGAATCATCAAAATCCCTGACATAGACATCTCGGTGTTGGGGAAGGTCCACAAAGCTTGGTAGTAAGGGAGGGGAAAGTGCCATATCATGACACAATTCCATATCAATTAAAGAACGGTTTGTCAGATGAATTGAAGTGGTTGATGTGTCTTGAAGAGGTCTGCAAATCTGTGGTATATTCAATAAGGGAACATTTTCTTCCCTACCATCTGAATTAAGTTCTGAGACTAAGGGGGTACAAATAGTGGAATGTTGTAAGGACTTAGGTTCTTGAAGAATGCCAGTATCCAGTGCTGATAATATATGGTAATCTTGTATTTTAGGAATAACATCCCTTATGTCTGAAGGGGTAGCAGAAATATCTGAGACAGCCATTTGAAAAATAATTCACACACAAAAAAAAGCAGCTTAAAAAAAATCTTCATCCAATTCAAGTCCCATCTGGGGTGCGATTTTTTTATGTAACAGATTGACCTAATTGATTGGGGTGCCAAGCAGGTGATTAAACCTACTAATTTTCTTAGAGTCAGTCAACCATACAAAGGATTCAAATATTAAAAAAATAGGAACCCTTAACATGTGGATGAAGAATTAACACACAAACAGCTACAGGCTCAATTCATTGAAACTGTTATTAGTTTAAGGATATAACATTTAGTGAGGGAAAAGCATTAATGATTAACAAATGCAAACAGTAAACAAAAAAATATTCAATTTACAATAGAATTATTCAAAAACTCAATTCCCCAATTTTGGGCCCCATTTAACAGGACAACATTTTTCAACAAAAAGAAATTAGTTCGTTCAAAAGGTAAATTCATTCAAATTCAGTTCATTCCTTTCAACTCATTTGCCGCAAACCACCAGTTTCACAAATTCGCATTAACAGTTCTTGACTGAGTTCTTAATCCAGCATAGTAACTTGTGCATCAGAGTTCATTTTCTCTTAGTCCTTTAAGAATCATTAAGTCCATTCAGACCAGCACTGAGCAACCACTGTGCAGTTCAGAAAGAGGTTCTCTTTTTAACACCTCAAACAATATTTTCCCAGTCTCATGGACAAGGTCTCAACTAGCAAACCCAACAGAAGAATATAAGGAAAAAAAAAACAATACTTGTTTGGTTTTTTGTCCAGTCAGTCAGTCAAATGATCTGTCCTCCATTGTTGTTTGGACCATTGGTGGTTTCTCTGAACATCCAGCAACTTCCAAAAGACACATAAATCCCAGGGCGATCAATGAAATATTCCTTTTTCCTCACAGGTTTCTTGGATATATGCAGGGATTAACGTCCCACACCTTTCCATTGCACAAGGCATTGCTCTCCAACTGCTATCTTCCAACTATTTTAAGCCATGTGCTCCACACATCATGTGTCTCAGTATATCATGTGATTCAATGCATCATGTGACTCAGAACATCATGTGACTCAATATATCATGTGATTCAATGCATCATGTGACTCATAACATCATGTTCGTCACAAAATATATATAAAAACTGGTTGAACTGCATCTTCCTCAATTCAACACTGATAAAACATAGTTCATGATTTTTGCCCTACCAACTCTCACTATGTATCTCTATGTATTGACATTGACAGAACACTCATTAGACCCTCAATACTGGAAGAAATCTCTGCATCACACTCGACTCTTCCCTCACCTTTGAAGCCCACATTAGCTCACTAAAACTGCATTTTTCCATCTCCTCCGCATAGCACATCTCTGTCCAATCTTTATCCAGACAGATGCTGAAACATTAGTACATGCCTTCATAACCTCTTTTCTTGATTGCTGTAATGCTCTTTTCACTAACTTACCCACCAAAACCATTGCTAGGTAAAAGTTCTCACTTACTCCAAACGGTCTGCAGACATATCCAACATCCTGTTCGATCGACACTGGTTACCCGTCTCATCTCGCATCCAATTCAAAACACTTCTGTTAACTCTAAAAGCACTACCTATGTTAACTACTCCACCCTTATTTTCCTATGCATACACTCTGGTCCTCTGATGCTAGACTGCTTTTTGTCCAGAGATTTTGACTCTCTTCTATGGGAAGCAGGTCATTCAGTGTATTAGCTCCTAAACTTAGGAACTCACTTGCACTTAATCTCCACAACATCACCTCTATCTTCACCTTCAGATCTCATTTAAAGACTCATCGCAAGACACATCATTTCAACTCCATCGCAAGCTGTTACATTTTTGTATTTGTTTACCTTTTTTCTCCACTTTATAAATGTCCCTATGTGTAATTTCCTTGTAAAGCAACCTTGTGCTCTGTAAAAGGAGCTATATATATATGCAAATTTTAAAATCAAAAGGAGTAAACTTTTACTGTCGCCAATGGCGACCTTGACAGAAATTACACTCACAAATAAATTTATTTGGTCATAAATGCGACCATTTTTAGTCGCAGTTTGGAGCCCTGCACAAGGATGATGATTTATCGACTTTATAGACATTACATTTTTATCGTCTGTTAATGCTGAACTTCTGTAAAGCTGCTTTGAAACGATGTGTGTTGTGAAAGGCGCTATACAAATAAAATTGACTTGACTTGACTATATAAATAAAACATATTAGTAAGTCACAGTACTGTATAATTTAATTAGGTTAGTAGCTGCTACATCTGGGTGGTTTATTTTATTACTTTTGGTGAGGATTCAATCATGACACAGGAACATGAATGATGGTTCTCATCTCACTTTACTGAGTGGAGTGCAATCTCTCAAGACTACAATATAACACGGTGGTGCTGGGAAATGTAGTTCACAGTACAACAGAACATATGAACTGATATTCACAACAGCAGCTAGTTAACTACTTCCCAACACTTATGTGGTGGCATAAGAGGGGCTGCCTGAGGGAAACGCGGGTCCGCCGAGAGGGGGACAGTTCCTGTGGAGAATACATCACGGGGAGTTAGCCTGAAGAGGGAACTATGCCCGTGGAACCCGACCCCAGTACAGAGCCCTAAGATTCGTACTGGGTCTGGCCGCGAGTTGCTCTGCTGAATTCGTGGGCCAGAAGGCTAGGGAGGAAAAAGCATCCAGGCAGCGACACTCAGTGGTTGACCTGGGACAGAAGGCGCACTGGATCACCTTGGTGAAGGGAGCAAGATACAAGCGGAACACCCGGTCGGTTGTGCCGCGTTACCAAGTTCTACCGGCTCGGATCTGACAAAACACGGGACGAGACCGACTCAACCCTTAGATTGTAAAATCTGGCAAAGGTATTGGGTGTTGCCCAGCCCGCTGCTCTGCAGATGTCTGCTAGGGAGGTGCCGTGGCTTAGTGCCCACGAGGACACCACACTTCTAGTGGAGTGTGCTCGGACCTGCAGGGGGGTGGGCATGCCCTGGGCATGATAGGCTAAGGCAATAGCATCAATGACCCAATGGGCTAGCCTCTGTTTGGAGACGGTGTTCCCTTTCCGTTGTCCGCCAAAGCAGACAAAGAGCTGCTCAGAGTATCTAAAGCTCTGCGTGCGGTCCACATAGGTACGCAAAGCACGCACCGGACACAGCAACGAAAGGGCTGGGTCTGCCTCCTCCTGAGGCAGTGCTTGCAGGTTCACGACCTGGTCCCTGAAAGGGGTCGTGGGAACCTTGGGCACGTAGTCCGGTCGGGGTCTCAGGATAACGTGAGAAAGTGCCGGACCGAACTCCAGGCAAGAGTCGCTGACAGAGAACGCTTGCAGGTCTCCTACCCTCTTGATTGAGGCTAACGCGATCAGGAGGGCCGTCTTCAAGGAGAGGGCCTTGAGCTCGACTGAATCAAGCGGCTCAAATGGGGGTCTCTAAAGGCCCATGAGGACCACTGAGAGATCCCAAGAGGGAAACAGGTTAGGCCGGGGAGGATGTAGTCTCCAGACGCCTTTCAGGAACCTGATAATCAAGACGTGCTTACCAAGGGACTTGCCATCTACTGCGTCGTGGTGGGCTGCGATAGCAGCAACATACACCTTCAAGGTGGAGGGGGACAGCCTCCCCTCCAGTCTCTCCTGCAGGAATTGAAGCACTGACCGAACTGCGCATCTCTGTGGATCTTCGGCTCGGGAAGAACACCAATTTGCGAACAAACGCCACTTTAGTGCTTAGAGTTGCCTGGCTGAGGGAGCTCTGGCTTGATTGATCATATCTACGACAGCAGGTGGTAGATTTACTAGATCTTCTGCGTCCCATCCAGGGGCCAGACATGGAGATTCCAGAGGTCTGGGTGTGGATGCCAGAGGGTGCCTCGTCCCTGAGAAAGAAGGTCCTTCCTCAGGGGGATTTTCCAGGAAGGGGCTGTCATGAGGAGTGTGAGTTCCGAAAACCAGTTGCGGGTGGGCCAGTAAGGGGCCACCAATGTGACCTGTTCCTCGTCCTCCCTGAACTTGCACAGCACCGATGCAAGAAGGCTCACTGGGGGAAATGCGTACTTGCGCAGCCCCCGGGGCCAGCTGTGTGCCAGTGCATCTGTCCCGAGGGGATTGTCCGTCAGGGAATACCAGAGCGGGCAATGGGAGTTGTCCTGGGAGGCAAAGAGGTCTAATTGTGCCTTGCCGAATCGGTCCCAAATGAGCTGACCCACCTGGGGGTGGAGCCTCCACTCTCCGCTGGGTGAAAACCTGTCGCGACAGCACGTCCGCCGCCGTGTTGCGGTTGCCAGGGATATGAGTGGCGAGCAGCGACCTGAGTCGCGGCTGACTCCAGAGGAGGAGATGGCGGGCGAGTTGTGACATATGACGAGAGCACACGCCGCCCTGGCGATTTATGTACGCTACCGTTGCGGTGCTGTCTGCGCAAATCAGACCGTGCTTGCCTCAGATTAGTGGAATAAACCTCCATAGAGCAAGAATAACAGCAATCAACTCAAGGCAATTGATGTGCCAACACTGCCGGGGACCTTTCCAGGTGCCAGCGGCAGCGTGCCTGTTGCACACGGTGCCCCAACCCAGTCGAGAGGCGTCTGTGGTTACCACGACACGTCTGGACACCTGCTGCAAGGGAACTCTGGCCCGTAGGAAGCAGAGGTCTGTCCATGGGCTGAAAGTTTGATGGCAGGTGAGGGTGATTGTCACACGATGCGTGCCATGGCGCCATGCCTATCTCGGAACTCGGGTCTGTAGCCAGTGCTGTAGCGGTCTCATATGCGTCAACCCGAGCGGCGTGACCGCGGCTGAGGATGCCATATGCCCCAGGAGCCTCTGGAATTGTTTTAGAGGACCGCTGTGCCAGGCTTGAAGTGAGCGAGGCACCTGAGCACTGACTGGGCGCGCTCGTTGGTGAGACGTGCTGTCATTGAGACCGAGTCTAACTCCATACAGAGAAAAGAGATGCTCTGAACCGGGGTGAGCTTGCTCTTTTCCCAGTTGACCTGAAGCCCTAGACGGCTGAGGTGCCTGAGCACCTGGTCCCTGTGAGCACACAGTGACTCTCAAGAGTGGGCCAGAATGAGCCAGTCGTCAAGATAGTGGAGTATGCGGATGCCCACTTCCCTTAGGGGGGCAAGAGCGGCCTCTGCGACCTTGGTGAAGACGTGAGGGGATAGGGACAGGCCGAAGGGGAAGACCTTGTACTGATACATCTGGCCGTCGAACACGAACCGTAAGAAGGGTCGGTGTCGCAGCAAAATAGAGACGTGGAAGTACGCGTCCTTCAGGTCTACCGCCGCGAACCAATCTAGCTGTCGAACGCAGGTGAGAATCTGCTTCTGCGTGAGCATTTTGAACGGGAGTCTGAGCAGGGCCCGGTTGAGAACTCACAATTTTCTGGGTACGATGAAGTAAGGGCTGTAGAGACCCTTCTTCATCTCAGCAGGAGTGATGGGCTCTATCACGTCCTTGAGGAGCAGTGTAAAAATATCTGCTCGTAAAGGCACTGGCTTGTTGGCCGTGCACTAGAGTGGAGCGAATACCACTGAAACGAGGCGGGAGCCGGGCAAACTGAATCGCAGAGCCGAGTCGGATGGTCCTGGCCAACCAGCGCGACAGGTTGGGAAGCGATAACCACGCGTCCAAACTCCGTGCGAGGGGGACTAAGGGGACGATCACATTTGACGTACCGGGCGGGGCTTCGCGGCGGGGGGGAGAAGGTAATAATGTGTCGGGAGGCAAAAGAGCGTCCTGAGGCTGAGGTGCTGAGAAAAGACTCAAAGCACTTACCTTACTCCGCACACCCGGCAGGGGGCGGGTTAGAGACTGAGGAAGAGGTCCCGAGAGGGCATCTTCGAAACTCGTCAGCGCTGGCCTGCTGGGGTTGGACAGTCACGGGGCCGGAGGTGAGATAGCTGCACACACCGGCTGGATGACCCAGGGAGTGAGGGAATCGCTCTGTAGGTACCGCAGCCCGAAGGCGTTGCGGCAGGTGAAAACAAGGATTCTCTTCCCGGCCCTCCACCGGGGGACAGAGTGGTCTTGAAACCATCTCCGGAGCGAACATCCGGGGTGTCTGTCTCGGGAGCTCTTCGGAGCATTTCTGGTCCGAGAGGGGGTCCTGGAGACGGTGGGCATACGCCGCCTGCGAGGTGCTCGACGCTGGGGCTGAGAGCTGGGCCCGGGTTGCGGAGTTACCTGTTGTTGCTTTCTCGTCGCAGGGGGGGGACGCCCTCGGCGAGCAGGCGGGGCACGGGCGCGCTGACTGGGTGGCGCCGCAGCATGATGTGAGAAACTGTCCCCATCTGCTTCCTCACCACCAAGAACTGCTGGGCAAAGTCGTCGATGGTGTCGCAGAAGAAGAAAGAAGACATATTTCATAATTGTTATTGCATAAGTAGGATTGGTTCAAGTACTTGTGAAAGAAATGTATCTTTAGATGTACACTGAAGGTGACTAGAGAATCAGCTGCTCGGGTGGAATTTGACAGGTCGATCCACAATTTAAGTGAAAGTCTAGGTAAGTTATTTTGTGCATCTGTGTGATGGCACCACAAGGTGCCGCTAACCCACTGATTGTTAGCTTCTGGAGGGCACATACAGTAGACTTGAAATAGAGAGTGTAGATTGGGTGGTGCAGAGCCAGCAGTTCTTTTGTAAGCTGTTCTTTTGATGTGGTCCATGAAGTTCAACTGATCATCAAACATAGCCCCAAGATTTCAGGCTGTCCCGAATGGTGTAATTGGACTGTGTTAATAATGTATGTGAGTGCAGATAGGATTGAAGTTTAAATGGCTTGGATGATATGGGAGGGAATAGGATTGAGGGGGCAGGTAATAGGGTGCTGGAGAGCAGTAGTTAGGAGACTTCATCATCAGAGATGGGAGCAAAAAGGGGAGCAGGGGATTTTGTACTGGTGGTGGATGTTTGTGAGTTTGTGGTGTGGACAATTGACTGTTAATGGTTGTTATTTTGTCTGTGAAAAAGTGGGATTCCTCAACAGATAGAGAGGATGTGAAATGGGGAGGAGGAGGGCAGAGGAGATGGGGTGAATGTTTTCAAGAGGTTGAGAGTGTCTGAAGTGCTGTTGATTTTGGTTTGACTGGAACATATTTTAGCAGTGGTGACTTTAGTGGAGAAGAAATGGAGCAGTGACTGACACCTACTCATCTCAGTTAGATCTTTCTATTTGTGCCATTTTCTCTTAGAAGCCCTGAGTTTGAAATGATGTTCACAAAGAGCATCAGATAGCCAGGTATTGGAGGGTGTAGTGCAGGCTGGCCTAGAGGAGAAAGGACAGATGCTGTCTAGACAAGATGTTTAAGTGGAGCATAGACTCTTAATATCATTATTGACATTAAGCGAGAAGAATAGGTTAGAGGAAGAAATAGAGAATGAGATGGAGTGAAGATTATGCCAAAAAGACACCTGAGGAGAGTGTGTCAGGCAAGGTGGCAGATATATGTTAAAACTAAGGAAGAGATGATCAGAAGTGTGCAGTGGAGTATCAAAAACATGGACAGAGGTGCAGTTATGTGTTTAGGTGAGTTCTAGATGGTTACCTGACTTGTGAGCTGCAGCAGTTGTGAGCCGTTTGAATCAAACAAGGCTATGGAGGTCAGTGGCTTGAGGTTTGTCAAGGTAGATTTTGAAGTCACACGGAACCACGACTGGGCTGCCGTCCTCAGGGAAGGAGCACATCCAGCTCCTCCAAAAAGTTTCTCAGATGACCTGATATATTAATACAAAATGAATGTATTATTTTTTATTTTATTACAGGATGGTTGATAACAACTAAATTAACTGGTCTGACTAAATCAACTTGACAGATTTGGTTATTTCATGTAAATATTTTTTATGGGTTAGATCAAGTAGAGCATAAATTGCATGATACCATGAAAGTATATATACATATATATCGCTTGGATAATGTTTCGTTTTTAAAACAGTTTTTAAATAATTTATCCAGCATATTGTTTGCTTCCTATAATAAAGTTATAAAAATTAACTAATCTGATGAACATATACAAACAATATTTATTGTAATTGTCTATTTATTGGCAACATTGTCTTCAGACACTGGACACTGGTCTCAAGAAAATAAAATCACATTACTCATGTACTTAGAAACCCAAAAAGGAAATGTAAGCGCAGCGTAGTTCTAGTGGGAAAACTAGCAGCTGTACATCATCACACCATTAGCTGGGTAATTTCCAGCCAATCACATGTAAGCTGTTGCTTTATAAGTCTACTCACAATCTATCACATTGCTGTTTCAGTGTGCAAACACAGCAACCCCCACCACCCCACCACCACCAGTTGAGTCCCGTCCTGCACGGGGGTAGGCTCCTCGTCCCTGCCTCCTATCTCCGGCAGGATATGACGGTTCTGAGTACTACTTCTTCGGACCTCCAGACAGGGCTTACACTAAAGAGAGACATTAATTTTCTGCTTTATATTCATCAAATAAATGTCATCTTAAATCTCACTGGTAGAAATTAAATTATTTTTGCATATTGGTGGGAAACCATAGTGTATTGCTCATGAAACACATTCAATAGATAGCATTTAGTTTTTCCTGGATCAAAAGTGGTGCAAATTTGCTTCATTTAATAATTTAATAATTGCAGTTTATATTGAACAATTACTTAATTGCATTTCATGTTTGCAATGGAAATATGTTATTATTGATCATCTGGGACATTTTGTATGTGGGGGAAATCAAACGCATGCTTGTCATGCTGTCCTATGGAGGAGGGAGGGATTTGTACCTACACTGAAACAAGGTTGAAAAAAATTGCATAGTGTGGTAACATCTAAAATAACTAGATTGGTTAAAGTTCCAAAAAATATTATTTAACCCTCTGGGGTCCGCAATCGCGCCGGCGCGATTGTCTCGCTTTTTTCTTATCAGTGCAAAAGAGACTCAAAATACTCGGTTGATTTTGATCTTACATATAAGTGTTGTACATCATTAGATCCTGTTAAGTGTCTATTTTTTTTTGTGGATACTCACAATAAAAACAAAGTGTTGTGCTTTTGGCCAAATAAAGAAAAACAAACATGATGCGAGTTCTGCGTTCTCTCTGTCAGTGAAGTCCATTCTGAAACGCGTCCGTAAATTAACTGTAACTCAGCAAATACTTGTCACCCAGGCACGAGACATATGTCTTTATGAAGCTTGCATTCTCTTCTTTTACATTAAGTAATTTATTAAAAAAATAATAATAATATTTTCAGCTTATGTAATCCGTTTGAAACCAAGGAGAGTACAGTTTTTTTCGTTCTCCCCTCATTATCTGTAATGAGCTGAGACCGCCACGCCCCCGGGTGCTATTCACATGTAAATAGTTGATATGCGTCGCACACGCCCCCCGATCAATGCCATAAAAACCCGAAGTTTCTTCATGAGATTCACTGATAGTTCATCGCGTTTTGAGGATGGCACGCTACTCGAAGAGGACCTTCAGATGATTCTGGACAGCGAGGAAGAATTCACCTTTTCCTCAGAGGAAGATTGCAACTCGGAAGACGAACGGCTGCACTTTGAAGGACGAATTGATCCCGCCGAGGATACAAGTTCGGAGTAAGTTGTTTAGTGTTATATAATTCCTTTTCTGATCATATGGAACTTATATGAATTTTCAGACTATATTTTGCCTAGTTTTGGCTAGCTCTTGACATCTTACAGGAAAGATTGCCCCACAATATCCCTAACATTCGTGTATGCTCAAGTGTAAACTTTTCAAATGTGCTTAAACTCTGAACATATTTGTATATTAAATATATTTCACTCAGTTTTGATTAGCTTATGACACTGATTATCATGCTAAAATACTGCCTTATGCGTAATGTATCTTGTTTGCGAATATCTGCTTAGGCAACACGATGATTTAGTGCAAATATATTTCCGGTAAAATATGTGATAGGCCTAACGTTACTGTCTATGCAATATATTTTTATATGTTCAGTTTTGGTTAGCCTATGACACTACTTATCATGCTTACTGCCCTATGCACAAATGTTTGTGAATACATGTGTAAATGTTTGAAATGTAGGCTAGTGATGTGTCGTTTGCGAACGATCCGTTCATTGCGTGTATCACTAAATGCGCGCGGTCTATATGGCCCATTAATTGTCCATCAGTTTACTTTGGATAATGTATGCTAACAGTTTTTTTTGTTTTGTTTTTTTTTAGGAATGTGTCTGCATCACGCTCTCTTTCTCCAGCACCTTGCAGAGGAGCACGCAGGTGTCCTTCAGTTCTCAGTGCGATCGAGAATCATACTGAGTAAGTGCATAGACGTAATATTTTACAGATGAAATGTAGCCTAATTGTGTTTACATCTTCATAATATAAAAGTACATATTCTTGTGTGAAATTACAAAAAACGTCTTTTTTTTTTATCCATGGCAATTAGTGATTGATAATGATAGTTTCTTGTGTGTTATCAGCATGCTCACATTTTTTTTTTTTTTGTTTTTTTTTGTTTTTTTTTTTTGTTTTTTTGTTTTTAACAGATGTGACAATGAACATGTCCAAGCACCTGTCCCGAAGAGAGCCAAGGCAAACAAGCAGGCAAGCAACAGGCAGTCCACTCTGTCATGGAAAAAGAGACTGATGTTGACATGGTTCCACAGACACTGCGATTCCTGCCCGCATGAGAAGCTGGACCGCAACTGAGCTCTGTAGACTGGCATTCGCCCATGAGTCTATTCAAACAATTGTGTGCATTGCTCAACAGTGCATGGTAAAAGGCAATTGACACCATGGAAATGCCAGGCATGCAATGTTCACTTATGTCTTCAGTTGAATAGGAACTGTTTTCAAGAGTGGCATAATGATGTGTGACTGTTCAGATGTTGACCACCTTCCACTAACCATCAGGCTGCATAGTTATTACAATCCTGTGTACTGTATTTTGCGTGAATGAGGATTTGTGTATGCCATACGGAACCGTTGCCACTGAACCCGCTTTAATGACGGCAGTGGGGCTTCGACAGCCTTAGTCAACGGGTTGCGTATGGTCGGGTTGCGGTGAGATTGTGGCGTTTTAACATCTACTCTCGTGTAATGGAAATCTCATCTCTCCATATGTACACAGGCTTCTTTACCACCACATGTTGTTTCTTGTGTAAATTCAAGTATATGTCTTAAGTTTTATGCAAAGTATTTTTGTAAAGTATAAGTCAGTTGACTTGTATATGTAGCACTGTGGTCTTGTGAGGCACAACATTTAGTTCCTTCACATAGAGGAATTACAATAAAACAGATTGAAAAACAAAACCTTTGCATCTCATGTCATTCTCAGTTCAGGCTGCCTCACAGCACCTTGATGGGGCATTAGCCTTTGGGGGAGTGTCTTTTGTCTCCCCTGGTGTGAATCTCATTGATATTCATGTCCATCGACACTCCCACGCATACAGCAGTGCTGACACAAAAACTGACTTACAAATTTTATATTGTTGTTTGTGAAAGAGTGGTCAGAATGATTTTCACATCATTTTGTAGTAAATTCTAGCCTACAAGAATGGTAACTCAAAAGTCTTGTGGACAACTGTTCAGTATGTGTTATATGGCCTTATTGCGGTGACAAATTTTTTTTTTCCCCAAACTTACTAACCACGCATAATATTTTTTTTTTCTATAAAATGCAAACATGTACATCTATTTTGCTTGCATATTATTGTAGCAGAGTTTGTGCTGAATACAGCCAAATTACATGTTGGCCAATGGTATGTTGTAAGTTGCTGAAATAAGCACAAATGTTAGGGCATGTCAAAACATGGCCCCAAAGACACCTCAGACCCCAGAGGGTTAACATCACCGAATCAACCTGAGTACATAAGGTTACACCAACAAAACTATTTAAAAAACTTAGATCAAATGAATGAAGAATGAATAACAATAACTTGTTAATAGTTAGATAAAGGCCTTAGTCGTATTAAAAGCTATACAAAACAAAAAAAAATGACTGGAGACTTTTATGACTCAACATGAAATACTGTATAAACAACTCACCCATGAACCTCCTCTGAGTAGCAGGCTAGCATCTACATGTTCATTTACTCATGGCAGCTGCCAACTCATCGAGAAACTCATGGCTTTGTGCATTTGTGTTTCATAATTCCCCGTTTGCAGCACCTCCCAAAGTCTTTCTTCTGGGGAACAGTACCTACCTCTGAGTAGGACATATAAAGTCCCTATATAGTCCCTCTAAACAGCTAAGAGGAACTATAGTATGTGCAAAAAGTTGAAAGTACTGGGGGAAAGTACCTAAAACGGGCTTTAGGTCCTGAAGTGGGAAAGGTGTGATATTATGGCGGTCTTGGGTGGATTGCAGACCTCCTGAAAGTAACAGGAGACCCCCAATCAATGCTAATGTGCACATTCTTTGGTAGCGCTGTTCACTCCCTGTTCCTTGGTCTCTCAATTAAAATTTCAATGTTGCCTACTTTTTTGGTATGATTGTGTTTACAATTTTTAATATGGCCAACAAATCAATACACACAAAAAATAATGAGAAGACAAAAAGAATAATAATAAAACAGGAACAAATAACAGTAAAAATTGTGTGATTAAACAATTAGAAAAAAAAACATATACAATTTGCATACTTTTCTTTTCACAATTCAGAAATAAAGAAATACAAGGAGTTGTTTGATGTTGAGAAAATGTCTTGGTAAGTGAAAGGTAGGAGGGGTATATGACTCCGAAGCAGAGACTAATGGCAAATGTTTGCTTTTTGAAATTTGAAAAGTATTCTGACCTCTTTTTGGGGGTGGAAGAAAAAAGGAGTGACCAAAGCGTGCCATAACTTTAGGGGTGGGCATGAAAATACTTGTTGCAAGCTTAGAGAAAATTCCTTTCGTCATAGATATCTGGATATGAGATGAGGAGGAGTGAACACTGAGGACTGAGGCTGTGAACACACATTTCACATTCAACTGAGCACTTATTTCTAACAACTTGCAATCTTTTCTGGAAAACCATGTTAGTCATCTTGGCATTTTTAATAATTCTTCTGGACTCAGTCAACTGTGAAGGTAAGACTCATGTTTCATTCATTAATTTAATAAAAGTTTATGTATGCTTTGTTTTGCTTTTCACATTCTTTCCTTTCACACAAATTTGTCATAACCATAGTTTCTGCCAAAAAAGTTACTACAGATATTGCTACAGCAGTCAAATTGTTGAAACTTGCATTGGCGTCTCTGTAATAGGAGTTGGTGAGGCACCAGATGTGGTGATGTTGTGCAAAATGCA
Organism: Moxostoma hubbsi; assembly: GCA_032164185.1. NCBI lineage: Eukaryota > Metazoa > Chordata > Actinopteri > Cypriniformes > Catostomidae > Moxostoma > Moxostoma hubbsi. The sequence goes on along the minus strand of JAVLUX010000007.1, from coordinate 7,786,569 downwards.
TGGTATAATCATAGATTTATTTTTAAGTAATAATATTTTTTTTGCATCTTAAACTTGTTTAATGTCCATTATAAAGTCAACAGTAGATATTCTTCCAAGAAATTCTATTATTATTAAGATCGAGTGCGTTAAAGATATTTAATCGTTCTCATTTGCTTTGCGTGGGGCTAGCCTTTCGTCCTCAGTGTTGATCAACAAAGATCTGGAGAACATCACGGGCGTTTGCATCGAGCGATTATTGATAGCCCGAGGGGCACGTTATTCTTTGGCTCCATAGCCAGACAAAAACTTTGATCATATGTTCTGTATGTCAAGCTAAAATGGTCCTCAGAATTTACCACTCATGAGTGCAGACCTGCGTAGTGAACTTCATTGGTAATTTTAAAAACATATTTTAATCTAATGTGTTAATGTGTTGGTTATTGGATTAGTTAAAGCACACTGCTGATAATTTTAATGAATTGTATGCCATTGGTTTGTATTATATTATAATAACTGCAAATATTGAGTCTTTCGTTTTGATTCGTTTTGTTATGTTGTTCCTGCGAGTTAGTGAGATAATATGCACAGCCTTTGACGATTTGCCTATATCTAGTTTGCTTTTGTGGTCACTTGAGCCTTTTGATTTGGATGTGCATGTTTTAGAGGTGTTTTGTGCTGAGATGAAATTATTATGGATGTTTGTGCGTGGCATCATTTTCAGAGGTTGCAACACTCTTAAAGTGAAATCTTCAGGATTTGTATGACTTAAAACATATTGTGGATATAATGTAGGTCTGACTATAATTGACTGTAGTTTGAAGTAATCACTTTTCTTTGCATGATACATTGACTGCATTTATACGATAGCCTATGTCGGCGTTAGCTAGCTAGCCAGCTTTATCAGTAGTATCATGGCTTCTGCCACCTCTGTGAAAAATCACTCTTGAAGTCTTGGGGTTTTGATGCCAGAAGATTATTATCAGAGATAAAAAGCCATCCGAGTTTGCACCCGCTTAAACACGTATGATCTACAAAGGTGTGGCTAATACTTTCCACACATCACCACCATACATCACACTTCCAGTCTATTGTTCCTCAAGAAGTGAACAGGAAATGTCCCTGGAGAGGTTTCACCATATGTTTTCTTTAGTGTCAACAAAGGAGACTAGTATATCAACTGTGAGCACATTCCATTCTTACACATGCACACACAGCAAGATACATGCTTGAACACCAGAACAATTATATTAATAAAATATGTTGACACAATTCAGTATTGATGTGATTCCATCACAACTGTCATTTTGAGGTATCAATGCGCTATTGTTATATAATAATAGATTGTATATATTTTCTGTATAAAACTAATGGATGGGGGTTTTTGCATTATCTTGAACATTGTTCGGTAGGGTCGGGTCATGACTCTGCACACCCGGCCCCTAATCAGGCTAATTAACCCTCAAGAGGGATAAAGGCCGACCGAAGATGGCAGAGAGAGAGAGATTTACAGACAGCTGTTCGACACCTGAGTGTGTTTGTCTTTTTGGATCAGTTTTCTATTAAACTATTATTATACCTTACCCATCTTAATCCCTTTACAATGTGTTATTGTAGTTTACCTTGCTGAATAATTACACATTAACATTGTTTATGTCAGTTACTGTGAATCAGCATACCTGACTTTTAGCATAAAGAGAAGATCGTTGAAATTATTTGAAAGTTATGAAGCAAGGTAGATTGCAATTCGTCAGAGTTAGCAGGCAAGATCAAGTTAGATCAGTTGATCACAGATCAATCCTTATGGCACTATATTTCACATGATTTGTAGTTCTGCAAGTTTACCTGTCCAATAAGAAAAACGCCAATTCAGGATCGGTTTTGATCAACAAAACCAAACGAAGGTCAATCCAGGAATCAAATGCCCTGCCGATGCTCACTCAAGTTTTCGCTCGACCACGATCACGTTTCCACTTAGCCAGACTGGATTCAGTAGACTTGATTTTTGTTTTATTTTGGCTTATTCTGAGTTTGTGTATGAGTCTGTGTTGTGCTGGGATCCGGATGAATGCTGGATTCCATCTCTAAGATAACTTTACCTAGTGTTTCAGACTGTCTGCTGACACTGTTGAATAGTGGAAAAGAAACTACTGTCTCAGGCAAGGCTCATAAATGTCACATCCTTTGGATTTTCCCGGCAAAAGCGACCCGCTCCCTTCGCATGAAAATCAGTCTACAGGCTTTAATAGGCTACCTAGGAAGTCCGGGAAGGGCTCATTTTTTAAGTTGCGTTACAAGCTGTTCATACATTGGCAAAAAAATATTATTACATAAAAAATGTTACATATTGCACCTTTAAGAAACACTCAAGAAAGTAAATAAAAGCTTCTTTTTTTTTTCCCTAAACTAATAATTTTCAAAATCCATTTGAATAAAAGTTACAGCTAAACTGTTCTAACAGCAAAAATATTTCAGGGATAAATGTACAGCCAGGCTGGGGCACATATCCAACAAGGCCTTAGAATAGGGGTGTCCAAAGTTCAGCCCACGGGCCGTGGGACATCTGCGGCTGAATGCTTCAATGTGGCCTGCGAAAGACTAGACATAGAACAGAATTTGGCCCGCTATGGAGAAACTATATGAAATTCATATTATGGGCATTTCATATTATTCGTCTCCACTAGTCCGTACTGTTTCATAACCAGCTTCATCCACTGGCAGAGTTCAACAGGAGTTTGGAATACTCCTTATTTCCAATGATAAAAGAAAGAAAGATGCATTTTTTAAAGGACTGACATCAGGTTATATACTTTACTCATGAACTTGTTAAAATGCGTCAATACCTCACATCATACAACTGAGTAGAGCTGCTGTTGTTCCAGCGGCTTTACAGAATGCGCACAGATATGTGAGCATACTCTTCCAGAACGTCCTCTGTAGCACTGGGAAGTACTGTATACTGTAATTAATTGGTTCATTCTAATATTTCGTTGAAACTTGGAGTGAGGACACACTGTAAGATAGAGTGCTTAAAACACTTGCACATCTGTGCCTGATGCGCACGCTCAGCTTACATTTAGCAGACGCTTTTATCCAAAGCGACTTACAGTACACTTATTACAGGGACAATCCCCCGGAGCAACCTGGAGTTAAGTGCCTTGCTCAAGGGCACAATGGTGGTGGCCGTGGGGTTCGAACCAGCGACCTTCTGATTAGCAGCCCTGTGCTCTAGCCACTACGCCACAGCTTACTGAAACTAAAGTGAATGACATTTCTGAACACTCCTGAAATGGATGGAGATGCTCTGAATCTACCATACAAAGGCGCGTGCTCGCTTTATTTGTAATCTGTATGCAGACTATACGTTCGTGTTTTTTATTAAATTGTAGTCCTTTGGGGGGGGGGGGGGGGGGGGGGGTTATAAATTGCAATAGGCCATATTATGATTTCGATTTGATTTTGATTCATTGTACAGTTATATACTGAACATATTTATTTAATTGCAAGTGTTAACTTTCAGCCCTGCTTTTTACCTATTCATGTAATTTTACCGATTGAATGCAATGTTACTGTGAAGTAAAAAAAAAATTTTTCTCAGCTTATATCTTCAGAATTGCTGATGATGGGCGATATGTGCAAACATTTATTGATGTCTTTTTTGCATGAAAAGAAACCATATGTGTGACTTCTTTGTTGTTGTGCTCTCCTCGGCATAGCCATATTTTATGTCTCGTCTTCCAGTCGGCTCTATTAACAACAACCTGACATATTGATGGGAGCAGGCATGCAACATAAAAGGAAGATGTGGAGCGGTGCAGGTGCTGGATAATATCTATTACAAATTCAAAATAATTTTTGTACTTTAATTACACTAGACCTATGGAAAAATCAAGCATTTCCAAGGAGCATATCCAAAATTCAAGCACATTTCACACCTTGAAATCATTGTAAAAGCAAACATTTTCCAAATGTTTTATAAGTATTAGGGATACATTCAGGGGTGTAGTATCCATTATAATTGCATATACATTAAAGTGGATAGGCCTATAAAATAGATGATTCGTCATGCTTGAGCATTTCTAGGATGAAAGTTTTACCCATCAATCAACCGCTGCGCTAAACAATTTTTGAAAACTTTGCAGGTTAAATCGCATACATACATGCACAATTTTTCAGTGTGCCTGATACAGGGGTGGTCTGGCCAAAGGAAGAACCTGCAAAATGGGGCTGAACATGAAATCAAAGAACCTCTCCTCGAAATCCAAACACAACTGGTCAAAATAGATGCAAATTACCAGGTGTAAATGCTGATGGTGTCTAATTAAAACCAGAGATTAGTGTGTGTGTGCGAGAGAGAGAGAGAGAGAGAGAGAGAGAGAGAGAGAGAGAGAGAGAGAAAGAATTCAGAACTAATGCACTAGGTAAATACGATATTCTTGTTTATTTTTTATCCGTCATCAATTGACGGACAGCATTTGGAATTTTCCGTCAACTTTTAAAAAATTGGTAAATGATGTAGAATTTGCCATCAACACAACCCCAGACATGTTGGGTTAAGTGATTGTTTGTGCCCCACAAGAAATAATGAGCCTGAGATGCCACTTGCAACTTGGTATCAGCCATCAATGTTTTTAAAAAATAAATGTTTCAAAATGAGAGGAAAATGTATTTTGTTAGGGTATTAAGTATTCACATTTTGTTGTTGTTTTTTCATTAGAAATCTAATGACAAATTTTTAAGCAATTATGGTTTTGCATTTTACCATACTCAGAGAGGTTCAAAAGTTTGAGACCACGCTGAAAATTTGGGATTGTATTGTATTTTTCACTTAAAACTAAAAATAAACAAAGTTTTACCATTTGGGGGCATGTAAAACCAACAAAAAGCGTTATGACAAAATGAAGAAATATTCAAGATTCTGTATTATTATTAGGTCCCAATTTTGTGGGATAAAAGCACAGATGTCCTTGCTTCCATTGAAGCACCCAAAGTACTCTTTGGAATATTCTCCAATCATGCTGAATATCATCAGGTTTTTCACAAACTTGTAAAGTCAATACCAGCTTGAGAGCATGCGAAATTCTGAAAATTCAGGCACAAGCTTTCAGTTAAACTTTTAATTAAACCCTTTATTCTAATAATATAATTTGTAATGAAAATGCTTTAATGAAGAAGGCAAATTAGAAGCATTTTCACGTGTAGTTTCAAACTTTTGGACCCTGCTCTTTATTATACACTATAATGAGAAAAAGTATGGAATCACAAACTTTTCATTTTTGAATGAAATTTGTTCTTTTCTTCACCAAGGATGCATTAATTGGTAAAAAAAAAAAAAAAATACATTAGTAATATCACAGTTTATTATAACAGTTTGAAATAACTGTTTTACATTTTTATTTATTTTAAAATTACATTTTTACATAATTTTAGCCCTCAATACTGCAGTGTACTGAGAAAACACTGTGTCACCTAATCCTTAAGAAATCATATTAATGTGCTCTAGAAACTTCAGAAGTCTTAATAGAAGAGTTGATAAGTTGCTAAAGTTTTGAGTACACTTGCATTTCTTGCAAGTCACTTTATACAAACCAAGTCAAATGTTAGATTTTACACAGCCATAAAGAAACAATTTTCTGAAGAAAAAAACATTTATTTTTTTTGGAGAGTGAATCTATTCTGTGCGCTACTGACTACTGAACCTGGATCTAACCTGGATAGAGAGGGAAGTGGATGACCCAGATGCACAACAACAAGAGGATAAGTACATCAAATATCAAGTTTGGGAAACAGATCCCTCAATGGTCCTAAACTGGCAGCGGAAGAGAAGACTCTGTGATGCTGGTCTTTGATGCAGAGTCTTAAAGAAAAAGCTACATCTGACACTGGGAAATAAGAAGTAGAGGTTAGAATGAGCAAAAGAACATAGTAATATTGAGTAATGAGTAATATTGATGGATTAGTCTAAGTTTAAAGTGTTAAGTTGTTAGAATACTTTGATTGTGAGGTCTGTAAAAAAAGACAATCATACCTATGAGAAGTCCTGCAGAAAGCATAGGATGAAACCTTACCTAAAGATCTAGAATAAACTTAAAACTAGAATGCCTAAAGTGTCATTGCTAAAAGCGGGGGATTTTGGGATGAGCAAAGTATGAAGAATACACTATTTATTTAAACAGATAGTCATTTGTAACATTATAAATGTCTTTAATGTAATTCGTGTCTCCTTGGTGAATAAAATAATATTTTTCTTTCAAAAATATACAAATTTCACATTGATTCCAAACTTTTGAACTGTAGTGTGTTTTTTTTTTTGTATTTTTTGAATTTGGAATGCCAAATTCCCAATGCGCTGTAAGTCCTCGTGGTGCCGTAGTGACTCGCCTCAATCCAGGTGGCGGAGGACGAATCTCAGTTGCCTCCGTGTCTGAGACCGTCAATCATATCTCATGGCTTGTTGAGTGTGTTACTGCAGAGAAGTAGCATGTGTGGAGGCTTCTCGCTATTCTCCGCGGAATACACGCACAATTCACCACGTGCCCCACTGTGAGTGAGAACCACATTATAGCATCCACGAGGAGCTTACCCCATGTGACTCTACCATCCCTAGCAACATGGCCAATTTGGTTGCTTAGGAGACCTGGCAGGAGTCACTCAGCACGCCCTGGATTCGAACTCACGACAACAAGGTAGTCAGTGTCAATACTCGCTGAGTTACCCAGGCCCCCCTGGTAGTGTATGTTGTTAAGTTAAATTCACCCCCACCCAATATTTATACCATGGTCAATGAAAACATGTAAATTCCTCACACTGTAACCTCCCCAATGTTCATGCCAAATCTATGCCCTTTTAAGATGTGAATTTGCAGGAATTGTGAGCAAATGCTAACATTCTTATTTTTAAACATGCAGGTGATATAAAACTTCACACTTTCAATAAACAGAGGATCAATTGCAATGAGAAGACTGTCTTACAATGCAACATCAGCTCATCAAGCAATTTTGACATTATCAGTACCAGCTGGAATAAAGATAAATACAATTTTGAATGTTATCCAAGATCCAGCGAAGGTCCTTCAGGATATGAGTGCAACTACACAAAGGAAATATTAACATTAACTATTTTACGGCCTACACCAGCAAACACAGGCACTTATTTTTGTAATCTTAAAACCAACTCGGGACACGATTCAAAGAAAATCGACGTATTGATTGGAGGTAAGTGTATTGTCATATTATTTCCAAGTAGTAGTTCAAGGTTGTCCACTCATTGCACAAAGCATATTTTGAATGAATTAATGAACACCTCACTAGTTGATTACATTTGTCTACAAACAGTGGTCTCCAATAGTGAATATATATGCGGCACATCAGAAATGTGTAATATTAAACCATTTTTAAATAAAATTCTTTAGCTTTTCAGTACCTCTTTTTTAAAATTTTTGGTCTGCCGCCTGCAATTTTTCACACTCAAATTTAAAAGCTCATGCGAGTGCAAGACTAATTGCCAAAAATAGGTCTATTTTTTTCAGCCCCCCCCCCCCCATATGTTTACAATCATTTTTGAATCTTTTTTGTCCTGAATTTGTAAGCATTTAATTCTGGTTCTATTCACTAAAGCTTCATCCAAAAAGTCTTATTTTATTTGACTAGATGGCAGCACGTACTAGAAAAAATATTTTTTCCTCTATCATCTTCCATCACAAAATGTCGATCTGAAATGTGGATGACACTCTAATGCATTTTAGCCCTTACAGATGTGCTCGACCATAGACATTCAGTCTAATTTTCAGTTCAAGCTCCACCCCTGTTGTTTCATAGAATATCTCGGCCTCTGAGTGGACTAGAAGCTCAATCTAGGTGTCATTAGAAAGCTGAGATCAGAGATCCCCTTTGCAATGATGTGTTTTCATCAATAGTCGATAACGTATATTTTAGATGATTTGATGGACCACATATTTTCTTCTGGAAATATAAGATATAACATTGGATTATTCAAGCAAGCAATCTAAAAAATGGGTTAAAACGTTTAAAAGTAAGGTGAAAGCAGATATAATGTTTTTAGCTATTTGGGGGCTTACAACAGCAATGATCGGCACATAAAATTGATGTTTGTATTTGATGTCTACCACTTGAACTCTAGGTGGCACTGATTTGCAATGCGAATGGTTTGAGGCATTTTTTAGTTATTTTATGTAACATAAATGCAGAATGTGATGTGTGATATTTATTTATGAAAAGTTCTGATTTTAAGCATTCAAACGACACCCCATACCCCTGACTTATGTATTCAGAGACTTGAACATTTTAAGTGTAAACATTTTCTCGGCATAGTGCCCCTTTTTGGATCCGCCAGTGGGTCCACAGAATTGAAGAGGCTAAGACTAATATCATAGCATTTTATGTAAATGGACATTCTTGCATAATATTTTCACTCTTTTTAACATCATTTGGCGAAAATACATCTTAATTGGAAATGATGCACACTAAAATATTCACTTTGAATTTGATCATATTATTTATACTGTTTTTTCATTTTTATTTATTTATTTATTTTTTCATTTATTGTCTTCACATATGTCTATGTTTTACATAAATCATAAAACATGAACTTCTGGTACATAAAAGTGCTTGTAGTGAAAGAAACACCTTATACATTGTGTTGTGATTGTATTTCCACAGGAGAATGCATTGGAGAATTCTCCCACCAGATGGTTAAGTCCAATCAAATACAATGTGCTTTTAATGGCATTTACCCAGATGGCATAATAAACTGGTTTCAAAATGATAAGAACTTGACGTCCTACTCTAACATCACAAGACGCCAGAATAACTCTGATGGAACGTTCAGCATCACAAGTATCCTAAACATCCGAGACAATCAAGAGAGATATAATTGCTCCCTGTGGTCACTAAAAAATGGACAATACCTTAAAAATCAACAGTTTGAAGTGCCAGATGTGATTTCCAGTCTAAGTAGTAGGATGAGCAGACTGCATTGCTTACATTGGCTACTTCTCCCCTTTGGCCTGATCCTTTCATTGAGAACCTATTTGTTTCTATAGTCCTTATAAGTAACACCCAAATCTGTTGTGTCAAATCTGTTGGGGATAAAAATGTATATTTCTGTCAAAATTGTATTTTATTCTAAAAACTCAAGCTACTCTTCACACTTCATTCATATCCAATAGAACACCAGGAGGCCGGAGACGCAAACTCACGCAAAGACATTTTGCATTTCACTGTCACTTGAGTTATTACTAATAAATATCAACAATGATAATACTGTTTACTCTATCACTTTTAGTCAATGTTCAAGGCGCATTGATTCATTGCATTTTTCTATTCTATTTTTCTATATTCTACTACTGATATGACTTCTGAGGTATCCAAAAACATTTTACACTATGGTCCTAATAAAGTACCTGATGTGGTCTTCTGCTGTTATAGCCCATCCACCTCAAGGTTCATCGTTCTGAGATGCTATTCTGCACACTACAATTGTACAGAGCGGTGTTACTGTAGACTTTATCAGTTCAAACCAGTCTGGCCATTCTCCGTTGACCTCTCTCATCAACAAGACATTTCCATCTGCAGAACTGTTGCTCACTGGATGTTTTTTGTTTTTTTTCTGATGTAAATTCTAGAGAATGTTATGTGTGAAAATCCCAGGAGATCAGCAGTTACAGAAATACTCAAACCAGCTCATCTGGCACCAACAATCATGCCATGATCCAAATCACTGACATAACCATTCTGATGGTTGAGGTGAACATTAACTGAAGCTCCTGACCCGTATCTGCATGATTGTATGTTGGCTGATTAGATAATGGCATGAATATTAAGTATGTGTGTGTGTGTGTGTGTGTGTGTGTGTGTGTGTGTGTGTGTGTGTGTGTGATGAAGATACACTGTATGATCCTATACACATTACAAAAATGCTTTGTAAATTTGATTGAGAATTTGTTTAGTTTTGTTAAATTGTAAAGCCAATTTTCAAAAAGTATTGAACTTACATTTACTTTCATTCAATTGAATGTATGTTAGCAAAGTCATAATTCATGCCAACTGAATGTAATACAGATTTGATGTTTCTAATACAGTTGTTGTATTAATTGCATTAAAAAAAAAAAAAAAAAAAGATACTTGTCATTATGCATTGTGGTCTGGTGTAGCACAATTCACAAAATGTTATTGACTGATGTCCACGTTTAAAGCCTATTCATTTTTAGATACCAGGTTTCAATAGCAGAAATACCTTATGCTACTCAAAATCTGACTCTACCCTTTGAAAATGTGATGTCACCCCTACCCGAAGATCAATAAAAGTACATCTTGCTACCTTTGACCCTCTACTTGTAAAACTTTTGATTTCATAATAATGTACTAAATAGCAGCTGACATTCAACCACTCTACAAAGGATATATTTAAGACATATTTTTATGCATTATTATACTTGCAACTTTCATACTCATAATCCATTTGACTGTATAATTGACATTAATTGATAGCTGCAACGATAACATTTCATGGATATAATAATTTGAGATGAGTTATAATACACATGTACACTAATTAAAGATGACTTCTTTTCTGCATGTGATTTTTCACTAATGTGTTCCTTTTAATTTCATTTATTATGTTCAGTTCTACTTAGAACCACAAGGAGGCATACTTGCACTACATGTCACATTTTTGTAGATCATGTACAGTTTAATATTAAAAGGACACAGCTGAAAATCAAAACAGGTTCAATGTGCTTTCTTCTATTAAGTCTTGTGAGAATTGTAAAGGATTTTTTGTATTTTTGGGGTATCTCCTCTTCATGAAGCAATCGGTACAGACATCACATCTGCTCAGATGACTGCATCACACCATATTGATTTCAGGTCAGCTGTGAATGTTCCATGTATTGTGATGATTATCAGTTGTTTACTTGTTCACAAACAAGGTGGTCCACTAGCAATAGGTTTCCAAGTGAACCATCCTCATTGTAGCATGAAGAATGGAGTATGCAGGGGTAGTTTTGTCTGATCACAGGAGGATCTCAGGAACCATTTGATCCAGCCTGGAGTTCATGTCTGAGGTATAGGATACATGTGAATAAGAGGATGATCATGGTAAGGAAGTGGCTGCACTGGAGTCTAAGGGTGTGTTCACACTTGGCTGATTTGGTTAGATTAAAGCGAACTGTGGTGTGATTGCTCTGTTAGTGCGGTTCATTTGAACCAGGGACGGATTACCGACTGGGCCAATGGGGCCAGTTCCCAGGGGCCCTTGACTTCCAGGGGGCCCTTGACCTCCCGGGGGTGCAAATTTTGGTACAGACCAAGAGAACCAAAATACAAGAGTGAACACACCCTAAATCCCCTGAAAATCATCATTTCAGTAAAACAGGCTGCTCACTGTTCTCAGTCCTTCACACAGAGGAGGTTTTTGATTGTTTGGATGCCAGACGTGACCAGAGGTGAAGCGATCATCGTAGTCTTTAACATGTCTTACACATGGTATGCACTCAGGGGTGTAAAGTAACTAATTACAAATTCTAATGTTACTGTAAAAGATTTGTTCTCCCTCAGGAATTGTACTTTAAGTAGTTTAAAATGGTTTAACCTCCTGAGACCCAAGTGTGACTGCTGTGTGCATTTCCATTTGAATTTGTAACTAGTAGCACCTAATAAACATGAAAAAAAAAAAAAAAAAAAAAGAATCTAGAGCAAATAGTTTTCCCATAAAGTTGATTGCAAATTTGTGGACAGCAGGACTAAGTAATGTGCAATTTTAAAGAATACTTAAAGAATACTTATAGAAATAAGCTTTTTTTATTATTATTATTAAATTGTTTATTGTGTTTATTCGTGTTTTTGAGACGTTACAGAAATAACTTTTTTTTAATAGACATATCTTTAAAAAAATGTATTCAAAGTAATGGCCAGCATCATCCAATCACTGCCAACCATGTTCAAATAAACAAATACATTATAAGTTATGAATCTATGTACTGATTATCATTGTCTCATGTCTGTCAAACATGTTGAGTGATCAAAACATCATCTGCAGCCTGAAACTGAACTTTTGATCAGATTTTAGGAGTGAATGCAATTGGCTGCATAGAAAGTTATAGGATGCTACCTTGCTCCCTAGTTAGTGTATGACTTAACCTCCAGTGAGCTGTCTGTCTGCACTGGTCTCAGAACAGTTCGAAATGCACCTTATTTTCATCCTAACTCCATATAAAGCATCTGAAAGCAACATTTTCCAGCGTTTGGATGAATCCATTGATACTCAGTGTGATAATGCACAATAAATATACCTTCAGCCCATCTCTCTGTTAGATAGAGCACCCCGGTTCAAACAGACAAGGCTGGCATAGAAATACATCCATTTTTCTATTAACTCTTCATATATTATTTGTAAGTTCTGTTCTCAGATTTGTGTGCAGCTATGTTGCGTTGTTAATATCGATGGTGTTCCTGTTAAAGCGAAAAAAACAGGTTTTGCTTGAACAGACCATCTCGCGAGGGGCTTCAGCGCTCTGCTCTCAAGCAATGAGCTCTAAAGTCTCATGAATGTGCACAAGAGATCAATGGTTGATCAATAGTTACACTTAATAATGCATTATATTTCCATATCGTATTCCTTCAGAGTCTCATACAACAATTGATTAGACTTCTGAATCATACTTTTGAGTCCTTTTGAAGCTTGAAGAGGTGGTCACTATAATCTGCCATTGTATGACATCACTGAGCACAACACTTCTGCGCAATTTCTCCCTTTGTGTTTAGAAAAATAAAGAAAGTCTTATAGGGTTATAACAACACAGTTGCTGTAAACAATGACTGATTTTAGCCTTTAAGAGCTACTGACAAAATAAGTTGAGTATGACATATTTTTGACATATTTTTGTCAAATATAGGTGTGGATATGCCAATAAAGGGAAATAATGAGCATTGAGGTGGTTAGGGGGCTACATTGAGTTCCACTAATTGTTTTAAAGGGCTCTCCAACCCCAGTATCACATCCACACCTGACCGTCTGCCGGCAGAGCTGCTGTTGCCATGGTGATCTCAGTGCTTTTCATTCGCAAGGAAACATTTCTGAATGCCTGCTACACATCACAGCTAATTAGCTCAAGTTTTTATTCTCTCTAAATGCACTCTAACAAGTGAAAGGCAGGTTTGAAAAACAGAAAGAAATTCTCATTTGACAAGAACAACTCCTCATAGCACCTCTGTTTAAAGTATAAAAATCGAAGATAGTCAGACAGACAGGCAGACAGACAAATTACTCATCCAGGACTGAGAGGTAGACAGCATTGGTGACCAAGGGTCCAAGTAATGTTTGTTAATGAAGTGGTCTGAATTACTCTCTTTATTGGGATATATAGCAGTAATTCAAGTAACTACTGAGTCACATATTTTTAGAATATACTGTAATTTACAGTAGGCCTAATTGTACAGAATAAATATGCATCACACTTTTTGACTTCCCTCTATGATACATTTATACAAAGTGTTTAAATCAGGAAAACACAACTTTTTTTCAAACAAAGAACTGAAAACACATTTTCAATTGAATATTTGTGTGTACAATTTGTAACTTTCTTTGTAACAATGAATAACTTTCCCCAATATTGCTGTCATTACCATCACAGCAAACATTTTAGAGAACAATTGATTTTCTTAAAAAATATATAAATCATAAACTGAGAGTCGCTTTATTGGGTTTCATTATCAAAACTGTCAGCATTTGAGAACTTTTAATGGAAACTATTCATTTATTTATATTTTTAAAAGGTCAAAGTGAATTGACACTGAGCTAACTTGTTGTGTTAGCAAGTTCAAGTCTAGTGCAAATTTTTCTCCAAAATGTCATTATCATCACACACAATATCAACAATCCACACCATCACATACACAGCGTTTCCACGTGTCCTGGAAAACCTGGAATTTTTTAGTGCAGTTTTCCAGTCATGGAAAAATATAAAGCATACCTAAATGTCCTTGAAAAGAATTATATGTACTGGAAATTATTTTAATATAATAAAACCGTAGCGACTATAACTAGGTTATTTTATATGCACAAAAATATGGCAATGATCGGGACTCGGAATAGTTGTCAAACACAAAAAACATTTTATCATTTTGCTACTGGCTTTTGCATGTTTTGAAACAACATCAGCAGTTGACTTTCATGATCAAAGCCCTGTCATGTTCATTCTCTCATCAATTAATTGAAACCCCTAGGTGGTAGCACAGTGATGCAGCCTTTACATTTCATGATGTGAATTCATTTATAATAATGCAACAATCGAAGTTCACTTATACCGCGGTTATCATATGTAGGACCCAATGATTTCCATGATATGGAAAATATGAGTGGGAATCAAGGAATCCAGACATTAACATGGCATTAGCTACACAACACTGAATGTCACGGAATGGAAAATGAATAATTGAATGCACAAGTAATCTAATTAAAATTGCAATATTTTCTAGTGTGCTTATTAAACCACAAAAGGCTTCAATTAAAAAAAAGTAATCTGCATGTGCTGCATGCTTCAAAATGAATGTGTAAATCTGTCCACTCTTACACCGAAAACACTGCATCATAATCATCACGATGTTTTGTGGATGACAGAGTGCTCTTAAAGAGCCCATATTATGCTAATTTACAGGTTCATCATTTTATTTTGGGAGTCTACTAGAATAAGCTTACATGCTTTAATGTTCAAAACCACATTATTTTTCTTATACTGTACATTTCTATTCCCCGCTCTTCATACTCTGGCCGAAACGCTCTTTAAAGCTATCCTTCTCTGAAAAGCCCAGTCTGCTCTGATTGGTCTGATGGTCTAGTCTGTTGTGACTGGTTAACCGCGTAGAGTGTGTGTCAAAAATGTAACACCCCTTACCTTAACCGAGTTTCATCTAACAAGTTTTCCTGAGAAGCTTTAAACACTACTGTAACTATGGTAACAGTGGTGTCAGTTTTTGCCATACCAGTCTGATAATGAAAGTTTGGAAGAACAAGCTGATCAACCCAAATCACCTTCGCAAGCATGACTTGAGCAGGACATTTCACAGTGGTAAGTTTGAATTTTGTAGCTTTCTTACAAGTACACTGTTGATTATTGTGAACCTTACAAAGCTTCAAGTAAAAGACACGTATTGCATCAAAGATCTTTTGCTGGAATGGGTGTAGCCAAACTTTTTTTGCCGAGATATGAACAGAGAACAGAGGCTTACTCCCGGTTGGTGAGCAAGTTAGCCGATAGCGGCTGTTACATTACAGCTTGTAATTATATAGTTATACCATATATAATTAGTCCATTACGTTACACAGTTTTAGGTAAAAACTGGCTCACAGCTAAATAGTAAACCCTTACCAAAACAATAACATCACATAGCAAGTTAGCCGAGCACTAACGTGGATTGCTGATGTAAAATGACAATTTGTAAAATTGACAAAAATAAATCCATCTCCACACTTGATCACTATTCATGATAGTAAGAATGACAAAGCATAATTCGACACAATTGTAGGTAAAAGTGGGCCCACAGCTGATTAGCAAAACTATTCCACCACAATAACATTAGCTAGCAGGTTAGCAGAGGCCTACAGCGGTGCACTGGGTGTACACCATAGCTACATCACAAAACTCTGTATTTGATCTCTCTGTAGCAGATAAATCCACAAATAATCAAGCATACTTACAGGTTGTGATCCTGAAGCACCAGATTTTCCCAACAAAGTGGGAACTGCATCATTTTTCAAGGGTAACGATCTTGAAAATCCAGTATTGATTGTGGTTGTACTGCTGAATTCATTTTAACCACTGATTCTTCAATTTGTCTGCCTTTTGAAGTCTAAACAAAGAGGTTTTGCTTTCACCGTGAGCAAAACAGCATCGACATGGCAACAACACTAGCCCAACTCATCACCCCTATATATATATATAATACTGTTTACTTTATGTTCTACTATAAAAAAAATCCATTTGATTGAAGTTTTAATGAATTAATTTGAATAGAGACCATTTTCATTATAATATTTCATTAAACTCTTGAAAATTGAATTCAGAAAAAATAGCCATCTAATAACCACAATATCAATCATGACCTCTCTTGTGTATTTGCTTACATATAACACCGGTTGGGCTTGTAATATGTCCTGGAAAATTGTGCCTTAAAAGAGTGGGAACAAAGAATAAAAAAAATCACCCATACATACTACAGTAACTTAAATTTATTTAATAAACCCAGACAAACAGGTCTGAAAAGATTGTAGTGGATTGTTTCTGAGAAGCTAGTACACCATTGGTGCATTCCAATCGACCATTAAGGTCCTCTGAAGTGGACTTCACACGATATTCAGCCATCTTAAGGGAGATTCCAATCCGAAGGGAGCGTACATGTTCACTTGGAAGGGCTCTCCAAACGGCACAGGTAAAAAGCGTCTACAAAGCGCACGAGATGCGACCGTTACATCCATCCCAGCTAACAGTTATGTATAATATGTTCTAAGAATGTTTTCCTAACGTTCAATGTTCTAGGAACATTCAAATCATCCAGTTTTGTTTTAACATTGGATTAACATTCTTCCTAGAATATAGGAACGTTTTTCAAAATGTTATAAGAACATTCTATTCTCTCATTATATAAAAGTTCTCTCAATATTTTGTAAGGATATGAAAACGTTATGCAAAATGTTATGTAAAATTTTCTCTATATACAAACATTTTCTCAACATTCTTCCTTGGTTATAGGAACATTCTTTGATACGTTATTAGAACGTTCCATGCTCTTGTTATATAAATATTCTCTCAATGTTTTTCAATGGTTATAAATGCAAAGAGTTACTGTAAGTTCACAAAGTGAGCTATAGTACAGTGCCAGTGTGGTTTTCAAAGAAAAAGTGAAATGGAAAGCGATTAAAATAATGAAATAGTAGAGGTCAATAAAGCTTATGGAAGGAAACTGTAACGATCCACACCGTCTTTGGTTTGTGTACCTTTTATTTTAAGTTTTGGCACCTTTTATGTTCCATATTGTTCTTTGTTTATGCACTCTTATTTTGAAAGTCTTGTCATGTCCTGTTTTCCCTCCTTGTCTATGTGTCCGGTTTTCATTGGTTTATTGTTTGATTACTTTATTATCTGTTCTAGCTTTGTCATTGGTTTTAGTTAATTGCCTTGTTATCTTGTTTTGAGTTCTGTTCTCCCATTGGCTTTTGTTTCCCCTTTGGTTTTGTATTTAGGCCCTCATGCCCTCCACGCTTCTGCCTGCGCCTGCTCAGCCTTCCAAGCCTCCGGAGCCTTCCAAGGCTCCAGAGCCTTCCAAGCCTCCAGAACCAACCTGGTCTCCGCCTACCATGGCACCGACCCTGGAGGCCTCCTCATCTCCGCCTACAGAGCCTACCGTGGCTCTGCCCGCTTCCCCTGAGCCTCCTCCCAGGCCTTCTGACCCTGTCTTGTGGCCTCCTCCCAGGCCTTCTGACCCTGTCCTGTGGCCTCCTCCCTGGCCTTCTGACCCTGTCCCGTGGCCTCCTCCCAGGCCTTCTGACCCTGTCCCGTGGCCTCCTCCCAGGCCTTCTGACCCTGTCCCGTGGCCTCCTCCCAGGCCTTCTGACCCTGTCCCATGGCCTCCTCCCAGGCCTTCTGACCCTGTCCCGTGGCCTCCTCCCAGGCCTTCTGACCCTGTCTTGTGGCCTCCTCCCAGGCCTTCTGACCCTGTCCCGTGGCCTCCTCCCAGGCCTTCTGACCCTGTCCCGTGGCCTCCTCCCAGGCCTTCTGACCCTGTCCCATGGCCTCCTCCCAGGCCTTCTGACCCTGTCCCGTGGCCTCCTCTCAGGCCTTCTGACCCTGTCCCGTGGCCTTCCTCTAGGCCTCCTTACCCTGTCCCAGTCCTGTGGCCTTCTCCTTGGCCTCCTGACCCTGTCCCAGTCCTGTGGCCCTCTCCTTGGCCTCCTGACCCTGCCCCAGTCCTGAAGCCATCTCCTAGACCTCCTGACCCTGTCCTAGCCCTGTGGCCATCCCCTAGACCTCCAGACCCTGTCCTAGCCCTGTGGCCATCCCCTAGACCTCCAGACCCTGTCCTAGCCCTGTGGCCATCCCCTAGACCTCCTGACCCTGTCCTAGCCCTGTGGCCGTCCCCTAGACCCCCAGACCCTGTCCTAGCCCTGTGGCCGTCCCCTAGACCTCCTGACCCTGTCCCAGTCCTGAGGCCTCCTCCTGTCCCGGTCCATGCCCTACGGCCATCTCCCTGGCCCCCTGACCTAGTCTCGACCCCGCAGCTGCCTCCCAGACTTCCCGACCCGGTCCCCTCCTTCAAGTCGTCCCCTCGGTCCCCTGGGCATCTGCCTGGCCTCCTTGGTCTCCTGGCCGCCCACCTGTTCTGTCATGGTCTCTCTGTCCTAGTCTTGTCCCTCTGTGCCCCTCGTGTCCCCTTGATCTGCCTGTTCGTCCCTGTTTTCCGTTGTCATTTTGCCCTTCCTTTGGTTAGGAGGATCTGGGATCCGCTC
Source organism: Moxostoma hubbsi (assembly GCA_032164185.1). Classification (NCBI taxonomy): domain Eukaryota; kingdom Metazoa; phylum Chordata; class Actinopteri; order Cypriniformes; family Catostomidae; genus Moxostoma; species Moxostoma hubbsi. The sequence goes on along the minus strand of JAVLUX010000007.1, from coordinate 7,768,071 downwards.
CTTAAAGGGGGGGCTCTGTAACGATCCACACCGTCTTTGGTTTGTGTACCTTTTATTTTAAGTTTTGGCACCTTTTATGTTCCATATTGTTCTTTGTTTATGCACTCTTATTTTGAAAGTCTTGTCATGTCCTGTTTTCCCTCCTTGTCTATGTGTCCGGTTTTCATTGGTTTATTGTTTGATTACTTTATTATCTGTTCTAGCTTTGTCATTGGTTTTAGTTATTTGCCTTGTTATCTTGTTTTGAGTTCTGTTCTCCCATTGGCTTTTGTTTCCCCTTTGGTTTTGTATTTAGGCCCTCATGTTCACCTTGTCCTTTGTTGGTCGTTGTTTGATGTTTCATGGTAAATGTTACATGTGTTTCCTGCCCTCGTCCGTGTTTCAGCCTGAGCCCACCTTGGAAGATTCCCAGTGTTAATATCTTGTGTTTATACCTTTGTTTTCCCATAGTGGACGTTTTATTTGTTCCTGTTTTCGTACTTCGTTTTACTTTGAGTTACCTTCAATAAAAGCTGCAACTGGATCCTCACTCCTTGTCTGCCCACTTCGTTACAGAAACACTATAGACTATTAAACTAAATTTAGTTTTTAATTATTTATATATATATATATATATATATATATATATATATATATATATATATATTACTTTTTAAGCTTTGAAAATAGACATTTCTCATGTTGAGTCAAGACTGAAATGTTGAAATGATCAATAAGGGCTTAACAAGCAAATCAAACTATACAGTCACAAGTATGGCTTTCAAATCAATGTGCAAATTGTACCAAAAATCTGTGTTTTTAAGACACCACAAGGAAAAAATGTTCAATACAATGTTTATTTAAATATTTTTCTCTTCTAATTCTGTAGTAAATAGTAATGCTATATTAAATACAAAAATATCCATACATATTACAATAAACCTTCAATGGTATCTTTTAATACATCATTTAATCACGATCTAGTATCAAACAATGCAATACTTAAAGTTTAAACAATATGAACAAGAAAAAAAACATATGAAAGCACCTGTAAGATTCAAGTTTCAGTGTAAAAACTTTTAAGAAAAGTTTTAAAGAATTAATGAAGTTTAAAACTTTATGCCAGAATTTAAGCTCTTACCTACGTTGTAGAATAGGATCTCAAAGACATCAAAATAAAACTAAATGAATCATGCATGAGACACACAGGATCATTTCAAATGCTGGGGTACATCATGCTTCTCTGTGGAATGTCATATTCAGAGACTGGGCCATCAGGACAAACTCGAGATGGTCTGGGGAGAGACTGCAGGGAGAAAAGAACAGTGTGGTGAGATTTTGTATAAAATAACTATTTGTATCATTCCACGTGTCTGTGTTTATGGCTTTCCAAATAGTGTTGGGGATTTTGATTCATTACTTTGATTTTGTTAATCTATTTGTTCAGTGACCATTTCTGTAGATTACATCTTTAAACTAGTAGATGATGACAAATGAGTGTCTTTCATGTTGTAAGCAAGTCACTGAATCATTGACTCAAGCTGATAAGATAAAACTCTGAATCCTTCATGACTAAAACAAAAAATGTCAACAAGAATGATTTGTTCATTTATCACACCGTGGGTTCACTGGGTGGTGGCGAGCTGTGCGGTTTTTGTGCAGTCATAAGATATCCAACGATGCTGCACCACACTTTGTGCTCTATTCACAAAATTCAGTTACAACGGCAAGAAAAACCTTTAGTGGCAGTTTTATTTAAATATCTGTCTTAGCTTATAACTATACCTCTCAGCTTATTATAGACATGCAGTACTTCTGTGTGCACGCAACATCAAAGCAAGATGCCAAGCATCTCTGCTGCGCACAAGAGACGGCACAAACATAACAAATGGATAGTATCTACTTCAAATTCTAAATAATATTTGATCTTTTATAACAATAGACTAGAGCTAAGGAAAAATCAAGCATATAATAGAAATAATGTGTTTAAAGAAAGGCAATAAATGGATTAATATGCTGATATTAGTAAAATCTTCTCTTACAACATATTACAATATAAACGCATTAAAGTAAATATTGTCATAATTCATCAACAATACATCATCAGCAATCGTCATAAATGTCCGGTACTCATTGTGCATTGTATCACTGCACTGTGAACGCAACTGCATGTTTAGTAATGTATGTGTGTGTGTGTGTGTGTGTGTGTGTGTGTGTGTGTGTTAAACAAAGACGAGAGTGATTAAATAATAAACTAATACAAAACACCTTGAATTTAAAATTGAGTTCTATTTTCTTTAGGCAGCATTAACTGTATAAAAAAAACGCAGAACAAGCACATTCGATAAGAACACAAAAGTAATCGTCCCCTTAGTGCCCCTAGCACGTAGCTTGGATGCGTGGCTTTCACTTCCCAATTCATCACGCTGGCTGGCCAGAACCATCTGACTCGGTTCCGCAATTCAGTTTGCCAGCCTCTAGCCGAGATGAAGAAGGGTTTTTACTTCATCGTACCCAAAAAGGTGGCGGCTTATGACCGATCTTGGACTTACGACCGATTGCGTCCGGCATCTAGACTGGTTCGCAGCGGTAGACCTGAAGGATGCATACTTCCACGTCTCAATCTTGCCTCAACATCGACCCTTTCTATGGTTCATGTTCGACGGCCAGGCTTATCAGTACAAAGTCCTCCCCTTTGGCATGTCCCTGCCCCCTCGCATCTTTACGAAGGTCGCAGAGGCAGCCCTTGCCCCGCTTCGGGAAGCAGGCGTTCACATACTCAACTACCTCGACGACTGGCTCATCCTGGCCCACTTCCAAGAGTTACTATGCACCCACAGGGACCAGGTGCTCAGGCACCTCAGCCGTTTAGGGCTTCAGGTCAACTGGGAAAAGAGCAAGCTCACCCCGGTGCAGAGCATCTCTTTTTGAAACATGGAGTTAGACACGGTCTCAATGTCAGCACGCCTCACCAACAAGCGCATGCAGTCAGTGCTGAAGTGTCTCACCTTGTTCAGGCCAGGCATGTGGGTCCCCCTAAAACATTTCCAAAAGATCCTGGGGCATATGGCATCCGCCATGGCAGTCGCACCGCTAGGGTTGATGCATATGAGAATGCTCCAGCACTGGCTCCAGACCAGAGTCCCAAAACAAGCATGGCGCCGTGGCACGCACCGTGTGTTTATCACCCTTGCCTGCCACCAAACTTTCAAACCCTGGACATAACTCTGTTTTTTACGGGCAGGAGTCCCTTTGCAGCAGGTGTCCCGACGCGTCCTGATCACCACAGACGCTTCCAAACAGGGTTGGGGCGCCATGTGCAATGGGCACTCAAGTCGCTGCGTGCCACTCACATCACGGGCAACCTCAATGTGGTAGCAGACGTGCTATTGCAACAGCGTTCGCCCAGTGGAGAGTGGAGGCTTCACCCCCAGTCGATCCAGCTGATTTGGGAATGGTTCGGCAAGGCACAGGTAGACCTATTCGCATCCTGAGAGACCTCCCACTGCCCGCTCTGGTACGCCCGAACGGAGGCTCCCCTCGGGACAGACGCGCTGGCACACAGCTGGCCCATGGGGCTGCACAAGTACTCATTCCCCAGTGAGCCTTCTTGAACAGGTTCTATGCAAGGTCAGGGAGGACGAGGAACAAGTCACTCTGTTGGCCCCTTATTGGCCCTCTCGGACTTGGTTCTCGGATCTCGTGCTCCTCGTGTCAGATCCTCCCTGGTGAATTCCCCTGAGGAAGGACCTTCTTTCTCAGGGATGGGGCACTCTCTGGCATTTGCACCCAGACCTCTGGAACCTCCACGTCTGGCCCTGGATGGGATGCGGAAGATCTAGCTGGCCTACCACGTAGACACGATCAACCAAGCCAGAGCTCCCTCCATCCTAGGCAACTTTACGCCCTGAAGTGGCGCTTGTTCACGAATTGGTGTTCTTCCTGGGCTGAAGACCCACAGAGGTGTGCAGTCAGGTCAGTGCTCTCATTCCTGCAGGAGAGGTTGGAGGGGAGGCTGTCCCTCTCCACCTTGAAGATGTATGTAGCCGCTATCGTGGCCCACCACGACACAGTAGATGGCAAGTCTTTGGGTAAGCACGACTTAGTTATCAGGTTCCTAAGAGGTGGCCAGAGGTTGAATCCCTCCTGGCCAAGCCTGTTCCCCTCCTGGGATCTCTCAGTGGTTCTCTTGGGCCTTCAGAGACCCCCCTTCGAGCCGCTAGAATCAGTCGAACTCAAGGCCCTCTCCCTGAAGATGGTCCTCCTGGTTGCGCTCGCCTCCATCAAGAGGGTCGGGGACCTGCAAGCATTCTCTGTCAGCGACACCTGCCTGGAGTTCGGTCCAGCAATCACTCATGTGATCCTAAGACCATGACCGGGCTACGTGCCCAAGGTTCCTACGACTCCCTTCAGAGACCAGGTAGTGAACCTGCAAGCGCTGCCCCCAGAAGAGGCAGATCCAGCCCCTTTGTTTCTGTGTCCGGTACATGCTTTGCTTATCTATTTGGACCACACGCAGAGCTTTAGACGTTCTGAGCAGCTCTTTGTCTGCTTTGGTGGACAGCGTAAAGGGAACGCTGTCTCCAAACAGAGGCTTTTTTTGACGCCATAGCATTGGCCTATCACACCCAGGCCGTGCCCTAAAATTCCTAAGATTTTTATGTTAGTTGTTGTCAAATCACCTTTCTTCTCCTGCTCTTAACATTATTACATGTAGGCCTCTTTTCTTTCATCGAGTATGTCGACAATTCGCCATATAAAATTCTTCATCAGTTTAAATTAGGCTGCATGTCTCTACTATGTTAGTACTGCTACCATCAATGGGGAAAAAAACAACAACACTGTTAATAAAATATTACTTACAGCAGTTGCAGTCGTTGGTACAGGTTGTCCCGTCATTTGAAGACTGTAATTCTGCGACTGCCATCTAGTGGTAGCTGCCTGCCTTGCCTTTCAGTTGCGTGTGGATCGTCAATGTTGAAAACTGCTCAAAACCCAAATGAACTGAACAGGATCGACTCGAACAAGGAATCAATAAATGCATGCGTGTCGCCTGATCCAGAAAGGCACGGATTCCTTTTTACATTCGGAAATTGTCACACTTTAATACAAAGTAGAACATTTATACTCACAAACATGACTTTATTTGTACAAATTGCTGCACATTTATGTAATTCTTAATTCTACAGACACCGGTTGAAAAGCATTTGTTTCATTGTATAGTGACACACGTTTACGAATCATGTTCACGTTAATGAATAGCACTGGCTTGTTCGTTAGTTGTGTGTGTGTATGTGTGGGTGGAATGCTGCAAACAGCGAAAAGGAAGTCCCAAAATCCAAATGAACCGAACACAATCGATTCGAAAAACATGTCAATAAATGCACGCGTGTCTTCTGATCCATAAATGCACGGATTCATTTTTGCATGAGCAATTTTTGATTTATTAATGTAGAACAGAACATGTTTATTTGCAAATATGTCTGTATTTGTACAAATCGCTGCACAATCATTCAATCCCGAATTCCACAGATTCAAATCAAATGGCATTTGTTTGTGGTTAGTAAAATACATTCACAACATTTATCTAGTAGATGCATAATTGTGTGTGTATTCATTAATCATAATGACACTAAAATCATCCCATAGTTTTCAGTGTGGATGTCACAGGCAGTGACTAAGTTACTCTAAAAAAGTAAGAAATTACTAACTTCTAGTTACATCATCTACAGTGTAATTAGATTACTGTATTATTTGCTCTTTCTGAAAAGTATTTACATTACTTATAACAAATTACTTTCTTAAACCCGATCAACCTCGAACAAATGCAAGGATAGACAAGAAATTTTTCTTTTAATTCTTTCAAATAAATCATATAAAATCAAATAAATTATTCATGAACCGGCCACAGAATTTAAAGGGGCAGCGCTAAATTAGAAAACCTACATTAGATAACTTGACATTAGACTTTAAATTTAGATTATAAATTCAATATAGTTTTATATCATTGTTCTAGAGTCTATACAGTACAACGCAAATACATCAGAAGTAACTATAATTCAATTACTGAAAAATTAAGAGTAACCCCTTACTTTACTTTTTTCAATGAAAAAGTAATTTAATTACAGTAATTAATTACTTAGTAATGCATTACACCCAACACTGGTCACGTGATGCCTTGTATCAGGGTAATGAAAACCTAAGAGTATTTCCAGCTGATGTGTTAAAAATGATACATACACAAGCATTAGAATTATTTAAAAACGAATTAAGCAAACTACGATTGAGTATTACAATTGTACCTGGTATGGGGAAAGCACTCCTTGTCTTCAAACACTAATTAGTAAAGGGGGGGTGTGACAGGGCAGAGGGCGGGGCTGGGTCCTGGTTTTACACACCCGGCCCCTTATCAGGCTAATCAAGCCTCCGAGAGGGATAAAGGCCGACTGCGGACAGTGGTGCAACAGAAAGAGAGCATTTACGGACAGCTGTCCGTCCTATGTGTGTGTTTGTGTCTTTTGGTTTTAGTTCTTTATTAAAATATTATTTATATTGTCAAGCCAGTTCTCGCCTCCTCCTTTCCATTAATCCTTTTACACTGGTGCCGAAACTCGGGAAGGAGGAGGCATACGCCGTAGTGGAGTTCTCGCCACTACCATCCACCCCAACGGCCATCTTCCGGGGTACGGAGGAGCCCGGCTGCCTGGAAGTGGAGGAATGGCCGTTGACTGCAAGTGGAGAAGGGGCTCCTAACCGACCGCCTGGAGCGGTCAGGGCCACTGCCACGGGTGGAGGAGACCCCTACCAGACGCTGAAATGCGGCGGGGTCTGAGACCACCAGCGGGGAGGGTCAATAACAGTCTCGCATGTGTAACCACCCATCCACCTGGACATCGACTACAATTTACCAATTTTCTTTCCACAAAAAGACATTTAAAATAAACATTTTAACGTAGCTAAGAATTCATTCTAAATGTTTTAGCAAACGTTTCCTTTAGAATCATCCACCAATTTATGTTTTGGCTAGTTTATTGAAGTTTATTGAAACTAGCCCCCCAGGTGTAATGGAGACCAGGTATAATGATTATCTATTCTATATGAAATCTACCTAATCTATCTAATCTGTTTAGATATCTGATATTTAATATCTAATCTGTTTAGATAGACAGATGGATAGATGGATGGATAGATAGATAATAAAGTGTACTATTTTAAATGTAAAACATGTTGCATTCCATTCGTTTTGTATTCTAAAAACATTTGCATATGAATTATGCGAATTGGCACGCAGGGACATTAGCTATGACACTGTTAAATCAATCAGTGGGACATCTGTGCTTGCATAATTTTACAAAGAAGCGCAATTCGAGGTTCAATGTTGGACAGAGTAAGTCTGATGTCTTCCTTCACCTGGAGCCGTTTTCAGTACTTTGTTGTTGCAGTCAATTTTGAAAACCTGGCCTCGCACAAATAAGTTGAGGCGAATGGAAGAAGTAATTATACGGTGGCGTCAGACAACTGAGGATATTCAGTCATCACACTCAACCAAAACGAAAGCAGAGAGCAAGAGCTATAGAGGTGTCACAATCTGGTGTCGCTCTTTAATTCGACTAACTGCTCATCCATGTCAAGTGACAGGTCTTTTCCTGGGCAGCTGAAGGGTCTCTGACCCAAGCAAATGAACTGAAATCCTCACTAAAATATCGACAACATTTTTGTTTCAATCCTTCAACATGTTGAGCGACTGTGTTAATCAAAGGACATTTATCCCTGTCTCTTGCACACAGTCAGCGAAGTTGGGAAACATGTCAACATTTTTATTAACCAGCCGATAACGTCAAAGATCCAATTTGCAAACGAATGCACTGACTTTGTTTGAAAGAAGCAAGATGTTGGCATCTCTCCCTTGCATCGATGTATTCAACAAATTCAACCTGTCGAAAATACGCTAACCACAGGGGATCATCCAGGTACCGCTCAAGGTCGGACTTCGCATCAACAAGAAACATCTTCACCTCTGAACGCAATTTGTAGAGGCGATGTAAAACTTGACCCAGCGAACCTATGTGTGAAATAGGAGCTGCTCATGTTCGGCTCCCATTTCCTGACAAGGCAAGGAAAACAAGCGTGCATTTAATGGCCATGCTTTAATGAAATTGACCATTTGCACTCCCTGCTTTAAAACTGACTCCAGAGTTTTTGCTTTGATGCGAGAGATTTGTTATTAATCATACAGTGGGTACACTTGGCTAAAGGGGCCAAATGCTGGACATGAGTGACAAGGCCGCTAACCCTCCCAGTCATTGAACGGGCCCCGTCTGTGCATATCCCAACACTTTTATCCCATGACATGCCTGTATCCATATATACGTACCCATCCAGAACTTCAAACAATGCCTCGCCAGTTGTGTGATCTGGAAGAGTCTGACAGAATAGAATGTCCTCCTCAATATTACCATTTTTTTATATATCTGACATAGGAAAGAAACTGTGCTAGCCCAGCAACATCGGTTGTCTCATCAAGCTGCAGGGAATAGTACTGACTTTGCATGATGTTAGCTAGCAATTGCTCCTTAACATTGCATGCCATGTCAGATATGCGGTGGTTCACGGTGTCATAAGGGGATGTAACCAATCTGTTGTGCAAAATTCTCTCCAAGCATAACTTGACAGATATCTTTTTTAAGATTAGCGTCTCGGCAATTGTGTAATGTTTTCCTAACTTAGCAACTCGTTGCGAGACGTTGTACGATGCTTCTAGACACCTGTTAGACACTGATATGTTTGCTGATGTTGCGTTTCTGCTCTGCAAGGCAAGATAACTTTAATTTGAAAAAAATGTAAGGGTTTGTCTTTGAGTGTTGGGTGTTTGGTTTCTAAATGTCGCTTCAACTTGCATGGCTTCATGTTATAATTTGCCAGCAAATCTGCGCATATGACACACTGGGGCAGTGGTTCAGCATCTGTCCCAGTCACCGTAAAGCCAAACTGAAGATAGCTAATGTCATTCTTTCGTGTTTTATATTTCTTAGGGTTTGGTGCTGATGATGCATCGTCACCACAACTCCTTTTTGCATATGTGATGAACTCATCCATAAATTCATACCAATATGAAATCCATTCGGGTGACATTCGGAGTCTGACTGAAACGTGTCTGTCTGTACTCAATGACAGCTAGATAAAAGGCAGGATAAGCTCTGCAAATCCCCCTCAAAAATAAAATGCAGAGGGAATGCAGGTTTTATTTTTTTCCATTTATTAACATTAGTATATAACAGAATAACAATAGAATAACAAAGTAGCCTAAAATCTCAAAAAATCTCAAAAAATAGCTCTTATTCAGTTGATATAACATTAGTAGTTAATGAACATGTTTCCAATTTAGTTATTTGTCCATCGAGGGTTATTTGTTCAGTGATCAGAAAATAGAGCTGTTGTCATGTTTATTCTGTTGGTTCCTGTTTTCCATGTCTTTTATTTTGAAAAGTTAAGTTCCTGTTTCCTAGTCATGTGATATCCTGTTTTCCCTCCATGTTCATGTGTCTTGTTTTCATTGGTTTATTGTTTAATTATATTGTTTAGAGTTCTGTTTGTTCATTGGTTTATGTTCCCCCTTGTCATGTCAAGTCATGTCAATTTTATTTGTATAGTGCCTTTCACAACACACATTGTTTCAAAGCAGCTTTACAGAAGATCAGGCATTAAAAGATGATAAAACTGTAATGTCTATAATGTCTATGAATCATCATTGTGTATTTTAGATAAAATATGATTGTTAATCGTGTTTAAAAATAAGTAATTAATTAATAATGGTATTAATAACCCCAGTGAGCAAGCTGAAGACGACTGTGGCAAGGAACACGAAACTCCATAAGATGTTGATTAATGGAGAAAAATAACCTTGGGAGAAACCAGACTCACTGTGGGGGCCAGTTCCCCTCTGGCTAACATCATGAATATAATGTAAATATTACTTATGTATGGTTAAAGTCATGGTTTAAAATTATTAAACTAAGTAAGTGTTAAGGGTCAGTGTTTAAACATCGATTTTGTTTGAACTGTAAGATTAATTACCAATGTCTTTGAAGTCCAACCTGGATTAACTGCAGAAGTTCACATAGATGCAATAGTCCTTGTTAATTGGCTGATGAAGGCTTTTTTTGACAACTGTTAGTCTATGCATTCTATTTCAAGATCGTAGCCCATAAATAGAGCGGGGTGATACAGGTAGAGATCAGGGATGAGAAACGCAGTTCAACCTGGCCGGTAATTTCGGTGAGGTTCGGTGTGGTCCATCCTAAATCCAAGGTTCAGACTATGGCATATGAAGTATCCCTTGTCTTATGGTTGGAGTTGGCATCAGTTCATCCTCTGAAGTCCATCATAATAGACTAAAGTGATGTTTGGCTGGCACCGGCTGCATTTAGTCATCATCATTCAGTGACATGTAGCAGTGGAGTCCAACACGAAGCAGGAATGGTTCTGGATCCAGCCGGTTCTGGTGACCACAGGGTAGGAGTCCCAAGGTTGAGATAGGGAAACAAATAAAATAATATAAGCATATATGCCATTCAATTTATTGCAGAGTTATAAATCATGATCAATGTTTCTGGTTTCTGGTTCCGGCAGACCCAACTAAAGCAGCCTAATTGTGGGTTGGAGGATAAATGAGGTGTATGCCTGTCTAAATAGAGGAGTCTTTAGTCTAGACTTAAACTGAGGGAGTGTGTCTGCATCTCAAACAGTGTTAGGGAGACTATTTCATAGTTTAGGAGCCAAATATGAAAAGGATCTACCTCCTTTTGTGGATTTTGATATTCTAGGAACTATTAACAGGCCAGAATTTTGCGATCGTAATGAACGTGATGGAATATAGCGTAGTAGAAAGTCACTTAAGTACTGCGGAGCTAGACCATTCAAAGATTTGTACGTAGTTAACAGAATTTTTAAATTAATGTCAGTTAATAATATTAAGAAGATGTTCTGAGATTACAGGGAATACCTCTTTAAGAGCTTGGTTGGTGTTGGATCTAATATTCATGTTGTGGCTTTTGATTTGTTTTACAAGTTTTGTTAGCTCTTCATGACCTATGACAGCGAAGGATTGAAGTTGCATGTGAGGAAAATTATGAGACACTGTATTCTGAGGTACTGTGACAGATGACTGCATAATTCCAATTTTATTTCTGATTATTTCAATTTTATCTGTAAAGAAATTCATGAAGTCATTACTCTTTTGCTGTGACGTTGGTTCTGTTGAGGCTTTATTCCTAACCAATTTAGCCACAGTACTGAATAAACATCTAGGATTGTTGTGGTTATTTTCTATGAGTTTACTCAAATATGCTGACCTGGCAGCTTTTAGTGCCTGTCTGTAGCTACAGACACTATCTTCCATGCACCACAAAATACTTCTAATTTTAAATTTTTCCACATGCGCTCCATTTTCCGAGATGCTCTCTTGAGAGCATGAGTGTGATCATTCTACCATGGTGCAAGGCTTATTTCTTCAATTTTCTTTCATCGAAGTGAGGCGACAATATCAAGAGTGCTAGAGAAGACTGCATTTATATTTTTTGTTATTCATCAAGTTCTTCTGGGCTTTGGGGTTTATTGAGTGTATGAGATAGATCTGGAAGATTATTAGTGAAGCTATCTTTAGTGGTTGAAAGAATAGTTCTACCTGAACGACAGCATGGTGTAGATTGATTAACATTAGCTGATTGCAGCATACAAAAGACGAGGTAATGATCCGAGATATCATCACTCTGCTGCAGAATTTCTATATTTCGACATCAACTCAATATGACAGAATTAAATCTAGCGTATGATTATGGCGATGAGTTGAGAATATCGATAAATGCTAATCCCAATGTATCATTTTCATTATCTATGTGAATGTTGAAGTCACCAACAATTAAAGCTCTACCTACAGTAACTACAAGATCTGATAAAAAATTAGCAAATTCACCAAGGAAATCAGAATAAGGCCCGGGTGATCTATACATTGTAGCAAGGGCAAAAGACGACAGTGATTTTTTATTTATATCTGATGGTGTCACATTATTAGTATTAGCATTATTAGTTCAAAAGACTAACATTTATATCCTGTCCTCTGAGTAACACCAAAAATTTCATTAACAATTAGTGCTTTGGTAGAAAGAGATCTAATGTTTAGTAGTCCTATTATTATATGATGTGTATTTTTAATTGGTTTGTTTTGTTCAAGTTTGACCTTAATAAAAATGTTTCTAAATGATTTAGTGAGGGTATTGTGTTTGGTAGTTCGAGGAACAGACACAGTCTCTATGAGATATCTAGGTGATACAGTCTCTATGTGTTGTAGTTTATGTGACCTGTGTGACGTCTCAAGGCAGCTACCAGACATTTGGATTAATATTAGTTTGTTTGCTTCCTGACCTGGGCCCCAGTTAGTCAAATACTATCATTATTAAGACTAGGAGCCAAATTACTAGAGAGGAGAGCGGCACCTTCCCTGGAGGGATGGAGTCCGTCTCTCTTTAGCAGGTCAGGTCTACCCCAAAAACTCTTCCAATTGTCTATAAAACCTATTTTATTTTTCAGACACCACTCAGACATCTAGCCATTCAGTGACACTAATCTACTATAAACCTTGTCACCACAACGAACAAGGAGGGGCCAGAGCATATTACAGTGTCTGACATCGTTTTTGCGAATTCGCACACCTTTTTAAGATTATCTTTAGTGATCTCTGACTGGCAAAATCGGACATCGACATGGATAACAATATTCGAAAATCTACGTTTAGCATTAGCCAGAGCTAGTAAATTTGATTTGATGTCAGACGCTCTGGCCCCCGAAATACAATTAACAATAGTGGCTGGAGTCTCTATTTCCACATTCCTTACAAGTGCCAATAACAAGGGCTCTTTCAACATGATTCTCAGTGGGTGTATCACTGAGTGGGGAGAATCGATTGGAAACCCTAACAGGAATGGGAGAGTGGTGTCTTTTTGCTGAGCGAGAATGATGCTGAGACGTCATCCAAATGCCCTGCTGCAGGGGCTCTACAGCCAGAACCAAAGTATGTATGTTGCTCTCTGTACTACTTGCTCTCTGAGTCTCTAACTCATTAACCTACTCCGTCAGCCTGACTAATTCCTTACATTTATCACATGTGAATACCTGACTGCTGACGGAGGAGGCGATTGTAAAAATGTGACATGCAATGCATGAAGAAATAACATGAGCGGATGCCATGACTTACAGCAAATTGTTTGTTGTTGGTTGTTCCTGAGCGGTGAGGGTTTGAGATTGATGTGAATCCCTCACGCAATTGTTTGTTGTTGTTGGTTGTTCATGATAAGCGTTGCTTTGAGATCAATGCAATAATCTGTGTACCACAGAGGAGAAAAAAATGGGTGCGAGCTGAAAAAAATGCACAGCAGGTGGAATATGCGCGCAGTTGAATCGCGATAAGAGAATAATACAAGGGAAAACCCTATGCGCGCTAAAAAATGGCAGATGTTAAGGATTAAAGGCTGAAAATGGATATATAAGTGATGCTAAAAAAAACTTGCAGGCTACAAACACAGACTCTAGCTAGGTGCCAGCAGCAACAGGTAAAATAAACGCAGATGAAACAGTAGAAAAGGGGTAAAACCTGAAACGATGAATATAATGATGAACGTTTGAAATTAAGAATAAGCAATGCTAAGCAGCCTAAGCAGGCTACAAACAAACTCTTGTGCCATGTATTTAAGCCCTCATGTTTGCCATTGTCCTTTGTTGAGTATTGTTAATGTATCGTTGTTGGTCTACTTTGTTCCATGTTAAGTTTATAGCCAAGTTTAGTTCATGTTTATGTTTCACGTTTATAGTTAGGGTTATGGATTTCACTTATAATAATAAACTGCACTTGGGTTCTCGTCAAATCATCATCATCATCTCTTCGTCATTGCCATTGCCAGCTACGTTACAGCTGTCCATCGTGCTGATTTCGTTATCTGATTTTGTTTGCTCTTTTTGTATAGTTTCTATTTTTTCTATTTTACGTTTGTTTTGTCCAATAGTTGTTTTTTTTTTCTCTCTTTTGTGGAGATTGTAAGCAATCTCCTAGCTGATTGGTTGCTTGCTCACCAAACTGATCATGGATTTGGAATTTGCATTGTGTGTAACTTTAAATGCTTGAAATAATATATTTCATATATACCATGTCAAGTTTCACATGCTTTTGCAATGAAAATAAAGTGTCTGCTGTGATATAAGTAATATATGTAACCCGATCAATAAGCACAGGCTTATTTAAACGTTTTCTGTTGGTTATTGTAATGTGTTGTTTTTCACATTGATGAATAAAGGCACACCTATTTTGGGGTAATTCATTTTAATATAATTTGTTTTATTTCAACTTTGAAATTGTGCTTTCCAATCAAAATATATCTTTTTCATAGGTCTTTAGAGCTTAAAGAATTATGGAAATACTGTTTTTCTGATGTTTGTTTTCCTCGTCGCTGCTTAATGTGTAGCAAGAGGAAGCAACAATGATCACTTTCCGTGAGACTGAGAGTGTCAGAATAGACTTTTTTTTTTATTATTATTGAAGGTAAGAATATACTTTCAGGGATAATTTCTATAGATATTAATTAGGGAAGGCGTTTTGAAAGTGATGCGTCTCCTAATCCACGATGACAAATGATATTCCTCTCTGAACGTGAATCGTATACAGTGTAATGATTATCTTTATACTGGCTGCATCATTGGAGAATGATTTTCATACATCAGTGGTGAAGAAGAAAGGAATATGAGCAGAGGGGTATACTTAACAATAATAAAAATTAGCGATAAGTTTAAAGTTTTTGTTGAATGGAAATCATTACATGGTTAACGTTACAATTATAAGTCATTATTCTGAGTCCAAATGAAATGAAGATTAGTTTACGGGTATCACATAGGGATGGGCGATATTACTTATTTTCGATATCAAGTTCCTTTAGGCCAGTGTCTCTAATAAATAGAATTTATACAAATTCTTTAGATAAAATTTGTAACTTAAATAATTACTTACATTTTTTATATATATTTATAGGCCTAAGCAGAAAATTATTAGGCTGCTTTGCTTTCCTTTTAAAAAAGAGTTAGTATAAGCAACATATAAACCACCAAATTAACCATAGGTATAATTATATGCTACTATTACTAAAACCAAGTTACAATATGGATACTACAGTAATGCTGTAGCAAAACCTGCGGCTGCTCCATTGTGGAGGATGGTAGGGGCGAGAACTCCTTAATGATCAAAATCAAGTTCAAGTTAAAAGTAATCTGACTATACATTTTCTTTACATAAAGACTTTACTTTATTTTAGACCTACACTACCGTTAAAAGAAGACTCTTCTGCTCACCAAGACTGGATTTATTTGATCCAAAATACAGAAACAACATTGATATTGTGAACTATTTTTACAATTTAAAAGAACAGTTTTCTATTTAAATATATTGTAAAAATGCAATTTGTGATCAAAGCTGAATTTTCAGCATCATTACTGCAGTCTTCAGTGTCACATGATCCTTCAGAAATCATTATAAGATGGTGATTTTCTAATATAGGCATATTTAAAGTGCATTTTACTCATTTAACCTGAACACTTATTTGCAAGCACAATCTTTATTGATGATAATGAGGCAGCATAAACACTAGATAAAATATAATCTAAACATTCATATTATTTTTATATCAATCATATTACATATCATATTTATATCATACAGCATACAAATTAAATACCTTCTTTAGCCGAAACAGCATTTAAATGTAACTAAAACTTGCTTATTAGGAAATATTTCAAATTTAAATATTCTGAATCCTGGCTGGCAAGTCTGGAAACAGTCCCACTAGTAAAATATGTACATGTTTATATAAAATAGCATGTCAACTAATATATAAGTAAAACTAAATGACTTGCTCATTAGAAATTGTATCCTCGGCTGGATCAAGTCACTATTCAAATGCAAACGTTCATCGGAGTCCCGCTCTTCATCTAAGGAAAATGTGGGCTCTTCCTCTCCTGTGTATCGTTCCATCTTCCAAATGTGCAGAAAAATGAATGCGATTGATGTTGTTAAGGCACAGTCGGGTGTGTTCACATTAGGGATAATTATCAGAGCCAGGAGAAACTGAACATTGCTTTGTTTCAAACAGATTGCATTGCAGGAGAATATTTGTTTTTAATTTGAATTGTTTTATTTAAAAATAGACATCTTAAGCTTTCTTTAGACATATATTTCATGTTTGTGTGATAAGTATTCGTGGAGTTTCAGTTCATTTCTGTGACGTGTTTCAGAAATATGCTCTCAAACACAGAGACTGCTGAAAGCTCACCCTTTTTATTTTCTTTATTTTACAAAAACATAATGTTTCATTGTTATTATGAGTGTACACAAATAAAAGTAGACCCTTTATAGTCTCTAATGATGTCTTACACTTATCTGAGTATTTTAAGTTTTTTCCGCTGTAATGACGGAAAAAATCCATCCATGGATCCCAGAGGGTTAAAATATGAAATCTGGAGACCCAGATCTTTCAAATTATATATTGGATGTCAATATTTGTTAACAATTTTATATGCTTTAAACATAAATTAAATGTAAATAATTACATAAGTGGGTCATTTTTGACCCACCCGTCATTAAGAGGTTAAATCTTTTCAGAAATGGTGCCTTCTCCTCAGTTACTACAGGTGTGTTATATAGGCATGCGTGACGTGTTAAATGATGATGTAAAAGTACAAATATCGATCTCCAAAAAGTAATAGATTAACAATAAAATCAACAATTTATTAGATTATAATCATGTTTTTTAAGCCCCTAATTTTATTTTCCTATGGCCTTCTCTACTTATTTACATATACTACAATCAATTATACAATATAATAAATATATGTACATTTATTTATTTATAATTTATATTTTGTAGCATTTTTTCCCCCTTTAAAGTGAAACTACGTTGATAACTAATTGTAGATAACTAGTTGATAGCTGTTGGATATTTTCCCATTAGATACATAAATAAATGCATAAATACAAATTGTAAAATCTGACATTTTGTTCTGATTAGAAAAAAATATATATTTTAACCAAAAATATTATTTCAGTGTATTGAAATGTGTCATTATTTGTGTCATTGGATACACAAATGATGTTGCTGAAGTTGATTTGACTGAAGAAAAACGATGTGACTTATGACTAATTTTATATTAAGACAAAGGAACTATTTATAATAGTAATATTTTTAGAACGTTCCACTAACAATGTAAGAATAACCTTTTTATGCTAATATTTTTAGAATATGTATCAATGACAGATAATGTTGAATAAAACGTTCTACTAATGTTACTGCAAGAACTTTTTTTTTTTTTTCATAACTTTGAGAGAACTCTTAGAGAATGTTCCCTGTTTGCTGTGATTATCATGACAATTGGTCATATAACCACATAACATTTATTTTTTTATAATAAACAGCAACAGTCATTTAACTTACTGGTAAGAAGTCTGGAGAAAATGTTAATGTAAACATGCAACAATACATTTATATACGTGGCTGTATTATAACATTTTATATATTTATGTAAGGTTGTTTATTGTAGATTTATATTTATTTACACAAGTATATTCAGTGTTTCCCATTAATTACCTAGACTGTGTCTAATTTGTCCCACCACAGTTTCATACTGAACCAAAAATATTTTCACACATCTCAGTATAACAGAAAAGATCTGTTACGTTGTGTTTTGCGCAATTGCTTCAGCAAAGCATCTGTCACTTCCAGTCAATTATCAAACGTTAACATTATTACCAGCAGCTCTGACAACATAGCTATTTCCAGCATTTGAGGAGCAAGTTCAACACAGGTAACCACTTTTGCTTCATTTCTTTGATGGCTTAACAGCACTCGACATTTACCCTTGTCCGGGACAAGTGGATTTTTGAAGGGGCAAGTGAAAGAGAATTTTACTTGCCGACCGGACAAGCAGATTGATTAAAACGTCAATACCAAAACAATTATCAGCTATATTTGTGATAGATTAGGCCTGTGTCACTTATTTGAAAGTCAATTTTCTTATTCTACTGTTGAAAGTAATCAAGAGAATTATAATTCGCTAGCAATTTAGTAACAGATGCGCCCTGTTTGATTGACAGGAGGCGTATGTGTGTGTTCTGAATATGCACGTGTGTTCTGAAAATGTTTGCACTAATGCATGCCTGAACAGTCAAAAACATTTAAAAATTCCACAAAAATGCCCGTCTTGGTGAGGTATTCATGTAAACAGAGAGTCATGTCTAAAGTGAATGTAAACAGTGGAGAAAAAAGCAGATTTGTATTAAAATGTGGGACTTGTAAGTATAAATGTAGCTAATAGACCTGCTGCTGTCTTGTGTGTTATTATAATAATCAAATGACCAAAAGAAGAAAACGTTCACTGCTCCAGACTAAGGCTATGTCTACATTAATCTGGATACATTTGAAAACGTCGTTTTCGTATCAAAATGCTCTCCGTCCACACTAACATTTTCAAGCGTTTTCCAAAAGTTGCTTGTCCACACTGAAACTTATGAAAACGTTTAAATCGTGTCACTGCGCATGTGGAAAATCCCCGCTGCATGTACGGTCTGAAACGCAATTGTCCTCGTGTTCCTTCGCCGGACACAAATTCTGAGTAAACTTCACTTCGCGTTTGAAGGAATGTAATGAAAAGGTTGTACAAAGTTACATTTATTTTTTAACAACGCTATCAAAAGTGAGTATCAGGCAAAACAGTGCCACTATAACACAGGCCACCATTTTGATTGTTTTGGTTCGATAGATCACATAAAAATGCATCATCGTTTTCCAAAGCATCCATTTTCACAGTCCACACTACAACGTGAAAACGGCGTTTTCAAATTTATCCAACTTATTTGAGCCCTGCCTCAAATGTATGCTCTAGTCGATTTGTGTTTTGACCATTTGTGAACTGCAGTAAACTCTTTCTCATTTATGCTTTGTGGGTGTGACTTTTTTGCCTTGTCATCACCATTCATATCTATACATGCAATGTGTTTATGATTAAATTACTACTAGAGCACAAAGTTCTTCATAGATCTACCCTCATAATTTTGCTCTCAAAGTGCACCAGATTGATGCATTTAACTTTAAAATGTACAAAATGTTCTTACGGGGGAGCATACTCCCGGACCTCCCAAGAGGATCCAAGGTCCACCCACCACAGACTCACCAAATCCTGTGGGAAATACTGATATTGTGATATCTTACTTGAACCCCATGATCAGTGCGACTCATGCGTCATCTGTGTTTGACGACGTTGCAGTGTATTCCAAATGAACGATTTTTGTCAAGTGAAGTGGACTTAGGCAGATATCCATGCTCAGTGATTAGGAAGCAGTGAACACTGCATAGGGACCCTGCAGATTGGAACGCACCTCATCAGTTTTTCTATTCTAGACTTCCCACTCGACACCTGTTCAGCTGCACTAATTATCAACACCTGCCCCTCCATGTCATATCTGCAGCATGCATGTCAAAGGCAAAATCATTACACATAAATGCAGCCCAGACATCATCAACCAGCTTCTGCTTTACCTGCCAAGCAGCAATAAAGCACATAAATGCCTTGGCAGCTTAAAGCAGAGAAAAATGAATTGCAGGAGGGCTCTGTTACCCTGGTCAAGAAGAGAATAATGTCTTCGCAAATGTTTTGTTTTTCCTCATTGTTTCTTTAATTCATAATCAAGGTATGGTTTTTATACATTAACCCTTTAGAGATCTAGGACCTCATTCCTATCACTTATAAATATAGTAACACAAAAAATTGAGAGACCCGAAGTTTGTGTGTGTTCCTTGATAAAATACTTCTGTGTGGCTTATGTGTATCTCATGTGTAGATTTTGTGTTATGTGTACCTCGGTATGTGTTTGACAGCCAGTTGTGTCTCATGAAATTTCAGTGTGTAAGTTACGCAAGTAATGAATCGCCTTGCCCTTTCCCTGACTTTCCTCCAGGGAAACACCCTTCATTTCCATCCTCACTCCATGCTCCCAGTTGAGAAGCTCCGAGGATAAGCCCTGTTTAATTCACAATTTGGTGGGCATGATGCAAGAATAATTGATTGGACATGATGAACAGAGACAAAGAGTGTGACGAGTGGAGAAATTTAATATGGTTCTGTCTATTTAACAAAAGAGACTAATGAAGTTCTGTCGATCTAACAATGGAGACTAAAACAATGGCTGTTGATGAATGTGCTCAGCACGTAATGGGCTTGTCTTAGCCCATTTGATGTCTACGACATATATAATATAATATAATATAATATGATATAATATAAAATTGATAATAATTAGTTTTTTACGTATTGCTGTCCACCAGAAAAGATTTTGACATTCGTAAAGCCAATGGAAGTCCTGTGTCAACCTAGCACACATACACTGATGGGCCAAAAATGTATGACCACCTGCCTAACATGATGTTAGTCCTCCGTGTGCTGCCAAAACAGCGCCGACCCACCAAGGCATGGACTCTACAAAACCCCTGATGGTTTCCTTTGGTATTTGGCACCAAGACAAGCAGATCCTTCAAGTCTCGTAAATTGCGAGTTGGAGCCGCCATGGATCGGACTTGTTGGTCAAGCACATCCCATAGATGCTCAATCAGGGGAATTTGGAGGCCAGGACAACACCTTGAAACTTTCAACATGTTCCTCAAACCACTCCAGAACAATGTGTGCAGTGTGGCTTGGTGCGTTATCCTGCTGAAAGTGGCCACTGCCATCAGGGAGTACCATTGCCATGAAGGGGCGTACCTGGTCTGCATGCAACAATGTTTAGGTAGGTGGCACGTGTCAAATTGACATCCACGTGAAACCCAGGGTTACCTAGCAGAGCATCATAGAAAGTCTGCGATTAATCGCGTTTAGCCACAATTTTTTTTTATTAATTGCGAAAATAATCAGAATCAGAGCTGATTATCTGAGCAGCAGCGCAGCTACCTCCTTCTCCCTCTCTCTTGCTCACACACGTGTACAGAATGTTTAACAAAAAGTAAAGTAATTTGCAATCTTTGTATGGTGGAATTTAAATGTCATCCAAGCTCAACAAGTTAAACGTCACCCATGAATGCAGCAACGGCATGAAACGTGAACACCAGTGGAATGGTAGGTGGTCAGCAGCAACAGTTTAAAGTCTTTAGAAACTTGACAGACACTTGTGGATGCGCGAGACAAACAGTGTGTCCCAGAAATTATTTTGGAAATGAAATTCTGTTTTTATCAACATTAATGTAAATGTGAATATTGTGTGAGATTTTGCAAAGAGTACAGATGTGTTAGTGCAAAACAGTAGTGTTTTTGTGTGTGTATGTAATGATAAGTGCTATCATAAAGGGGGAGAAAAAGATGACAGGGGGCTTTCCTCCATATTTGATCTTTCCTACAAAACTACATAACATGTTTTTCTGCATAAGTATTCAATTTCTCCTGGCATTGTTTTCTCCATTCACAAGTTGCCTCTAATGGGAAATACATGAAAAATATATGTTATATGTTTCTCTCTAATGCTTGCTGACTCAGTTGACACGTGAGCCATAAGTTCCACAGTATTAATTCCACCTGCTGCACCGCATCTTGCGGTTTCTTTTGTGTCTCACACAGGACCGGCACGTTTTTAGACATTGTGTCAAGTTAATAAGAACTTAAGGTCTCAGAAACACACAAGGGAGCTCAGCAAAGATCAATTGTTTTGACTTTGTTTATTTGTTTTGAATCAAATGCATTCGTGTATTTGAATCGTGAACTAACATCAGAGCAAAAAGCTGTTATATAAAGGTAAAAAGCACTCTAACAGAAAGCAGTGTTTCTGTGAAAGCATTATTCTTTGATATAAGGACGTCTCCCCTAAGCCAAGCTCTGATCTTTTATGAAGAGCATGAAGCTTGCCTAGACCTTTGGGAAATAAAGCCCTACAGAAATGCTTCCATTTGCACTCTTTATAATTGTCAGCACTTACTCAAGAGTCTCATCTAAATTGCATTAGTATTGACTCACAAACCCACACAGTCATATTCAAAAATTGTATTTATATGTATTTGAAAAGTACATATTAAAGTAAAGCCTTTCACCAGCTTATGTTGTGTTTTGGGTGCTGGTCCCCAATCATGGGATGCTGGTGTCTCTACTAGGTCTAAACTTGCTTAACCAGCTTCAGCAGAAAGGTTTTGATGGTAAAAAAAAAAAAAAAAGCATGGCTATGCTGGTCCATTACGACTTGAATGGCCTGCAACTTCCATGTAGGAATTTACAATAATTCTGATAGCATGTGAAGGCACCATTATATCTTTAATAAGGCATAAGGATTTTTCCCAGTAAATAACTGATCCATAGAGAACAGCAAAATGTGTGATTAATTGCAGAGCTCTACTCTTATAAATGTTCTCATAATGATTTTCCATTACAGTCACTACAATAGCAAACACCATAAATTGTACCTGGGCTTTATTTTGATATCTCTCTCGTGGAGGACACACTAACCTGTAAATCAGTCACAACAGTGTGCTATTAGATGCAATTTACATGCATTGTAGAAATGGCCTGTCTCAGCAGACCTTTCTGATCCAGGTTCGGTCAATTTCCTTCTATTTATAGAAGCTTCTAGCATCACTACAATACCTCCCAAATGTAATACAGCAATTGCTCATGCAAGGGAACCCATTGTTATGGATATTACTTTATCATACTGTTCAGGGAATAGGGGGACTCTATACAAATGCTTTCAAAGTCTTTGCACTTTTAGATCTTGCTGGAATATTTCCAGTTTTATGGTGTGATATGCAGGGCAGGAAATTGTATTGTATCTTAGCGCATATACAAAACTTGTACAGTATGTTCACCTGACAATAATTGCGACACTTTTAGCCAAAATAATCTTTCTCCCCCACAAATGGTACATTGTGACATTTACATTTGTTTCCACCCATCATTGATAGAAAAGTAATTTTTTGGCAGTCTACTTAAAGCTACTTTGTGTCAACTATTTTGTATACTAAAAACAATAGATCACAAACGAGTTCCGAAAGTAAAATTCCCATCGCCTTTTTCCATAGGAAAATCAATTTTTAATGATAAATATAAAAATTTAAAGTTGCACTGAAGTGTATTGACGAACGCAGTTCGATTTGCTGTTTTAACGTATTTCCTACAGAACAGGAATTGGGGCATTTCCACTGTGCTGCTCATGTCATAGTTGCATACCGGGAAAACTTGAGAAGCGATCTCAATACCGGCCAGCTTTTGAAAAGTTCTGTCAACATTACTGCATAACCAGCCCACAAAACCACACGGCACATCGCGGTCTTTGCTCACGATGAGGTGGGAGCGGTTGTGCCAATACATGAATTAGAAGCAAGTAAGAAAAAAACAAAATATAAATTATTTGAATAACAATACACCATACATAATGAATAAGGAACACTGACGTGAACTGTACATCCAAGAAATCTCCAGCTGCACAAAAAAATATAAATAAACTCAAGCCATTAAAAATTCAACCAGGATTGTTTTAGGCAGAGCTGGCCCGGCCTATTAAGCAACATTTACGGCTGCATAGGGTTCCTGAAGCCTACCTTTTATATCCAAAAATTATTAGCAATAAGTGTAAATATCACTAGCCACACAGCCCAGCAATATGCTCACCAATAATCTGATGGAACCTATAAAAACTATTACAATTATTGCATACTGTACATTTTGATGAAAAGACATGGAGACATAAGTATGTGAATTTTACCTTCCTCAGCCTAAGATTTAATGTGGTGACATTAGTTAGACAGCTGGTTAGTTGTGTGGATGATCTGAGATCAAGTCAACCTTTTACCAATTTCACTATTCTCTCTTTATCAGTCCACAAACATGCCAGCAGAAATTCATTTATTTTAAATAAAAATGAACACAAAAGGTGTAAAGACAGGGGAGTGAGATTTCACTGAAATAACTTCTCGTAGTGTCTTTGAACACTAGGTTGTTTTTCATAACATAATATGGAGATTTTAAGTGACCGGGGTTTTAACTTGAAGCCATACCGTCAGTGGACAGCAATGATCTGGTGCAAACGTGCGCTGAGGGGCAATTGTGCAAACAGCTCTTTCTAATGATGGTCTAACAAAGGTCTAACGACCTGCTCAGTAACAAAAATATATAGAGTATATACTATGTCTCAATATCACTCAATTTATCTAACATTAAGCAGTGTATTTGTATTCTTATTTTATTTCCACTCAGTTTGACTTCAACATGAGGAGGGAAACTTGTAAACTTTTTGGCCAAGTTAGACCCATCACAAACTAATAATAATAGTAAGTAAAACTAGCTAATCATAATAATTTTATGTAAACAAGTCAGTAGTCTCTTGGCTTACAGGTGAATGCAATATTTATAATTTGATCTGAAGAAATGTATATACATTACATTAACAAGTCTTGCTTTTAATTTCAATCAACCAAACTTTTTATGTAAGACAAATGGCTAGACAGAAAATTAAACATATTGCATCAAATCAAGTATAAACAGTTCCCCGTCTGTTACTCACTTCGACGTTGTGTCGAAGAAGCGACACTAGGGGGTCTCTCTTGAGAGCCTCATGCATTTCTGAACTTGAGAAAAGGCCAATGAGAAATTTGCATGTCCCACCCCCAGACATATGGGTATAAAGGGTGGGAAATGAGTCTGTCCATTCAGATTTTTCCTTCGGAGCTGAGCGGTTGTGTGATCAGCTGTATTCACTGACTGTTCCATTCATCTCTACAGAGCGTATGCTGTTGGATCTATGGCGCATCAGCGGCTTTCTCCTTCTCTGCACAACAGTGCAGCTTTGCCCCTCGGCGCTTCGACAGCACTTCTAAAAGAGAATATTTTCCATAAAAAGAGTTTTATTTTCTCTAAAAGAGCAATAAACAGCTGGCGTTGAATGTCCTTTTCAGGATGCATCTTTTTAAAGATGTCTTTCTGCCCCTGTGTAGTTCCTGAATGCGGTAAAATATCTCTCCACTTCTGACAGTCATAAGAGCTGCATTGCGTGCATGGGATGCGATCACACGCAGGCAGCGTTTTATGAATGGTTCATGTTCTCATTGCGAGAACATAGCCATGGCAACGTTGCGGCCGTGGTTTTATTTCCTCATGAGAGAAAGCTACTTCAGGAGATCAGGTCCCTCCTACTCAAAGACGCGATAGAGCCAATCCCTCCAGCCGAGATGAAGAAGGGTTTCTACAGCCCATACTTCATCGTACCTAAGAAAGGCGGTAGCTTACGACCGATCTTGGAATTGCAAGCTTTCAATCGGGCCTTGCACAAACTCCAGTTCAAAATGCTCACGCAAAGATACATTCTAACTTGCGTCCGGCATCATGATTGGTTTGCAGCGGTAGACCTGAAGGACATGTACTTCCACGTCTCTATCTTGCCTAGACACCGACCCCTTCTATGGTTCGGGTTCGACGGACAAGCATATCAGTACAAGGTCCTCCCCTTCGGCATGTCCCTGTCCCCTCGCATCTTCATGAAGGTCGCAGAGGCAGCCCTTACCCCGCTAAGGGAAGTGGGCATCCGCATACTCAACTACCTCGACGACTGGCTCATACTGGCCCACTCTCGAGAGTTACTGTGTGCCCAAAGGGACCAGGTGCTCAGGTACCTCAGCCGTTTAGGGCTTCAGGTTAACTGGGAAAAGAGCAAGCTCTTTGAACAATGGTCAGTTGTTCCTCGTTACCGAGCAATATCTCGTAAAGGTATTGGGTGTTGCCCAACCTGCTGCTCTGCATATGTCTGCTTGGGAGGTGCCACTGGCCAGTGTCCACGAGAATGCCACACTCGTCCCATGTTTTCTCAGGTCCGAGCCGGTAGAACTCGGTAACGCAGAACAACTGACTGGGTGTACCGCTTGCACCTAGCGCCTTTCCCCTCCACTGAGGCGATCACGTGTGCACTTATCCTAGGAGATCCCACTAACTCGGCTCCCTGGATGACTCCTCCTTAGCCATCTGGTCCGTGAATTCAGCTGAGGAATTCTCCGACCAGACCCACTATGGGTACTGAAAATAGTCTGTACTGAAATAGGTGCTCCACAGGAAGGGCTCTTGTGTGGATTAATCCCCCTGTGTGAGAGGACTGCATCTCCCTTGGGCAGTCCCCGCTGCCCCCGGTCGCCGTGTTTGTAGCAACTCCTCCCTCGCAGCAGGTAGGATCTACCACCATGCCATTTTCACATGTGGCTTAAAAACCCATGCGATGTATTCATACACTCTTTACCTCCCCCCAGCCTGGGCAGATGGTGGTCTCCGCGGGGTCTTTTCCCACTGAAAGAATATGAGTTGGAAAAGAAAAGCATGCCTTCCCCGATGTGGCTGGTAAAATCACTCTGGATCCCACTCACCCTGCCCACTACCTTTTTGAATGGTTGCCTTCTGGCCGGCGCTTCAGAGCTCTGAGCACCAGATCCATCAGACACAGGAACAGTTTTTTCCCCTCAGGCTATCCATCTCATGAACAATTAAATTGCCCCATTGAGCAATAATTATGTGCAATACACAGTTTAATCTATTTATATTATCCAACATATCCACTTCTGCCATTACTTACATTGCTCTGTACATAATATACTGTATTTTTGTTCTTTATATAACAGATTGTAATAGATTTGCACTATGTATGTGTATGTGGGTATGTATGATGGTGAGTGTATGTACGTATATGTATAATTATTTATTTTTAGTCTTTTTTTGTTTTAATTACCTATGTCTTGCTGCTGTTTTTGGTATTGTTTGTATTGTTGTACATTGGAAGCTCCTGTCACCAAGACAAATTCCTTGTATGTGTAAGCATACTTAGCAATAAAGCTGATTCTGATTCTGATTCTGATTCTGATGTGATAGTGTTAAGATATCTCCAGCCGCTTTGACTCTATGTGAGAAACAATGAGGGAGAAAAGGCGTGGCTTTATAACCGTATGTCCGGGGGCAGGACATGAAAATTCTGTCTGCCAATTTCTCATTGGCCTTTTCTCAAGTTCAGAGATGTGCGAGGATGTGTTGCTTCTTTGACACACCGTCTCGTTCCCTCCATCAGGGAACAGAGGTTACAATAGTAACCTAGACGTTCTTTAGAGTAACGACAAGCCTTTTGCATTTTTATCAGTGTACTTTCATTCTAGATTTGCAGCAATCTATCTGGTTACCATGACAACGACTCATGCGCTTGGCGCTCTCTGCTGCTCTCTGTAATCATTCAATGCAAATTGGAAATGTCCAAATGAAAATGCATGTTCAACAAGCTGAAAAAAAGCTGATCTATCTCTTAGCACAACTCGAGTAAATGGAATTGAAATGTTTTGCTTTCACTATAAATGTTCACTTTCCCATGGGCCCACAGAGGTAAATAAGAGATTGTAGGTCATATTCATACAGCTGTTTTTTCTTTTTAAATAGTACAAGCACTTAAATGTGGAAATGTGGAATTGTTTTTTAACTTTTAAGTTCCAATGTTGCAAATTTTGTTTAAAAATGTGTAGCTGACTAAAAATGTCAAGCACCGACAAGTCATATCAATATTACACATGCAATATGACATCATATGAATAGAATAGGCTATATGGAATGTGTACATTTTACAAATATCTTAAATGAGATTAAAATTGTATAAAACAATATATAATGAAATAAAACACATAATTCCAGAGAATGCAAATAATGCTTTTTTATTGAACTTTAGCCAAAGTCCTCTTTAGTGCATTTGACAGGAGAAAGTAAGCTCTGAAAACTGAACATCAAACAAAACTCTATACCAATTCCAAATGAAATGTAAAACATATTACTGATTGATGGTGAAAGACAGAATGAGTGAAAAGAAGTGTGTATGTGTGTGTGTAGGAGAGAGAAAGTCAGAATAAATTGCTGGATATTATATTGTTTCTGTTCTCTTTATTTTAACATCATGTATTGGCAACACAACAAAAAGTCATTCCAATAAAGGTTCAAATGTGTCATAATTGAAGTCCTAGACACGGCTAGCATGTTTTCTATAGGGTGACCAGATTTTGAAAGTTTCAAACTGGGACACCTGGGGGTTCGCGTTACATGTATACATACTGTACAGATTTGGAAAGAAATTGGTACTTTTATTCACCAAAGTGGCATTCAACTGATCACAATGTAGTCAGGACATTAATAACTGGAAAAATTACAATTACAATTTGAAAAATTGTAATTGATATGTTCAGAACTTCTTAAACTACTTCAAAGAATTCTCATAAAAAATCCTTCATGTGCAGGAATGACAGATTTGTAGATTATTGACATTCTAGCTGTCAGTTTGTCCAGATACTCAGGTGACATTTCACCCCTCACTTCCTGTAGCACTTGCCATAGATGTGTCTGTCTTTTCATGCATCTTACAGTCTAGCTGATCCTACAAAAGCTCAATGGGGTTAAGATCCATAACACTCTTTTCCAATTATCTGTTGTCCAATGTCTGTGTTTCTTTGCGAACTCTAAACTTTTCTTTTTGTTTTTCTGTTTCAAAAGTGTCTTTTTCTTTGCAATTCTTCCCATAAGGCCTGCACCCCTGAGACTTCTCTTTACTGTTGTACATGACACTGGTGTTCAGCGGGTAGAATTCAATGAAGCTGTCAGCGGAGGACATGTGAGGCGTCTATTTCTCAAACTAGAGACTCTGATGTACTTATCTTCTTGTTTAGTTGTACATCTGGTCTTCCACATCTATTCCTGTCCTTGTTAGAGCCAGTTGTTCTTTGTCTTTGATGACTGTATTGAACACCTTTGTATGAAATCTTCAGTTTTTTGGCAATTTCAAGCATTGCATAGCCTTCATTCCTCAAAACAATGATTGACTGACGAGTTTCTAGAGAAAGCAGTTTCTTTTTTTTTCTTTTTTTTTTTTGCCATTTTTTACTTATTATTGATTTTAATACATGCCAGTATATTGCATACTGTGGCAACTCAAAAACAAACACAAAGACAATGTTAAGCTTCATTTAATGAATAAAACAGCTTTCAACTGTGTTTGATATAAAGGCAAGTGATTTTTAGAACCATATTATCAATTTAGCATGATTACTCAAGGATAAGGTGTTGTAGTGATGGCTGCTGGAAATGGGGTCTGTCTAGATTTGAACAAAAATTTATTTTTTCAAATAGTGATGATGTTTTTTTTAGTAATGTTCTGACTATACTTTGTGATCAGTTGAATTCCACATTAGTGAATTAAAGTACCAATTTCTTTCTGAAACAGCAAAATATGTACTTTATTCCAAACATTTGGCCGCTAGTGTATACAGTATTTATACAGTATATAAATACATACATTGGATTAACATTTGTAGCTAAATTCAATATAACATCTTTTAGTATGTGAAACGTTATTTTCTTCTACTGTAATATCAGTAATGAAATTCAGTTAGTCTTATTAAAATAAAGATTTTTAATCTTAGAAGTATTATTTACAAACTGTATATTTGGGTGTCCAGCTATATGTATGACCCACATTGCACAAATGCCTGTTTTCCCCATTTTATATGTATCAGTTGATATAAAAACTAAATGTAATGAAAAACTAAACTAGAAAATATTTAAGAATGAAAACTAAACTAAAACTAACAAAGAACTAACAAACAAAATGAAAGCTAAACTAAATTGGAAACATTTAAAACAAAATAAAAATTTAAAACTATTATAACCTTGGATGCGATCATTTTCTGTCATTATAGGGCCTAACTGAACTTTTACATGGATCAAACATAGTGTGTCAGGAACCAATCAGGTGCTGCTTCTCACACCACACTACGATCACTCTCTCCAGAATTCTAATCACTTGCACCTGTTCCAATCAACGTTCAGTTCCATATAAACACCCAATTCAGAATCAGTCTTTGTCGAGTCTCCAACAGGAACAGAAGCATACAAGTCTCAAGAAGTCTCTTACTCTACCTACACCAGTCAAGTAACGTATACTCACCTGAAAAGATACTAACCTCTATGTCCATGTTCTGATGTTCCCAGAAATCGCAGCTGAATCCAAGTTTCCTGATTCCTTGTGTTCTTTCTGAGTCTCGTTACTGGTGGAAACATTTGAAAGAGAAAGGACAAGTATCACTGAACTGTGTCAGTTTGACTGTGGATTAAATGAAGAGGATCTACTCACCTTGAATCCTTCACGTTAAGTTATCCTCATAGAATTCACCTCTGAAACTTGAAAAGACTCACCATTGAACTTCATGCACTATAAATAAAGCGTTGTTCTTATTCACTTACCTCTGTCTCCGAGTCTGTATCCTGACATAGTGCTTTTGTGACCTAGGTTTTATTTTTTCATCACTTCCATAAGAATATTTAAAAAAATATATTTTATTGAATCTTTATTCTTAATCTTTATTCTGTATGTGAGCGATTTTCATTTCAAATAAAACTGTATAAGTTTGTTTGCGCCTGCAGCCTACTTTTGCGACAATAAAGAACACATCTGATTGACAGGTAAAACGTGGCCTCTCATTTCAGTTAATTTTGTGGTTATTTTTCGTTATTTCAGCATGCTTCTTGCATTCGTTAAAGAGGGTAAACTTTATAATTTAACTGAACTTTGCACAAGCATTTAGACACTTACATTAGCTGCGCTGTCCATATACTGAATGAATGAATGAATGAATGCTCGTCCTTAAATGAGCAGGGTTTTCCGCCATTAACTTGAACCGCTCACGCAATGGTATGACACATTTTAGGGGTGGCCCAGATTAGTCAATACAAATGGATTAATGATTTATTATTGATTCATTATCAAATGCCAAATTCAAAAATCACTTTGGTGGCAATAGTATAAAATAATAATGAATAAGTAAATAAATAAACAAAAACAAGTGGGGCAGTGGGCCAAATCATTTGCCAGGCCACTGGGATCCCTCCCGCACTGGGATCCGGGCCTGGTCGTGGGATCATTCCAAATGCACATCTGATGATCCACGATCATTCCAAGATCGCTCGGAGATGATTACTACTAGGTTTTACAGGTATCCTTGTGAAAATACATTGCGCAAACAAATATTAAATAAATTCTCTTGACTCGTCTGCCATCTTCATTGAAGGATACATGCATTGCTGCCTATAAATTTTCCCAAAGGAGATACATTAGAAGGAAGTATAATCATGATCCTTTTGGACACCTTTGCTTCAGGAGTGCCCTATCTTTGTCAAAATGTTTGCTTAATATGTTTTTTCCTGTGCCTTGATTCTAAAAACAAGATACTGCAAATGTTGACTGAAAATTATTTACTGTATCAATATTTTAAACTGCACATTACTGTGCATTTACATATTGAACAGTGCACAGCTAGGCCATCTAACCGATATACCTCAATTGACAAGCCCACATGGCACTTTACTACCTTTATTTAGTGCTCTCATGCGGATTTTAAACATAGTAGTGTGACCCTCTCCCGGTTTAAAAGTTAATGTCTTTGCCCGCATTGTAGCCCATTAATACGCCACATTACATGAGCAAACACATCATGACCACATGCCTGCTCGAACCCTAACAAAGAGCCAGTATGTTTGACTATACTGTGTTGGCACCAGGGACAGACTGGGAAGAGAAATCTGCCTGATATTTTATACAGAAAGTGGCCCAAAAGTTTGTTTATATCGCTGTCCTTTTCTGCATATCGCTGCCCCCTTCGGCATATCACGGTGCAGTTTTGAGGCCCGTTCTGCATAACGTGGCGGCCTATTTCAGCTTATCGTGGCCCATTCGGCCCCGTTCGGCAGCCGAATTTAAAAAAATTACAAATTCTTTAACATTTCAAAAGATACATTAACTACAGCTAAACCAGTGTGATACATGTTTTTTGCCTAATCAGGCAAATTATCCCTTGAAATTGATAAAGGCTGACCGAAGACGGCAGTGCGAGAGAGAGATTTACGGACAGCTGTCCAACATGTGTGTGTGTGTGTTTGTCATTTTGGTGCAATTTTATATTAAACTATTATTTATATTGTCAAGCTGGTTCTTGCCTCCTCCTTTCCATTAATCCCTTTACACATGTGAATATATATTTTTCCATAAAGGTTTATATTAAATTTGAAATAGAGCTGTCAGAATTATCGAGTCAACGCATGCAGTTAATTGTAAAAGTTTAACGCGTTCATTTTTCTTAATCGTGATTATTGCATTGACCCTTAATACATCATAAACACTAGTGTGATGGGCAGAACCTTTTTAAATGTGTCTACCCAGGTCCTTACACAGATGCACATGTCACAAACAGACACACAACAGCACCAGAGCCCTTCTACCAAGAGGAGCCTACAAGCTTAGCATAAAGTAGCATAACGCAGCGGTCCCATTGACATTCTGTGGGCAGAAAACGCTCTTAATATGCTATGATAGAGCCGCAGAGGTTGTACATAAAATTATCTCTGACAGCGTATACCTGTCAGTAATAAAATGATGGAGAATGGAGCTCTCAATACTTTTTGATGTATAAAACAAGCCCAGATGAAACTTGTGATAGAAATATGTATTTTTTAGCCTATATAAGGCATGTCTTAATTACCACAGAAGCACATAATATCTTAATTATCACCAAAATGATGAATGATACGTTTTTGTTTGCAAGAGCTTTTCATGGTGAGTTCAAAGCAGTGCTCGATGCTGGTGTAGCCGCTTTGATGTGAATCATGAAAGCAGTTTCACGATTGCTGTAATAAAAGGATATCCACAGTCAACAGCAGATTAATATTGTGGTGGAATAGAGTTTAAGGGATTTAATGTCCATTGCAATTAATATGCAACCTATGTGGGGCCTAGTTCTTTCAATTAGTCAAACTCACACTTAGACTTTAGGAAACGTTTAATGTTACTTAATCTGTTGATATTTTAGATCATTTAGATATTTATATCGTGGAAGGCTTTGTTTGGAAAATGTTAATAAAGCATTATATTGTTACATAATTTTTCTTTCCTTAGATGGAAATAAATTAATTTTGACAGGAAAAGAAGTATATATAGTGTCAAATTTCAGCAATTTTAAACCGTGAACATATTTTATATTTTAAATATGCGATTAATTGTAATTAAACAATTGTGTCTACTGACAGCATTAATTTCAATATAACATTACATTAAACTTATTGAAATATTAAAAGTCAGAATTTCTAGTAATTGTCATTTTAACTTCTATATTAATTAATGACTCATTACTGCTGAAAACAACTCAGTCAAAATCTACGTGATCAAATAAATGTTTTGATCAAAATGACAATACAACACAACTACACAACATCTGTACTTAAATACAATGTTTTTCAACAAAATGTATTGTGTTTATTGCATGAACTGCTGAATGTTAATGTGTGATTATACTGCAAGCTGGTTCATTATCTGATCAGTCTATAGAGAACGGCAGAGTAAAATGTGGACTTTTCTTCCTTCAACTCTTATTTAGACCATGTACTATGCTTGAGCTTTTGTTCTTGCCACACCTCACTTTAGGCAGTTTTTACTTTGATATAGTTAATTTGTTATGTTTTTTACATCTGTTTTGTCTTTTCTGTGTGTGAGTGTGCATGAAACTGTATATGTATGTGTGTGCATGTTTGTAAACAATATGCGGTCCCATTTTGAGACAAAAACAAAGTGTGTGAGAGAGTATGGGAAAGAGGCTTAATGTAAGTAAAGCATTTTTATGAGAAAATATTTAATTCATAAATGTTTGAAAATATTTGCATGACATCATGTGTAAAGCCACGATGATGCCTGGCTGGGCCTCTTTTCTCTCTATGTTTTCTTGGCATAGAGCAAGAGCAGCCGGGGCCCTTACCGCATCGAGGGAAGGGGGTCTTACCCGAATTCCTATTCTTTCAGGGGGAAAAGACCCTGCGGAGGCCACACCCGCCCAGCAGGGGAGGTAAAGGTGGCAAAATACATCACATGGCCACTTTGGGCATGTGGGAGGAAATGGCGCAGTGGTAGATCCAACCTCGAGGAGGGGGGAGTTGCTACAACACGGCGACCGGAGGGCAGTGAAGGGCTGCCTAAGGGAGACGCGGGTCAGCTCGCAAGGTGACCGTACCGCGGAAATACACACAGGAGGAGTCCCATAGGAGGCCTGATCTGTGGAGCACCTATTCCAGTAGGGGTAGCCGGAGGTACCCATAGTGGACTGGGCCGGCAAGTTCCTCCGCTGAACTGTTGCGGGCCCGAGAGGGCTAGGGAGGAATCAACCAGGGACCTAAGCCCTCTGGGAAAGAAGCGCACTGTTTTGCCTCGGAGAGGGAAACGGCGCTGGAAACAAGCGATTCACCCGGTCAGATCGTCGGCGTGTACCGAGTTCTACGGGCTTGGACCTGAGAGAACACGGGACGAGACTGACTCAACC
The DNA here is from genome assembly GCA_032164185.1 of Moxostoma hubbsi. NCBI lineage: Eukaryota > Metazoa > Chordata > Actinopteri > Cypriniformes > Catostomidae > Moxostoma > Moxostoma hubbsi. The sequence continues at coordinate 7,733,626 of JAVLUX010000007.1, read as the reverse complement.
CTGAGATTGTAAAACCTCGTAAAGGTGTTAGGTGTTGCCCAGCCCGCAGCTCTACAGATGTCTGCTAGCGAGGTGCCTCTAGCCAGTGCCCATGAGGATGCCACACTCCTGGTAGAGTGGGCTCGAACCCGCAAAGGGGGTGGCACGGCCTGGGTGTGATAGGCCAACTGAATGGCCTCCACCACCCAGTGAGACAGCCTCTGTTTGGAGACAGCGTTCCCTTTATGCTGTCCTCCAAAGCAGACAAAGAGCTGCTCAGAGCGCCTAAAGCTCTGGGTGCGTTCCAGGTAGGCACGCAAGGCACGTACCGGACACAGCAGTGAGAGGGCTGAGTCTGCCTCCTCCCGGGGCAGCGCTTGTAGGTCCACTACCTGATCTCTGAAGGGCGTGGTAGGAACCTTGGGCACATAGCCCGGCCGAGCTCTTAGGATCACATGAGTGTCTGCCGGACCGAACTCCAGGCAAGTGTCGTTGGTAGAGAACGCTTGCAGGTCCCCGACCCTCTTGATGGAGGCGAGCACGATCAGCAGGGCCGTCTTTAAAGAGAGAGCCCTGAGTCCAGCTGATCCTAGCGGCTCGAAAGGGGATCTCTGAAGACCGGCGAGGACCACCGAGAGATCCCAGGAGGGGAACAGGTTTGGCCGGGAGGGATTTAACCTCCGGGCACATCTTAGGAACCTGACGATTAAATCGTGCTTACCCAGGAACTTTCCGTCTACTGGGTCGTGGTGAGCTGCGATAGCGGCAACATACACCTTCAAGGTGGACGGGGACAGCCTCCCCTCCAACCTCTCCTGTAGGAACAGGAGCACAGACCTAACTGCGCACCTCTGTGGGTCTTCTGCCCGGGAAGAACACCAATTCACGAACAGATGCCATTTCAGGGCGTAGAGTTGCCTGGTAGAAAGGGCTCTGGCTTGGTTGATCGTGGCTAAGACCGTGGGTGGTAGCCCAGCTAGATCTTCCGCATCCCGTCCAGGGGCCAGACGTGGAGGTTCCAGAGGTCTGGGTGCGGATGCCAGAGCGTGCCCCGTCCCTGAGAAAGAAGGTCCTTCCTCAGAGGAATTTGTCAGGGAGGGGCTGTTGCGAGGAGTATGAGGTCCGAGAACCAGGCCCGGGCCAGTAAGGAGCCACGAGAGTGACTTGCTCCTCGTCCTCCCTGACCTTGCACAGCACCTGTGCAAGAAGGCTCACTGGGGGGAATGCATACTTGCGCAGCCCCACCAGCCAGCTGTGTGCCAGTGCATCTGCCCCTAGGGGAGCCTCTGAGCGGGCGTACCAGAGCAGGCAGTGGGAGGTCTCTCGGGAGGCAAACAGGTCTACCTGGGCCTTGCCGAACCGTTCCCAAATCAGCTGAACCGAGTGGGGGTGAAGCCTCCACTCTCCTCCAGGCAAGCGTTGTCGTGACAGCGCGTCCGCCATCACATTGAGGTTGCCAGGGATGTGAGTGGCACGCAGCGACCTGAGTCGGTGCTGGCTCCAAAGGAGGAGACGACGGGCGAGTTGCGACATGTGGCGGGAGCGTACGCCGCCTTGGCAATTTATGTATGCGACCGCAGTGGTGCTGTCCGACCTGACCAGGACATGTTCGTCCCGAATTAACCGGAGAAACTGCTGCAGGGCTAGAAGGACGGTCAACAACTCGCAGTTGATGTGCCAACGCAGCTGGGCCCTTTTCCAACGGCCTGAGGCTGCGTGCCCGTTGCAAACGGCGCCCCAACCCGATCTGGAGGCGTCGGTCGTGACCAGGACGCGTCTGGACACCTGCTGTAGGGGTACTCCAGCCCGTAAGAAACAGAGGTCAGTCCAGGGGTTGAATGCTTTGCGGCAGGCGGGGGTGATCATTTCCCGGTGTGTGCCGTGGCGCCATGCTCGTCTCGGGACTCGGGTCTGAAGCCAGTGTTGGAGCGGTCTCATATCCATCAACCCTAGCGGCGCGAACGCCGCGGAGGATGCCATATGCCCCAGGAGCCTCTGGAAAAGTTTTAAGGGGACCGCTGTGCCCGGCCTGAAGGCGGCGAGGCAGTTCAACACTGACTGGGCGCGCTCATTGGTGAGACGCGCCGTCATTGAGTCCGAGTCTAACTCCATCCCGAGAAAAGAGATGCTCTGAACTGGAGTCAGCTTGCTCTTTTCCCAGTTGACCTGAAGCCCCAAGCGGCTGAGGTGCCTGAGCACCTGGTCTCTGTGGGCGCATAGTGATTCTCGCGAGTGGGCCAGAATAAGCCAGTCGTCGAGGTAGTTGAGTATGCGGATGCTGGCTACTCGGAGCGGGGCAAGAGCTGCCTCTGCGACTTTCGTGAAGACGCGAGGGGACAGAGACAGGCCGAAGGGGAGGACTTTGTACTGATACGCCTGACCATCGAACGCAAACCGCAGGAAGGGGCGGTGTCGAGGCAGGATGGAGACGTGAAAGTACGCATCCTTCAGGTCTACCGCTGCGAACCAATCTAGATGCCGGACGCAGGTTAGAATGTACTTCTGCGTGAGCATTTTGAACGGGAGTTTGTGCAACGCTTGGTTGAGAACTCGCAGATCCAAGATTGGTCGTAAGGCGCCGCCTTTCTTGGGCACGATGAAGTACGGGCTGTAGAAACCCTCCATCTCGGTTGGAGGGACAGGCTCTATCGCGTCTTTGGCCAGAAGAGTCGCGATTTCTGCGCGCAGGGACTGGGCGTGTTCGCCGTGTACTGCGGAGAAGCGGACGCCCATGAAGGGGGACGGGGGCCTGGCAAACTGAATTGCGTAACCGAGTCGGATGGTCCGGGCCAGCCAGCGAGACGGGTTGGGAAGTGAAAGCCACATGTCCAACCTCTACGCTAGGGGCACCAAGGGGACGATTAATTTTTACGTGCCCGGCGGGGCTTTGCAGAGGGGCGGAGCAGGTAGGGCAGCGTTGGGCAGCGACAGGGCGACCCGCAGCTGAGGTGCTGAGAAAAGACTCAAAGCACTTACCTTGCTCCGCACGCCCGGCAGGGGGCGGGTTAGCAACTGAGGAGGAGGTCCTGGGTAGGCGTCCTCTGGACTCGTCGGAACCGGCCGGCCGGGGAACAGTCGTGGGGCTGAAGACGGGTGGTCTGTGTCCAGGGGGCCAGGACTGTTGAGATCTGTGGGCAGAGCGCCGTGAGAATGGCGTTTGCGGGCCAGGTGACCCAGAGACATAGGAAATAGCTCTTTTATTGAGAATTTGGGTACCGCACCCCCATCTAAGGGGGGGCGGCAAATTAAATTGTTTAACAACAAAAGATTCTGCTTCCGGCCCTCCACCGGGGGACGGAGCGGTCTTACCACCTCCGGAGCTAACGTCTGTGTCACTGGGTCGTCCGTCTCAGGACCGCCTGGGAGCCTTACGGGTCCTCGAGGGAGTCCGGGAGACGGGGGGCGTCTGCTTCCTGCGGTGTGCTCGACGCCGGGGCTGAGAGCTGGGCCCGGGTTGAGGCGGAGCAGGTTTCTTAGCTGCAGGGGGACGCCCTCGGCGGGCAGACGGGGCAGTGGCTTTGGCGGCAGGTTTGCGGCGAGGCAGGATATGTGAGATGGCCTCCGTCTGCTTCTTCACCGCGGAGAACTGCTGGGCGAAGTCCTCGACGGTGTCGCCGAAGAGGCCAAGCTGGGAGACAGGGGCGTCGAGGAAGCGAACTTTGTCGGCCTTGCGCATCTCGACCAGGTTGAGCCAAAGATGACGTTCCTGGACCACAAGGGTGGCATCGCCTGTCCGAGTGCCTGCGCGGTGACCTTCGTGGCTCTGAGGGCGAGGTCGGTCACTGAGCGCAGTTCCTGCAGCACATCGGGGTCAGGGCTACCCTCGTGCAGATCTCTGAGCGCCTTGGCCTGGTGGACTTGCAGGAGGGCCATGGCGTGCAAGGCGGAGGCGGCCTGTCCCGCGGCGCTGTAGGCTTTGTGGTTGAACGAGGATGCAGTCCTACAGGCCTTGGAAGGGGGTACAGGGCGCCCGCGCCAGGTGGTAGGGTCACCGGGACAGAGATGGAGCGCAACCGCCCTATCCACCTGGGGAATCGCCGTGTACCCGTGGGCCTCTCCGCCGTCGAGGGTAGCGAGAGCGGACGAGCAGGGCTTTTGACGGACGGAAAGCTCTCCATGACGACGTCAGCTCATCATGCACCTCCGGGAAAAATGGGACCGGGGGGGGGCGTGGCTGTGAGCGGTGCCCAGACCCCAGGAACCAGTCGTCCAACCGTGACGGGTGTGGGGAGGGTGGAGGTTTCCAGTCCAACCCCACCCCGACGGCGGCCCGGGCAAGCATGTCGGACATCTGCGCATCCGCCTCAACCTGGGCGTGCTGGCCCGAAGGCGGCAGCCCAGGGGAGGAGTCAGCGTCAGACACCGAGCTCTCCAATGGAGCGGCGAGCTCATCAGCTTCGAGCTCTAGAGGATAGGCAAACCGGCCCGGAGGCGAGTCGCCGTTACCTCGAGACTGGACGGAGGTCAGCGAGCGTGTCGGGGGGCGGGTGGTCCTAGGGGGCGTACCCGGCGGAGCTGCACCCGCTGCCCTCCCCAAATCACCTCCAGCGCCAACCGCATCGTCCTCAATCCCGTGGGAAGAAGGAGCGATACGGGGGGCGGCAGGAGTGGCGTGCTTTCTGTTGAAAGCGAGCCGCGACCTCAACGCTGCCACGGTTATATTCTCGCAATGAGAACATGAACCGTCCACAAACGCTGCCTCGGTGTGATCGGCGCCCAGACACACGAGACAGCGCCTGTGGCCGTCAGAAGCGGAGAGCACTCTACCGCATCCAGGAACTACACAGGGTTTGAATGGCATCTTTATAAAGACGCGCCCTGCAAAGGGCATTCAACACCACTGTGTATTGCTCTTTTAGAGATATAAACTCTTTATGAGAAAATTGCTCTTAATAGACTCTTTTAAACACTGCGCTGTCGAAGCGCTCAGGGGCAAACTTCACGCCGGCAGAGAAGAGAAAAGCCGCTGAAGGTGCGCCGTAAATCCAACAGCAGCAGCGCGTCAGAGAATCAGAAGCAGGGTAAGTTGTGTGTAGCACAGCAGACAGCATTCACACGACCATCGGCTCCGAAGAAAATTACTGAATGAACGAGCGTATTTCTCTCGCCTTTAAATCCGTATCCGGAGGCGGAGTATGCAAATACTGTTCGCCAACTCTCATTGGCCTTTTTTCATAGATCAGAGGTATCTTTCGGCGCTCAAGAGAGACCCCTAGTGTCGCTTCTTCGACACGACGTCGAAGTGAGCGACAGACGGGGAACGGATATTTCCAGTCCTTGATTCTGATTGGTTGAGCCAAATTCGAAGCCATTGTAAATTACTCTTCAAACAAACAGCTGTGACCGCATTACTTCAGAATTAATGTGCAACTGCTGTTTGTGATTCTGTAAAAAATTCAATATTTCTGCGCCAAAATGACCGATTTTGTTGAACATTTTTACTTAATTGGTGGTCTAAGTGTGGATGCATGGTGAAAAGAGATAGACAGGACAGAGAAAGAATATAAAAAACAAAGCAGACTCTGAAATTAATGAGAGAGAAATTGAAGAGCTTGAAAGGTCAAGAAATGAAGCTGGGACCGTTAAACAGACTATGTGGTCTCTTCACTGTTTCCAGAATTGGTGTACCAAGAAAGATCTGGCTATTGATTTTAAACAATATCCAAAATTGACCTAAACCAAGCTCTCCATCAGTTTTATGCCACCGTGAAAAACAGGAAAGGTGAACCCTACGGTTTAAGCAGTTATGTCGGCCTACGTGCTGGGCTTAATCGGTAAATAAATGAACCACCAATCAGCCGATCCTGGTGTCTGTTGAAAGATCCCGAGTTTATCACTAGCAACAACATTTTCGTTGGAGTAGTGAAAAACCTTCGCCGAGAAGGATGTGACAAAACATCCCACCATCCTGCGTTAACGGAGGTAGACTTTCAGAAAGTCAAGCAGCCTGCAGCACTGAATCCAAATTCACCTGAGGGTCTTGTCAACAAAGTCTGGTTTAATGTACAGCTGCATATGGGACGTAGAGCTAAAGAGGGCAACCATCTGAAGCCCTAATCATTTATCATCCGCCAGAATGAGAACGGTCAGAAATATGTAACACTGTCATTCAACGAATCCACAAAATACCACAAAGATGCTGGAGAAAGAAACAAAGAAAGCCTACGGGGATTTATGTTTGAGCAGTCAGGGAATCCTCTGTGTCCTGTCGCCTCATTGGAGAAATACCTCTCATTGCTGCCAGCCAATCCACCTGCTTTTTATCTCCACCCAAAGCGGACAAACTACACCAAAGGTAAGTTAAACTTTTTTTATTTGTAGCATATTGTGCACACCTTTCTGTAGTCATGCTGTCATTTGCCAGCAATATATGTTTTGTTACAGTGCAGCTTGGTTACTCTACACTGTAAAAAACATTCTGATGCTGGCCTAGAGGTGAGAGAAATCATGTCAGTGATGGGGCATAAATATGAATCGTCCCTGCAATCTTACTGGTGCCCAAACTACGAGGAGAGACGATGCTGGAGCAATATCCTTGACAATTAAAGCGGACAAGTACAGCGTTAAAAACTCCTCCTCATCCAGCAAAGAGGAGTGCTAACTTATTTGATCAATGCTTCAGCAACTGCACAATAAATGGTGATATCCAGATAAATGTTAATTATTAAAAGAATAGTTCCGGTCCTTGATTCTGATTGGTTGAGCCGCGTTCCTTTCCTCCTGCGGTCTTTGTTGCTGCATGTGTTGTTTGGCAATCTCTTTGGAACTGCATTGCTTGGCGGAGGAATGTGTTATAATCATTATATTTTTTGTTGCTGGTGTATATTTTATGAATAAAATAAATATTAAAATAAATATTTTATGGAGTAACCATTTTATAAAAGCAATAAGCCTGTGAAGTTGTGTTTTACAGTGAATTTATAACAGCTAAGGGGGTTTTAGGCACTCAGCGTCGTGCATAACAACGCCCCTTAGCTGTTCTAAATTCACTGTAAAACACAGCTTCACGGGCTTATTGATTTAATTTACCTCTACCGGGTCAAAATGACCCGATCGCAATAGGAGGGTTAAAGGCATTGTCTGTTTATTTTTGTATTTGTTTACAGTTGGGATTTGAATTGTTCAATGTAAGTCTACAGAATTTTTGATTTCCCACTATGGGAAAACCGCAATTCTGAGCAGTTAGAAAAGACATAGCACACTAAGTTAGAACAAGTCTGAAGGTCTGTAAGTTTGGCGGATGTAGCTTGAAAGTTTTAGGTGGAATTCAATTGAATCCATTTTGGTTACTTAATTTTGGTCTTTGTTTAGAGATTTTGGAAAAACCCAGCCATCTCATTATACTTAGCTATTCGTATGTAACAATTAAACGTACTGCACATATTTGTACATTTGGATAGACACTGAAGTGTACAAAATGGAAGTTTTGATTGCTCCTAAAACTAAAATTGTTTACAAACACATAAATATATTTGTACATTTTTTAAATTTTAGAAATATTTTAGATCCCTTAATACTACATCTACCTCTAAAAACAACCACTTTTCAATAATATAATAAATGATACATGCATGTTGATGTACATTGACAATAATTTTTGTTACAATATATGAATTGATATAAATTTTACAGCCACCCCAAGGGACATGCAAAGTGGGGTTGCCACAGTGGCCCGAGCAACTGCCCCTTTTCCCTTAGGGTCAGATCGAGTCAAATGTTAAGTTTAGATATGGTCTATACAAATACTCGATTCTGACTGGCTGGAATGTGTGCGTTAAAACTGATTAATGTACTGTACAGGTAGTTCCAGTCAGTTTTAATCATCTTTCTATATTATTGTGCCTACAACTGCTGTACTCCATAATGAGACATGCAACAGTTTTATGCCCCTCTTCAACCTACCTGCGGACTTGAATAATATGTTGCAAATCTGATGAGCCTCAAAGCTGGGCTTAACCATCACATTATGAAACACAACATCATCAAGTCAGGCAATGGCATCTTTAAATCAACTGTGAAGCCCAACAGGAAAAATAGAAGTGACGCCAATGTTCATCAGGCCCGTATTACGGAGTCCAACCTGGAGAAACTTTGTAATGCACCTGCACATTCCCCTTACATAGGGCTTGTGAAGAAAGTCTGACATCAAGCTATGTTTTGCATCGAGGGGTAGAGAATAAAACCAGGACCCAGCAAAGGCATCTTTCGCTCTCCGGCAAAACAAGGCAAGACAATTTAAATTGTAATATGATAAAAATCATCTAATATTGCTGTGCAGCTCAGCAGAGCCACTAGAGAGCGCCGCTTGATCACACATCACTGAATGTAGCACTGAATTCAGACTGTTTTATAAAATTCTGCTTTTTGCGGTAGTAATCACACAATGCCATACCATAATGGATACCATACAGATGCCTCAGACTATATGGCCTTGTGTGAATTAAGCTGGCTCTAAGCAGACTCAAAACAACTCATTTTGGCCGAGGGGGTCATACCCCCTGTTTTGCTGAGATCTCGCTCTCTTCAGTCAATCAAGTCAAGTCAACCTGTATTTATAGAGCACATTTCAAAACAGAAGGCATACATGACTATTAAAAAATGGTGGATTTGTGACACACATAATGACTCACCTCAACGACTCAATCTCACTCTGATAAAATAACAACATGAGTAAAACTGCAATTGCAATATAGTGATTTGGGTCATTTTCAGGCCCGTAGCTTTCTTTATTGTTTCGAAACAGGGGCTAAAATAATTACAATGTTGCATTTCTTCAAGGATTGAAGAAATGCACCAAAACTGGCAAATGTCGTCAAGGTTATTTCAACCTGTTATTAGCTGCTTCTGCATTATTTCTGCAGAATGACAGAATCACCACAGATTTTAATCAGCGTTTCTGATGTTATGCAGCTGAGTGTAATAAAAACAAAGTTCAGATCAGCTTGTCATCTTGTCAGTTCTTCTCAGTGACAGAATGATTTTTTTCATACAAAACACATGTATTTTTTCAGTGCTTGATGAAGCCATTAACTCAGCAGGGAGTCCAGATGGTGAAGTGATTAACACCTCCCGCTGAGAGGTGCTAATGGCCTGGCCGTTGATTATGTTAATGAGGCTAACACCTGAAAATTATTGGAAAAATCAGCTAGTTTAGAGCCAGCTTTACAAAACCACAAACGTCTGTGTGTAATAAAACAGGTTTTCGTAATTGAGCAGCAGCCTCTAGTGGGTATGCTGAGCAGCACAGCAATATTAGATGATGTTTATCACATTACAATTCAAATCGTTTTGCCTTATCTTGTCGGACAGTAAAAGGGGGATTTGACAGGTTTCTTTCTCATGACTTAATAATGTGTTTGTGATGTGACAGTTAATCTATGAGATTAATCAAACTTGCTACAATATATTCGCATCCCGAGGTAGTTTGAAGAGAGGCATAAAACTCTTGCATGTCTCATTATGGAGGACAGCAGAATAAGTGCATTAACATAGTTCCAGTCAATTTTAATCACTGTGCTCTCTAAAGCACTACCGCACGCATTCCATCTAATCAGAATCAAGTATTCGAATAGACAATGGTATAATAAATTACATTTGCTGTCTAGCACTCTTTTAGTTATTGATTATTGTCTTGTTTCTTTGTTTAATAAGTGTGTGTGTGTGTGTGTGTGTGTGTGTGTGTGTGTGTGTGTGTGTGTGTGTGTGTGTGTGTGTGTGCCAGATCTCTTAAGCAACCAAATTGGCCCGTTGCTAGGGAGAGTAGAGTCACATGGGGTAACCTCCTCGTGGTCACTATAATGTGGTTCTCGCTCTCAGTAGGGCACGTGGTGAGTTGTACGTGGATGCCGCGGAGAATTGCATGAAGCCTCCACACGTTATGTCTCTGCGGTAAGGCGCTCAACAAGCCACGTGATAAGATGTGCAGATTTAAAGTCTCAGATGCGGAGGCAACTGAGATTCATCATCTGCCACCCAGATTGAGGCGAGTCACTATGCCACCACGAGGTCTTAGAGCGCATTGGAAATTGGGCAATCCAAATTGGGAGAAAAAGCAAACAAATAAATAAGTGTGTGTGTGTGTGTGTGTGTGTGTGTGTGTCATATCTCATTCAAACAAATACATTTTGGAATATGGCATGTCGCAATCTGTCCCAAGATACATGAGCGCCAATGAGCATTCAACATTAAAGCCACAAAACCTCTGTCGAAACACTTCCTAAGGCTGCATTTTTTTACATTTTAAAATCACTACGGGATTTGACTCTTACGGCTGTCATGGGCACTACAGCAGATGGAGAAGAAGATCATTGGATAAAAAGCTTGAATTTGGGTATATCATTCTGAAAACTTGTATTATAGTGCACAAATAAAATGGATAACTTTTATCGGGAGTTCTAATAAGTGCAATAATGTGCGTATAAAGGCATGCAATTCTGCAGTTGGTAAAGGACACAGATTGAGTGGAAAAGCTTGTAATTGGTTGATTTTGTCTTGATGCCTTTATATTGCTCCTTGGAGGGTTTCCTTGAAAGAGGTGTTTTTCTTCCTGTGTGAGGAATCACTTATATTATCTGTCCTGGAGGGCAGACTGAAGCCAGTGAGTCTTTCTAGCTGAAGGCATGATTCACTGTAGTTTAGTGTATCCCCATATGGAGCTTGAATTGTGGGAATTATATAAAGCATTGTAGATTTTCAGACACAAATGTTCCTATTCAATGAAAATGACCCTTTGCTTCTATTCTATGTGTTTACTGTTGCATTCTGGCTCAATTCTGTTGTGTTGTTTTTGACTTGCAAATACTGTTATGATATACCCTCCAGGACCACACTGTTTTTCTGAATTGATGGTGGTCCTCCAATAGGTAGTGACAGATCTGTTACTTTGGGCCTGAGGTGGGAAAATTTGATTTCTTGAAGGTTCTTTAATAATCTTCTTCTAAGAAATGCTAACAACAACAACAACCCTTTGTTTCTATCCTCCTAGTGTTCTAAGATTCACAAAGGATGCCTGTTTATGTTTTCCAGATTCTGGTGTATGTTTTTCATGGATAAAGTAATGTTTAGCATATTCAATTTGTAAAAATTGCCAAATAAAAAAAATGTGTCTCCATAGTGTCAATACTTTACAGAATTGCGATCACTGTCTTCTGACTGAGCCTCATTGGACAAAGATTAAGGAGTGGGTATGAATCTATAGTTACGTCAATATCATGCACTAGTTGAAGTTGTTATGACAACCAACAACAGCACAAGTTGAACCTGAACTCATTTTTACTCCAACAAACACTTAAAATGATAGTATAACTTTATACATTGCTTCTTGTCAAAACCAGAACCAGAAAATTCCATCAGCAATCAGAATCATCATGGTGCCATCCAGTAGTTGGTCAGGAAAACTGTGATTTGCATGTGTTTACTGTTGTGTTGTGGGGCAATTCTGTTGTGTTGTCAACTTTGTTTGCTTGCAAATGTTGTTGTCTGTGCCCTACTTTTTGCGATCCAATAAAATTCCATATTAATAAAATAACGTCTCATCCAGCATCTTTTTTTCCATCATGTTTTACTCAATACACTACATTATGTGAACAGTGCTTCATGTTGTAAAGATTTACAGTGACTCATTCATTGTTTTATTAGGAAGTATATTTTTTATACTCATGCATTTCAAAACAAATGTATTTATTTCTTTACCCAGTGTTTCCGAAAGTTCAAAGACCTTAGAATTGGCCACATTATGCCAACTCACTGACAAGTACCATCTCCTATCAAATATTTTTGCATCGACTCCATCATGTTTACCTTCACTTGTGGCGCGACTGGAAGTGTGGGAGAACCAGGTTTGGACCACGCATTGAAACCAAAAAGTAATCAGTGACGAGCATGATTCAGAGTTGCATTTTTTCACCCTAACATTACATTTGTACTCCATTGATGGTTAGGTTTAGTGGTTGGATTGAGGGAGGTCCAGTTTATAAAATATACATTCCTCTTCACTGTATTACAGCCTGTACAGCTGAAAACAAGTCACTTTTGGTGCCCATTATGCAAGATAAAATGTTTAATTCTATTAATTATTATTATTATTACAGCAGTATGATGATGATGGTGTTTAATTAGTTATTTAAAATATATATATATATATATATATATATATATATATATATATATATATATATATATATATATATATATAGGTATTTATTTTCTTATATTTATTAGGTTATTATGATGCATTTACTGTATTGCTATTGTTCTGTTTAGAGGTATCTAAAGGAATAAATAAAGTAGTATCGTATCATACCATAACACAATACCAATTTTTAACTTAGGCAGAGTTCAGAAATCAATATTTGGTAAGTAACGACATGCCATTTCCCATATTCTGTTAATGTTTCATGAGGCAATCAAGGAAAACGCGACAAAAACATGCATGTATGTTACTTGGGGGCGATCATTTTCGCTTATTAGTTAATGAAACATAAATAGAATGTGGGAAATCGCACATCGATACTTGTAGCACAGCATTGCGATTAAAACAATCCCCAAAACAATTTAACATGATTTATAGATCTTGAAAAAGTTACACAGAGTGAGTCGAGATGGCTAAAAACGTCTCGGTTACGTATGTAACCTCCGTTCCCTGATGGAGGGAATGAGACGTCATGTCGAAGAAGCGACACTAGGGGTCTCTCTTGAGCGCCGAAAGATACCTCTGATCTATGAAAAAAGGCCAATGAGAGTTGGCGAACAGTATTTGCATACTCCGCCTCCGGATAGGGATATAAAGGCGAGAGAAATACGCTTGTTCATTCAGGATTTTTCTGAGGAGCCGGGAGTGTACCGGGCACCTCAGCGGCTCGGCTCAGCGAAGTGGCCGGGAAGACACGATGTCTCGTTCCCTCCATCAGGGAACGGAGGTTACATACATAACCGAGATGTTCCCTGTCTGTCGCTCACTTCAACGTCGTGTCGAAGAAGCGACACTAGGGGTCCACTTCAAAACTCGCCATGCGCTGAGCCGTGTACGTGTACTGCTGACACAGAAGCGGGCAGGTATTTGCACGTGCACAAGCGACCAACTGTGTTCAGGCTGCACGTACTCTTCCCCAATGCCCCGAAAAAGCGTCAGCATCTTTTTGGTTACCCTAGGGGGGAACAAGGTGACGCTCCCAACTAGGGAACGGGCCAAGCCTGGCTGGGCCTCTTTTCTCTCTATGTTTTCTCGGCATAGAGCAAGAGCAGCCGGGGCCCTTACCGCATCGAGGGAAGGGGGTCTTATTCCCGAATTACTATTCTTTTAGGGGGAAAAGACCCTGCGGAGGCCACACCCACCCGGCAGGGGAGGTAAAGGTGGCAAAATACATCACATGGCCACTTTGGGCATGTGGGAGAAAAATGGCACGGTGGTAGATCCAACCTCGAGGAGGGGGGAGTTGCTACAACACGGCGACCGGAGGGCAGCGAAGGACTGCCTAAGGGAGACGCGGGTCAGCTCGTAAGGTGAACGTACCGCGGAAATACACACAGGAGGAGTCCCGTAGGAGGCCTGATCTGTGGAGCACCTATTCCCGTAGGGGTAGCTGGAGGTACCCGTAGTGGACTGGACCAGCACGTTCCTCCGCTGAACTGCTGCGGGCCCGAAGGGCTAGGGAGGAATCAACCAGGGACCTAGGTCCTCTGGGACAAAAGCGCACTGTTTTGCCTTGGCAGAGGGAAACGGCGCTGGAACAAGCGAATCACCCGGTCAGATCGTCGACGTGTACCGAGTTCTACGGGCTCGGACCTGAGAGAACACGGGACGAGACTGACTCAACCCTGAGATTGTAGAATCTCGTAAAGGTGTTAGGTGCTGCCCAGCCCGCAGCTCTGCAGATGTCTGCTAGGGAGGTGCCCCTCGCCAGTGCCCATGAGCATGCCACACTCCTAGTAGAGTGGGCCCGAACCCGTAAGGGGGGTGGCACGGCCTGGGTGTGGTAGGCCAATTGAATGGCCTCCACCACCCAGTGAGACAACCTCTGTTTGGAGACAGCGTTCCCTTTCTGCTGTCCTCCAAAGCAGACAAAGAGCTGCTCAGAGCGCCTAAAGCTCTGGGTGCGTTCCAGGTAGGCACGCAAGGCACGTACCGGACACAATAGTGAGAGGGCTGGGTCTGCCTCCTCCCGGGGCAGCGCTTGTAGGTTCACTACCTGATCTCTAAAGGGCGTGGTAGGAACCTTGGGCACATAGCCCAGTCGAGGTCTTAGGATCACATGAGTGTCTGCCGGACCGAAATCCAGGCAAGTGTCATTAGTAGAGAACTCTTGCAGGTCCCCGACCCTCTTGATGGATGCGAGCGCGATCAACAGGGCCGTCTTTAGAGAGAGGGCCCTGAGTCCAGCTGATTCTAGCGGCTCGAAAGGGGATCTCTGAAGACCGGCGAGGACCACCGAGAGATCCCAGGAGGGGAACAGGTTTGGCCGGGAGGGGTTTAACCTCCGGGCGCCTCTTAGAAACCTGACGATTAAGTCGTGCTTGCCCAGAGACTTGCCGTCTACTGGGTCGTGGTGAGCTGCGATAGCGGCAACATACACCTTCAAGGTGGACGGGGACAGCCTCCCCTCCAACCTCTCCTGTAGGAACAGGAGCACCGACCTAACTGCGCACCTCTGTGGGTCTTCTGCCCGGGAAGAACACCAATTGACAAACAGACGCCACTTCAGGGCGTAGAGTTGCCTGGTAGAAGGGGCTCTGGCTTGGTTGATCGTGGCTACGACCGTGGGTGGTAGACCAGCTAGATCTTCCGCGTCCCGTCCAGGGACCAGACGTGGAGGTTCCAGAGGTCTGGGTGCGGATGCCAGAGCGTGCCCCGTCCCTGAGAAAGAAGGTCCTTCCTCAGGAGAATTCGCCAGGGAGGGGCTGTTGCGGGGAGCACGAGGTCCGAGAACCAGGCCCGGGTGGGCCAGTAAGGAGCCACGAGAGTGACTTGCTCCTCGTCCTCCCTGACCTTGCACAGCACCTGTGCAAGAAGGTTCACTGGGGGAAATGCGTACTTGCGCAGCCCCACCGGCCAGCTGTGTGCCAGTGCATCTGCCCCTAGGGGAGCCTCTGAGCGGGCGTACCAGAGCGGGCAGTGGGAGGTCTCTCGGGAGGCAAACAGGTCTACCTGGGCCTTGCCGAACCGTTCCCAAATCAGCTGAACCGAGTGGGGGTGAAGCCTCCACTCTCCGCCAGGCAAGGGTTGTCGTGACAGCGCGTCCGCCATCACATTGAGGTTGCCGAGGATGTGAGTGGCACGCAGCGACCTGAGTCGGTGCTGGCTCCAAAGGAGGAGACGACGGGCGAGTTGCGACATGTGACGGGAGCGTACGCCGCCTTGGCGATTTATGTATGCGACCGCAGTGGTGCTGTCCGACCTGACCAGGACATGTTTGTTGCGAATTAACGGGAGAAACTGCCGCAGGGCTAGAAGGACGGTCAACAACTCGAGGCAGTTGATGTGCCAATGCAGCTGGGCCCTTTTCCAACGGCCTGAGGTTGCGTGCCCGTTGCAAACGGCGCCCCAACCCAATCTGGAGGCGTCGGTCGTGACCAGGACGTGTCTGGACACCTGCTGTAGGGGTACTCCAGCCCGTAAGAAACAGAGGTCTGTCCAGGGGTTGAATGTTTGTTGGCAGGCGGGGGTGATTGTTACCCGGTGCGCGCCGTGGCACCATGCTCGTCTCGGGACTCGGGTCTGAAGCCAGTGTTGGAGCGGTCTCATATGCATCAACCCCAGCGGCGCGACCGCCGCGGAGGACGCCATATGCCCCAGGAGCCTCTGGAAAAGTTTTAAGGGGACCGCTGTGCCTGGCCTCAAGGCGGCGAGGCAGTTGAACACTGACTGGGCACGCTCGTTGGTGAGACGTGCGGACATTGAGACCGAGTCTAACTCCATCCCGAGAAAAGAGATGCTCTGAACTGGAGTGAGCTTGCTCTTTTCCCAGTTGACCTGAAGCCCCAGACGGCTGAGGTGCCTGAGCACCTGGTCTCTGTGGGCGCATAGTAACTCTCTCGAGTGGGCCAGAATGAGCCAGTCATCGAGGTAGTTGAGTATGCGGATGCCGGCTTCTCGGAGCGGAGCAAGAGCTGCCTCTGCGACTTTCGTGAAGACGCGAGGGGACAGAGACAGGCCGAAGGGGAGGACTTTGTACTGGTACGCCTGGCCCTCGAACACAAACCGCAGGTAGGGGCGGTGTCGGGGCAGGATGGAGACGTGGAAGTACGCGTCCTTCAGGTCTATCGCTGCGAACCAATCTAGATGCCGGACGCAGGTTAAAATGTGTTTCTGCGTGAGCATCTTGAACGGGAGTTTGTGCAACGCTCGGTTGAGAACTCGAAGGTCCAAGATTGGACGTAAGCCGCCGCTTTTCTTGGGTACGATGAAGTAAGGGCTGTAGAAACCCTTCTTCATCTCGGTTGGAGGGACAGGCTCTATCGCGTCTTTGGCCAGAAGAGTCGCGATTTCCGCGCGCAGGGAGTGGGCATGTTCGCCGTGTACTGCGGAAAAGCGGACGCCCATGAAGGGGGGTGGGGGCCTGGCAAACTGAATTGCGTAACCGAGTCGGATGGTCCAGGCCAGCCAGCGAGACGGGTTGGGAAGTGAAAGCCACGCGTCCAACCTCTGCGCTAGGGGCACCAAGGGGACGGTTAATTTGGACGTACCCGGCGGGGCTTCGCAGCGGGGCGGAGCAGGTAGGGCAGCGTTGGGTGGCGACAGGGCGACCCGCGGCTGAGGTGCTGAGAAAAGACTCAAAGCACTTACCTTGCTCCGCACACCCGGCTGGGGGCGGGTTAGCGACTGAGGAGGAGGTCCTGGGTAGGCGTCCTCTAGACTCATCGGAACCGGCCGACCGGGGGACAGTCATGGGGCTGAAGACGGGTGGTCCGTGTCCAGGAAGCCAGGACTGTTGAGATCTAACGGCAAAGTGCCGTGAGAACGGCATTTGCGGGCCAGGTGACCCAGAGACATAGGAAAAAGCTCTTTTATTGAGAATGTGGGTACCGCAACCCCGTCTAAGGGGGAGCGGCAAATTCAATTGTTTGAAAGCAAAAGATCCTCCCGGCCCTCCACCGGGGGACGGAGTGGTCTTACCACCTCCGGAGCTAACATCTGTGTCGCTGGGTCGTCCGTCTCAGGACTGCCTAGGAGCCTTCCGGGTCCTCGGGGGAGTCCGGGAGACGGGGGGCGTCTGCTTCCTGCGGTGTGCTCGACGCAGGGGCCGAGAGCTGGGCCCGGGTTGAGGCGGAGCAGGTTTCTTAGCCGCAGGGGGACGCCCTCGGCGAGCAGACGGGGCAGTGGCCTTGGCGGCAGGTTTGCGGCGAGGCAGGATGTGAGAAATAGCCTCCGTCTGTCTTCTCACCGCGGAGAACTGCTGGGCGAAGTCCTCGACGGTGTCGCCGAAGAGGCCAAGCTAGGAGACGGGCGTCGAGGAAGCGGACTTTGTCGGCCTCACGCATCTCGACCAGGTTGAGCCAAAGATGACGTTCCTGGACCACAAGGGTGGCCATCGCCTGCCCGAGTGCCTGCGCGGTGACCTTCGTAGCTCTGAGGGCGAGGTCGGTCGCTGAGCGCAGTTCCTGCAGCACATCGGGGTCAGGGCTACCCTCGTGCAGACCTCTGAGCGCCTTGGCCTGGTGGACTTGCAGGATGGCCATGGCGTGCAAGGCGGAGGCAGCCTGTCCCGCGGCGCTGTAGGCTTTGTTGTTCAAGGAGGATGAAGTCCTACAGGCCTTGGAAGGGGGTACAGGGCGTCCGCGCCAGGTGGTAGGGTTACTGGGACAAAGATGGAGCGCAACTGCCCTATCCACCTGGGGAATCGCCGTGTACCCGTGGGCCTCTCTGCCGTCGAGGTTAGCGAGAGCGGACGAGCAGGGCTTTTGACGAATGGAGAGCGGCGCTCTCCATGAAGACGTCAGCTCGTCATGCACCTCCGGGAAAAACGGGACCGGGGGGGGCGTGGCTGTGAGCGGCGCCCAGACCCCAGGAACCAGTCATCCAACCGTGACGGGTGTGGGGAGGGTGGAGGTTTCCAGTCCAACCCCACCCCGACGGCGGCCCGGGCAAGCATGTCGGACATCTGCGCGTCCGCCTCAGCCTGGGCCTGCTGGCCCGAAGGCGGTAGTCCAGGGGAGGAGTCAGCGTCAGATGCCGCGCTCTCCGACGGAGCGGCGAGCTCATCGGCTTCAGGCTCCAGAGGATAGGCAGACCGGCCCGGAGGCGAGTCGCCGTTACCTCGAGGCTGGACGGAGGTAAACGAGCGTGTCGGGGGGCGGGTGGTCCGCGGGGACGTGCCCGGCGGAAGCGCACCCGCTGCCCTCCCCAAATAAAAACGTCTCGGTTACGTATGTAACCTCCGTTCCCCAACCGCATCGTCCTCAATCCTGTGGGAAGAAGGAGCGATACGGGGGGCGGCTGGAGTGGCGTGCTTTCTATTGAAAGCGAGCCGCAACCGCAACGTTACCATGGTCATGTTCTCGCAATGAGAACATGAGCCATCCACAAACGCTGCCTCGGTGTGATCGGCGCCCAGACACACGAGACAGCGCCTGTGGCCGTCAGAAGCGGAGAGCACTCTACCGCATCCAGGAACTACACAGGGGTTGAATGGCATCTTTATAAAGACGCGCCCTGAAAAGGGCGTTCAACACCACTGTATATTGCTCTTTTAGAGAAATAAACTCTTTATGAGGAAATATAACTCTTTTGGAAAGGGAACTCTTTCAACTCTGCGCTGTCGAAGCGCCCAGGGGCAAACTGCACGCCGGCAGAGAAGAGAAAACAGCCGCTGAAGTGCGCCGTAAATCCAACAGCAGCAGAGCGTTGAGAGGATCAGAAGCAGGATCAGTTGTGTGTAGCACAGCAGACAGCATTCACACGACCATCGGCTCCGAAGAAAATTACTGAATGAACGAGCGTATTTCTCTCGCCTTTATATCCGTATCCGGAGGCGGAGTATGCAAATACTGTTCGCCAACTCTCATTGGCCTTTTTTCATAGATCAGAGGTATCTTTCGGCGCTCAAGAGAGACCCCTAGTGTCGCTTCTTCGACACGACGTCGAAGTGAGCGACAGACGGGGAACACTAGTTTGTGAGTAGTGATGGGAAGTCCAATTATTTTCCTCAAACTGGTTCTTTCGGATGGTTGGTTTCAATGAACTGGTTAAAAAAAAACGATTTACCTGTTAATTTACGTCATCACGTAATAATGTCACTATATATAATGCTAATACACTGGCGTTGTAGAATACATGCACAAACACATTTTTAATAAAAAATAATAAATAATACATAATAATAATAACTGTTTATTGTCATCAGTGTTTCATTCAGTGATCTTACAATACATCCTACATTAAAGTTTTGTACCTAAAGCACCCAATACTGACACTAATATACAAACATGGATGTTCTACACATGTTTAAAGCATTAAAAGTGATTAAACTAGTCTCAATCAACTCAACCTTTTTTACAGAAGCCATTATCCAGCTCATCACAACTTCAGATATAATCTGCATACACAACACTCAATAGTAAAAAATTTTTACATCACTCACTGAAAAGTTTCACACCCTCATTCTGTTCCACTGCTCATGCATACTCATCAGCTGCTCACTGATCAGCAGTTCTCAGTATTATGTCCAAAAGAGGCGATTCTCAGATCAGTTTACTGTTGACTCAAGAACTGCTGTCCTCGGATCAGTGTACTGTTGACTCAAGCGCTACCGTCCTCAGATCAGTGTACTTTTGACTCGAGAACTGCTGTGACTCAATGTCCTGTTGAATCAAGAGCTGCGGTCCTCGTATCAGTGTACTGTTAACTTGTGAACTGCTGTCCTCGGATCAGTGTACTGTTGACTCGAGAACTGCTGTGATCGACTCAATGTACTGTTGACACGAGAACTGCTGTCCTCGTATCAGTGTACTGTTGACTCGAGAACTGCTGTGATCGATTCAATGTTCTGTTGAATCAAGAGCTGCTGTCCTCGGATCAGTGTACTTTTGACTCGAGAATTATTGGAATTTCAATAAAGACTTGGAGTACTCATTTTTCAATATAACGCACATGAACAAAATGCGTCACACTTTACTTCGTATTCAACAACATGTACAACTCTTCTTCCGTGAAAAAACTACCAGAATACAAAATATGCTTAGAGCTCCTCCTAGTGATTATATTATACCACTTAAAGGAGAAATTCACATATGAGACAGCTTTATAACTTAAACAGCTTTAACAGAACTAGACAGAAGTTTAATATAACTATTCTGGTAAGAGTGTAATTTTTTCCAACACTCCTTCTCACTCGCAAACAGAATGATTAATTAACTGTTTTCACTCCAGTCATCTGTCTCAGCTTTGTGAACTTTTCTTCACTCAGTCCTTTAGTGAATATGTCAGCAACCATATCTTCAGTGTTGCAGTATTTCAAGTCTATGACTCCACTTGCAATTTTCTCTCGAATGAAGTGGTACTTGATGTCAATGTGTTTGGCACGTCCATGAAATTGAGGGTTCTTTGCCATGCAGATAGCAGACTGATTATCTTCAAACATCAACATTGGTCCTGTTTGGTTTACCTTTAGATCTGTCATCAGTTGTCGCATCCAAACTGCTTCTTGTGTTGCGCTTGCCAACGCCATGTACTCAGCTTCAGCAGTGGAGAGAGCTACACATGTCTGTTTCTTGCTTCTCCAACTCACAGCTGCTCCGCTGATTTGAAAAATGTACCCTGACACAGATTTGCGATCATCTTGGTCTCCAGCCCAATCTGCATCTGAAAATCCAATGCATTCCTTTGGCTTGACCTTACTATACAGCAGACCTAGATTCAGAGTGCCATTCAGATATCTCATGATTCGTTTGACAGCCATCCAATGATGCTTTGTGGGTTTAGCACAGAATCTTGCAACATTGTTTACAGCATAAGCAATGTCTGGTCTTGTTCTTGTTGACAAATAAAGCAGACTACCAACAGCAGACTGAAATTGTGTTGAATCCAGTCCTTCTTTGTCATCAGAGAGCTTGACAAGCTTCGAGTTCATGTCTACTGGTGTGCTTACTGGCTTTGAATTTTCCATTCCGAATTTCTCCAACACATTTTTTGCATATGTTGTCTGACCTATCCAGATTTCTCCAGTTTCTGGTTTTTGGACAATTTTCACTCCAAGAAAATGAGTTAGCTCACCCATGTCCTTTATCTCAAAGTGTTTTGAAAGCATTTTCTTCACCTCCATCATCCGTTTATCATTGCGTCCAGCCAGGAGAATGTCATCAACATACAGCAATAATGCACATCTCACCAGTTGCTGCAGTGTAAATGCAGGGATCAGCTGTTGTTTGGACAAACCCAATCTTTTTCAGCTTTTCATCTAGGACGATGTTCCAACATCTTGGTGATTGTTTCAATCCATAGATGCTGCGATTTAGTTTGCACACTAGATGTTCTTTTCCTTTGACAACAAAACCTTCAGGTTGTTGCATGTAGACTTCTTCCTTTAGTTCTCCAATCAGGAAAGCTGTCTTGACATCCATCTGATGTAGTTTTAGTCCATGCTGTGCAGCTAGAGCAATTATTGTCCTAATTGACTCAAATCTGACTACTGGACTAAATGTTTCGTCATAGTCTGACCCAAACTTTTGTGAAAAACCTTGTGCTACTAGACGTGCTTTGTGTCTCTCAAATGATCCATCAGCATCAACCTTGACTTTGAACACCCATTTACTGCCCACTGCTTTTCGATATTTTGGTAGTTCTACCAGGTTCCACACATCGTTTGCATACAAAGATTCCATCTCTTTCTTCATAGCTTCCTTCCATTTCTCCTTGTCTGGACTACTGAAAACATCTTTTACAGTTTTGGGTTCAGTTGTCTTGTTATTAGTGAGTGTTACCCACTCTCCATAATTGTCAGGTGGTTTTCTCACTCTTGCTGATCTTTGAATCTCTTGTTCTTCTGAGCCCTCACTGTAAGATTCTTGACAGTCAAATTCCACATACCGTTTCACAGTGTCTTCCTCATTTTCATCAGACTCCTTCTCAATTGCATGATCAGACTCATTGAAGAGCACGTCTCGACTGTAGAACACCTTTGCAAGTTTTGTATCATAGAGACGATACCCTTTAGTTTCTGTTCCATAGCCCAGAAAGATACATTTCTTTGCTTTGGGATCTAGTTTCTTCCGTTCATCTTTGGGTATGTGTGCATATGCAGTGCATCCAAATACATGTAGATGATCAACCTTTGGTTTCTCACCTTTCCAGGCTTCAAAAGGAGTCATCCCTTTCACTGCTTTTGTTGGGCTTCTGTTTCTCAGATACACAGCTGTTGACAGTGCTTCCGCCCAGAATTTCTGAGGTAGCTTTGCATCAGCTAACATTGATCTCACTGTCTCCGTCAGTGTTTTGTTCATTCGTTCAGCTACTCCATTTTGCTCAGGAGTCTTCGGTACTGTGAGCTCATGTCGAACTCCTTCTTTCTTCAGGAAGTTTTTAAACTCAGATGAGGTATATTCTCCTCCATTATCTGTGCGTAAGACTTTCAGTTGTCTTCCAGTAAATTTTTCTGCCATGGCTTTCCATTCAAGGAACTTCTGAAAAACTTCATCTTTCCGCTTCAGAACATACACCCATACATAGTGAGTATTCTCATCAATGAATGTCAGAAAATATTCAGCCCCACTCAAGGATTTTGCATTCATTTTCCCACATACATCACTGTGCACTAAGCCAAGTGGTTCAACAGCTCTTTTGCTATCACTGATTTTAAACTTGCTGCGATGATGCTTTCCTTCAGCACATGAATCACAAAAGTCTATGTCTTTTGACACATCAAAATCAAAGCCATCAACTAGACACTCATTACACAGCTTCTTCAGATTTTGTACACCTAGATGACCATAATGTCGGTGCCAGATTTGTTCCTTGGTATCTTTATGCAAATTCACAGTTTTTGTTACATGCATGTGATCACTTTCTTTACAGCTCACATAATAGAGACTGCCATTTTTTGTTGCAGTAGCAATCAGTTTTTGATTATCATCCGTGATGCAGCATCTGTTCTCTGTGAACTTGACTTTTTTTCCAGACTGAGTTACCTTGGACACACTGAGTAAGTTGTATGACAATTGTGGTACATACAAAACATCATTCAGCTTGCATTCTTTTGTCTTATCATCAGATAATGTCATCTTTAGCCACACAACTCCACGTCCTGTTGCTTCAACAGAGTAACCATCTCCAAGTGTTACTTCTTGTGAGGGTTCCAGGCTTTTAACAAACTGTTTCTTGTCATTGCACATATGACAGGTTGCTCCTGAATCTACAATCCAGCTATCCATTCTTTCCTCAGAACTTGATGATAGTGCATGACTCACCATTAGTCCAACACTCTCACTATCTGAATCACTGTCTTGTTTTTTCACTTGTGCCTTGTTTGCGTTGTGTTTATAGCCCACCTTCTTACTCTCTTTGTTGAAGACTGTGCTTGCAACAGATTTGTTGAACTCTCTGCAGTCACGCTTGATATGTCCATACCTTCTGCAGTAGTGACACTTTGGGCCTTTTCCTCTCACAAACTGTTTTCCAGTCAGAGCTTTATCATTGTTGCTGGTGTTTTCAACATCGCGTTCTCTCAGTTTACGTTCTTCATGTAGCAATCGTTCCGTGACAACCTCCATTTTAGGTACATCCACACTTGCTTCAAGTGCCGTGACTAACACGTTGAACGAGTTGGGTAAACTGGCTAGCAGGTGCACCACACGATCTTCCTCGTCGATGTGATCTCCCACAACTGACAGTGCATCAAACGTTTCAGTCAACACCTTAATGTGCTCTTGAACCGAGTCTCCGTCTTTCAATTTCAACGAGTACAGTTTACGCCTCAGTGCTAGCTTATTTGCCCAAGTTTTCTTCTGAAACTGATCCAACAATTTTTTCCACATGACAATAGGATCTTCCGGCTCTCCAATCAAATAGAGCAAAGACGGTTCTATTGACAGTACAATGGTAGCCAGTGCACGATCTCTTTTAGCCATATAACTTGCTAACTTACTTGGATCAGATCGTGGAGCATCCTCTGTACCATTTACCAAGTCCCATAGTCCGTCTCTCATCAATGCCATCCGACATTGCACTTTCCACGTAGGATAGTTTGCTCCGTTTAATGAAACAATCATCACCGTCTTAGAATCCGAGCTCATTTTTTATTCACAGTTGGTCAATATCTCTCAACAAGCCTTTCAGCAGCATCACTGTAGCGTTCTAGTTCTGGGCCCATAACCTATTGGAATTTCAATAAAGACTTGGAGTACTCATTTTTCAATATAACGCACATGAACAAAATGCGTCACACTTTACTTCGTATTCAACAACATGTACAACTCTTCTTCCATGAAAAAACTACCAGAATACAAAATATGCTTAGAGCTCCTCCTAGTGATTATATTATACCACTTAAAGGAGAAATTCACATATGAGACAGCTTTATAACTTAAACAGCTTTAACAGAACTAGACAGAAGTTTAATATAACTATTCTGGTAAGAGTGTAATTTTTTCCAACAAGAATTGCTGTGATCGACTCAATGTACTGTTGAATCAAGAGCTTTGGTCCTCGTATCAGTGTACTGTTGACTCGAGAACTGCTGTCCTCAGATCAGTGTACTGTTGACTCGAGAACTGCTATCCTCAGATCAGTGTACTGTTGACTCGAGAACTGCTGTCCTCGGACCAGTGTACTGTTGACTCGAGAAATTATGTCCTCGGATCAGTGTACTGTTGACTCGAGAACTGCTGTCCTTGGATCAGTGTACTGTTGACACGAGAACTGCTGTGATCGACTCAATGTACTGTTGACACGAGAACTGCTGTCCTCGGATCAGTGTACTTTTGACTTGAGAACTGCTGTGATTGATTCAATGTTCTGTTGAATCAAGAGCTGCGGTGCTTGGATCAGTGTGCTGTTGACTCGAGAACAGCTGTCCTCAGATCAGTGTACTTTTGAGTCGAGAACTGCTGTAATCGACTCAATGTACTGTTGACTCAAGAGCTACTGTCCTCGGATCAGTGTACTGTTGACTCGAGAACTGCTGTCCTCGGATCAGTGTACTGTTGATTCGAGAACTGCTGTCCTCGGATCAGTGTACTGTTGACTCGAGAACTGCTCTCCTCAGATCAGTGTACTGTTGACTCGAGAACTGCTGTCCTCGGATCAGTGTACTGTTGACTCGAGAACTCCTGTGATCGAGTCAATGTACTGTTGACTCAAGAGCTGCTGTCCTCGGATCGGTGTACTGTTGACTCGAGAACTGCTGTCCTCGGATCAGTGTACTGTTGACTCGAGAACTGCTGCAAGCGACTCAATGTACTGTTGACTCGAGAGCTGTGGACTGGATCATCTTCAAACGTTTGATAAAACAGTAATACAATCAAGTCATAAACATATTTTTTTGTTTTATTTGTTACACTCTCTGTTGTTCAGGAAAATACACCTGAAACATACATTTCGCCCCTTAATCACACACATGCTCAATGACAGCAGCTCATTTGTTCTCAGGATGTCGGACACCTCCGAAAGAGGTGATTCTCAGTTCAGTGAGTGTACTGATGACTCGAGAACTGTTACGAGCAACTCGTTGTACTGTTGACCCAAGAGCTGTTGTGACCAGAGTGTCAGAGACTAGTTGAAGTGGTTAATTGCAAAGAAGATTTGGGAAAAGCAGATATCACCAGTTCTAGGATCACATTACTCCTGGTTAACGTCTCATTTCGATTTGGAGTGTCAGGCACATCCGAGAGACAGGTTATGATAGAGTAACTTGTGGATCAGTGTTGACTCGTGACATGAATTGTTTCAAATGATTCAGTCCAATTTGGTGAACTAGTTGAACTCGTTCACTAAAAAGAACTGGTTCAAAAGAATGATTCATTCACAAACAGGACATCACTATTTGTGAGTGAAACGAATGTGCTTGTTTGTATTTTATGAGTTGAGACTTTTCTAACATTTTGATCTGTATGATGTTACCTATTCCCATTATGATGGTTGTATTCACATTTCATAAGTTATGCAGTGAAACTGTAAAGGATGAGCACTGTAACAAGCATCTGAATGAGACGGTGCAAGGGTGCACCTTACGCAATTTAGGATTTTACATCGATTCTATTGGACCCCCTCTAGATTGTATAAGCTTGGACTTAATAACCCACCCACCTGCTTCGATGTCAACCAGAAGATGGGGACACAACCCATGTTTTTTGGTTATGTGTTAAGATCCAAGAATTTTGGTTGAGTGTTCAGAGTTTTATGTGTGACGTATTGGACACTCAAATTAAATTTTTCCACGGACTCTGTATTTTAGGCGATGGGGTGGTCATTAATATAGGGGATGGATACATAAAAGGTTGGGTCCTAACCATAGTTATGATTGGCAGACGGATTTTCTTAGGGGAAGGAAGCCGGCTGGAGCACCCTCATTTCAGGAGTGGTACACAGATTGTAATTCGAGAAGGTGACATGTAGAAGGCTGGGAAACTTTGATTTGTTTAATCGGAAGTGGGGTAGATATTTGGCTCTCGGAGGGGCAGTGGAGAAGGGATTTGTAATTTTAAATGTGTGTATGCAATCTTATTGTTTTTTTGAAAGTATATTTTTTATGTTTCTAAATAATTATGATCACTGATGTGCGTGTTTGTGTCGGGTGGGGGGGTATGTTCAGGGGGGAGGGTTTCATTTTATATAATTTGATTCCATATTTTCTGTAATGTTTATTTAATAAAAACATTTTTTTTTTAAATACAAAAAAAAAAAAAACTTTATGGGGCCACCCCCCACCCACTCATAAATGTCTCAAAAGATTTGATCCTCTCAAGGCACCTTTTCAGAAATTATGAGAAATATCTTATTTATCAAAAAATGTCTTAAATAAATCAAATGGAATTCCATAAATGAGTTGTGCTATTTATTCTGAAAGACTGCATTTTACACACATAATGACTCACCGCAACAACTCAATCTCACTCTGATAACATAACAACATGAGTAAAACTGCAATTGCAATATAGTGATTTGGGTCATTTTCAGACCTGTAGCTTTCTTTATTGTTCCGAAACAGGGGCTAAAATAATTACAATGTTGCATTTCTTCAAGGATTGAAGAAATGCACCAAAACTGGCAAATGTCGTCAAGGTTATTTCAACCTGTTATTAGCTGCTTCTGCATTATTTCTGCAGAATGACAGAATCACCACAGATTTTAATCAGCGTTTCTGATGTTATGCAGCTGAGTGTAATAAAAACAAAGTTCAGATCAGCTTGTCATCTTGTCAGTTCTTCTCAGTGACAGAATGAATTTTTCATACAAAACACATGTATTTTTTCAGTGCTTGATGAAGCCATTAACTCAGCAGGGAGTCCAGACGGTGAAGTGATTAACACCTCCCGCTGAGAGGTGCTAATGGCCTGGCCTGGATTATGTTAATGAGGCTAACACCTGAAAATTATTGGAAAAATCAGCTAGTTTAGAGCCAGTTTTACAAAACCACAAAAGTCTGTGTGTAATAAAACAGGTTTTCGTAATTGAGCAGCACCCTCTAGTGGGTATGCTGAGCAGCACAGCAATATTAGATGATGTTTATCACATTACAATTCAAATCGTTTTGCCTTATCTTGTCGGACAGTAAAAGGGGGGTTTGACAGGTTTCTTTCTCATGACTTAATAATGTGTTTGTGATGTGACAGTTAATCTATGAGATTAATCAAACTTGCTACAATATATTCGCATCCCGAGGTAGTTTGAAGAGAGGCATAAAACTCTTGCATGTCTCATTATGGAGGACAACAGAATAAGTGCATTAAAATAGTTCCAGTCAATTTTAATCACTGTGCTCTCTAAAGCACTACCGCACGCATTCCATCTAATCAGAATCAAGTATTCGAATAGACAATGGTATAATAAATTACATTTGCTGTCTAGCACTCTTTTAGTTATTGATTATTGTCTTGTTTCTTTGTTTAATAAGTGTGTGTGTGTGTGTGTGTGTGTGTGTGTGTCCCAGATCTCTTAAGCAACCAAATTGGCCCGGTTGCTAGGGAGAGTAGAGTCACATGGGGTAACCGCCTCGTGGTCACTATAATGTGGTTCTCGCTCTCAGTGGGGAACGTGGTGAGTTGTACGTGGATGCCGCGGAGAATTGCATGAAGCCTCCACACTTTATGTCTCGGTAAGGCGCTCAATAAGCCATGTGATAAGATGTGCAGATTTAAAGTCTCAGATGCGGAGGCAACTGAGATTCATCATCTGCCACCCAGATTGAGGCGAGTCACTATGCCACCACGAGGTCTTAGAGCGCATTGGAAATTGGGCAATCCAAATTGGGAGAAAAAGCAAATAAATAAATAAGTGTGTGTGTGTGTGTGTGTGTCATATCTCATTCAAACAAATAGATTTTGGAATATGGCATGTCGCAATCTGTCCCAAGATACATGAGCGCCAATGAGCATTCAACATTAAAGCCACAAAACCTCTGTCGAAACACTTCCTGAGGCTGCATTTTTTTACATTTTAAAATCACTACAGGATTTGACTCTTACGGCTGTCATGGCCACTACAGCAGATGGAGAAGAAGATCATTGGATAAAAAGCTTGAATTTGGTTATTATCATTCTGAAAACTTGGATTATAGTGCACAAATAAAATGGATAACTTTTATCGGGAGTTCTAATAAGTGCAATAATGTGCGTATAAAGGCATGCAATTCTGCAGTTGGTAAAGGACACAGATTGAGTGGAAAAGCTTGTAATTGGTTGATTTTGTCTTGATGCCTTTATATTGCTCCTTGGAGGGTTTCCTTGAAAGAGGTGTTTTTCTTCCTGTGTGAGGAATCACTTTTTCATATTATCTGTCCTGGAGGGCAGACTGAAGCCAGTGAGTCTTTCTAGCTGAAGGCATGATTCACTGTAGTTTAGTGTATCCCCATATGGAGCTTGAATTGTGGGAATTATATAAAGCATTGTAGATTTTCAGACACAAATGTTCCTATTCAATGAAAATGACCCTTTGCTTCTATTCTATGTGTTTACTGTTGCATTCTGGCTCAATTCTGTTGTGTTGTTTTTGACTTGCAAATACTGTTATGATATACCCTCCAGGACCACACTGTTTTTCTGAATTGATGGTGGTCCTCCAATAGGTAGTGACAGATCTGTTACTTTGGGCCTGAGGTGGGAAAATTTGATTTCTTGAAGGTTCTTTAATAATCTTCTACTAAGAAATGCTAACAACAACAACCCTTTGCTTCTATCCTCCTAGTGTTCTAAAATTCACAAAGGAAGACTGTTTATGTTTTCCAGATTCTGGTGTATGTTTTTCATGGATAAAGCAATGTTTAGCATATTCAATTTGTAAAAATTGCCAAATAAAAAAAATGTGTCTCCATAGTGTCAATACTTTACAGAATTGCGATCACTGTCTTCTGACTGAGCCTCATTGGACAAAGATTAAGGAGTGGGTATGAATCCATAGTTACATCAATATCATGCACTAGTTGAAGTTGTTATGACAACCAACAACAGCACAAGTTGAACAGCACAAGTTGAACAGCACAAGTTGAATGATAGTATAACATTATACATTGCTTCTTGTCAAAACCAGAACCAGAAAATTCCATCAGCAATCAGAATCATCATGGTGCCATCCAGTAGTTGGTCAGGAAAACTGTGATTTGCATGTGTTTACTGTTGTGTTGTGGGGCAATTCTGTTGTGTTGTCAACTTTGTTTGCTTGCAAATGTTGTTGTCTGTGCCCTACTTTTTGCGATCCAATAAAATTCCATATTAATAAAATAACGTCTCATCCAGCATCTTTTTTTCCATCATGTTTTACTCAATACACTACATTATGTGAACAGTGCTTCATGTTGTAAAGATTTACAGTGACTCATTCATTGTTTTATTAGGAAGTATATTTTTTATACTCATGCATTTCAAAACAAATGTATTTATTTCTTTACCCAGTGTTTCCGAAAGTTCAAAGACCTTAGAATTGGCCACATTATGCCAACTCACTGACAAGTACCATCTCCTATCAAATATTTTTGCATCGACTCCAGCATGTTTACCTTCACTTGTGGTGTGACCAGAAGTGTGGGAGAACGTCTAGGTTACAGATGTAACCTCCGTTCCCTGATGGAGGGAACAAGATGGTGTGTTGAAGAAGCAACACTAGGGGTCTCTCTTGAGCGCCGAATATACCTCTGATCTATGAAAAAAGGCAATGAGAAGTTGGCAGACAGAATTTGCATGTCCTGCCCTCGGACATACGGGTATAAAGGCGGGGAAATTAGTCGGTTTCATTCAGGATTTTTCTGAAGAGCCGGAAATGGTGGCTCGGCTCAGCGACGTGGCCGGGAGGACACAACGTCTCATTCCCTCCATCAGGGAATGGAGGTTACATCCATAACCTAGACGTTCCCTGTCTGTCGCTCACTTTGACGTTGTGTCGAAGAAGCAACACTAGGTCCAATTTAAATCACGGCATGCGCTGAGCCGTGTACATGTACTGCTGACACAGGAGCGGGCAGGTACTTGACGTGCCAAAACGATCAGTTGTATTAGACTGCACGTACCCTTCCCCAATGTCGGAATCCTTATAGTTACCCTAGACAGGGGAACAAGGCGACGCTTGCCAACCTGAGAATGGGCCGAACCTAACCAGGCCTCTTTTCTCTCTATGTTTCTCGCATAGAGTCAACGGCTGGGGCCTTTACACAAATCGGGGGAGGGGGTCTTACCCAGTTTCCTATTCTTTCAGGGGGAAAAGTCCCTGCTGAGACCACACCTGCCCAGAGAGGGGGATGTAAGAGTTTTGACATACACCACATGGGCTTTTAGGTCACATGCGGGATGTGGCGCTGTGGTAGATCCCACCTCATTGGAGGGAGGAGTTGCTACAGACACGGCAACCGGGGGGCAGTGGGGACTGCCCAAGGGAGACGCGTACAACTCATAAGGGGACTGTACCGTGGAAAATACACACAGGGGGGAAGTCCACGTAGGAGCCCTGACCTGTGGAGCACCTATTCCAGTACAGGTTAGATCTGAGTACCCACAGTGGATTGGGTCGGCGAATTCCTCCGCTGAATTACAGACCCAGAGAGCTAGGGAGGTGTCATCCAGGGAGCCGAGTGAGTGGGATCACCTGGGAGAAAAAGCGCACGGTTTTACCTCAACCAAGGGAAAGGACACTAGGTGCAAGTGATCCACCTGGTCAGTCCGTCTGTTACCGAGTTCACTGGCTCAGACCTGAGAATACACGAGACGAAGCTGACTCTACCCTGAGATTGTAAAATCTCGCAAGGGTATTAGGTGTTGCCCAACCCGCTGCTCTGCATATGTCTGCCAGGGAGGTGCCTCTGGCCAGTGCCCATGAGGACGCAACACTCCTTGTTGAGTGTGCTCGGACCCGCAAGGGGGGGGGGGGCACGGCCTGGGTACGATAGGCCAATGAAATGGCGTCCACCACCCAGTGGGAGAACCTCTGTTTGGAGACAGTGTTCCCTTTAAGCTGTCCACCAAAGCAGACAAAGAGCTGCTCAGAACATCTAAAGCTCTGCGTGCGGTCCAAGTAGGTACGCAAAGCACGTACCGGACACAGCAACGAAGGGGCTGGGTCTGCCTCCTCCTGGGGCAGCGCTTGCAGGTTCACTACCTGGTCTCTGAAGGGCATGGTAGGAACCTTGGGCACGTAGCTCAGCCGTGGTCTTAGGATCACATGTGTGTCTGCCGCACCGAAATCCAGGCAAGTGTCGCTGACAGTGAACGCTTGCAGATCCCTGATCCTCTTGATGGAGGCGAGCGCGATCAGCAGGGCCGTCTTCAGGGAGAGGGTCCTGAGTCCAACTGATTTTAGCAGCTCAAAGGGGGGTCTCTGAAGTCCCGAGAGGACCACTGAGAGATCCCAGGAGGGGAACAGGCTTGGCCGGGAGGAATTTAACCTCCGGTCTCTTAGGAACCTGATAATCAAGTCATGCAAGTCAAGACTTCCCATCTACTGCGTCGTGGTGGGCCATGATAGCAGCTACATACACCTTCAAGGTGGATAGGAACAGCCTCCCCTCCAACCTCTCCTGCAGAAATGAGAGCACTGACCTGACTGCGCATCTTTGTGGGTCTTCGGGCCAAGAAGAACACCAATTCGTGAAAAAGTGCCACTTTAGGGCGTAAAGTTGCCTGGTAGAAGGGGCTCTGGCTTGGTTGATCGTGTCTACGATGGCAGGTGGTATATTTGCTAGATCTTCCACATCCCATACAGGGGCCAGACGTGGAGGTTCCAGAGGTCTGAGTGCAAATGCCAGAGCATGCCCCGTCCCTGAGAAAGAAGGTCTTTCCTCAGGGGAATTTGCCTGGGGAAATTGGGGGGGAAATGCATACTTGTGCAGCCCCGTGGGCCAGCTGTGAGCCAGTGCATCTGCCCCAAGGGGAGCCTCTGTTCGGGCATACCAGAGCGGGCAGTGGGAGGTCTCTTGGGAGGCAAACAGGCCTACCTGAGCCTTGCCGAATCGTTCCCAAATCAGCTGGACCGACTGGGGGTGAAGCCTCCACTCTCCACTGGGCAAGTGTTGTCGTGATAGCGCGTCCGCTACCACATTGAAGTTGCCGGGGATGTGACTTGAGTCGCTGATGGCTCCAAAGGAAGAGACAACGGGCAAGTTGTGACATGTGGCAGGAGCGTACGCCGCCTTGGTGATTTATGTACACTACCGCGGTGGTGCTGTCTGATATGATCAAGACGTGTTTGCCCTGAACCAGTGGGAGAAACCTCCGCAGGGCAAAGAATACAGTCAAGAACTCTAGGCAGTTGATGTGCCAGCCCATTGCACACGGCACCCAAACCCAATTTGGAGGCTTTGGTCGTGACCAGGACGCATCGAGACACCTGCTGCCCGCAGAAAGCAGAGGTCTGTCCAAGGTTTGAATGTTTGGCGGCAGGCGGGGGTGACCATCACACGGTGCATGCCGCGGCACCATGCTCGTCTCGGGACTCGAGTCTGGAGCCAGTGCTGAAGCGGTCTCATATGCATCAACCCCAACGGCGTGACCACCCCAGGAGCCTCTGGAAAAGTTTTAAAGGGACCGCAGTGCCTAGCCTGAAGGCAGAGAGGCATTCCAGCACTGCCTGATGAGAGATGAAGCAGCACGTGTAGACACGTGTCTAGAGCATGAACCTGATTATGATCATTCCAAAATTGTTCTTTTTCATGATCAAAGGGGGCAAATGTAAGAAATATTTCAAATTTCTAATTGTCTGTGTGAGTGAAAGACAAGCTCATGTCACTCTGTGTGGATTATTTGAACATCTGTACACAAATATTGATTTCCAGTTTGTGAGTGAAACGAATGTGCTTGTTGTATTTTATGAGTTGAGACTTTTCTAACATTTTGACTATTTGATCTGTATGATGTTACCCATTCCCATTATGATGGTTGTATTCACATTTCATAAGTTATGCAGTGAAACTGTAAAGGATGAGCACTGTAACAAGCATCTGAATGAGACGGTGCAAGGGTGCGCCTTACGCAATTTAGGATTTTACATCGATTCTATTGGACCCCGTCTAGATTGTATAAGCTTGGCCTTACCCACCTGCTCCGATGTCAACCAGAAGATGGGGACACAACCCATGTTTTTTGGTAGTGTGTTAAGATCCAAGAATTTTGGTTGAGTGTTCAGAGTTTTATGTGTGACGTATTGGACACTCAAATTAAATTTTTCCACGGACTCTGTATTTTAGGCGATGGGGTGGTCATTAATATAGGGGATGGATACATAAAAGGTTGGGTCCTAACCATAGTTATGATTGGCAGACGGATTATTTTTAGGGGAAGGAAGCCGGCTGGAGCACCCTCATTTCAGGAGTGGTACACAGAGATGGGCGGGGTGGCGGCATTCGAGAATGTGACATGTAGAAGGCTGGGAAACTTAGATTTGTTTAATCGGAAGTGGGGTAGATATTTGGCCTTTTTGGAGGGTTCTCGGAGGGGCAGTGGAGAGGGATTTGCAATTTTAAATGTGTGTATGCAATCTTATTGTTTTTTTTTTAAAGTATATTTTTTATGTTTCTAAATAATTATGATCACTGAGGTGCGTGTTTGTCTCGGGTGGGGGGGTATGTTCAGGGGGGAGGGTTTAATTTTATCATTTGATTCCATATTTTGATATCGTTTATTTAATAAAAAAAAAATTATAACTTTATGGGGCCTCTTTCCACCCCCCAACCACCCACTCATAGCCTACAAGAATTTACTTAAAATATGACATTATAATGTCTTTTTTTGGTTTGCGCAATATTGTCACTAAATGTCTCAAAAGATTTGATCCTCTCAAGGCACCTTTTCAGAAATTATGAGAAATATCTTATTTATCTAAAAATTTCTTAAATAAATCAAATGGAATTCCATAAATGAGTTGTGCTATTTATTCTGAAAGATGGCATTTTACTTTTAAAAAAAGCTATTAAAAAAAAAGCTACATTCAAAATAAAAACAATTATACCAGTAATCCAGCTGAACATAGACATGTTTTTGGCTCTAAATTAATTTACTGTCAGTTTCTTTATGACACTATTATCAGCTTTCACCTGAACACAAAATGACAGGACACTTCAAGGTTACCTGACATCACAGGCTTCGTTTGCTTGATCAGCTACATTTTCATGCTGGAGATACCCAGTAATAGTTTCACTGTTGCTTTATGCTCTTTCTCTATAAATTAGAAGTTTTTAGATAAAAAAAGAAATTATATGCATAGTGTGTGGTCCAGCTATAAATACTAAGCAGTACCATTAATGTATATGTGTTTATTGCATGCATTGTATGCTGATGAAGTTATAGTCAGAATTAGCATTTTAAGATAAGGCCCAGTCATCACAGGTTCTCTTAGATTGTGGGCTCAGCCCACTCTGCCTGTAGTTATGCACTGATCGGTGCATCCCTAATCATTTTGATAAAATCATGCTTAAAAATACTCAAAAACACACCTCTCCCATAGGATCTTATTGGAAAAAAGCAAATGCGTGTCAGAGTAGTGGCAGGCCAACAACAGTTGCTAAGACAGGGTTGGTCAGAAACGCTTTTAAGGTGGGGCTTAGCGAAGGGTGATTGATAGGATTGTTTTTCCTTCTCCCCCCTTTCAATTTGTAGTAAAATCGAATGTCTTTATAAAAAAAAAGAAAAGAAAAAACAATAAATATATATATATATTTTTTAATCTAGAGTTCTGGCAAACTTGCTGCAAATTCGTCACTTGTTTGGAAATTTTCACATTCTTTGTCGCCAAAGGTTTGCTGCAGGTTCACCACTACCGGTAAATAGATGAAAACTTCTGGCTAACATATATGTCAAATCACAAGCTCATTTGCATGTTGAAATAATGAGTGGCAAATTTGTGGCAAATTTGAGGCAAGTTTGACATAACTCTAGATGTTATTTAAGGGCTTATAACTATGGACTATTTCCACATATTCCATCATAAAATACAATAAAACAATGTAACAGGTGTGGAGTATTTTTATAAAGTTGAACATAAATTAATCAAATATAATCATTGTAAATATAGCCATTTTATTCTACAATTGTTTCTGGTGGTCAAGTATGTAACTTGCTGTGTCTGTGTTGTAATGTGAGACCCTCACATATGGTAAACTGAGTTAACTGTTTTGACACTAGAGAAAATATATGGTGAGGCCCCTCTACAGACATTTTCTGTTCACTTCTTGAGAAACAACAGACTGGAAATGTGATGGATGGTAGTGACATGTGTGGAATGTATTAGCCACGCCTTAGTCATTCATATGAATTTAAGTGGGTGCAAACCCAGATTCTGGAGTTGCTCTGCAGAGCAACTTGTTTTTTTATCACAGATAATAAAGTCTATATTCTGGCATCAGAACCCCAAGACTTAGAGAGTGATTTTTCAAAGAGGTGGCAGAAGTCACAACACAGGTCCATACTATGGCCAAGGTTAGCATGCTAGCATTAGCATTAGCTCCTTGGTTTTTGGTTTACAAATTATTGTGCTGTAACCTGTTGAATAAAGACCAAGTGCCATCAGCAAACTCCTGCCACAGATTCTGCACTAGTTATGTAACGATACACAAATTTCACAATACAATATGATACGAGCATCCACATATTTCACTCAAACTTATTAAAGGATTCAACATATATGTCTTTTAAATCATAAATGCCACAAAAGTAAATGCACTGCATTTATTTATTTTTTGATTGTTTAGAAAAACTAATACGAACTCAAAATGTTCTTGTATACACACAATTTGTATACACTTTTCTCAATACATACAAGCAGAGAAAAGCAATGTAGGGGCAGCACACGAGGGCGGACCTTCACTAACTGAGGAAGAGGAGAGGATGCCAGTCATCGTGGGCCAATCCCTTAACACTGGAGACCACTCTTTCCTTGTCAAGTGGTGCTACTGGGGACTGCACACCCCCTGTGGCACTTAAAAACTGTCATTGCACAGCTACCCACTTCTAACCTGGTGAAACACCTGGAGCCAACCCACAAAGTCTGGTGGCAATGGGGTGTCTGGTGACGGGGCCAGGTTAGAATGAACTGGAAGCCTCTAGTCAGTCCCCTACATGACAGCGGCACAGGATGTTTGGTCTCTAGCAGCTGGAACTGAGTGGTGGCTGTTTC
The DNA here is from genome assembly GCA_032164185.1 of Moxostoma hubbsi. NCBI lineage: Eukaryota > Metazoa > Chordata > Actinopteri > Cypriniformes > Catostomidae > Moxostoma > Moxostoma hubbsi. The sequence goes on along the minus strand of JAVLUX010000007.1, from coordinate 7,696,917 downwards.
CGACAGACCCCTGTGTGTCTGAGCATCCTTATTAAGGAACTGCACTGTTCACCACCTAATGGTGAACAGGAGAAGCGATCTATCTACAGGAGTCTGCAGTTGTATGTAAGTGTGTCTATTTCATTGTTTTTAACGTTGCTAGAGTGGTATTCATTGCTAGATCAGGTGCTGTTTGTTTACTGTCTTGAACTCACGTCACTTAATCGTGTTTGTGTGTGTGTGCGCGCTATATTTGTTTTGACTTGTCCCATAGTATTCACTGCTAGATTTAGAGTTGGTTATCCAGTGTGTGTAAAACTATCTTTGTGTTAGTATCTGCAAACAGTGCTTCACTTGTTTTAGAGTATTGTTTATTGCTAAAGTGCAGCATACTTTATTTGTGGTGTACGATAGTCGCGGTTATTTCCACGCTTGACACCTCACGCGACCCTTAGTTTTGGTTGACCAAGTGACTAGCTTTGTTGTGCTAAGTAGCATTAAGGCGTGGCCAGCTTTTTCTTCAGAGCGGCTTGTTAAAATCATGTATTTATTTGACTGAATGCTGATGCAGAAGCGGCAGTGGAAGTGGTAGCCCTCGTGTAAAGCCCTCCTCGTGTGAAGACCTACTTGGGTAAAGACCATCGAGTCTACCTGTGCGAGTCCACCGAGCAAGAACACCGACAAGGCACCACTCACCAAAGCACTTAAGTATTTTTTTATTTGATCTATTTTATTATTTTACTTATACATACTAACATGTGTAGTTCATGAATAACACATTCCTTCAAGCACATCCCTGTTATCTGTTGTAGACTGTTCACAAGATACAGATGCAAGACCAAACGCAACCCACAGAATCTACGGCCACTTTGCACTTCAGCACCTGCTCCGCTCTCATTCTCAATGGGACCCTGGAACTGCCAGTCTGCTGTGAACAAAGCTGCCTTCATTCCAGCCTTTGCCACACAGTCCACCCTCAGCATCCTGGCACTGACGGAGACATGGATATGTCCTGAGGATACAGCAAGAATTCATAATAACTTTTTCAGTACAGGCTTCACTATGTAACAATACATCTTTTGAATTCCATGCCATTACTACAATGCAACCCACAAAAATACATGTGTTGTTGTCATCTATCGCCCTCCAGGTCAGCTGACAAGCTTTCTTGAGGAGTTGGATGTCCTGCTGTCCACCTTGCCAGAGGATGGCAGGCCACTTGTGGTTCTAGGCGATTTCAACATACACCAAGACAAGCCCCAGGTCATTGAACTGAATACTCTTCTGACCTCATTTGACTTGGAAAGACTACACACCACAGCAACTCACAGATCAGGCAACCAGCTGAACCTAATTTTTACACGTAACTGCACCACCTCAAATATTCTTGTTACACCTTTACATGTCTCTGATCACTACTATGTTCAATTCAACATGATTCTCCCATCTATAGTAAAACCGACTCCACATTTGGTTTCCTTTCGCTGTAACCTCCGTTCCCTCTCACCCTCTTGCCTTTCCACTGATGTCTCTACCACTCTTCCCACAATAAATGTATTTTCCACGCTTGATGTAAACACTGCCTCAGACACACTTATCTCTACTTTAACAACCTGTCTAGACAACATCTGTCCTCTCTCCTCTAGGCCAGCACATACTACACCACCCAGCCCCTGGCTGTCCAGCTGTGTGCTCCTTAAAAAACAACAAGTTCCCTGGTGTTGACAACATCCCAGCTGAATTGCTGAAACAGGGTGGCTACCTTAGCACAAGAACTCTCCACCAACTTATCACAGAGGCATGGGAAAGTGAATACATTCCCCAGCAATGGAAGGATGCCAACATCATCACCATATACAAGAACAAGGGTGATAAATCCATCAGCTGCAACAGTAGGGGGATATCTCCTCTTGTTGTTACAGGAATCCAATCGAAGATTCTGCTACAGAGGCTGATCACTGAGAATATCACTGAATCAATTTTCCCTCAGTCACAATGTGGTTTTCAAAGAACAGGAGTATGGTTGATCTTCACCGCATGGCAGCTTCAAGAAACATCAGGACACCTTTATGGCCTTCATTGACCTCTCTAAAGCATTTGACACTATGAACAGGGAGCTCCTTTGGAATGTACTAGTTTAATTTGGTTGTCCTACCAAATTTGTTAGCATCATTCAATCTTTTCACGATGGGATGATGGCTTGTGTGACCATTGGAAGGCAACAGTCTGATCCTTTCCAACCATTAAAAAACCATTAAATCTGCCTCATTTTTTATTGAATTAATCTAATTAGCCTTCTACGTGACATTTCCTTGAATGCTGCCACTCTCCCCATCTCTGTGCACCACTCTTGAAATGAGGGCTGATTGTTGTCTTTCAGACCAATCTAGAGGGGGTCTAATAGAATCTATGTAAAATCTTTAACTGCATAAGTCGCACCTTTGCATCTCTAGATATAGACTTGACGTTTTTAGAATCCTAGCCCACACTCCCTCCTCCTATACCAAATGTAGATCTTTCTCACATAATCTCTTGAGAGAAGCCGATGCTCTATCCCCCAGACTCTGAATTAGCAGGGAGTAATACACTGAACCTCATGACCTTTTCCAAAAGCAGTAATCACTCCTCCCAGTGTATCTGGCACTTTAAGGGGGTGATAGAAATCATTTTTTATTTATTATGGTATGATACATCTCTGATAGCCCCACCCCTAAACACTTTGTAATGACAAAACCTACTGTTACCGGTCAGATGGCTGAGCTTCTCCTGTCTAAATTGGTGGTTCTTGGCCATTTGAAGCTGCTTTAGAGCCCAGAACTTTGCTGAATTCATAGGTCTGGTGAGGCGAGACTTCATCTTGACTTCGTAAAAATTTAATTTTTACACCATAACCACAAGGTGCAGCTAATTTGTGAATGTTTTCGCAGAGGCTTTCAGGTCTTACCTTGTTATTTTATGTAACATAAATGCAAATGGAGTTCAGATTCTAAGCTTTCAAATGGTGCAACATATGACTAATGTAGCTAGACTTTCACATTTTAAGTATAACATTACTAAACACTATTGGTCCTGGCCCCCGCCCACAGACCTGCACATCTAATTTTAACAACATCTGTTGTCAGAAGTTGTTTCTAACAATGAAGTTGGCAACATTGAAGAGTATTCCGCAAAAGCTCATTTTGTATGTGAAATTAATGAGTGGCAGGCGTTTGCCAGAACTCTCCATTTTTGATAGGGTAATGTAATGCTAACCCTAACTCAAGTAGGGTTGCCAACTGTCCCATATTAGCTGTATTTTGGGCGAAATAAAGATGTCCTGTATGGGATGGCTACTGTCCTGTGTTTCAAGACACTCAGGGGGAACCATGAAACATTTTTGTTTCTCATGCGAAACACTTTCATGAAGTATTGAGTAAAAACCTGTGTAATATTAGACCTGTAAAGTTGCCAAAAAATCCTTTTTGAGGTGTGACTGTTTTCTAGGTGGATGAACGTCTGGTTATGCATTATGGATTTAATTCTTGCGAGCGCTGTTTGCCCATGTAAACAGTCTCTTTCTGGCATCCTTTAATATATCATGAAAAGTTACATTTTTTACTGATGTGTTTTTAGGTTGAAAGTTTGGATAGAATTAAAGTAAGTATAATTCTATCACTCTAGTCTCATATTTGCACGTAAAATGTTTCAGTCTTGTGGCTATACTTTTGAAATAATGTAGTCTGGAACACATTCTCTGGAGGCATCCCCTTCTTCTGTTCCCTAAGTGACACCCCATACATATGTGAACCTGATGCACTATACTGGTTACTCAGAAATCATCCTCCAAACAGCAGCAGAGAGAGTATCTGCCTCTACTGAGGGCACTTTGACCTGCAACAGTTCTCAGACACGAGTGAGAGCCACATGTGCCTTCAGCCTGGTCAGCAGTTGATGAGAGCAAATGAAACTCCAATGCAAACATTTGTGCCGGTTATCTCAAAGAGATCGTGGAGTGCTTCCTCTCCAAATGGAAACAGCTCAGTTTTACAGATCACTACCTTCTACTCACAACAAAACACACAAGGGCAAGAGTTTACACACATCAGCGTAACGGAGAGCACAAAATGTGTCATGTTTGATATATATATATATATATATATATATATATATATATATATATATATATATATATATATAGACAGAATTACATCATATTGACAGCCTCAGTCTCCATTCACAGTCATTATCACAAATGATACTGTGCAAAAGTTTTAGCCACTTAAGATGTTTCACAAAAACTTCTGCCTTAAGATGGTTATTTATATCTTTAGCTTTAGTGTGTCAACAGGAAATATACATTTTAGACTCCTAAAATTTTCTTTTGCAAATAGAATAATGAAAGAACAGGGAGCCCTGCAACAGATGGCATGACCCACACAGAGACCCCCACTGAACATCGAGTCAGTGTGAGACAGAAGCAATTGAGACAGCCTAAATAGATAAAAGAACTGTGGCAAAATCTCTAAGAAGGTTGGAACATCTTATCTACCAACAACCAAGAAAAACTGTGTCCAGGTGTACCTGGTAGAATTGGTACTGCCACCAAATATAGATTTAACTTTTTTATGTTTACTGGACTTTTATGACATTAACTGATAAATGAAAACTTTTTATGGCAATGTTTTTGAAGAGATCACTAAGTGCCTAAAACCTTTGTACAGAACTGTATCAGTTATTTCAGTATGTCTCAATGACACAAAAGGTACTTACATAGTGCTTTTTTTAACCTTAGCGGTTTTCAAAGCAGTTTACACTGTTAACTCATTCACCCATTCACACACCAATGATGGCAGAGCTGCCATGCAAGGCACTAGCCTGCCATTGGGAGAAACTTGGGGTTCAGTGTCTTGCCCAAGGACACTCCCGGAATCCGGGAATCGAACCACCAACCCTGTGATTAGTGGCCAACCCACTCTACCACCTGAGCCACAGCCGCCCCGATAATAATTTAAAAGTATAATGTATCAGTTGTACTGTGGCAGGGCGGAGGGCGGGGCCGGGTCGTGATGCTACACACCCGGTCCCATATCAGGCTAATCAAGCCTCCGAGAGGGATAAAGGCTGATGGCAGAAGGTGGTGCGGGAGAGAGAGATGTGTGTGTTTTGTTTTTTAAGTTTATCATTAAAATATTATTTATATCGTCCAGCCGGTTCTCGCCTTCTCCTTTCCATTGAACTACCAAAAAAATAAAAAGCATGAAATGTATACCAAATCAAAATAGCCCGCAATTAAAGTCCAAAAGTTTCACTGCAGTCCCATTACTCCTGCCTCAATGATTTGGCAAAGTCTTTCCACATTTTTATTTTAGGTTTAAAGTGAAATCAGTTGAAGGATTATTAAGTCCACACTAATAAGACTGCAGAGTTCTTATCATTTGTAGATTCAGACCTAAAACTCCTAAATAACAAATCCAATTAGACCAAATGCCTTAAACATTTTTGAAACTAGGTCATTGGTAAGGAAGTTCTCGAGTACTCTCGTTAACATTTTGTATGAATCATTTGGGTCAGTGCCTGACTTGCAGAGCGTCCTGACAGAGGCAGAAAATGAGCCCCTCGTCTTTGTGTGTTTCTGCCTATAAGGCATATAATGAAGCCGCAGCACAGTGTGAATGATGTACACAGTGTTCTCATTACGCAAATAATCATCAGAGTGATTTGATGCTGCGCTACTCAGTTGTGGATTGTTGTAATAGATGAGGCTTGAATAGTTTGCTGATACTCTATGTGCAGTCCCGGAGGCACTTCTTTTATTTGTTCTGTTTTTGAGGTAAAAGAAATTCAATAGGATTCACGATGATCTCCATCAACAGCAAGGCCAAGATGTGGTTTTAAATATAAATGGCAACAGTAGGGTTCTGAATGTAAAACTCCCATTCATTTTTCCATAGAGAAATAGATTTTTTCAATAACATACTGTATAAACCTTTCAAGACAGACCAACAATGAGCTCCAAGGTTGTTAAGTGATGATATATCACATAATAACCATTCCCATGAAGTGCAGTGAGTGATGTAATTGTCTCAAAATACTTTTATACTTGTATGTACTGAATATTTTGCAATGAATTTAAAATATGTTGTTTTCACTCTAATTTCCATGGATTTTGCAGACCTGAACGTCTATTTACATTTTCCTATTTTTCCAGGATTTCAATGACTGTAAATCTCTGTTATTATTATCCCAGTTAGTACAGTACGCAGTGAAACGAGACAACGTTCCTCCAGGACCATGGTGCTACATAAAACAACATAGGACAAACACAGAACCACATGAGACTACACAGACTAAATAACATACCTATATAAAGTGCACGTGCAAACGTGTGCAAAAAGTATGGGACAGTTCAATAAATTACTACAAATTAACAAGACAATGAGCACAGTGAGAGCCAGTGCAGCGCCGACCAGTACACAGTAGTGCAAAAAGATAACAGTTTCTAAAAATGCCAAATGTAAACATGACATACTATGAGGTAGTGTTCTATGCACATGGCAGTTATTGAGGTAGCAGCCAGGTATAAAGTGACAATAATTACTGACAAAACTTAGGACACGTGTGTGTGTGTCAGTCCAGTCTCTGAGTATTGAGGAGTCTGATGGCTTGGGGGAAGAAGCTGTTTCACAGTCTGGCAGTGAAGGCCCGAATGCTTCGGTACCTTTTGCCAGACGTCAGGAGTGTGAGGGGTGTGTGGGGTCATCTACAATGCTGGTTGCTTTGCGAATGCAGTGTTTTTTGTAAATGTCTTTGATGGAGGGAAGAGAGACCCTGATGATTTTCTCAGCTGTCCTCACTATCCTCTGCAGAGCTTTGCTCAAAAAAAATTCCCAGTGCTCAGTGTGGTGGTGGTGGAGATGCTGTTCCCGATCCGGACTGACTGAGGTCTCCCAGTCAGGAAGTCCAGGATCCAGTTGCAGAGGGAAGGGTCCAGGTTCAGCTTTCCAATCAGGTGCTGAGGAATTATTGTGTTGAATGCTGAGCTGAAGTCTATGAACAGCATTCGAACGTATGAGTCCTTTTTATCTAGGTGGGTGAGGGCCAGATGGAGGGTGGTAGCGATGGCGTCATCAGTTGAACAGTTTGGACGATACGTGAACTGCAGTGGGTCTAGTGAGGGGGGACAGCTGGGTCTTAATGTGCCATGTGTCATGATGAGCCTCACGAAGCACTTCATGATGATGGTGTGAATGCGACGGGATGGTAGTCGTTGAGGCAGGACACTGGGAATGATGGTGGTGGCCTTGAAGCACGTTGGAACGACGGCACTGCTCAGAGAGATGTTGAAGATGTCGGTAAGAACATCTGCCAGCTGGTCTGCACATCCTCTGAGCACGCTGCCAGGAATGTTGTCTGGTCCAGCAGACTTCCGTGGGTTGACTCTACGTAGAGTTTTCCTCACATCAGCCGTGGTGAGACAGAGCAACTGGTAGTTGGGAGGAGGAGTGGTCTTCCTCGCCACCACGTCGCTCTGTGCTTCAAACCTAGCATAGAAGTCGTTCAGCGCATCTGGAAAGGAGGCATCTTTGTCACAGGCAACTGATGTTGTCCTGTAGTTGGTGATGGCCTGGATGCCCTGCCACATGCACCGCGTGTTGCCGCTGTCATGGAAGTGACAGTGGATTCTCTGGGCATGTGCGCACTTTGCCTCTCTGATGGCCCGGGATAGTTTGGCCCTAGCTGTTCTTATGGCAGCCTTGTCGCCTGCTCTGAAGGAGGAGTCTCGGGTCCTCAGCAGCGCACACACCTCCGCAGTCATCCACGGCTTCTGGTTGGAGTGTGTGGTGATGGTCTTGGAGAAGGTGACATCATCAATGCACTTGCTGATGTAGCTGGTCACTGATGCTGTGTATTCCTCCAAGTTTGTAGAGTCGCCATATGATGCAGCCTCCCTGAACATGTGCCAGTCAGTACACTCAAAACAGTACTGAAGAGCAGAGATGGCTCCTGCTGGCTAGGTTTTCACCTGCTTCTGGAGTGGTTTTGTGCATCTGACGAGCGGTCTGTATGCTGGAATTGGCATAACAGAGATGTGGTCTGAGTAGCCGAGGTGGGGGCGGGGCTCCGCCCGGTACGTGCCTGGGATGTTCGTGTAAACAAGATCAAGTGTGTTCGCCCCTCTCGTTGCAAAGTCCACATACTGATGGAATTAGGGAGAACTGTCTTGAGATTTGCATGGTTGAAATCTCCGGCAACAATAAACAGTCCGTCAGTTTGAGCGTTCTGCAGTTCGCTCATAGCCCCATACAGTTCACAGAGCGCTTCCTTAGCGTTAGCGCTGACAGTTAGGGTGTGTTCACACTTGGCAGGTTTGGTTCGATTAAAAAGAACTCAGGTGCGATTGCTCTGTTAGTGCAGTTCATTTGAACAAATGTGAACGCTGTCACCCGAACCTTGGTGTGCACTAAACAAGTGAACCGAGACCACCTGAAAAGTGGGTCTCGGTCCGCTTCCAAACAAACTCTGGTGAGGTTTGATTGATATATGAATGCAACATTGACCAAAGATGTCTAAACGGACCAAAAACAGGAAGTAATTTGCCTAATACTGACCTCAAGCATACCTGGTTCTTCTAATCATATGTTGCCCATTACAGTTTGGTACTAGCGTCGGAACCGCCCGTCAGCTGTCCTTGCAGCATATCTTCGTTTGTGTGTACAATGGTGTTGTTTTGACTCCTTTACACATTTTATTAACTCTTCATTTGTACTCAGCTGGTAAAAATACCACCATATATACATATATAAATAAAAAGAGAGCATTTCACCCAGCAGCCACCATTGTTTTGGATGAGCGGTTCCGTCAGAAAATATACGTCATAAAAGCGGTCCAAGCAGGTTGTGACTTTTTCCTGATGCCTTTGGTTTTGTATCTTTAGGTTCGATGTTAAAAATGCCAGTGTGAACGCTAAACGAACCAGGACTAAATGAGGGAGGAGGATGTCTTCCCTGTAACGCACAGTGTTGAAATTGCCTGCAATGACAACAAGCTCAGTCACATGATGCTGCGACAAACTGTCCCAGACCATGACGGACCCTCCACCTCCAAATTGATCCCACTCCAGAGTACAGACCTCAGGTGTAACGCTCATTCCTTCAACAATAAACAAGAGTTCAACCATCACCCCTGGTGAGACAAAACTATGACTCGTCAGTGAAGAGCAGTTTTTGCCAGTCTTGTCTGGTCCAGTGAAGGTGGGTTTGTGCCCATAGGCAACGTAGTTGCCGGTGATGTCTGGTAAGAACCCTCTTACAACAGGCCTAAAAGCCCTCAGTCCAGCCTCTCTCAGCATATTGTGGACAGTCTGAGCATGGATGGAGGGATATTTGAATGTACCGATCCTGTGCAGGTGTTGTTACACATGGTCTGCCACTGCATGGATGATCAGCTGTCCTTCCTGTCTCCCTGTAGCACCGTCTTAGTCGTCTCACAGCACGGACATTGCAATTTATTGCCCTGGCCACATCTGCAATCCTCATGCCTCCATGCAGCATGAGCAGGGACCCTAGGCATCTTTCTTTTGGTGTAAGACCATATGTAAGCTGTTAGTGTCTTAACGACCATTCCACAGGTGTATGTTTATTAATTGTTTATGGTTCATTGACCAAGCATGAAAAACATTGTTTAAACCCTTTACAATAAAGATCTGTAAAGTTATTTGAATTTTTACAAAATTATCTTAAAAATACAGTGTCCTGAAAAAGGGACCTTTTTTTGCTGAATTTAGTAATACATTTTTAAATCAAGTTATACAGTTATCACCATGAACTAACAACACACAATTACATTTTTATTAACTAGCATTAATAAAGATTAACAAATGCTGTAAAAATATGTTATTCATTATTAATTCATGATACCTAATGCATTAACTAATGTTAAATGGAAACTTATAGTAAAGTGTTACTGATATTATTTGTTTCATAAGTATATGGTTTTATTTTGGGGTAATATATGACTTGAAAATTTTTATTGTTTTTAAATTTGAGAGAGATTAACCTTTATTTATGTGTATGAATCTTTAAAACAAAGTGATACATGATCATATACAATGACTATAAGTAGAAAGTCAAATTTGCAATTAAAACATGATCTGAATTTCTTTTTCATGTGCAGAACACGTGCATGCATTTCAGTGATGTGATTACGTCAATGTATTTATTATTCACAGCACGATCAGCTGTTGCTTGAATTGGAGAAACATATCTATTCAGATAGCAAAGTATTTGACATTTACATTTATTAAGCATCATTAAAATGCTAATTATGTGCAAGCAAACACATTTCATCTGCACAATAAGAAAAATTTCCACATTTCTCTGATACCAGCATGCTTGCTTACTTGAACAGAAAATGATGCAGGTACATGTCAAAAGTCAACAGAAGGGCATTCAGAGATCCCCTTTAGACATTTAGATACAGTTCATTCCAGAGTGTCCATTCCTGATCCAAATAGCTAAAATTACCTTCCACAGTATAGGAATTGTCTGCATTTTCATTGAGACATTCAGATTTTTTCATTAATTTAATCATCTTTTGTCCCTAAACAGTATTTGATAATAAATAGATTGGTTTTATTGTACTCAGGAGTCTTTGACTATATTAGAAACAAAACACATCCGTTTCAATTAACTGTCCATCCCAAATAAAATGATTTGATCAATATTTGAAGTGTCTTTTGTTTCAGTTCAGTCGATTCAAATGATTATCATATGTTTGAATGTCAATTATGTCTGCTCTGATTGCAATCCCAGAGCATTCATTGTGTAATTCTGATGGAGTTAATGGCATCAGTGGAACAATAGAGCCAAATGCAACACTCAGAAAATGAGGCTCTCAAATGTTGTAATCAAATATTTGTAATTAGATTGTTAAATTTTTTTAAAAAGTACATTGCATTTTGTTTTATTTTATTTATCAAAACAAAAAAAATCTCAAATTATACAAACGTATAATGACCCTAAACATCTAAGTAAATCCACTACAGAATTCAGTGGCCCAGTCAGAACCCAGACTTTAACCCAATAGAGATGCTTGGAAATTACCACAAGAGAGCCATTTACACTAGACATCCTAATAATATTGCTGAGCTGAAGCAGTTCTATAAGGAAGAATGGTCCAAAATTTCAGATCTAATCCACAGCTACCAGAAACACTTGGTTGAGGTTATTGGTGCCAAAGGGGGGTTGACCATTAAATTATTAAATCTAAGGGTCCACTCACTTTTTCCATTGCACTGTGAATGTTTAATGGGATGTGTTCAATAAAGACATGAAAGATTATAATTGGGTGTTGTTAACTTAAGCACATTGTGTTTGTCTTTTCTTGTGACTTTAATGAAGTTGAGATGATGATGTATGACCAGTTAATGCAGAAAACATCTCTGTTACTGACGTAACCTCCGTTCCCAGATGGGGGGAACAAGACGGTGTGTCAATGAGTTGACACTAGGGGTCACTCCTGCGAAGCCCAGACATCTCTGATCTTGAGAAAAGGCCAATGGAAATTGGCGTGTGGAATTTGCATGCCACTCCCCCGGACATACGGGTATAAAAGGAGTGATGCTGCAAACACACATCGGGTATAGCACTGAGGAGCTTACCCATTTGTGTCACCTGATAACACACGGGACGAACCTGGAGGTGAGTGCCGTCAGGAGGGCAGTCTTCAGAGAGAGTGCCTTTAGCTCTGCTCAAGGGGCTCGAAGGGAGCTCCCCGAAGGCCCCGAAGGACCACGGAGAGGTCCCACGAGGGAACAAGGCGGGCCTGGGGGGGGGGGGGGGGGGGGTTTAACCTCTTTGTGCCTCTCAGGAACCTGATGATCAAATCGTGCTTCCTTAATACTTACTGTACACTCCGCCAATATAGCGGCTACATACAATCCACCTACATCCCGGGCCACCTCAACAGCACAGCGGACACGCTGTCGTGACAGGTTACGCTCAGGAGAGAGTGGAGACTCCACCCTCAGGTGGTCCAGCTGATCTGGAGTCGATTCGGAAAGGACAGGTAGACTTGTTCGCTTCCCCAGAATCCTCCCACTGCCCACTTTGGTACTCTTTGGCTCCCCTTGGCACAGATGCCCTGGCACACAGCTGGCCCCTGGGGCTGCGCAAGTATGCGTTCCCCCCAGTGAGCCTACTTGCACAGATGTTGTGCAAGGTCAGGGAGGACGAGGAGCAGCTCCTTTTAGTAGCCCCTTATTGGCCCTCCCGGATTTGGATCTCGGACCTTATACTCCTCGCGACAGCCCCACCTGGCGAATTCCCCTGAGGAAGGACCTTCTTCCTCAGGGATGGGACACCATCTGGCGACCGGACCTCTGGAATCTCCATGTCTGGCCCTTGGACGGGACGCCTAAGACTTAAGTGGCCTACCACCGGTGGTGGTAGACATGATCACTCAGGCCAGGGCCCCCTCAACGAGGTGTCCTTATGGCCTAAAGTGGCGTCTGTTCACTCAGTGGTGTTCTTCCCAAAGTGAAGACCCCAAGAGATGCGCAGTAGGGTCAGCGCTTTCCTTTCTGCAGGAAAAGTTGGAGGGACGACTGTCCCCAACCACCTTGAAAGTGTATGTAGCCGCTATGATGAAATAGGGGCTGTAAAACCCCTTCATCTCGGCTGGAAGTACAGACCCTATCTCATCCTTTCGCAGTGGAGCGGACACCGTTGAACCTGGGCAGGGGCCTGGCGAACTTCGGATGATCCTGATCAACCAACGAGACGGGTTGGGGAGCGTGAGCCATGCCACCAAGCTCTGCGCAAGAGGGACCAAGGGAACTACAGCGTCGGACGTACCAGCGTGCGGGGCCTCACGAGGGGGCAGAGCCCAAGGTGCTGAGTCTAGGGACATCAAAGCACTTACCTGGTTCCTTGTAACCACTCCTGGAAAAGCCTAGGACGGGGAGGAAGATTTTCGTCCTCGTAGCCCGTTTTAGACCATCACATCAGGGGCAGATTTTTGCCACAGCTGGGCATATGGGGGTGCTAACCGACCCCGCCTCATAGCCGTGGGTAGAAGGACTGAGTCGGGGAGCCATGGAGTGGCTTTCCCTCTTACGAGAGAAAGTCGCAACCGCAACATTGCCAGAATCATGCCCTCGCAGTGAGAGCATGACCCATCCACAAGTGCTGTCCCTGCGTGGGCAGTGCCCAACACAAGAGGCAGGGATAGTGGCCGTGGGAAGCGGAGAGGTAACGATAGCAACCAGGAAACATACACAAATGAAAAAGGCATCTTGAAAAAGATGTTTTTCGTTTGCGCCACTCTTTTAGAGGAAATTAAACTCTTTTATGTGGTTTTATATATATATGTATGTATACGTAGGTATAAATATATATATGTATATATATATATATATATATATAAAAACGAAGTTGTTCACTCCGTAGATTTCTGCTGCTGAAGCACCCAGGGGTATATGCTCAGCACAACCGTGGTGTGCGAGGAGGAGGACCGCTGGAATGCGCCATAGATCCAACAGCGTAGAGAGATGAATGGAGGCGGCAGAGGAATTCAGCTCTGTGAACTTGCTCGCTCGGCTCCGAAGAAGATATCTGATGTGTGTTTGCAGCGTCACTCCTTTTATACCCATATGTCCAGGGGAGTGGCATGCAAATTCCACACGCCAATTTCCAATGGCCTTTTCTTAAGATCAGAGATGTCTGGGCTCCGCAGGAGCGACCCCTAGTGTCAACTCATCGACACAACGTCTCGTTCCCTCCATCTGGGAATGGAGGTTACGTTAGTAACCGAGACGTTTTCTGTATTAACTGGTCATACAACATGGACAGACAGGGAACCAGCTAATTCCAAAGGGTTCACATACTTCTTTCTTGCCACTGTATATAGCCTGAATGATAGGACTTGTGTGGTGAATGGTCTTCTGTAAAGCTGAAAATCTGAGGCTGAGAACCATGAAAGAACCAATAGGTCAAACATGTCATTAAAATGTACTGTTCAAATGTGGAAAATTATCTGGGTGCACCAGTGTGTGTGACTTCTATAGCCAAATCAATTCTCAAGTGTGAATCTCATCAAGCTTGTCAAGAGCATGTTTAAAATTACAATATAAAATACTTTTTAAATATCTTATTATGGATTACATGATTACATAATAATCAGGTATCTGCAGTAAATTGTTTATAATTTATTAACCACCCTAATTATTTTTTTAAAATCTTATAAAATTTGTATTCCAAATCATCCTACCACTGATTTACAATAGACCATGGCTTCTCATGTAAGAAAAATATTTAAAAATATATATTTGGCATAAAGAAAAAGCAGCCAACATTTAGGAAACTTTAGATTTTTTGTATTGTTACATTATTTTCAGGACACTTAAGCACTAACCCACCAATTCTCATATTGGAACGAGTCTGTGTAAAATACTTTACTTTTCGAATTGTTTTCAGTGATGATTCTCATTGCCGTAACAGTAATTTTTTTAATGTATTACAATAAAAAAAGGTGCTGTTGTACAACTGTCTTTTTTATATATAATTTAAGCAGAGTACTACCTTGATGTATAAATACTTACAAATTTACATTCAGTTGAAGTCATAAGTTTACATACACATAGGTTGAAGTCATTAAAACAAATTTTTTAACCACTCCCAAGATTTCATTTCGACTCGCCAATATATTTCATATTTTATATTGGCGAGTCGTTAAGGACATCTACTTTGTACATGACACAAGTAATTTTTCCAATAATTATTTACAGACAGATTGTTATCTGTGCATATAGCAGCTTGTTAAATTCCAGAAAATGATGTCAAACCTTTAGACATATACCCAATTAGCTTCTGATAGGAGGTGTACTGAAATGGAGGTGTACCTTTGGATGTATTTTAAGGCCTACCTTCAAACTCAGTGCCACTTTGCTTGACATAATTTGAAAATCAAAAGAAATCAGCAAAGACCTCAGAAAAAGTAAATTGTGGACATCCACATCCTTGGGAGCAATTTCCAAACACCTGAAGGTACACGTTCATCTGTACAAACAATAGCACACAAGTATAAACACCATGGAACCACGCAGCGATCACACCGCTCAGGAAGGAGACACATTCTGTCTCCTAGATATGAACGTAGTTTGGTGCAAAAAGTCCCAGAACAACAGCAAAGAACCTTGTGAAGATGCTGGAGGAAACAGGTAAACAAGTATCTATATCCACAGTAAAACAAGTCCTATAAAGGCATACCTCCAAAGTTGTGGCAAAATGGCTTGAGAACAACAAAGTCAAGGTATTGGAGTGACCATCACAAAGCCTGGACCTCAATCCGATAGAACATTTGTGGGCAGAACTGAAAAAGCGTGAGCGAGCAATGAGTCTACAAACCTGACTCAAGTTACACCAGTTCTGTCTGGAAGAATGGGCCAAAATTCCAGAAAATTATTGTGAGAAGCTTGTGGAAGGCTACCCAAAATATTTGAATCAAGTTAAACAATTTAAAGACAATGATACCAAATACTAACAAAGTGTATGTAAACTTCTGACCCACTTGGAATGTGATGAAAGAAATAAAAGCTGATATAAATAATTCTCTACTATTATTCTGACATTTCACATTCTTAAAATAAAGTAGTGATTCTAACTGACCTAAGACAGGGAATGTTTTCTATGATGAAATGTCAAGAATTCTGAAAAACTGAGTTTAAATGTATTTGGCTAAGGTGTATGTAAATTGCATGTCTTTGGTTTGTCATTTTACCAAAGATGTGTATCCTGTCAAAGAAGTGTATTCAGACTCCTTGTAAAGGACAACAGATGCATCTAAATCACAAAACACATCTTTGACACTTCTCCACCACATCAATTCTTTCAACAGTAAGAGCTTCTAACTCATTTGCATGCTACCCTTTCATTGGTCTGTAGGTTAACAATGAGAGATGCTGCAGCAACCTGATTGGCTAAGAGCTGAAGGGGGGCATGGAGCCTCTACATATGAGAAAATCAATAAATAGGGCAAGAGAACACACAAGACACAGATGCAGCAGCAACAGCTCACCGTTCAACACTTCATCTGCTTTGAGACTGCAACAAAAACAGATCCAGAATATTTAGAAGTTTGTAGTCTATGCAGGGAGCTGCAGAGGAACGAGGCAATCATAAAACTCCAAGACAGCTTGTGCTTCAAGAATCCTCCAAGAACAAGCAGCTGGGATTGAGAAGCATGTCTCTAGAGGTTAAGGAAAAGACAGAGGTACGTTTGGTGTTCATGGGTGCTGCAGGTGTAGGAAAAACAGCCCTGATCCAACGCTTCCTACAAGACAGCTTCGAGCCCAAACATCGTCGCACAGTGGAGGAGCTCCACAGCAAGGAATACGAGGTAGCTGGAGTCAAAGTGACCATTCACATCATGGACACGAGTGGTAGTTATTCGTTCCCAGCCATGCGAAAGCTCTCCATCCAGAACGGAGACGCTTTCGCCCTGGTCTTCTCTGTAGATGACCCAGAATCACTAGAAGCTGTCAAGAGCCTACGCGAGGAGATCCTAGAGGTCAAGGAGGACAAGTTCCCACCCATTGTGGTGGTGGGCAATAAGAAAGACCAGCTGCATGAACGCAGGGTGTCTGCGGATGATGTGCTGGCAATGGTCGAACTGGACTGGAACAACTGCTTCCTGGAGGCATCGGCCAAAGAAAATGAAAATGTGATGGAGGTTTTCAGGGAGCTGCTCCAGCAAGCCAACCTACCTAGTCGTCTGAGTCCAGCCTTGCGACGTCGCAGAGAGACCTTTCCCAATGACATGGGGATACGGCCGCCCATGAACAAGACCAACAGTTGCTCAGTCTCCTAAATGTGGCAAGAAAAAGACAAGAGATGACAGTTGAGGTTGAATCACTTCTCAACACTCTCTGAAGTTGAGATCATGAGAACGGCTTTGCAAACTCCCTGTAATCCTGCTCCAAAATCAGCATCATGTTCCTCCCCAGTGACAAAGGTAAAAGGAAAATGATTACTGGCAAAGTGGAGAATGATCGAGAGACACTGAATTTGTTACTGCAATTGCGTTTGTACAGTGAATGTTTTGACAGTGGTATTGAGTTCAGTTGTTTGTTGTGTATATGTCTAGGTATACTGACTATACTGACATTGCAATACTGTAATATCATAGCATTAAATGTTTATTCACAAAATGACAAGATTACAAATAAATGGACATTGCATTCACTGGTTTACAAGTCATTGCACCAAGTACATTGTTTTCAGTACAATCAGTTTGGCACTGTGAACATTGTCTTTCACCATGTCAAAAACATGTCATTCATTGCGCTGATGTATTTTACTTTTATATCTTGATCAACAGGTACATTAAAGGCTTTCTGACAGCAATTGTGAAAATAATTGGAATTTGTGTAACATAGGTATAAAAGCTCAATGGAAAAGATTAATTGTTTGTCGATTTGTGATGTACACTACCATTCTACAAGTTACTCATTCTTTATTATTACTATTTTCAACATTTTAGAATAATAGCCAGATTTCAAGCACTTTTAACTTGGATTATTACATTTTGTCATACATTTCATCCATTTAATATATATGGTTTTCAAGGTAGCCACCATAAAACCACTAAAAGTCTAGAGGCTGACACAGTGATTGCTCCTGCAAGTATGCAGTATGCGTCCTACAAGAACTGTCCAATATTGCCCCCCTGTGGTGAATCAACTGGCCTAGTGCTTCTCACTTGCTTTTATGCTTTGTGTGTAATAAACTTTGAATGTAGATAACAACAAAGCAACAGGGAAATGTGTGGTGTACAACAAAAGCTTATTGTCCTCTCATATAGCCGAACAGGATCAAAAATAGTTCCTAAAAAGTTCCTCACATAGAATAGAACATTTGAATGAACATTTGTGCAACAATAGGCTTATACTAACAGCATTTCTGCTTCATAACAGAGCTATGACTCTATACAGAAAATGAAGTTATTCCTGGGTAACTATATTATAGCTTTAGACAAACTAGTAATTTATTTTTCTCAGCGCTGGCCAGGATGGGCCAATCACAGTTGTTTAATGTTATTTCTGGATTAAGATATTTATAAATGCTTTTATTTATTATACCGTGGAGGATTTTCATTCACAGGTATGAATCCTTGCAATTATCCATTTTTATTAAAAATAACTATCCAGTGAAAAATGTCACCAAAGGGACAAAAAAGGTTGAGATTTAAATGTGGCTTAAATGTTTTGAGTCTCAGAAGACACAGTTGGTGACTGTAGGTCTGTTACCCACACAAAACTTTCATATGAATTTTGAAAACATGAAACAATTGTAATTTTCTGAAAGGGTAAACGTTTCTTAAATATTAACATTATGCTTTTTCTGAATATTTGATATGATACACGGTGTATAAATATTAAAGGTTTTTCAATGGATATAATTTTCTATTTATCCGTGCATTCATATGAACTGTTATGCACTGTGTAATGAGACAGGACACTCTCACATATACATATACTGGACCATTAATTTTGCTTGGACATCATTAACCAAGAAAAACGCTCCACCACATTATACTTGGTTCGGTAAAATATAAAAAAAAAATCTTAAAATTTAAAACACTGTAGGGAGCAGCAGGTCGATAACAACCATAACAGTACACGTGAGATATAAAGAGCTTTGTTTACATCGTTAGATGTTCAACAATAAATATACAAACTTTTAAACTGTAAGCAAAGTCCACATCAACACACAGATTAATATTCAGCCAAGAATTAATCCCTTTTGTTCAACATTCATTAAATTAATGACTCATGTGAACTCCCAACACACACAAATTCATAAATACCTTACAATAAATACACACCAAATCAAAGCATCAAAAGTACATACCATTGATACCAATCAAGCTATTTACATAACTGCCGTCGATCAGTAACTGAGGCATGGAAATTAGGAAAACAACCTGCTCGCTCTCTCTCTCTCTCTCTCTCTCTCTCTCTCTCTCTCTCTCTCTCTCTCTCTCTCTCTCTCTCAATTTCAATTTTAAAGTACTTTATTGGCATGATTGTGTTTAAATACTATATTGCCAAAGCATTAAAACACAAAACAGATAATAACAAGAAAAATAATAATAAGAAAATTGTAACAAATAACAATAGAGATAGAGTTAAAATAAGGTGCCAGGTAATGTATAAATGTATAACAATATACACTATACAATCTAAAATAAAATAAGCATTTAACTGGACATTATGAACATAAGAGAATAAAAGTACTGTGACTGAAGTACAAGTCACATGTTTCATGACATCAAGTCATGATGTTTCTCTCTCGGAGAAACATCAAGGGCGGCCGCACCCACTTCTAATCATAGTTACTCCGACACCAAATTGTCCCTCCCAATTTATTTAAGCACGCAATACGATAATAACCGAACCACGTCCAGGCATGGCAGCCAACAGAACCAACCTCACACAGGAAACATATATATATATATATATATATTTGAGTCATTCTATGAAACGGGTGCCATTTGTGTCCTCAACGTTTGACGAGATGCATAAGGCACAAAAAATGTGTTTCCAAAGCTTAAAGTTATTAAATTAAGTGTTCTTGTTACATGATATATGATTAAAAAAACTATTCTTAATGATTAACATGCTATTTAATCATTTTTCATTAGTACATGGCCAATTTCACATGTCTGTGTTGACCAACATGACACTTGCATTTAAAATATCACCAAATAAGTTAGATATTTTTTTCAAACATAAATTATTTTCAGGATTTTATGTGTGTCCCTGTATATATAAGATATATTTATTCAAAATAAACCTTATTTTTTTGTAAATATTTTATGATTTGTGTGCGTCCCTCAGTTTGACTTACCACCCCATCACTAACTTGTTTTATCTATAAATAATAGATTTAAATGACATCACAAAACGGAAATGACATCATTTGAGCCTCGTAGCCACCAAGAACAAAAGCAGGCAAGTACTGACATTCTTATACTTTGTTTATTTGTTGCTTTTTCGTGTAAGGCAGGGTCCGTCGAGCTCAAACCAACCACCTCGTCATGCAAAATAGATAGGGAAAATTGTTTTTTATTAAATTTTTTACATTATTAATGCAAAGAAAATTATATTTCAGATTGAATGCATTTATGCTACGTGAGGAACTTGACCACATGTGAGATCTGCAGCCATTTTGGGATAAAATTTACCACCCCATCACATACCATCCCGTCACATGTTTTATTGTGACGTGGTGGTAAGGAATGTGATGGGCTGGTTCTGCTTCCCGTTTGAATGTGAGGATGTGTGAAATCAAGGATTCTAATATAGGTTAATCAGTTTATTTTCTGTTAACTTAACCCTGTTTGGTTCACTATATCTTTCACTCACTCACTTACTATATCTTTAACTCACTCACTCACTCACTCACTATATCTTTCACTCACTCACTCACTCATCACTCACTATATCTTTCACTCACTCACTCACTCACTCATCACTTACTATATCTTTCACTCACTCACTCATCACTTACTATATCTTTCACTCACTCACTCATCACTTACTATATATTTCACTCACTCACTCATCACTTACTATATCTTTCACTCACTCACTCATCACTTACTATATCTTTCACTCACTCACTCACTCATCACTTACTATATATTTCACTCACTCATCACTTACTATATATTTCACTCACTCACTCACTATATATTTCACTCACTCACTCACTCACTCACTCACTCATCACTCACTATATCTTTCACTCACTCACTCACTCACTCATCACTTACTATATATTTCACTCACTCACTCATCACTTACTATATATTTCACTCACTCACTCACTCACTCATCACTTACTATATATTTCACTCACTCACTCATCACTTACTATATCTTTCACTCACTCACTCACTCACTCATCACTTACTATATCTTTCACTCACTCACTCACTCATCACTCACTATATCTTTCACTCACTCACTCACTCACTCATCACTTACTATATCTTTCACTCACTCACTCACTCACTCATCACTCACTATATCTTTCACTCACTCACTCACTCATCACTTACTATATCTTTCACTCACTCACTCATCACTTACTATATCTTTCACTCACTCACTCATCACTTACTATATCTTTCACTCACTCACTCACTCACTCATCACTCACTATATCTTTCACTCACTCACTCACTCACTCATCACTTACTATATCTTTCACTCACTCACTCATCACTCACTATGTCTTTCACTCACTCACTCATCACTTACTATATCTTTCACTCACTCACTCATCACTTACTATATCTTTCACTCACTCACTCATCACTCATTCATCACTCACTATATCTTTCACCCACTCACTCACTCACTCACTCAATATATCTTTCACTCACTCACTTACTCACTATATCTTTCACTCACTCACTCACTCACCATTGATGTTTTTTATTTATCTATTGATGGTTTCCAAAAAAGGGACATTTTACTATTAGGAAACCATTAGATTTTAAAAATCTATTTCTTGTTTTACTACTCTAATGGCGTACATATTGTCCGTAACGGGGTGGTACAAGAAAGGCTCCCATGCCTGAATAAAAAGGATAATATTAATAAGGATTTTATACCTGAGGTGGGAAAATATGCTTTTTTGAAGGATTAACATATCTTTCAAAAAAAAGTTTGTTCTGGAAAATGGAAATGGCACCCGTTTGGTAGGTTGACTCAAATATATATATATATTTTATAGCTTTGAGCACATTAATCAAATGAACAACAGGTGAGCGGTCTCATTCCCCGGCAAATAGAAATGCTGCAAACACTGACATAGTCCCTCCTCTTATTTGGATTCAACAACTTACAGTAGTAATGAAACAAGGGTGCAACGGTGTTACATTCAAACCATTAAACGTGTTATTATTCGGTTAGCTAGCTATAAACAAGATGACAGTTTAACTTGCAAGATTATCTTCAAACCATTGCTCCACCATGACAGTTAAAAGAAAAATTATTTTTGAATAAGAACGATTATGATAGTGTTATCTATTACGACACATAATACAAAATACTGTGAATGCAATGCGTATTTGTATCGTTATGCATTGCGTTCACACATACTTTATAATACAATGATGCATAAAATTAAGCCTGTGTAGCTTCATGCATCTAAATTAATGTACTTACATAAAGCAAGTTTGGTGCATTACACGTGTTAGTGTGAATGGTGTAACTTGTCAATATGGGGCTGAAATAAATCAATTATATGCTGTGCTAAATATGTAAAAAGGCCTAACAAATAATAAACAAATTTAACAGTCAAAATTTTCACAAATACTCAAACTCAATCAAATTCCTAAGCAACCGTTCTACACATTGCCAATGCCTGGAACGGCTGAACATAAACTTAGCAAAAAAAGAAACGTCCTCTAACTTTAAACTGCTTTTATTTTCAGCAAACTTAACATGTTAATATTTGTGTGAAGATAAAAAGATTCAACAACTAAGACCCCAAATGGGGGCGTCAAAATCAAAAGTTACAGTCAGTATCTGGTGTGGCCACCAGCTGCATTAAATACTGCAGTGCATCTCCTCCTCATGGACTGCACCAGATTTGCCAGTTCCTGCTGTGAGATGTTACTCCACTCCTCCAACAAGGCACTTGCAAGTTCCTGGACATTTCTGGGGGGAATGGACCTAGCCCTCACCCTCCGATCCAACAGGTCCCAGAAGTGCTCAATGAGACTGAGATCCGAGCTATTATCTGGCCATGGCAAAACATTGACCGTCCTGTCTTGCAGGAAATCATGCACAGAACGAGCAGTATGGCTGATGACATCGTCATGCTGGAGGGTCATGTCAGGATGTGCCTGCAGGAATGGTAGCACATGAGGGAGGAGGATGTCTTCCCTGTAATGCACAGTTTTGAGATTGCCTGCAATGACAACAAGCTCATTTCGATGATGCTGTGCAACACCGCCCCAGACAATGACAGACCCTCCACATCAAAATCAATCCCGCTCCAGAGTACAGACCTCAGGTGTAACGCTCATTCCTTCAACGATAAACGCAAGTCCAACCATCTCCCCTGGTGAGAAAAAAAACTTGACATCAGTGAAGATGAAGCTACAAGTGTTTTTTGCTGAGTTTACATGACGTGTGCTCTTGCGCTACTGTGGCGGAAACAAACCTCAGTACTCAAGAGTTCTCTTTAAAAGTTTGTTTCTGTTATTATCAGCTACACATTGTAACACTAAATTCACAACAATGGAAGCTACGAAATTGTTTTTAATTTAAAATTGTCTTATGCATCATATTTCTGAAATAACATTTAAACAGAATACAATTAAAACATAACTTACACCGATGTGACATAACATTATGACCACTGACAGGCAAAGCGAATAACATTAATCATCTCCTAACAAGGCCACATGTCAAGGTCTCGGTAGATTAGATGGTAAGCGAACAATCAGTTCTCGTAGTCAACGTGTTGAATGCAGGACAGATGGGCAGGAGCAAAGACCTGAGAAACATTGATAAGGTCCAAAAAAGGCCAGACAACTGGGTCAGAGCATCTCTGAAACGGTGAGGCTTGGGGATGCTCACGGTCAGCAGTGGTGAGTACCTACCAACAGTGATCCGAGGAGGGAAGAATCGGAAAACGGCAACAGGGTGTTGGGTATCCAAGGCTCATCGATGCGTGAGGGCTACGAAGGCTATCCCGTCTGGTTCGAACCAACAGAAGGTCTACTGTGGCACAAGTCACTGAACATTTTAGTGATGGTTACAGGAGGAATGTGTCACAACACACAGTGCATCGCAGCCTACTGCATGTGGGGCTGCATAGCCACAGACTGCTCAGAGTGCCTACGAAGACCCCTGCCCACCATCGAAAGCACCTTCAATGGGAACGCAAGCTTCAAAACTGGACCTTGGAGCATTGGAAGAAGGTTGCCTGGTTTGATGGGTCCCATTTCTTTACATCATGTGGACAGAAGTGTATGTGTGCATCATTTACCTGGGGAAGCGATGGCACCAGGATGCACCGTGGGAAGACGTCAAGACAGTGGAGGCAGTGTGATCCTCTGGACAATGTTCTGCTGAGAAACGCTGGGTCCAGCCATTCATGTGGATGTCAATTGGATATCACAGGCCACCTACCTAAACATTGTTGCAGACCAGGTACACTCCTTCACGGCAATGGTATTGGATGGCAGTGGCCTCTTTCAGCAGGATAATGCGTCCTGCCACACTGCACACATTGTTCAGGAATGGTTTGAGGAACATGAGTTCAAGGTTTTGCCCTGGCCTCCAAATTCTCCAGACCTCAATCCGATTGAGCATCTGTGGGATGTGCTGGACCAAAAAGTCAGATCTTTGGCGGCTCTAACTCGTAGCTTACAGGACTTGAAGGATCTGCTGCTAATGTCTTGTGCCAGATACCACAGGACACCTTCAGGGGTCTTGTAGAGTTCATGCCCTGGTGGATCAGCGCTGTTTTGGCAGCACGTAGAGGACCAAGAGCATATTAGGCAGGCTGTCATATTGTTTTGGCTCATCAGTGTTATGCCAGTTTGCATTTCTGTGACAGTTGAAGTGTGTGTAAAATAATCTGATTACCATTTTAAATAATAAGTAATTTGTAGTGGATTACTTTAAATAACAACTCATTTAAACCATTTATCATGCAGAGTTTCTCAATCAAACAGCTCCTTTTGGAAAAAATCACAACAGATGTTTTACGAATTATATTATGTTTGTCTATTCTTAACTCCTTCCTATCTAATGAGGTTTTCCAACTGTCTGTTCTCAGCTTCCCCACAGCACCTGCTAAAACACAGTTGTATCTTCACACACACACACACACACACACACTTTTAAGTGTTCCCCTTTCATACCTAGAGCAGAAAAAAGGTGTATTGTTTCCTACAGCCAAAAGCAGGAAGTGACCTCTATGTGCAGCATGTCTAGTTCCTCTTCTAGTCCAGTTTAAACACACAGCTGTCTGTCTGTCAGCCCTGACTGAGAGCCATCCACACACTGATAAATGCTGGTCTCCCACCTGATCTTTTCACTTGTTTGAGATAACAGACAACGCTTCACAATGAAGAACAACTGGAGGTATGCTTTTTTTTTTTGGTGTACAACTATCAGTCTTTCGAGGAGTCATTTTAGTAGCTCAATGTTTTTAAATTATTTTATTTTGGGTGTACTCTGTGGGTAAGAATGCATGCAACTGGTAATTGATGTGACCTTAGAACACAACGAAATAAGTAATTATATTTTGTACACTTCAGAAATAATTTAATTACAGTATCTTCATCTCTTGTTTTCCATTAAAAATACTGAAACAATCTTAAAACAAGATAAATTTACTTGAGAAGGAAAATGACTTGATATTGGTATGTTATTGAGTGTTGTTTTTAGGGAAATCTAATGAAATGTAGTTATATTTGTGCTTATAATGAGAAAAACTATTTACCAATGAGGTTACTAAACAGAAAAACTTCTAAGGGAAATAGTTAAAATAGTTTTTCTTGTTTTAAGCATAAAACACACTTAATTTCTCTGAAAACAAGACTGTCTATTTTATTTTCATAACTTTTGAAACACTTGCCTGAAATGTTTCTCATGATCTTAAAAAAACTTTTGATCATAAATAAATGTTTGAAATTAGTTTATAGACAAAAATATAATTGTGCCACCATATTAATATATTTCATAATAAAACTAAAATTGTATTAAAAAAATTTTTTTTTAACCAAATAATAAAGAAAAGCAGCCAATAAGTGCCCAACATAGATGGGAACTCCTTCAAAACTGTTTAAAAAGCATCCCAAAGTGATACTTTCTTTTTTATTAATGATATGGGATAAAATGTGACCCGGGCATGTTTTCGTGAGATTGACACCTGTGGTTTTGTTCAGGACCCTTGACTTGGTCTAAGCTCCTCAGTGTCTTCTCAATAAACTTGAGGAGTTTAGAGCAAGTAAATGGTCCTTTACCAACTCGACCCCTTATACTGAAGACCACTGATGACATCATCAAATCCTGAGAAGAGTTTGCTGGACATTTGCAGCTATATTCACAACATGACCTCAACTGCACGTATTTTTTTGGTGTTTCATCTTTAATAAAGAAACAACTGCACTCCTTGAAGCGATCATGTTGTGTTTATTTACAAAAAAAGATTGCAAATCAACAGCAGGGAAATAATACAGAACATTATAACAAAAATTTATGTCCACCATAAGGTTGGATCGCAGGCCGTATTTGCACCACTGCAAAAATATATATAAGCTCTGAGAACCAACCAGCTTTGATTAAGGTTGCCATAGCAACCACTGTCGAGGCATTGGGAAATCTTTTACTTGCCAGACAGGTGCAATGTTAGGCAGAACAAATAGCTATTTAAAGGTATAACTGACAGATAAAGGGCAGCATAGTGGAAGAGAATGTTAAAAGAAAGTGGTGTAGCTGTACTTCAAAATTATATTCAAGGAATAGCTCAACAAAAAGTTTAAAAACACTGTCGTCATTTACTCACCCCTATGTTGTTCCAATCCAGTATCCTCATCCTAAAGGACATGTCAGGCAAAATGTTAAGAACTGACATCTTGAATCATTCACTTTCATTGTACGGAAAACAAATTAAATAAATTGCAATCAAAGTGAATAGTGACTGAGGCAGACATTCTGCCTAACGTCGCCTTTTGTTTTCCACTGCCGAAAGAAAGCCATATAGGTTTGGAACGACATTAGGGTGAGTAAATGATGACAGAACGTTCATTTTTGGGTGAACCATACCTTCAACACTGACCAAGAGCACACACACAATAAATTAAACTTTGAAAACTCATGCATTCTGGTTGTAAACAGTATTGTTTCACTCTGTACATTAGTATTTATTTATTTCAAAAAAAAATGTTGGTTTAACATTTGTGTTAGTTGGATTAAAGTCCATGTGTTTCATTGATAAATTACAAAGCAAAAGCAAGAATTATCTGATTGGGTTAAAGAAACTGACAACTGCTCACAGTATACTTCATTTAGTTGATGCTAAACATATCTGCAGATAATAGGCCGAATATTTCTTGTATGGTTTCAAATCCCTATAGGTTTAAAACCAATGTCTTATCAGTACACCAGGATACACTGCAAATCTAAAAATCAGCATTAGCCAACTTAGTATTGTTACTCGTTGACATTTAGTCCAAACACTGAGATGAGTTTTACATGCTCTTTTTGCTCTCTTATATAGTTGTGTAGGAGTACAGAAGCTTTAAGGGAGAAGTATACAGTACACAACAATTGATTCATTTAAAGCTCATTTGCTTTGTGGTGTACATTCATACATGAATCAACCAAACAAATGCTTAGAAACCAATAACCTCTTCAAAGTAATATATGACATATCTAGTATGAATTTTAAAGGTATAGTTCACCCAAAAATGAAAACCGTCAGCTAGGGGTGTGCAGCGAAGCCATTATCAGTATTTGTATCTTTCTCTGTATTTGGATAGAACCGGGTGTGGGCGGGGATTAAACCAGAAGTGCGTCAAAACTAATCGCCCAATTTTAAATGTTATTCTTACATGTATAGTTTCTATGAATAAAATAAGCCTTGTTAATGCCTTTTCATAATAAAAGCCTAATCATTATTAATATTGTATATTATACAACTATTATTAAAAAGAAAAAAATTACTTTATTCTTTTTTTTTTTTAATCTTACCAGATGAAGTTGAATTTGTAGGCTACATTAACTGTGGAATATGTTGTGGTTTCTCCAGGTATTTCTGATATTAATATCTGCATGTAACAGAATTTTTTTTGTCTGTGCATGTATAACAACATATACATACATTTGACCAAAATATTTTAAACGGATACAGGCTACACATCATGCTGAGGTTATACAAACAGACCTGGATACCGAGAGCTTTCCAAAAGGCATGAGTAAACGGATTTAAAAAATGCACTGAGTTTATCAAGCCTTCCTGCCCTAACTCAGAAACATCACAAGAAGTAGCATTAAACACGAACAATTGGATGCAACAGAAAATGTACATACTCCAAGAGCATTTTGCAGAGATCAGAGTACAATTGGCCAAGACTATTAATGAATTTAAACCCCCAGAGTGGGCTTAAGCTTGCCAATGGGCCAAAAACAATTAATGATGTTATTCTACACAAACTCAAACAGTACTGCATGAACAATTTGAATATAATACATGCCAAGCTAAAAATGTGAGCATGACTTATCGTGTGAAACAGCCTTGAATGAGAAGTGCAAAATTTAACACCTTCCACAGAACTCACCAAACATTAAACCGAACCCGAGAGATGCTGGTTTATCAAGAAATGCAATAGTAATGCGCAAGGAGGACTCCCTGGTACAATTTGAAGCAACTTTTGCTGATGTACTCAAAGGTAATCATGCACAATCTAACAAAATCATATCTACAGACCTCAATAAAAATACTTTTTAACAGGTGCAGTGTCTCAATCACTGGAGGAGGTTGCTGAGAAAGAAGAGAGGATGAGAGATATGATGAGGCCTTTTAAAAGGATTAATCCTTCTTTCCCCTAAAACAATCTCAGCAACCAAATCCTCTCAAGACTGAACACGGACTAAGAAATCAATTCAGTTCCCCACCAAACATCATAACACACATAAAAAAATATCTAAAGTTGTCTAATTCTATTGAGGGAGCTACTGTAATTATTGGAGATTAAAATCTGGCCAAGATTGCAATCTTTCCAGATACTGGAACATAGATTGATAGTTTCCCATGGGCCAATTTCTTACACATCACAAAGAGATCATCTACAGAGGAGGATGTAGACGCTGTAATATTAGCAGCAGGTATTAATAATAGAGGTCAACACCGAAACAAAACCAGCATTAAACAATTACAGGGTTTGTGGAGGGTAGCAATGAGAACCTTTCCTAATGCAATCATACACACACCCCTTATTAATTACTCAGAAAGATTACTCCAACCAGAACAATCCAACCTGGAAACTCTTAATGAGTACATTTATAACCATGGCCAACCTCTCCAGGGATTCAATCCACATAGGTTCAAAGTGAAACCAGAGGGCCTAACACAATGGATGGAAGAAACTGCAGAACAAATGCTTACAGTTTGGTTGGATCAGATGATTTAAATGGAAAAGTGGTGAAATATTTGTGGACATATTTGATTATGGACCTTTTAGGATTATGGGTTTTAAAATGTACTGGTTATTGATACTTAGTTTTAAATGGTAGTAATAGGAAGAAATGGGTTTCTAACTAAAGGGTATTCATAATTTTTAATTTTCTCACCATTTATTTATTGGAAGAATAACATTTTAGACTTGGTACAAGAGTTTTATCTACAGAAAGTGATTACAATTTGTAACAAATTTTTTTCATGGTCTTTTTTCTAAATGGGTGTCTTTTAATATATTGATATGTTGTACATAGCGCTTATGCATTTGTTTTAAGTGTATTTATTCAAAGTCTAATTTTGTTTAAGATGATTGCAAACTGAGTCTCTATCTGTTTTCAAATTAAACATATTTAACCATTGCATATATGCCAGTCATTTCCTGTTATCCACCCTACAAGCACAAAAAAATTAAATGAACCAAGATGGGGCAGAAGATAATAACCTCCAGTCTGGGAAATACGGGTTCTGATCCAACCTGGTATGGCAGTGTTGAGTAAAGAGTAAAGAGTAAATCATTTTAAAATCCTAAATGAATGTCTTTTAATTGAGTGCCTTGGCTGGTGATAGGAGAATGAGTGCGGGGCAGGGCTATACCATCAGTGAAGGCAACTTTGATGAAGTACTGCAGCACGGGAAACCAGGGTTCAAGCCCTGAGGGTGACAGGCTCAGAGATCCTTAAAGAAGGAACTAACCAATAAATCTGAGGTCCTCATGCATTTCAAAGATATATATCTGTTTTAGAAGGGATTAATCCCTAATCCCCTAACAAAAGTACAATAAAAGTATTATTTAAAAAAATAGTCCATATGGCTTATGCTCTATATTCCAAGTCTTCTGAAGATATATGATAGCTTTGTGTGGGGAACAGTCCAAAATTAAGTCTTTAATCGCTTCATAGATCTCTTTAGTCATTTTGGAGCTTGACTGACCCTGTCCCCTTTAACTTCCATTATATGGGAAAAAGGAGCCAGGACATTCTTCAAAAAGTCTCCTTTTGTGTTCCACATAATAATGAAATTCATATGCGTTTGAAATGACATGAGGATGAGCAAATTCATTTTCATTTTGGAGTGAAATATTCCTTTAATTTTGAAGCAACACAGCAAAATGATCCAAGAAATACTGATAAGCGATGAAATCCTCGATTTTCCAACTTGACTCTAAAAGAATCTACATAAGAGTAAACTTAAAACATGGAATATAACTTAAAGGTGTAAAACAGAACTCTTGCATATTACATTCAGTGCATTGGATTGTAAAGGCATATCTGTGTGCCAAAGAATGAGAATTACATGTAAACTGTAAATGCTAGGCTGAGAGAGTTTATTTTAGACATCGATCCACATCAATTAAGTCAATAGGATTTTATTTAGACTTTTTTTGTAGGATAAAAGGAGATTGAGAATTTACAGTAACTATGGACAATGCATGACACCTCAAATGAGGACAAATGATTCCCAAACTGGACCTCACATCTGCCTCTAACAAAAATGTGATTGTTGGCTAGTCGTCTACTGTGATATTGCGGAACAGGTAGGCCATGGACTCCCCGTTGTGAATGCGTCGGATCGCCTCAGCCAGGATCATACTGACATCTACTGTCTTGATCTTCGGACACTGCAGCTTTTGCACCTCATGAGGGACCGTGTTGGTCACCACCACCTGGAAAAGCATTAAATACATCACAAATATTTGGTCAGGTGACAGTTTTGAAGTTGATGCTGAACGTTCAGCTATAAGTAGAACATATCCAGGTAAACAAAGGCAAGCAATTGCAGTGGGACACCTGGCCCATTCTCCAGATTCAATTCAGGAAGAATGAGAATTATTGCATGCTTTTACATTTTTTACTATAATTTAATATAATTATTTATTGAAAAAATATGTAGATCTGAAGATTATATTGTAATGAAGTCATTTATAATATTTATATATCCATAAAATTGCTTTAAATTAACAAATGTAATTCAATGCATTAGGTGTTAAGTTGGTCTATGTAGAGTTTAATGAGCACAGAAGTCATTTAGTACATTAACTTTTAGTCTGCATTCGTTATTCATACGCAACTGTTTAAATATTATTATATAATACACATGTTCACCAGATGAAGAGTTTAGGGTGGGTGTGTGTATATATATATATATATATATATATATATACACACACACACACACACACACACACACACACACACACACATATATACACACACACATACACACACACAGATCAGCCACAACATTAAAACCACCTGCCTAATATCATGTAGGTCCCCTCGTGCCAACAAAACAGTTCTGACCCGCTGAGATATGGACTCCACAAAACCTCTGAAGGTGTATCTGTATCGGATCTGGCACCAAGACCTTAGCAGCAGAAACTTAAAAGTTCTGTAACTTGTGAGGTGGGGCCTCCATTGATCGGACTTGTTGGTCCAGCACATCCCATAGATGCTCAATCGGATTGAGATCTGGGGAATTTGGAGGCCAAGTCGACACCTTCAACTCTGTCATGTTCTTCAAACCATTCTTGAACAATGTGTGCAGTGTGGCAGGGTGCATTATCCTGCTGAAAGAGGCCACTGCCATCAGGAAATACTGTTGTCATGAAGGCGTGTATGTGGTCTGCAACAATATTTCGGTAGGTAATACATGTCAAAGTAACATCCACATGAATGCCAGGACCCAAGGTTTCCCAGCATCACACTGCCTCCGCCGGCCTGCCTTCTTCCCATAGTGCATCCTGCTTACATCTCTTCCCCAGGTAAACGACGCACACGCATCCGGCCTTCCACATGATCTAAAAGAAAACATGATTCTTCAGACCAGGCCAACTTCTTCCATTACATGGTCCAGTTCTGACACTCACGTGCCCATTGTTGGCGCTTTCGGTGTTGGACAGGGCTCAGCATGGGCTCTCTGACCAGTCTGCGGCTACGCAGCTCTATATGCTGCGATGCACTGCGTGTTCTGACACCTTTCTATCATGGCCAGCATTAAGTTTTTCAGCAATTTATGCTACAGTAGCTCTTCTGTGCGATTGGACCAGACAGGCTAGCCTTCGCTCCCCACGTGGATCAATGAGCATTGGGCGCTCATGACCCTGTCGCCAGTTCACCAGTTGTCCTTCCTTGGATCACTTTTGGTAGGTACTAACCACTGCATACCGGGAACACCCCACAAGACCTGCTGTGTAGGAGATGCTCTGACCGAGTCATCTAACCCATTGGTTCTAAACCTTTTTGACACCAAGGCTCTCCACTGTCCAAGACAATATTTGAATATTTGCCCCTTCACCCGAAACTAGATATGTCTGATTAAAATAATGAATCATGGATCGTTTTTGATCCTAGAAGCTTCAGAAAGAGTATGTTAATAATTTGTGAGCATACATCTTAAAGTATTTTTAGCATTTAAATTATTTTTGATTATTTTAATATTTCTTATTTTAAATACATTTTAAGCCATATTAAGGCCCCCTTGGAAATCCACTTTTCCTGCTTCCAACACATGAAATTCAAGAACTGACTGTTCATTTGCTGCCTAGTATATCCAACACCTTGGCAGGTGCCACAATAAAGAATAATAAATGTCATTCACGTCACCTGTCAGTAGTTTTAATGTTGTGGCTGATCAGTGTATACATATTAGGGCTGCACAATTATAGCAAAAATCATAATTGTCGATTATTGCTCTTGATATTGTAATCGCGATTATTAATGTCCATTAAAAATTTTAATTACCGTGACATCACAAAGCAACCATGTGGTTCTTCAGAGTAGCAGATTTCATTGGTGGATATGAACCGCACTCCAGTTTCTTTTAAGCATCTTTCAAGCATTTTATTGTATTGTATTTTAATTGTAACAATGTTTAAGGTAAGGCAAATAAAAATGGATATCTATGGTATAGAATAAATTGAATTATTGCTAAATTACTGCTTAAATTATTAGTCCACGTACAGTAAATACTATGGCATATTCAAACTTATCAGTTAGTCCTTTAATGGCTGGACAAGGGACCATTAATCCATTAGATCTTCAATGGTAATCTTGTTCAATTCTTGAAAATGTTAAATCTACCAATACCAGCTGCGTGTCAAATGTGTCTTATTAGAGCAGACGCGATAACAATGACGGTGATTCCTGAAATATGCTATTCATGCCATATTCTTCATGTTGTCTACACTTCCAAAACACACCTAGAACAGTTCAGCCGAATTATTTGATTGCTGTTTTGTACAAATCAAATTCACATTGGCCTACTTATTAACATGACAAAACAAAACTGTTCGAACAACGCAACAAACTCTCCCATTACAATGACTGCAGGTTTACACTGTTTGAGATCTGCATTTCCACGCAAACTCAATGACGCTCCGCACAATGTTCTGCACTCTTACTAATGCTCTCATTAACAAAGCGGTCTAATCAGCATAACATATCAATTATTTACACCGCGTTTGTGCTTTGATTAGAACTGGAGTGTTTTAGTTTTGACGTGTTGCTCATTTGCAGTTTATTTAACATCTACTTTCAAAGTGAGCGGTGCAACATGCAATGAATCCAAAATAATGACAAAGTGCTTTTCGCTCTTGTTCTACAGCTTCTTTTCAAGAGTCCGGTGATGTTTCTTCAGTATTCATTTTCCTGTGCCACCATGAACAGAGCTAGAACATAAAGAAAGCATCCGGGCATTCGGACAGTTTAAAACTTGCACATTAGGATCAGTTGTCATTACAGATAGGACGGAGGACTAATTTAAGTGGCTCTGATTGGCCATTGCCGTTTCATTGCTCAACGGACATGTTATTGATTGGTTAGAATACTCAACCGGTGCAAAAACACGTTATAAATAGAAATATTGACGCAACAGGAGCCGACTTAAATTGAACGCTGTAATCGTCAGTTATCACGATTGCATAATCGTGGCAGCCATAATCGTGACGCGATTAGTTTTTCGATTAATTGTGCAGCCCTAATACATGTACATGTATATATATTAGGGGTGTAACAGTTAAAATTACTCTAGGTGATATAGGCTTAAATGATTAATCAGATATCGATGTATTACCAGAATACGGCACTCGCATTGAGCGATGTCTGTAAACAGTGCCTGTTTGTAAACGTTTTTTGTCCATCGATTTTGAAATTGACAGCAAAAATAAAATGTTCCCAGACAGGACACTTGATAACGCATGGGGCTTCTCTAGCAGCAGCTCATTTACGGTGCTGGCTGAGGAGAAAAGGAGATGTGCACGTGCAGGTGAGATTCTCCATCCAGTTGAATTTAATTCTCAATACCGTATGTAAGCAAATTGTACATGATACGAAAACCATTAATTTTTATACTGCGTTATATCGTGAACCCTAAAACATGCTACTAAGACAGAGAGAAAACAGGGACGATGGTTATTTGGGATAGTGGAGCTGCACTGTGAAAGGGGCGAAGCACTCACCTCGTCTATGGCGGACTCCTCAATGAGACGTGGGGCATCTGCAGACAACAGGCCATGGGTGGCCATGATATAGATCTTATACGCTCCTCTCTCTTTGAGAATTTCAGCGGCTGCCACAAAGTCCTCTACATCATCTATGATATCATCCTACACGGGGTGGGAGGGGGGATGGAAACATCATGCATCACCGTTTGCCTTGACTATTGAACATTTTTTACATACTTTCAAAAATAGGCATTTCTTACGACAATGATGGCTATGCGTCCTCCAACGTCTCCGACAACGGTGATGGGCGGTTTCTCCTTGGCCATCATTACTATAAAGAAAAAATATCAACTAGTCTGTCATGAAATCATTTCAGGAAATTGTTAATAAACCAAAGACACCAATCAATCACGTTCAATCATCACAGTAGATTGGGTAAGATGGGTTCAAGTGTATATAATGGCCTAAATCTCAACAATCCCGTGTCCAAAAATGACCATCAGAAGAGTCCTACAGGAACCAAACTACACATTGTGTAACACTGACCTACACTGCAAACAAATAATTTTCTTCATCAGTATTTTTGTCTTGATTTGCAGTAATAATAAACATCCTAAATCCTTTGTGTTTACCAGCCAGATATTTTACTGGAAAACTAGAAAAAAAATACTGAGAAAGAAAATTATGTCTCTATTGTACTCTAGCGTTGGAGAACGCTTCCCATTTTACCCTACCTACAATTCAAACAAAATTAGGTTTGAAAGAAAAAATTGGGGGGGGGGGGGCGGGTGGACGTGGACGGGGAGCGGGACAAGCCATGCGAAACAATCATCTCTTGTCCCCAATATACCCTATCTATAAGTCTACACTTTAGAGTCAGTGCCGGAAAATACAACATAAATCAATGTCATCCTCAAGTCAGCATGACGGACTCCAAGACATTGCTGTGATCAAGACTGAAGGGCTAATGTCACTGAGCCAGAATACACACTCCAACCCAACTGAACACAAGAGAGAGAGACTGGAGAATACAAAGGGGTTAAAAGAGTTATACATGCCTTCAACACATGCCTTTCATCAGTAGCACGATACAAAGCTTTTCAATTATCCTACGCTCATTTTTACAGATCAAAGTAGCATCTCTCAGAATAGCATTCAATATACCAGGTCTGATCCTGTAGGGAGCTGCTGTTCAATACAATTCTAATGTGGAACCTTTGTTATGGGCTGTTCACACAGGGCACATAAACAACTCGGAAAATGGACTTGGCACGACTATGGACTACTTATGTGATTTTTTTTTTTTTCCTTGTTGGAGCTGGGCACTATAAATCACAATCTACTTTCGTGGTATAAAAAAAGCAGCTTGAACATTCTTCCTAACATCATCTTTTGTTTTCAATGAAAACAGAAAATAAAGGGGTTGAAGCAATATGGTGGAGCACGCTCAAAACACTTGAGACCTTTATCCCATTCCAGATCTGACTGGATCATTGTTTTGAGACAGAAATTGCATGTCAAAAGATGAACAAAATATCATTTGATTCTTAAAATAAAAAGAAGGTGCTAATGGAGCAAGATGCATAGAAGAAGAAAAAAAATAGTCCAAGCAGCATTTTTACATAGACCAACAAACAGAAAGTAGTGCAAATGGAACACAAGAGCGTGTCTTGTGTGAACAGCCACTAACATATGGCGATGGTCAAGAGTATTCGGTTTGTTTATGGCCATAAGAATTTGAGTTTTGCCTGCCAGTACCCAAATATATGATATTATACTGACTAAAAGACAAAATTAGGGATGCAACAATATATCAGCCACCAGAATTGATCTGCCAATTATTGACCAAACTAATACCATCAGAATATCAGTCATAAGCATGAAAAATTGTTGTTAGAACAGTAAAATAGCATTCGTACATCTCATTTTTAAGACATAATTCCAAAGCAAACCAGTGATCTGATGACAAAATAAGGTGGCAAAATATCATATAAAATATCTGTAGTTTTGTGTTAATTTCATATCGGTGCATCCCTAAACTAAACTAATAATTTAGTGATCAACATATTACATGTGGTTAAGTGGCTATTGTATTTCTCATTGCTGGCTGTGTATAATCATGTGGACAATGAGCATTGCCTGACTTTGTATTTTTTTTTCCAATTGGCCTTGTCTCTTCTACATCTGTACTACAACTTTCCATGAACTACTTCCTTTTTATCAAGGTCATGTGCTTCAAAGACAGTGCAAGGGCCTTTGTTACAAGCAGCTAAAAGTCTGTAAAACTCTATAGTCTATGGGTTCTACAAGCAGGCATGGTGTGTTGATTGGCAAGATGATTCCGGATCACAAACAAAGGCAATGCTCTCAGACAGACATTCAATGGTTCCATTTCTGAACAATTATAATTATATGGAAATTGAAAGTAAGCACTGCAATTGAGGCTTCTTAGTTCTGTTTGGAAGCAATCTGAAGCGAACACATCCATATTTTACACTTTAATGAGGGCTGGTCAGTATGAGAGTATACTGTATATATCATGTCAGGCGGTACAGATTTTGCCATTTATACATGGGGAAAATACATCTGCGTAGCTATTAGTGGGCAGGACTGCCACGTTATTCGTATGTCCTAGCCAATTAGAATATATGTGACGTTAAATATATATAGTCAAATGAAGAATCAAAATTACCTTAGATTTTTTAAATATTTAATTCAACAGATATCCAAAAATAGGCATTACCACATTGTTATTTAATAAACCACTTTGCTTCATTTTCAGCAAAATTAACAAAATTGTGATGTATACAGTTACCGTGAAATAAAATTATTCTATGATATAAGCCCCACTGCCCCGCCGGTAGGTCCAAAAGGGGAGCCTTGTCACGGGAAAAGTTTATGCTTAAAATTTTAAAGTCCATGGACACATAAGTCGGCATATGAAATATCATTTAAAATCTTAGAATCTTAACTTTTCATAGATAACCTTCACTTCCGCATTTACATAAAATAGCAAAAGATCTGAAACAATTTGCGTCACAAATCGGCAGCACCTAGAGTTCATGTGGTAGAAATAGTAATATGAATATAAAAGTCTTTCAAATAGCCCTTATACTGACAAAAAAATATATTATTAAATTAAAGTTAAATATTATTAATATTTAAGTTAAAATATTAAATTAAGTTCCCCTAATACCACAGTTTGAAATATTTTCAAAAGAATCACAAAGTGAAACATAATATTTCTAAGACATCAAATACAAACTGCTACTGTAAGCCCCAAATAGCTAAAAACTTTATATCTTCTTTAACCTTAGACAAAAAAATTACAATTGTATACTTGTCTGTAAACTTGCTTGTGTGAATAATCTAATGTTATATCTTCGATGTCCGGAACAAAATATGCGGTCCAACAAGAGAAGCATGCTAAACAAATCATGGGAAATGTATGCTATCGATTATTGATGATAAACTATACATAATTGTAAAGGGGATGATCTCAGCTTTTGCACCTGGAGTGAGCTTCTAGTCCACTCAGAGGCCAAGATTTTTATTGAAACACTGGGGATGGTGCATTAACTGAAAATTAGATGAAATTACTATAGATGAGCACATCTGTGAGGGCTAAAATACATTAGAGCGCCACCAACATTACATTTTATGATGGAAATATTTTGTCTAGTACTTGCTGCCAACTTGTGGAATATAATGAGAATTTTTGGAGGGAGATGTCATGAACAGAACCAGATTTACATGCTTGCAAAGCTGGAACAACAAAAAAAAAAACTATTATAATAGTAAAAAAAATAACA
Organism: Moxostoma hubbsi; assembly: GCA_032164185.1. Classification (NCBI taxonomy): domain Eukaryota; kingdom Metazoa; phylum Chordata; class Actinopteri; order Cypriniformes; family Catostomidae; genus Moxostoma; species Moxostoma hubbsi. Next base: position 7,658,434 of record JAVLUX010000007.1, on the reverse strand, counting down.
GACATAACTTATTCTTTTATCAACATGTCTAATTAACTCTATTTGCACAAAAAAAAAAAATTTTAACAAACATATTTATATAACTAAAATAAATGATGACAAAACAGGCAAAACTTTGAGACAAAGTAAAAAGTCAATATAATTATGATTGAATTTTAATGTTTGTTTTAATGTACCATGTATCATGATTAGGTCACAGAAAACTGTGACTAGCGATAACTAAAAATAAGCCACTCATAAGTGAATAAATTTTTTTTTCCAAAAACAGTAAACACTGTATCTGTGGGGCTAAAAAAATTCCTCTGTTTGCTTTGAGCAGCCTGCCCTGCCCGATACAACAACTTTGACTTGGTGGGACTATCTGTTTGTTTGATCAATAGCAGATGAGGGGCATATTTAAAAATTAAGATTGCACTTTTGTCAGAATTATAATGAATAATTAAAGAACCTCTATGGGCTCTAATTCAATGGCTTTTCTCATGGTGAATAGATTAATGTCTTCAGAGTGCTTGAATTACAGACACCAAGACACCTCAGTCACTGCACACATGCAAGAAGGAACCATTTCAGCGTGTTCACTGCTGTGATTGGTAAAGAGAGTTAACCATCATACTTGGGAGCTCAATGCCTGGGAACGGAGCATGTTGTTTGCCTATTACCAATAAATAAACATCATGTTAAACAAACATCCACACACAAATGATAGAACACACAGACAAGAAACAAGGCCTTCAACAATCCACAGTCGCAACAAATATACCTTAACAACAGTTTTTAGTCTAAATGGGCAATGTAACCTTGAATAAAACTATACATGTAAACACATCTACTTGGATTAAACTCCTCTCAGGGAATGTGTGTTAAGAGTATACAAGAGTCATTTGCCATAAGGCATATTTCATGAAAGACTTGCTTGCTCATTAATCTGAACAATATCACAGTACAATAAAAAAAAAGCTCTTTGGCTGAACTTGATTTCATTATAGACAGTGAATCCACATGTTTGAAATGTAAAGCATAATCCCAACACAAAAACTTTGTGTAGAAAGAACCTAGTAGAATTGGGTAAACCCAATCAAATACATGTCAAATAAAAACATTTTTTAAATACTAACTAGTGAAAGTGAATATTAGCATGCTAAATACATGCTGGTAGGTATTCAAATCAAAATCAAATCACTTTGTCACACCACCATGTACACAAGTGCAACAGTAGGTGAAAGTCCTGTGTGCAGTTCTGAGCAACATAGATTATTGGTATTAGCACATTATTTGAAGTGGTCAATCAATTTAATGTGTGACATCAACCTGTCCTCATCGTTAGCTCAAGCTCCACTCTTCATCATATGGTAACCCCCAAAACTCCAACATAACAAACATTAAACAGTAATAATCATCTCCCATTATTTTCCTCTCGCACAAAACACATAAAATAACACTTCATTTGAACATTTACTCTCCCTATCGAGACCTACGCAAAGCATGCTGGGAAATGGAAATCCCCTGCCCAGTTTCATCAATGCTACATGAACACCACAAAAAGTATTCATGTAGTCCAATCTCAAATGGATTAAGTAAACTTCAATTTTACACATTTAAATGGAAAGAACGCAATGAAATCAAGTTGTGACAAAATGCTCTATTTGATGAATTGTTGCGATAGTTTGTTTGTACAATATGTGTCCTAACCAGGTGCGAGGCAACAAGTTTCCATTCATTTGTCTGTCCACATTGAACGTGGAAATGCTGCACAACACCACACAATCACAGCCTGATAATATTTGATGTTAAATACACAATTATGTGGGCCAATGAAGTTTCAAGTGAGTTGGACACCTAAAATAGAAAAAAATTATTGTCCTTATGATTGCCACGGTCTTGACAGGGAAGGACATTAACATTGAAAAGCTTTTAACGCTTGTCGCTTCATTGTGTCAAGCCTGGTTAGAACAGTGTTCATTTAAATCTGTGCTCAAGGTATGAAAAAAAGTGATTGCATAAGAATCTCAAAAAAAGTCTAGAAGCAGCAGTATATGTAATGAAAATAATGGCTGTGTCTCAAAACCTAGAGAGTTGACTCATCTATTGCCTTTATAGGTAGCTGTCTACATAAACGGCATCCTAGATTGCAACGCTGTTGCAAATGTTGGCCAGAATGGGGTATCCTAGGAGGGGTAATGATGAATAATTTGTAGGTAAACAGGCTCCATTTCAATTCATTTAAAATATAAGAACTCTGAGAAGCCCAATCAGTGTTGGGTTTATAACCTGGTTCTAACAGGGAGTCATTTGCAGAGAGTTGGTGGAAAGTGAGGGAAGATTGGTTCTTACATGGTAACTCTAGGCCGGGGTGTCCAGTGTTGCGGACACAGGGAGGAGAGTGCCGCCCATCTGCCATATCTGATTCAGAACACTGAGCTTCACCATGCATGACGGCCAAACCAAGACGCAAACGCTCCGCAAAAGACTGAGCCCTGCACAGAGAACCACAAGAGAGAAGAGAAAGAGAATTTTGGTTACATGGTCCCCTTGAACACGTGTTTGAGTGGCTGGTTGTGATTGAGTTTATGATTTTTTGGGCATAGAAATTAATCAATTCTTCAACTACAAACTCTTCAGAATGTTTACAGGGTTCATACACATTTTGACTAGTAAATTTCCATTTCCAAAAGTCTTTTGCAGCATTTTCAAATGTTTCTACTAGGACTGTCGATATAGTATGTTAATTTAGTGTGACTAATTATATAATAAACGTGTTAATTATATACAAATTAACGCAATTAATCATGACCCCGGATCATAATAAGGAATATTTCTACCATCGGAGCAATTCAAGCTTGAATTACTACCCGTTTTTAGCAGGGGACAGTAAGGAAAACTCAAGCTGCATGGGCAAAGTGCAACTGCAGAACAAACCACACTCAGGCGTGCTTGCTATTACTTGAGAAATCACAAGATGACAACGTGTTCTTGCATTCAAACATTTGATGGAGCACAAATCAGATCACTGGGATCTCGAGATTCCAAAACGTCGGTTATTTTCGAAGTTTCAAATAACGTTTTACTTGACACATCGATCTAAAAACCTGTTTATTGTGCGATGCCACCAAAGCACTTTAAAGGCATTCGTCTGACGCATGTTTACGTTGACGCGTCCTAAGAAAAGCCCTTGTAATAAATATATCTCTGATAGATTGACTAATTCAGTTGCAAAATGGATTTCTGTGGACTGTAGGCCAATGATAGTATTATGTTCGATAATATGGACATAATAAATTGCCTTTTAAAGCCATTCACTTGTCTGCCACAATAATGTAATGCATTGTAATCAATTAATATTATTGTAATATATTTATTTTTATAATTAACTATTTATAATCATTTGATCATTATATATTATTGTTATTATTGAATTAGTTATTTGACGGCTTTCACAGCAAATATTTATATATGTGATCAATTGTTGTCAATTCGATGAATTACTCGGCAAGTTCTTCATATGCGCATTCAGTGAGAAGCACTCAAATCAGACATGCGCATTGATGGCTTTTCTTACGTGTTCATCAAAATATAAAACATCACATATAATATGGAATCTTTCAGTACTAATAGGAACAGAATTGAGTTCAATATTAAATTGATGCAGGACACAGCTTGGCCCATATTTTAGTGCCTCTCAACCTCAGTTTCACATACAATTGTCAATGTTAATTATTTCAGATTAACATGGAAAACAAATTGAGAGAAATAGACCTGAAACTGACACCTTTCGTGGGAGTGCGCTTACATTGGCTGTTGCCCTGGCAACACTTGACAGAAGCAGCCGAGTGAAAGATCAAGGGACATCAATAACAATCAGCGCATGTCTTTTCCATTAAAAACAAGATAATGGGTGACACTGAGACTTTTAATCAAGAGGTGGACAATTAACACTGCTCAGACACACAAGCAAACATCACCAGAAGCTGAATTAACATGGGGAGTTATTTCATACAAACAAACATTCAAAGCTTTAATATATTCAAACAATGTAAATATGAAATGTTCTAATTCCTTTACTTATACACCATCCATATGAACAATCGTGAGCGAACTTCTCAAGTGTTAATAAAGTGCAATATGCACCACCGCATGGTGCCACCCCTATTAACATACTACTCCGCAATCATGTCAAACTTAAAGAATTCTTTGCACACTTGTAATGCTGAAAATATCTTGTTAGAAAATTCCATGACTTTTCCAAAACATTCAGTATTAACTTGTTTTTCCATGACATTTCCAGGCCTGGAAAACACCATTTCTATGACCAGGATTTCCATGACTGCAGGAACCCTGTGTTTAGTAAGTTCTGTTCTCTGTTTTGTGTGCAGCGGTGTTGTGTTCTGTTGTCACTATCGCTGTGGTGAGTCATTTTTAGATAAACAAAATGAGTTTTTGCTTGAATGCCCCAATGTCGTGAGGGGGGGCTGTGTGAACTGTTGCTCTCGTGCCCCATCATGAACACACACAGGGGATCAACGGTCAGTGAAGATTATCACTAAATAATACATTTCAGTTAGTTTCTAACATAACTATCGTATATTTCATAAAATCATGAGTCTCATGGAATAATTTATCAGATTTCTGAATTATATTTTTGTGTTCTTTTGAAGCTTGATGAGGTGGTCACTGTAAACTGCCATTCTATGACATCACTGAGCACAACATATTTTCAGTTTCTCCCTTTGTGTTCAGAAAAAGAAAGATGTTATAACACAGTGGTGAGTAAACCATGAATGAACTTTCATTTTTGGGTGAACTACACCTTTACCATTCTTTTATACATCCATCTTTGCAGTAGTACGAGTGTAATCATAGATTTCAAAAACACAGTGGAACATATTATGGCCACATATAGTGTGTTAGCGCATTAGCATCATAAATTCAGAATGTAAACAAGACAAATTAAACATCATCTACTGCGTGTATGTTATTTTAAATCATCATCGAGTGGTTAAAACAGCTTCTTTTAATGAATTCTACAAAAAAAAATGAGGCATAAAGTCATTGATAACACATTTTAATGTTTTACAGAGTGTCCTTATATTTAACTATACAGTGTCAATAACAAGTATGTGAACCTTTTGGAATTAGCTGTTTTTCTGCATTAATTGGTCATAAAATATCTCATCTTCATCAAAGTCACAAATGTGGACAAAATCAATGTGCTTAAGCTAAGTACAAACAAAAATGTATAATCTTTCGTATCTTCATTGAACACATCCCAGTAAACATTCACTGAGCAGTGGAAAGATTAAGTGAACCCCTTGGCTTAAGACGTCAACAAAAGCCAATTAGAATAAGGAATTGGAAGATTGGAGGTGTGGGTTAGACCTACTTTGACTTATAAAAAGCACTCAAACATTTTGAATTTGATATTCACAAGAAGCATCTACTGATGTGGACCATGCCTCGCAAAAAAGAGATCTCAGAAGACCTACGATCAAGAATTGCTGCTTTGTATAAAGCTGGAAAGGGTTACAAAGTTATCTCGAAGAGTTTAGATATTTATCAGTCAACAGTTAGACAACCTGTCTATAAATGAAGACGATTTAGTACTGTGGCTACTCTCCCTAGAAGTGGCTGTCCAACAAAGATGACTCAAAGGGCACACTGCAGAATGCTCAATTAGGAAAAATGAACCCTAGAGTGACAGTTAAAGACTTTTCCAAGGAATCACTGGAACTGGTTAATATCTCTGTTCATCAGACTACTATATGGAAAACATTAAACAGGCATGGTGTGCATGGCAGGACACCACAAAGGAAGCTGCTGCCTTCCAACAAAAACATTGTTGCGTGCCTTAAGTTTGCTAAAGACCATCTTGACACTCCTCAAATCTACTTGGAAAATCTTTTGTGGGCTGATGAAACTAAGGTTGAATTTTTTGGAAGAACATGTGGCGCTATGTATGATGTAAAAAAGGCACCACATGCCAACATGAAAACGACATCCCAACGGTGAAATATGGTGGAGGGAGCATCATGATTTTGGACCACTTGCCATCAGAGGGAGAAATTAATTCCCAAGTTTATCAAGATATCCTACAGGATAATATCAGGGTGGTTGTGTGCCAGCAGAAGCTCAGTAGAAGTTTGGTGATGCAGAAGGACAATTACCCTTAACATCGAAGTAAATCCAATACAGAATGACTTCAAAAAAAGAAAATCCACCTTTTGGAGTGACCCAATCACAGCCCAAACCTTAAGAGATGCTGTGGAATGACCTCAGCAATGTGAATGTTTAATGGGATGTGTTCAATATAGACATGAAAGATTATAACTGTTTGCGTGTTGTTATCTTAAGCACATTGTGCTTTGTCTATACTGTGAACTCCTTCAATTCAGTTTAAAATGCATTTCAGGGTGTACCTCATGAAGTTGGTAGAAAGTGTGAAAAGCTGTAATAATATATATATATATATATATATATATATATATAGAAAAAGAGAGCCTACTCTCAATAAGTTAAAAAATATGATGATGATTTTGATTTGTTTACTATTGTTTTGGTCACTGCATAATTCCCAAACTTTCATTAGTGCTATTAGTATTACATAGTTCTGATGACTCTAACAGGTAGAAAAATACTAATGATTAGGAATGAAAAGGTCTGTCCAAACCTTTGAATGGTAGCATATTACACACAGAGAACTGGTTACCTTTTTGCAGCAGATGGGGACTTGGCTACAATGATTGCATTTCTATAATCAGGAACCTGAGCAAGATAGAAAAAGGAAGAGCATAAAATACTTCTTTTGTTTCAGTAATTCGATTCTCCGTGTAATATAAAGAGGAAATTAATCTCTGTTAAATCTGCCCACCTCCTCCTGAATGTACTGCAACAGGAACGGGGATGCCCGCAGGTTATCCACAGGAAAACTGAAGAAGCCCTGGATCTCTTTCTGGTGCAGATCCATGGTGATTATATGAGTCAAGCCTGGTCAACATTGCAATTTATTAAAGGGATACCTCACAAAAAACATGAAAATACTATCAAAATGTACTTATTTCAAACACATAATATTATGTATAAGGATACTTACCATTTTTAGTGAACTTTTCCTTTCAAGCTTGCTTAAATGGATAGTTCACCGAAAATTTCAACTGTCTCATCATTTACTCACTTCTTACATGTGTTCATCAAAATATAAAACATCACATATAATATGGAATCGTTCAGTACTAATAGGAATCAAATTAAGTCCAATATTAAACTGATGCGGGACACAGTTTGGCCCATATTTTAGTGCCTCACAACCTCAGTTTCACATACAATTGTCACTTGCACTCTATGGGCCTAAAGAGCTGAAATATTCTTTTAAACATCATAATTTGTATTCCGCAGAAGAAAGTCGTACACATCTGGGTGAGTAAATGATGAGAGAATTTAACATTTCGGGTGAACAGTCCCTTTAAAAGCACAGTTGATCATAATGTTTTCATAATTAAACAAAAAAAACAGAAGTAGGAACATCAAAGGTCATTACCTGCTTTAGCTAACATGGAAGCGAGCAGTTTGCACACTATCGATCCCCTCTTTCTCATCTTACACTGTTTACTGTAGGGGAAGTACGGGATCACACCAATGATGTTCTTGGCACAGGACGTCTTGAGTGCATATGCCATAATCAGAAGCTCCATAATGGCAGTGTTCACATCTCTGACAGATTAAGAATCATGTATTTTAGCTCATTGTTCTTGTAAAGTGGCCTTACAATGCAAATACGACAAGTTTGGACGGAACAGCACAAACAATACAGATATGAATTGCATAAAGAATTATGCGTTATGCTAAAACACAGGCTCAATGAGTCAGAAACTTATTCAAATTTAACAAGCAGGCTAAATTATCAGTATTTTGCTTGCTAGGTAATTTTTAACTAATTCAAGGTCTAATACTCTCCCTCTTATTGGCACTGTTACCTGGGAATGGTTTGGATGATGAAGATTGTTTGACCTCTAACCGACTCTTTGATCTCAACTCGGGTTTCTGTCATAAGAGCAAAGCCATCACAGTAAGAACACAAACATATTGTTTATTACTAACACATAGACCACTAACATCATCATTTAGGTGACATGACAATTACATTTCACAATCAACATCTCCAGGTAATCTTTCACACCAAAATTGAAAGAGAAAATGAAGCCTATATTAGGACCATTAAGAAATCGTTTTAAATGACAATTAAGCACATTTGCCCTCAAAATTCTCATTGCCTTATACCCTGCTGAAGATAGTTTAAACACAATGCATGATAAGTTGTATTAACTTAAACAAATAAAAAAAAGATCATTATTATCAATGAATCATACAGTGTGTTTAATCTAAACATTCATATGTCTTTTTACTTCATTTGTTTAGGAAATAGGCCTTATTTACACTTAATAGAAATAGCAGAAATTGACACAAAACATCAAACAGAGATAAATCTGTCATGTTTTTGAAATTCAAATAGAGAAAATACAATACATCTGATTTTGGTGGGTTTAAAGTGTGATGCCTTGATCCAGCCACAGAATAAGAAAATATAAAAAGTAATTCTGCAATTGCGTCTGTAAAACTCGCAATTGTGACTTAATTTCTTGCCATTTCGACCTTGAACTTTATTTCAAACTGCATGGTATAAAATTCACAGTTCGCCAAAAAATAAATAAATAAATCACAATTACGTGATATAGAATGTATAACTCACAATAGACCTTTTTCTCACTCTGGGTTTTGGAACGTGGAAGTAATCGTTTGGGAGATCACAGCAAATATTATTTTCACATACCCATTTGCTCCAAGAGCAAAAGAAAAAATCCATTCCTAACAATTAAATGACTTTACAGAAGAGATAAAAAATAGAGAGCGATGAATTAAGACAGATTTACTGTCCCTCTTTCAGCAGCTGTAATAGAAACCCCCTCACAGCTGTGGAAATTCATTTATTTAAATTCTAGGGTAATATAACACAAAGCATAATGTTATAAACTTTCACTCAATATTGAAAAAAAAATATTATAAAACGCTTGCTAGATTTACGCTGCTAAATAAAGCAGAAATGCATCATCATAGTCCACGTCTATTGTGACCACGTTTCTCGCAATTGTAACTATATCTCACAATTTTAACTATTTCTCATGATTGCATGATATAAACTCGCAATTGAGACTTTATAACTCACAATTTTATCTATTTTGTGCAATAGTGTATATCTCGTCATTTCCTCTTTTTACAATTAATTTCTCACAACTGTGTGATATAAACGTGCAACTAACAATTGTAGCAATTGTGACTGTCGCAATTTCTACCTTATTTCTTTCAATTATGATTTTATTTCTCGCAATTACATCATAGAAACTCGCAGTTGCGCCTTTATAACTCACAATCTGGGGTGCAAATTTGAATATTCAAATTTTAATTTGACAGCCCTACTGTACTTAATAAGGTTTTTTAACATTTGTACTTTACTTGAGTATGACTATTTCTTTGGTTTTTCACTACATTTTGAAAAGAAAATATATACTTTTACTCCGATAACTTTCTCCAGAGGCTTTTGTTACGTTTGCGACAGAACACAGCAAAGCTGTACATGCAAACCGCACGCAGATCGACAATAGTGATGTCAGATTTGTGAAAGAATCATGTGTCAAATCTTTTTAATTTGATTCCTTTGAACCGATCAAAAAGATACAAAAAAAAGGTCCAAATGATTTGTTTTGCGAATCACGAATATGTATCAAATTCACGAGCAAATCACGCCAAAAAACGTGTGTACCGTCATCTGTCTCCACTGGGGAAGACAAGAATCTGCTCACCTAACGACCCTGCATTAGTGTGGAGAGGCCTGAAAGACATTACTAACTACAAGACACCAACCCCCAACACTGTAGGGAATCAACTAACTGGCTGACGACCTAAATGTGCTTTAATGTAGATCTGAAAAGACCAGTCTAACACCCCACACCTGCTCTGACCTTCACCTCATACAAACATCAACACCTCCAGCAACCACAATCCTCACCCCTCCTGCTACTCAACCTGCACTTAAGATCTGTGAAAAGGGTGTGTGCCAGGTCTTCCGAAAACAAAAGACTAGAAAAGCACAGGACCTAGATGGAGTTTCACACACTTGTCTAAAATCCTGTGCTGACCAGCTGACCCCCCATGTTCACACAGATCTTTAACAGATCATTGGAGCAGTGAGAAGTTCCCTCCTGCTTCAAAAGCTCCACCACCCCTGCCCCAAAGAAATGCAAAATCACTGGACTTAATGACAACAGAACTGTTGCTCTGACGTCTGTGGTCATGAAATCATTTGAGAGACTGGTGTTGGCCCACCTGAAGGACATCACTGGACCCTTTCTGGATCCCCTTCAATTTGCTTATAAGCAAACACATCTGTGGATGATGCAGTCAACATGGGATTGCATCAAATCCTGCAACATTTGGACAGACCAGGGACATATGCAAGGATCCTTTTTGTGAAATTCAGATAGGCTTTCAACATCATCAGCCCAGCTATTCTCTGGACTAAATTAAACCAACTCTCTGTTCCCACCTCTATCTGTCAGCGTATCAGCTTTCTGACTGTTAGTCAACAGTTAGCGAGACTGGGGAAATTCACTTCCAGCACCTGCACGATCAGCACTGGTGTCCCCCAGGGATGTGTGCTCAGCCCACTACTCTTCTCCCTGTACACAAATGACTGCACAGCCAAAGACCCCTCTGTTGACCCCACTACTGTCATCTGTCTCATCCTGGATGGTGAGTCTGCGTACAGAAGGGAGGTTGAGCAGCTGGCTGTCTGGTGCAGTCAAAACTACCTGGAGCTGAACATTCTCAAATTAGTGGAGATGATAGTGGACTTTAGGAGGAAAACGCCAACATTGACCCCGTCATCATTTTGAACAGCACTGTGGTAGCAGTGGTGTCATTAAGGTTCCTGGGCTCTACCATATCACAGCACCTGAAGAGGGAGACCCACATTAACTCCACAGTGAAAAAGGCCCAGTAGAGTTTGTACTTCCTTCCCCAGTTGATGTAACGTGTTAATTCAGTGTGATTAATTGCATTAAAAATAACACGTTAAAAAATGTATGCAATTAATCGCAATGCCCCCGGATTGTAATAAGGACGATTCCTGAGAAATGCAAGCTTGGAGTACCACCTGTTTACTCCAGAGGGCAGTAAGTGAAATTTCAGCTGTGTGGCAACACGCAGTTTATACAGTGAAGAAAACAACACTTCAGCAGCGAGAAGAACACAAACATGCGTTACATTCTTGCGTTCAAACAGTTGATGGAAAGCAAATCGAACTAAGGGATCTCAATGTGTGTTCTAAGTATTAAACTAAAAATGTATGTTTATGACGCAACGCACCAGAGACGCTACACAAGCATGTCTGACGCTTGTTGAAATTGACGGGTCCTTAAAAAAGCCCTCATAATAAATCTCGAACTGATTAACAAATTCACTTGTTAAATGGATTGCTGTTTACTGTATGCCAATGATTGACTTATGTTCAATAATATGGTAGTAAACAATACATTGTATTCTAAAGACGCTTTTTGTATTGTCTTATCAATGATTAGCTCTTCTGCCACAAGAACGATATACATACATACATACACACACACACACACACACACACACACACATACATACATACATATACATACACATACACATACATACACATACATATTTTGCTATTTCATAAGGTAATTGGTAATTTAATTCACCAAAGTGGCATTCAACTGATCACAAAGTATAATCAGGACATTACTGATGTAAGAAAAAGCACCATATCTATTTGAAAAGTCATTTTTGATCAAATTTGCAGCAGCGATCACTCCAAAACCTTTAGCTATCTCTAACAATTGTGACTTTATTTCTCGCAATTTTGACTTTTTTATCTATGTCCAGTTTGTGATGAATCCTTGTTTTGAACAGGTTCTTTTCTGTGAACAAGTTGAAACCATTCACCAAATCAGACTGAATCTTTTGAACCTGTTGACATCTCGAGTCAACACTGTTGTCAACAAGTTACTCTACCTTTCCTGTCTCTCGGATATGCTTGACACTGGGGGTAATATGATCCTAGAACTGGTGATATCTGCTTTTCCTAACCGTTCTTTGCAATGAACCGCTCCAACTAGTTCACAAATCAGACTGAACGATCGATCGCAACTGTTCTGAGTCAACAGTACAATGATCTGAGAATTGTCTCTTTTGAACTGTCCGACTTACTGATAAGTTGCTGATACAGAGCATGTGCCGTGTTATTAAGGGTAAAATGTATATTTCTGGTGTTTTTTCCTGAACAGCAGAAAGTGTAAGAAATAAAACGTACTGAAAATAAGTTTCTGACTTGATTGTATTACCGTTTTATCAATGTATAATGATGATCCGGTAGCAACAGTTCTCGAGTCAACAGTACATTGAGTCGATCAAAGCACTTCTCAAGTTAACTGAATTGAGAATCGCCTCTTTCCGACATGTTCGAAATACTGAGAACTGATGAGTGAACTGAGGACTTTTATGAAGGGGCGAAACGTTTCAGTCAAGAGAAGTAAATGAATTTTACTATAGAGTATTGTGCATACAGATTATATTTAACGTTGTTATGAGCTGGATCACAGTATCTGTAAAAAGTGTGAGTTGATTAAGACAAGTTTATGGGTGCTTTAGGTGCAAAACTTTAATGTAGGAAACTTATCTAAGATGCAAGATCACTGAATGAAACACTGATAACAATAACTTAAGTGAAATGTAATAATCAGGAATATATGCTTTCATATGGCATTACTGAATGCGTTTGAGTGTGCATTCCTCTACGCCAGGACATTAGCATTATGAACAGTGACATTATTACGCAATGACGTAAAAGAACTGGTGAATCGTTTGTATGTTTTTTTTAACCGGTTTGTCCAAAAGAACTGGTTCGCAGAAAAGAATAAGACTTCCAGTCACTACAGCTGTGACTTGATTGTGGTGGCATGATCAAGGCACCATAGGATACACTTACCCTAAATTTAGCCCAAATTAAATAAGTACAATGTCCTTATTTCTAGAACCACAGTAATGAGAACGTGATTTTCACATTAAAGTTCTGAGAACTGCCACATAAAATGAGGTCATGTTAAAAACGGCAGGGTAATCTGAGGGTTACAGAGCATCTGAAGAAGCATTCTTGATTCACCTCTGTTTGGATTCTGGTAAACGACAGATTTCCCCGGCTCAACTCCCAGTCGCCTACGGTGCAAATATACCAAGAAAATCAAGATTAGCATCTCAAACGTCACTTTTAAATCATCATAAATGGGACTCTAAAAGTACAGTTAAGTTATAATCTGATTAAACAGATGTTTTTCTTTCGTTCACTGCTGTCTTCTTCATGAATGCAGTCTATTTTCAAAAGCAGCCAGTGAGTCACATGCATTGACCAATGTGATACATAACCCATTACTGAGCACTCTGGTCATGCTCAGAGGACAGCAAGAAACCTTACATTTCATTTCTAAACAGATTGATTTGGAGTACAAAATGCTGATAGTTAATGGATCACTCATATTGGGGTTTTAACCTACGAGCTTTCTGTTATCAGCCAACATCTGCTGTGGGGGATTCTTTGCACTTTGGCATCCCAGTATGTCAAGAAAACCACAGGTCAGGATGTCACGTGTTCACATGTCTTGTGTTCTGCTAATCCAAAGGCCAAACCCCACATTAACATTACTGCACAGACACACACCAGTGAAACCAGTCTCTATAATGTTGTGGTGTTAGTAATGGTATACGTACTCAGTAATCTTCTTAGCGAGTTCAGTGCATGCAGGCGTGGAGTTCGCCGAGAAAACACGATACCCGCTTTTAGCCACGTTCATGGTGAATTACCTAAAGATCAGCAACAAACCGGGTCCTTTTCCACGTCTGCTGGTACATCAACAGTACATACAAAGTTGCGTGGTTTTATCTTTGTCTTTATGTAAGAAATAGAACCGTGAATCATGAAATGAGCTGTTGAATGAAGTCCAAAAGTAGTTGTGCGGTTTCCAATCCAAACAACCTTCTTCTTTGTTGTTTTGTGTGTTTAATGGCGGGTTACAAACCAACTGAATAAAAGCACACCGCCACCTACTGTGCTGGAGTATTTGTATTTTTTTACACTAGTTTTAAATTTTTTTATTTAGTTCAATTCATTAAAATGCAAATATAAGGCATTATGGTACAATTCAGAGTATATGAAACAGAGAATAACATCAACAACTAAAACATAAAATGAACATATGTGTTAAAAAAAAATACTGGGATAAAAAGTGCAATATAATATTAGGGCAGTTACATGAATTTGAAAAGCTTTAACATGTTTATTGTTATTATAAGCTTTTTTTGTGATCTCATGTTTGAAAGGGTTTAAAAGTATATTGTGAGATCAATATTTCAAAAGGTAGTGTTTCACAATATGAGTGTTTCTTTTGAGTTATTTTGTCTTGTGAATATAAAACTTTGTCAAAATAATGAAAAGATTAATAATGTAACTTTGTTTGAAAATTGAAAACAAAGTAAAATGTCATATGGTTCTAAATTAAGAGTTTTGTTTTAATTTATTTGTTATTTCTATTTTAAATTCAGTCCAAAAATAAATAAATAAAAAAAATAATGTTCAATATCTTCTAATGATGTGTTACAAAAAGTACATTTATCACAAACACAATGAATACTAATGGTTGCATTTACAGGATAACATCTATGAATAATTTTGTAAATTATTTATTTTACTTTATTAGAAATAACAAATTTATATGGTAATGTGAGGTTTAAGCCATTTTGATTTACATGGAGGACTGGATCCTACATTAAAGGAATTTCTTCTAAAATTGTTATTAAAACGTTTATCAAAATAGGAGAGACCATTTACCAAAGGTATTTTGTAAGGTTGTATTATTAATAGAAGAGATGGCTCCTGCTGGCCAGGTTTTCACCTGCTTCTGAAGTGGTTTTGTGCATCTGACGAGCGGTCTGTATGCTGGAATTAACATAACAGAGATGTGGTCTGAGTAGCCGAGGTGGGGGCGGGGCTCCGCCCGGTACGCGCCTGGGATGTTTGTGTAACCAAGATCGAACGCGTTCGCCCCTCTCGTTGCAAAGCCCATATATAGATGGAATTTAGGGAGCACTGTCTTGAGATTCGCATGGTTGAAATCTCCGGCGACAATAAACAGTCCGTCATCCCAGGTGTATGACTTACTTTCTTCTGCTGAACACAAATGAAGATTTTTAGAAGAATATCTTAGCTCTTCAGGTCCATATAATGCAAGTGAATGGTGACCAGAACTTTGAAGCTCCAAAATGCAGAATATAGGCCTATACACCGACAACATAGCATAGTAAACAACATAGTTCATTTTAAATGATCCAACAGTGTAACAAACACATTTTAAAACTACAAATAGCTGACTATTCCATGTTGTATTTTAATAACAATGAGGTCATAAATACTGCATGCATATTAATAATAATAATAATAATAATAATAATAGTAGTACAAAAATAAGAAAATGATGTTGAAAGTGTTAGATTGAGTATGACATATCAACAGTGTTGGGTAAGTTACTCTAAGTTACACCTTCTACGGTGTAATTAGATTACTGTACTATTACTCTGAAAAGTAATTGCATTACTTATTACAAATCCCTTATCAACCTCGACCAGATGAAAAATACAAGGATAGACATTCAATAAATAAATTATTCATGAACTGGCCAAAGAATTTAAGGGGGCAGCGTTATATTAGAAAACTATTTTATAATTAGAATTTAAATTTGGATTTGAAATTCACTATTGTTTTATAAAGAATTGTTCTATAGTCTACAAAGTATTTAACACAATTACATCAGAAGTAACTGTAATTAAATGACTGAAAAATTAAGAGCAATCCTTTACTTTTTCAATGAAAAAGTAATTTCATTACAGTAATTAATTACTTAGTACTGCATTACACCCAACACTGCATATCATGCCACAGGACATGTCAACTTAACAAAAGTTTTATTTATCAGCTACCCCCATAAACTAACAAGTGTTTGTCTACTGATATCTGCCGCCCTGTACAGGGAAAAACATCAAACTAATGATAGTTCATGTTTGGCAAAAATGACCTCATAATACTGTATATTTTATATGATTATTCTGTATGTGTTGTTTCATAAATTAAAACTTGCCAAACGGACAAATATAAAAGTATTTCCTCTACTTTAAAACAATATGCTTGCCAATATTAGATCGATCTGAACAAGTTGGGCTCATTCAATTGGGCAGAAAATGTCTGTGATACAGACAGGATTTGGTGATGATAATGTGGGATATCAAACTATTAAAGCAATCTTAATGAACTTTTCTGATTTTTGAAAAAAAAATGTGTTTCTGAAACCAGCACATAGGACGCACATTAAGTAGAACTGAAGCACAAGCTGTCCAGCGCTGAAACTGCCACCAATATTTCCATGATAGTTGTAGGTTCGAAAGTCGTTGGACATTCTGTTTCTCCTATGAGGTCTCTATGGGGGCGACATAAATCTAAGCACAATCAGGTTAAAGAGAATATATCAAACAGGTTTGACTTTTCTTCAGCTAAAATCGGTCTGTACTTACCGAAATCTGTAACACTGCCCCCAGTGGCCAAAGCAGTAACTGCTGTTGGGTGTACGGGCACATGTTAGCTCCAATTTCAGGTTGTAACATCCACGGAGGGTGCCAAAAGTAAGTTGTGAAACAAGTTGTTTTCAGCTGTACAGGATGTAATTCAGTGAGGAGGAATACATATTTTACACACTACCCAACCCAGACCCCGAACCTGTGAGTAAGTGTGGCCTTCACCTAAGAAAGGTGCCTTTTCTGACATCCTGACCTCAGACAAAAACTCAAATGCAAAATTTATTAATTTGGATTTTAGGGCAGTTTTATATTTATGATTAAGGATATTGAAATAAAACAAACAATATTTTGACTTCTGAAGCCACTTTATGTATTATATTACCCAGAGGTTTTTAAACTCGGGTCCGCAAGGGGATGCTAGGGGTCAGCAAAACATTTCATAGAATTTTTTTTAAATGTCAACATTATTATCTTTTTGAAATAATGAGATGAATCACGATCAATCAATCATTGTTTTATTCTATTGACGACCATAGTTTTAAACATCAATAAATAAAAATAAATCTGCATATGGTTTTATAAAAAACATTTATGAATATTGCTGTACAAATAAATTTGAATTGATTTAAAAATGTCTGTGTTTAGCCACCTCTGTGTTGAGGTGGTTTGGGCATCTGGTAAGGGTGCCCCCTGGGCGCCTCCCTAGGGAGGTGTTTCAGGCACGTCCAGCTGGGGGGAGGCCTCGGGGAAGATCCAGGACTAGGGGGAGAGCTTACATCTCCACACTGGCCTGGGAACGCCTCGGGGTCCCCCAGTCAGAGCTGGTTAATGTGACTCGGGATAGGGAAGTTTGGGGCCCCCTGCTGGAACTGCTTCCCCTGCGACCCGACTTCGGATAAGTGGTTGAAGATGGATGGATGTGTTTAGCCACTGGCTGGTAACTGTTCAGATTTCACTCACCAGTGACTGAGTAGTGTAGTGGCGAGAAGTTCAGCACCGAGATACTTTCATTGTGTGTTGAGGGTAAAATTTTGGTTTGACTCATTCCGCGTAATGTGTATCCAAAGATGAGATTCGCGCAATCCATTTGTTATTGAATAATATCTCTTTTAAAATCCTTTCCGTTCTTTATAGTCAACTGTTGATCAAAAAGTAAAAAGAAACATTTAGTTCTAATCACACATAGCACAGATACGGTAAAGAATCCATTTGACTCCGCTGACGTTAATATGTGTTCAGCCGAAACACTTACAGTATGTGAGACTCTTACTAAACTGCTGCTATTCTAATGAGTCAGTAATTTTTTAGAACGGTACTATCAAATTGAAAATCAGAATCAAATCTAAAGCTTGTGAATTGTAATCAGTTTGAATTGAGGAATATAAAAATTCTAAATGCATGCTTGACTACTGCATGATTGATTACAGCAGCGGTCAATCGCGTGCTTGTCTGTGGGTGCACAGTGATTCTGTGTTTGACAGGAATAAATGTTTAATGAGTTAATGTTACTTAAGTTTGATCCTTTCAAATACCTCTATTGAACCTTGCAGCTTGGTGCAAGCAAGCAACAAATACATTAGCATATTGTAAATACCTTTTTGTACTATTTAACAAGTATGGTGCTGCTGAGAGTTTACAGAATCCAATGTTTTTCAGTAGTACAGTACCCAACCTCAACCTAACCATTAGCTTCACTCTTCTTCGCAATGGTAACCGCCATTGCATTACACAATCTCCTCTAAATCCCAAAATAACTGAACTTCAAACACGTACTGAACTTCAAACAAGTCTCCTTCTTGTTTCGTTTTGCATAGACATACATTAAAATAACACTTTATTTAAAAATTTACTCTGCCAAACCAGTCCCATGCAAAGCATGCTAAATGCCCAGTTTCAGCAATACACTAATGCAACAAATCCTCTATATTTCACATAATCCCAACAAAATTGGATTAGGTGAACAAAGATCGATTGTACACAATTAAATGAAGTTGAGACCAAATGCTAAGAATTGTGTTGCATTTTCTAATTTTAAATAAGCTAATTGAGCATGCAGTAAAAATGAGGTTGAGTGAACACCATCCGTTGAAGTCTGACTCTATTTGAACATTTCAAAGCAATGTAATCATATCATTTCATATTTTTTGATGACTGTGTTGAATCTCACTTGGACTTTACACAATATAATTATGTTCTTATCTCAAACAGAAATGTATTAAGTTGATTTCTTCACAACAACAACAAAAACTCATATGGAAATTAGCATACCACGAGATGCGTTAAGTACAAACTGAGATGTACAACAAATTAAATTACCTTTATTAAAGGTTCACATTTAGTAATATTTGAACTATGTTGAAGTTGCTTAAATTGGCTTACACTGACACCTAGTGGCTTGGATTAAGTGTTATTATAGTTAACGAAAACTAACATAACTAAAATACAAATAAAAACTGAAATTATTGGAAAAACTGAAACTAAACTAAAATAAACTCCAAAAAGAACTAAAATAAAATTGATCTCAAGTTGATTTAGTTTTAGTTTGTTTTTATTATTAGTTTAGTTATATTTATTATTAATTCGTTTTACTATTATATGGTGAATATGGGCAAAGTGGAACAATTTTGACATTTTTATTTCCTTGCCACTTTGAATTATGATCCAAACGACACATAACCTAACATTATACATTTGAAGAAATCTTAGTATGTCTTCTACCTTATTCAAAAGCAAAAATTAAGAAATATTCAATACTGGGAAGAAGAAACTTTGAAGATCCTTTTGACCAAATCCCAGCTGTGTTTAAGCAGCAAAATGTAACTCCTTTTTCACTATACATCTTGCATTTGATTTCAAGCTCGATTACACTTACTAGTACAGTTCGCAGAGTGCTAGAAGATACTGGAAAATATAATCGAGCTTGAAATCATAAATGCCACGGAGACTGCTGATGTCAAGGTTAAAGGTGAATAAAATTATCAAAGAAATTGCATTTTAGGGTGAACTGTCCCTTTAACAAACATAGCCGTTGTAAACCAGTACACAACTTAAACATGTATTACTCATTTAAAATCATATAAAATACTGCTACGACTATTTCCAGGGTTAAATTAGGTATTTTCCTTTTGAAAGCGTACTTGTCATCCCGTCCACTAGGAAGCGTACTAAAGGTTGGCGTTCCTCGAAATGACTTATGGGTAATCTGTTGCGCGCTGTTCAGCTGCCATTTTGTGGAGATCGGAATAGGGGACGCAGCACACGTTATTCTGTAGATGAATAAAACCACTCTGTTATAACGGATCACACATTAAACTCCAGAGACGATGCTTTCAGCCGCCCAATTACTCGATGAGTTAATGGGCCGGGACCGGAATTTGGCTCCGGATGAGAAGCGCTGTAATGTGCGCTGGGATCATGAGACTGTGAGTGTGCTAACTGCTAAATACCAGCAGCATATCATTACATACAAACTGAAACCGAATTAAGATGGCTTATAGAAGACATTTCGAATATAAGTACTGTGAATGGGGTGTCGTTCGTTCGTTCGTTCGTTCGTTTGTTTGTTCCGGTTGTTTCTATGCAGTTAGCACGCTAGTGTCATTATTGAATGTGAACACATGCGGCACACATCCAGGAGTGCAGCGTCCCGCCCTCAAGCTGTTTATGCGGTGTTTGCTGAGGCATCAATCACTATTATATGATATAAATACTGCTCATATTTAAGATTAGAGATTTGAACAAACCCCCTAAGCCTAAATATTGTCGAAAGTCGTCCCGCACATTTAGACATGAATGATAACCCAAAACCGAAAATTCTCTCACCATTTACTCACCCTCATGCCACCCCAGAGGTGTATGACTTTCTTTCTTCTACTGAAGAATATTTCAGCTCCGTTGGGCCATACAATGCAAGTCAATGCTGACCAGAACTTTGAAGCTCCAAAAAGCACAAATGCAGCACAAAAATAAGCCTCTAGTGGTTTAATCCATGTCTTAATGTCAAAAAACTGACAAAAAAATGTACTCTTTTTTTTTTTCACTGTGCATCTTACCATTGTAGTCCCATCATGAGGCATTTGGCTTAAAATTAGTTATTTTAAAGTAAATGTTAAACATAAATTAAGATGAAAGCCAAAAGATTAAGCACTATGGATCAATATTTACAGAGTAATCCATTATTTTGTGGGGAGGGTAAACATTTTTATTAAACTATTATGATTTTTGGAGCAAAACTACAGGTCAAAGAAATAACATTAGAAAGATGGCATCATCCGGATTTGATTTTTATTCAGAGAAATGTAGGGTTTTTACTAAAATCAATTGAAAAAAGCTTATGATGTTTTTCCAAAATTGGAGTGCCTATAACTGCCTATAAGATGTATTAACTATATCTTAATTTACTTTTAGATTCTAGTTCGGAACAAACTTTGCGGTGTGTATCTTCATCTTTTAGGGCCTACATGGTTAAATCTCAGAGATATGGTGCTCTCAATGTTGCTCTATTCAAACATGATTCAATTAAACCCATTTTCAATGGTCGAAAAACATGACATGAAGCTATCTAGATTGTATTTTTTAAACGTTTACCCACTAATCACAAATGACTGGGGGAAGTCATGGAAGTTCATTGGTTTAAACATCTACTTACCCATGATTCTCTGTTTGCTTTAGGTCTGTAAATACTACCTGTGTGGCTTCTGCCCTGCTGAGCTGTTCACTAACACACGGTCAGACTTGGGTAAGAATCTTAATGTTCTTAAATATATTCATCTAATTTTATTCTTATCAGTTGTGAAATGAATCATTCTTTTTTATCAGGTCCTTGTGAAAAAATCCATGATGAAAACTTGAGGAAAATGTAAGTTACCACACTTGGCTATATGAAGGAATCCCTAATATGAAGGAAAATGTGTCCAGGTCATATTTCACCCCAAATTAATAATAATAATAATAACAGAAAAAATATTTGCATTAAGAAAATGTATTTTTTTTTTATGGATCATTAAATTTTTTTTATTTATTTACTTTATCTATTATACTATTTTATATTTAATCATGTGTAAATTAAATGCTTCAAATAATAATGTATAAATACTTGACAATTTCAGTATGTTTTCGGTATTACACATTTTTTTTATTGTAATTTATTTTTGCATTATGGTCATGAGTATTTTGGAAAAAATGAGTCTTAGTGGTCCAAAAAATTGGAATTTTTAAAATATATAATTTCTTATTTTCTTGATTTGAGTGAAATATGACCCGGTCATGTCCTCACCGGTTTTGTGCGACTCCTCCATTTACAGTTGTGATGCATGTTGTTTGTTGAGTTCTGACTCATGATTTGGTAATGGATGCTTAAGGTATGAGAAGAGTTCCCGCTTTATGAAGGAAGGATATGAGCGAGACTTCCTGCGGTACCTGCAGAGTCTGCTGGCCGAAGTGGAGCGCAGGATTCGGAGGGGCCACGCACGCTTGGCACTGTCACAAGCGCAGCAGAACTCTGGAGTGTGTACTTTTACATTCAGTCATAATTTACTTGTTTCAAACTTGTATTAATATCTTTAATGGAATATTATTCACAATTTCTCTTTTTTTTTAATGATTTTCTATGTTTTCCAGACAGTGAAAGTGGATGGTGATTTTTAAAACAAAGCTCCAAAATAAAGCAATATAAAGTTGCCTCTTGTTAGTGTTCTGAAGCCATATAATAGCTTTGTGAGGAACATACTAGAGGTAGACCGATATATCGGTTTTACATATTAATCGGTGCCGATAGTTGCTTTTTCGAACTATCAGTAATCTGCAAAAATCTGTTGATAGTTGCATATAGTTTTTTTGTCATTTCAAAATAAGAGTCCCCAATGTGTTTCAGGCTTGTTTATACTTAAAAGTCTCACTATGTTCCAAATCGTATTTTATTCCAGCCATTATTAGGATTTTGGTTGAATAAAAAAAAAACTGCATCTGGGATTTTATTCATTTTGTACATTTTGTCTTTACCCGCCATATTGAAGAAGAATAATTTTGTATTTTTTTTTAAATATTTTATAAATCAGTTTGATAAACTATGAGCCGATTAATCAGTTATCGGCCTTTCCCACTACCTTAGTTACCTGTATCGACAAAATCCACTATCGGTCGACCTCTAGAATAAACTGAAATTCAAGTTTTCACCGCATGTCTCATTTGCCATTGCTGATAATCCAATGCCAATGTTGTGCCAGGTTTGACTTTGGCAGTGCCAAATGGCATTGGCTCTTGTGTCACATGACCGATTGTGTTGCGCCAAGCTTTGATATGCTGAAGTGCGATTGAATTTTTAGAGCTGCTGTAGAGGGCAAGGTTCCACCCAAAGCAATTTTATGCTTCAGAGGAAATGCAATTCAAAAGTACAAAAAGTTTTTTGTTTGTACTAATATGGTATTTTATTTTGTGTGTGTGTCCTATTTGGAGTTTTACAGCCTTAAAAGGATAGTTCACCCAAAACACTCATCATTTCCTCATCTTCATGCCATCCCAGATGTGTATGACTTTAATCAGTTGAACAAAGATTTTTAGAAGAATATCTGTTGGTCCGTACAATGCAAGTGAATGGTGACCTTAAAGCAAATAAAGGCAACATTTAAAGTCCTTTTTTTTTTTCCTACTATACATTCTCCTTCCTACCCAGTAGGTAGCAATATGCACATAATATGAAAGTGGATATTTATATTAAAAAGGACTTAAACATTGATGTTTCTCTCCCACACCTATCATATCACTTCAGAAGACATGGATAAAATCACTGGAGTTGTATGGATTACTTTTATGCTACCTTTAATTGCTTTTAGGAGACTGTTAACTTGCATTGTATGGACCGACAGAGCTGAAATATTCTTTTAAAAATTGTGTTTGTGGTCAGCAGAAGAAAGTCAGTCAAATGCATCTGGGATGGCATGATGGTGATTACATGATGAGAGAATTTTCATTTTGGGTGAACTATCCCCTTAAATCCCCATTCACCTTCATTGGTTGGAAAACAGCAGCTCAGACATTGTTTAAAATTTCTACTTTGGTCTTTCTCGGAAGACAGTAAATAATAAGTTACGCTCTCAATATGAGGGTGAGTAAATGAGCATTTACATTTTTCCTTTAAAGACCACTTGATTTACTGTCCACATTTTTATTCCTACTTCCAACATTCATTTCCAGGGACCAGGTCCATTGGGGAAGAACGAGGAGAAGGCTCAGGTCCTCACAGAGAAGATTGAAGAGCTTGTACTTCAGGTATGTTTTGCATAGCAATGCACCGATCCGATACCTGGATTGCTATTGGCTCCGATACTGGCATTTTTCAACTGATTGGGTATCGATCCGATGATCCCGATCCAAATCGTTACTGTGTGTTAGTCATGTTCGTTACTGTCAAGCACAAAAAAATGACATGAACCATAAAAAACACCATTAAAGTAGTTCATATGACTCGTGCATTTTATTCAAAGCCACTTGAAGATGTGCGATAGCTCTGTGAATCACAGCAGACTGTGTTTAATAAGTAAATATACACCGGTAGTATGTTGCGCAGTGTTTTAGTGAATGGCACTGCTCTGCTGATACATAAACACAACGTGCAGGTGGCTGGTAAGGCGGTCGTGCCTTTTGCATATAAGATGTAAAGAAAGTGAATGTGAGTGTTTTGGGAAGGCTGTGAAGTGTTAAGTGTGTGTTTGTGTGCGATCAGATTGAGGAGTTGGGCTCGGAGGGTCGTGTCGAGGAGGCGCAGGGCATGATGAAGCTGGTGGAGCAACTGAAGGAAGAGCGGGAGCAGCTTAGTTCCAACCCTTCAGTGAGTCGCACATCCTGGACACATAAATGAGATTCATCATCTCTTTGTAGTTTTTGCTGTGGAATAATAGAAAACAAACATCAAATGTATGTTGTGGGTTTTTAATACTGTGTTTTACTCTGAAATGAAAATGATGTGGGTGTGTATAAACATGTTTTTTTTTTTTTTGTTCTTCATCAGACTATTGAGAGCTTTGCAGCTCAGGAGAAGCAGATGGAGGTGTGTGAAGTGTGTGGTGCTTTTCTTATAGTTGGTGATGCTCAGTCCAGAGTGGACGATCATCTAATGGGCAAACAACATATGGGATATGCCAAAATCAAAGCCACAGTAGAAGAACTTAAGGTCAGTTTATATTTTGAAGTTTTTTGCCACTGTGATTTTGTTTTTTTCTCTCTCCTAATGTTTAGTCGATTGTAATGATGGCATTATTGTAAATGTTCTTGATACAGTGTCTGATACATTTTCATCAAGAGTCTGATTACATTTATTTTTAAAAACTCAAATTAAATTAGAATTGTTAGGCTACGTCCACATTAATCCGAATACATTTGAAAATGTGTTTTGGAAGCGCTCTCCGTCCAACAGCGCTACAACATGGGGAGTGTTTTGGCTTGAATGGATCACATGACTGTCACATGACGACAAATACGTCATAGTTTTCAGATATCTCCCGTCTTCCTTATCCACACTACAATGTGAAGACAGTGTTTACAAATCTTGGAAGCGTCATTTCCGCTGTCAAAAAAATCTGTCTCTGTGTGGACAGAAGGCCAATGTAGCGAACGATGTTTTCAAACTAAAATTATACATGTGTCTTAGAGACTTAAAAAGAAAATAGACCTTGCATTATTGGCTTCACATATTGGCCCAATCTGATGCCTATTATTTAAAACAAGTTCACAAATGTTGACCAGTACCAGGGTTTCCATGGTGATTAAAAAACAGGAAATATCAGGGGATGTTTTTAAATTGTGATTCCCAGGAGTGAAAAAATCTTCAAGCAGGGTTTGCGCTTTCATATAAAAATAGGACATATTAAAATGGTGTTTTCCGGGTCTGGAAAAGTCATAGAAATGAATGAAAATCATAGAAATATCAGTGGTGAACAGACATTTTGTCTTGTTTTGCTCTAAATTCTAAATAGTATTTCATCGGCTAGATAATGCTCTTATGTAGACTAAAACTTGACGTATTCCATGACAGTAGTTTTTTTTTCTTTTAATAGAGCAGCAGCTATATTGAACACACATTTGCTGTTTTGTGTCATATCACATTATTATGCATAGCCCATCACGTTACAGCGCAAAATAAACACAGAGATTAAATTACCTGTTTTTTTCCAAATTGTCCAGCAAACGTTATCATTCCCAGACATGATGGATGGCACCAACATTCCTTAGTGGAAACTCTGCTGTGTACATGTATGTCAGACAGACATCTTTAGCTGCTGTATTGCATCTAGTTGTTCCAGTTTGTCGCATGATCATTATTATTGGCTGTTATAACAGACAGTTACAAAGAAGGGCATAATCAAATTATAATGCCTCATATATTGTCTATAAGTGAAGACTCGCTGGCCAACTCAATGAAGTGCTCAAAGCACGTCTCTCTTTTTCACTTAGGCTACTGTAATTGTCTTAAGCACACTGTTTCTGTCGAGGCTGGCTGAACAGTGTACTTTCGAACCGAGGTTGGCTTGACCAGAGATGCCTTCACTAGCACGTTTATAATACGGTGCCGTGTTAGTTAAAAATAGTGTTTGTTCCATACAACTGCGCTCCGTTTAGCTGTTTGAACGCTCTAAGCCTCGCACAGGAAGTCATGTGTTGGAGATTGTTGCTGTGATGATTTTTACTGCAAGGTACCACCGAAAATCATGACAATGTCAAAATTAAAAAATAAGGCCCCTCTTTGACAAGATGGTGTATATTTGTCAATGAATTTCAAACTTTGCAAAAGGTTATGTCAGGCATATCATAATAGATCATCGTTTTCATGATTGTGGATGCCGATTTGGATTCTTATTGTTAGGGCTTCATGACTATGACAAAAAAACATAATTGTGGATTATTTCCCATGATATTTAATTTTCAGTTAATTTTGATAAATAGAATTTTCCTACTACTATACTTTATGTTGGCTACATCCAAAACAAGCAAATTTCAGATCCTGATTTACTTTATTGCTGTTTTATACAGTAAGACATCTAAACAGTAAAAGCAAAACTGTTAGTCTAATAATGACACTAAAATAAGTTTAAAATAAATGATGCAGTTCAAGTAGACATGCTGTAACTGACATTTTGTCCACGATTAGGTAATTGTGGAAGCTGTAATTGTAAGATTTATTTGATTCCTTGTGCTTCCCTACTTATTATGACACAAAAAAACTGAAAATGTATAGGGTGTGAACTAAATATCTATTTGATCCCACAGGAAAAACTTCGTCGGAACTCGGAGGACCCGGAGAAGGACGAGCGAGGGAAGAAAGAGAGGGAGGACCGTGAGCGTGAAAGGGAGGAGCGTGAGAAAAAACGCAAAGAGGAGGAGGAGAAAGAGAAAGAGCGGGAAAAAGAGAGGGAGCGAGAGCGGGAAAAAGAGAGGGAACGCGAGCGAGAGAGGGATCGGGACAGGGAGAGAGAACGGGAACGTGACAGACGTGGGAGGCGGAGTCACTCCAACAGTAGACACTCCAGCCGTGCATCAGACCGCCGCAGGAGCCGCTCGCGAGACAGGAAGAGGTCCAGGAGTAAGGAACGGGACAGGAAACGCAGCAGGTACGCTAGCTGTGTGAGAGTACTGTTGACCACTATACAGTACCTGAGATTTTAGATACATCATGGCATTCGCAACACTTAACTTCCTTAATGTGACATATTTTCAAATGAACCAGAACATTTTGTGAAAAATAATGGTGGGAGTAGGGCTGACTGACACTTTTGGAACATCTCAATGGTTTGCAGCATCATATATGGTACATATACATATATCACAAATCAGTTGTAGTGCGCATGTGCTGAAGCACACTGATAAATGAAGTATACCCGGGCTTTTAACATGCGCTTGCTCTGTCTGGGACATTTGGGGATTCCTTGATACATTAGTACTTAATAACTTGTTGCATGTACAACAGGAGCCGTGAACGTGACCGAGAGAGGAGGCGCAGCCGGGAACGCTCGGACAGGAAGCGGCGCTCTCGGAGCAGGGAGAGGAGGAGATCCCGCAGCTCTGAACGCAAGAGCCACCGGCACCGCAGCCGTAGCAGAGACCGAGAGAAGGACAGAGGGGACAAGGACAAATCCTCTAAGGACAAAGGTTTGGCACTTGATGCTGAAATAACAAATATTTGTATAATCGATTGCAAGAGTGACCGCCAATTTTTTATTTTTTTTTAAGTAGAAGTGTTTTTCCAGTTTATTAACATTTTCTATAAAATAGAAATTCTAAATGGGTTCATAAAAGACATTATCCAATCAAAGACAGGACAGTATCAAACTATTGACGTAGTCATTAAGTGTAAAAATTGGATTTTACTTTCAGAACCAACTGTTGCGCTCTTGTGGATTGTTTTTATTGTGTACTTTGCAAACATTTTCGAGTAATTACACTTGGTCACTACAGCCAGGTATACACTGTAAAGGTTTTTACGATTGTTGTTTTTCAAGACTGTTCAATATGATCCCAGTGAAATCTCGGTACACTGCGACGGTGTTATGGGGCTTTTCCACTGCATGGTACAACTCAACTTGACTGCTCGCTTTTTGGGGGTTTTCCACTGTAGATAGTACCTGATACTATTTTTAGTACCACCTCGGTCGAGGTTCCAGCTGAGCTGATACTAAATGAGATGTCAAAATCCTGCAGATCACTGATTGGTCAGAGAGAATCGTTACTACCAGCGTCACTGGAATTCCAACACGCAACATCAACCCGCTAGTTTTAAAGTTAGTAACAGCAACAACAGTATCATTATGTGACTTTCGAATTGTGGAAAAAATAAATGGCTGTGCGCAAAACCACGCCGTGTTCAATAAACGAGGTGCAGACGGTCCACTCGTTAGTGATGAACAAAAAAGTATTTTAAGTGTATCAACTGTTGGCCGCACACGGCTACCACCGGACCTACCAACAAGTGTAGGGAAAAGTTAAAAAAAAAACGTAAGTGACTACAGAACCATCAAGGAAAAGTGGAAGTGATTCACTGTGGAAGGGCGCTCTGGAAACATGAAAATGATTATAAAAACCCTTTATATGGACAAGTGTAATCATTAAACATCAGAAGGATGTCATTCAATGAAATAATACACAGTCACATGCACTGCACGCCACAGTATGAATAAGAGCCACCTCTCTGCCCTGTCATCTCCTTCACACACGCACATGAACACGCAAAAACACCTCACACTACTAATGCTTGATTTTCATGCAGTGTGTCCAAAAGTATCTATCTGCAGAGCCACAGATCAGTGTGTTGCTTGTATAAATGGCTGTGAACTCTATAATGAGCTCTTTCTCCTTCGTAGCTCAGAGATTTCAGCTCGCCAGTCGCAGGAAGCTTGATATAATATGTGGAATATGAACTTGTTTTCTTTGCATTATTCAAGGTCTGAAAACTGCATCTTTTGATATTTTGGCCAGTTGCAATTTTCTGCAAATAAATGCTCTAAATGACAATGTTTTTATTTGGAATGTTGGAGAAATGTTGTCAGTACTTTATAGAATAAAACAAAAATGTTAATTTTACTCAAACACATACCTATAAATATTCAATCCAGAGAAACTGATAATTCTGCAGTGGTCTCAATTTTTTTCCAGAGCTGTAAATCAGATGGCAAATGAATCACTCTTTAAACTAAGTTTTTTTTTGTTGATCCTTCAATTTGGCTGAATCTGTCACCACCCATCTTTGTTTAATAAACATTATTGCCATCTTTCCCTCAGAGCACAAGGACTCTTCAGATGAGAAGAAGAGCAGCAGAAAGGGCTCTGAGAAGTCCAATGAGCTTTCCAAGCCCGAACCTATGGAGGCAGAGCCTCCCAAAGCGGAAGTGAATGGCACCGCCGAAGAGCTTCATTCTGAAGGTGACACACAGTCCAATTAAAACTGATCTGATAGGACCTCAGATCAGAGCCAGGTAAGTGCAACCGTCCTCCCCGGCCCGGGTCTCTCCCCCTCTCCCCTTCCCCCCTTTTTCTTTCAGTTCTGTCTGTGATTTTTCTTCCTGTTTTTAATAGTGCATCGTAAGTATGCACTGAAGATGGGGACTAGGCCGAAACGGAAGTAGAATGAATGAAACCCAGAGGGAAAAGCCAGTGTAGCCCTGAAAAACATGCTTGGAGGTACCTCGTTTTGTATCGGTCATACATCTGTCTTTTTAGACAAGTTCTCTTCCAAATTTAAGTTTTTTTGTTTTTTGTTTTTTTTTCTAACTCTGCCTTTACTACCTAAACCTGTGTACTCACTCAATGCTCGCAGTAAGAATAAATTAGTAGATAACTTTGTTTGCACATTATTTGCACTTATACAAAATGATTGTGTGCTCATGTATGTCTACATGCATAAGCACTCAGCATTTTACCATCTATTGTTTATAAGGTGTTTATAAGAGGTCCAACAAGTGCATTGAACTGCAATGAATACTAATTTTTTTTTTTTGGAGTTACATGGATGTTGCACATTTAATACCGTCTGTTCTTAAAGTTGAGATCCGATAGCATTGGGATGATGGAAGTGTAGGGTTAATGAATTATTGCAGCTGACTTCCACACCTCACACAGCGTTGGTGTTGTGAACGACCCCCCCATGAAAAGCCAATTTAAAAATCAAGGATACTGTCAATCTGTGCAGGTACTCACCCAAGGTACTCCTTTCACTACCCACATCCATTTGAATGCTGTTGCCTGTGAACGTGTCTTAGAGCTTGTTTATTTACCCTATCTCTTTTTTCCCAGTTTGAAATGTCCTCAGTTTTGCTTTCTGTTGGTTTCAAGTGCCAATGGCTTACTCTACACCTTAAACAGGTGGATTTAATGTGTCAGATTTACAGATGAAGTCCAATTGATATCCCAGAGTAACCAATCAAACCAGATTAACATCAAAACAGTTCTTTCTCCTTGTTTGTGTCGCTTATTTTTGTTTTGCCTGTTCAGTAAGCAGTGATAGGTGGGAGTTAGGGCTGGGCAATACAGCTAAAACAGTCATCTCAATGTTCTTCAGCCTCTGACGACATTCGATACCTCAATTTACTTGTAGGCGTTTGTTCTGAAATAATTCAGAGGAAGCGTTTTGACCTAACAACTGCTGTTGCCAAGCAATGTTGGGTGTAATCCTATTGCAAAGTATTTAGCTACTGTAATCTAATTACCTTTTAGTTAAAAAAGTAGTGTAAAACATTTTACATTATTGTAATCGGATTACAGTTACTAACATAATTACATTACTTTTAAAGCGTGTATCCTTGTGTAGAGTTGCACTTCTAAAATAAAATGTATACATTTAAAACAAATAATATTCATATAAACGGCTGTTTGTGTTACTGTAACAGTTACTAGTCCGAGTGTATGAATTTCAAAATGTATATTTTGAATTTGAACAGTGAAAAAAATGTTAGAAAGTAACTTAAGTACATTAACTTGTAGTGATTACTTTTCAAAAGATGTAATTAGTCATTTGTAGTGGATTACATTTTTCAGTAGCTTGCCCAACACTGTTGCCATGTAGGTTCAAAATGTTTATTGCAAGTGAATGCAGTAAATATCTAGTTTAAAATAACCAGATATATTTTCCAAACTGTTTTGAGTCAATTATTAATATGTATATGCACCAATATAATACTAAAACAGCATTTAAGTGCACTCAGTATTTTTTCCTCATTAAAAAAAGTTGAACTACTAAAGACATGAATTGTAATTTTGCAATGTATGCAAGACTCCAGTCATATCATTAACCTTATAAAAGTGGTTTTATTCTACATGGAGAGGGTCCGCACATGGGGGCTGCCATTTTAGAATCACATGACCAGCTGAATACTACTCACTTAATCTCAGATTAAAGGATTAAAGTAATCATGACTGACTGTGAATACTACATTTCTACAATGACATCTGAAACTGAAAACTATTGATTTTAAATGATGCTGCATCCAAGCCACTGGTGTCAGTGTAAGTATAAGATGACACAAAGACAAAAGATACTGAGTGCACCTTTAAATATATTTCGAATAAAAAGTTGAATATATGATAACTTAAGTGAAATATGGTGCAAACAAATTGCTGACTGGAGAGTTTTGAATCGATTTGTTGAAATGGATAGTTTGAATTGATTTGAAAAGAATCAAACTGTCATTCTAACCAGTGGCGGAGCCTCCCCACTCGCAATTGCTGTTTTAGTAATTTTTTTGCTAACTTTTTGTCACAATTTAGTTCTTTAGAGGTGAAATCATCTCTGTACAAACTTAACATGTGCGCACATCAAGGTCCCCAAACCTCTCTGTCCCGGGTGGCATTCCTCCCCGCCCCCACAATCTGACGATATAAAAATGCTGCCCGAACAATTCTGTGCCACCACAGACTGTCGCTTGCCCCTGCTTGGCCACACTTTTGAAAAACTCCTGGCTCCGCCCCTGATTCTAACAGCATGTTTGCTACTGAAGTTCAAAGTTCTGTCGTAACATTCTCATACTCGCGAGTCACTGGACAAAGAATGATTGTGAAACTAGTCTGATGCGTTTTTGTTTTTAAGACGTATAATGGCCAAATAAAAAACACTTAAAATTGTTGAAAATTCATGATGCTGCTTCATTTAATCATTAGTTTTATTGCCAGTGAAGTCATTGTGTATATACAATAAATGTCTGATATTGTCCAGCCCTAGTTGAAGGCCACATCAACACTAATCTGTTTTCAGTTTCCTAACCTCATTGCTTTCCAAAGTATGTGGTAATGGAGAGCGTTTTCAAAACGCTCTGATTTTGGTGGCGGAAAGTGCCGCTCTAGTGTCAATTTGAAATGTGAATGTAGTGAAATGAGTGCGTATTCAAATGAAAATATATTGGTGTGGACGTGGCCTAAATTAGATTTTTTTTAAATGCAGATGTGTATTTGAAGTAAACTTTTATTGTTATTCTTTCTCTCGTTTGTTTAAATTTCCTACTTGTGTTGTCCTTACAATATTAGTGCATGCATTCAGAATAAGATCAGCCACCTAGAATGTCAAAGTCAGACCATATAGACGAGGGGATATCAATTCTTTAAAGAAATACTCCAAGTTTTTATTTGTCTGCTTTCCTTCAATTACTTTTTCTTGTGTCACTGAGCAGTTACTTTTGCTGCTACTTTATTCAATTTAAATGCACATTTCTAAATCTGTAGATCGAGATATTTAATTCAAGGTTCATGATTGTTGATTGGACAAAAGACAAAAATGTTTAACATGTGATTTGATGATTTTTTTTAAATTAAAAAATGTTGATTTTTATTTTACAGAAATAATTGTGAAATGTTAATTGGATCTGCTGAAAATGTGTCTGGTTTCACACACTAATCGAATGTTTTCTGACCATTTGTGTACGTCAGGGGGAGTTTGGACAACTGCAAGAGGAAGACATTGAAGACCTCATTCTACAACACAACTCCGCTGCTTTAAAATAAGGTGAACCACAGACGTAGTGGCCTATTACGATAAAATTATAAAGAGATGTAAATGTAAAATGGTTCTGTCGCCTTTTTTCAGCGTTTCAACAGGACCTTTATTGTTCTTTTTATCATGTTTGTTTGGTTTTGTTTTCTTTGGTCTTACTGCTATAAGCTCATAGATGCACATGCAGGTCCACCCTGATTTCTGTTAGTATGCATTCAGAATGAGTAAAGTACTTGTGGCATGTTTGCTCTGTTCAGTCTGCTCTCACATTTGAGATATTGAAGATCAGTTTTGTTCAGTATTTTGACTGGAAGCCCTAAGGGTCTCAACTGCTTAAATATTATTTCCCCTCTGTACGCTAAATCCCAAACCTTTATACAATTTTAGTTTAGACAAGTGAATTTTCATTTTGTTCCAGTTTTTAATCCTGTATTTGTCTTGAATAAAAATATAAATTGAAAACCGCTTGTTGTCTAATTTCTTTTGTGATTTATTTTTAATCAAATTAAAGCACACCATTAAACACTGGATTCTACTGCCGGATGTAATGTACCTTTTTTTTTTTTTTTCTTCAATGTATGTGATGAGGCCTGGACATAGTTTCTAAGTGGGTCTAAATAATCATTTTCTTTTTAACTTCACTGTATCTTCAATTTATGGACCCAAGACTGACGTGTTTCCACCTTATGCTTGGCAATAAAAAAACATTTTTCATATTTGCACTTTGTTAATGATTTAGTGTTTAAAAAACAAGTTGTGAATTTGGCCTCTTTCTCTCTTCTGACTGCTGTAGTTCAACACTATTTTTTATTTTTGAAAGCTGTGAAGTGGATTTGATTTCTTTTGCTGTTTGAGTAAACGGGTAAGAAAAAAAAAAATTTGCTATAGTCGCCATTCACCGCTATATGCGTTTACCCCAGTGACACCTCCAGGATTTTCTTATGGGGTTGTCAGAGGAGACAGTAAAAATTTTAGGGTGGCACACCAACATTATTTTAAGTATATAATTGTGTGTGTGTGTGATTTAATTAGTCAAACAAGTTCAAATAGGACAGCGGTATTCAATTAACAGCGGTCCAATTTATATATTTTCTTCATAAGTCAACTTAGCAGTTAATGTTAAAATGTAACAATTGTTTTTTTCTCTAATGGTGTTTTTATTTGTGAAACCTAAACTAACCATCCATGAACGTCCATAAAATAAAGTCTTATTATTTTAAAGGGGGCCTATTTAGCAAAATTCACTTTTACTTGGAGTTTGTACATAAATGTGAGTTGGCAGTGTGTGTACACAACCACCCTACAATGTTAAAAATCCACCCACTGCTCTTTCTTATATTTTCATTAATCAAAATGAATGATTTTCGTTTCTGACGTCATGTTAGAGCAGGCCTCGCCCACGACTGGTGACGGACTCCACCCTATTCTTATAGATTCTCCCCTGAGTGATCGACACACAGTCCGCCTATTTTTTTTACGTACTGGAGCAGATACAGTGAGAAGAATATCTCAGCTTCGTAAGCGTCATAATTGTTCTGTTGTTGGCTGTAAAAGTGGCATAAGAGTCTTCATGTACTCCCAGAGCCACTGAAGATGCAGTGGACAAGTTTTGTTTCTGAAGGAAATGTGCCCCAAAACATTCCAAATGTGTGTATGTTTGTGCAAATCATTTTACACTGGACTGCTTTGTGAATGAGTGTTGATGTAAAGCAGGATTTAAAAAAAAAAAATAGATTCTCAAGCATGGATCAGAACCAACTGTTCATGTTCCAGCTTTATATCCTGAATATGTAAGTGTTGCACTTTATATTTGTGAATGTTTGCAAATGTGCTTGTTTGCTGATTCCACGGCTAATGCAGCTAAAGTTGTATTCAGTGTTGCCAACTAATTTTCTGCTGAAGTTGCTAAAGGCAGGTCGATTTGTTGCTAAAAGTTGCTAAATGACGTTATGACGTCATTACGTAATCCCAACGCAAAACTACGCCATTATGTAATACGTAGATATTATTTGATATATACATATACACAGCATTTGTAAAAGTAATACAAACAACACTTTTTCATGATCAGATTTTTTTTTTAATACAACATTGATATTGAACAGTTAAACACTTTTGAACCATTACATTAGGCTATTTTCTTATTAACCAGTGAAACACATGAACTGAACAATTAAAAGCACTGTGGTAGTTAATATGCTACCAAAATTAACAATTATACAACATAACAAGGTGTATCAGTAAATTAACAATGGCTATATTAACAATATTAAACAATTGAACAATTGCAGCTAGCATCTTAACTTAAATGTGTTTGTCTATAGGCACCTCTTTCCAACTCTCTCCATAGAATGGTGTGCTGCTGTGCTGGTTAACAGTGGTTTCCTCCATTACTTGCTAAAGGCAGGTCGATTTGTTGCTAAAAGTTGCCAAATAAATTTTAAAAATTGCTAAATTTGTTGCTAGGTGCTTTTTGAAAAAAAAGTTGCTAGGGTAGTCTGAAAAGTTGCTAAATCTAGCAACAAAATTGCTAAGTTGGCAACACTGGTTGGAGACCAGAGCTATGTTGGGGGCGGGGAGTAGCAGCTCATTTGCATTTAAAGAGACACGAAAACTGTGTTTTTGATTCCACTCAAAAAGAGGCTTTTACAACATGGAATAATAAATGATCCTTGGGGTATTTTGAGCCTAAACTTCACAGACACATTCTGGGGACACCTGAGACTTATATTACATCTTGTAAAAAGAAAATCCCTAAGCATTTAATTAAATTATGAAAATAGATAGGCTAACAGTAAATGGCATTTGAATACATAATAATGAATAGATGAGAAAAACATTCAAGAATACCCTACATTATCTTAATATCTAATTACATTAGTCACTGTCTGATAGCTATACTGTATACAGCTCTGGAAATACACCACTGCAAAATTATCAGCTTCTCTGGATTTAATATTTATAGTATGTGTTTGAGCAAAATTAAAATTTTTGTTTTATTCTATTAACTGACAACATTTCTCCCAAATTCCAAATAAAAATATTGTCATTTAGAGCATTTATTTGCAGAAAATGACAACTGGTCAAAATGGCAAAAAAGATGCAGTGTTTTCAGACCTTGAATAATGCAAGTTCATATTCATTTTTAAACAACACAATACTAATGTTTTAACGTAGGAGTTCAGAAATATGGTCATCTGATGGTCCTCCATCCACTGCTCCTCCATCCTCACCTTTAATGGCCTGGCTGTATGGCATGGAGCATTGTCCTGTTGAAAGAAAAGAAAATAAATAAATCCTCAGAGTTGGGGATCATTGTAAGAGTAGAAGGAAGCAAGATTTCTTCCAGGATAACCCTGTACGTGGCTTGATTCATACATCCTTCACAAAGATGAATCTGCCCAATTCCAGCCTTACTGAAGCACCCCCAGATCATCACCAATCCTCCACCAAATTTCACAGTGGGTGTGAGACACGGTGGTTTGTAGGCCTCTCCAGGTCTCCGTCTAACCATTAGAAGACCAGGTGTTGGGCAAAGCTGAAAACTGGACTCATCAGAGAAGATGACTTGACTCCAGTCCTCTATGGTCCAATGCTTATGGTCTTTTGCAAACCTCAGCCTGGCTTCAAATCTTTGCTTTTCATTGATGAGGGGCTTTTTTGAACCATCGTCTCCGTGCACCACCCCAGTTGCCGTTTGCCATTTTTTTTGCAGGTCACTTGATGTCATCCTACAGTTGTTGAGTGACATTCGTATGAGTTGGCGTCATCCCTGTCAGTTTTCGCCCTCTGCTGGTCTGTAGCTTTGTCGTCCCCAATGTCTGCTGCTTGACCTTGTTTTTATGAACTGCTGTCTTTTACATTTTAAGGATGGAAGCATCCTGATGCTCACTGTATCCCTCGGCCAGTAAAGCCAGAATTGAACCCTTCTTTTCCTCACTGAATATCTTTCTTTTCAACTCTTTTCAGCATGGTCAATAGATATTTTTGATTCTAATTACTTTTGAGGGACTACTAGCAAAGTTTTTGCCATCCAACTGGTCCTATTGCAAGAGGATAGTAGTGCACAGCATTGGTTTTGATACTTTTCCTCAATAAATAAGATTTGGCTGAGGTGATCACCTAATCAGTACCTAATTAATTAGAATGAGGTGTGCTTGTGTTAGAATTGAACAGACACTGGAATGGAATGGCTGCCATACATGTAGAGATGCTGTTTTGAGAAACATTTGGAGTGGTCTCTTAATTTTTTTCCAGAGCTGTATGAACGTGCATTTGATCTGATCTCGCTTCATTCAGCCATAGAAATTTGAGCTCTTGCGCAATTTAAAATGAACGGTCCTTTGGAGTCAGACTCACTGACTGACTTTCTATCGCTGTCCTCAATAAATAATTAGCCTACTTCTAAATGTGAGGTTAACTCTAGGCTAAATGTTTTGATTTGATCATAAAATCAAAAAGAATAGTATGTGTTAGTTTAAACAAGAGGTTTTCTGTTCATTGGCTACAACTGTCTCCACTAAACTGTATGGTAAGAAATTACCGTTAGCCTGGTTAAGGGTAGTTACTGTAAATGTTTTATTGAATGGCTATAGCCATTTTGTTTATGTCTGTCAATAAATGTGTTGGAGTCATTGGTTATTTGTAAGAAATGTCCTTTAATATCTGCATATTAATGGTGCTGAGGAAGTTTTTAGGAAACTGAAAAACAAGGTACAGTTTTCAGTGTGGAAGCACAGAAGGTTTATGAAAGGATAAAGAAGTCTTCCAAAATGTGTCATGGCTGATTTGAATGATTATACAATAATTATAATAAATCACAAATGTATTCATGGCTGGAATGTTTAATGAGGTTACAGAAAGGATACAGAAATTAAGAGGTTAAGGGATCCTTAGGGTAACCATTGTGTACAACCTAATAATAAAAGCACTAAGCAGTGTTCGTGTGTGTGTGTTGTTACGTTTCAACTCAGCTTGTTTATTCATTTAAAAAAAATGATTCATCATTAAAGTTTTGGGTTCAGTGCTTGAGGGCTCCTTGGTCAGGATGCTAATGGATTTAAAGTTATATGTCAGGTGCCAATCCTTACAATTAAAAGATTTGAACAATTACATTGTGACGTTGGGTGTTCAAATGTGGATTCCGCTTTCTGGAGTAATACAGTCTCATGGAAACAGTTGTCTAGTAGCTCGTAACTTTTCAATGCTTTTCTCTGTAATCGTCCTGTGTGAATTGTGAGCTCTGCCGTTAGAGGGCGGACACCACACATTTCTCAAGTCTGGAATCGAAACTGGGCTATCTGTTATACACACACATTCTCTGAATTTTCTTTGTGTGTGCAGGCTTTTATGGCAACGCAAAGAGATTGAGTGCATATTTTACATTGTTGAGCGCTTTCACATCCAGGGCAAGGGAAATCCTCTCCCACCCTTCCCTTTTCCTTAAACATCTGATCAAATCTTCCGCCTGTCGCCGCATATTCACATACAGCAACTCATGATCACTGCTGACATCCGTGTTTTAAAGCATTCGTGTGTATTTACATGACTGATAATAACCGTGTCATTCATTTCAAGTAAATCTATACGTCTTTAAACGTATGAAATCAGCTCATGACGAACACGAGATTGTCCACATACTGTTTTCTATGCAGAAACATCATTAGTTACAATTTGTAAAGTTTATAAATTGTATTGTAAATTATAATTTCTATTAAATAATTTGTATTAATCTATATGATAAATTATGAATTGTATGTTATCATTAAATAATTAAAGATTTATAACGTATTTATTAATTATACATGTCTCTTATTTAATAATATAGTATTATCAACGTTGTTTGTTTATTTATTATTATTATTATTATTATTATTATTATTATTATTATTATTTAGAAATGGTCACGATCATCCAGTGGCGAAATTATGACTCAAATTGGGTTAACGAAGACGTATGGGTCATGTTCCATCCCAAATTCAAAATCAAAATAAGATTTGATCATTTGAATAAAGAGCGCCTGTTTTGGGACAATTTTCCACTCAAATTCTAATTATTGTATAAATACTTTAAATTAGAATTCAAAAAACGTATCTACTAAATTTATACGAATAACAAATATAAACAAACTCTACAATGATGTATCGTTCAAATGTAAAAATAAAAATTGAATTTAGATCTAATTACAATAGATTACTGACAGTTCAGGAAGGGGGATCAAAATGTGCTAAATTGTAATGAAAACTATATATATATATATATATATATATATATATATATATATATATATATATATAGTTTTCATTAAATATAGTTTTCCTTAAATGTGTGTATATATATATATATATATATATATATATATATATATATATATATACACACATTTAAGGTCTTAAAAATCGGCTTGATATTTATACAAAAAATATTTTGATTTTTATCTTTTGATTTTGTGCTGATAATAACATATTACCCGGATATTTTTTGTGACAGTTTTCCTGAGATTAGTGAATTAATTGGAGTTTTCGAGCGTCCACACCTGGTCCAATCATGTATTATAATTAATATTCATGAGCTAAACCTTCACCATAGTTGGAATAGGTTTCCGCTGCTGGTCGTGACGTCAGTGTAGGCTAGTAACGCTGAACTTTTCCAAACGACACACGCACACACACACACACACACGGCATTGGTGTGTTGCTCGCTGGTCTCTCAGACAGCTCACTTGAGAGTTTGGACATAGATCGATGAAATTAAGTTATTTAAAGCGGACTTGACAGTTAATTAACATTATTTAATGGCAAAGCGGATATCGTCTTTATAAACGTCACAATGGAATATATTTATGAAAGCGACCAAAGGACACCGATTCATATTTGGAGGCAGGACGTGTGATGATGTTTAAGTTACTATATTAATTACACTAAAGTACAACATGTGTTGCGCTGTCACGAGATATTTTGGCTGCACGAGGAGCTCACAGACAGTAAACACCTGAATTCTACCATATATTTGAAACATTACGCGTTTTAAAATGATCTCGGAGGAGAGAAGCGATTTCATCTCTAAACAAGCTCTCGGCTTTCCTGTTGGATTATTGATCCGCTCACCCAAGAAGCGCCTGGCAAAGCTGGGCAGAAAGACCAGCAATGGATCTCTACAGTAAGTTATTAAGACACTCATACATGAACTTTAATACACTTTACAGACATTGATTAAAATGGTTAGTCTTAAACTTATTGCTAAGACTGAAAGCAATTGGGACTTTAAGGACACACTTAAAATGTATGAATGACTTTTTTTTTAGGCAAAACATTTAGCAAAAAGAAGTTTATTAGGTTTGAAATAATAAAACAAAATGGTTTCAAACAAATGATCAGATCCACTAACTGTCAGCAATGTCACACACACACACACACACACACAACTATGAATCTCATCACAGTCTTTGGAACCTTATTGAACTTATATCAGGTATAGGAAGAAGATCCTCTGGATGAAGACAGGCTCATTACCTCATTTTATAAATGTTTTCATAAATACAGTGCCGATAGAAAGTCATCAAACCTTGTTAACATCCTTCTCATTTGTCAAATTACACCCTGGAAATGTAAATAATTAAATGGAGCCTTTTCCAGCTGTATTAACACTGTAAAACCTTCAACATTAAAGTGAAAATAAATGTAAACAAATTCTGAAAAATTACAAAACATTTATTAGTAAAATACATGGTTTAGATACGTGATCAGGCCCCGAAGAGTAACCATTACAAACTTCCTCTGGTGCAACCAATCACCTTTCAGATCACATACTTGGATAATTGGCCCCCACCTGGCATCAAGTCCTTTGGATTACTTAAGAA
Organism: Moxostoma hubbsi; assembly: GCA_032164185.1. Lineage (NCBI taxonomy): Eukaryota > Metazoa > Chordata > Actinopteri > Cypriniformes > Catostomidae > Moxostoma > Moxostoma hubbsi. The sequence continues at coordinate 7,617,428 of JAVLUX010000007.1, read as the reverse complement.
TAAAACCATCTGTAATGTATTCAAGTATTCACCATGCATTTCAAAAGGCTCTGGGATAAAACTGTGGAAAGGCACAGGTTAGGAGAAGGGTACAAAAAGATTTCTAAGGCTTTAACTATCCCTCTGAGTACCTTTCAGAGCATTATTAAGAAGTGGAAAGCACATGGCACCTCTAAACCGGATGACTTTGCCAGGAGGATATTGATGGGGAATACAGGGATGCTATCAAGAAGCCAAAGGCAACTTTGAAGGATTTACAATCACTTATGGCTAAGATTGAGACGGTGTGTGCATCTCCCAAGCTTTACACAAAGCTGGCAAGAAAGAAGCCTCTTCTAAAAAAGAGCAACAGTAAGCCTCGTTCGCATTTTGCAAAAAAAACTTGGAGGATTCTGATGCCAGTTGGAAAAGGGTTTTATGGTTAGATGAGACAAAAAAATTGGACCGTGTAGACTGAACTCCAAGCACTATATTTGGAGAAAATAAAACACAGCGCACCACCCAGAACATACCATACCTAATGTGAAGCATGGTGGTGGCAACATTATGTTGTGGGGTGTTTCTCTTCAGCAGGGATTGGGCAATCGTTTTGGATTGAATGGAAAATGGATGCTGACATGTACACCCAAACTCTTAAGATAAATCTGTGGCCCTCTGCCCGACAACTGAAGATGTGGTTCACCTTTCAGGACCCTAAACACGCTGCCAAAAACAATGCAGTGGCCTAAGAATTGGAAGGTCAGAGTCCTTGAGTGGCCAAGTCAGAGCCCTGACCTAATATGCTAGTTTTTCATCTTTTAATTTTTTGGAGCTGTTGCCTTTTTTTTTCGCTACTTGAATGCTGTAAGGCAAAAGATAACAACAAATGAAATAGGAACACAATGAAGTTGTCAAATGTTATAATAGAAGAATAACAGGTGGTTGAAGGGTGGTGGTGAGTGATAAAGAAAATGTTTTGAACAAACTAGGGATCATCTCTAATGAAATTCAAAGTTGAATCTGTTTTGTCCACACATTTGTTTTGTTACGTGTTTCAAGAATCATAGTTGATGAACTACACTCACCTAAAGGATTATTAGGAACACCTGTTCAATTTCTCATTAATGCAATTATCTAATCAACCAATCACATGGCAGTTGCTTCAATGCATTTAGGGGTGTGGTCCTGGTCAAGACAATCTCCTGAACTCCAAACTGAATGTCAGAATGGGAAAGAAAGGTGATTTAAGCAATTTTGAGCGTGGCATGGTTGTTGGTGCCAGACGGGCCGGTCTGAGTATTTCACAATCTGCTCAGTTACTGGGATTTTCATGCACAACCATTTCTAGGGTTTACAAAGAATGGTGTGAAAAGGGAAAAACATCCAGTATCCGGCAGTCCTGTGGGCGAAAATGCCTTGTTGATGCTAGAGGTCAGAGGAGAATGGGCCGACTGATTCAAGCTGAAAAATTGGACAGTTGAAGACTGGAAAAATGTTGCCTGGTCTGATGAGTCTCGATTTCTGTTGAGACATTCAGATGGTAGAGTCAGAATTTGGCGTAAACAGAATGAGAACATGGATCCATCATGCCTTGTTACCACTGTGCAGGCTGGTGGTGGTGGTGTAATGGTGTGGGGGATGTTTTCTTGGCACACTTTAGGCCCCTTAGTGCCAATTGGGCATTGTTTAAATGCCACGGCCTACCTGAGCATTGTTTCTGACCATGTCCATCCCTTTATGGCCACCATGTACCCATCCTCTGATGGCTACTTCCAGCATGATAATGCACCATGTCACAAAGCTCGAATCATTTCAAATTGGTTTCTTGAACATGACAATGAGTTCACTGTAGTAAAATGGCCCCCACAGTCACCAGATCTCAACCCAATAGAGCATCTTTGGGATGTGGTGGAACGGGAGCTTCGTGCCCTGGATGTGCATCCCACAAATCTCCATCAACTGCAAGATGCTATCCTATCAATATGGGCCAACATTTCTAAAGAATGCTTTCAGCACCTTGTTGAATCAATGCCACGTAGAATTAAGGCAGTTTTGAAGGCAAAAGGGGGTCAAACACAGTATTAGTATGGTGTTCCTAATAATCCTTTAGGTGAGTGTATGTCTGTAGTTAATACTGATTTCATACATCCACTAAAATCACCTCAACACCAGTTGAAAATCGTTACAAAATGGTTCAGAAAAGTAAAGGTAGTTCTGAGAAAAGCTTTAGCATCATTTGTTTGCACATGCCATTTGGTTTGATATTTAGTTTTTGAATGAAGTGACATTCAGATATTTTTTAAGTGTGGCTTAAAGTCTAAATATTTGAGAATAATGTATGTTTGGCACTGAATGGCTTTATTCAATTTTCCAATATTGGAACAACATCTTGGCAAGCACACAAAGTGTTATTTCAAAGTTAGCTTGATCAAAAGCCCAAATAGTTTTAGTCAGAAGTAGTTACCTTGCTAAACCTTTAAGTTATGGTGTTACCATCATTTTCCTTCAACAAATTCCCCCCCCCCCAACAAATTACATTGTGAGAATGAAAAAGACAGTAATGGCCGTTTCAATAACGGTTTTAACACATGCTGAATGTTTTTGTTGTATCTTTGATTAGTTAAATATTTTGGCTTAAAGGTCTACTATAGTATTCCAAGAAAATGGGGAAAATATGAATGTTGCCATTTGGCAACTCACAATGGAATAACAGTAATAAATCTCCTAGTCTCGCATAAGACTAATTTCCTTCATTGAAATAATGAGCTGATTTCCCTTTTGGGAATTTTTAAAGATGACATCGATTATATTGCTGCAGTTATTTATTTCTTTGAAAGTGTTTGTGGTTACATAATTGTGTATATGTATATAAAACCACAATTATTGTCCCATGTGTCCAGATAAATGAACACAGCTAATATATTCCACAGAAATGCCTAGATGTGCACAAATGACTCTAACAGTGAGAATTAGTTTGGCTTATATATTATATAAAGTGACTTGTATGCAGAATTGCAGAAGGTCTTCATGGTTATTTTAACATCCTTATCTCTTCTTTGTCTCTCTTAGATCCAACACGTCTGATAGCACAGCTCAATCAGTGGAGAGCACTGGAGTTAGGCAGCCGGCCAAAAGCAAGATACGCCGACACAACAACAGACTGACCACAGTGTTTAATCGAAGTCCTGTCCTGAGAGACATCAGGCATGGTCAGGATGGCAGAACCCTCGCCCTGGACTTCCAAGCAGCAGACGACCCTGCAGAGCTCTCCAGTCAGAGGTCTATTCCAGGGATCCTCAAGATATTTGGTAGCAACATTTGTCAAGGAGCCAACTACAAGAGTGTGTTGGCCACCAGTTGCTCCAGTGCAAAGGAACTGGTTAAAGAGGCTCTGGAGAGGTGAGAGATGCCCTCTTGATCTGTCCTTGAAGTGTCAGAAAAGTATATAATAGGTTATGTGTGTTGTTTCCTAAGACTTTGTCTACAAAAGGTGGCTAATATAGGATTTTGCCGATTCTGATAACCAGGGGCATATATTCCGGTGGGATAATCAAAACAAGCAAGGACAACTCCCCTATTATTTATACCATGATCAATGGAAACATGGGTTAATGTTCAAGCCAAATCTATGTCCTTGCATAGGTGCTGGAAAAAGCTGATAACCGATTAATCAGCAGATATTTTTTAATTCTGATTTAATGAATGTGTTTTGCGTTAATTTCTTCTGATAACCAATAGTTCCATAAAGTAGCTATCGGCACTGATTAATCGGCAAACCGATATTTTGGTCAAGCCCTACACTATAAACGAAACATTGTTATAAAACAAATTGGAGTGGTAATTCATCAACAGTAGATCATAGGGGAAAAAACAGATGACAAACAATCAGTGTTAATTTCTGACGATAACCGATTTCCGAAAGTAGTTATTAGCACCGATTAATCGTCAAAACCGATATGTCGGTCGAACTCTACTCACGTTGTCATATAACAAATATGAGCAATAATTTACCAACAGTAGATTATGGGTATGTGCACTAACGCCACTGGTTAATTGACAAAAACGCTAAACGCTCTACACTGTAAAGGAAACATTGCAATACAAAAATTGGAGTGATCATTCATCAACGGTAGAACATAGGGTGAAAAAACTATCGCCGTAAATATTTGTCAATTACTGATAGTTCCAGAAGAAACTATCAGCACCAATTAATCATCAAAACCTACATATCGATCAACCTCTGTTGTTGGATTTCCAATTAAAAAATGTAATAAAATAAATAGTTATTTGACATTTTACTGTTGCTGAAGCTCAGTATATCCTCAAACTCATAGCTGATTGGGCCACTTTTAGTGAACATTCTGAGATGATGTACTGGTTTGACGCTTCCACTGCTGACAACTTCAGACTGGTATCAGTCAACAATTTCCACAGTGTCAGTTCATCCAGTAAGGTCAGTGGATTTGGTCAGCTGAGGTATTCTCTTGCCCCACAGGTACTGTTTGGAGAAAGAAGACCCCAGTGCATATGTGCTCTGTGATGTGATCGGCCAAACTGGATTGGACAATGAATGGAAGACCGAGTGCTTTCGTGTGGTCGGTGACCATGAGAAGCCCCTTGTGTTGCAGTCACTATGGAAACCCAAGGAGGGATTTTCCAGGCGTTTCGAGATCCAGAAAAGAGCAAATGTGGAGGCGCAAAGTGCCAAAGATGCTGACACCGTCACTGCAGGTATGGAGACAATATCAGTTTGGCTGAGTGAATTTAAAGAATATTATTCAGTAGTTTTGAGTTGGGATGTACAAAATTACTTTTTTCAAAATGGACTATTTGATCGGTTACCTGACTTGTCGACTAATTGGTTGTAAGCCTTGTATAATTAGTTGGGAACCGAAAACCCATTCCTATTTAGAACCATTTAAAAAAAAACTATTTTTACCAGAACCATGTGATTTTCATGACTTTCAGTTTGGTTACCGGATCTCAAGTGTGCAATCTTCCACTAATGCAGACACAAATGAACAAAGAACTGTTACTGTGTTATGTGTGAGACTTAAATCAGAGTAAGTCCTGGATGGCTGGTGAAATGACAATGTGTTGTTAAAGATATACATTATGAGTTTTGTTGTAATTTGTGGTACTTTAGAAAACAAATTAAGAATGAATAAAATATAGATTGTCTTCAACACTGGGGCATTTTTGGGCTGCTGGCTGCAATTTTTCACAATCAAATTTAAAAGCTCACCATTTACACATACTGTGGACTAATATTCCACTAGATGGCAGAGATTTTTCTTCTATCACCTTCCATAACAAAATGTTGATCCGAAATGTAGGTGCGATCTAACGCATTTTAGCCCTCACAGATGTGCTCGACCATAGACATTCAGTCTAATTTTCAGTTCATGCACCACCCCCAGTGTTTAATAGAATATCTTGGCCTCTGAGTGGACTAGAAGCTCAATCTAGGTGTCAAAGCTGAGATCGTCCCCTTTGTCATGAATAAATTGTTTTCATCAATAATCGATAACATACAGTATATTACAGATGATTTGCTTAGCATGCTTTTCCTGCTGGATGGCATATTTTGTTCTGGACATCTAAGATATAACATTGGATTATTCACACAAGCAAGCTCACAGACAAGAAAAGTAAAAAAAAATGTCTAATTTTGTAGAAATTTTTTGTAGAAAATGTAAGAGCAGTTATAAAGTTTTTAGCTATTTGGGGCTTACAGTGCATTAAAGATACGTTTGATACATGATTTGTTTATAAAAGTGCTATTTGAAAGACTTGTATATTCATATGAATATTCTACCACATTACCTTTAGGTGACGCTTATTTGTGATGGATGTTGTTAACTTGATGTAGTGTCTTAAACTCAACGCTTGTGGCAGGATGCTCTAAAAACTTTCAAAATGTTATGCAGCACCCAAAGACATTAGATTGAATGTGATTGTGAATGGCTATAGGGGTGGTGTCTTCTCCAAAATGGTTTTAGTTGTCTAACAGCATTTTATTTTTGTATTAAATAATTTCCACTAAAATTGTCAAAAAATAAATAAATAAAAAATTACAATGTAGATAATGTATACAAATTTTAATAAACTTGTTGACCTCATCAACCTGACCATCGTGACCCATCCCTAGTTTTGAGATGTTTTAACAAGCTGTCCTTTGATCTCTATTTCAGTTGACACAATATAGGAATGTTTTAACAGTCTGAGGTACCTCATAGCTTATCCCAACAGAAAGTTGTCAACGAGAAGCTTAGTTAAATCACTCTCTCAGAAGTATGTTTTATTGGGATAGTCTTATCAGCTCTCACACTGGGCTTTCCCATCGCACTTTAGCCGCCAGCACCGAATCGGCCGCTTGTTTTTCTTTCTGAGCGTGCTTCCTGTACTCTTGAGGCTGTTTTCTCTTGTTGGCTTTGGCTTTGGGCTGTGGTGTTCCAAAGAGTTCCCTTTTGAATCGGTCACTGGGGAAGCTCAACCCCATCACTGTATGTTCTGGGCTGACAGAACAATGTGAATGACCGCCCTTTCCACAGCTGATAACACCCAGTTTTTATGGGTGTGAAAGCCTGACCTCTCTGAGAACATCTCACAGCACTTAACTGCCCTTTAGCTGAATTCAGTGGTGCTTATGTTACACCATTCCCATCCAGTCAAGTTTGTTTTTAGAGTCATCTTAAAGCAGTTCATCTGAAGAGATGTTGCACACTTTTACAGTTGTTCAGCTAAATATAGTAGATTTTCTGAGAATACATGAATTCTTTCATTCAAAGCTTTTAACAGTTATGGTTTTATGCAGCTTAAATTGTTGCTCTTTGAGGAAGCCATAGTCAGTGCAATTACTTTTGACTCATTTGATTTAAGTGATGTGGCATTAAGCATGCCATTGTAAGATGTTTAACACTTACAGTACAACCCATCTATTGTTGATGTTTATTCTAGTCAATATATTGGTTTTGTCAAAATCCTTTACTGGAGACCAAAATGTCTAAGGCCAAATACACTTTGGCTTTCCGCCTGCTGGTACACACAGTCCGCGTGACTCAAATTTACTCATCGGCACAGTATGTGCAAATTGTCTATTTGCAGTCTAGTCATTGTAGAGACACTTCGCGTCTTTGTGTGTCATCTATACATGCTCCTGAAGTTGACTGCATTACAAAGAAGTTGTAGTATGCGCCAAATGCGCCCGTATGGGATCGGGTTTAAAAGAGTATACATTGAAATTCTTTTTCGTTCCTCATTTAGAGAGAGAAAGTATACTGTTTGCGAATATTCAGACACTGTCCACACCGATGGGGCCTGGAATTTAGAGGACCGCTTACATTAACGGTTTATAGAAACATTAACTAATGTGACTTTAAATGGTATCAATGTGTACATGCCTGAGTACATGCCTTAGTCTATGAGTAGAAGTAAAACAATCAGTAAACAAGCTTTTTAAACCACTCAGTCATGATATATGCTGTAGATAATGTGTAATTTGTCATGTTTACACTCTGCATTCATGACACTTACATGCTATACGTGGTCATACTATTCACTGGTTACCCTCTGTTATTGTATTTTATCACAAATTGTGTGAAATAATCCACACCCAAGATCCAAGATCATGAAAAACTGTTTTTATACTTGTTTTGAAAAGAATTAACTGGAAAAAGATGTTGACATCAAAGTAGGTTGAGCACCAGGTAACGCCCACCGATGACAATGGCAGTAAGAAGGTGTATAACAGCCAGCATGAAGCTTTCCTGAACTTTTTAACACCCTTACTTTCTTCGATTTCACTAGAAATATATTGCCTTAAGTATTAAACTATGGTGGCTAGCTTGTCCAGCACTGCTTGTGCAACAGACGTGAATGATACCTCAATGATATTGCTTTTTTGAGCAAAGGGTTTTATGAATTTTATTTGGCTGACAATAAAATGGCCATAATAACAACCACAGACAGTAGGTGCAGGAGCGACCCTAGTATTATATATAGGGCTCTCTTGAGTTGGGCCAGTAAGCAACCACCAAATATACACTAACAACCATGTATAGACACGTGCTTAAAACACCTTAGCAACCACATAGCAATGCCCTGGCAACTTTCCGCAGCCCCTGGCATTGAAGCAGTGGATATTGCACAGGAAGACACCACAGAAAATGGCAAAGGGTTCTCACTATGATTAACAGTGGGATGAGATTAACAGTGTAACTACAGATGTAATTAAAGGCAGCGTTAGGTTTAGGTTATGGTTAGGGTTAGTTAGGGTTAATATAAATGGGTCATAATCTGGTTTATTTCTTTTATTTCCCCTTTCTCCAGTGCGATATCTAATATCTAATTCATATTTAAAATGACAACTATTTCAAAAATTAATCAAAATCACTGACTGATTTGACATAGACCAATTATTTAAAACACTATTGTGCACCATTGCTGATTAGAAATATAAAAAAAAACCTTTCTTGCCATCTCTTCTTGTCATTGTTTCACACCCTCCCTCTGCTTACCCCAGGCCTCAATGCCCAGATGAGAAAGATGCAGAACCCCCGTTCACGGGTCACTTCACTGTTTGTGGATGTGACAGGTGATGGGGTTGATGCTGTGGGCATGTGGAGGAGCTTGAGTGACATGAATGTGTCAGCTATGGGAAAAGAAGCCAATGAGACCCAAAATGCATCTCTACAGGAGGATACAGAAGCAGAGGCTGATAAAGATGCTCACCGTCTCAGTGCAGAGAAAGAAGAGACTGAGAGCAGCGATGACATCAACACACAATACTCCATCCGCTTGCCCTTTGATTTCCCATACTTTCTTCTGCTGCAGGGATACAACCACAGACAGGTAGGACAGTAACGTCCCACTGTGGAGATCTTCAGTGATGTTCTCTTATGTTGTGTTTCATATGGCCGGCGGTATTTGAAATTGATGCTGCGCATAGCATAAACGCAGACTTTGTATTAGCAAACTATAGTTTTGGCAAGTCATTTAGGTCAGTGTTTCCCAACCTTTTTTCTGCCACTGCTCACTTTTTACAATTAAACTAATCTCATGGAACACCTCTGTCCCACTGTCCCACATATCCATCGTTGATAGGTTTCCTTTTCAAGAACTTCCATGTTTTCTGTCCATTTTAGTTGCATGTTTACTCGTAATGTTTGAAATTTGGCTATGCAAAAAACACAAGTCATGTAGGTACGGTGTATAATGAGATCACAGGTGGCAAGAGTGCTAATTGGGTAATGAATAAAACAACACATTTGCATGTTTTCTTATTTTTAGATTTGTTCTTGCAAATTAATTCTTGCAATGCCACAGCAAATATTTTTTATTTATCTATCTATTTACATGGCTCCAGACTAACTATTAAAATTGGTAGCACCGGTGTAAAATTCTACAAATGGTCGCACCAGCACTTGAGCTGGTCGCACCGGTCCAACTGAAAGAAAATTTGTTTTCTTTCACGGTTTCTTTTTATCAGGATCTTGAAGATTCCAATACAGTAATCTGAAGACATACAAAGCCTTTTTCTACAATCAGAGATGATTTTACACAGATGGAAATTCCATTGTATTCATAGTTTTAACTGTGGAATTTGCAATAAGATCGTAGTAACCAAAAGTAAAAGTAAAACCATGATTAACAGTAACCATAAAAGAAATTATGGCATTTTTCATAAGAAAAACGCATCAATAAATAAAATTGTATTCTCTTTCTATTATATTGATGAAGTTCATGGTAAATATTTTTTAATATCTGTGATGTGTGGATTGACACCTTACAGTTTCTGTCTGTTCCTTGTGCAGATTTCTCCTTTATTCCTTTTCAATGCTGTTTAGAATGTTGGGGCCATTTAATTCAATTTTAAACGGGTTTAGGAAAAAAGGTTGTTAGGAAAAATGGTTGAAAATTTTGTCTCAGTCCGGAGCCCTGATTTATTTTGTGGAATCTGATAATTTCCCACGGCACACCTGACAATCTTTCATGGCACACTAGTGTGCTGTGGCATAGTAGTTGGGAAACACTTGTTTAGGTCATCTACTTTGTGCATGACATGAGTAATTTTTCCAACAACTTTTTACAAACAGATTGTTTAAGTTTTAATTGACTATATCACAATTCCAGTGGGTCATAATTTACATAACACTAAATTAACTGTGCCTTTAAGCATCTTAAAAAATTCCAGAAAATTATGCCAAGCCTTTAGGCAATTAGCCAATTTGCTTCTGATAGACAAATTGGCATCAGTTGAAGGTGTGCCTGCGGATGTATTTTAAGGCCTACCTTCAAACTCGGTGCTTCTTTTCTTGACATCATGATAAAATCAAAAGAAATCAGCCAAGACCTCTGAAAAAAATTATGGACCTCCACGAGTCTGGTTAATCCTTGGGAGCAATTTCCAAATGCCTGAAGGTACCACTTTCATCTGTACAAACAATAATACACAAGTATATACACCATGGGACCACGCAGCCATCATACAGCTCAGGAAGCAGACGCATTCTGTCTCCAACAGATGAACATAGTTTGGTGCGAAAAGTGCAAATCAATCCCAGAACAACAGCAAAGGACCTTATGCTGGAGGAAATAGGTAGACAAGTATCTATATCCACAGTAAAAACGAGTCCTATATCGCCATAACATGAAAGGCTGCTCAGCAAGGAAGAAACCACTGCTCCAAAACCACCATAAAAAAGTCAGACTACAGTTTGCAAGTGCACATGGGGACAAAGATCTTACTACTTTTTTTGTAGAAATTTTCTCTGGTCTGATGAAACAAAAATTTTACTTTTTGGAGATAATGACCATTGATATGTTTGGAGGAAAAAGGGTGAGGCTTGCAAATTGAAGAACACCATCCCAACCGTGAAGCATGGGGGTGGCAGCATCATATTGTGGGGGTGCTGTGCTGCAGGAGGGACTGGTGCACTTCACAAAATAGATGACATCATGAAGAAGGAAAATTATGTGGATATATTGAAGCAATATCTCAAGATTAGGGCTGCACGTTTTCAAGTTTTTCATTAACCGTTAACCGAGGCCCTTAACGGTTAATACTCGGTTAACCATAGTGTGCGCCAGGGATGGAAATTAACTTTTTTGTCCACCGGCCACTGTGGATTTCAAAATCTACCAGCCACTCAATGTTTTTACCAGCCACTTTCTTGTTTTTAACCGACAATGTGTAACTGCATGTGAAAATTAATACTACAAGATCTACAATACTTAAGCCGTTTATTTAATCTCAAGTCTCAATGAAATACTGGCATTTTCTCTTTCTCTCTTATAGCCTACACACACAATCCATGAACTGATATTCATTTCAGTTCGCATACGAGGAAAACACAATGTTACGGACGTGAGCGCTCTGAAAGCGGCACTGAAAGATGCTTTAAAACTTCCACAGAGACATCAAACAGAAAGCACAAAACCTTTCTTTAAAGTGAATTTCGTTTTGTATTAATTGTGTCTTAATTTTAATCAGTGTTTCATCAACCAATTGCCTGGATTTAATAAATAAGAATTAAATATAGCAGACGATATAATCACAAAGCGGAGGCGCCGGCGCGTGAACTGGAGCTCGTCTCATAAATGAACCGAAACTCAGTGTATAAGGTAGCCTTGCCTCACAAATAATTCAAAACTAAAGAAAACAGACACAGACTGCTCTCTGCTTATGTAATCCGTAAGAAATGTGCATTTCTCTCTGGTGCGTTACTGCGAAGACCGCGAGTCAGCATCGTCAACTTCATCTTTGCAAATGACACGGACAAAGAAAAGACTCGTTTATTAATAAATAATTAAAATATCTCCTTGCTATATTTTACATATTCATAATCATTACTTTTGCCGGTTCTTTGTGACAGATTTTAGGAGCTTTATTGGCAGCGCCACGCCGCCACCCTTACATGAGCGCGTCACCGCACCCACCAGAATACCCCTGTTTTTTTGTTAAGGATTTGATTTCATATTAGAAAACTGGTCAAGACTACTTCTTGTGGACATTACAAATGTCTGGGAACGCTCTGGCAGTCTCTGGTGGTGAAAAAATGTATTACAACTAAATTCAATGCACGCCATTGACGCCACTTAACCGAGCAAAATGTTTCACTCGGTTACGCAATTAACGGTTAATCGGTTAACCATGGACACCCCTACTCAAGACACCAGCCAGGAAGTTAAAGCTTCCAAATGGGTCTTCCAAATGGATAATGACCCCAACCATACCTCCAAAGTTGTGGCAAAATGGCTTAAGGACTGCAAAATCAAGGTATTGGAGTGACCATCACAAAGCCCTGACCTCATCTGATAGAAAATATGTTGGCAGAACTGAAAAAGCGAGTACGAGCAAGGAGGCCTACAAACCTGACTCTGTCTGGAGGAATGGCCTGAAATTCCAGCAAATTATTATGAGAAGCTTGTGGAAGGCTAACCAAAATGTTTGAACCAAGTTAAACAATTTAAAGGCAATGCTACCAAATACTAACAAAGTGTATGTAAACTACTGACCCACTGGGAATGTGATGAATGATAAAAAAACTGAAATAAATCATTCTCTCTACTATTATTCTGACATTTCACATACTTAAATAAAGTAGTGATCCTAACTGACCTAAGAATATAAAATCTTTGGAGTGGCTCAAAAATGAGTGTAACAAGGTAAAGAGGAAATGAGGAGGCGAGAACCGGCATAAGAACTTAACTAAAATGACAAACACACACAGGTGTCGGACAGCTGCCCGTATTTCTCTGTCTGTCGCTCTGCCAACTCTGGTCGGCCTTTATCCCTCTCAGAGGCTTGAGTAGTCTGATTAAGGGTCGGGTGTGTGGAATCACGACCCGGCCCTGCCCTCTGCTCTGCCACAATGAGTTTTAATGATTTCAACCAAAGTGTATGTAAACTTCTGACTTCAACTGTATAAATATATTAATAACATGCTATTGGTTGGAATAAAATATTCCAAGACTCTGTTTTGCACCTGTATAAATGGGGATTTCCCTTATAATCGGCATTCTCTCCTCCCATGTTAATGAACACCACCCCCCCTTTAAAAAATTTAAGTGGTCTGGTCCATCAGCCAGCATGTGGTCCAAACTGACTACACATCATGATGTACATTGCTTCTTTAATGTATCTGCAGAAATGAATCCAAAATTAGACATTCAAAAGAAAAAGGGTCGGAGAAAGAGTTGGAGGTAGAGTTTTTAAGAGAAGAATTGTGAGCCATACCTGCCAACGTAGCTATTTGGTGAATATTTGTTTGCTATTCATGTAAACATGGTCCAAAATGAACACCTGGTGCGCCAAATGCTAGAGGAACAAAAAATTGCTTTTGCCGAGAAAATAAAAGGGAAATATTCACCTACGTTTTCAAAGTTTCATTTGTAAAATTAATATTTTTACAAGTTGTATCTAGAAGGTTAGAAGGTCCCTTCATGATTATCAACATGAGCTATATTATTTTATATTTAAGTTAAATGGACTATAAATGGATTATAACCAAAATATCATTTAGCAAATTAAGACTTTTTAAAACTACCTGAGAGCAGAAATGTCTTAGGATTGACTGAACGAACTGGCACTCTTCTCATTTCAGAAATGGTGACTTTGCCAACAAGAAAACTCATACATGTATAATTCAATTTGTTATTGAATATGTATTTGATTCATGCTCCGATGAACCAAATACAGTTACCAGGAACGTGTACTAAGAAAGTAAACAAGGTCCATTTTGATTTCATGTTGGCTTATATAATATGCATCCCTCTGTATCATTGTGTATTTTTAGGCACCTCTCAATGGTTTGTGTGATTCTTTTACTCATGAGCTCATGGTTTGTGTGTAAGAAGAATGCACTGGTTTGTGGTTAATTTACTGTAGTTATATGAGTATTGCCTCGTGTTGATGCTGCCCTGTTATCAGTACTTAAATTCCAGGGACATGTTGACACACGCAGGACTGTCATTTACTGCAGGTAATAATCAGCATTGTTTTATGCCTGCACTCAGCGTTGCAGTAGCAGAGCTTAGTCTCAGAGAGAACTAGTTCTGCCACCCAATAGAGCGCAACAGTGACTAATAGTTTTATCTTAAGACAAAAAGTTCTTCAACCATGTCATTTTTGGATTATGTAATTTTTAAAACAGAAAAAAAAAAATTCAATCGTAAATGCATACCATTACAATTTTATACCGTTACTCATACCGTCAAATAAGACATTGGTCACCCAACCCTACTGGATACTCATCGGCATGTTCCTTCATGCCAGACCAAAGAGTAAGTTAAAGAGGTGAATGAGAGTGAGTTTACAGCCTAGAGCAGGTGCTCAGGAGATTATCTGAGGCTAAGAGACTTACAACAGCTCTATGTCAATCAATTCTTATAGTAGTGAGAGGCACTTCTACAGATCAAACCAATCATGTACTTTAACAGCACAAAGTGGATCAATCGATTAACAGTGCTGTCTGTTTTGACACTGTTTTGATACAGTGTGGGCTAATGAAGAGTTTAGACAAGGTCCTCCACACTTCCTCATACTGTTACGAGTAATGAGGTATTTTACAAATGATTGTTGATAAGAAGACTTGATGGCAATAATCTGGTATTACAGCACTGTTGGTTAGTTAAATTTCAGAATTGTTGGGAAGCTACTTTGAAAATGTATTTTGTTGAGTTATGGTTACTCATAAATTAAATAGCACACTGAAGAGTATGGTCGAATTTATTTAGTTATTTTTGACACTTATCGGACAGGTGGGCATGGGTTAAAATGTCATCACATATTATTTTTATTGCATAATTTTTATTCACAAAAGCAGGTAAAATGATTTAAATAACCATTTTATATACAAAAACATTCTAAAATTCCACATAGGGATATTTTTGAACTAGTTCATTTACATGAATCATCCACATGAGCTATTTACTAACCATTACGAAAATCGAGAGTCCCAAAAGTAGCTATTGGGAAAATCGATATATTGGTCAACCTCTACACTACAAAGTAAACATTCTCATATATAAATATGAGCAGTAACTAATCAACAGTAGATCAGAGGGGGGAAAAAACCCCAAATATAGACGAACTATCAGCGGTTTATTTCTGCCAATATCCAATTAATCCGCAAAATCAATATAACGGTTGACCTCTAGAGGTGATGTGCATTGTGTATTACCAGCACTTCCTCAGTTTACGTCCTTCGTTCAAATATTTAATTATGCATTGCGTCATGTTGGACAGACAGATGAAGACTATAGTTTGGCTACGTGAAAGCTTGATGTATCTTGATTATATCTCTTAATGTAAATTAACTGACAGTTATCTCGCTTTAGTTAATTCCTCGTTTGTCCTTGTTGCAGGACTTTCTTATCTATCTGATGAGCGGGAACAGATGTGTATTTGGCTGCTCCAGTGAATCCACTTCTGGTAAGGACGAGGAGACCTTAAAGGTGGACGTCCTACTCTTTGCCCCCGATATTTTGCTCCAACATTGCTGCGTACAGCGTCTAGATGCCACCAGTGACCAACCCAATGATGTTAGCAAGATGCTAACCAAGCTCAGACCCTTTCACGGCGCTCCCATTACACACAACGGAGTCCCGATTTATGATGAGGTGGAGTTGTGTCCGGGAGACCTGGTGGGGCTTGGTCAATATTATCTCTTCATGTTTAAAGATCCTACTGACAAAGGAGCTTTCCAGACCCCATCCTGGATGGCCACCCTGTGTCCCCCTGCCACAATGGCCCCTTGTAAACTATGCGGATCCTCCATGAGGAGGACAAAGCCCCTCAAAGCGGCAGCCCGCTGGAGGGACCTTGACGGTAGGGTGGTGTCGCTGTCCTTCCAGCTGCAGCATGAAGATCAGGTCTTGGAGAAGATTTTCAGCATGGTGGATCCAGTGGGAGAAGAACCCAAAGTTACTTCAGCATTTCTGCTTTGCCTGTGCATTCAGCAGTCGGCCACTAACTTTGAGTTGGTTCACCTGCGGAAATTACTGCTAGGTATCGCCAATCAGGTCCAGCTCACCATGTGGGTGAGTGGAAGTCTTTAGACTACACACAAACAACCAACAAATGATACAATGACCTAAAAAAAACTATTGTCTTGCTACTGAAAAATGTATTGTGACTTTATGCGAGTTTAATATTGTATCCAACCTGATGGGAACTTGAAAATGCACAGCATAACAGCAATGACCCATCAGAGATAAAAGATTATGGCACACAATAGCAGAACTGTTCTTCTGAGATGTATTTTTTTTTTCTTTTTCCCTTCCACAGGAAAGAACAAAGGAACTTGCAGCTCTGCAGCCAGACATGTGAGAGAGCTTTTCTTTTATTTCACATGCCCCTGAAATAAGAGCAGAGAGATAAAGATCAGCAGTATCTAACTTATTATCACCCATAATGCTGTAGATGTTTATCTTGTTTTCAATGTAATGCCAAACTGTGATATGACCCCAGCCCCACCCCAACATTTATACCATGATCAATGGAAACATGTAGATGCTTCATGCTGCAACCCCCCAATATTCAAGCTAAATCTACACCCTTGGTTAAAACAGAAGCACTAAAGGGGTAAAATGAAACTCAATGGCTAGGGGAAGTGAAATATAAAAAAGATGGAAAGCAAGAGAATGAAAAAAATGTTGCAGAGGAAATGCAAATATTTGTTGGTATAATATTACTTTTTATTTGGAGCCAATCAAATGTTTCATTCTTGAGATATTTGGGAACATGTGCTACCTGTTCAGCTGCCATTTTTGACATTTCTTCACTGTTTTTGGTGACCTCAAAAAAGTAATTTTTCTGGAGTCAGATGAACATACCAGGCGAGGAATGATAAAAAAAATTTTTTTTTAAATTAAGAGATTAATAAACCAAGTGATACTTGATATTATTTATTTTCTTTGTATTTGAAAAGATGGATTTCATGAGTTTCTGGAGTGTGCTGGAGTGATGCTCACAAAGATAGATGCAGTAAAACAAAATAAATGAATAAAAACTGCTGGTAATCTCATTAAATTAAAATATTTTAGAAGCTTCTTATGTTTAAATAAGATTTAGTGCTCTATTGTAAAATGTAGTGTTTACATTGACACTACTTTGAATTATTAAGGTATATTTTCCACTGAACCCTATTGTTCCTTATAAGCTCACTGAACCTCATATTAAACTGAACTCCTTGTCAACGCTACATACTGGATCTGTTTTCAGTTGCAAGGAGAAAAATGAAAAGAGAGAGAACAAAATTATAAGGACTGTCAGATTCAGAAATTAAATTTTTGATTTACTGGTTATGATGTTTGAGGTCTAAATCTTCAAAACGAGTAAAAATAGAGGTGCTTATTTAGAAAAATGTGAAGCATTTACATTTCTAAAAGCATAGTGGGCTAATTAAGAACACATGTGGGCTTAAATGGTACACATGTTCCTTATAAGCCCACTCCGGTTTCATGTTTGCAGTTAAATAAAGTAACTTAATTTTGTCAGTTTATCACAAAACATAACATGAGTGTTTAGATGTGAGATTAATCTTTGATTTAATACTAATTTTATTAGAAGGCTGTTAACATTTACTGTATATAAGAAAACATGTAAAACTTAGATTTGGTTGGGCTTAATTGGGTCTCTTCCCATATGTGATTTGAACTTCCTTTGATTTAGTTTACTGTTGCTGCTGCTTTTTATGCAATTCAAAGTAGGAAGACAAAACATAGAGAGCTCTTGCTAGTGCTTAAATATTAGAGGTTATGAAGCCAGTGGCTTCATTTGACCAAGATGTACCATCTTTCCTTTTTCTCAGATTATTTCTAGATGTATGGACAGTCAAATAGGCAGACAGATAAATTGATTGATTTAGTTGGTGGATTCGTTGGCTGGCTGGCTTTTTGGTTGGTCAGAAAGATAGATGAATGGTTGTTTGGTTGGGTGGATGATTAGACAGACTGTTGGTTGGTTTGATAGTTTGGTTGACTGGCTGGTTGATCAATTGGTTGATCGTTTGGTTGGAAAGATATATGATTGGTTGCTTGGTTGGAAAAAAATAAATGGACGAATGTTTGTTTGGTTGGTGGGTTGATTGATTGGTCAGAAAGTTAGATGAATGGTTGCTTGGTTGAAAAGAAAGATGGATGTTTGGTTGGATAGCTGACTGATTGGTTGGTCTAACAGATAGCTAAATGGTCACTTGGTTTAAAAGATAGATGTATGTTTATTTGGTTGGGTGGATTGGTTGGCTGGCTGGCTGGCTGGGTGGTTGATTGGTTGCTTGGACAGATAGATAAATGGTTGCTTGATTGATAGAGTATGCCATGTATTCCAGTGTTTGATTATTTGTGTGATCAATGTGTTGTGTACGTTGCAGAAGCTCCAGTAATGTTGAGGAGGAGTCAGTGATGATGCATGTGTTGAACATGAAGGATCTGATGTCAGGCCTGCAGCCGCTGATACTGTGGATGTCCAACTCCATTGAGCTGCTGCACTTCATCCAGCATGAGGTTCCTCTTCTCTTAACATGGAGACAGCAAGACACACAGGAACAGGACAAAGGTACTCGTCCTGTCTGAGTTTTTGTTGTGCTTTAAAAACATTATAAATTGGATAGTGCTTTTTGAAATATGATTGGATGAGCTGTAAAATAGGCGATAAGGTATGACAGCCCATCAAATGCATTCTTTATTAATGCGCTAAACATTCATTCATAGAATAATTGTTGAATGTAATGATGCTGTGCAACTGAAAACAGCCAACAGTTAGGATATGGAACTATATTATTTGGTGGAAGAATTGTTTATTTTTATTAATATATTTTATATTAAATCACTCTGTTACAATAATTTACTGTTGTTATAAAAAGGTTGTTTGGCACGACTCACTTAACCATGGTAAAACACTGCAACACATGGCCTCTCGTGCCTTATTGCTTAAATAGTTATTGGTTTAATCCAACAGATGATCAGTTTTTAGATTTCAAGTATGCTGGTAGCAGTCAATACTCTGACAATACTGAGGTATGTTGTGATTGTGCAATTAAAGTTTAATGTCTCCATCTGCTCAGAATGGTTGGATTCAGAGATCCAGTCCACACGTACTGCCAGTGAGGAGGCCATGACAGTGCTGGAGGAGGTCATCATGTTCAGCTTCCAGCAGTGTGTCTATTATCTCACCAAAGTAAGTATCAAGGCTGTCTAATGCCTTTATTTAGATGTTAAAATACCATTTGTTGTTGGACTTTGCTGGATTATCTGTTGGTCTGACCAATGGCTGTTTGAATACAGTGATTATTTTTTCTAAATTCTTTATTGGTGTTAATGGTGCAAACATCACACACTTTGTTTAATTTGATAAAAGTTTTATTGTTCAAATGAGGAAAAGATTATCTTTTTTGGGCCACTAAGTTTGCTAAAAAGTGTGTCATTAGACTAGTTTCATAAACCTTCCTTGTCTCATCACTGTCAAGTATGTTAAAACAGATTTTTTAATGGTTTCTCTGATTGAAACGTCAGCAGAACAATCTGTGTTAGAGTAGGTAGGCCTAAGTGCTATTCAAACTGTCCGTTTCAAAGTATCAATTCCAAGAAATGCGGAAGTTTCCACGTGGCACTTAATATGTAATAAAAGTTTAATATTGCTGTTTATTACTATACTTTCTTTTATTGGTGGACATAATTTAAACTGATTAAATATCCTTCTTCCTTGTGATAATTTTAATAAAAAACGCTGTCGAAAACATGCTATGATTAGAACAATTTAAATGTAATTGGCTACAATGGCTGTACGGTAGAGGATATATATCATATGTCATCAAAAGGCTGAAAAATATCAAGATATATCATTTTTTAGAAATATTGCCCGCCCAACATTATTTCCTCATAGCCCTAAAAGGATGTGAAATATGTGAAACAGGACATACCCTTGTAAACACCATTCTGTGCTTCCAGTGAGCCAGCCAGAGTTCAGTCATAACAAAAAATAGAGAAATAGAGATTGGCTGTCTGTATTGGTGGGCGAGATAGCTTGTCTTATTCTTCCAAAGAATCAAAAACAAACTTTAACTGTGTGTTCTCAAGGTTCGAACCAATGGCCGTTATCTGCCCTTTAATACTACTGAACTAGCATGGAATGTTTTGACTTCAACATTTATTTTCTTGCTGGATTTATCTGTATCTATACTTGATGCATGTCTTAAAGGTATAGTGTACCCAAAAATGAAAATTCTGTCATCATTTACTCCAACCGATATGATTTGAACAAAAAAGCATAGGCCGTGGATATTTTGCCACTAACCTTATTTTGTTATCAAATCATTGTTTTACTTTGTATTTGTCGTTTAAAAAAGTACCACAGAAATTCCACGCAATTCCACAGAAATGTCAACCACATCATGGACAAATAAAAGGTTTAAACCAAAGGAACAAAATACTCTTACATTTTGTAATATAGTGGTATAATGGACCATGGATAATGCCATTCAGATTGCTAGAGGGTGCTGCTTGCTCAGACAGTACTGACTGGATCATTGAATGCATAAACGCATCCTTTTAATGATGAAGTATGTAATTTCTGCACCACCGAGCGGAATTTCAAAAATAAATGTTGTTTTCAAAACAGCTTTGTGAATACGCCCCTCTTCTGCCTATGATCAAACAAACAGATAGTCCCACCTCAACTCAAACCATTGGTCAAATCAGTGTTATTGTCTCTCTTGAGACGCGTCGCTATAAATAATCAGAGGAATTTTCATAGTGTCACAAATACACAGTTTTTACAGAGAACGAACCTATGAATGGCTTACTTAAGGCTGTCTCTGCATATTAAGCTGGGATAGGAAAAGGTATTTTAACAACAAAAAATTTACATCAGTTTTAAGTTTAAGTATCGCGCTTGGCCATATTGCGATTTCAATCTTAATTCAATCAATCATGCAGCATTGATGTATATCATACTGATGTCTCAGAAGTCAAAGTCTGCTGGTTTCAAAGCATTTTTAGTGGTTTCCCCTCCTTTTACAAGTGATACATCCATTTATGGCAGTTTTTTAACATTAATATTTAATTGAAATAAAATGTTCTTAGTAGAGTAGTATAGGTCCAACACTTGTAAATATTGTGGCTATTATTATATCTGGATTGTTTAAATTCACAAAGATTTTACAAAGTGTGCTTTAAATCATTTTAAATCAACCATCGTTTTTTTCATATCTGAGTTTTTATGCTTATTTCCGAATTATTATTATTATTATTATTATTATTATTATTATTATTATTATTAATAATAATAATTATTTGATCAATAATTGGCTGCTAAATATTGCCAGCGGATACATCAGTGTATCCCTAATTTACTCACACCATGCTGTTATTCTTCTCATGTACCACAAAATAAGAATTTCTAATACATTTTTACCTAGCTTTTTTCCAGACAACGCCACCTCATAGTGACCATGTCTTTCAAGCTCGAAAATGGACAAAAAAGCATCATAAAAGCTTCTAAAATTTCTCTTTTTGTGTTTAACAGAATAAATAGCAGCCACCAGGTTTGGAACAACATGATGGTGATTAAATAATGACTACAAAAACAATTCATTTTTGGGTGGACTTTAGCTTAAAAATTTGATGTGCCTCCTTGGTACACTTTCAAGGAAACAAGAATGAAACTCATTCACGCTTGCGCTAGTGGGTTATGTCAGTTTGATGGTGCAGAACATCCAGGTGATGTAGTCTCCTTGAAATGAGGGTTAGTCAGAGACGAGATATTCCAAATATGTGACAGGTCAGTTACAGATTAACTTTGCGGAAAAATAGAGGTTAAGTCCTTCATGGTTCAAACACTGCAGCCCTGTCCCCTGAAAGGTCAGGGGTTAAAATGGTTCACTCAAAAATTGAAATTCTGTCATTTTTCACTCACCCTCATATCAAACCTGTTTACTGTTATTTTATTCTGTAGAACACTTTTTTTTTTTTGTTATGTTTTTTCCAGTTTTTTGAAGATATCTCCAAAGATGACAACAAAACAACAACTATTTAAATACTGCATTCAGTTTCTACACACATGAGGGCCACTGTCGTTTGGCATCAACGCTGATGCACCGTTTTTTTAATTTAGATATGTGCTAGAATCAAGTTTTGACAGAGGAAAAGATGATCAATGCCTTCAATATCGGTCTGCTACTCACACAAAGCTGATGTTGGGCTTCAAGTACTTGCAGTATTCCGACTACTTTTAAGATTACTATAATTATGGTCACTACTGTCTTATGGCACGAGTTGCGTAACGTTTATTTAAAAATGTCTCCTTTTGTATACCATGGAAACAGCATACTGGTTTATAAAACATCATGACAATTTTTTTTGATGTATTCCGTAAAGAGGGCTGACAATGAAGCAGACAGAAAGTGCACAGTTACTCTTCCTCTGCGTGGTGTTTAGTTGATGGGGAAGCAGCTGTGGTCTTGTACATTTGGACTCATAGAGCTCATCTGTTTCCTGTCCAGGAAAGATTCGGCTTTCATCACCAAATGGGCAGATGAGTGTCCAGTTAAAGTAGTCGTAATGCCCACCAGTGTTGGGGAGTAACTAACTAAAAGAGTGCAACTTACACTTTTCGTTAGTGTGACAGTAGTTCAGCTTCTTTAATTATAATGTAACTTTCCCTACAACAAGCTACTTTTGCCAGCGAGTATTGATGTAACTTTAAAAAAATGAGTTTTTCAGATATTGTATAGCACATACAAAAAATATACCCCCCCTCCCCTAAATAGCTTCAATGTAGTTGTAGGAGTGTTTTGACTGTAGTTTAACTACTATAAATTATGAGGAGCTTGTAGCTTGTCAGTCTACAGTTTCAAATGTTCTTTTCCAACACGGTTGAATCATTAACATTGAAATGATTATAAACAAGTTCTAAACTGTGTGTTAGCTCTGATGTCAGGCTCTGTAAGGTGATTGTTGACTGAGGATGTTATGATTTCCTGCAAATGCAAAAGGAACGTACTGAACATTGATATCGTCACAGTCATGACATTAAATATGCTTTTCTGTTCACACATGTTCACACATGTACAAGTTTAATAATATGGTACCATGTTACCGTGATGGTAGTAGATGAAAATACCATGGTACTTTGTACATGGTATTATTAACATGCTACTCCAAGGTATTTCAGAGAATACAGAGTGTATTAAAATATATATATATATATATATATATATATATATATATATTAGTGGCAAGAAAAAGTATTTGAACCCTTTGGAAGTACCTGAATTTATGTATAAACTTGTCTATCTGGTTTGATATTCATCTAAGATACAATAATGAACAAACACAATCTGTTTTAACTAATAACACAAATTATTGTATTGTTCTTGTACATATTAATACATCATTCACAGTATAGGTTGGGAAAAAGTATGTGAACCCCAAGGCTAATGACATCATCAAATGCTAATTACAATGAGGAGTTGGAAAATCTGCCATCTAATTAATGAAATGAGATTGGAGGTGTAGGTTAGAGCTACTTTGACTTATAAAAAGAACTCAAATATGCCTTGCAAAAAAAGAGATCTTAGAAGACTTACAAATGAGAATTGTTGCTTTGCATAAAGCTAGAATGGGTAAAACGTTATCTCGAAGAGTTTAGATATTCATCTGTGCACAGTTAGACAAACTGTCTATAAATGGAGACGATTGAGTACTGTGGCTACTCTCCCTTGGCCGTCCAGCCAAGATGACTCAAAGGGCATATCACAGAATGCATAATGAGGTAAAAATGAACCCTAGAGTGACAGTTAAAGATTTGAAGGATTCATTAGAACTGGTTAATATCTCTGTTCATGATTCTACTATATAATCTAGTATATACATTAAGCAAGTATGGTGTCCATGGTAGGACACCACAAAGGAAGCCACTGCTTTCCAACAAAAACATTGGTGTGGGGCAGAAGTTTGCCATAGTCCATCTTGACACTCCACAATGCTACTGGGAAAATGTTTTGTAGACTGATGAAACAAAGGTTGAATTGTTTGGGAAGAACATGCAGCAATATGTGTGGCAACGCAATCCAACATGAAACATCATCCTAACTTTGAAGTACAGTGGAGGGAGCATCATGATTTGGGGCTGCTTTGGGGTCTGGACCACTTGCCATCATCGAAGGAAAAATGAATCCCCATGTTTATCAAGATATCCTACAGGATAATATATGGGTGGTTGTGTGCCAGCAGAAGCTCAGTAGAAGCTGGGTGATGCATCAGGACAATGAACCTAAATATTGAAGTAAATCCACTACAGAATGGCTTCAAAAAAAAAGAAAATCCACCTTTTGGAGTGACCCAGTCAGAGCCCAGACCTTAACCCAATAGAGATGCTATGGAATGACCTCAAGAGAGCCATTCACACCAGACATCCTAAGAATATGACTGAGCTGAAGCAGTTCTGTAATGAAGAATGGTCCAAAATTCCTTCTGAATGTTGAGCAGGTCTAACCCGCAGATACTGGAAATGCTTGCTTGAGGTTATAACTGCCAAACGAGGATCAACCAGTTATTAAATCCAAGGGTTCACTTCCTTTTTCACAGCACTGTGAATGTTTAATTGGGTGTGTTCAATAAAGACATAAAAGATTATAATTGTTTGTGTGTTGTTAGTTTAAGCACATTGTGTTTGTCCACACTTGACTTTGATGAAGATGAAAATCACACTTTATGAACAATTAATGCAGAAAACCAGCTAATTCCAAAGGGTTCACATACTTTTTTCTTGCCACTGTATATACCCATATTGGTCAACCACTAATCGTAATACCATTGCATTCTTTCCTTGTAGCTTTTGACACCAGCTAAATCATGTATATCCAGTTTCATGAATCAGTCATGTACTTTGCTGCTTTTGTTTTGCTGCACTATTGTCTGGTATGAGTTGTCATTATACAAGGGGGGGGGGGGGGGGGTGCATGGCCATTGATGTGAATGGTGGGCTTCTCTTAGTCACACACTGAGTGTGCTGATGAAAGCTGTGATGTCATGGATTTAAACAGAAGTGCAGAATGTGTCAGTCATACAGGAGTCATGATGGGGTGAAACCTTTGGCTCCATTTAGTTACTCGATGACCTCAGCACATGCCTTGAGTGCATCCAGTGTTATTAAAGCACAGGTTCAACTTTTTTAAACTAATTGAATACTAAATGGAAATCATTTAATTAGCGATGAAACCAATTATAAACTAAAATACATTGTCATGAAAGCGAAACGAACTATAATAAATTAAAAAATGAACTAACACAGTATATTATTAAATTGGTACGCTGTACGACCCACCTTCATTAAAAGAAAATAAAACTAGATAATGATGAGGCTAGATCCATCCATCCATCCATTGTCAACCGCTTATCCTGTGTACAGGTTCGCGGGGGGGTTGCTGGAGCCTATCCCAGCTAACATTGGGCGAAAGGCGGGGTACACCCTGGACAGGTCGATGAGGCTAGATGGCCATGATAAATGCAATTTCATGATTCAAATTGAAAATAAACAAAAAGAATTAAAATCCCTTTATTAAACTCCTAACGCACTGTCATGAAAATTGGCCTTCTGTAAATCATGAATTCTAGAAAGAAAGGTAAGATGTGAAAGTATATTTTGAACTCACGATTTATCGCGTATTGCCATGATTTTTCATGTAATAATACTTTACATAAGGGAAGTAAAATGAGTTGTAAATGGCATGTCATATTGAGTTCACTTAGGCAAAGCAGTAGACAAAATTGCCAGAACGTCCCTCTTTTCTTCTTTCCTTGTACTTCCTGATAATTTTTTTATCTTCCCCTTTGTCAGTGTTTTGGTTCAATACATTGTTATTGTTTACCCTGTGATAAAAATGCCCCCATGGGCTCTCTGTCTTGCCTGAGTGTCCATCTGGCACGATTATCGCTGTAATGTTTATTTGTTTACAAAATGCTGTTATCAGTTCATGAGGGGGAGATGTAGTTTAGTCACTGGACAAAGTGAGTGTGTTTGTGAAAAGCATCTGCTAGGTTAGACTTATCTGAATGATTCCCAACACTATCACTGCTATGGTAACAATGGGCAGTCTGGGAGGAGACATTCACCAGAGCACAGTCACAGACACATATCACCCCGCTGAGAGGAAGTATGCCTGTGCTGTGCTTCCTGTCGGCTCAGACGCGAAATTCAGGAAGTGCACAGAGCAATGCTAATGGCTGCATATTCTCCACTAAAAGCACCCATAGTCAAACATCTCTTAAATATTTTGGGTTTTGTTCTGCATTTGTGCTGATGTATGCAGATATTGACTATTAAGCCTATTTTGTTGTTGCCCTATGTGGTTAAACAACAGTCAATTTTTACATGAAAATGTATGTATACTGTATGATTTTCATATATATATAATTTTCATGTAAATGTACTGTTGTTCAACCATACACAGGGCAACAAATAGGCTTTCTTTTGAGGATTTAAAACTATATTCTAACTACTGTATATCCAGTGCATTCAGAAAGTATTCAGACCCCTTCATTTTTTTTAATGTTTCAGCCTTTTAATAAAATGTTTGAAATAATTTTCCCACACATCAATCTACACTCCATACCCCATAATGACAATCACATAAAGACTTTATGTTCTGAATTCTAACTTTCAGGATTTTGAACTATGTTTCAGAATTCTTACTGTATACAGTATAGAAGTCGACTGAAAGTGGATTTTCCGATACTGAATACCAAGGTGTTGGGAATGTCTGATAACCAATTAATCGGAGGATCATTTTTAAAATCTATTTATAGAATGTAAAAAATATTCTTACTCTTTCTATACTATAGCGGGCAAAGACAAAATCCTAAAAATAACCAAGATTTGGTGCGTAATGTGGGACTTTTTAGTTTAAATAAGCCAAGAACACATAGGGGACTCTTATTTTGAAATTACAAAATGATGACAAGGATCAACATTCCAAAAAGCAACTATCAGCAGAGATAAATCGGTAAAATCGATATATCGGTTTATCCTAATATAATATATTCACACTTGTAAATCTAATTTCATGATGTATAACTTAATTCAAAATATTAACTACTATATTTTTATTTGTCTATATAATTTAGGATTTAAAACTATTTTTTTTTTCCGAATTCTAACTATTTATATTCTGATTTTGTGACTATTTTCAGGATTTATAACTATATTCAGAATTCTAACCTCATATATTTGGATTTCTAACTTTTAGGATTTGTAACTATATTTTCTGGATTTCTAACTATTCAGAATTTAAATTCTGTATATATTGTCTTTTTAACTATATTTTCAGGATTCTGTGTATAAATATGTATATATTTTTCAGATTTCTAACTATTTTCGGGATATTTTCAACTTTATTCAGAATTCTTACTGCTTTATCTACACAGTAGTACAGTATACAGTATATACACATTTCTAACTTTCAGGATTTTTCACTTTATTTTCAGAATTCTTGCTATATATTCAGATTTCTAATAATATACATATTCAGATTTATAAATAGATATTCAAAGTATACATTCATAAAACATGCATGTTGAGGGCCACGTCCAGTTTTAATTTAAGTGTGGTGTTTTGAGTAAGAGTCCTAGTTTAGAATAAATATTTTATGTATATATATCATATATGTAATCTGTGAATATACACTGGTGGCCAAAAGTTTGGAATAATGTACAGATTTTGCACTTATGGAAAGAAATTGGTACTTTTATTCACCAAAGTGACATTCATCTGATCACAATGTACAGTCAGGACATTAATAACATGAAAAATGACTATTACAATTTGAAAATGTTATCAGAACTTCTTAAACTACTTCAAAGCGTTCTCATTAAAAAATCCTCCATGTCCAGATACTCAGGTGATATTTCACCCAACACTTCCTGTAGCACTTGCCATAGATGATGCTGTCTTGTCGGGTACTTCTCACGCATCTTACAGTCTAACTGATCCCACAAAAGATCAATGGGGTTAAGATCCATAACACTCTTTTCCAATTATCTGTTGTCCAATGTCTGTTTCTTTGCCCACTCTAACATTTTCTTTTTGTTTTTCTGTTTCAAAAGTGTCTTTTTCTTTGCGATTCTTCCCATAAGTCCTGCATCCCTGAGTCTTCTCTTTACTGTTGTACATGAAACTGGTGTTGAGCGTGTAAAATTCAATGAAGCTGTCAGCTGAGGACATGTGAGGCGTCTATTTCTCAAACTAGAGACTCTGATGTACTTATCCTCTTGTTTAGTTGTACATCTGGTCTTCCACATCTCTTTCTGTCCTTGTTAGAGCCAGTTGTTCTTTGTCTTTGAAGACTGTAGTGTACATCTTTATATGAAATCTTCAGTTTCTTTGGCAATTTCAAGCATTGTATATCCTTCTTTCCTCAAAACAATGATTGACTGATGACTTTCTAGAGATTGATGTTTCTCTTTTGCCATTTTTGACCCAATATTGACCTGAAGACATGTCAGTCTCTTGCATACTGTGTCAACTCAAAAACAAACACAAAGACAATGTTAAGCTTCATTAAATGAACCAAACAGTTCTAAAATGTGTTTGATATAATGGCAAGTGATTTTCTTGTACTAAATTAGTAATCTAGCATGATTACTCCAGGATAAGGTGTTAGTGTGATGGCTGCTAGTAATGGGGTCTGTCTAGATTTGATCAATAATGACTTTTGGTGTTTTTTACATCAGTAATGTCCTGAATATACTTTGTGATAAGTTGAATGCCACTTTGTTGAATTAAAGTACCAATTTCCTTCTGAAACAGCAAAACCTGTAAATTATTCCAAACTTTTGGTAACGAGTGTATGTCGGTGAGAATCAATACAGCTGTTAGACATCTTTCTGTCAAGTATTTAGGCTAGCAACAATCTGAACACTTCATTTGAGGGATTGATCAACATGGTAAAAGAACATGATTTCCCTTGTGTTAGAGTATGTATGCTGTGTTACCGGGGCTGTTGGACAGTAATCCTTTCTCTGAGAATGGTCAGCTGTGCATGCCTGCAGCAGTCAGCCAGATCCTAGACATGATGAAGCAGGCACTACAACTACTCAACGCTTTCCAGGTGCACAGTGACATCACATCTCAACTGCTTGCATACTTGTTCTTCTTCACAAATGCATCACTCTTCAACGCGCTCATGGAGAAAGGTGAGCACTAATTATTACACACATTATTTACCAACCCTCATATCGTTCCATACCGTGGAACATAAAAATTTAATATTTGAAGAATCTTCAAGCAGCTTTTTCATTTTAGGTTGAACAATTCCTTCAGAGGCTTCTTGTAAGTTTCTTGATAGAATTAATGTTTCGCCAGCTTTTATTTATCCCAATGGTCTTGTTGTTCAACACGCTTGAGAGGTGTTTTTCAACAGGACATAACTTTTACAACCACGTTTGAAATAGCACTGGCCATTTACCACACAGCATGGCTAAATGCACCCCAATATTGTAGTTAAAAAAAGCTTTCGCCAGTACTTTGTAACAGGTTTTCCCGACACTGATTGTGACTTGAATAAATGGTGTTGTAAATGTGTTTTAAGGGTCTGGAGGTGGGTTCTACCAGTGGTCTAGAGGAGTCCAGATTCGTGCCAACCTGGATTTGCTCATGGATTGGATTCAGAGCATTGGTTTGGGCGATCTGGCTGCAGATTTTTTCCAGAAACTCTCCTCAGCCGTCAACCTCCTCGCTACTCCCAAAGAAACCCTACTGCAGGTGAGAAACGATCCATATTACCTCATGGTTTCTCTTCGAACTGCTTCACCAATCTTTACACAGTAGTGATTTTGATTGATCTCAGAGAGGAAGAAACTAAGACAGAGTTATGTCCGTTTTGTTTGTTTTTTGCATGCGCTGTCTATGCTGGTTTAGCTCCCGATTCATTTACTAAAGTAATTATGCAGATCAAGACAACGCCGCAAACGCAACTTGCACACACAATTCTGATCTTTTGGCACCTGAATCATCTCTTAAACTGATAGTTCACCAAAAATGTTAACTCTCTCATCATTTGCCATCCCAGATGTTTAGTACTTTTAACTTACCCGATTTTAACATCACAAACATGGGCAGTATTATTTTATAGATATTAACTAATTGATGACTAATGACTGGAAAGGTCGTAGAAATTAGTTTTAGTTCACTTGACAGACCTTGGGATAGTTTCGTTGAGCTGTCCGTGGATAAAGCACATGTTCTTGAATGGCAAATAATTAATTTGGGTGTGTTGTAGTTGTTCAACAAGTAGGAGTATTAGAATAGCAATACTAATACTAATAATGCATCCATTAAACCCTGTTGTGCCATTGTTTAAGTCTTTAAGCCACCACCCTGAAAATAAAAATGACGTGATGTTTGAAGAAATGCTGAACAAACCTGTTTCACAACCAATGGCCTGCTTGTGCCATTAGATTTATTTAATATGACAGCAGAAGTCTCATAACAAAGGTCATATTTACTCCTTGAGTGTTGTCAATTACCCTTACGTCACCTCATTCAGCCTGCCACAACATCTCAAGAACTCGATTTACACGTGATGTAATCCTGAAAAATATGTATTATTTAGCTCAGTTATAAAAGTTGCATAAAAATTACATGAATACATTTTTCAGCAACAGGATGAACTTGCGTTTCAAATGGGTGCAACAGCACCCAATCTTGTCTTAAACGGTTAACTTCAGAAGACATTGGGGAATACATTGTTTACACTATTGTGAATAAGGAAATGACCTCAGCAGTTTCACTCAGCTTATCAAGCCCATAAAACAAAGACACAATAACAGAGGACAACGTAGCCTGTAGCGTAGAGGGTTTACAGGTCTCATGAATTGGCTATCATTGCTTAAGGCAGTTAATAATAGATTAGAAATAATCACAAGTATATTCTTTTCTTGTCCAAATCACACAGCCTGAACCATAATTTACATAACCGTTTGATTTTTACATTCCTTTACGACTGTTGCTTGTCAGATTGTACAATATGATCCCAGTGAGATCTTTGGTCAAGTCTAATGCACACTGTGCGACGTTATGTCATCATTTATTACGTTTATTTAAACTGGTCGTCATGAGAACAGTCACATTGCGTGAAAACTTTCTAAACATTTCTGACTGCCCAGATCTTCATCAGAGACTAAGATTCAGCCATCACATCAGCCGCCTGTGGGCATGTCACACTAAGCAATTAAAGACTGCAGATTTTGCCTAAGGAAAAATAAATCCGTTACGATCCCAGAAATAAATCTCTCAGAAAATCAACGACAAAATCGTACAGTGTGAACCTTGCTTAAAGGGGCAGTTCACACAAAAATGAATATTCTCACATCATTTACTCACCCTCATGAGATCCCAGGTGTGTATGATTTTCTTTCTGCAGCAGAACACATCTGATGAGAAATAGAAAAATATCTTAGCTCAGTAGGTCCTTAAACTGGATGTGGATGGTGATCCGACGTTTGAAGCTCCAAAAATCACAGACTGTCAGCACAAACATCATCTATACGACTCCACTGTTTAAATGAACATCTTCTAAAGTAAAACCACTGCTTTTGGTGTGAAAAATGTCAATATTTAAGTCATTTTTAACTATAAAAAATTTGAAATCACTTCTTTAGACTTGTGGCTTGGAGAATATTGTATTTCTGGGATGTCTTGGCACTTTTATTATTGTTTTTTAGATTATAAAAACATGTTCCGTACAAAATATTTCCATTACTATAAACTTCAGTTTCTCTAACTTTAAAAAATAACAACATATATTAATTCTAAGTCCTCGTGGAGGTGTAGTGACCCGCCTCAATCCAGGTGGTGGAGGACGAATCTCAGTTGCCTCCACGTCTGAGACCATCAATCACATCTTATCACGTGGCTTGTTGAGTGCACTACTGCGGAGACGTAGCGTGTGTGGAGGCCCACGCTATTCTCCACGGCACAACTCGCCACACAACCCATCGAGAGCGAGAACCACACATTATAGCGACCACGAGGAGGTTACCCCATGTGAGACTACTCTCCCTAGCAACCGGGCTAATTTGGTTGCTTAGGAGACCTGGCTGGAGTCACTCAGCACACCCTGGATTTAAACTCGTGACTCCAGGTGTGGTAGTCAGTGTATTTACTGGCTGAGCTACCCAGGACCCCAATGTGGCTATTTTTAGTTAGTTACTTTCCAATACTGTTCCAGGGGCGTGACAGTATTCAGGTTGACTAAAGTTTAGCTGGTGGCAATGGACCCTAGTCTCTGTGGCAAATAATCTTTAACCTTTAAAGTTCTTAACTTGTTAAGAGTATCACACACACACAGGCGTGAGGGCCAGAGAACAGTCCTGGGAAGGAGGGGCTCATATGATTGCATGTCTTAAGATGTAAGTCGAGTTTACTTTTAACGCACTCCAAACAAACATATACATGACTCCCTCTCACACGACCTCTCTTGTTTACTTGTGCTGCATTCCCAAGTCAACCATAAATGCACATTTAACAGTGAAACTTTCTTTGTAGGGATAAACAGATTCAGCATTCATTGGCCCCAAAAACTGTTTGGACGCTAAGGAATATCCGGGTTCAACACAAGTTAAGCTCAATGAACAGCATTTGTGGCATAATGTGGATTACCACTAAATATAATTATGATTCTGCCTTTGTTAATTTAAATAAAAACAAAAAATAAATGCTAAGACACTTTTCAAAGTTTTCTGGAGAACTGACTTCATACACCCACTGCAAATCACCTTGACACCAGTTGCTTAATTGCAACAAATGGCTCTGAAAATTGAGTGTAACGGGATGGGCGAGGAGGAGGTGGGATCTGGCAGAGCAGTCAATGTACATTTTCATGACATAAACTCAACTTAAAACATCATAAATACATAGATGCCCACACACACAGCGGCCGCACGTCTCTTCCTCTCCCGAACTGGCGTCTCTGGCTCCCCTTTATCTCTTTCTCTCCTGCTGATTAGTTGACGCAGTGCCGGCCGTGCACTATCACGGTGAGGTTACTATTTAATGCAGTGATAGTTAGATATTTGTCGTACAGGGCTACTGCATGACATGTATAGCATGGTATCTAACCTGTAAATAATTACTTGCTTTATAATATCATCACATACAGTAGCGCTTTTTGTCAAGACAAAACAGATTGAGCCTCTTTCTCTCAGTATATTCTAGTACGTAATTAGAGTAAATGTTAACTTCCTCTATCCCGTCAAACAATAGTTGCATGTCAGAATTGCTAGGAGACTGGTTGTTAGGGTTCCACCCGTGGCATGAGGTCAGTGCTTGTGGTTTTTAAAGCAACCATTTCTGCACATAGCTGCACATGTTGTACTTTGGTTTTTCCATGTGTCTATTCTGGGACAGCTGTTTACTCTCTATCCCAGTAAGTTGGCACAACAAGTGCACCAATAAGAAAGAATAATATCTCAATTGTTTCTCCCAGACAGCAATTAGATTAAATGAAGACAAATGGGGAATTTGCTTATGTCTGATGCCTCTCAGATGTTTGCCTGGAGAAAACACCCCAGTCATTTCACATGTGTCTCCTTTAGAGTTTCAGTAGAGATCTCAAAAATATCTCAGACTGTGCTTAGATTTGCAAAGACTTCCAGATCTGATTTCAGTGTGATTGCAAAAATGTCTTCATAATTTCTAACAAGACCAAATTATCTGAGCAACACACTCTCCAGGACCGAGTATACTTAGTTTTTACGCATTTCAGATCGGATCGCACCTGGTTGACCATGTTGCCTTTCAAAATATACATTTAAGTAAATATGAACGCGTGCGACGCACTACAACTGCTGTGTGATACTCTTTTGGTACAGCCAACAGCTGGTGAATGCTGTGATGCGTACAGAAAAGGACTTATCAGCATGTCCATAAAATCTGGACTGCACGTGGACAGTCTGCGTAGACTGTGCTGATGTCGGAATGTGCATCACGCATACTGTGCGTGCACTGATCAGCGACTCAGAGAACCGAAGTATACTTTGGCATTTATAACAATACATTCCTATAGCAACTTTTTGCCTGTATTACCAGAAGGTCCTACTTGGTCCGTATTTTAAATGTCACTCTGATGCTGTATTCAACTCATTTTCTAGGATCCCAATGTGTTACCCAAGGCTACATTTGAAAATAAAATAAATTGAGAATTCTGTCATCAATTTCTCTTTGCTTTATTTATTTATTGATCATTTGTTAAGTGACCCTTTTAAGTGACCTTCACGTGCGTGAAGCGGAAGTCATCATAGTTGGGTACGTCGTGCTGGGGGCTCCCCGGCCTGAGAGAACGAGGGAGGAATGTGACAGGGCGAAGGGCAGGTCTCTTATCAGGCTAATTAAGCCTCCGAGAGGGATAAATGAAGACTGCGGATGGTGGTTGACAGAGAGAGAGATCGTTTACGGGCAGCTGTCCGTCATGTGTTTACGTTTGTGTCTTTTGTTTAAGTTTTTCATTAAAAAATTATTTATATTGTCAAGCCGGTTCTCACCTCCTCCTTTCCCATATATCCCTTTACAGTAATGTCATCCGATCTTCCCATCACTACTAGACAGGGTGTAATGTTTAGATGTATGTTTTTGAATGAGATGTGACTGCCTTCATGGAGAGGAAGTTTTCCAGTGGTTAAAACCTTTCAGTTTTGCTAACACAGGGCTATCGTGTGACATGAGTCTTTTGGAATACTTTTATGAATATTTTTTGGAATAAATGATAGTGACAGTACTTGAAATCTGCTTGTTATGTCTGTTATATGTTCGGCTGGTTTTATTTTTTTATATTATTGGGTTGGGTTAGGTGTTCAAAAATATCAATATAATAGTGTAATGTAACTAACATTATTGTGACTACATTTACCTGCCTGTTACATGTTTTATATTGTTAATAAGTGGTTAAGATTAGGTGTGGGGTGAGGGTATCTAAAATATTGAAATGATAGTGTAATGTAACTAAACTAATATATTTATTAGTATAATTAAACATTGTGGTTATACATACACAATCAATTTGGACAGAAAACTCCAAACTGAGGTGAGAACAGACGGCATTACAAGGACATTTTCATGATGCAGGCACAAATTTGCAACGTGACATCTTCATCACGAAACTGAACTGCAAATCCTCTGAGAAACATCTTTTTTTTCAGAACAGGCACCTTATACCAGGCCTGGGTTTTGAAAGATGCGGACAAAATGTTTGGCACGTTCGGCTGGAAAAAATGTGTTACTCATAAACGTGTTTCTCTCATGCACCCCTCCCAGACTCATACACACCACACATACGTCATATCTTTACAAGGCTTCCCTCAAACATGAAAGTGACATTTCACTGTTTAAGGGTGAACAAAAAATGTTGAGGTCATTTTTCACACCAGTTTCAGAAACTGTACGGTGCTTCAAGAAAAAAGATGCCTATTTTAAGAAGCCTTCCGATATTTTTTTTTTTTTTTTTTTTTTTTTTCTCGTTTCTTTTTGACATTATTTTCATGACAGCTAAGCATGTTCACCCCAAATTTTCATTGCCATAATCCTTTCAAGGTGTTTTGCTTTTGAGTTTTTTTTTTGTAATTCCCAATCCCATTTGGTTTCAGATTAAAACAAATGGAAGGGAACCAGTGTAATTTAGCTGTAACAGAAAGGATTTGCCTCAATGATTTATTGTACCAGATTCAGCAGGAGTCTGTGGTGCTTTTGAGTTTATACAATGTTCATTCCCAGCCACTGTTTCCTAAATAAATGTGTGAGAAGAGATTTAATTACAGATCAGTCCTGAAGTTATTTTGTCTAGATGGATGTGGAAGCATTGTGGAAAACACTTCTCTCTGTCTTTTAACACTACACTACACTGAACAGCCACAACATTAAAACCATTGACATGTTAAGTGAATGACATTTATTATCTTTATTATGGCACCTGTCAAGAGGTTGGATAAACTAGGCAGCAAATTAACAGTAAGTTCTTGAATTTCATGTGTTGGAAGCAGAAACAATGGGCAAGCTTTACGGATTTGAGCGACTTTGACAAGGACCAAATTGTGATGGCTAGATGACAGGGTTAGAGCACCTCCAAAACAGCAGGTCTTGTGGGGTGTTCCCGGTATGCAGTGGTTAGTACCTACCAAAAGTGATCCAAGAAAGGACAATCGGTGAATGGCGACAGGGTCATGAGCGCCCAATGCTCATTGATCCACGTGGGGAGCGAAGGCTAGCCTGTCTGGTCCAATCGCACAGAAGAGCTACTGTAGCATAAATTGCTGAAAAACTTAATGCTGGCCATGATAGAAAGGTGTCAGAACACGCAGTGCATCGCAGCATATAGAGCTGCGTAGCCGCAGACTGGTCAGAGAGCCCATGCTGAGCCCTGTCCAACACCGAAAGCGCCAACAATGGGCACGTGAGTGTCAGAACTGGACCATGTAATGGAAGAAGTTGGCCTGGTCTGAAGAATCATGTTTTCTTTTAGATCATGTGGAAGGCCGGATGCGTGTGCGTCGTTTACCTGGGGAAGAGATGTAAGCAGGATGCACTATGGGAAGAAGGCAGGCCGGCGGAGGCAGTGTGATGCTGGGAAACCTTGGGTCCTGGCATTCATGTGGATGTTACTTTGACATGTATTACCTACCGAAATATTGTTGCAGACCACATACACCCCTTCATGACAACAGTATTTCCTGATGGCAGTGGCCTCTTTCAGCAGGATAATGCACCCTGCCACACTGCACACATTGTTCAAGAATGGTTTGAGGAACATGATAGAGTTGAAGGTGTCGACTTGGCCTCCAAATTCCCCAGATCTCAATCCGATTGAGCATCTATGGGATGTGCTGGACCAACAAGTCCGGTCAATGGAGGCCCCACCTCGCAAGTTACGAGACGTGAAGGATTTTCTGCTAATGTCTTGGTGCCAGATACCACAGGACACCTTCAGAGGTCTTTTGGAGTCCATGTCTCAGCGGGTCAGAACTGTTTTGGTAGCACAAGAGGGACCTACACGATGTTAGGCAGGCAGTTTTAATGTTGTGGTTGATTATTGTACAGTATATACATAAAGTGCCAGTAAAGCAGAATGAGAAAATAAATGCAAAATGTGAGGTGACAAGCCGCCCTTTGTTTAAGTGTCTTTAAAGATGTTTTGTTTGTTCAGGAATAGAACGAGAGAGTTTCTGTTCACCTCCACCAGTTTCCTTACTGTTTGCATGACAATGCAAAGCATGTGTTGTCAGAGAGATACAGTATGTGAGATATGTTGACTGTATATACCTACATAGATCTGCTTGTATGTTTTTACCCTTTCACAACCCGGTCCCTTACATATTCCTTTCTTCTATGGGTAATGACAAATAAGGATTTCCAAGAGAAATCTCTTAAAAATCGTGTTTATAATGCATGTGCTAAGTTCACAGAAATGTAATCTTTTTTTATTATTTTTGTTTTATAAGTAAAAAATAACAACGCATTTTTTTTTTTATTTATAACCAATTTATTAAAAGATCAAAAAAATTTTTGTGTGTTTTGATTTGTGTTTTTTTTTTTTTCTGTTTTGTTTTGCTCAATTTCTTTTTGTTTCTGTTGTGTTTTGGTTGTTGTGTTGTGGTCCGTGGATTTTGTCCATTTCTTTCTCCTTTTTAAATCCAAAAACCAGTCAGCCAGCATAATTTAATTTATTGGCTTTTTTTGTATAGGAACAGTACAAAAACACAATTTCACCACAAAAACTAAAGATGCATCGTACGTAGAGATTATAGCAAATGGTAATTTGCATCTCAGGTCCCTAGATAGGATTTCATTTATTTTGTATTATAAACTATATAAATCAAGCAATATAAACTAATCATATACACAAATTAATAAATATATTCTAAGGTTGCTCCCAACCTTGGTAACATATGGCATTAAAGATTAGACCAAAAATTAATTGAGAATTAAAAATGTGTACAGCTCTGGTTTCTTTTAAACCAGCGCTTAACCAATAGAACCTAGTGATATGGCGATCTCTTGCACATCGTCCATTAGAGGTAAAACATCAAAACAGCACCAATTATGTGCCCAGCAACAAGTTTTTACTACATATGACATGCACGGTTTACAGTGAGTGGTGGTTCAGGACAATATTTCATTAAAATTGAGACAAATTTGCAGAGCGGTCCCAACTATAATTCTGGCTAATAAAAAGGAAAGAGGAATGGATGCAAAAGTACACAGACCTGTTGTGTTTTTGTTATTGTTTTTGTTTCATGTTTTGATTCATGTTCCTTTTTGTGTTTCATTTAGTGTTTGTTTTATGTTTTATAATTTGTTTCGTGTTTCATTTCATCTCACTTTCCATTTCGTTTTGTGTTCTGTTTCGTCTTTAGTTTTGTGCTTCGTGTTTTGTTTGGTTTTATTTTGCTTTGTGTTTTGCTCTTCAAGTTTGTCTGCCTTAAAGCTACACCAACTTAAAATGTTTTACTTCAAGCCTCACAAATACAGTTGAAGTCAGAAGTTTACATACACCTTCTTATGTCTTAGGTCAGTTAGTATCACTACTTTATTTAAGAAAGTGAAATGTCAGAAAAATTGTAGAGAATGATTAATTTATGTTAGTATTTTGTAGCATTGCCTTTAAATTGTTTAACTTGGGTCAAAACTTTTGGGTGGCCTTCCACAAGCTTCTCACAATAATTGCTGGAATTTCGGGCCATTCCTCCAGACAGAACTGGTGTGAGTCAGGTTTGTAGGCCTCCTTGCTCGCACATGCTTTTTCAGTTCTGCCCACAAATTTTGAGGTCAGAGCTATGTGATGACCACTCCAATACCTTGACTTTGTTGTCCTTAAGCCATTTTGCCACAAGGTATGGTTGGCGTCATTATCCATTTGGAAGACCCATCTGTGACTGAGCTTTAACTTCCTGGCTAATGTCTTGAGATGTTGCTTCAATATGTCCACATCAGTTTCCTTCCTCATGATACCATCTATTTTGTGAAGTGCACCAGTCCCTCCTGCAGTAAAGTACCCCCACAACATGATGCTGCTACCCCCATGCTTCACGGTTGGGATGGCGTTCTTCAGCTTGCAAGCCTCATCACCCTTTGTCCTCCAAACATAACAATGGTCATTATGGCCAAAAAGTTACATTTTTGTTTCATTAGAGCAGAGGACAGTTCTACAGAAAGTAAGATCTTTGTCCCATGTGCACTTGCAAACTATAGTCTGACTTTTTTATGCTGGTTTTTTTGAGCAATGGCTCAAAAAATGGCTCCTTGCTGATCAGCCTTTCAGGTTATGTTGATATTGGACTCGTTTTACTGTGGATATAGATACTTGTCTATTGTTTCCTCCAGCATCTTCACAAGGTCCTTTGCTGTTGTTCTGGGAATGATTTGCACTTTTCGCACCAAAGTACGTTCATCTCTAGGAGACAGAATGCATCTCCTTCCTGTGTGGTATGATGGCTGTGTGGTCCCATGGTGTTTATACTTGCGTACTTTTGTTTGTACAGATGAATGTGGTACTTTCAGGCATTTGGAAAAGGCTCCCAAGGATGAACCAGACTTGTGGAGGTCGATAATTTATTTTTCTGAGGTCTTGGCTGATTTCTTTGAATTTTCCCATGATGTCAAGCAAAGAGGCCTTAAAATACATTGGAGGTGTACCTGTGGATGTATTTGAAAGAAAATTCTTGGAGAATTCCATAAAATTATGTCAAGCTTTTGACAATTAGCAGAGCTAGTTGACTAATTGGCTTGACATCATTTTCTGGAATTTTCCAAGCTGCTTAAATGCACAGTTAACTTAGTGTATGTAAACTTCTGACCCACTGAAATTGTGATATAGTCAATTAAAAGTGAAACAATCTGTCTGTAAACAATTGTTTGAAAAATGACTCTTGTCATCCACAAAGTAGATGTCCTAAATGACTCCTAATATTAAATCTGTGGAGTGGTTAAAAAATGTGTTGTAATTATTTCAACCTAAGTGAATGTAAACTTCTGACTTCAACTGTATGATGAAAATGATTTTAATTCAGATATTGAAAACATGTCCATCATAGAATTGGTTTAAGTCATTGTTTTGAATTGCAGACAATAAATGTATGTACTGAAATGAGTGTCACGTCATTGACCCCTGTCCATCTGTGCATGTTTTTTCAGGCTTCATGGTCATCTCTGAGATCTGAGTTTGTTCATCTTAACCCTGCGCAACTGCATCACATGTTAAGAGAATACAACGCGGGCCGTTCATGTCCTGCCAGCTGGAACCCGTCTACAGAAGACGCCAAGGCATCCCTCCAAACCTGTGAGCTCACGTACACACACACACACACTACATTATCCTTATTTATTTATTGAGATTCACTCTTATCTGTGTGTGATTTACTGTCAGGGAGTGGCTTAAATAAGAAATATCCCAAATTATATCCTGCATGCTTTTCGTTGAGCTCAGTGATAAAAATGCTGGTTCCTGTGGTTGACAGCATAAATGTTGTGTGTATTAGCTCACATCCTGGAGAGTTTCGACAGCCATCCTCCTCTCATCCTGCCCAACAGCAAGTTTCATCTGGAGCTAGGCAGTCCCATCACAGAGCCAGGACTGTTCATGCCACTCCAGCGGCTGCAGGAGTTCATTCACTCCATCACAGACAGACAATCACTGTCTGATGCTCAGCACTCACAGGTAAACCTCATTTGCTGCTGTTAACTGCCCACACATTCCACAGTGAATGAACTGACATATATTGCAATGGTTAGTTAATGGCTTTAGTTGTTGTGTTTTAAGTAAGGGTGGAAAGATATCAAAAATTGCAGCAATATTTAAGCTGATAAGTTCTTTTTTATGGCTGTTAACCGATATTTGCAGTATTATTAGGGTGAATGACAAAAGTGATGTTTAAAAAATATTTGTATGTGTGTGTATATATATATATTTCTGTCATTTCAGGGCTCATGCAGTGACTTGACTGAAGAGACACAGTCCATATCCACTTCTACAGACTCACCACCCAACTGTCACACCCCTCATGAAGCATCTGAACCAATCAGCACCCGGGATTTAGAGACAAACAAGCCGCAACATGTGTCTGTGACACCACCTCACTTTCGGGGGTCTCACAGCAAG
The DNA here is from genome assembly GCA_032164185.1 of Moxostoma hubbsi. NCBI lineage: Eukaryota > Metazoa > Chordata > Actinopteri > Cypriniformes > Catostomidae > Moxostoma > Moxostoma hubbsi. The sequence continues at coordinate 7,576,305 of JAVLUX010000007.1, read as the reverse complement.
CTGAGCTCATGTGAGGCCGTCCTGACCCAGAAACTCAAGTGCCTGGAGCTGCAAAACAGCCTGCCTGGGGACACTGACCTGGGTTACCACAAGAGCCTGGCCCTTGACCCTTCCTGCCTGCTCACACCCCCCAACACCCCACAGAATCTCGAGCAAGCCGAGCTTGAAGCCAGCCTGCAGGAAGGGGAGACCACATACCAACACAGGAAAGGTAAGCATCACTTGACCCTGAAGTCTACACATGTTGATCTCCTTCGCTCCTTTTCCAATCTTTCGTCCTTTAGCCATGTTTCTCAACCATGTTGTTTTTTTTTTGTTTTTTAAATATTATTTTCTATTTACATTTTCAATCTCCTTAAATATTATAAAATATTTATAAATTATAAGGTTTGTGTCCTTATAACAGTGCTGGTCACTTTAGATAAGCCAGTCTCTGTTTGTCTGTGAAACGGCACTTGACACAAAAACATTTCGACACGTTGTGGTTTTGTTCTTCATATTTTCATTTTGGTGTCTTAATGTAAGAATTATTCCACATACAGTGAGGAAAATAAGTATTTGAACACCCTGCTATTTTGCAAGTTCTCCCACTTGGAAATCATGGAGGGGTCTGAAATTGTCATCGTAGGTGCATGTCCACTGTGAGAGACATAATCTAAAAAAAAAAATCCAGAAATCACAATGTATGATTTTTTTAACTATTTATTTGTATGATACAGCTGCAAATAAGTATTTGAACACCTGTCTATCAGCTAGAATTCTGACCCTCAAAGACCTGTTAGTCTGCCTTTAAAATGTCCACCTCCACTCCATTTATTATCCTAAATTAGATGCACCTGTTTGAGGTCGTTAGTTGCATAAAGACACCTGTCCACCCCATACAATCAGTAAGAATCCAACTACTAACATGGCCAAGACCAAAGAGCTGTCCAAAGACACTAGAGACAAAATTGTACACCTCCACAAGGCTGGAAAGGGCTACGGGGAAATTGCCAAGCAGCTTGGTGAAAAAAGGTCCACTGTTGGAGCAATCATTAGAAAATGGAAGAAGCTAAACATGACTGTCAATCTCCCTCGGACTGGGGCTCCATGCAAGATCTCACCTCGTGGGGTCTCAATGATCCTAAGAAAGGTGAGAAATCAACCCAGAACTACACGGGAGGAGCTGGTCAATGACCTGAAAAGAGCTGGGACCACCGTTTCCAAGGTTACTGTTGGTAATACACTAAGACGTCATGGTTTGAAATCATGCATGGCACGGAAGGTTCCCCTGCTTAAACCAGCACATGTCAAGGCCCGTCTTAAGTTTGCCAATGACCATTTGGATGATCCAGAGGAGTCATGGGAGAAAGTCATGTGGTCAGATGAGACCAAAATAGAACTTTTTGGTCATAATTCCACTAACCGTGTTCGGAGGAAGAAGAATGATGAGTACCATCCCAAGAACACCATCCCTACTGTGAAGCATGGGGGTGGTAGCATCATGCTTTGGGGGTGTTTTTCTGCACATGGGACAGGGCGACTGCACTGTATTAAGGAGAGGATGACCGGGGCCATGTATTGCGAGATTTTGGGGAACAACCTCCTTCCCTCAGTTAGAGCACTGAAGATGGGTCGAGGCTGGGTCTTCCAACATGACAATGACCCGAAGCACACAGCCAGGATAACCAAGGAGTGGCTCTGTAAGAAGCATATCAAGGTTCTGGCGTGGCCTAGCCAGTCTCCAGACCTAAACCCAATAGAGAATCTTTGGAAGGAGCTCAAACTCTGTGTTTCTCAGCGACAGCCCAGAAACCTGACTGATCTACAGAAGATCTGTGTGGAGGAGTGGGCCAAAATCCCTCCTGCAGTGTGTGCAAACCTGGTGAAAAACTACAGGAAACGTTTGACCTCTGTAATTGCTAACAAAGGCTACTGTACCAAATATTAACATTGATTTTCTCAGGTGTTCAAATACTTATTTGCAGCTGTATCATACAAATAAATAGTTAAAAAATCATATATTGTGATTTCTGGATTTTTTTTTTTAGATTATGTCTCTCACAGTGGACATGCACCTACGATGACAATTTCAGACCCCTCCATGATTTCTAAGTGGGAGAACTTGCAAAATAGCAGGGTGTTCAAATACTTATTTTCCTCACTGTATGTGTCTCCATTTGGAGTTCTGGAGAAAAACTTTAGGCATCCTAGATAAAGTTCTGACGATATATTTGACACTTTTAGCTTAGCTTTTAGATTAGCTTTTAGCTTAGCTTTTAGATTAGCTTTTAGCTTAGCTTTTAGAAGATACTTAACTCACAACATATGTTTTCTTTAATAGACAGTTTGAGGTCTTGTCCACACTAATACATTTCCGTTTGAAAATGGTATTAATTTTGCTACGTTTTGTCCTTCTGTCCACACTGAGACAGCGTTTTTGTCCAGCGGAAATGTAGCTTTTCGAAAAAGCGCTCCCAACTGGATAAATTTGAAAACGCCATCTTTGCGTTGTAGTGCGGATAGGGAAAATGGAGATATTCGAAAACGATGATGTATTTGTTGTCATGTGATCCATTCAACCCACAACAGTAAAGATGGCGGCTCATGTTGTAGCCCGTTAAAAATAAATGTTACTTTGTACAATCTTCACACTACATCCCTTTAATTGTGATGGGAAGTTTATGCGGAATTGATGTCCGGAAAACGGAACACAAGGACAATTGCGTTTCAGACCATACGTGTAAATGAAGCAGGGCCACGCTTCTTATGTTTTTTTTCTTCATGTAAGGGGATTTAAGTGTTTTCAGACATTTCAGTGTGGGCAAGAAACATTTTGAAAACGTTTGAAAACGGCAGTGTGGACTGAGAGTGTTACGAAAACACCATTTTCAAATATATCCGGATTAACGTAGATGTAGTCTGAATATCTTTGATGCGTTCGCGTCATTTATATTAGCTTGCGTCGTAAGTCGTGATTACTTACAATTCGACTTACAATATAACCATAGTATGTACTATGTTGCAGTAAAAAGTTAACGATCACTGGCTAGTTTATTTAGTTGTCAAAGCAATAAAGTAATTACATTTGTTGCTTGGATAATTTTGCTCCCTTGTTGTGAATCTTGATTTGTTGATGGAAGCTACGGTGCTTTCCGAAAAATTGGAGTGTCCACAATAACATAACTGCACATTAATTATAATGGTATACTCTATTACAGAATACGTCACATGTCTAGGTGCGAGAGAGATTCAGGCTGGATCTCTCTTGCACTCTCTCTCTCTCACACTGACACTGTGTGATATTGTGATATTGTGCGATATTGTGATTTGTCAACAAATGATATTTATGATCCTTATTTTATGAATTGGTCAAAAGGACTCACAAAGAAGTCCCAAACTCTTCTGTCTAAAATACAAAAAATGACTGAATCAGTTGCAGTGATTACTGAATAAACATCTGTTTTGCTTGATGAAGAGCAAGTCATTATTTTCAGTCATATTCGACTCAAAATAACTGCTACTATGTCATGTTGTATTTAAGGTTCATGAGACATAAATTTGTTTAATTGCGTAATGATGCTGGCATGGACAGTGATGAAGATGATGATGATGATGGAGTGACAAACCCAAGTGCAGTTTATTAAACAAAACATGAAATCCAAAAACCCTATAAACGCGAACTAAACATAAACATGAACTTGACTTGGACCTGGACTTGATGAACCTGGACTTGATGAAAACGATGAAAGAATTTTTACTTTCGGGTGAAATATTCTTTAAAGATTCCGTCCCTGCTTTTATTTGTTTTTGATCTGAACTCTGAGAACCATCTTGGACATTTTTGCCCTGTGGGGTGTTTTCAAGTTCAAATGCAGTGTTGTTTTTGGAGGTGAATTAGGGTGGAGGTGTTGATGTGAAGTTGAGTTTGTGTGCTCTGGCTGCAATGGTTGTAGAAGATGTGGGCACAAGGAGAGAAACACAGATATTTCACCACGAAAACAGCTCTCCCACATGTAACATGAGGTTATGTTCAGGGGAAGTCACTGTGTGCTAGTGTTCTAGAGTGACCTCTTCTAATCAGGTTGGGAATGCAATTTAAAAAATACTGGAATGATGTAAGATCCTTGAACACCTCATCTTCCTATCGATGTGAGAGAAAATGTAGGGCTGTTGATTGGATTGTGAAAAGTGGGCATTACGTATCATAGCAGAATAGAGCGCAACAGTGCCCACTCACTTGTTGAACTGTCTTGTATTTCCTTTCAATGTTACAGTTGGGATTACATAAAATGTACATTTTTTTAAAATGTAATTTATATATTAAGAGTTGTAAGCCATGCACCAAACCAACCAGCTCCGAGGTAAATCACAAAAATACAAACTTTGATTTGGAGAAAAGAAGTGTTTGAAAATCGGCTAAAAAAAACGGACAAATCACGCAATTGAATTAAAATGTGGAAAAATATAAAACTATGGATTTAAAATTGTTGATTATAAGTTTAAAAACTATGGATTTAAATTTTATTGCAAAATATTGAGATATAAACAAATACATAAATAGTTTAAGAGTGTAGGGAGAGCTACTTGATTGCATCATGGAAGTGGGCAGTCGCCGCACAGTTCATTTGACATGCTTTGTTTTCAGTGATTCTCTGATTGGTGGATTTTACCCAGGATCATGGGAAGTGTAGTTCTTCATCAGACATTCCTCTGTTAAACACAATTTTTAAAAAATGAAATATCACAGACTGATGGCTTGAACAAAAACATATACCATTGATAAACAATCTCGGAGCTCACGTGTAACTGAATTGTAGCTGGCAATGGCAAGGACGAAGACGATGACGAAGGAGTGAAGAACCCAATTGCAGTTTATCTAAATAAACGTGAAACCAAAAACCCTAACTATAAATTGGCTTACCAAATACATAAATAAATAGACATGAATACTAATTTGAGTTAAAACAAAAAAAATGACATGAGAAGAGAGAGAGTGCAGAGAGATAGAACAGACATGAAACTAGCACAGCTTGGTAGGAGATTGGTTACCAGTTAATTAAACAGTTTAGAAGTCATTATTATAATACAAAAATATGTGACAGAATGCCACATTGACCAATAACAATCACGTTTCCAGAAAGGAAAGCTTACAAAGACACTGAAGTTGCTTGATACAGTTAATGTTAAAAAGTGATTGATGTCAAGTTAAACAGTTTGTAAACCTTAGCCTAAACTCTCAAAGCCAAGTAAATCGTAGAACTTCTGAAGTGCTTTAGCACCTTTTGCAGAGACGTTTGTAGGAATCTGGTAAAGACTTGCTGTCTCGTTAATGGTGAGAAATGACTTCCGTGAAAGTGTCGTAAAACAGGTCATAAATGTTTACAGCATGAGAATTCAATCCAATCGGATGTTTCGTGAACTAAAGCAGCATGCAAATACTGCAAAAAGAATATTATGGCACTAGATGATTGCAATGTCCATATGGTATTTACATTACACCAAGGTACACCAAAATATGCGTTAGATCATAATGGGGACAGAGTCAGACATCAGACTTCAAAAGCTTAGTTTCTAAAGTACAAAAGTACCAAGAGTTTCACTTGGTGCCATTGTCAACTTAAAACAACAAGAAATAGAAGCAAATGGTGAAATGATCAAAGGGGAACCCCCTCTATCCACCCCAAAAATATGGCCTTTTATATTGTATATACACAAGAGTTTATTTTGAATATGTTCTCTATGTGTGGATATTCTTTATGCATCCCATTCCCTATAGTCTCCCACCACCTCTTTCTAAAGTATGGATTTTCCTCATTAAAGTAACTCTGCTTTGACCTCAGTGGCTTTGGGCAATAATACATTCAGCCTTTTTTGGTATTGGCCCAAATCCTATAATCTGGTTCAGGAATTACAAAGAGCTGGTGATGTCAGGAGAAAATGAGTAGAGGATAAAGCATCATGGGAGTTTACAGTTGGCTTGCTGGGAGGAATCTTAATTGGAGCAGGCATGGTTCAGGACGCTGGTCGAGGAGGGCATTGAGTGAGCCATGCGACGGGGCCCTTCCCACAAGTTGTGACATCATCTACGAGTGTTTTATAGTGGGTGAAATGGAATCACTGAAGGACGTAGGCTTTGATGTTGTTTTAGGCTAATTAGTCCTGGTTGGAAACTTGCAGAGAAGATCAGGAGACTTGGATAAAGCTACAGCAGAAGTCTTTATTGCAGAAGAATGGAAACATCAGTCTATACATCAGAATGTGTTGTTTTGAGATGCAGTCATCAAGTCTAAACTCGGGGACATTGCAGTTTTATAGACATTTAGGGGCAGTCCTTCCAAGTGGAGACAAAGCACTTAGGCGATGACCTTAAACAAAGCATAGGATATGTCTCTACTAGGTTCATGCACCTACTGTAGATTGGGGAGTATTTGTCCATTCTTCCTTGCAGAATTGTTAGAGTGCAGTCAAATTCTGGAGTGAGCAGCGATGGACTGCTCTCCAAGTCCATCCAAATCCCAAATTGTTTCTAAAAATAGGCTTTATTTTCATCATGCGCAATATCTGCTTTTTTTATTTCGTGTAAAAAATTACCCGAGCTGTTTTTGTGATATTTATCAATTCTTATAAATATTAACTTGTTTACTTGTGTTAAAAAAACCCTGACATGTGTAATTGTGTTTTTTCAGTAGGGAATGGCCTCACAGGAAGCTCAGGCCAACGAAAGGATGAAGATGAGGATGAGGTGTTCACTGTAGAGCTGAAGAGAGGACCTCATGGTCTCGGCCTGGCGCTTGTGGATGGAATGGTGAGTCCTTTGTAGAGGTCGACTGATAGTGGATTTTGCCGATAACAAAGGTGGTGGAAAAGGCTGATAACCGATTAATCGGCCGATAGTTTTTACATTCGATTTAAAGAATGTTAAAAAATTACTATACTACAAACGGGCACAGATATAGAATCTAAAAATAAATTCCAAGATTGAATTATAACCAAAACACACAAGGGACTCTTATTCTGAAATGGTCTAAATTTAAGTATTTACGAAATTAAGCTTTTTATAGCCTATATCAGTGGTTGGGAACCTATGGCTCACTTTGTTAAAAATCAGGTGGCTTGCCGCGTCTCTCGTCATTCACCAACACATGAACGTTTAAAACTTTCTAGAGACTTTTCCAACAGAAAGTGTGGGTGCGACTGCAAGGCTTGAAGTCAATGACACTGTTTTGATTTCCTTTCTCCCAAATTTTACAGCCTACTTCTAGTGAACAAGATTTGAAATGTATTTCATGCGGAGTATTTTGCTGATGTACCAGTCCCTGTGACCTGTAAGACTTCTTGGAGTGCTATATTACAATAAATTAGACACAAAGACGCGTGTTTGTCGAAACGTGATTATATTTTGAAGACCAGACGAAAAAAAAGCCGCCGATGTGCGTCTGATTTGATGTGTGAGCAGTGAGCTCTGAGTTCAACGAAAGCGCTTCTCCAACACACGAACATTCATAGAGTTCTGGGACTCATTTCTCAATAACTATTGATCTTAGCTGTTAAGAGGATTTTCTACGAGCGATTTTATGAACGTTTGTTATTTTTATGTGCACCCAGGGTGTGATATAGCAAAATAATGAATTATTATGCAAAAATTCTCTTTACATGTATAATTTCTTTAGTTCTTAAGTTGTATGCTAGTTATTTTCACCTGTTGCTGCATACTGATACTTGCGTGATGGCAAATGGAGCTGTTGGAGACGGTAAATGTTTGGGTTTGTGGTTATATAGAGGATGTTTTTATCACTTCGTTATTTGTATTGCTTTTTCGTTTTGTATAAAGTGCCATTTGAATTTAGAAATGTCTTTTTCGTGAGTTTTTCATGTTTCAATAAATTAATAAAATTTTTAAAGCAAAATAAATAAAGCAGAAATATTCACCGACCTTGGGGATTGATCATATAATCGGATATTGATATTTTAAATGTGATTATCATTCAAATGTTTTTTTACATATCGTCAAGCACAAAAGGGAAGTTACATTTTTCATGAAGTAATTTTATGGAGACCCGCACAAACACGTGTACTCAATTCCATATTGCAATTGTTTTTGAGTAGTCTATGGGCAATATAAACATTTTATTTTATTGAAAAACTTTGTTTTTGAAAATAGTAAATTATTTGTTTCTTTCGAATAAATGCATAAATGCAGAAAATTGGCTCCTTAGTGAAAAAAGGTTCCCGACCCCTGGCCTATATAATCTAAAAGACAAAGAGTTTGTATATTTCACCAGATGAAGTTTACCGAAGAAAGTTTATTATTATTCACAAGATATGAAGTTGGAGACACAATGTATGTGCTTATAGGCATGTTCCCATATAGTCACATTTTTCTTTGCATGCCCTCGCTTCAATTTAGATTACTTGATTATCTAATCAAAATAGAGCCAGCAACAGAGGAACATGGAGGAATAATAAACAAAACTATCAACAACTGTCGGTATAGATTTTTGCTGATAACCGATAGTTCCAAAAAACAACTATCGGCACTGATTAATTTGTTAAACCGATATATCGGTTAACATCTAGTCCTTTGTCCTATATAATTGTGATAAAGTTAAGTTTGTGGCCAATGGAGGAGTCAGGAGACAGCGAACAGTTGAGTGTTTATTCATACACATTTTTGTTTCACACACACACACAAAGCAAAACGGCTCTTAGTGGCCAACTCAAAATAGCTCTCTCTAAATGGCAGTCTCTGTTGCGGGTCTTTCCTCCGCCACTGCTCTGGGCCACACTCTGTCCTCGTCTGACGCTCTGGCGAGCCTTATCAGGTCTTCCTCCACCATCACTATAATGAGAGGCAGGTGTTAGAGTAATTACAGCTCAGGTGACGAGCCTTACCGATTTCCCTGTCCCGCAGACAGACACATGACCATGCCCCCCCACCCACCACAGTACTTTAATCTCTATATATTTAGATATTTAGTCTGTCACCTTTGTGCTGCTCAACATTTCTCTTAAGGCCCTTTAACACCGAATGTGGCATGTAAAAATTAGATGAATTCCTGACAAATGGCACCTTAATACCAAAAGCGAGGCAAACACTCACCGTTAGCACATTCACACCCTTACAATAGGTCACACAACTTTCCATTGCTAAGTAATTACAGCCATGATTCCCTATTTTGACTCATAATACCGGCATAATACAATTTGCAACATTTATCATTGTATAGTGTGTTCAGTTTCAGAATGGTATGCCGTGTAGAGTGAATAATACAAAAAAAGGTAACAGTTGGCTATATACAGTATTCAGTAAGTGGTTAACTGACAAACAAGGTTGTCCGAGGTGATAAAAATAAGAAATATTTTAAATATATAGTTAAAACGTGCCAAGTTTGTGTAAATGTTATTGTAATTGAAAAAATATATATTTATAGCATTTAAAAAAATTAAAAAATTTTACGCGGTGTAACCATCAAGTAAAATATATTAAAATACTTTTTTTGCACCTATAAAACATTTTTATATACAAATATAATTTTTTTCAAATATTAATAATTTCATTGATTCACTGTTTTTTTATATAAATAATAATACAATTAGCACTACTCATGATAACATTCTTTTTTTTTCTCAAGAATTTGATATTTTAATGAAATGTCTGTTGACAGTAACACCTCATGATATTTTTTACTTTAAGCCCCAGAAAAAATATCAAAATGACTTTGAACTCAGTAATTGATAAAATATTCACCATAAAAGAGGCGCATTCAAGTAATTGTTTTGTATGAATTGCCCTTTTAATGTATTCTTGAATAATTTAATACATCTGGACCTATAAATGAGTGTCATTTCATTTCTATCAGGAAGACTCGCAGACTTGAGTGAAATTTAAGATGACATTTATTTGATGAATATAAAACAGAAAAGTAATGTCTCTCTTTAGCGTAAGCCCTGTCCGGAGGTCCGAAGAAGTTGTACTCGGAACAGTCATATCCTGCTGGAGATAGGAGGACGGGACTCAACTGGTGGTGGTGGGGTGGTGGAGGTTGCCGTGTTAGTGCACTGAAATAACAATGTGATAGATTGTGTGCAGATTTATGAAGCAACAGCTTACATGAGATTGGCTGGAAATTACCCAGCTAATGGTATGATGATGTACAGCTGCTAGTCTTCCCGCTAGAACTACACTGCGCTTACATTGACTCTAGTAGTAAGCTAGTATTTCATTCCAAACATAAACTTTGTTTGACACTGTATCCTTAGGTCTCTTTTTTTCTATCCACTGACATCATGGAAACAATATTTTAATCTACTATTTTGCTGTTCCAAAACTAAGTCCACTGCACTCTCGTCCTGAAGGCCAAATTTGGTCATCATTTTGGCCAAACTTGGCAACATTTGATATCCTTCATTGAGAAGGCAACCCGAGAATGCGATCTTAGTGAAAAATGTAATCCAAATTGTTCATCCAATATTTGTGTGAATAGTACTATTCATGCTTATTTTGAAAATCAAGTTGTTAGCTTAGCAACATGCTAACATCAAACTCTATTGAAATCAATTGTGAGTAGTAACATTTTAAGCAGATAATTCATAAAAACTGTTTCATTTGGTGATTAGCATATAGTCCTTTATGGTATTGTTGTAGAACTGACCCTAACTTATATATAGTAGGTCTTCCATATCCATACTTATGTACGCACAGTTGCTCAGAAAACCAGCTAGTCAAATGCAAACTGTAATGAAGCACAACACCTTTATTTCCATGCTTCAAAACTAGGCCAGTCAACAGCTGTTATGACTAAAAATAATAGGGACTTCCCTAGGCATATACAGTATCTGTACAGTTAAATACAGCTATTAACTGATCTTGTGCATCATGCAAATAGCACTTCTCATGTGAAGCACCTGAGAAACTTGACTAACTTAAATCGAATTTTCCATTAGCATGTAGCTAAGCTAACTGCGTTATACTCTAATAAGCATCAAATCAAACAAAAAACACTGGGGTGAAATGTCCAGTTTGTTGCAGTTACAAAGATCATGTGATGCACATCTGCTCAGTTAATACAGGTACTCCACTAAAACAACTGAGAATTCTGCTCAAAATGTCACATTTTGTGCTTTGTTCGCATCCTCAGAGTTTTGCCCTGTAAATGACTTGGTATTGCTGACATAGGTGCTAGCTATGTGGTGCATATGTGGGGGGTTACATTTACGAGAATCTGCTCCGTATGAGATTAATGGGTTTGTGTTGGCCCCACCGATAGTCTTTTGAAGCCAATAATGAGTGCAGAACTTGACTAAACATGTGATGACTGCATTTCTCAGAACTGCTGAATTGCCATTGAAAAGGTGATGTTGATGTCAACAATAAGATCCTGATGACTGTGTGCTTCATCATTCAAAGACAATTGAACATCTACTTTCCTCGAGTGACTCAGGAAGCCCTCACACAAATGTGCATGAGGAACTAGAAGTAGAAAGAAGTCTCTTTTTTTTTTTTCATCAAATGCTCAATGAAGGTGAGGAGAATAGAACAAGACTTATGTATTAGTTTTGCAGCTCAATCGGTGATGATCGCTACTTTTGGAACTGTCAGATATCAGCAGACGATAGTTCACTTGATAGTTCTACTGTTTATGAATTTGTTTACTTTATAGTGTTTTAATTGTAATACGTTTTAGATGATTGTAAGAGTGCATATTTTATTTCCCTAATCTCAAACGAGTAAGCTGCTGGTAATTTCTGAAATTTCAAAATAAGAGTCCCCAGTGTATTTCAGCCTTGTTTAAGAATAAAAGTCCTTTGTTATGCATCAAATCTTTTTTTTTTATTTGGAATTTCATTGAATATGTGACTCTTGTAGCCTCTATGCCTCACAAAGGAAAGACTAAGTAAATCATCTTAGAAAAAAACTAAAAACAAATTGAATACATTTATTTTTTTAAATGTCGGCCGATAAATCAGTTTTCACCTTTTCCACTACTTCAGTTATCCGTATCAGCAAAATCCCAATATCAGTTGACTACTTATAACCTTCAGAACATTTTGATGGTCAACCTCAGAAGGTCAAACTTAAATATTATATGAGATTCTTTTGTTGTCTATTCATTTTCTTTGAGGTTTATGATTTTTGCAACCTTGTTAACAAAGTTTGGTGCATGTCCAAACACAGCTTGAAATGCTGATTTCTGCTCTTTTGTTAATTTCTAGCAATACAAAAGCAATGCAAAGCTCACTATAAAAATTAAATAACAACAACAACAGCATTTCTCTAATTAAACTCCAAGAAAAGATAGAGGGTTGCAAATTTAGCCTAAATTAAGCTGTCGCAAAGTAGGGGCTAGCAAGATTGTGTCCAAATGTTAGTTTGTAGTAATTGTTAGTGTTAGGTAAGTTACTTAAAGTAGTAATTGTAATCAGATTACTGATTTCTGCATGGAAAAGAAATCACATTAATTATTAATTTAGTCTCTAAAACACTTTTTAACAGAAAAGTTTTTATTTTCACCTCTCAACAAATTCAGTTTTGTCTGTATTTCCTCCTTGTTCAATGTTGCACACAAGTTCATTTGTACATATTAATTATTAATTCATATATAATTTGTTTTAAATGTATTTTAGTCATGTGTTCAACCCAAGTCATGTACTTAAAAGGAATTAACTTAATTGATAGTCAGTAACTGTAATCTGATTACAAAAATGTAAAATGTAATGTGTTAAATAAAACAAATGATTAAATCACAGTAATTACTATGTTATCAGATTACACCGAACATTGGTTATTAATTACCTTACATTTCTCTTAGAGAAAACTATTTGTTTGCTCATTTTAACAGGATTAAATGTCGATCTTGACGAATGCAAAAATTGGAATTAGACTTGTTTACTTTATTTACTTGTCTTCCCGCTAAAAGCCCTCTGTACTTCCATTGTGATGTGAATGCTTAGCGTCTGCGCACAGTCGAACGACACCGTCATGACGTCAATTTGTAGGCGAACTCAGAAGTCTTAATTCGCCATGAGTTCCCTCAGGATTTTCCTATGGGTTTTATAATGGGGTGTGGTAAACATTACTTGACGACACATGGACGTTTTGTTCTACATCATAAATTACACACTTGAATTTTGAACCCGCCGTGTGTTTTAAAATGTATGCTATTCAATACTGCTGCAAAATTCACGTTTAAGGTATGATAATGTATCATTTATGTTGTAGAACAAAACGTCCAAAATTGTCAAGTAATGTTTACCACAAACCTTATCTTACTCATACGTTGGTTTATGTCTCGTCACTGTCACGACTGCTATGTTGCTCGGAACTGCACACAAGACTTTCACCCACTGTTGCACTTGTGCATATGGTCGTGTGATAATAAAGGGATTTGATTTGATTGACGTTGACGTCAAGTCAAGTGTCTTTAGACCCATAAAGATGTCGTTATATTCCTTTCGACTGGAGTTTTATAAATGCAGGTATTTCCAGACCTCACACACACACGCTCTTGACTTGCACATCCACTGTTGTCTTTACCTTTTTCTCCTGATGTTTAGTGGTGATTACATCTTCTTCTAGCGCATCTTTGTGAAAACAATGGCTCAAAATGTAAGTGTTGTCACCTTTTGGACCAATTAAATAGTGCAAATAACTTAGGCGCATGCATTTTGTGCGTTCAAAGACGTGTGTATCAAACAAAACTAGAGACGCTACTCTTTACACCCAAACAGGTTTTACAGTGAAACACTGTAAAGAGGTTTATTACCAGAGACACTGCGCTTATAGAAGCAATTCACAGAGGCGCCATGTTGTTTGGTCATGTGAATCTGCGTCAGAAGGTTAACTCTTAAATGACGACTCGGAGTGTCCAATATGCAATGGGTTTAAGTGAATTTAAATTATGCGATGTGTATAGCGAATCCAAAAGAGGGAGTGCTCACATGAGGCCGCGGGGTCGCACAAGGTTATGGTATGTTACATTTGCGATGGGGGAAATCATGTGTTAACAGGGTTGCAAGCAAAATCTGGATCTTGGCTACATATTACATTTTTGGACATTAAAATGAGCCAATAGGGGAAAATAGTCATTTGATGCATGCAGAACTGGTAGTTAACTAGCAGTTAAACTAATAGTTTAATTTATCTAATAGTTCTCACAAAATCAAATGCTTGGAAAAAAGTCATGGGACTCCAAAGTGTACTGAAATTGTGTATAGTGCATACATTTCAAAGTGTTACACAGAGGGTCCTGGATCAGACTACTCATTTAGATTGTTTCATTTCTAATCTCATTGTGTCTTCTCTTTGTTTTGGCTTCTCTTTGTTCTGAGCAGAAAACTCCACTGCGGTTGAGTGGGACCTATGTTAGGTCTGTAGTGCCGGATTCTCCAGCGGCGCTCAACCAGAGACTGCGAGTGGGCGACCGCATCCTCGCTGTGAATGGAATCAGTCTGGTTGGCATGGACTACCACAGGTGACCACTGAACACAGCATACTTATTACACCACCCAACATACTGGCTTAAAGCCAAAGTGTCATTTTTATAACATAGAAAATAGGGTGATCTCACGAAAACAGATCTAGGTCCCATTTAAAGGAAATAAAAAGACACATTTTTTGGGGGGGATTTTCTTTATTTTGCATAAATAAAAATAAAGCCTATTTTAGGACTATTAAAATTTTGTTTCAGCACTTCTTAATCTTGATTAATGTTAATTTTAGCATATATTAATACATTTTTTTAAAGTTCATTATCAATGCACTCAAAAAATATATTGACCTATTTTTAACAGGTCTATTTTTAATATTTTGGATAAATGGTTGGATGGTTGAATGGATGGATGGTTGGTTGGATGGTTGGTTGGTTAGTTGGATGGATGGATGGTTGGTTGGATGGTTTGTTAGTTGGATGGATGGTTGATTGGATGGATGGATGGTTGGATGGATGGGTGGTTAGAAGGTTGGATGGATGGATGGTTGGATGGATGAATGAATGGGCAGGCTATAAAATGTCTACACACCCCTGTTAAAATTACTGGTTATTGAGATGTAAAAGATGAATCCAAGATAAATCATGGCAAATCTTTTTCTACCTTGTGATTATTGCAATGAACCACATTGAAGTGAATCACAAATGGAAACTTAAGAAAGTAAATAAATAAAAGACTTTTAGAATAACCTGTGTGCACACCCCTCAACTAATTCCTTTTGCTTTTAATACAGCAGCCAGTCTATTTGAATAAGAGAATATCAACTTAGCACATCTTGATTTGCCCAATTTTTCCCACTCTTCCTTGCAAAAAAGCTCCAACTCAATCAAATAGGAAGGTGCACAGCCCTCTTCAAGTCATTTCACAAGTTTTTGACTGGATTTAGTATCTGGGCTCTGACTGGGCCATTCCAAAACCTTGATCTTCTTCTGAAGCAATTCCTTTGTTGACAGATTTGTGTTTGGGGTCATTATCGTTCTGAAAGATTAAATTCCTTTTCATCTTCAACGTTTTAATGGAGGCCTGTATGTTTTGTGCCAAAATTGACTGGTATTTGGCACTGCCCATGATTAATTTTATCTTGAGTAGTGCCCCAGTCCCATCTGAAGAGAAGCAGACCCATAGCATGATGCTTCCACCGCCATGCTTCACCTTGGGTATGGTGTTGTTTGGGTGATGAGTGGTCAAACATACCTTTTAAAATGATGGCCAAAAAGTTCTATCTTGGTTTCATCAGGCCATAAAACATTTTGCTACATGGTTTTGGGTGATTGGATATATGTTTTGGCAAAATGTGTGAATATTGGCTTCCGACCCTTCCCCATAGCCCAGACAAATGAAGAATACGGGATATTGTTGTCACATGCAGCTAGAGACCAGTACTTGCCAGAAATTCTTGCAGCTCCATTAATGTTGCTTTAGGCCTCTTGACAGCCTCCCTGATACGTTTTCTTGTTTTTTCTTCAATTTTTGATGGCCGTCGTGTTTATGTTTTGGAATACCATTGAGGTGCCCCATGTGTGGCCTTCATGGTGTTCCATGGCAAATCTCATTTTTGGAAATTCTTCTGAACCACTCTCCTGATTGGTACCTGTTCACAGTGAGACTCCGCACGTCCTTTGTAAGCTCCAAACAGACCATGGCTTCAGTAGTAAGATGCAAACAAGAAGATACCAAGAAAATCCCACTGAAACATCTGATTTTTATTCAGGCTTCAGCATCACTTAAATTATGTCTGGAGGATTATAATTACTTTTAAGTAAGACTTTGAATGTGATTGGTTAACTTTTATAATAAGTCACATGCCACATTATAAATTGGTGTGCACACTTATGCAACTAGGATATTTTAAGTTTTTTCCTTAAAAGTTTCTATTTATTTGTTCCTTGAATTTTGTTGGTTTTAATATCACATTAAAGGTACAAGTTCATATTTTATCTCTAACTTTTTATAGGCACTGTAATGTAATTTCTTTCTTTTGATTTTGGTAAAAAAAAAAAAATGGCCCAGATATATTCTTGACCTTATAAGATTTAATGTTAGAAGCTTCAGGTTTCACAGATGAGATGTGATGGACATTGTTGGCGTTGATGCTGACCAAATAAACCCTCCTGTGGTCTTTCTTTTCCTCTCAGTGGAAGAGAGCTCATCCGGACGTCAGGTGATTCACTTCAATTACTGGTGGCAAAAAAGGAACCGAGAATCAGTGCCAAGAGCTGTATCACCAGATGCTAAAAAAGAAAAGAAAAAAACATTTGGCCGGACGGCAACTTAGAGCTCAGGACTGTAGCAATGGGCAAGATTGATTCAGTCAAATCTTTTGTTGGAACCAAAGGAAAAGTGATCCAGAATGGATTAAAAACATTGATATTTCTGTTGCTGTTTTGTTGTTGCTGCTGTTGGCAGTCTCTCCATCTCTAGCTTTAGATGAAAGTCTCAAATGACCATTCATTATTTGTATTAGTGTAAAAACAAAAAACTTATTGTAGTGTGTCTTTCACACTGTCATATCTTTCTTGGTTTACCTGATATTTTACATTTTTACCAGTGTTTTATTCTCGTTTAGTATCCGTCATTTATATGTGTTTCTGGTTTAGTATGAAATTGCTGTGGTCCAGACGGGGCTATCCCATTTGCTGTTCTTAACATCCAAACACTACTGTAAAAATAGTCCAATTATTTTGTCATTTCTGGTCATTATAATATTTTCAGTATTTCACCAAAGTATCACTATTAAAATGTATTGTTGTTGATGTTATGAAAGAACCCATGTACCGTTTTTATATTGATGTCATATTGATATTACTTGTGAGATTCCTCATGTCAAACATACTATATGACCCTCACCATCAGTGCCAGAGAAACAGTGTTATATTATGTCATCAATGTTACTGATGGCATTACAAAAGCATTTGTTTTATAATATTTATATTGGTAAGTGTACAAGTGTAATAAATCTTATTAATAAATGATATTTCTTTTTAAAGAAAAGACATTAACAGTGTAACAAATGTTAGTATTCATCTGACCTTTGTTTGGTTTCTTCCATCATTGCTTCCAATTGAATTTAGATTTTAATTTTAGATTCATTGACCTTGGTGTTTTTTTAGGGTCTGTTTTTCACCTTATTGTGAAGTGTAATTTCTAATAATATGTGGAGTATCCAGTATAATGGCCTTAAAGGGATATTTCACCCAAAAATGAACATTTTCTCGTCATTTACTCACACTCATGCCATCCCAGATGTGTATCACTATATTTCTTCTGCTGAACACAAATGATGACGGTGAGTAAATAATGAGAGAACTTTCATTTTCAGTGAACTATTCCTTTAAAGGCCACATGAAATGTGTTGACCAGTGCAGTTTTCTTCCTGTTTTGACACACCGATTAGCCACAATATTAAACCTGCTGTCTAATTGTAACAAATGGCTGCTGCTGGCATAGGCAATGACGATGAAATGAGAACCCAAGTGAACTGTAAACTATAAATGTGAACTGAACATGAAACTTGACTTAAACATGGTTAGACATAAACGTGGTTACACAAAAAACGACAATGGCAAACATGAGGGTTAAATACATGACATGGGAGAACAAGACAAACAAGTTAACCAATGAAAAGACAGAACTGATCACAAGAAAATTAAACAATAAACCAATGAACACAAGACACATGAACAGGGAGGGAAACAGGAACACATGACACGTGACTAGGGAATACATGACATGAACAGGAACTAAACTTTTCAAAATAAAAGACATGAAAACAAAACCTGAACAAAAACACATCTAGACATGACAGTAAAATTGTGTAGGTCCCCCTCATGCTTTACTGTGGACTTTGTCAGTTTGAACCAGTCTGGCCATTCTCTGTTGACCTCCCTCATCAACAAGGTGTTTCCGTCCACAGGACTTTGTTTTTGGCATCATTCTGAGTAATTCTAGAGACTATTGTGTGTGAATATCCCAGGAGATCATCAGTTCAAACCACCCCGTCTGGCACCAACAATCGATTATCTAATCACCAACAATCGATTATCTAATCAGCCAAAAATGTTATTTACATTTTTTTAGTAATTTTTTTAATGTATTAAAAATGTATAACTCATATTCCTTCATCAAAATGGCATAACTTGCTCTTCTGCTGATATGAATGCTCTTCTCTGCTGATGCATACCAGCAGCCAAGGGTCAAAAGTTTGATGAAGTTTTAATCCCGCCCCTTTAAGACCTTGTCATGTACACAAACCTAGTGAAGAGATTGTGATGAGGTGTATTTTTGGCTGTTTCCCTCCAAAAAGCCTCTTGAATTCACCCAAACATCCTTGGTTACGGCCCTGCTAGCTTTAATTTTGAAATTTCTATTTAACTTTTAACATTTTAACTATATAACTTTTTATTTTTTATGTTATAATGGTTAAGTTTAGGGGTAGGGAAGGAGTAGATTTCTGCGTGACTCAAAATAAACAGTGTATAAATGTGACTTCCAACTGTTTCAAGAATTTTTTTGAAAGGGGGCATAACTTGTAGTGGGCATGCCTTGTAGTAGTCTCGCAGGACGCAGACAGGCCCTTCTCATCGGATAGGGAGAAAGTGGCTGGAATTTCTTAATGTTTTTTAATGTTGAACAGCACGAGTAAGTGTTCTTCAATCTTAATATTTAGTGTATTGTGTGTAATGTTGAAAGATTTTGAAATTGTTTCTCATTCATCTGCATTGGACTTGCATAACAGCTCCAGCCTCATTTTTTGCAAAGACCACAATGTGCTGTGTGCAGGGCCGGCCCTAGCATTTTGGGGGCCCTAAGCAAATTTTCAAAATGGGGCCCCCCTACCTACAAGTACACCTATTCAAACACCCAACATCAATAACTAAGCAAGTTTAAATTTTGCAAATAAACAAGTCTGTTTGTTCAAAAGCATAAAGCTTAAAAAGGCATAATTGTCAACTGTAGTTTTTCAGCACAGATAAATCTACTTCAGAAGTATGACATTTTTATTATTTAAAACAAACGCATATCACATGCACAAATTAATAAATACATTTAATGAAGTTATGATTAGTCAATTATATTTTAATTATCAAATTATATTTACACTTATTGCAAATAATTATTTACCCCGTGGTAATGGGGCCCCTGGTGGCCACGGGGGCCCTATACAGCTGCATATGCCGCTTAACAGGCAGGGCCTGAACTAGCTGTGTGCATTTGTGGGCTGTTTATGTATTAATGTTGTCAGTTAGGTAATCGTTCGGTTCTCAAATCAATGGAAAACGAGCCGGTATTGAGATCACTTCTCAGTTTAGTACCAATTGACACTCCTTGTATTGAACATTAGTTAACATAAATGAAACAGCAACTCACTATTTGTCAGTCATTGAGTAAAAAAAAAGGTACCTAAAGGGTCACGACCAACTAACACATCTGCAATGGGTGACAATGATATAATGCATGTATTTTTAATTTTATGGGAATTCTTGTTTTGGAAATTAGGAATAGGGATTTTTATTTTTTCCGACTTTGAAATGATCAGTGAGTAAATATCTCTAGGTAAGATAGAGAGATCTACATAATTATTCATGAGAAAGTGTGGACCTATAAACCATTTTCAGAGTAGTGCCATATTTTATTTTTTACTGGAATGAAAATGAGGCTGTGTGGGATAGAGCGTAGTTTAAATTGGTGTTGATCATTCAGTTAATGAAACATTGAAAACGCATATTTCCACAAAATTTAGGTAGATGGAAAAAAAGATTTGATTTAGAAACTTTAAACAACTTTATACAGTGCAGGGTTCCAGACTAAAAAAATGACTTGTGACTTGTGATCAAATGGCTGTTTTTAGTCGCCAAATCACACGAGTTGTTTGATTTAGATTGCTGTTCAGAAACAAGAGAGAAAACCGAAGAAAAAGAAGACAGCTGATAACCCATTAATTGGAGGTTTAATAAACAGTATACATAGTTGAGAAGATACATTTCCATTTCCTTTTGTCTCATAAATGTTCACACCCCTTTCATAATTTATAGAAATAGAGATAAAATATTTTTGTTTATTTAGTACTGATCTTCAGAATCTACATTACAGATATTTACATAAAGTATAGTATGTGTACAGTAGTGTTTTCTTCTTGAGCATCAATGAATGTTTTCACCTGGTTTAATAGTTGTGTACAAGTCCCTCAATTGTCCTAAGAGTTAAAAGCTTTATCTCACATATATATATATATATATATATATATATATATATATATATATATATATATATATATATATATATACACACACACACAAACACACTGGCGGCCAAAAGTTTGTAATAATTTACAGGTTTTGCTGTTTCAGAAGGAAGTTGGTACTTTAATTCACCAAAGTGGGATTCAACTGATCACAAAGTATATTCAGGACATTACTGATGTAAAAAACAGCACCATCACTATTTGAAAAAAGTCATTTTTGATCAAATCTAGACAGCAGCCATCACTCCAACACCTTATCCTTGAGTAATCATGATAAATTACTAATTTGGTACAAGAAAATCACTTGCCATTATATCAAACACAGCTGAAATCTATTTGTTTAGTTAAATGAAGCTTAACATTGTCTTTGTGTTTGTTTTTGAGTTGCACAGTATGCAAGAGACTGACATGTCTGAAGGTCACTATTAGGTAAAAAATGGCAAAAAAGAAACAGATTTCTCTAGAAACTTGTCAGTCAATCATTGTTTTGAGTAATGACAATACACAATGATATATAATGCTTGAAATTGACAAAAAACTGAAGATTTCATATAAAGGTGTACAATACAGTCTTCAAAGACAAAGAACAACTGTCTCTAACATGGACAGAAAGAGATGTGGAAGACCAGATGTACAACTAAACAAGAGGATAAGTACATCAGAGTCTCTAGTTTGAGAAATAGAGGCCTCACATGTCCTCAGCTGACAGCTTCATTGAATTCTACACACTCAACACCAGTTTCATGTACAACAGTAAAGAGAAGACTCAGGGGTGCAGGACTTATGGGAAGAACTGCAAAGATAAAGACACTTTTGAAACAGAAAAACAAAAAGAAAAGGTTAGAGGGGACAAAGAAACACAGACATTGGACAACAGATTAAATTGGAAAAGAGTGTTAAGGATCTTAACCCCATTGAGCTTTTGTGAGATCAGTTAGACTGTAAGGTGTCTGAGAAGTGCCCGACAAGACAGACACATCTATGACATGTGCTACAGGAAGTGTGGGGTGAAATGTCACCCGAGTATCTGGACAAACTGACCGCTAGAATGTGAAGGATCTGCAAAGCTGTCATTACTGCATGTGGAGGATTTTTTAATGAGATTTCTTTGAAGTAGTTTAAGAAGTTCTGAAATTTTCTTTTCAAATTGTAATAGTAATTTTTCACGTTATTAATGTACTGACTATACATTGTGATCAGTTGAATGCCACTTTGGTGAATAAAAGTTCCAATTTCTTTCCATAAGAGCAAAATCTGTACATTATTCCAAACTTTTGGCCACCAGTGTGTATGTATATATATATATATATATGTTATAAACCACAGTTGAGCCAGAATTAGTAGAAAAATCAATAGATGCGTCAGAACATGAATCATTTCTCTGTCCCTAAGCCCGACCCACATGGATATCACTAATGTGGGACTTACAGTATGAGTAATCCATCACAGCAGCATCAGATTCAGAAGCAACTTCATTCGTTCATTAATATAAATGGTAAGTTGTGAAGGAAGCGCACTCTTAAATTTCTCTAACACAATTATATTTGCTAAAGCCTCAAAAGTGGACACATTTGAAACAGTATACCAACGTGCAAGTGCAACCACTGGTCATGAGCAAACTTTACATATATTTTATCACTTTTTTCTCAAATCCCTAAACCTTTGTCGATACACCTCGGGCACTAATTTAGTTATTTATACTTCTCCGTTTCTTTTCAAGCAACTTCCGACTGATGCAATAATTTTTGGATTTCCAACTGCAACTGCATCATTTATCATTTTGTTGCTGAAATGTCAATCCCACGGGAGCAGGAGAACATGACTCATCCGAATTTACCAATACTCCCAAATCTAATCAGACTTAACTACAGCCTTGACGCCCTCCTTAAGACAGTTATCAGATGTGGACAAACCAACATTATAAAACTCAGTAACTTCTATCAACTGTTGATATCAGACAGAGCTTGAACACCACAGCTTGAGTCTTTTGTGTCCAGCAACCTCATATACAGCCATAGGCTTACTCAGTTTCAAACGAGTCTACAAATGGAAGCGATCGAATCAATTAAATTAATACAAATTTGCAAAATGAAAAAACATTTAGACGAGCCCCCATTTTGTTACACTTTAAAACTAAAATGCAACAAAAGATGCAGGGAGACGAGTGTAAGGAGTAACAGGCATGTTATTAACAACTCTGTATTGAGAAAAACTATGAACTCTGGAGTTTGTAAGACCAATAACCACATGCTCCCCACTCCAGCCGGGGTGCGAATCCAGGAGAAGAGTCAACACATCCAAAAGCCTGTGAAAAAGCACCGACCGCTTGTCTCCCAGCTCCCTCAAACCATGGGACTTATATCTTATATCACAGAGAAACACACCACGTGCTGGTGTGCCCAATTGGGAATCAGCTCACCTGGTTGCACACACACCTGAGAGCGATTTAAAGAGACAGAGACAAACTGAGAAAGGACAGATAAAACACTACAAAACTATACACCCAAACAATACGGCCTCAGCCGTCACTGTCACATTTGCAGAGTAGACTATAATTTGATTACGCATATTTTTAAATGTAATGTAGTGTAATTACAAATACTTTTTTATAGTATTGCGTTATTCATATTTCATGTAATGCGTTACTACTTATACCCCCACCCCCAGCGTGAAGCATTTATATGTTTCCACTGATCTAATCAAATTTAGAGAATTTAAAACAAGTGGATCTGGTTAAAAACTGTGCTGGCATACGGTGGCCATTCTGGCATAGTTCCAGTCATTTCATTGAAACATGAGCATCTACCTGAATGGCAACTTTACAAGACTAATAAACACAGCCAAAAGAGAATTAAATGAAACCGTCATATTTCCAAAATTCACTCATTCAAGGCTCTTCGAGTTGATTCATGTGAAATATTGTCACGTCTTTGAGACTTCTATATCTAGTTCTCTATCATGGACGATTTCTTTCGCCCATCTGCGCTATTTTTAGGCTAGTTGTTGGTGTATGAAAACATGATGGAATGATACTGGAAACTGGATGTGGATGTGTCTTTAGCATATGTGAATTGTATGTTCGGTTCATATCATACCAGTCATAGTACGATTTAGTCTTTGCAAAGGAACTGTTATTGAAGGTTGGGGCAGTTAAAACACTTAGATGCCAAAAAACATAAGTAAACAGTTTAATTCATGAATATCTCATATGTCATGACTGTGTGATAGTTTATGGTGCTGAAATCCTGTCTAAACTAGGCACGTTGACTCAAACTTTCTATTTATTTGTGTTGTTGGCAGTAGTAGCGCCAGCACGTGCAGAGGAAAATGGAATGGGACATCTGTTCACTGTCGGTGCAACACACCGCAAAGGACGCTTCCATCGTAGACAGCGTATCATAATGGGTTCTAT
The DNA here is from genome assembly GCA_032164185.1 of Moxostoma hubbsi. NCBI lineage: Eukaryota > Metazoa > Chordata > Actinopteri > Cypriniformes > Catostomidae > Moxostoma > Moxostoma hubbsi. The sequence goes on along the minus strand of JAVLUX010000007.1, from coordinate 7,552,183 downwards.
TGCTTTTGATGCAACGCAACTCTCGCATCCGGTGTAGACAGGGTGTGAATGTTGACAGTTGTGCTTGAGATGAACAGTTTAATATATACGGATGCAATGTGTTAGATGTACGTTACGTGTAAACCTTGAAATTTAGTTTTATAATGTTGTGGAGCTTGTTCTTTCTCTTCCGATTGAGTTTCAAATTTGACTGTTTCCATGGTCTGTATGATGTTAACCGATCAGAAAAGTGGGTGTTTACTTTGAGGTTTTAAGGAGGCGCTTATACCAAAGCTGAGCGTTTCAGTCAGAGGGCCAGAGACAGGATGCAAAATGATCATATATCACTAAATTAGGATGTTTTAGTGCAAAAAACCTTTACTAACATTATCAGTGGACCTCAGGGAAGATTATAAAAAAATTTTTTTAAAGTAATGAAATATAACCCCTTTAAGAGAGCATTTGAGTGGACGTGCACATGACTGCAAGATGAGTCATCCATATTTGTGTTATTTCCCCAGAACCGAAAAACCGTTCATTTTCAATGTGCTTATACAGTACTTGTATGATAGTAAGTTACATTAGCTAGAAGTTTGCTTAGTCAGATTTTAGAAGTACACTAGCATATAGATGGCTTCAAATCTAACAGGCATTAAAAGCCACAAAACACCAGTTTTGATTTCATGAGGTCTTAAACTGCAGTTTCAGCGCTGATCTGCTGGGTCCATCAGTTCTAGCAATCTAATTAAAGCAACTGCACCCTCCTGGGCAAATGAGGAGCCCAGCTTTTTAGAGATGGGGTAGTGGGGGTTGCAGCCCAAGGATGTGTCTCTCTCAGAGAATGCTGCCCCGGGTCACCTCAACACTTGCCATTTATAGAGCATTTATAGAGAGTGAGGTTTCCACTGTAGCAGCAGACACACCCGTCATATACCAGAGCTCATGCTGAGACACTGTATTTCAAAATGCTGTTTAGACAAGTTTCTCTCTTTATAGGCTCTGTTAAGTCTAAAGAAATAGTGCAAAGCTGCTGAATCGTTTAGTTCTGTTCTGCTTTGTCTTCTGATTATGTAGCATTATGTAAATCTCTATTATCTTGTTTTCTCTAGCCACATCTGAATGGTCAGTCTCCAGTGCTGCTTCATTAAGATTCCAGGGTTGCCTTAAAATTGATGTCAGGGCTGTGCAGCTCAATGTATCTTATTCACAGCAGCCATCTGTAAAGAAGATCATTTTCATGGGCAAGGAAGAGGCGAGAAACCGGCTTATCAACATAAATAATAATTTAATGAAGAACTTAAAACAAACACATAGGACAGCAGACATGTCTGCTGATTAAGCTCTCTCTCCCGATCGCCGTCTGCGAGTGGCCTTTATCCCTCTTGACGGCTCAATTAGCCTGATACGGGACCGGGCGTGCGTAATCACGCGCCGGTCCCGCCCTCCACCGTGCCACATCATCTTTGATTTTTGATGGGAATGACAACGAGGCTGTGAGGGATAGATGTCTCTTCAACGAGTTGGATATATAGTTCCACTGAGGAAATGTTGAATAAAGATCTTTCAGAGAAATTGCAGTACCATAGACAAAAAACTCCAGACAACATGAGTTGTGGAAAATTATAGGTGATCCAGGACAGGAGCTTTATCCAGTGCATGTCATTGAAGAGACAGTAAATTTATCCCCCACAGCGTCGTTTTCATTCACGTCAAAAATCTTTGGCACTACTGTGAATAAGGTCTTCCTTCATACATGCAAGAGCTCTATCAGCAGTAACTTCAGTAATCCAATCATAACGGGGATGTTGAAATATATATTAAATTTCCTTGACCACATAAATAGAATTTGTGAGACTGATTTAAAGGGTTATCCAAAGTGTTTCATCTGAGGAATCTCAAATGGTGTCAAGTTGAGTTGTAGAGATTATTTCACGAGAATAAGCTTGAAAGCAGTTATTTGAGTGGTGTTTGCCTCCCTCTGGTGGATTGAACATAGAATTTTATTTCTAGATTTAGCTCTTCAGCTGGTGACATCAATTTGTAGGCAAGTGTGCTTCATCTGGGAACAAAGGAATTGTCCTGTGACGCAAATATATGACATAATAACAAAAACTCCCAAAATAATTTACCCTAGTTTTGTTAAACAAGCACTATTTAAGCACAAGGTACAACTTTCTTGGTATATGTATATACAGATCTGGAAAAATTAAGAGACCACTGCAAAATTATCAGTTTCTCTGGATCGACTCTATTTATAGGCATGTGTTTGAGTAAAATTAACATTTTTGTTTTATTCTATAAAGTACTGCCAACATTTCTCCTAAATTCCAAATAAAAGTCTCGTCATTTAGGGAATTTATTTGCAGAAAATTGCAACTGGTCAAAATTAACCCCCAAAAAATTAAATTTTCAGACCTTGAATAACGCGGAGTCACGTGACACCATGAGAGGTTCGGAAGTGTGAGCGACGAGCTCTGCGCACTTTGCTGGTTTTTAAATGTTTTTGTGTTATAATCCGATGAGATTTGATACACCCTGCTACATATTTGCTCTTTGAAGTCAATATGTCAAAAAATTCTAAATCCTTGAGCTCTGGAGATAATAAATGCCACTTACATGCTCAAGCTGAAACCACTGACGGGCCTGCAGACCAGTGACTCGATTTGAACAGTGCAGTGGTAGAAATTCAGCATCAAATGTCCAGCATGTTTGGGATGCTGATGAAAGTTGTTGCTGACTTAGACGTTCTCGCTGTAATACGTTGATCAATTACGCCATTGGAAACAAAATTCTTTGAGTTGGTTACAAGAGTGGCAGATGTTGAGAAGTGGATAGATTATCAGAGTTATCGGAGAGGGAATCATCTGATAATCCACCAGAGACCAAAGTTGATTTGGAACATATTCTTGAAAAGCTTGAAGATCTTGAGAATAGGAGCTGCAGGAATAACATCCAAACTTATAGAATTCCTAATCATAAAGAGGGCAGAGATAGGGTGAATTTCCTTGAGTAGCTCTTCCCGAATCTGCTCGACTTAACAGGCCATAAGCTGGAAATCGATCGAGCTCACAGAGTCTCGGCTCGCAGATCTGCTGAGGGAGACAGACCCCGAACAATCCTGGTCAAATTCCTAAGATCATCCGATAAAGATCTTGTGTTACGCGAGGTGAGGAGTAAAGGAAAGCTTTCTTGGAAGAATCACAACATTTTCTTGTTCCCAGACTTTGCGAGTTCGACAGAAACGTGATCGATTCAAGGAATGCATGAAACTCTTACATCAACAGAAGATTGCTTTTGCACTGGTGTTCCCGGCCAAACTGAGAATAGGTTTGCCGCAAAGTATTTTTATGCCCCAAGCAAGCTATTTCCTTCATAAAAACATTAGAGTAAGTAAGCCATTTGGTGTTTCTCTTGTGAGTGGATTGACTCGCTGTACATAGACTCGACTGTCTAAGGAATCTGGATGCCATTTTTGTTTCTTTTTGTGTTGGTTCCACCTAGTGGCTGGAGTTTGTTTTGTGGTGAGACACTCCTTCAAGAAATGTTTGCATTGACGGTAGACCGTTTTACACCGAAGTTCCCGGCCAGTGATAAGGATGGCCACAAAATATCTACATGCCTACAACAAGCAATGTCTTTTATAGAGTTGATAGACTGAGGAAATCATGGTGTGTTTCTTATGTGGCCTCTGAGTCAACTTGACTCGTTAAATATACAATTGACCGTTCGAGGAACCAGGATGCCTGATTTGTTTGTTTTTGTGCTGGTTCCGCCTAGTGACTTGAGTTTGTTTTGTGGAGGAACATTAATTTGGGAAAGTTGTGGATGAATCTGCTTGTTCTTTGTGCTTATGCCTTCTATTGGCTCGAGTTTGTTTTATAGATTTTCTTCTGTTATGTAATTTTGCCTCACAAAATTTTTATAGAAGCTTGAGCAATCTGACGGCAAAGTTGTAACGGGGTTCTCGTAGGCGTGCATGGACTCTTTGAGTTTAGCGGGATTGATGCCGGTTGGCGCTGTCGTGCGTGGGGTTAATGCGCACGTTTTTCTTTTTTCTGTTTGTTTTGTTAAGGTTTTTATTGTTGTGCTAATGTTGAAATGTGGTCTTTATAATTTATTTTGACACAATTTATTCTTTATATTATATCAAAATCTCAAATGTTAATTTGAGTGAATTGTCTCTCTCCACATGGTTGGGGCACCCCATAAAAAGAAGGAAGGTTTTATATTTTCTTAAATGTAAGAAATATGATATTGTGTTTCTTCAAGAAACTCATCTTGCCCGCAGATAGTTGGAAAATTTGGGAAGATATGGGGTGGAAATTTTTTCTTTAGTTCTGGCTCAAGTAAAAGCAGGGGAGTTATTATATTGATAAAGAAACATCTACAATTCAATTCTCAAACAGATTAATGATAAATTGTGAAGAGTCATTATTGTTTTAGCTGAAATTCAAGGGACAAAGTCTGATTTTGGCTAATATTTACACACCTAACGCTGATGATCAAGGCTTTTTTATAGATCTTGAAGGGATGTTGCAAACCATTGGCACCCCTCATGATATAATATTGGGAGAAGACTTTAATCTATTGATGGAGTCAGTCCTTGATCATAGTGAAACAAAAGTGTGTAAGCCCCCTAGAGCAACATTGACGCTTCACAGGATTTTAATCTAGATTTAGAAGTTTAATGTTTTTAAAAATCTTGGTCTTGAAGATATTTGGAAACTTTTGAGCCCATCTGGGTGGGACTATACATTTTTTCATCAGTCCATAAGATTTATTCTAGAATATTTTTTATTTAAAAAAAAAAATCTAAATCCCTAAAGTTTCCCTCATTGCTCAATTGGAACATTTTAGTCTCAGATTACGCCCTGGTGAGATTAGAGGTGTTGCAGTAAAATAAATCATATAGTTAGCGCTTTAATGTATCTCTTTTAAAAAAAACTGATTGTCGGAGGACAAAGCAGGAAAACTTTTGTCTAGAAATATAAACAGTCTTTTATAAAACAAATCGAGTCTTTTTCTACCATTCCCTCAGTGAAATCTGCTGGTGGTGAACTATTTACATCAGCCACTGATTTTAATAATGCCTTTAAAGAGTTTTTGATCTTTATAGTTCCATGTCTTCGTCTACTGATGAAGATATTAGAAAATATATGGAACCATTAGAACTCCCTAAATTGATGACTGAGCAACCTTGGAGGAGCCATGACAAGGTAATTAAGGCCTTACCTACGGGCAAGGCTCCAGGGCCAGATGGTTTTGCCACAGAATTTTTTAGATCTTAAAATGCAGAACTGGCTCCACTTTTGTAAGAAGTTTTTACTGAATCATTAAAGAATGGAAAAATTCCCCCTACCATGACACAAGCCCGGATCAGTCTGATTCTTAAAACGGACAAAGATCCTAGTGAGTGTAAAAGTTACCCTCCAATTTCCCCGATTCAGCTAGATGTAATTTTTTTTTTTAAACAGATTAAGTTAATGTAACTCTTATACATATAGATCAGGTGGGGGTTATTCAGGGCTGCAGCTCTTCTGACAACATTAGGCATTTCATCAATAACATGTGGTCAGTGGTGAATGATCAGACTTCGGTTGCTGCCATCTCACTTGATGCAGAAAAGGCATTAGACATGGTAGAATGGAATTATCTTTTTAAGGATTTGGAAATATATGGGTTTGGGAATACTTTAATTGGATGGATTAAGCTACTTTATTGACACCCTGTAGTCGTGGTACAAACAAATTGATTAATTTCAGATTATTTTTCTCTGGAAGCCCTGCACCCGGCAGGGCTTCCTTCTTTCTATATTATTGTTCTGTCTTGCCCTGGAACCATTAGCAGCCGGGAAAAGAAAGGAGGAGGATTTTCCAGGGGTGGTGGCGGGAGGTATGGCGCATAAGCATTTGCTTTATGCAGATGATATTTTATTATTTGTCTCCAATCCTACTAGATCTATGCCTTGCCTCCACAGAATTATCAATTCATTTTCTAAATATTCAGGATAAAGAGGTAATTGGTCTAAATCCGAAGCTTTGGCTCTGACAGCACTCTGCCCAGTAACATCTTTTAAGCCAGGTGCCTTTCAATGGCCCAAATAGGGCATTAAGTATTTGGGTATTTTATTCCCAGCAAATGTATGTGATTTAGTCAGTTAATTTTAACCCTTTGATAAAAGGTTTTTCGAACGATGTGGCAGGTGGGCCTCATTACATTTATCTATGATTGGGAAGGTTAATGTTATTAAAATTAATTGTTTTCCAAAATGTAAATACCTATTACAGTCTCTCCCCATTGAAGTTCCCCTCTTTTATTTTAAACAATTTGATAGTATAGCTAAATTCTTTATCTGGAATGTTACACAGGCCAATTGACAAAGGTGGGTCGGGTCACCCCAAGATTTTGTTTTACTATTATGCTTTTGGTCTCAGACATTTGGGCGCATTCCGCCTGAAAGAGCTTTATTGAACAGTAGGTCCTTATCTTGCCATTGCAATGACTTTCTGCCAAGCTGCCTGGAGAAGTAAAGACACATCATGTTATCTCACACATGCAGTTAGTGTGGACAAAAGTTTCCCACATGCTCAGTTCATACATTGCAAATCAATCAAATCAAATCACTTTATTGTCACACATTTTACCTGAATGTTGCCACAACTATTTGGTTAAACCCTAAATTGTGTATTAAAAAGTCCCCCTTTTGCTGGACTGAATGGATTGAGAAGGGAGTTGCTACGCTGGGTGACCTGTATGAAAATGGAGCATTGAGATCCTTTGAAAATATTATACAGTGTTTTGGGATTCCCAGGTCTCAATTCTTCAGGTACTTACAGCTGCGCAATCTACTTTGTGCCACCTTTGGGTGTAGTACGCAGCACCCTAAAGCTGCAGACATTCTTGAGATGGCACTAGTGGCTTTTGGAAAGTGTTACGAGGCTTCAGCATACTATTCTTGACTAATTCGGAGTCTAGGGGATGGGGTTTTGACATCTTGTAAGAAGTTATGGGAGAAAGACTTGAATTTAGTACTGGAGGATTAAGAAAGGGTGTCTATGTCTAGGGATGAAAGGGTACGCATCGCTGGCGATGCCAATCAGAGGATGCGGACATAGCCCACATTTTTTGGTATTGTATTAAGATTCAAGGGTTCAGAGTTATATCTGTGAGATCTTGAGCACTCAGATTTCACTCTGCACCAGAATATTTTAGGTGATGGGTGTTAATGTCGAGAATAAATACATTAAAAACTGGGTCCTTGCCAGTGTGATGATCAGCAGGAAAGTGATACTTGGGGGATGGAGGTTGGCTGGTGCGCCCTCATTTCATGAGTGGTGCACCAAATTGGGAAGAGTTGGAGCCTTGGAAAAAATGATGCATAGAAGGCTGGGCAGCTTGAGTGCCTTTGACAAGAAGTGGGACAATTATTTGGCCTTCTTAGATGGTTGCTAGGGAGGAACATTGGAGAGGGACAGCTTAAATGGTGTGTATGTAATGGATTGATGTGTGGAACCCTTTTTCTTTTTTGTTGGGCAATTATTTATTTTTAAGTCTGTGAGTGTTTTCTTGGACTGTCTGCTTGTATGTGTGTCTGTTATTATTCAGTGTCTGACCACTGGGATGCGTGCCAACTTTTTTTTTTTTATGAAAGTTGATTCTGTGTTTTCATGAGCTGATTGTGTTGATTTGAGTTTGGAATCAATAAAAATTGTTAATGACAAAAAAGCATGCATGACACATAATTGTTGTCACATGACACATTGTTTTAGCTGTTTTCCTCGTTGGTGGTTAGAATGTCGGGCTGTCTAGCCATTTGAGATGTTTGACTTTCTCCATAGGGCTTCAAGGTAAAAACTCAATATAATTGAAATGGGTCACGTAAGTTTTGTGGTTTGTGCCGCGATATAGAGAGAAACCAGACAGAGTAGTGCAAGTGATCCTGCTCTGCACTCTGCTCTCCTGTCTCTGGAGCACAAACGGGAAGCCTGCTGGACTCACTTGCACTTGCATGCTCCAGAAGTAGTGCACACTACAATCAAGTGAAACAAATTTGCACTTGTCAGATGAGAAGCATATTTAGAACGAAAGATAAATGTCATTGAATTTGTCAGTGCCTGAAGAAACCTGTCCATGTTTCTTCAATTGTCTCAGTCTCAAGTGAAGCCCTGGACACTGATAGATACGCACATGCCACACACATTGATATTTACATAACGGGATATACACAATGTAGTAATATACATAGCGATATACACTATATGCAAACCTTGCAAAATGCTGTTTTGTTATTACTTTTTATTAAGCCAAAAAGATTCCACACAACAGAGGACGCAACTTTTTTCTTCACAATCTCCTCCTCATCTTCTCGTTTACTGTGATTTGAGGAACTACCAGCTGCTCTGCCTTCCTCCATTTCTCAGACAGAATGTGTACCGCATATGTGTAACGTGAATAGAATGCTGTGCACATTTCTTGCCAAGTGATGGTGATTTTGCGTAACCGCTATAGAGATGATAATCAAATACCAGTTATGTATACCGTTTGTCAAAATGTATACCAGTACATAACCCATCCTACATAAAACCAGACTTAAAGTCTGCCTGTCAAACATGTCTACTAGCTGACAATTTATTAACAGTTGATATAACAGATGAAGTATTTGTCATCTTCTTTTCTCAGGTACTCTCCATGCAGAACAAAGATGTGCAAATATTGGGATGTTCCCCTTCCAGGCTTTGAGCACATCACTCCAAATGCAGTACAAAGCCATGCAAGTTACATTTTCTAAAAGGTTCTATACTTGATTGTGTGACATTCTGTTGTAGTGTAATACCATCCTATTACCCATGTGACCTTTTGGGTCAGCCATGAAAAATGAATCAACAGTCCACTCATGAATAACTCATGGGCATTGCTACGAAAGGCTTTTATAATGTAATGAGGACATAATCATTCATGGCGTAAAGTGGTTAGGACATGTCCCATCCATCCACATTGTATAAGACACCTATGGATTGATTAGACTAATTTGTTGTTTAACTTGTTGTAATAAATCTTAATTTTTCCATTTGCAATGTAACTGCTGGTCAGCGCTATACTGGCTTTATATGACTATACTAGCTCTACTGGCTACATCCGCTAATGCTGGTTTGGCAGTTGCAATGACACAAATGTCCATCGCTGTCAGCCAAATGACCAGAAAAGTGCAGCGCCTGTATGTTGGCAACATCCCCTTTGGTGTCACTGAGATAAGAGTCCCAGAAAAATGTCCATCAAAACATGTTGTTTTAATAATTCCCCTGTTAAAAAGACCTGCATTGTTAGTCACCAGCATATATTGTGTTTAGGATGCTTGTCCACTCTCCAGCATGATCTGCTGGTGTCCCTGCCAGGCTTCTTTACTAGTTTAATTGGCAAACCTCCCTTGATCATCCAGAAACAGCATGCTGGTTGAGCAGCATTTTTATGCTGGTGAAATAGTTCCAATGGCTTGACTAGCATCAGACCAGCACTAACCGTCTTAAACCAACTTTGGAAATTGGAAATTTGTGTTGGTCTAAGATGGTCTTTTGAACAAGTTCTTTTCAGTTCTGGTACTCATAGGCCACAAACACACTAAATACGCATGTGTTTGTCTCATAGGAGGCCATGGCTGAGTTCTTCAATACCCAGATGAGACTTGTAGGACTGTTTCAAGCTCCCAGCCGTACTGTGCTTGCAGTGCACATCAACCAGGATAAGAAATGTGAAAATGCTTTTTTTTTTTTTTTTTTTTTTTTTAATGGTTAATTTATAACAGTACTCAATGCTATATACAAGTGGCAATTTTGCCAGATCTCACAAGAAAAACAAGCAACATGGTCTGGGAAAGCAAGATTAAAATAAATGACTTGCCTAGCCAAGATGTTTTCTCATATGGGGAATTTATTAGTATCATAACAAGCATAGTATACATAAGCCTATGTAAAATAATGTATTTTCAATAAATTTATTTTAAATAGTAAATACATTTCCAAAAGTAATTAAAACACTTCAAATAAGGGGCCTGGGTAGCTCAGCGAGTACTAATGCTGACTACCACCCCTGGAGTTGCGAGTTTGAATCCAGGACGTGCTGAGTGACTCCAGCCAGGTCTCCTAAGCCAGTGGTTCCCAAAGTAGGGGTCGCGACCCCCCGGGGGGTCGTGAGACAGCGAGGGGGGGGTCGCGAGATGATTTCCAGAAATCAAAAAATATATATATATAAACCGATTAGAAATAGCATATTGTATCCATAATTGTAAAAAAATACAAAAATAGTTGTTAAATAAAAAATAAAAAACATGCAAATAAAAAAAGCCATCAGCCTTTTCATTTTCGTCAGATACAGTTTTGACGGAAAACTTAACGAGGACATTCTGTTTTGCACCGCGCTGGAGGGAACGTGCACAGGCGAGGACATTTTCACAAAACTTGACAACAAACTAAAAGAAGAGGGACTGTCTTGGGATGAGTGCATCGGTGCAGATGGTGCTGGAGCGATGCTGGGGAAAAAGAAAGGTCTTAAAGCAAGAGTCTTGCAAGTGGCGCCTCACATAAATTTCACGCACTGTATTATACACAGAGAAGCTCTTGCGAGCAAAACACTAGACCCAGAACTTAAACGTGTTCTTGAGACTGCGATAAAAATTGTCAACTACATAAAAGCGCGTCCACTCAATATCAGGCTGTTTGCCACTCTCTGTCACGAACTGGGATCGGAGCATGAGTGCTTGCTGTCCCACACAGAAGTCAGATGGCTTTCGCGAGGGAATGTGCTCAGCCGCCTGTTTGAGCTGCGGGAAGAAGTGCGCTTATTTCTGATGGAGCATGGGTCCCAGCTCGCTGACCACCTCACTGATCCTGACTGATTAACAAGGCTAGCGTATTTGTCTTGCATATTTGAAAAACTGAATGGCCTTAATATGTCATTGCAAGGTGAAATCACAAGCATCATGTCACTGAATGATAAAATCTACGCATTCACGAGAAAACTTGAGCGCTGGACTGAGCGAGTTGAAATGGGTAGGACTGACATGTTTTCTGAGCTGGATGAATTCATTGAGGAAAATGAACTGAGTGTTAACATAGTGATGAAGTCTATCACTACCCACCTTCAAGCCCTGTCATCTGACATCCGACCTGGAGGACGCATTGGTTGAACTGTCAAGCGACCGAACCTTAAAGACAGCGTTTAATTCCAAGACGCTGGCTGGGTTTTGGATTTCTGTCGAGAGGGAATACCCACAGCTATCCAAGGCCGCTATGGATGTACTGATGCCGTTTGGCACTACCTACTTGTGCGAAAAGACTTTCTCGGCACTCACGTACATTAAAAATAAATACAGATCGCGACTGAATGTAGAGGATGAACTCTGAGTGGCGGTCTCCAAAATTAAACCAAGAATGGACTTGCTGTGCTCCAAGCATTGTGCCCATCCATCTCATTAGGTGATGTTACTATTTAAATAAAAGAAATGAGTAAATTACTATAAAACAATATTATAGTTGTTTGATTGTTGTGCTAATTTTTGTTGTAAACATGCTCGTGTTTAGATAGGCCTATTTGTTTGTGTGCGCAGTTGTGCGCAACGGCATTGTGTCCAAATATCATTAGGTGATGTTAATATTTAATATAAAATAATATAATGGTTGTTTTGACTGTTGTGTTCTTTTGTGTTGTAAGTATGCCTATTAGTGCGTGTGCACAGTTTCACGCAATGTTTGTATACTTTAACCACCTCCGAAGATAGTAGGGGTCGCGAGTCACTCGCACCTTTATTTTGGGGGTCGTGGGCTGAAAAGTTTGGGAACCCCTGTCCTAAGCAACCAAATTGGCCCAGTTGCTAGGGAGGGTAGAGTCACATGGGGTAACCTCCTCGTGGTCGCGATTGGGGGTTCTCGCTCTCAGAGGGGCACATGGTAAGTTGTGCGTCTCAGAAGCGGAGGCAACCGAGACCTGTCCTCCGCCACCCAGATTGAGGCGAGTAACCACACCACCACAAAGATCTACTAAGCAGTGGGAACTGAGCATTCCAAATTGGGAGAAATGGGATAAATTACTTCAAATATACAACTAATAAATCTTTCTCTACTGCGTGACAGACTGTGTGGTGGCGTAATGTAAACATGTACAATGATAAACCCTTTTTGTCTTTGGTTTCATGTAAAGATAATAGATAAAAGAACTAAATAAAGTTATTAACTGGTTACTAGCATTTTAAAACAGTGTTTACACAGCAGGACAATTAAAAGGGTCTAAAATTAAATTCTAAAAGTCTAAAATGTATCCATGTTTCATAAAGTGTCAGGGTTCTGAAAGAAGAGGATTCAATAGCAGGGTAAACCACGGTTTATTGGGAAATAAACAGGCACGAGCAGGACAGGATAAGGTCCACTGACAATGACGGCCTCAGAAAGCGTAGACTAGGTCCATGGGACGCTAAATCCCAGCCAAGAGCAGTCTGCACAAGAGGTCAAGGATGGTGGCAAATGAGATGTGGGGAAGCAACGGGCAGTGTTGGCAGGTGAGGCGCGGCAAAGGGGAAGGGAGATGACTGCTGGTAGGCCGGAGGTGGCAGGGGGAATAAGCTCTGTCCAGCAGCCTGGAAAACGGGGAGACTGGAGAGAAAAAAAAGAAAATCAGGGGATATGGAAAATATAAAGCAAGAACCTATTAACTATGCCAAGTTAATGTATAGGAAAAAAAATACAAATAATCAATAAAGATAAAAAATAATAAATCAAATCAGGGCTCATAACAAGCTGGGATCAAGACACAGCAAAAGAAATACAAAATAGGAAAAACCTTGAAATCCAAAGCAAATCAAAATTGAAGAAAAATAAAACTTGACAAGATAATTAGACAAAAAACACAAAGGGAATATAAAGAGAGGCTAATGAGGAGTAACACGTGAGGGTAATGTTGAACTAACAAGAGGGAGGGGCGACAGCTGACAGTAGAATGCATGGAAAACAACACGTGCAGACACACATGGTGAACGAACACAAACATCACACGCCGAAGCACACTAGCGGACTGACAAGACAGCCAAGCGCTCCAGACAAACAACGACACAGACACAACTAGGCTAATCAAACCGCCGTCCTGACATAAAGCCTCTCCAAACAAATAAACCATAATAATTATACATAACGAATTAAAAATGCAAACACAACAATTACTGAAGGTGTGAGTACATACATACATTTTGAGTCTGCATCATTTTCCTGGTGGCCATATGTAATATTGTGCTTTGTGTGGGTTATCTAATGATCTATGCATCCAATTACCATGTGTGTGGGTTTGTTTGAAAGATAATCCCATCCTCTAAATAGTGGTATTTGATATTTGATGTTACGTTTATTTTTTGTGAAGTTATAAGTGAAAACAGCATACAAACAACACTATCTAATTGTCATAGTCATATATTTAGCTATAACTTGCTATCTTTGTTTCTGTGAGTAAAACAAATAGGCTGCTTGTATTCTACTCTTTGAGATCTTTTCAACAACATATGACACATGACTAATTGACCAGATTGATGTTTTTACCAATTGCTGTAATGCAATGGTGGGGAACCTTTTTCCTATCAAGGGCCATTCAAGTACTTACAAAATTATTCATAGGTCAGTTTGCAGTTTCTTATTGTGGTTTGAAATGACCGTACTAAAAAAATAAAAAAAATAAAGGGGACATTCTATTATACGGTATTTTACATTGTAATTATTTTAAATTATTATTATTTAATTTTTTTTTTACAGTTTACATAATTAAGGCAGTTTTTATGCTTATTATGTTAATTCTTAAATGGTCATCACGGGCCAGATAAAATAGTCTCTGGGGCCTTATACGGCCCTGAGGCCAGACGTTCCCCACTCTTGTTATAACGTGTACAGTGCAAATTTTTTAAAATAAATTATCTACTTCAGATTTTTCTAAAAATGTCAAAGCACTTGTTCAGTTTTGGGCATAATTCCTGCATGCATTGGGAAGTAGAGCTTCTAAGCTTTCAAACAATACTCTTTTATGTTGGTCAAGACTATAGTTGTTAATATTTTGATGATTTGTTTTTCTCACAGGTCCGCGGGCGTAAAGGGTTAAAGAACCATTGCAATCAAAATGTGAGTTTTGTGGCTTTTCATCTATGTCTGATAGCTTTGAAGTCATCTATATGCTAGTGCACTCCTAAACGTTGATAAAATCGAGTCTTTCCCAGACTTATTTGTGACTCATGTTGCACTCATGAGTGTGTCCACTTTTATTAATTGAAAGCAAGCCTTTTCTTCAATTATAATTTTTTCCAAACCATGACATGATGACATCTGAAAGTAACAGAGGCTTTATGAAATCATCTGAAATTACGTTAAAAGCAGCCACTGAGAGAAATTTTGGTGGTGCATAGGAAAACATCATTTCCATTTTTTCAGACTGGGCTACTCTGAGCTATTCCTGACTCTAATAAGAATGTCTATCTGCCCCAGATTCAATCAGTGAATGAAACCACTCAGGCAATGGCATTTGACGGCATCCTCTTTTAAGGGCAGTCACTGAAGATCAGACGCCCTCATGACTACTGCCCGTCTGCCTGGCATCTCTGAGCAAACTGCTTTTCATGTTCTAGGTGAATACTTTTGTCATATTCTTTGTTTCTGAGTTTATGGATTACAAATTTATCAGTGATCATAAACTGTAACAGTTTTTTAAATATTGTTGAACTTACACAGTGCTTTGTACGGCTGGGTAAATATATCGATTTCCCATGAATCATGATCATCATTTGAACAATCTCATTATCGATTCTTAAATCCTACTCTTTTACTCAATGCATAACCCTCTACAATGCGAGTAAATCTCTCACATATACAACCAAATTTGGCACTATGTGACTAACAATAGTAGCATCGTCAGGCTGGAATGAGAGGTAGAGCTACGTGTAATCGGCATAACAGTGAGAGAATCACCCATGTGCCTGAAAAATTTGTTGTTGTGTTTATCAAAACCAAGAGAAGACCAAGCACTGAAACTTGGGGTACTCCGGTGGTTAGCTGATGTGACTTAGACACCTTTCTGACCTTTATTATCCTGATTACTTTGTTTTGCAGGTATTGTGTCCACAGTAGTAGTAACATTTATTAATACTTTAACGTCTTTAGTCGCAAATGCCCCCTTAACACAATTATACTGTTGCACTACTAGAAAATTGTTTCTGCAGCCATTAGGGTTTAGGAGTAATTGTGCACCTCATTAAAGGGATAGTGTTCCCCCACTCTGTCCCCTAGCTAGGGACCTGTAATATTGTTAAGTCTGCACTCATAATTTATTCTACTATTATCTTTTTGTAGTACTGATCTTCTGCTGCCATGCCAACATGTAAAACAAGGCAAGTAAGACATTCTGTTCTTCACATGGATACACGTCCTGACAGCAGGGACCCTCCCTTTATTAAATATTTTTTAAAGTGCAACATTATGATTATATCAATAATGTATGTGGCTGTTATATCAGTCTTATTTTATTTGTGAAAGTATCATATTGTAAAACAGGAACCAGATGGAAAAATGTACATACAATAATAAAAAGATCAAAGAATCAAAGTTAAAAATTGTAGTTAAAAAAAATGTAACATACAGTATATGGGAACTGCTTAAAAGTGCACCCTTTTATAATGATTGGTTGTTTTTTTTTACATTAACTAGCAAAATGGAGATTATGATATAATAGTGCAATAAATAAAATTAATTTTCTCCTTTTATATTTTTTTTTTGTTATTTTGTATATCTCTTTTTATGTGTCTCTTTGGTTTTTTCTTTTTACAGTCGATCATGTCAGATTGTTTGGTGTCTTGGTTGTTTTAAAGTAAAATATTGTATTTATTCCATATTTAATAAAAGGTTCTGTATATACTTATAATACATATAATTATATAATACATATAAGAAAATATTATCGGTTTATTGATATATTGCAAGTATTGGACAGTACAGGGTTTATTCACCCTTTCTTCATGGGTTGTGTTGAAATGTTAGGGTTCAGTTATTCCTGCTGTTGTGCTAAAATTTGTCTTTGATTCTTGTGCAGGTTAAAGAGCAGCTGGCATCATTTGGCCCTATCAAAGCTTTTATCCTTGTCAAAGAGAGTGCCACATCACTGACGAAATGCTATGCATTCTGTGAATATGTTGATATCAATGCCAGTGACCGGGTATGAAGCTCAAGTAAAAAAACACAATTTATTAACAAATATATGAATTAAAATAATATATTATTTTAATATATATATATATATATATATATATATATATATATATATATATATATATATATATATATATATATATATATATTACTGTGCAAAAGTTTTAGGCACTTGTGAAAAATGTTGCATAGTGAGGATATCTTCAAAAATAATGGCATAAATAGTTTTCATTTGTCACTTAATGTCATACAAAGTCCAGTAAACATAAAAAAGCTAAATCAATATTTTGTGCCTTTAAAACAGCCCCAATTCTCCTAGTTACACCTGGACCTGTTTATAAATATATATACACACTGGCAGCCAAAGGTTTGTAATAATGTACAGATTTTGCTATTATGGAAAGAAATTGGTACTTTTATTCACCAAAGTGGCATTCAACTGATCACAAAGTATAGTCAGGACATTAATAACATGAAAAATGACTATTACAATTTGAAAAAAATCTTCAGAACTTCTTAAACTACTTCAAAGAGTTCTCATTCAAAAATTCTCCACATGCAGTAATGACAGCTTTGCAGATCCCTGACATTCTAGCGGTCAGTTTGTCCAGATACTCAGGTGACATTTCACCCCTCACTTCCTGTAGCACATGTCATAGATGTGACTGTCTTTTCGGGCACTTCTCAGACACCTTACAGTCTAACTGATCCCACTAAAGCTCAATGGGGTTAAGATCCATAACACTCCATAACATAATCCATAACATAATTCCAATTATCTGTTGTCCAATGTCTGTTTCTTTGTGAACTCTAAACTTTTCTTTTAGTTTTTCTGGCTTTATCTTTGCAATTCTTCCAATAAGTCCTGCACTCCTGAGTCTTCTCTTTACTGTTGTACATGAAACTGGTGTTGAGCGTGTAGAATTCAATGAAGCTGTCAGCGGAGGACATGTGAGGCCTCTATTTCTCAAACTAGAGACTCTGATGTACTTATCCTCTTGTTTAGTTGTACATCTGGTCTTCCACATCTCTTTCTGTCCTTGTTAGAGTCAGTTGTTCTTTGTCTTTGAAGACTGTAGTGTACATCTTTATATGAAATCTTCAGTTTTTTGGAAATTTCAAGCATTGTATAGCCTTCATTCCTCAAAACAATGACGAGTTTCTAGAGAAAGCGGTTTCTTTTTTGCCATTTTTGTCCTAATAGTGACCTTAAGACATATCAGTCTTAAGCATATTGTGGTAACACAATGACAATGACAATGTTAATGGTTTGGATAAAAGCGTCTGCCAAATGAATAAATGTAAATGTAAATAGATAATGTGAATGGCATGCATCTCAGTGATATAAAGCTCATCATCCAATGGGCTAGCGTTGGTGCTAAGAATGCCAATCCTGTAGGTGCCAGTCCTTCATCCTGGATGTAGTAGGCGGTGAAGTAACAGTTCTGGTCACTAAAATCACTTTCTCTAGTAATTTAGCTATTTTAATCAACTTGCCTCAAAGTGATTTTCAGTGGATGTATGCAGTCATTTCCCCTCAAATTCTCACGGGACTTTTTAACTATGGGCTTTTCCACTAACATTTGACAACCACAAATTTTCACAATATTTTTGTCTTGTCTTAAAGATCCCATACAAATCTAAATTGGAGTTTTGTGACAATTAGTCCGTGCATGTCAGCTTTGAGTTCATCCATTTGCTAATGTACTTCTAAAAGTTGGCAACAATCACTTATAGCAGATATATGCCTTTCAAATTTACAGTCTTTCTGTTCAGGGGATACTGTCAAAACTATTGATGACTCAGTTTGCCCAATCAGATCCTTTCAAGAATAAGAAAGTCCCTCCCCTGAATACCACCTACTTCGGACAAGTTGCAAGTTCATGGTCTGATGTAAACTTAAGGCTATTGTTTAAATACTGTATATACAAAATAAGAACAAGCCCTTCGATGTATCCCAATCATCTTCATCATCTTCTTCGGTTAAAAAGGCGCTAGATAAGTGCAGACCATTTACCATTTACCATTTCTTCCTCCTCCAGTGCCACCATTGAAGTCTATGGCAGCCCATAGAACTGTACATAAAAAAGTTATGAAAGCAAACTGATAGAGGTCACTCATGGGGAATGTGGACTTATTCTATTCAGTCTATTTAAAAAAAAAAAATGCATATAGCCTAAGTGATGGTTGGTTTGAAGAATTTTAATTATTATTAATACATATCCACTGTAAATAATTGCTTGTTTTCAAACAGAGCTGTCAGACTTTTGGCTAAAAGGAGTAGTTTCTGTTCTGCTGCAGATTTTCGTGGAGTATGTGACTGCTGCAGAGTGCCAGAAGGCCATGCAGGTGCTGACAGGATGCAAGTTTGCCAACCGTGTGTTGGTCACAATCCAGACGTGTCACAGACATGAGTTCTGAGGGGACAGATTGCTCACCTGCAGAGAAAGGAAGATGTGTTTGCACCATCCGAGTGTGAAGTTTTAATGAGCTTTAGCTTTACATGTTATTGTCTACTCTTCTTAAATTCTTTCTCTTAATTGCATACAAACAAGAGATATAGAAGAATGGCCTAGTAGAAATGTTTTAGATATCAATTTGCGACAGTTGTTTATCAGTAAAGTGAAGCAGCTTCACAATAGCTGCTTTTCCACCAGCTGAATGGTTCTGCATTCATGTTTAGTTAACCATGCTTAAACGTGTTCAGCAGTGCTGGTGGAATGGCTTCAGAATGGCGACTAATGATTTTTTATTTGCCAATGCCAAGGCAACTCATTTGTTTCTAGGTAGCTGGCAAAGTTCACTAGGGTGATGTTAATAAAATGTAATCAAAAAATAATGTATGTTTAAAATATCTTCATTATTTTATGTTGATGGTTTAACTAGAATAGTATATTATTTTTCTACATGCATTTTTCATCAGCGAGGTAAGCTGCTAGCTGGTTCATTAATCTAATATAATACATACTGTACATATATTACTTGAATAATATTTTGTAAATAAATGTACTTTTTAGCTAGTCTGGGAGCTAAATTCTGGGAACTTTTACTTAAGTGTGTCCGGTGACATGTATTTCCTGTGCTTTAGCAAAGTAAAAACCAGGGGGAAAAAAGCAGTCCTAAAAAATGGAATATGGGATCATCCTCTATAATGCACTCGCTCCAATGTTTACCTCTCACACTATCGCCAACTGACGTATTTGTTACGTACGTTCAAGCACCACAGTGGAAAAATCAACCATAACCGCGATAACTGGACAAGATCAGTATGGACTGACACAGTTTTGCAACAAGAACCATTCAGCCTGATGGTGGAAATGCAGCCAATATGTGCTAACTTGGCACAACAAAATTATTTGACAGTTAAAACTATTCATGTTGTTCCTAGTTAGAACAAGGTGTCAGAAAATCAGACTAAAAAGAATTTAGCTCTCAGATTAGAGATTGCATACATTCAGAATTATTGTCAGTACTTACTGAATACTTTAGAGTACATAGCTACTGTACAGTGCCTATTATTTTAGAAAAATAGTATATGAAACAGAATGCATAATAACTTCATCATGTTGCATGTTTAATTCAGCGCGGAGAGCCCAGTTATCAAAAATAAAATAAAATGGTTAAAGTTTTAATTAAACTGTGCTTTAGCTTATAATGGTAATAGTGAAATCAATAATCTATAAACAGTGAATCTTTAAATAAAGCCTATTTAGATGATATCATCATATACAGTAACGACTGATAGAGGCATATGCAGCATCTGAGAGCCGTCCTGAGCACGCTAAGGTGGGCGGGGCTCACGGCAAACCCAAAAATTGCACAATTGAATTGGTGGAAATATGGTATCTGGGCTTCCACTTGGGTCATGGGCAGGTACAGCCTAAAATTGATAAGACCACGGCGATAGCGGCCTGCCCACGTCCCAAGACCAAAAAGGAGACAGTGTATGGGGCTGGCTGGCTACTACTGAAGGTTTGTACCTAGTTTCTCTGATGTCACCAGCCCTTTGACTGATCTCACTAAAAGGATGGCGGCAGATCTGGTCCAGTGGAAGGAGGCGTGCCAACTGTCTTTTACGAGAGTGAAATCTGCACTCTGTGGCAGACTGCTTCTGTCACTGGGAGAGAGGAAGCAGTAAGGGCCATCACTGTGATTGTAACTTTAAACATCTGTGTTTCATTTCAGTGATGATGGACTTTAAAAGGCTGTCGGAGCGTCAGACCGGCAGGGAGAGACCAGAGACGCTACAAACCTTCTTTCATACAAGACTGTTATTCCTGCAGAAGTTGTGCTGCATGCCAGAACTTAAAGAAATGTAAAGTGTTCACATGTCCTGGGTCAAAACATTCTCTAGGGCCTTCTGGTCCTATAAGTTGAAGGCATAAGCCCCTATAATGTAAATGAAGAAACAGATCTATCATGTTACCACTAAAATTATTATACTTAGTATTTTGGGGTTTTTGTGAATTGAATGTTGTTAAATATAGCACAATAAATAGTTAATTCTAAATATTTGATCATGGATATCTTCTGAAATGTACATTCATTTGTATTTTCTTCCCTTTCTCTTCAGTTTGGATTGCCCAATTCCCAATGCGCTCTAAGTCCTCGTGGTGGCGTAGTGACTTACCTCAATCTGGGTGGCAGAGGACGAATCTCAGTTTCCTCCATGCTTGAGACAGCCTATCCACACATCTTATCACGTGGCTTGTTGAGCGCATTACCACGGAGACCTAGCATGTGTGGAGGCTTCACGTTATTCTCTGCGACATCCACGTACAATTCGCCACGCGCCCCACCGAATGCAAGAACCACATTATAGCGACCACGAGGAGGTTACCCCATGTGACTCTACCCTCCCTAGCAACCGGTGTGGTAGCCAGTGTCAATACTCGCTGAGCTACCCAGACCCCCCTTAATTTGTATTTTCTAAAAGTTAAGATCTATGTTGATTTATGACGATTTATACCTGATGATTCTTCCTTTTATTGATGATTCTCACCTTAATTGAATGTTTTGATTAAATGTTAGAGAATACTTTATGCTTGTATAAAAAAATCTACTGTCTATACGGATATCTTGTTGGGATTAGTATATATGTATATAATTTACTCATACCTTATTTAATGCTTTTTAATGGCATTTCTAAGGAAGGCTTAGTAGTCAAAACGTCTGTTTGTACCCCCATGTGATTTAAAAAAGAAACAACAAAAAGCTTGGAGTATGGATCATTATTTTAATGTTTTGAACTTCTGGAAAGAGATTCTTGCACCTGTTGAAGAGCTTACATGTGAATTGTGGAAGACGAGTGAGCACAGTGTTAAGTAACCTGTACACAACCACTGTAGGTGGTGGTGTAGTGGCTAGAGCACAGGGCTGCTAATCAGAGGGTTGCTGGTTCGAACCCCATGGCCACCACCATTGTGCCCTTGAGCAAGACACTTAACTCCAGGTTGCTCCGGGAGGATTGTCCCTGTAATAAGTGCACTGTAAGTCGCTTTGGATAAAAGCGTCTGCCAAATGCATAAATGTAATGTAAATGTAACCTGCTGTGAATCTGAATTCAAAGTCAAGTCAAAATGTATTTTTATAGCACATTTAAAAAAGTGCTGTACAATAAAACGTCAAGCATATAAAAAGAAACCCTTAAAGGAAAGCATGCAGTGTACAATGTATACACAGTAAATACAATAAGAAAACTTCAACATAAAACCCTTAAATTAATCTTAATCAAAAGCCAGAGAGAACAAATAAGATTTAAAAGCTGATTTAAAAGTGGCTAGTGAAGCAGTAAACCTCACATTTACGGGCAGACTGTTCCAAAGTTTAGGTGCTGCAGCAGAGAAGGCCCGACCACCCTTAGTTTTACAGTGACAACGTGGGACAGTTAAGAGAAGCTGATTACCTAATCTAAGTGCTCTTTGGGGAGAGAAAGAAATCAGAAGGTCACTAATGTATTTTGGTGCAACACCAGATAAAGACTTGTACACAAAATAAGCTATTTTAAAATCAATTCTAAACTTTACAAGATGCCAATGTAAAGTCGCTAAAATTGGAGAAAGGTGATCCCTCTTTTTAGTTCCGGTAAGAAGTCTCGCTGCAGCATTTTGGACAATTTGCAGGCGAGAGATCGCAGTTTGAGGCAGACCACAGTACAGGGAATTACAATAGTCCAGGCGTGATGCTATGAGAGCGTGGATTACAGTCTCTAAATCTTTTAGGGGTTAGAAACTGTTTTAATTTTGCAACAGATCTCAGATGAAAGAAACTGCCTTTTACCACAGTACTGATTTGTTTCTTAAAATTTAGTGGCGACTCAAATGTAACTCCAAGATTTCTTACATGAGATTGAACACTGGCAGAATGTGAACCTATATTAAAAACAGATGGAGACCCGGAGGGGCCTAAAATCAGAATTTCGCTTTTGCTTTCGTTTAATTGCAAAAAATTGATCTCCTCAAAACAGTCATAAAGTGCGTCCAAAAGATAACTACTGTCAGTTTTTGCTGGTAGATAAAATTGTGTATCGTCAGCATAGCAGTGGTAGGAGATCTTATTTTTCTCAAAAATGGCACCCAAGGGGAGCATATAAAGTGAAAAGAGAAGAGGGCCCAAAATGGACCCTTGGGGCACACCGCATAATAGGAGAACTGATGAAGAAGAAAACTTCAGAGTGCTCACTGAGAAGGTTCTATTTTTGAGGTCTAATATCTAACAAGACAAGCACTGCATACGAACCAGTATCGAGAACTTGCAACAGGTCATTGCTGACCTTCAGCCGTGAAGTTTCCATACTGTGCATTGATCTAAAACCCAACTGAAAAGTATGTAATATTTCGGACATACTGATATAGGTATTCAACTGACGATACACAACTCTCTCTAAGAGCTTTGAAATAAAAGGTCATTTGGAGATAGGTCTGAAATTGCTAAGGATGGATGGGTCAAGATGGGGTTTCTTAAGCAGAGAGTGAACCACAGCGTATATACACTCACCTAAAGGATTATTAGGAACACCTGTTCAATTTCTCATTAATGCAATTATCTAATCAACCAATCACATGGCAGTTGCTTCAATGCATTTAGGGGTGTGGTCCTGGTCAAGACAATCTCCTGAACTCCAAACTGAATGTCAGAATGGGAAAGAAAGGTGATTTAAGCAATTTTGAGCGTGGCATGGTTGTTGGTGCCAGACGGGCCGGTCTGAGTATTTCACAATCTGCTCAGTTACTGGGATTTTCACGCACAACCATTTCTAGGGTTTAAAAAGAATGGTGTGAAAAGGGAAAAACATCCAGTATGTGGCAGTCCTGTGGGCGAAAATGCCTTGTTGATGCTAGAGGTCAGAGGAGAATGGGCCGACTGATTCAAGCTGATAGAAGAGCAACTTTGACTGAAATAACCACTCGTTACAACCGAGGTATGCAGCAAAGCATTTGTGAAGCCACAACACGCACAACCTTGAGGCAGATGGGCTACAACAGCAGAAGACCCCACCGGGTACCACTCATCTCCACTACAAATAGGAAAAAGAGGCTACAATTTGCAATAGCTCACCAAAATTGGACAGTTGAAGACTGGAAAATGTTGCCTGGTCTGATGAGTCTCGATTTCTGTTGAGACATTCAGATGGTAGAGTCAGAATTTGGCATAAACAGAATGAGAACATGGATCCATCATGCCTTGTTACCACTGTGCAGGCTGGTGGTGGTGGTGTAATGGTGTGGGGGATGTTTTCTTGGCACACTTTAGGCCCCTTAGTACCAATTGGGCATCGTTTAAATGCCACGGCCTACCTGAGCATTGTTTCTGACCATGTCCATCCCTTTATGGCCACCATGTACCCATCCTCTGATGGCTACTTCCAGCAGGATAATGCACCATGTCACAAAGCTTGAATCATTTCAAATTGGTTTCTTGAAAATGACAATAAGTTCACTGTACTAAAGTGGCCCCCACAGTCACCAGATCTCAACCCAATAGAGCATCTTTGGGATGTGGTGGAACGGGAGACACGTGCCCTGGATGTGCATCCCACAAATCAACATCAACTGCAAGATGCTATCCTATCAATATGGGCCAACATTTCTAAAGAATGCTTTCAGCACCTTGTTGAATCAATGCCACGTAGAATTAAGGCAGTTCTGAAGGCGAAAGGGGGTCAAACACAGTATTAGTATGGTGTTCCTAATAATCCTTTAGGTGAGTGTATATATATGATGGTTTGTTATCTTTACAATTGTGTATCAATCCTAATCCTCAAAGCTAGTTTTCCCAGCATGCACCAGGCTTATATTAAATTAATGATTTTGCATGGTTACACTGTTTGCAAGTTTATTTACACAGTTGTTATTGTTGATATTGTTGTGTTTTTCACACCATGTTGAGGTCTGCGTGTGCTGCTCTGTGTCTTGTTTTATTGCCAGTAATGCTGTCTAATAGACTACATAGCATGCATTAAGCTTTCCTGTGAAAGGCTTTTGTATATGCCATTTGGTACATGATTAAACATGCTTATAAAGTGATTTCTAAATGTGAAACGTGTAATGCTCCAATAAATTGTTCATTTATTTACAGTAAGCACCATGCACATCCGATATGTAAGTAAAAGTTATAACCGGAATGTTTAAGGTAAATTTACTAATTTTAATCAATATTATGTCATGAATTTAAGTAGATTTCAAAAAAATATAATTCAAAGTTATTTTGAAAAAGAAGAAATGTGTGCAAAAACTTGGGAAATAAAAATGAAGGAAATCTTACTAGTAATGTTTTTCAGTGTATGTACTGCCTTTGTATAGAATACAGTCAATTGGACATTCCTTAAATTATTTCTATTTGTGTTCAAAAGATATGGGTTTGGAGCAGCATAAAGGTGAGTAAATACTGACAGAATTTTCATTTTTGTGTTGTTTTTTTAATATCACCAGCAGGTGCACCCTTCTTTATCAAGCATTGTTATTGACATCTGCTCACTGTGCTGCACCACTGACTGTATCACAATATGCTGTTTAAAGCATTTATTCAAGAGTTTATTGCATGGGTGTACTTTGTAAAATAAGAAAGCCAATAGAGGTTCAGCAACCTCTTAAGATACATAAGAATGGTGTTTAAAATAATTCACTAAACTGGTCAAATTGACAAATAAAAATAGACCTTTGCCAATTGTAATGATTTTGTTATGCCCACTTTATATTAGGTGTCATTAACTTCTATGTGCTAAAATCAAAATATATACAATACAATGTATTTACTGGATAAATTCATGTTGTTCTAAAAAATTCTCACAAGATCCACATTTGCTGATAATGAGGTTGAGGTTTAGGGGTAGGGTTAGGATTTAGATGAGAGTTAAGATTTTAGGGTTAAGGTTGGGGTACACATACAACATGTATTTGCAGAATACGTACACTGTATTTAAAGTCATCTAATATAAAGTGGGTCCATTTTGTTTGTTAGTTCTATAGTATGTTCTATAGAAGTAAGAATCAAGTTTTTTTTCCTCAGCTGTGGGATTGATTTTTAACAATAATGTACTGTAAACCTTTCAAGACACACTTATCATGAGCTTCTCAGATAAGAGTATCATTTGTTCACGCGACTTTCGAATTGTGAAAAAAGAAATGTCTGTGCGGAAAACCACGTTGTGGTCAATAAATGAGGTGCAGACGGTCCACTCGTTAGCGATTAGCGAAACGAAAAAGTCTCTCAGGAAGTGTCTCAGATGTTAGCTGCACACTGTTACCAACGGACCTACCAACAGTGTAGGGAAAAGTTTAAAAAAAAATGTAAAAGTGACTACAGAACCATCAAGGAAAAGTGGAAGTGGTTCAACCAAATGGACGCTATCTAAACCGGCGAGCAATGGGAGGGAGAGTGCCCTGGACTCAGCCACGATGGAGGATGGTATGTTTTGTTACGTTAACTTTATACTCTGCTTGAAAGCTTCACTTTATTTAGTTGACCAGCTACTGGAAAGCTTGCTTATAAAACAACCAGGCCATTATAACTGTTACACTTGCAACATCTGCTTGATGCAGCACAATGAGCTAGTAGCTAACAGCTAGCAGCTGTGTTATTGTTTTGGTCTGTGTCATGTTTAAGATGATGTCACAGCAGTAGAGGTGGTGCAACTATGATGATCAGCCTATAATCCCACCCACATTGAGGTGGCACTAAACTGCAGTGGAAATGCAAGCTCAGAAAAGTAAAGCAAGTAGAGTTGAGGCGAGGCGTATCGTGCAGTTGAAAAGTGCCCAAAGTCTAGTTGTTCTCTGTGCTGGTTGGGTAATTGGCTGCTGTCTGGCTGAAGCTCAAATAATTGGTCTCCTCCTGCAGGTTGTGCAGCCAAATGCTGTTTCTTCAAAGGTTTAACTGGACAGGCATTATGTGGAGGTGTTTTCAGACACCATACTATAAATAGACCACACATCTTTGAGCCACTTTCAGCATTTCCCCTTCTTTCCCTTTCTCTCAGCCCAACCTGGAAGCACAGAGACACTTATTTGGTGGTACCAAATAAATTTTGGTAAAAATGTGTTAAATTTAACTCTGATATTGTTAAATTTCCGGTTTCATATTTGTAGTGTGGAGAGAGGAGATCTGATCACAGTTAGTGGAAGACGTCACCTCATTTTCCTCTGCATTGGATTACTCTTGGTTTCAACTTCTGCTAATTTAAACCTTGCAGAGTTTGATTATGTACATTGATGAATATATTTGTTTTCAATACTTGAGTGTATAAAAATCAAATAAAAAGGTCAAAATCATGTGCCGTAAACTACTTTAGGATCGACCCGTTTTAAAGTATTTTGATTTAAAAATGTACCATGTAATTACATTAATGACTGCATTTTTAAAATGTTAAACTAGATATTAATTTATTTTTTTTTATAAAATCTAGTAGGCTTTTTTAACTAATTATTTTTTTAACAACATTTATAACAACATTACCCTTGATTAAAATGTTTTGCAAAGCAAAGGACAAAAAGCACAATACAAATACAGCAAAAAAAAAGTTCATATGACTCTTGCACTGTATTTCAAGTCTTCTGAAGACATACTGTTGCTGTATGTGAGGAGCAGTCTGAAATTTAAGCCTCCGCTTGCTAAAAGCTCACCTCCACAGTTAGCTCTTAAATGTTATTTATGTGAGACTCCAATAATAATGCAGTACTGATGTTGAACATAATTTTACATATTATATGAAATCAGTGTTGGGTATATTCTAATGCAAAGTAAATCATTACTGTAATCTAATTACTCTAAATTACAAACTTTTTTGTTCCTAATAAAAATCCATTAGTATTGTGACTTTTTCAATGAAGTAATCTGTAAACTCAGTAATATAATTACAATTTAGATAAATATAGTTGCAAGCAGCAATTACAGAGCCAAGCACAGCAACCACTGCACAAAGATCTCATGGAGCAAGCACAGATCACATTGCCTCAGGATATATTTGAACACAACTTCTGTTTTACAATTAGTGTGCTATCCCCTTCACCACACAGCCACAACCTTACCATTTAACAAAAGGAAATACCAAGCATAGAGGAATCACTGCAGATCACAGAAGTTACCATGATCAACTTTATATTCATGTAACTTTTCAACAAAGATGCAAATCAACATTTGATTGTGGAAAAGCACCTCCATTCAGTAAGCACAATACAAAAATCTACAGAACTATTCACATTCCTAATGCATAACTTACAGAGATGGGACTCAAACTGTGAACCTCCCATTTGCCATTTCATGGCTCTAACCACTTCTCCATTCAGCTACTGCACCCAACCATACTATGCTAAAAAAAAGTTTTACAACCAAGCAGAAAAGTCAATATGATCGACTTTGTATTCATGTAACTTATCAACAGAGATCAGATCTGATTGAGGAACAGCCTAGCAACCATTCTTTAAGCCAATACAAAAATGTGCTGGTTATCATGATTACCGATTAGCATGCTAAGCTGTCATAGCATGTAACATCATAACCATTCTAAACACACCATGTTCTTTTGAATTACAGGTGATGCTGTCTCTGAACTTCTCAATCCTTTCAAAAGATATCACTCCCTTATATATCAGAAGAACAACACTAAGACAAAGAAGAACAATAAGTATACCTGCAATCAGAAAAATCTGTAAAAAAAATAGAAAGATCTCCAGTACAATATAACATAAACTCTAACTCGGATCCAAATGGGACTCAAACCCAAGACCCTTGAAACTATAAACTAGTGCTTTAAAACACTGTGCTACTCAGTTGACATGCACACTTTGAGGCAAAGAGACTTCCTCAGGTTAGAGTCAGCACACAAGTGTGGGTTATCTTTTGAACTATAGATGGCGCTGTCTCAAAACTGCAAGTATAATCAGGACATGATGTCGATGATGCATACCAATTTTCTTTGAAATCCGGCAATGTATTTAGAAGATATATCACTTTTTATTAAATTCAATATGGCAGAGAGACAATATCACATGGGGAAATCTTCATGATCCACAGAATCCACAGACACCAACCCCATTATTTTAGGACACTGTAATGGGCAGAGTTTTAATGTAAGGGGTCCATTTGAATCATCAAGAGGAGAGTAATCAGACAAAAAAGAATTGTGTCTCTAGGCTAAACGGTTCAAAAGATACACGCAAAAATGTTTTTGACATGGTGGTGGTGCTATGGATTATGTCCTAGTGACCCCAAATTTGGTATGAAAGCAATTCATGACCAGCCCTATCAACGTGCCAAATTTCATAATTTCCCTACATATGGTTCTATGGGCTGCCATAGACTTCCAGCCAGAATAATAATAGTAATATGGAAAACTAACGGATGCAATAAGGGCTACAGCCACTTCGAGGCTTGGCCCCTAATAATAAGAAAACTAATGAAAACAATAGGTGCCACAGCACTTTGGTGCTTGGCCCCTAATTAATTAGTAATTTGTAGTGAATTTGTAATAATGTCGTTGCATCTATCCCTTGGCCAATGTTGAATCTTGACAGCCCAAGCACAAAGTCTTCTCCATGGTTACAGCTTGAACTGTCAATACTGCAGAGTTGCTGATAATTAACAATGTGAGACAACCATCACATCTATGTCCCGTGTGTGCTCTTGACCAACTCTCACATCTGTGGCTGTGCTCACTGAATAAATACATGATTGTCTCATTTATGCTCTCCTGCACAGATTCACAAGTATTATGCGTGGCAGATTGGATATTAATGAGGAAGAGAAAGGGAAGAGACTGGGCCCTACCATTGATTTCTTGTGTCTTTCTTGTATTTCTGTGTGATTTACCTCTGAATTTCCCTTCCTACTCTTATTAGACAGAGCTTGAATGCTGCAAAAAGAAGTGTTAAAGGAATAGATTTCGCCCACCCCCCAAAAAATAATTGTTGTCATATTTAACTCACCCTCATATCTATATCACTTGTGCACTACATTCCAAGTCTTCTAAAGTCATGCAATAGCTTTGTGTGAGGCACAGACTGAAATTAAGTAATAATCAGTCCTACTAATACCTCCTTTCTGCTGCAGCTCTAAAATCTATTTCTGCATATTCAAACAGGTGCATTTGGTTATGACACAAAAGCCAGTGGTGTTTGTTGTCAATGACATCAAACCTGGTGCAATGAATCAACGCACCATTTTCATCTAAAAATTGAAAATTGAAAAAATTGATTTATATTGAAGACCATTTCAACCAAATGAAATAAAAAAGAAAAAATAAGAAAGAAATGTGCTTTGGTAAGTCATAATAACAAGATAAATGTCCTAATAAACAGTCACATTTAGGACATAAAAAAGTCATAAATAAATGATCAGTCAAAATTATGAGACAGTAATCATAATAATAAAATTAAAAGTAATTACCGTGATCTCAGTTCCCCGTCTGTTGCTCACTTCGACATTGTGTCGAAGAAGTGACACTAGGGGTCTCTCTTGAGCACCTTTTGCATCTCTGATCCATGAGAAAAGGCCAATGAGAAATTGACAGACAGAATTTGCATGTCCCGCCCACAGGCATACGTGTATAAAGGGAGGGAAATGTGTCTGTTTCATTCAGAATTTTTCTTCAGAGCCCCCCAAAGATCTGCAGTTGGGTAGTCCTGATCCCGACGTGCTGCAGGAACTGCGCTCAGCGACCAACCTCACACTCAGGGCCACGAAGGTTACAGCGCAGTCACTCGGGGGCAGGCGATGGCCACTCTTGTGGTTCAGGAACGTCATCTGTGGCTGAACTTGGTCGAGATACGCGAAGTGGACAAGATACTTCCTTGACGCACCAGTCTACCAGTTCGGTCTTTTCGGCGACACCGTCGAGGACTTCGCCCAGCAGCGGTCAAGAAGCAGACGGAGACCATATCACACATCCTGCCCCTCTGCAAACCTGCCACCATGGGCCACGCTCCGTCTTCTCGCCGAGGGCATCCTCCTGCGGCTAATAAACGTGCAGCTCTGCCTCAACCTGGGCCCAGTTCTCAGCCCCTTCGTCGAGCGCCCCACAGGAAGTGCACGCCCCCCGTCTCGTGGACCCCTTTGAGGACCCGGGAGGCTCCCAAGCAGTCCTGAGATGCCGACCCAGAGACCAAGATGTTCGATCCTTTGTTGAATTTATTTCATTTGCCGATCTCCCTTCAGGCTGCGGTACCCACATTCTCAATAAAAGAGCTATTTCCTTTGTCTCTGGGTCACCTGGCCCGCAAATGCCGTTCTTACGGCACTCTGCCGCCACACCTCAACAGTCCCGGCATGCTGGACGCAGATCTCTCACCTTCAGCCCCACGACTGTTCCCCGGCCGGCCGGTTCTGATGAGCCCAGAGGACACCTCCACGGGACCTCCTCCTCAGTCGCTAACCCGACCCTGCCAGGTATGCGGAGCAAGGTAAGTGCTTCGAGTCTTCTCTAAGCACTAGAGACTCGGGACGCACCCTTGCCTCCTGACGCCACATTACCTGCTCCGCCCCGCCGGGTACGTCAAAAATAACCGTCCCCTTAGTGCCCCTAGCTAGTAGTTTGGATGCGTGGCTCTCACTTCCCAATCTGTTATGCTGGCTGGCCAGGGCCATTCGACTCAATATGCAATTCAATTTGCCAGGCCCCCCCCCCTTCGGGGGGTCTTCTTTACCGCAGTACACAGCAAACATGCCAAATCCCTGCACATGGAAACCGCGACTCTCTTACTCAAAGACGCGATAGATCCTGTCCCTCCAACCAAGATGAAGAAGGGTTTCTACAGCCATTCATCGTACCCAAGAAAGGCGGCGGCTTACGACCGATCTTGGACTTGTGAGTTTTCAACCAGGCCTTGCACAAACTCCCGTTCAAAATCCTGACGCAATAACACATTTTAACTTGCGTCCGGCACCTAGATTGGTTCGCAGTGGTAGACCTGAAGGACGCGTACTTCTACATCTCAATATTGCCTCGACATCGACCCTTCCTACGGTTCACGTACGACGGCCAGGCATATCAGTACAAGGTCCTCCCCTTTGGCATGTCCCTGTCCCCTTGTGTCTTTACGAAGTTCACAGAGGCAGCCCTTGCCCTGATTCAGGAAGCAGGCATCCGCATACACAACTACCTCGATGACTGGTTCATCCTGGCCCACTCCCGAGAGTTAGTATCGTTAGAGACGAGCATGGCGCCACGGCACACACCGTGTGATCATCACCCCCGTCTGCCACCAAACATTCAAACCCTGGACAGACCTCTGCTTTCTTGAGCTGATGGCTGTACTTTTCGCCCTGCAGAGGTTTCTCCCGCTAATTCAGAGCAAACATGTCTTGATCCGATCAGACAGCACCACCATGGTAGCGTACATAAATCGCCAAGACGGCATATGCTCCCGCCTGTCGTCTACACCTTTGGAGCCAGACTCAAGTTGCTGCGTGCCACTCACATCCCGGGCAACCTCAACGTGGTGGCAGACGCACTACGCTTTAACTCTATGTGAGAAACATAGAGAGAGAAAAGGCGCGGCTGGCGCGGCCTGCTCCCATGCTTGGCACATCGCCTTTTCCCCCCTGTCGGGGGTAAAGAACCAGAAGGCTTTGATGATTTTATGGGGCTTTGGGGAATGGTGCATGCAGCCTGAAACAGCCGGTCGCTTTGGCACGTAAAATACCTGCCCGCTCCTGTGTCAGCAGTACACGTACACGGCTCAGTGCATGGCATGATTTAAATTGGACCCCTAATGCCGCTTCTTCGACACAACGTCGAAGTGAGCGACAGATGGGGAACGTCTAGGTTATGGATGTAACCTCCATTCCCTGATGGAGGGAACGAGACGTTGTGTCCTCCTGGCCACGTCGCTGAATCGAGCCACTGTTGCGGCCGAACCTCATTGTCGGCTCCTTAGAAAAATCCTGAATGAAACAAACGCATTTCACTCCCTTTATACCCGTATGTCCGGGGGCGGGACATGCAAATTCTTTCTGCCAATTTCTCATTGGCCTTTTCTCATAGATCAGAGATGCAAAAGGCGCTCAAGAGAGACCCCTAGTGTCGCTTCTTCGACACAACTTCTTGTTCACTCCATCAGGGAACGGAGGTTAAATTTTTTCTGGTGTCTGAAATGGTCTTCAATAGGGGTTTTGAGAGCTTTGGTGGATGGGGAGATTATCAATATTGTATCTCTTTATGCTTGGAATGTAGCATATGATTCATATGGAATACTTTTACACACTTTTAATGGTGCTTTTTGTTATTTTAGGAGCTTGACAGATGAACTGTCATTGTATGAAAAGAGCTATGAGAAGATTCTTTAAAGATTCTTCCTTTGTGTTCCAGAGAAAAGATAACAGCATACAGGTTTGAAACAGTGTAAGTACGAGTAAATGACAGAATTTTCATTCTTGGGCAAACTAATCCTTTAAAATTCTGCCTGCATGAGCCAACTGCTGTGTGCTGCCAAGGATGTGAATATGCAATTTCACAAAATGAAGCTGACAGCGCAACCTTTCCTACAAATATGTGCAAAACACATTTCAATTTCATTCCAAGTCATCCCTCATATTAAGCATATCCTAGAGGAAAATGATATTGCTCAGAGGTTTTTCTCAGCTCACTAGACTTAATGTAATGTGTCAGTATTATGTCATTTAAATATCAACTTCGTCTCAGATGTGGTACCCAGTAAGGTGGCCTCAAAACTGAGACACTAAATTTTAGCAGACAATCACTTTCATTCTCTCCCATGCTAACTAATGAAGCAAGGCCTTGAAGAACTGCTCCTTTTTAATAGATTTGTCTCTGTTTAGTGTGTAATGCAAAATAATTTTTAGAATAAACATTATTTTTTTTAGATGCTTGTTTTTCATTGGAATAAAAATGTATTACATGACCCCGATTCAACAATTATATTTTATTGATTTACATAGAAAAATTGGTTATATAAACAAAAATATATAATGGGCTTGTAAAACAGATCATTTTCGAGGGCAAGGAAGAGGCGAGAAACCGGCTTGACATATAACGTAAAGGTTTAATGTAAAACTCAAAAGACAAACACATAGGACGACAGACATGTCCGTGAACGATCTCTCTCTCTCCCATCACCGTCGGTGAGTGGCCTTTATCCCTCTTGATGGCTTAATTAGCCTAATACGGGACCGGGCGTGCGTAATCACGCCCCGGTCCCGCCCTCCACCGTGCCACATTCCTCCCCCGTTCTTTCAGGCTGGGGACCACTGGCCTGACGTACATCCCCTGGGGGGGGGGGGGCGCCTCCCGCGCGGTCTGCCAGCGGGTCGTCCCCATCAACCTGGACGAGGGAGGGGGCAAGGGGAGGGAAACAACAACAATTAAAAATGGGGGTGGGGTTCCTGCACCGGGCAGTACCTAACCTCCCACGAACACCATAATTTAAAAAAGAGGGAAAAGGCCAACGCAGAGCAGCAGCGAGAGAGAGAGAGGAGAGAGAGATTTAAAAAAAAAACTTACTCGCCGGTTCTCTGATACGCCACAGCTTGTTCCTCAGCCACTCCTCCACCCTCTACCGAACGGCAGCCGCGCCTCTCCAGGCGGATCCGAGGCAGTCCTCAGCCCCTGGCGGACGGAACGCCCCGCCACGTTCTCGGGAAACCGAAAGGGACTCCCCCGCCCCTGGCAGCGGTTCTCCCGCTCCAGGCGGTCGGTCGCGATCCCCTCCCCGCTTGTGGACGGCGGTCTTCCCTCGACCCCTCCGCGTTTCAGCGGCTGGTAGGGGCATCCTCCATCCCTGGCAGCGGCCCTGACTGCTCCAGGCGGTCGGCTATAGGAGCCCCTTCTCCCCTCGCGGTCGGCGGCCATTCCTCCGCGTCCAGGCGGCTGGGCTCCTCGTCCCCCGGCAGATGGCCGCGGCTGCTTCTTTGGGGTAGTGGCGAGAACTCCGCTACGGCATATCCCTCTTCCTTCCTGGGTTTTGGCACCAATGTAAAACAGATCATTTTCGAAGGCAAGGAAGAGGCGAGAAACCGGCTTGACATATAACGTAAAGGTTTAAAGTAAACTCAAAAGACAAACACATAAGACGACGGACATGTCCGTGAACGATCTCTCTCTCTCCCATCACCGTCAGCGAGTGGCCTTTATCCCTCTTGACGGCTTAATTAGCCTAATACGGGACCGGGCGTGCATAATCACGCCCCGGTCCCACCCTCCACCATGCCACAGGGCTGTATTAAAAAACAAACAACAAATTCTACATAAATTTGTCTTTTATTGAAATTTAAATATCATGTTTACTATATATGACGTTTTATTTAACCACATGGTTAAAACAGAGATAACTTTCTTCCACAGCCTTTATCAGTATTTTATTATGTTCAGAGTTATATTGTCCTCGTCACGCTCAATAGTTTTACCTCTGTTAAGGGAAAATCATTGTGATCATTTTTTACAGCAAAAAAAAAAAAAAGTGTTTCCCTTAATGATGGCAAATGGCCCAGGCATCAAAGCAGCAAAGCAGCCCCAAATCATGATGCTCCCTCCACCGTACTTCACCGTTGGGATGTGTTTTCATGTTGCTCTTTTTACACCACATGTAGTGCTTTGTGTTTTTCTCAAACAATTCAACCTTAGTTTCATCAGTCAACAAAACATTTTCTCAGTAGTGTTGTGGAGTGTCATGGTCAGCTTTGGGAAACTTAAGGCCTGCAACAATGTTTTTGTTGGAAAGCAGCGAATTCCTTCGTTGTGTTCTACCAAGTACACCATACCTGTTTAATGTTTTCTGTATAGTAGACTCATGAACAGAGACGTTAACCAGTTCCAATGATTCCTTCAAGTCTTTACTGTCACTCTAGGGTTCTTTGTTACCTCATTGAGCATTCTGCTGTAGGCCTTTTGAGTAATCTTGGCTGGACAGCCACTTTACTAAATCATCTCTATTCATAGACAGTTTATTGAACTGTGGACAGATGAATGTTGAAGCTCTTCGAGATAACTTTTTAACTATTACCAGCTTTATGCAAAGCTACAATTCTTGATCATAGGTCTTCTGAGATCTATTTTTTGCTAGGCATATTCCACGTCTAAATGTTTGAGTGCTTTTTATAAGTTGAAGTAGCTCTAACCCACACCTGCAATCTTGTTTCATTAATAGGATGCCAGGTTTGCAACACCTGATACCTACTAAATAACTGTTCCTACTTTGCAAGGCTGTAACAACGTAATTAGGAAGGGGGGTAATAGTTTTATAATCACTTATTGAAAACTCCATTTGTTGACCACATCACCCTCATCTGTTGAATGTTGGGATACAAATCTGAATTATAGTCCACCGATATCTACGGTGGTTCTGACCATGTTACTTTGTTCCTGAGGTTATAAATTGTTTTTTCTTGTGGATAGTTCAACAGTAACCTTTTAAAATTAAATGATTTTCAAATGAATGGTGTTGTTTTCTGAAAATGACTCCCCTGTACTTTAAACAGGTGGGGTGTCACAGTGGCCCGTTACTGTTGCCAGACTTTTGTGTTCCATGGAAGTAGCTCTATCACTGATATGTTTTTTTTTTTCTTTTGCTCTTGGTTGGTCTCAGAAGGAATCAATGTTATTTGGGGACTGTTCTTCAAACCCATGGGCCTGATTGGAGACAAAGTGTTTCTTGGATTCCATTGTTGCTGGGTACATGAATATACATGAATAACAGACTCCCAACACCACAGTTTGCCACTCACAAAATAACAACCAAGATATTGGCCATCTGATTCCCCCTAGAGTGGCTTTCCACTGTTCAAACACTCATTTGCCAAGGCACAATTATGTAACTTAATTTATCTATAACAAATCCATCAAAGACAGGAAAAATCAACAGTAGTCAAGGAAAACCCAAGAGGATGTTTTACTGTAGGCACATGTATAATGAGAGGAGTAGTGAAACTGTAACATGGCACACTGCAAAATGGGAAGGGTCACAAGTGAGGAGATTTAAGCTAATGGAGATTTGAAGTACACTGCATTCTGGGGGATTTGTCCTGACACCTTGATGGGAGTGAATTACAGCTGTGTGACTTCTCAATGACTGAGATGCTCCAGGACAAACCATCAAAGCTAGTGAGGATATAACACATAAATCATTGCTAATTCAACTTACTGGCATTGGCACAAATCCACCCCAAACTCTGTTAGAAACGTTTAACATTTAAAGGTGAAGGGTATAATTTCAATAGCAGCACCAATGGAATTGCAATTTTGCACGATTTTAGCATTTTCTGAATAAAATGGTGTTTTAACCATGCAACATGTGCTGATGGTATCTATTTGGTTGCTAAGGTGTTCTTTGTAGTTTTTAGCACGTTGCTATATGGTTGCTAGGGTGTTTTGAGTGGCTACTAGGGCATAGACCTTATTCACAGTAACGCCATGATTTTTGTCAGGAATGACAACAAGGCTATTAGGTATTCATCGTGTTTTTGGATCGTTCCGCTGACAAAACATTGTAAAAACATCTTCCCGAGAACATTCAGTAGACAAAAAACAAGACAACATGAGTTGCGGAAAATCAAATGGGATCTAGTTGCTCGGATCTCTCCTTTAATGTGAAACATTTAGAAAATCCATAACCTTAAAGGATAGTTTACCCACAAACGAAACCGCTCTCATTATGTACTCACCCTTATGCCATCCCAGATGTGTGTCTTTCTTTCTTCTGCCGAACACAAAATGAAGATTTTTAGAAGACTTTTTCAGCTCTGTAGGTCCATGCAATGAAAGTGAATGGTACCAATATTTTGTAACTCCAAAAGCACATAAAGGCAGCAGAAAAGTAAACCATAAAACTCCAGTGGTTAAATCCATGTTTTCACAGACAGATCAAGTAAATTTTTTACTACCAATCTCCACTTTCAATTTCACATTCTTCTTCTTATGTTTTTGGTGATTCACACTGTTTGTGCATATCGCCATCTACCGAGCAGGGAGGAGAATATATTGCAAAAAATCTGATCTGTACCTCACTCACACCTATCATAAATCGCTATTGAAGATATAGATTTAACAAATGGATTGTTATGGATTACTTTTATGCTCATGAGGGTAGTACATTTTTGAGAGAACTATCCATTCAAAGTAATATTCTGGGTTTAATTAAGCTCAATCAAAAGCATTTGTGTTATAATATCGATTACCACAAAAAATATTTTCAACTCATCCCTTGTTTGTTCTTAAAAATCGCAGGTACAGTAAGGCCCTAACAATGAAAGTGAATGGGGCCAGTTCATAAACATCATAAACTGTCTTGCAGATTCGCGCTTTACAACATCAGGAAAATCAGACCTTTTCTGTCTGAATATGCTACACAGTTCCTGATCCAAGTGCTGGTCATTCCAAGACTGGACTACTGCGATGCTTTGTTGGCGGGGTCTCTCAGCTAATTCAATTAAGCCACTTCAGATGGTCCAGAATACATCAGCGCATCTGGTCTTCAATCAGCTAAAAAGGACTCGTGTCACTCCACTCTTGATTTCACTTCACTGGCTGCCTGTATCAAATTAAAGGCTTTCAGGACAGCCAATGGAACACACTTACTTAAATTCACTTCTCCAGGTCTATGCTCCAACTTGCATTCTGCGGTCTATGAACGAGCAGTGCCTGGTGATCCCATCACAAAAAGGCTGAAAGTCTATTTCACGATGGTTCACTTTCTCTGTTCCACTGTTGAGGAATGAGCTTCCAAACTTCACACAATCTGCTGATACCATCTCAAGATTCAAGAACCAGCTGAAAACACATGTGTTCCGCAAGCGCTTAACCAACCCACACTAATTGCAATTACTATTGAACTGAACTTGCACTTACTGTTAAAACCCCCCCAAAGCAAAACAAAAAACACTCCTCTGACTCTTTCTTCTGTGCTAGCACCTATACTACTCCAGCCACTTTGAGAGCTTGGCAGTCCAACACTGTAAATGTTGTTGAACTCTGTATGTTCCTTATTTTTAAGTCGCTTTGGCTAAAAGTGTCTGCTGAATGATTAAATGTAAATGTAAACATGAAAATACACACTGTTTCAAAAGTATAGCCACAATGTAACCAAATGTAAATAAATTTGTATGATAAAATATCTGTTCTATAGGATTTTAGTGTGATCAAATTGCTTAGGGTT
The DNA here is from genome assembly GCA_032164185.1 of Moxostoma hubbsi. Classification (NCBI taxonomy): domain Eukaryota; kingdom Metazoa; phylum Chordata; class Actinopteri; order Cypriniformes; family Catostomidae; genus Moxostoma; species Moxostoma hubbsi. The sequence goes on along the minus strand of JAVLUX010000007.1, from coordinate 7,513,392 downwards.
TACATGCATTGCGTCAACATGGCAAAAAAGTTGTAATTTTATATATAACTTTGCACAGATAAGTTAGTAAGTGATTTTATCACACTAAAATCATGTTAACATGTATATTGTTTACATCTTGTGGCTTTACTTTTGAAACAGTGCTTTTTTAATGTTTTTGAACAGGCCCCATTCACTTCCATTGGAAGTTCCTCACCGTAACCGTGATTTTTGCTTTATTTTCAAATAAACAAGTGTAACCGGAATAGTTGTGTCCGTTTGATTTGGCCAGGCCCCCGGGACATGCGGAATGTTAATCACCTAATTAGCACCAGGTGATTTTGTGTGTGTGTGTATATATAAGGTTTCCGGTGGGTCTTTGGAAGCATGTTGACTGGTGGCCGGCTGATGTAAATTCGTACGCTGGCAGATTTTCCCTTGCAGTAAACATCGGAGCTATACGGGTCTAGTGTTTGGCTGTGGCTGCATTTGGGTACGTACCATGTAGGAGTAATTGTGCTTCGTTGAGGGTGAGCTGTTGCCTGTACGCTTTTGTTATTGTTATTTTAGGGCACCCAGCGCTGTGTTTTTCAACTGAGTAGTTGATGAGGAAATGACCAACGTGCTGACATTCAGGTGGGTAAGCAATCGTTTTATATGCACTAACCTCTGTACAGAAGCTGCTGTTTATGAGTTTCCCTCTTATTCTAACTGAAGCGGCACATGTTGTATGATGTCCGGGTGTTCTCGTGGATAGACAATTGGGACCGCGGCCTGGCTTCCCCTTCTGCTTTACCCTTTATTCTTATTGACGCATGGTTTTGAATTATCGTTGAATTATCAAGAGCTGTAATTTCCAAGTGTAATTTTAGCTTTAAGGGAACTCAAGAGTTCACGTTCAGACGAATAGAGATGATATCAAATGGGAAATGAGACAGAGCGCAGTCTGGGTTCACACACACACACACACACACGCGCACACACACACACACACACACACACACACGCATGCGCACACACACACACACGCATGAACACACACACACGCATGCACACACACACACACACACACACACACGCACACACGCACACACACACACACACAATACAGAATTGATTCTGAAGTGTTTTGAACAATGCAATCCCATCACAGTGCGCTCACCTTGCACACCATGTGACAGTTTCACATTGCACACTTACAGAGAACATTGTTGTTTGGCCCCGTGACATGTCAGTCACATTTCCAGGTGATAAAAATCATAATTCTAGCAGAATCTCCACATGAGGAACTAAAGCAGGACTGATGTTCTATTCAAACGCTCTGGAGTCTTGATGAGTTTGACTGAGCGTGCTCCCTATGCACGTTTTCATTGCATGGAAAGTGTATGCATGTGTGTATTTGTGTGTGTGGCTGTGGTCTCGCCATGGCAACAGGTGTTACAGAGGTGAAGTTTTGAGCAGCGAGCCTTGGGGAACTCATTAGAAACTCGTAATAGAACATAGTTCTTTTAAAAACCTTCAGCTCTGGGAACAAATATTTTCCAGAATTCTCTAAACACTACTACTATAAAAATGTTGGGTCAAAAACAAGGCAACCCTGAGTAGTTGTTAAATACCCTGCTGGGTAAATATAAGAGAGAACACGCAGGTTGGGTAACTTGGTTAAGCAACGAGTTGCTTAGTAAACTCCGCAGATTAGTTGCAAACTGAGAAGTTTTCACAAGGGCTTTATCTTAGCAACTATAAGGGTTTGAGTGAAAAGTCCAATTACACAGATGAGTGTTTACTCTAGTAGTGGTTTTTGTATGATGGTTTCAAACACTAAAAACTGTCTTAAAGTGGGATATTTTGCTAACACTTAAACTTGTGCGACCTCGCGTCCACATGGATGTTGTATTTTTGCTTCGCTATATGAAAAACACATTTTAATGAATTTAAACCAACTGAATACTGTTCACAGCACTCTAGACTGTCATTTAAATGTTAAATATCTGGCGCACCAAGTCACGTGACACAACAACATGACGTCAATTTCCGTGAAGTGCTTCTATGGGTGTAGAGCCATAAAAAGTGCCTCTAGTAAGACATTTTTCATTGAAACCTGATTGGGTGTAAAGAGCAGTGTTTCATTAATTTTTCGTTCAGTGTGCTGATAAACATGATGTCCACATACATGGATTTTGGGACTTTATTCCCTAAAAATGTTAAAACATTTTATTTTGAATAACTTTCAACATTAACACCTCTGTGGTTCATTTTGCATAATTTTTATATAAATTTTGTTATATTTTATTTTGTTATCACTGTACAATACAGTTCTATTCATTAACATTAGTAAATGCATTCCTATATTTAATTCAAATTGAGAATAAATGGGTTTATCCAAAAGCTGAAAAAAGTTGCTTTCAGACACTTTATATAAAGTTAGGATGAAAATAAGATGCATTCAAACTGTTCTGAGACCAGTGCAAACAGACAGCACACATGAGGTTAAATCATTCACTAAATGGGGAGCAAAGGTGCATCCTGTAGCTGTCTATGCAGCTAAGTGCATTCACTCCTAAAATCTGGTCAAAGGTTCAAGTTTCAGGCTGCAGATGATGTTTGAACCACTCAACATGTTTGAATAAGAAGGAATTATTCTAATGTCTGATGTTATGTCTGTAACATCTCAAAAACATGAATAATCAACACTCCTGGAATCATAATAAACAATCTGATGAAAAAATCTCACTTTCTATAGCTTGGTATTATTTAACATTTCACAACTTAGTCCTGCTGTCCAAATATGTGGACATCAAATTTTAGGAAAACTATTTGCTCTATAATTTTTTTTATGTTTTGCTTGTTAATTAGGTGCTAAATGTTACAAATCAAAAAGGGAAATGGAAAATGCACAGCAGTCATGCTCAGGTCTCAGGAGGTTAATGTTCCCTTCATTAAAGGATTACAAAGGGGTTTGTTAATAACTAATAATTCATTTACAAATGCATTATAAATAATTTATATCCACCTTTTTCGGCGTGATTTTCCTGTGATGATTTGCACTAATGGGCGTTAGGCCTATTTATGTTGAGAAGTATGTTTTTTTTTGCCCAATTTGCTCTGATTCCTCGTGGTGGCGTAGTGACTCGCCTCAATCCGGTGGCAGAGGACGAATCTCCTTCTAGCCTTCACTTCTGAGACAGTCAGCCCACACATCTTATCATGTGGCTTACTGAGTACGTTACCACGCAGAGACCTAGCATGTGTGGAGGCTCATGATACTCACCGCGGCATTCACTCACAACTCACCACATGCGAGAACCAGCTTATAGCAACCACAAGGAAAGTAACCCATGTGAAAGTAACCCCCTTGGATTCAATATGTTTTGTCTGGCAAAGATGCGATCTCAACATCAGCATATGAAAATCTGATAATATAACTTTTGAAAAATTTTGCGTCATCACCCAAAATTGCCCAAATAACCCAACAAAAACACAATAAGCTCAACTCTGTTTGGCTAGAAAAAAAGAACTTTTACAGTGAAATATTTAATCAATCAGTGATTCAATATCTTGTTTTTCCCCTCTTGAAAAGTCAAATGCTGTATATAAGGACTGTGATTAAAATGTAAGCTTCTTTGCTTCACAAAAAGGGTCTACATAATTCATTCAGTCAAGCACACATGCAATTTCATGAACTGTGTTATGGGACTCAATATAAGCTGCATATGTGCATTAATTATGATAATGTGCACAAAGCCTTCATCCCTTCATCTGAAATATTCAGCATACACACATAATCTTTGTATAAGGGAATACAAGAATAGCCACTCAACTAAAGCCAATAAAAGCAATCTCTTTTATGCCGACCCAACACAAACCAACAATAAATATCTTAATAATGTTCAATTTCTGATTATGTAGCTTTTCTTCTGCCTTCACATCTGTTGTCCAGAGATGTCATTCCAGTGAGAACTTTTTCTTGCAGTAAACCTCAATAGGATTAATATCAGTTCATAGCAGTAATGTCAATCCATGGAATAAAATGACTGATTGAGTTGATTGAGTGGATGGCATATACAGTATATAAAGTATATATTTTATGTACACTCATTCCGAACTTTATTAGGAACACCTGTACACCTAATTATTCATGCAATTATTGAATCAGCCAATCATGTGGCTGCAGTACAATGCATAAAATCATTCAGATATGGGTCAGGAGCTTCAGTTAATGTTCACATCAACCAGCAGAATGGAGAAAAAATAGAAAACGTCTCATTATTAACAATGATCTGAAGAAAGCAAATAATTAAATGACTTTTATCTCAGGTTAGATATGCAGGACATGTTTTAATTGAGAACTCATCTCTCAGAGTGATAGTTGACCCAAAGAAGGTTTGTTCACTTTTTAGTCGAATGAGCTCAAAAAAGTCTTAAGGACTCCGTCTTACTTTTAAAATCTTGTGTGGAGGAACTCACTCCTCCTTGGTGCCCTATGTTTCAACAATCAGTGGACACTCATAGTATTCCTGCTCTTTGGAAAAAATCTGTTATTGTTCCTTTACCACAGAAATCTTGTCCACTTTTTCACCATGCAAGTGGCTTTGGCATCTTGTGCTATGAAATGTTTTAGAGATTTATGGTGTCTATGTTATAGACAGATGCAAGCTTAAGGCGACTGTGGCAAGGATCACAAAACTCCATAAGATGTTGGTTAATGGAGAAACATAACCTTGAGGGAAACCAGGCTCACTGTGGGTGCCAGTTCCCTCCTGGCTAAACAGCATGAATATAATGCCAATATTAGATATTTCTGTGTAGTACAAGTCAAGATTTAAATTTAGTAGGGGCCAATGTTTAAACAGAAGTCTTAATTAACTGCAGAAGTACAAACAGATGCATTGTTTTTTCTTATTTGTTTGATGAAGGCTGCAATTAATTTATTCCATTGTAAGAGTGTAGTCCATCCTTTTACCAAGGTAATGTGCACTGCAGTTCAACTGTAAGCTTATGGCTGATTACATTCAGGTGAAGTCCATCTTAAGTCCAAGATTCAGGCAGTGTCCAGTGAAGTATCCCATGCCTGATGGTTGGTGCTGGCATCAGTTTATCCTCTGTGAAGTCCATCGTAGTAGACTGAGAGTGATATCTGGCTGGCACAGACTACAGTTAGTCATCATCACTCGGCAACATGTAGTAGTGGGAGTCGGACATCAGACAGGACCAGAACTGGATCTGGCTGGCTCTGGTAACCTCAGGATATACATAACGAGGTTAAGACAGGGAAACAAATAAAATAATATAGCGTAGATGCCATTCACTTTAAAACAGTATTATAGAATATGAGAAGTGTTTACAGTTCTGGCAGACCTAATTAATGTAGCATAACTATGAGTTTATATATAAATTGAAAAAACAAGTCTTTAGTCTAGCCTTAAACTGGGAGAGTGTGTCTGAGTCCTGAACCATCTTTGGAAGACTATTCCATAGTTTAAGAGCCAAATAGGAAAAGGTTATACCTCCTTTTGTGGATTTTGATAGTCTAGGTATTATTAACAGGCCAAAATTTATGTCACATAAGTACTGTGGAGCCAGACAATTCAAAGCTTTGTAAGTAGTTAGAAGAATTTAAAAAATAATACAAAATTTATCAGGTAGCCAGTGTAGCGATGCCAAGATTGGGCAAATATGATCATATTTCTTGGTTCTAGTAAGCACTTTAGCTGCTGCATTTTGAAACAATTGAAGTTTATTTATGGAACCTGCAGGACATCCTCCCAGTAATGCATTACAATGATCTAGTCTTAAGGTTATGAATGCTTGAATTAGTTTTTGGCATTAGAAACAGAGAGCATGTGTCATAACGAAGCAATTTTTCTGAGATGGAAGAATGCTGTTCTACAAACACTGGAAATGTGATTTTCGAAGCAAAGACTGCTATCAAAAATAACACCCAGTGAAATTCTTCACTGTAGAAGATGACATGACAGTACATCCAATCTTTGATATTGATACACTCTGCTAACTTGGAGAATCGTGAAATTTCGCCGGGTTTCGAGGAAATATAAAATTGGGTATCATGAGCATAACACTGAAATCTAATTCCATTGTTCCTGATAATGTGTTCCAGGGGAAGCATGTACAGTATAAGGAGAAAAACAGAGACCCTAAATCTGATCCCTGTGGCACTCCATATTTAACTTTAGTTTCATCTGACAATTCCTCATTTACACAGACAACGTGAGAGAGTCTGAGAGCTAACACAATTTTAATACAATTAAGCCTCACCATTTAATTAAAATATTTAAGCAGTTGAGTGTGAGTTCCTTTTTAATTAAACTAGTCCCTCAGTCTATTACTCAAAGGTAGAACAGTTTATAGATTGGTGTGATTCCAATCACATCATTTTAAATGTAAAGAGATTATATTTGACCTCAGGTCAGTATGGAACCACTCACGAGTGTTTTATTCACGATGAACCCATCACACATGTGTGTTACTATAAGTATCTTGGTGTTCACATAGATAATTCACTTAGCTGGGGGTCCCATGTAGACAGTCTATGCTCTTGTGTGAAGCAGAGGTTGTATTTTCTGTGTAGACAGTGTTTTTGGGATGGATCAGAAAGTTATGTTTTTATTTTACCAGGCTGCAATTGAAAGCATAATATGATATGGACTTACTGTCTGGTAAACTTAGTTCAAGCAAAAGCAAACCTTACTCACCTAGTAAAAATGTGTATGAATAATATGGGGAAAAGGGAATAGATTCCCTTGTGTTATTATATGAGCAGTGAGTATGAGTTGTTGCCCTCTGGTAGACGTTACAGGTTACCCGTTTGTAGGTATAATCATTTTAAAATGTAACGCACATGTACTAAGAGGTGTACATGTTTCATAGGGTTCATAGTTTATTGATGGGCTTGTATAATGTTTTATCTTGTTTTTATCTTTAAAAAATCTTTTTTTATTATTTTGTGATGCTTTGTAATGCATTTTAGTTATTTATATCGAGAGATGTCAATCACCATCAATGGAGCACCGGTGGAGAGAGTCAGCAGCTTCAAGTTCCTTGGTATCCACCTCACTGAGGAACTAACATGGTGTGTCCACAATGAGGCCGTTGTAAAGAAGGCTCACCAGCGCCTCTTCTTCCTGAGACGGCTGAGGAAGTTTGGAATGAACCACCACATTCTCAAACGGTTTTACACCAGTACTGTAGAGAGCATCCTGATTGGCTGCATCACTGCCTGGTACGGCAATAGCACCGCCCTCAACCACAAAACCCTAAAAAGTGTGGTGCGAACCTCCAGAAACATCATCGGAGGTGAGCTTCCCTCCCTCCAGGACATATATAACAGGCGGTGTGTGAAAAAAGCTCGGAGGATCATCAGAGACTCCAGCCACCCGAGTCATGGGCTGCTCTCACTGCTTCCATCAGGCAGGCGGTATCGCAGCTTCAGAACCTGCACTAGCCGAATTCATGACAGCTCCTTCCCCCAAGCAATCAGAATTTTGATCTTTTGATCGCTCACGATACATAAATCAGCACTGCACTTAGCCTCAGACTGGACTCTTTATGCTTCTCTTAATAACACACTGGCAACTGACTATCAAGCGACACCTGAATGTCAGCACAACACTTCATATTTATTTCCAATGATTACATGGGGCTACAGTGTATTTTTATTGCATACAGTCTTCTTATTTTGTGTATACTGTATATTTATGCAATATTACATGAGCAAGAGTGCTATATAGCCCTACATCAGCACTGCTGTGATTCGGCCGCAGGCAGAGTGCCATTGGTAATTACAGCAGTGCTGATGTAGGGCCATATAACATTATTGCGAGTGTGATACTGCTTATATACAACAGTTCAATGAACATGTAAATCTTTAAAAATTAGGAAAAACTAAGTACTGTCATAAAAACGCATTTGTGCATGGAACTACTTCCTTACGTGACCGATCAAAATCTGCCGTTGCTGGTTCAAAACAAATGATGAGTCCAAGTCTCCGTTAGTAATTCAAAAGTGTTACTTCAGAAATAGTATCACGGCTTGTGCTGTTTCAAACAAGTTATTGGATAAACAAGGATAGATGGATGTGTGTGTGTGTGTGTGTGTGTGTGTGTGTGTGTGAGAGAGAGAGAGAGAGAGAGAGACAGAGATGGAGCTTCTGCAATCATTTGTTGCCACACCCAAGCAGAGATGCTGTCAGCTTTCTGGAGATCAGCTTTCTAAATGGTAAAATAGAAAGGGGTATTCTTCTCTATATTGCGGTAACCGGTGCTTAAGAGTCGATCACTATAGAAATATAGAGCGATCACGGAGCGCTATTCTATGTAAACAATGCCTGACAGGTTCACTTCACGTCACCAACTGGCTCATATTACACACAAAAATGATCATATGTAATGTAAAAAAAAAAGAGACACATAGCCTACATTAGCTCTTGACGCATATGACGAACACAAACAGAGTGATATACACAGTGAAGCATCCGACTGCTGATGGTGTAAAACCATCAGTGCTCATGGAATGTCTCTCGTCCAATCAGAGTCAAGGACTGGAACTAACTGTTGTATATTGTATATTATTAGGTGTATATTGTGTTTTGTAAGATTTGTATGTGTATTTGTCATACTGCTATGTTGCTTGGAACCGCAACCATGGCTTTCACCCACTGTTGCACTTGTGTATATGGTTGAGTGACAATAAAGGGATTTGATTTGAGATGGTTTGAGATGGTTTGTCATTTAGGTGGTATTATTGTTAGTATTGTTAATTGTGTCTTACTTATGATTGAATTTAAATGATGGGTTGTTGTGTATGTGTATACACATACGTCCAAGACAAATCTGCTTTCTGGGACAATAAAGTGTTATTCATTCATTCATTCATTCATACATTTTTATCAGGGGCCAAGCACCAAAGGTGCATAGCCCCTATTGTATCGAATCCAAAATTATTGATGAATGCCCATCCCTAATAATTAAGGTTCAAGAACCGAAGGATCCCAATGAGAGTCTATGGCAGCTCATAGAACTGTACATAGGAAAATGATTAAATTTGGCACACTGAAAGGGGAAGTCATGAATAGACCCCATACAAAATTTGGGGTCTCCAGTACATTCTCTATAGCACCACCACCATGTCAAAAATTCACTCTTATTTTGTGCATATCTTTTTAACTATTTGTCCTAAAGACACAATTATTTTTTCTGATTACACTCATCTTGATGATTCCAAAGGACCCCTTACATTACAACTCCATCCATTACAGTGGCCGCCACCTTGGATTTTGTAATTTGTTGTTTTTTCACTTCTGTTCCTTCAAACATTGCCTGATTTGCACACAAAATGACCGAGCTGCACAGAATGAAGTTTACGGAAGTTTGATATTTGACATTGTTGAAAAGTTATACAAACAAAAACTTGGTATGCCTCATGAGGACCATGGTCTGAGGGCACATGCAGAGTTTTGTGACAGCACCACCTATGGGTCAAGAAATGTGAAAGATTGCTTTTTTTGCATGTATGGGGTTGGTGTTTGTGGATTCCTTAGGTCATGAGGATTTCAACAACATCAGTTTTTCCCATATCAACTATACTGTCCCTTTACAGTTTTTCTCAATTGCTAAGACACACTAAATGAAACTGGGATCCGCTTGATCTTTATCATCACATTATTAGCACAGCAAAAGTCTTCTCTTGCAAATGTTTTAACACTTTTTCATTTGTTTCACACATTTTTCACATCCTTTGTCAAAACAGTTACCACAGATCTCATTGAAAGACACCAAACTCTATTGGATTCACTGTGTTGAACAAAAGGAAAACATCTATTCACAGCTGATAGAAAGTACTTGCATAATTATAAATCTCTATGCACCTGTGTGAAACTCGTTTGCACAACTCTTCAATCAGCAATCAGTCCTAATCCATCTATAAAAGATGCCACCTCTGTGTTGCTATTTGCAAGTATGGCTCAAAGAGGCCATAGGCATGGAAGGAGAGCAAGAGGCCATGGCAGAGGGGCCCGAGGAAGAGGAGTTTGTATGTGTGGTGGAGGAGCTGCAGCAGCAAGAGGACAAAATCGAGCTCAAGTTTCAAATGAAATTCGGGCAACAATTAAGTATTGACCATGTCATAAATCATGGCTTGTCCTTTAGAGAGGCTGGACAAAGGGTCCAGCCCATTCTGAGTCGGAGCACTGTGGCATCTATTGTCAGGCTTTTTCGGAATGAGAACAGGTAATTCACAGTGTTACTGTAATGCATACCACTGTGTATTTCAGCTTTACTGTATTGCCCTGTTAGCACAACAAACTGTGTCTACAGTAATGCAGATGTTTTATCAATCCCATTTATGTGACTGTCATACAGTTATGTCAATTTTGACATGCTTTTTGCTTTTACTTTATAGAATCCACACATTACCACACACTGGTGGCAGAGGAAAGATATTTAGTATTGAACAGGAGTCTGCCACTGTAGATATGGTAGTGGCAAACAATGCAATCAGACTGCGTGAAATCCATGCAGCAGTAATTGCAGATCAGGGAACATTTAGAAATGTAAACAGTGTGAGTTTGGCAACTATAGATCGAGTCCTTAAACGAAACCATGTCAGAATGAAGCAGCTGTACAGAGTTCCATTTCAAAGAAACTCTGACATCGTAAAGGAGGCACGATTCCAGTATGTGCAGGTACAGATTTTTTTATTGTAATACCTTGTTTACCATAGTTACATGCGACTATTTGCTCTATGAATGTGCTCTTTTTTTTTTTCTTAGAGAATAATAGAGCTTGAAGCTGAAGGGGCACATCACAAATTCATTTTTGTGGATGAAGCTGGCTTCAACCTCTGTAAAGTGAGGAGACGCGGGAGGAACATCATTGGGCAGAGGGCCACTGTCACAGTGCCAGGTCAGAGGGGTGTCATCTCCAATGATGGGGTCCTTTGCCACATACCAACTATTGGCCCATACAATACAGAACGCCTCATCACATTTCTTAATGCATTGAAAAAAATACTGATTCCACCCGAAGAGAGAGGCCTGGCATGTCTGTATGTCATAATTTGGGACAATGTGGCTTTCCACCACTCTCGCCTTGTAAACGAATGGTTTGCAGCACAGCCTCGTATTATGATGCAATTCTGCATACTCGCCTTTTCTGAACTCAATCGAGGAGTTCTTCTCTGCTTGGGGGTGGAAGGTGTATGATCACCGGCCATATGAGCAGATGCCCCTCCTGGAGGCAATGAATGCTGGTTGCCTGGCAATCGGTGCAGAGGACTGCCAGGGGTGGATACGCCATGCAATGAGGTATTTCCCTTGGTGCATTGCAAGGGAAAACATTCAATGCGATGTTGATGAGAACCTGTGGCGTAATCGTCAAGAACGAATGGACTAAATGTGAAAGATAAATGTATATATTTTTATTCTTTTTTTTTTTTTAAAGGTATTTCCTTAAATATAAGTTGCCTTTGATAGCTTTTTTTTTTCCAGTATCCATTTGAGTTGTAAAGTATCATATTTCATATTGATGGCTGTATTTTGTTGTCCATTGTGTAATGATTGATTGAAAGAATAAATTAATTTGACCAAGTTGTGGTGTTTGATGGAAATATTTGCTTATGTTGCATGTTTTTAATGTTTTATGAGTGTTAGAGCATTTTGTTAACAAAATTAGTCATTTTGGCCATTGAGCTTTAGTTTTATCCTGTGTGTTAACTGTTTTGAAAATGTAATGTCAGAGTGGGCAAATGTGTTTAAGCAATTGAGAAACTGTAACGTATTGCAATTTATAAAAAAAGATATATCTTTTAAATACATTGTCGGATTTCAAAGATAATTGGTATGCATCCTCGACATCATGTGATACCACCTATAATTCAAAAGATAACTTACACTTGAGTGCTGACTCTAACCGCAGGAAGTCTCTTTGCCACACAATAGGCATGTCAACTGAGTGGCTCAGTGTATTAAAGCATTGATTTTTTTAGTTCGTAAGTTTGCTGTGTTTGATATTAGCCATATCGGCTCTCCGATATGGCTAATATCTTGTGCAATACATGTCTTTAGGAGTAAAACCTTTTTTAATTATGAAAAAATGAATGAGTGCACCTTTAAGTCATTAAATTTTTTTTTTTTTTAGAAAATGCTATAAATCTTTTTCAAAAATGAAAGAAATCAACATGGACAAAAAGATCACTGAACTTGACATGTTTTTATCCAGACTTTTTAACTTTATCTTTTTTTTTCCATCTCTGACAATCTTATTTGTTAATTATATATAATATGTGGTTTAATATTCATCTTTAATCTTTAAATATTTACTTATCTTTGCAAACTTAGGAATGAATCATTTATAAAATGATTAATCATTTAGGCTAATGTTGCAAAAATAATATGATATCGGTTCAGTTTTGAGCAGTTATCTACAGCTGATTTAACCTGAATTTGATTTAAATATTTACTCATATCAAGTTAAATAATGTATTAAATGAATACTTTTTAATTTTGCATAAAGATAATATTATATCTTCTCAGCTGAGCAGTTGTTTACAGCAGATTGTATTGTAATTTAGATCCGGACGTTTCTAATCATTTGTGGCTACTGGAAAAAGGATTTTTAAAAATGATTTTATAGAACTTCACAAAAATGTATTTCTAGCCAAATGAAACATTTTTTTGATTTGATCATATCTAGAAAAACGTATATTCACAGCAGAAATGTCCATTAAGATTCATCTCCATGACTTCAGGCCTGAAAATATCAATTTATTTACTTTTTCCATTCTCCACGCGTGGGAAGCCTCGTGTTATTAGCTCCAAGACAAGGCGATAACAGCACCTTGCGACTCTTCACGAGAAACGCACGCTGTGAGAAATCTGTACGGAGACAGAATGGACTGACTTAAGCGCTTTATCGCTCTCTTCTCTGATTGGTCCAGAGTGCGGTGGGCGGGTGCAGCGCTGTAAATACCTACATACACAACCACCAAAGGAGAGACAATAGGGCAACAGTGGTCGCTCTGACACTTCAACGCAATGTGATGGTGCGCGACCGAGAAACACTCACAAATATTACATAAAACCTTTAAGAAAATAACAGGAAAAGCAGCTGAAATATACATATGCTACACTAGATGTCAAGTAATTACCACTGGTCGCGTAACGGAATGACAACAGCAGTTTGCGCATCCTTTTGTGTCTTGAAAGGTAGGAAACATTTGATTTGACTTTATTATTATTCATGCATATTAATGCTCAATGTAATTCTCATTTGCCATTCTATTCTTTACTAAAGCAACTGAGAACCGCTTTAAAAATAACAATTAGCATTTAGTTTAAATAATGCAGACCTCACTTCCAAAGGTTTATGTGCATTACATTTCTTATATGCATTATAATGGTACATTGCCTTATTGCTATTGCGTAGTGCACGCAATCGGGCAGAAGCATGCTTTTTCATTGTTGTTGTTATTCTTTCAGTATTAATAACATAAATGTCTTAATTCAGATGATCCCATCACCATGTAATCTGCATAGAAAGCAATGCACTGAAGAACAATAGGCAGCCAAAACGCATCTTGAGCTGTCTGTCAGGCAGGTGTAACCCAGAGTGAAATAAAGACATGTCATTCAAGACTTTATTTATAAATGTCAGTTGCATTTAAAAGAGATATTTTGTTCACACTGATACCCATGCTCATGAGCACTCACACGGACACTACACAGTCCCAAAGGAATTGCACATTCCGTATATACCATCAAACTGAATGTACTTCAGATGTTCTTAAAGGGATAGTTCACCCAAAAATGTAAATTCCATCAAAAGTTTCAAAGTCGTATGACTTTCGTTCTTCCAAGGAACACAAAAGGCGTTAGGTAGAGTGTAGGGACTGTTCAATGTAAAATACATTCAGGTTGCATAAATGATGGACATGATGGACATATGAATTGACATGGTTGACCAGTATATGTTTTTTTAAACACAGATAAGTAGAGAAAGGGGTGGCCGATTGCGATATAATGCTGAAATATGCCAATTGAGATAGACCTTGTGCATTATCCATTGACATGACTGTAGACTTTTAAATTGATGGCCAAGTTATTGAATGCCGATAAGATCAAAATAGCCAAAACGTTAAATTTATTAGCCTATTCAATATAAGTGTCAGAAAATAAATGGGGCTCAAGGAAAAATGCCTCTTAAAATGACAAAAATGCCCCCAAAAAACACAAAAGTGCCCTCATCGTGAATTCTTTATGTGTAGCATCTAATATAGATCTTAATATTTTATTTTTGTCCCAGTTCTATTATGGCATAAAATATGACTTTACGTTGATTGATTTTTTTTAGGGTAAGACGTAATACATCTTGAGAATTTGTGTTAATGAATTTATTTGATTGAAGTCAACAGATGAGACACAGTTTGTTTATGGTTAAGAAAATGTTCCTGAAAATCAAATCCAGGAGCAAATAAAATTATGTATACTCATATACATTGGAATCATCAAAAGTAATCGGACAAAAAAGGATTATGTCTCTTGGACAAATTTCCCTATGTATGGTTCCATGGGCTGCCATAGACTCCCAGCCAGAATAATAATGATAATACGGAAAACTAACGGATGCAATAGGCACTACAGCATCTTCCAAGCTTGGCCCTAAACACATGTTTACTTTACTTAGCACTTTTATCATATGCTCAAACATTAAAGTCCATTATACAGATGTGTAGTATATAGTATATATATATATGAAAAACAGATTAAAAGTAACAAAACAGATCATAAACCAACATCTTCGGTGTGAAGCGGCAGCACTTAGTAAACAAACTTTGTACCTCCATGACAATAAGTGTCAGTAAAATGTCTAAAACCAATGGCACTATTGGGATGAAGAAGAACCAACTTAAAAACTTACTGAGTGCACCTTTACTATTCTGTTATAGTCCTATTTATAGATATTATGGCAATATCAATGAGTCAATGTTGATTTCATTTTTAGGGTAAGAGGCAGAAATTCTCAATCTTGAGAATTTGTCTTAATTAATTGATTAAATTGACTTTTTGACATAAAGGATTGAGAAACAGTTCATGCTTTAAATGCTTGGAGAAACATAAGCCCTCATTTAAAGTATAAAATCAAGGGCCAGATATTGCCAGTTTATTTAAAACTTAATATGCATTGTGATGTCATTCAAAAAAGAAAGTTGTTTCAGAGATTATTTTGATAATAAGAGATTATGAAGAAAACATTGTATTTATTTGAATAATTTGCTCTAGTGATCATTCACAATAAGACCAGGTTCATGCATTAAGAAAGTAAATAGGGTATATTTTGTTTTCACGTTGATTTTGATGTTTTAGTCTTTGAGTGTTCAGTTGTGTCTGCTGTGAAAACCAGAGAGGGACTGGAGCCTCAAACCAAAAAAGAGTCCCTGCTTATCTTTCTCCAAGCATTGACACAAAATGCAAAGACTAGCCAAGCCTGCTGCCTTTGATGTGCTTCATAACACCATGAGTGCTGTGTGTGTGCGAGAGAGAGAGTGTGTGTGTGTGTGTGTGTGAGAGAGAGTGTGTGTGTGTGTGTGTGTCGTGTGTGTTTGAGAGGGAGAGTGTATGTTTGTGTGTGTGTGTGTTTGTGAGAGAGAGTGTGTGTGTGTGTGTGTGTGTGTGTGAGAGTGAGAGAGAGAGTGTGTGTGTATGAGTGTGTGAGAGAGAGAGAGAGAGAGTGTGTGTGTGTGAGTGTGTGTGTGTGTGAGAGAGAGAGAGTGTGTGTGTATGAGTGTGTGAGTGAGAGAGAGTGTATGTGTGTGTGTGTGTGTGAGTGTGTGAGTGAGAGAGAGTGTGTGTGTGAGTGTGTGAGTGAGATAGAGTGTGTAAGTGTGTTTGTGTGTGTGTGTGTGTGTGTGCGTGTGTGTGAGCATATGTGTGTGTGTGAACGTGTGTGTGTATGTGTGAGCGTGTGTGTGTGTGAGTGTGTGTGTGTGAATGTGTGCGTGTGAGTGAGTGTGTGTGTGTATGATAGTGTGTGTGTGTGCGAGAGAGAGTTGGTTACAAGGACTGTTTTAATGGTCATGCACTAGTAATTACGAGAGTATTATGCTATAAATATGGTTTATGGGGACACCCCTAGTGTCTCTGTGATTCAAACAGCTTTAAAAACATACTAAACAAGTTTATATATATAAAACTGTTCAAACAATAGATTCAGTCCCCTAACCCATAGAAACCTTTTGGCATGTTTACATAAAGAAAAATTATATATATATATATATATATATATATAATTTTTCTTTATGTAAACATGCCAAAAGGTTTCTATGGGTTAGGGGATTGAATCTATTGTTTGAACAGTATTAAAATAGTTATGTATATGGAGAGTCCTCATAATAATAGGAGTATCAACAGGTGTACACAGGACTCAGAACAAACAGCACCAGCAAACAGAGCATCACTAACAGGGCTTATGGGGCTTTCCCAACAGTCTCAGGACACTGCAGTCACAAAACACAGTAGAGTGCACAATTGTAAAGTACACTGATATAATAAAACAACAAAATAGCTTTTAAGAAATTGGGAGGGGCTTGTCAGAAAAAATAGTAGCGCCTCTTGTGTTTATATAGGAAATTGCTGCAATAAATATATCGAGCCATGAAAAAATATTTTGTAAAAAATGGCCCTATGTTTTCCACATGACGGGATCATGGAATTCATATTTGGGTCAAAAATGGATAGTGTAAAATGTTACAGATATTTTCTAGAAAATTAGAAAACTTATTAGGAAAAGTCAAGAACAGGATTCATTATTTTAACACAGAAATGTGAATGTTAGGGCTGCAACTAATGATTATTTTGATAATCGATTAATCTAACGATTATTAGAACGATTATTCGACTATTTGGCGATTATTGCAACGATTAATCATTAGCTAGATAATAATTTTTTCTTCTGCAGTATAGCTGCTAAATAAATGTACGCTGTTTTAAATGAGTTTTAGATATTTTTATTGGAAAACAAGCCAAAACAAACAATAAACATATTTTGTTGCAGTGTATAAAGGGGTGAAGAATTCCTCTCTCATCTTTCTGTTCACTTCAATCCATCATTAACACAATAAAACAAACTCTCTCTTATTAATAAAGATGCATACTGGCAATTTTCTTCATGATAAGAAATGCACAGTGACATATATTATGATTCGGTAAGTCACGAGGCATCATGTTATAATCTGGCTGTATTAAGTGTGTGTGCTCGAGGGATGAGCGTCCCCGTTAAAGTGTTCTTCAGCCGGGTGCAGTTTCAATCTCTCCCCCTTAGATCGGGACACTTCGTGCAACTCATAGAAGAGGCGTTGACCACACATACCAGTTTCGGAGTTTGTAGTTATTTACATGATCTGCTTCTGTATTATTTGAACTTTAATAAAGCTATATGCATTAAAACTGCATTAGAGATGTAACAATGGGTTTTTCCTTTAAAGAGGTCTGACTCCACTTATTCCACAACAAGAGTGCTTCTGAATTTACTTATTTGGTATTTTTGTATAATTCCCTCATACTTTGTGATCTACATCCCCTGAAGCTGTTTGTAAAGTTTAGAGTGCATCTGGACTGTGATCTATGTAATTCTTCCTCTCCTCTGTCAGACTCACTGTCATCATTACAGATTAATGTGATCTCATGGTACATTAAAAGAGATCAAACGACTATTCGACAATTAAATTTTTTGTAGACAATTTTTTATTTTCGACAATGTCGATAACATCGACTAATCGTTTCAGCCCTAGTGAATGTTGAGATGCAACTGGCTGTCATAAACATATTGAGCAACACATAATCTACACATGTGTAATCTAAAAAAATGGAGCTAAATATAACTACACGCAATATAATGGCAGAAATTACAATAGAAATATACTGCTACAGTGTATTAGTACATACAGTATATAAACAATAATAATAATCATCATCAAATAATAATCAAATTATATTTAAGCAATATCTCAAATGCAAGAGTGCTGATATGAATAGTACTGAATAAATATTTTCATTAATGCTTTTATCAATACTGTGATGCTCTGCTGTGCAACACTGTATTTGACAAAAATATAAATAAATATGACTCCAATATTGTTTTGTATTGTGCTGTGAGGATCTGTATAGAAGCACTTCATTTGATAAAAAAAAAAGTAATGGTATTTAACTTCAAAAAATTTTATGGAAAACAGAATTTGGAAGAAAAATAAAATGAATTTCACAGGGTTTTGTATAGTAACATGATTCGATGTCTGTTTTGAGGACTGGATCCGGAGTCTGGATGTGTTCTTTCTCTGCGCTCTCACTACACGTGCTTGCTGTTGTGATTAATAGTAGAGGGATTTCAACTGCAAACCCCATCAGCAGGCTTACATATGTAACCTGATTAAACCATAACTCCAATGGCTATTTCAATCCTGCTCTGAAGCCTGCCTACTGTAGTTCTGTTTTCAGGGCAAGACAAATCTTATTCATTACCAAGACCGATGGCAAATGTTATCCAAAATTACACAATGTACCATGTCCATTTTCAGCTTCGTCTTGTGTTGCTTTTGTCCACTACTTGATTACCATGGTGACAGAATCATTCAAATGGATTTGTCTTCCATGTTGAAAATACAAACTTTGAAATGGCAACTTTTGTACTGCACATAAACAACAGGAGTGGCTTAAAATGCCTTACATCTCCTTTTGTGTTCCACTGAAGAAAGTCGTATAGATTTGAAACAACATGAGGGCAAATTATTTTGGGGGGTAACTATCCCTTTAAGTGATAGGACATACATGGATATTTACTGTCAGAATGTGCAGTGTGGTGGCTGTGAGTGGTCGCACAGCATTGATTAAGCTGTCTGAAATGATTATTAGCTTTAAATGGCTCAGCACAAGATTTTTGGCAGCCAGCAGCACTTTATCTGTTGCAGCAGTGGCTGGAGGAGCAGAGCCAGAGAAATAAACAGTGAATGTAAGATAAGGAACAGAACAGGTCAACAAAGCACACGCTCAGCACATTTGTTATGGAGAACTGCATGAAGCAATCTGTGCTACAACATGACACCATTTCCTCAGGAGAGGAGAAACAGTGTGGGCTGTTCTGTGTAGGTCCACTGGAAAGGTTTGCTTTGAAAAGGACATCCAGTCACTGCTTATAATTTTTTTGGCAAAGCCATCATACTGTTATTATACAAACCTTTTTTAGTTTTTCCTTATCTATCCATCCATCCATCCATCCATGAACTGCCTAGCAACCACACAGAACACTCTATAGAAAGTCAAACACTCTTGTAAGAGCTAAATGGTTATCAAGAAACTGTTTGAATTTACACTTCAGTGTTAGGGATTTAAAGATGGAACAAGAGACAGAGAAAGAGATACAGACTGACAGACAGGCAGAGAGAGAGAGAGAGAGAGACTTGCTATTGCGAGAACATACAAATTGTGCCGCGGCTCAATTAGACATACATACTATCCCCTTGAAGAAGATCTAGACCCACGATGCTGGGGAGGAGGAGGGTTTCAGAGAGAAAACTCTTGTAGTGTGCTACAATGAAACAGGCTTACCTGCAAACAACTGAGCCAATGTGAATGTTAGACAAAGAGAGCATCTTAATTGCATTACATTGTCAAAGGGCCTATAAGATTATGCCATGTAGAATTTCATGACTGAATTTAGAATTATTTCATAATGACTATGGCTGTCAAGCATCAAGGGAGGGTTCAACCTCCGGGCGCCTCTAAGGAACCTGATAACCAAGTCATGCTTACCCAAAGACTTGCCGTCTACTGCGTCATGGTGGGCCGCAATAGCAGCAACATACACCTTCAAGGTGGAGGGGGACAGCCTCCCCTCCAATCTCTCCTGCAGAAATGAGAGCACTGACCCGACTGTGCACCTCTGTGGGTCTTCAGACCTAGAAGAACACCAATTCGCGAACAAGCGCCACTTCAGGGCGTAAAGTTACCTGGTAGAGGGAGCTCTGGCTTGGTTGAACGTGTCTACGACAGCAGGTAGTAGGCCAGCTAGATCCTCCGCATCCCGTCCAGGTGCCAGACGTGGAGGTTCCAGAGGTCTGGGCGCAGATGCCAGAGGGTGCCCCGTCCCTGAGAGAGAAGGTCCATCCTCAGGGGAATTCGCCAGGGAGGGGCTGTCGTGAGGAGCACGAGATCCGAGAACCAAGTTCGAGAGGGCCAGTAGGGGGCCACCAGAACGACTTGTTTCTCGTCCTCCCTGACCTTGCATATCACCTGTGCAAGAAGGCTCACTGGGAGAAATGTGTACTTGAGTCACTGCTGGCTCCAAAGGAGGAGACGGCGGGCGAGTTGTGACATGTGATGGGAGTGTACGCCGCTGTGGCGATTTATGTACGCTACTGTCATGGTGCTGTCTGATCGGATCAAAATGTGCTTGCCCTGAACTAGTGGGAGAAATCTCCGAAGGGCAAGAAGTACAGCCAACAACTCTAGGCAATTGATGTGCCAGCGTAGCAGGGGCCCGTGGCTGCGTGCCCATTGCACACGGCGCCCCAACCCTGTTTGGAGGTGTCTGTGGTGACCAGAATGCATCTCATATGCATCAACCCCAGCTGCGCGACCGCCGCAGAGGATGCCATATGCCCCAGGAGCTTCTGGAAATGTTTTAGAGGGACCGGCGTGCCTGGCCTGAACAAGGTGGCATTCTAGCACTGACTGCGTGTGCTCATTGGTGAGGCACGCTGTCATTGAGACTGAGTCTAACTCCATGCCGAGAAAAGAGACGCTCTGAACCGGGGCGAGCTTGCTCTTTTCCCAGTTGACCTGAAGCCCTAAGCGCCTGAGGTATCGGAGCACCTGGTCCCTGTGGATGCACAGTAACTCTCGGGAGTGGGCCAGGATGAACCAGTCGTCGAGGTAGTTGAGTATGCGAAAGCCTGCTTCCAGATGCGGGGCAAGGGCTGCCTCTGCGACCTTCGTAAAGACGCGAGGGGACAGGAACATGCCGAAGGGGAGGACCTTGTACTGATACTCCTGGCCGTCGAACGCGAACCGTAGAAAGAGGGCAAGATTGAGATGTGGAAGTACACATCCTTCAAGTCTACTGCTTCGAACCAATCTAGGTGCCAGACGCAAGTTAAGATGTGTCTTTGCGTGAGCATTATGAACTGGAGTTTGTGCAAGGCCTGGTTGAAAACTCACAAGCCCAACATCGTTCGTAAGCTGGCGCCGTTATTCGGTATGATGAAGCAAAGGCTGTAGAAACCCTTCTTCATCTCGGCTGGAGGGACTGGCTGTATTACGTCTTTGAGTAAGAGAGTCAATTTCTGCATGCAGGGACTTAGCGTCTTCACCCTGCACCATGGTAAAGTGGTGCCCCCGAAGTGGGGTGGAGGCCTGGCAAACTGAATTGCATAAACGAGTCGGATGGTCCTGGCCAGCCAATGTGATGGATTGGGAAGTATAAGCCACGCATCCAAGCTCCGTGCTAGGGGCACTAAGGGGATGATCGTTTTTGAAGTACCCGGCGGGGCTTCGCAGTGGGGTGGAGTAGGTAATACGGCATCGGGAGGCAAAAGCGCATCCCGAGGCTCTGGTACTGAGGGAAGACTCGAAGCACTTACCTTGCTCCACACACCCGGCAGGGGGCGGGTTAGTGACTGAGGAGGAGGACCCATGGAGGCGTCCTTTAGCAGGCCATGGGGGAAACAGTGGTAGGTTTGGAGGCGGGAGGTCCGCGTCCGATGTGCCGGGACTGTTGAGGTGTGAGAACAGCATTTGCGGACCAGGTGACCCAGAGAAAGAGGAAATTGCTCCTTTATTGAGAATGTGAGTACCGCAGACCAAAGGGGGTGCGGTAAAGAAAACAAACTGAACAAAGGATTCTCCTCTTGGCCCTCCACCGGGGGATGGAGTGGTCTGCTTACCAGCTCTGGAGCAAAAGTCTCGATCTCTGGGTCATTCGTCTTAGGAACACTTGGGATCCTTCCGGGCACTCGACGCTGGGGCTGAGAGCTGGGCCCAGGTTGAGGCGGAGCTGCATGTTTTCTGGCAGACGGAGCACGGCCCGTGCTGGTGGCACGACGGGGCATGATATGAGAGATGGCCTCCGTCTGCTTCTTCACCGCTGAGAACTGCTGGGCAAAGTGTTGCTGAAGAGACCGATCTGGGAGACAGGGGCGTTGCTTTGTCAGCGTCCCACATCTCGACCAGGTTCAGCCACAGATGTCGTTCCTTAACCACGAGGGTGGCCATCGCCTGCCCGATTGTCCACGCTTCGTGGCACTAAGGGCGAGGTCGGTCACTCAGCGCAGTTCCTGCAACACGTCGGGTTCAGGACTACCCATGTGCAGATCAAGAGGATAGGCAGACTGGCCGTGATGCGAGCCACAGTCACCCCGAGTCCAGGCGGTAGTCAATGAGGGTGTCGGGGGGCACCAAATCACCTCCATCGCGAGCCGGGTCATCCTCAATCCTGTGGGAAAAAGGAGCGACGCGGGGGGCGGCTGGAGTGGCGTTCCTTTTTAAGAAGGAAAGCCACGACCGCAACGTTGCCATGGTAATGTTCTCGCAGTGAGAACACGAACCATCCACAAATGCTGCCTTGGTGTGATCACGGCCCAGACACACGAGGCAGCGCCTGTGACCATCAGGAGTGGAGAGAACTCGACCGCATCCAGGAACTTCACAGGGGCGGAAGGGCATCTTTATATAGAAGCGTTCTGAAAAGGACGTTCAATGCCGCTATGTATTGCTCTTTTATAGAATAAAACTCTTTTACAAAAATTCTCTTTTAGACAGCACTGTCGAAGCGACCAGGGGCAAAGCTGCACTACCGTGCAGAGAAGGAGAAAGCCGTAGATCCAACAGCATACACTTTTAGAGATGAGGTGAACTGTTTTGTGAATCGCAGCTCGCTGCTCACACAACCGGTCGGCTCCGAAGAAAATTTCTGAATGAACAGACGCATTTCTTACCCTTTATACCCATATGTCCGGGGGCGGGACATGCAAATTCTGTCTGCTAATTTCTCAATGGCCTTTTCTCAAGTTCAGAGATGTGCGAGGCTCTCAAGAGAGTCCCTAGTGTCGCTTCTTTGACACAACAACAGACAGGGAACGACTCTTCTTGGATCTTTTATATGGGTGATTCTTCAGTCACAATATGTTTTCTGTTATTTCTCTGTATTTTTTAAAGAAAAAATATTTTGAAGAAGTTACATTTTTCAAGATTTCAATTAGCTAAACATGTGCCCATATCAAGAATCTGCTTTTCTTTTCCTATTTCCAACATACAGATTTCTAAATCATCACATCGTTGTGGTAACTGCCCATTCCCTCTGGAAAAATGAGCTCCACCCCTCACACATCCCATTCCTCCATTGACATCCTGGATGAGCTGCAGCTCATCACCGCACATAATTTGGAGAAGGTGGACATCAACAAATACTATGAGGTCATCAGGGAGCTTGGCAAGGGCACCTACGGCAAAGTGGACCTGGTCATCCACAAGATCAGAGGTAGGTGGTATGTGATACTCCACAAAGAACACTCATAACTTGGTTTATTAGATATAATTGAAGACATTAAGTACAAAATACAAGATTCCTTGTACAATTACATTTCACTCACATACTAACTAATATCTTCACATGCTGTTTAGTGCATATACCTGTACAACTCTGAAATCAGCATTACATGAGGATCTTAGGCATGACTTCTAAGGATGTAAATTGCCACAGACCTCCAGGTTCGACAATTACAACGATATTTAGTTGCCAATTCAGTATGTATTGAGATATGTAAAATACTGAGATTCTGTAAGTATTGCAATTTGATGTTATGATGATATATTTATGTATAAGTTTTTCTTAGAAACCTCTTAAGTGCATCCTAGATGCAGAATGATGCACTTTAATGTAACGGAACACTTGGAGTCTCAGGGCAATCCTAGCACTGCACTTATTTTTAAAATAATAGAAATATAACAAGAAATATAATGAGTCCCCATTGCTGGGTAGTAACGGATTACATGTAATATGTATTATGTAATCAGAATAAAAAAGTACTTGTAATTGGATTAAATTACATTTAGAAAAACTTGTAATTGGAATACAGTTACTTTTTTTATAGATTACATGATTACATATTAACAATGCAACAGCATTAAATTGTTAATAATTTTGTGATCATTTTCATATCAATATCCTAATTTTATTACCCCAAAGTGCAATAGTCTCACAGATGAACATTTTGAGCATGTGCTCCTTTTACACACCAAGTTACAACAGTAAGATATACACCTCAGTTGAGGATTAGGTGCGTACGCGGTGCAGAACAGCACACGCTTGATTGTGCTTTCACGTAAGACGCGTTTGCAGTGTGCAACTGATCCATGGCTTCTGTTTACCACAAATACAACAACAACTGCCTCCCATGCCTTTTCTTTTGCTTTTAAATCTTTATACAAGAAATCCTGCGGGTCATAGAGAACTTTATGTTTTTCCATCTCCCCGATGAGACGAGCATCATCCATTATGTCTTGTTTTTCCAAATGTGAGGTAAGGTGTAGTTCTCACCACCAGACTGTCACGTGATTGCCGCTTTCTGCTGAGATGTGAGTGCCCCCCCCCCCCCCCCCACACACACACACACACAATATAACATGCTGTGTAGTGTATTTCACATGAAAAAAATCTTTAGATATACTTCTGATTGCATTTGTCATTTTTGCAACTCCTAGTTGACTGTTATCTGGTCCACAGTAGACTTGAATTATGTGCATTTATGGCGAAATTGCTACATTTTCATGTCAATACATGTTCATTTTGATCACTTTAATTTAGCATGTGCAGCACAGCAAAAATAGACTTGTGTGGAAATGATCACTGCACTGCTACTTCTCCACTTCTCATACAATGCATTGCCGTGCTGTATCCGTGTGTGGTCTGAATGCTAGAACCTGTTAACATGGGCACTGAAAAAAATACATACTGCATACTGTACATACTGCATAAACTTTGGCCATGCACTGTCATTGCTGTTAGATTTAATGCTTATTTCATTCAATGTTTAATGCACTTTTTTGGGCATTAGGTTCTTTTTAATAGTAATATAGAATGGAATACATTTTCTTCCTCTTTGTATTTTTATGGTAAAAAGATTATCCTACTCAAATGCATGTGGCTCAACGTGGAGGGCAGGGCCGGGTCGTGATTATACACACCCGGTCCTGTATCAGGCTAATCAAGCCTCCGAGAGGGATAAATGCCGACTGCAGACGGTGGTGCGACAGAGAGAGAATGTTTACGAGCAGCTGTTCGTTCCGTGTGTGTGTTTGTGTCTTGGTTTTATTTCTTCATTAAACTATTAATTATATTGTCAAGCTGGTTCTCGCCTCCTCCTTTCCATTGTTCCCTTTACACTGGTGCCAAAGACCCAGGAAGGAGGAGGGATACGCCATAGTGTACCCCAAACACACCCCAATGGAGCAGCCGCGGCCGTCTTCTGGGGGACGGAGGAGCTCGGCCACCCGGAAGCGGAGGAATTGGTCGCACCACCGTCCACATTCGGCCTTTATCAGTCTTAATTAGCCTGGTAAGGGACCGGGTGTGCAAAATCACGACCCGGCCCCGACCTCCGCCCTGTCACAGTTATATAACCAGAATTTGTATCTAATTTCCTGTTATGACTATTCTGGTGGTTTGGTCAAAAATATTTAGACCTCTAATGGTCTTTTGAAAGTGTATGAGGAGCCATAGTAGACCATCCGAAGCCATGCCGGGAAGATAAATCTGTACCCCAGGCCCTTCAGTCGAAGCTTTTTCTTGACCTCACTGTACTGTTGTCTTTTCATGTTGATGCCGGAGGTGAAGTCTGGGAAAAGCATCACTCTTTTGTCCTTGTATAGAACCTCTCTTTTTTCTCTGGACACATTCATTACCTGGAGTTTGTCCCTGTAGTTGAGGAACTTCATTATTAATGCCCGCGGAGGTGCTTTCTTGTCTGACCTTGAACTGGCAATTCTGTGGGCACTTTCGATGATCAGTGGAGAGTGTAGCGGTTCCATCCCCAATGCCACAGGTAGCCAGCTTTCCAAAAAACCACACACATCTCTACCTTCAGCTTTCTCCAGTACAGTAACCCACCAGAATTAGATTGGATGGTCGAGTACGATTTTACAGATCTTCTGCTTTTCAGGTCAGTGTCTATTCTGTCTTCGAGGGATTTGGAAGTAGTTTGGAGTTTTGTAATCGTGTCCTCCGACTGAGAAATTCTTCCTTCTGCGACTATCACAACAGTCACCGATTTGGTTCTTGACGTCTGTTAGCATAGCAATTACGGATTCAAATTTAGTGCAATAAATCTGCCTTATGCAAAAAATCACGTGAAAGATATCTTCCATGCTTGTAACTATATTCAGCGGTGTCTTCTAGGCACCTGTACACTCTGCCTCTAAACTCTGGCAGTTAGCCTTTAGCTTCGCCTCCTCCCGAGCCTCTGAGTCAGATAACTCCTTGTCTATTTCAGATTTGTCCACTTCACTTTACTTTTCAGCATTTTTGGTGGCATTCTTTTCTGAATTATTCTCTGTAAGCGATGCAGGAGCTTTTTACAGTAAAATCTATTATGTATTGCAACGTAGTGAGACCACTCTACCACTCAGTGCCGCTCCATAACTGGAAGTCCCCCACCCCTAGCTTTTACAATACATGTTCTTAGAAAACTATAGACATTTCATGAAGGCATACCTAAACACCGACCATCTGCCCCAGATACAATATTTTGACCTCTTTCAGGACATCCATAAGATCTGATGTAAATGACATGTTCACACTTTTCTTTAGAAGAGTTGCTTTGCATCATGAGAAAAGCCTCCGTTTGACTTGTGCATCCCTCAGATTTCAAAGAGATGCAAAACACACCATCTGTCTGCATCTGTCAGTCTACACCTCATTTATTATTCACACCAAGTACCAGCCATATTCAGAGGATTGACGCTGTAGTGCACTTTGGAGTCAGTTCCAGTAATCCATAATCCTGCTTGCTTCAGCAGAACTCATTTCATATGCCATCATGACATGAACATAAACAGGATATTGGTTCTGTTCACTGTCAGATATTCCTCTATGTTATAGGATGCCTTTCAAAGCAAGAATATCTTTACCAGCAAAAAAAAATAAAAAATGGCTAGGGTTGTCAGCTTAGTCTGCCATCTCTGCCTAGTCTTGTTTTTCAGTTTACTGGCAGGATCCTGACTATTTTTATATTGTGTTGTTTATCTTCTGCTGTGTTCTCTTCCCTGCTTGTTTCTGTCCTTTTCGTTCCCCTGAAAGCACACGCACATCACCCAGACATCTATTTGATGTGTGTTTGTTTACATCTGGAAGACATATTTTTTAGGTTGTTTACTCATCTGCAATATGTATTTAAGACTTTTTCTCACAGATGTCAATAAGACATTCATGATCTTTGAGACGTTAATGATTTATAATGTTTATAAATATGATCTTTTTAAGATGTTTGGCAGATGATTATTAGATTGTGATGCTTTCCAGATGAAAAGATCTAAAAACATATATCTCAGAGTGGTACGTGTGCTATCTGGGTCCCTGGCTCCACCCCCTCGTTTCCCTCATTATCTGATTATTTGCCTCACCTGCCTCCTGATTTCACCCTCTTTACATTCCCCTTGTGTTTGTTGTTCTTGTTAGATCCTTCCTTGTGGTATTTCCATCTGTCTGGCTTTTCTTTCAATTTTGTATTTTGCTTTATGCCTGTTTTTTTTTTTTAGCTTTTCTTAAAGCCAACTTTTGTGTTTGTAACCATCTACATTTGGGTTATTCTGTTCCAAAACCTGACAAGGGTAGTAAAGGTAAACATTACTTTCTAGTTTTAATTGTAGGGTTCCTTTTATTTCATGTTTTTGTGATATTTGCAGAAATACGCAAGTTAAATTATTTTGTTTAGTCATGAAACTCTACATGGCGCAATCTGATAGTCCTTTGACATGTTATCTGTTAGCCAATTAACTTCCATATTCCCTCATCTAGCATTTAAGTTTTCTTGCCTCAGTTTTTTGCTGATAAACTGTTCGCTCTGAATTGTGCTGTTAGAGTTTTCTCACTGAAACCATCCTCCTCCCCAGCACCACCTGTCTAGACCTGCTTTATGGGGTCTTATGTGTGTCTAATTGTACAGCAGCAGCATGTTTGACACGGCATGTCTATGTATGTCTTTAGTCTTAGCAATGCTTTATACTTGTAGTATTGCAGCAGCATAAGAAGATCTAGTTTGTCAAGAATGTGTCATATCCATTATAATACTTTAAAAATTAATTAAAAAAGTTGTAATGACTAAATACAGAACATGGTGGTCAAAAGTTACAGTATATGCAAACTTACAAATTGTGTGCCATATTCCTCCTTAGGTGTTTGACGGAAACTCACTGTGTCTATTAAATAGTCTAAAAAAAGTAAT
This sequence comes from Moxostoma hubbsi, assembly GCA_032164185.1. Taxonomy (NCBI): domain Eukaryota; kingdom Metazoa; phylum Chordata; class Actinopteri; order Cypriniformes; family Catostomidae; genus Moxostoma; species Moxostoma hubbsi. Next base: position 7,484,916 of record JAVLUX010000007.1, on the reverse strand, counting down.
TAATTGTGTAGGTAAAAAAAATGTATGAAGTTTGCCTGGGACATGCACTACATTACAGATAAATGAACCAGGCACTTGTTGCATGGTTTACAGTGTTTTAGAAAGTGCACACTATTCAAAACAATTTACATTCTAAGGAAGGTCATCTGTGAACAAAATGTTTGCTTACCAGAACACTGTGACTCAAGTAAAAGCCAATGTCTTGTAATAAGTTGCCTGATTCAGTTGTAAAATCCACCAAACTTGCAATCTTTGGCAAAGCCAGTGATTAGTTCTCAGATGTACCTATGATATCCACCTGTTACCTCTGTCCCTGCATATCAATGTAACATGCAATTATGGTCAAAATGAGAATGTCACTCACTGATGCTTCACTTCAAAGCACCGTCTCTGCGCACCTGCATTACCTCGGAGTGCTTGACATAATGTTTTTGACACTTGATTAATTTATATTTTAAAAATAAAACCTAATAATTGCAAAAGTGAAACATTAATTAAAACTGCAGAGTCAGATGTGAAGGTGGAGGAGAATTAATGCATGCGTCTGATGCTTTGGCCAGAAAGGCTTCCGCATAGGATGCTACGGTGCTTCCTTGGTCCTCGCCTCGTGGTGCTTTTAGAGAATTGGCCATGGGCTTGAGGATGGAGGAGCGAGGAAATGAGGATGCACAATTTAAAAAAATGAGAATCGCCCAGTATGTCTGTGTATGTTCTAGTAATTGCAAATCTCCTTCCTTGCTCTGCAGAATCAGTGTAGGAGGTCTATTCTGCCAAGACTAAAACACAGTTGGTATCACAGAATTTGACATTAGGGATGAAAATAAATGTTTGAATGCACAAATAATCAAATTAAAACTGTGATGAGTCCTACTGTGAATATTATACAGCAAAAGGCTGCCATTTAATAAAATGCATGTGCATGTGCTGCATGCTTCAAAATAAATGCGCTGTGAAGCACTATGAAGTACGGCGCACATACAGACTATACATTTACTTAATTAAAAGACAGCATTTTGGGGTTTCATAATCAAACTGGTCTATGTAGCAAACTGCTTATCCGGAGGTGAGAAACTAACGTCAAAAAACAAACTAACACTGAAACAGCAAAATAAAAGCTAGATTTAAATGGACGGGTGAAATGGGGAAAAAAGACAACAATATATTACTACTGTGTATTAATGTAATGTTTACTGTAACAAATAATAATAATGTATTAAAGCAACATCTTACATTTGTGATGTTTTGTTGTGCAGCACTTCATTTGACAAAAAATATCTTCAGTGTTGTTTCGGATTGTGATGTGAGAATTTTTTATAAAAGCACGTCGTTTGATAAAGAATGCAATGTTATGTTTCTATTTTCATTTGATTAATGTTTTAATGAGTTCATTTGATTAGACACCATTATGATCAAATGTAATTAAACAGTCATATATGGAATTCAGAAAAAATAACCAAACTACAATATGACCACTCATGTGTTTTTGCTTCCATATTACACCCGCTGGGAATATAAAATCTGCCCTGCATCGCTTCCTCCTGCTTATGGCCACAAATATGGCAGCTGCGAGGAAAAAGTGACGTCAATGAAACAGGTCAATAGCCCCTCGAGTGTGCAGTTTTTTCTGCTCTTTCTAATGATTTTTGCATTCTTTGCATTGTTTTGAACATAACATTTTATGATTATTATGCAAAAATAACTCTTAAGCATTATGAGTAGTTTAGACTCCACACATGAACTGATTTCAATGTTTTATGAACATTGCAATTTAAAATGGTGAGCAGTGTACTGTCATAGTGTTTATCATAGAATGGTGATGTGACAGTTACTTAACCCTTGTGCAACCTTTGGGACATTTGTGTTTTTTTCATTTTTGTTTTTTGGCTTTGTTAATGCCACATACATCTTTTCAAAAGGTGTTTATTTTTGGGGGAATTTTGATATTTCAAACTTTGTTCCTTTAATACATCTATAATACATGGTGTTCACAAAATAGTTACAGTCAAATATGTCTCCATTGAAACCCATTAAAACGGCAATATTTGATCCCAGTGCTATTAAAGCATAAATCGTGAATTATATGATATTATGCTTTCATTCCGGAGCCCTTGCTTCAAAATGTAAAAGGAAAATGATATTCTCCACCAGGTGGCACAATTTTTCTCATGGTCAGCCTAAGGAGCAAACACATGCTTTTTTCCTATTTTCTATTAGCTATATTATAGAGCACTGCAGGCCAATTGAGTAAATGATGCAGCTAAAATTGTGTGTGTGTGTGTGTGTAAAAAAAAAAAACAGTGGCATTATGTAAACAAACTGGCATTTAAAGCGTTAAAATCCATCCTGATAATTAATGAATATTTGTGGTTATGATCAGGACTGATCTTGGTTAAAAAAGTTAACTAATTGAAAGTGGAAAATAATGTTAATATATAATATTATTATGGCAGTTTTTTGACGTGGACATTTTTGTCCTCCGAGGACCTCTGAGTCATTTGAAAAGTTAATAGATTTCAGTTATTAATTACTTTGCAAGTAGATTATACCCAACACTGCCACCTTGCACCAATGCTGAAAATGAAATGCAGTCTGACACATTTCGGAATGCATCTAAGAACATAATTAGAAGTGTACATTTACATATTTATATTTGTTTTGGGCCTAATACTTGAGCAAAAAAGTGCAGATTTCTTTAAATCAGTCTTCAGAATTGATTAGTCACACGGACACGTTCCTTGAGAAACTGATCTCTCACATTGATACATGACCTGACATGGAACACTGTCTCGCTGTGACATTTAAAAGAGCACGTTCAGATCTTGCAAGAAGTCCATTAGCTCTTTGTAAGTGGTGAGGCAGACTAATCATGAATGCTTTAAAGGCCAGGCTGTTAACCTGTACCACTCCCTTCTCCCCCCCCAAGGCACGAAAATGGCCCTGAAATTCTTGCGGAAGAAAACCACCAAGCCGAAGAGTTTCCTGCGAGAGTACAGCATCTCACTCTACCTGTCACCCTGTCCTTTCATCATCAGCATGTTTGGTATTGCCTTTGAAACCGATGAATACTACATCTTTGCTCAAGAATATGCGCTGGCAGGTGATCTCTTTGACATCATTCCTCCACAGGTGAGAGAACGTGAGCTTCTTCCCTGGAAGATCTACATGTATATAGACATGTTAATAGAAATAGTGCATGAATTCTTATGAGCAATTGTTTCTTTCTTAAATAGAAGCATTGAAGTGCTGTAAGTGATTTTAGCCATTCTAACTTCCACAAGACTGAGCCGTTGAATTAGACATGCCCCCTCTTTCCAAAACACTGCACCGATACAGTTTAAACGGAAACAAAACATGTTCCCACTGTTGTCAAACACAACAGTAGCGAAAGAGCACCCTCAGCTGGCAAATTCTAAATCTGAATATGGCAATAAGCCTCAATAACTCGCTGCAACTACAACACAAAATGATGTACGGTCTGAAATGCCAGACAGCAATTTCAAGTAAACTTCCTGTCGCCTATGTAGTAATTCATTGTGAAGGCTGTACAATGTAACATTTATCTTTTAAAATGCTCTCAAAGTGAATTACAGGGACAATAATGCCGCTACAATGTGGGCCACCATCTTGAGTGTTTTGGGGTTGAATGGATCGCTTTGACGGACAACAAATTCTTCATAATTTTCAGATATCTTCGTCTTACCTGTCCGGAAAACAAAAAAGAAGACAGAGATTTCAGATTTATCCACTTGGGAATGTCACGTGAAAATTAACGAGGACATTCTGTCTCCTTTAAACTTGTTGCTGAGCTACAAGAAGACTTCAGTTTATGGCTGAACGGGTTTTCTGTTGCGGGGGCTTAAAAAGCTCTGGATTTGGCTGATATTTGGCTGGATTTGTTTGAATTCTGATAATGTCCATTATGTAACCACATGGTATGTCGGTTTCACATCTATTTCCGTATTCTCTCCACTCTTCTGTGCATAGGTAGGATTGCCTGAGAGTGTGGCCAAGCGTTGCGTGCACCAGGTGGCGATTGCTCTGGATTACCTGCACTGCAAGAAGCTGGTACACCGTGATATAAAGCCAGAGAACGTCCTCATCTTTGACAAGGAGTGCCGGAAGGTGAAACTGTCAGACTTTGGCATGACACGCCGTGCCGGCTCTCCAATGAAGCGGGTGAGCGGAACCATTCCGTATACAGCGCCAGAACTGTGCGACCCCGAGCGGCAAGAGGGCCTGTTTGTAGACTACAGCACAGATGTCTGGGCTTTTGGTGTGCTTCTTTTCTGCATGCTCACCGGAAACTTTCCCTGGGAAAAGGCGCTGCCATCTGACACTTTCTACAAAGAGTTTGTGCGCTGGCAGCAGCGACGGATGCGGACGAGATCCGTCCCGTCACAGTGGCACCGTTTCACAGACGAGGCACTCTGCATGTTCTGCTGCCTGCTATCTATAGAGCAGGACCACCGATGCTCCGTCAAGGAGGTCTTTAGCTACTTCAATCACTGCTGGATGCTAGACACAAAGAACGGCAACACAACCCACCCTTGCTCCGGTAAAGGCAACAGTGGCACTGTCATAAATGGATGTCAGGCTGAGCTAAGCTCCTCTTCTTCTTCAGAAGATGAGTTGGTGGACCGCTTGAAGCAGCAGAGCTTGTCGACGGGGTGTGGGGTAGCTAAAGGGGGCATCGTCATGGAGCCGGTGACAGCACACTACTCCTCAATATCTACAAACAGCCCTCCTTCTTCCACTGGAGGCTATGAGCGCATCACCCGGGACAACAACGGCAACAGCGGTCGCATCATAGGGGCGACACCAATTGAAATATGCGTGTAGAGAAGTCGCTGGAACTACCCTGCCTTGAACATACACTTCAGATGACTAGATAAAAGGAAGAACTCAGGTCCTTGAGAAGATCAATGTTGAGAAGGAAAGTTTGTTGCTGATGCAAATCGCAAGTGCTCCTAGAACATCCCAAGAAGATTTGAAAGCATAAAACTGTTCCTTATGAAGAGTGTTTCCGAGGGAATGTGAAAGTCAATTGCCGAAGTCTGACGATTGTGTCTCAACCATGTTTTCCACATGTAATCTGTCCAAAAAGAAGGAAATACATATTGAAACTTCAGAAGAATAGAAGAACCTCTTCTGTGGAAATACCAAGCAATATGTTGAACGTTTGGTGAAAAAAGTATTAAGAGGAGATTTCAAAAACAATCCAATTTTATAAATATTGAACATGGCAAAAACTTTTAATAGTAGAGACTTATGTGGTTTTGGAAGCACAGTGTGAACTGTGTTGGTATTGTTTCGTGCTTGTGTATACCTGTGGTCAGTGGATATGACTTTGGAAGCTTACGCTACTTTATATGTGTTGTATTATTTATTTTGATCCTTTATCCCCTAACCTTTGCATTATGTAATATTGTAGCATTACAGAGTTAAAATGAATAATTTGCAGAGAATCTGCATTGTATAAACTCATTGTTAAACCAAAACTGACAAGTACAACAAAATATCAACTAATTCCATAAGACTGTTAGTAAGTTTTGAATGCTAGATGCATATAAAGGTAACATATCAAGGTAACATAGAGTTGTAATTAGAGTTGCCAACTGTCCTGTATTAGCTGGGACATCCTGTATTTTGGACAAAATAAACATGTCCCATATGGGACTCAAATGATCCTGTATTTTAGTAGTGAGATGCTTGAGGGGGGGGGGGGGGGGGGAGTAAAAAGAACTGTAATACACCTCATTGTTTATATATATATATATATATATATATATATATATATATATATATATATATATATATATATTATTTTTTTTTTTTTTTTTTTTTTTTTTTTTTGCTGGGCATTCTTTTTGAGCACCATAAATCAATCCCTGATAGCATGTGCGTGAGCAAGATTTTTATTCAGTGTGTTCATTTTCATCTAGAAGAAAGTCTTGACATGACACGAGATGCTGAAATGTTAAGATATTCAGCAGATATTTTCAGAACAGGATCTTACATGTGTTCTGTGTATATGAATAAGTTGTTTACCGGAAGTTTGTATGCAAATAAGATGCTTCAAATAGAACGCGGCGCTTTTCAGATGATGCGCTCTTTCACAGATGTTTGGGTGATGTATGTTTGCTTAAGTAGTGTTTAAGGATTTCTCAGGTATACCATTCACTGTGTAATGTTTAACACTCACTTTATTATTCCACCATGATCTGATTATTATTTGCTGGTATTTGTATGCAAAGTGGGGTTCTAGCACAAGTACATTTTCGTACATTTGGATTGACACTAAAATGTACAATATCAATGTACTGACAGCATCTAAAATGTAAACCTTATTACGTTCTGTTTGTACAACTCTACAGTGATTTTAAAGTGAATGTTCTTTGCTCGCTTTCTGTATATAATTTGTATGCATGATGACACAGAGGCAGAAGTACTTTCAAATTCTCAGTAATGGTGAAGATACCACGGCAACTAGTGATTGAAATAATTATCAAATTTAGCGCACTGGTAAAATACACTGCAGTCTTGACTAAGAACATCAGCCGAGACCCAGACCAAGATACTGAGTAACGAGACCCAGATCCAGACCAAGACCACGTTTATATGGTCTCAAGAGATCTTGAGACAAAGACCGCAAGATCAAGACTCCAAACCCTTGTTAATGACAGAGGTCAGCGGAGAATGGCCAGACTGGTTCGAGCTGACAGAAAGTCTACAGTAACTCAGATAACCACTCTGTACAATTGTAGTGAGCAGAATAACATCTCAGAATGCACAACATGTTGAACCTTGAGACAGATGGGTTACAACAGCAGAAGACTACGTCGGGACACTTTATTAGGACCACAGTGTTCCTATTAAAGTGCTCAGTGAATGCATATCTACTTGTTATACATTTGCTCCAAACCCTGCATGTTACGAATTAAATGTGACGACATCCTAACACAAAACCCATCTTCATTCAGACCCTTTATTAGATACTTTTTCGGTTAACGACAGTACAGCTGTTAACGACTGTTAACGACTGCACAGCAATAACGATAACATCATTTTGTGTAGAAAGCCCCACATTTTTGGTATACAAAGGCACACAGAGTGCACTGCAAGTAACAGAAATAGTATTAAAATAGGATTAATATTTGGTGCTTAAGATCTGTTAACTTAAGGTCTGTCTTTTAAAATGTGATACAAAGGCAAAGATGCCACAATATATATTGTATTAGCGATATACTTAAGAGAAATCACATAAGATTAAAAGCAAAAAATGCAGCAATACAAAAAACATTATGAAGACAGTTCACATAACATCAGAAGGTTTTTTTTAAAGGGGATGCAAGGCAGTAATGCAGCAATATCATTTACATGTTATGAGAAACCATGAGAAAAGATGTTTAAGTTTTTAAGACATTTAATGCAAATGAAATACACATCCTCACTGCTGGTTCACAATTTCTTCCTAGAGTTACCTTAGCCGAGTTAGCTCCAGGTGTGAACGGATTCATAGGAATCCATTGTTTCTATTCTAAATGTTAATCGCTAAGAAAATTGGTGTATGCAGGGCTGTATTAACGCGAGGGCTTACCGCAATCAGCAGGAGACGCTGATGTAAACACATAGATGATGCACAATGGCGAAACCTGTCCATGTAGCGCATGGTCAGAGTAAAAACGTTCCCCCTCCACTCTAAAATGGCAATTTCAGTTCAGACCAGTCTTTAGAGGACTAGTAATTAAGATTTATACTTCTCTAAAGTTTACATTTTAGATGGTGTCAATACATTGATATTTTATATTTCAGAGTATATCCAAACGTATAACAAAATGTACACATACGCTTCATGTACGAACTAGAACAAGATCACCTTGATTACTCAGTTGAGGTGTAAAAATCAAGTGTAGTCTGGTTTGCTGTTAAATTATGTCATATTTGGAAGGGGCACTGATGTCTAAAGGAAGTGCTGCTTTGGGCCAGAGAATTAACTTCCTCCAGTATATCTGCACAATATCCTTTTATTAAGGCCTTTAATTAATACTGTATACATTTTTTGGTCTGCTGCTGAACCTTGAATACTTTACATTTAGCTCATATACAGTATGCCCATAAAGTAAAATGTACCACCTGGTCCAGAACAAGTCTTGCACAATTTAACAGGTTTTCGTTGTTTAAATATTGATCTAATTTTTGTTTGAAGACAGATAGGAAAGGAATTAATTTGAATCTTGAATCATTTTGACCTTGTGTTGTTAAAAAGCAAAAAAAAATCAAACGGTGTGGGCAAATGTTTGAAATGGAGCTTGACATCTTGCATGTAATATAAAAGAAAATCAGATTGGGAAAATGATTGTGTAGTCATATTTTCAAGTAGCACAAGTTTACAGCATTTGATATAAATTTCAATGGAGTCCAAAAGAAAATGTACAAATAAAAAAATGGTTGTTTTTTAATACTTATTGTGCTGAATGTGCCCCTCATTGCAGGCAAACATTGATGTACAGTGCTGTGCATAATGTGTTGATTTTTTTTTCTGTTTGTTTTTGCGCCGAGATACAATTAATGTAGAAGTTTAGCGCTGCACTGAGAGACATTTTAACCCTGCAAAAATGATTAAAACCTTTCTTCAAGAAAACAAATCTTAATGTGTTGTGTTTCCAGAAATATTTGCATGAATTAATATTTCTCTGGAAAAACATTGTAAACAATAAACAATTAAAGTACTGAATGCAGTGTGTGTCTTTTCTGAAGCACTATATACTGTATATATATATATATATATATAAACCATTTTAAAATGTCCTGATGTAAACTTCCACTCTTAAAGTAGTGGTTTAATTTGATTAAGGTTGTCAAACCACCTTAAGCATGATTCAAATTTGTAGGATTCAAAAATTTGAAATGAATTGTTACTATTTGTTTTGTTTTTTTATGTAATAAGGACCACCCTACCGCTAGAAGATATAGTCACTGAAATGTAAACTATGGTCTCTATGGCTGATACACAGTTATATACACAGTTGCTACAATGGCTGAACAGGTGTTTCGCTTCATAATTTTTTCTATATTGTGTATTTTAGCATAGCTGGAATGCCATTTTGACCATTCAGCATCCTGGATCTGTTTTATAACAACCATTATGGCATCCATTCGAGTTTTGGAGTTTTAGTATGTAGAATGGCCCTTGTGATCTTTGTATTTTACCAAACATCCACTAGCAAAACTGCCTGCCTTCAAGCTGTTCTATAAAAATGAAAAGAATCGAAAATGGATGTGTTGTCTGAGCATGTTGTCATGGTGTGAAAGCTTTAAAAAGAACCAAGAAGCAGGAGGACTCGACAGCCTGGTGCCATCGGCAAATGAAATCTGCTGCCACAACCAGGAATATATGGCCACCAGTTACTGTACATCATAGAGCCGGCATTAAAATCCCTTATGATCTGGAGGTTGATGTAAATCACTAATGGAAAGGAACATGTTCACTTAATACATTAGTGGACAGATTGTTTAACCTACAGTTTGTACTTTGTTTACTGCTTTATCAGTCCATCTCTGTACCAGGATTACTCATCACAGTTTGATCAATCAAAAAGTTATTTCAAATTACTGCATGAGCTGACTCAACATGGAGCCATTGATCAATGTGTGTTTTACATCTAAATGCTACAAAATTCAGGATATGCGTGCCTTGTTATGACTACGTATGCCTGTTCCACCAATCTGTAACTAGCAGTCAAATGTAACTCAATCCACATGTCCATACCCATCAACTCTTTTTAGTAATGTAAGACAAACAAATGCAAACATAATGGTCAAACATATAAAACACAAGAATACAAATTCACTCTATAATCTCATTCCACCCATTTTAAGAGCAACAAAATTGCATTTCAAAGCCATGACAAATGATATGGGATAAATTGCTGTAACATGAAACAGAAGTCCACAGATGAGTAAAACACCATGATAAATCAGTACATTCACATTTATATGGGAAATAGAGTTCAAATTTGGCTGGATGGATGGATGGATTAAAGGAGAGGTGCGGGGGAGTGGCAGCAAGGGAGAAGAGAGCATGAAGAAGAGTGAAATGTAAAGAATAAAAAAAAACAATCAGTATAGTTCCAACTACTGATTGGATGTCATATAATTCAGATCAACGCATACCTGTCATTGCACATACTATATTAAGACACCGCATTGCAATATTGCTTGGCAACAATAAAGAGCCTAAAGCTATAATAAACTCTATCTACAGTTTTTGGTGGATATGGATAATTGAACATTTTGCTTGAGCAAGAATGGCCAGGTAGATGGACATATACATCGTAAGTGATATACGCTCAACTGAGCAGTTTGTTAGGAACTCTCTGGTGTACATGCTTTCTAAGATGCTATTCTGCTCACTACAAATGTTAAAGGCATAGATTTGGCTTGGAGAGTCCAGAATTTACATAAACACAACACAGGAAACACACACAGAGAAAAAACAAACAAGCAGGTAATAGACTGATATGGTCGTAACACTAAATGCAACAGTCTCTTTCCTAGCATTTGGGGGCATTTGGGGTCCACTTTGTGATAGTCCACATATATATTTGATTTGGCATAAGTTTTTTGTCTGATGCCATTACTGACGCAACTCCCAGTGGCTGGGAAAATCTTACACACACACACACACATACGGGGCAATTTAGAGTCTCCAATTCACTTAACCTGCATATTTTTTGGACTTGTAGGGGAAACCGGAGCACCCAGAGGAAATCCTTGCAAACACGAGGAGAACGTGCAAACTCCACACAGAAAGGCTCTAGTTGACTCGAACACAGGACCTTCTTGCTGTGAGGCGACAGTGAGGGCCACCGTGCCACCCACAACTAAATTAAATGCAACTATTTGTTCATTAAAGAATTTAAAATTAAATTCTGTTATTTTTTTAAAATATTTAAACTTTTTGCTTCATCAAGACCAATCCCATTGTTTACAAACTACTCAGCGCATGCGCAGTGGCACCCTGTCTACACCGGGTGCTTCCGTTGATGCTACAAGACACAACAACTAGAGGCTGCCTACACTGGATTCGTCACCGCAAATGTTCTAAACCATTTATTTGTGTTTTTGGCAGTAGTAGCGCAAGTGCATGCAGCGCAAAATGGAACGGGACATCTGTTTACTGTTGGCACAACAGACAGGCCGCAATGGATGCTTCATTGATTATAATGGGGTTCTATTGCTTTTGACATGACAGGATGCACCGCCCGTGTCCAGTGAAGAGTGGGTGGAAGTGGTAGCAGAAATCCGGCAAACTGTTATGTTAGATTTGACAGATTCGACGATTAAACAAAAGTATGACACAAAGGCATCACCAATACATAAATATTCTTAGCTATACAATAATTATAATGATATGAATTAATAACTGTATTTGTTCGCTGTAATAATGTTCGGTATAAATGTTTCCTGCAAAGCCGTGAGAACAAATGATCTCCTCAGTCCCCTCAGCTCTGATGATGGCCTTGAAATCATTTTTCAACATCGTGAAGACAGCTCCGCAAGAGACAGACATAAACGATTGACATGAGTGCATGCCACCAAGATGGTATAAGTGTAATGTACCCACGCCAGTAACAGAATATGGAGCCTGCATATCTGGATCCTGGCACCAACCGAAACCGAGGAGTGCACGGCAGGAAAATAACAACCTAACCATGTGCTCACACTGAGACAGAAAACAAACACAAGACAGACATTGAATGATGATGTCATGGTACTGTCACACAAAAGCCCAGACTGACCATGACAACGTGCTTCTTGTCATACGAATTTGCAGGTCAGAATTCATCAAACTTGGACTTCTTCCTGTGGGATTGCAACTTTATGTGTCACTACAAGATCAGGTAGATCAAGATCAAACTGCATAAATGTGACTTGTCTCTAGTTTTCGGGACCTCTAGCCTTTTTAGTGTTACTGTTTAACTAAATTAGGCATACATGGAGCTCACAAGGAATCAAACCATTTATTGGCAGGTTTTTATAGTAGGTCTATTTGAGCTCACATTCAGGAATATATTTCACACATTTTACCTCTATGTGTAAGGCACTGAATGCTTATAAAATACAATGTACGCCTCCCTTAGTTAGATTTGATGACTGCCGCACAAGACAGCACATTCTGAACAGTAGACTGATAGCTCATGATCTTCTACAATAAAGAATATTGCTTTTTTTCTCATTTCTCAGCCCACTCCTGTATTCCCTGTACACACATGACTGTGTGGCAACACATAGCTCAAATGCCATCATTAAATTTGCTGACGATATGACAGTGGTAGGTCTGATCACTGATAATGATGAAACAGCCTACAGAGAGGAGGTGACTCAGTAAGACCAAGGAGCATGTAGTGGACTTCAGGAAGAAAGACAGAGAACACAACCCCATCACCATTAATGAAGCACTGGTGGAGAGAGTCAGCAGCTTCAAGTTCCTCGGTGTCCACATTACTGAGAAACTCACATGGTCCGTCCACACTGAGGCCGTTGTGAAGAAGGCTCACCAGCGCCTCCTCTTCCTGAGATGGCTGAGGAAGTTTGGAATGAACCACCACATCCTCACACGGTTCTACACCAGTACTGTAGAGAGCATCCTGACTGGCTGCATCACCGCCTGGTACGGCAATAGCACCACCCACAACCGCAAAGACCTGCAAAGGGTAGTGCGAACTGCCAAACACATCATCAGAAGTGAGCTTCCCTCCCTCCAGGACATCTGTACCAGGCGGTGTGTGAAAAAAGCTTGGAGGATCATCAGAGACTCCAGCCATCCAAGCCATGGGCCAGCTGCACCAGCCGACTACATGACAGCTTCTTCCCCCAAGCAATCAGACTTTTGAACTCTTGATTGCTCACGATCAATATACATCAGCACTGAACTTTATTATCCTCAGACTGGACTCACATTTATACTTCTCTTAATAACACTGGCAACTGACTATCAACAGACACCTGAATGTCAGCACAACACTTCATATTTATTATTATGATTACATGTTGGAGGGGTACAGTGTATTTTTTATTGTATACAGTCTTCTTATTTTGTGTATACTGTATATTGTATATTATTAGGTGTATATTGTGTTGTGTAACAAGATGTGTAAACTGTGTTTATGTGTAAATCAGATGTTTATTGTACTGGTCATACTGCTATGTTGCTTGCAACCACACCCAAGACTTTCACCCATTGTTGCACTTGTGTATATGGTTGAGTGACAATAAAAGGATTTGATTTTGATTTGTTATAGCTGACACTCCTGAGAAGGTTCTAGATGATAAGGGTCCTCTAGTAGTTGGTTTGATGGCCTTTCATCAGAGTACAGAAATGCACTACCCTTCTTAAATCTGACATGGTCCACTGAAACACTACTTAAGCAGATTGGCTAACTTAACTTTAAGCAGATTGGCAACCTGGGAAAGAGATGTTAGAGCAAAAATAAGGGTTGCAGCAGCATCCATGAAGGCAAACACAGAAAGTAAAGAAAAACGTAAATTTCCTAAGAGGGAGGGCAGATGTCTCCACTGTGGTAAACCTGGACACTATATGAAAGAGAAGAAATATATTAAGGGAAATTCACTGCATTTCTAAGCTTTTATACAGCCTGCTTACAGTCCTGAAGCAGCCCCTTCCCTCTTCACCAAACTCATGGGGGAGCTTGCTAAGGGACTAATTGTTAGGGTTGTGAGTGCTTATCTTTCCCCAAATATTAACTGCAAAGATGAAAGATGCAACTTTGTGTAAAAATGCAACCTTTTTAGTGTTGGGCAGCTGTATTTGCACACATGCATTAAGATACACTCAAACTAAGTTTCAGAGGTGAACTGGTTAAGTATGCTCACGGTCCTAAATGTTAAATTACAGTACATTCCAATCACCATCGTGTCCAGTCACACACTCCTCTTTTATGATGTCTTAAGAGGATTTAAATTATAGGTGTCGTAATTTTTGTACATGGTTCTTAAGTTATCGAAGACAACAGAAAGTCAGAAGATGCTGTTGTTTCTGAAATGGTAGAATCTGGTCATCTGCAAGCTCATTAACACATTGCAGAGGAAATAGAACACAAACCACCCACAGGGACAGACTAGGACACATGGACCAGTGAGGAGACCAGGAAGAACCGAAATGGCCAAACGGGGCCAAACCTGCGGTGAAGACATCCTTATAGATTTTCCCCTTTGGTACTAGGTACTAGTCTAGAAAAAAACAACACTCTTTACATGAATATTGCTGGTCTGCTGCTTCTTATTTTTCTTGTGTTGCAGGTATGTGCTTATGTCACAATGTCGATATCATCGTCCTGGTGTAGAGCAGCGCCACAGACATACATGGAAAAGCATCATGAGGGACGCAAAGACACATCTCCTGAGCTATTCATCTATGTTGACTGTCAAGAAGACATTGCACACAAGACTATTCTTGCTTCAAGGACTTAATTGCTTCCACTTTTGATCTACATGATTTTCAGTGTCATCATGTAGTGTATACAACATGTTACTTCCTGTTGCTGTTGTTTAGCAGTTATGTTTTTTTTAAAAGAACTATCATCCATAGAATCTTTTACACCTGATCCTGAGGCACAGAATAAGTATGTGCCTGTAACTATTTAAGATTAGAAAATGGGGCTTATGTTAACAAACATATGCCATTGGATGGATTTTTAAAGGTTTAAATTTGCATTATGTGAGAGATATATATATTAACTCTCAAAGAGGGGACTGTGGGATTGCAAATTTAAGTGTCACTATAAAATCAGGTGGTCCACGGTCTTTTATATTCTATCAGGAAGACCCGCAGACTGAGTGAAATTAGATAACCTTATTTGATGAATATAAAACATGAATGTAATGTCTCTCATTGTGTATGCCCTGTTTGGTGGTCCAAAGTTGTAGTACTTGGAATCGCCATATCGAGATAGGAGGCAGGGGCGAGGAGCCTACCTCCGTAGATGGGACTTAACTGGTGGTGGTGGGGTGGTGGAGGTTGCCATGTTAGTGCACTGAAATAGCAATGTGATAGATTGTGAGCAGACTTATAAAGCAATGGCTTACATGTGATTGGCAAGGGGTTACCTAGCTAATGGTGCAATGATGTACACTTGCTAGTCTTCCCGCTAGAACTACGCTGTGCTCACATTTACATCACCTGAAAAAAAAAACTACAGTAATATACAATCTAGCATTCAGGATGAGCACAGATAAAAGAGGCCTGTTTCTTTGTTCACTCTATAAGAATCAAACTGTGCATGAATGTGACTTGTCACAAGTCTTTTTAGTATTAGTGTTTTACTAGATTAGGCATGCATGGAGCTCACAAGGCCTCAATTTATTGCCACTTAGTTAGAGTAGGTCTATTTGAGCTCACATTCAGGGATATATTTTCTCACCTCTGTTTCACCTCTATGTGTAAGGCCAATATAGATAAGTACTGCCCACTCAATGCTTATAAAATACAGCACATTCTGACCTGTAGACTGATGCCTCTTGATCTTCTTCCATAAAGAATCCTACTTAATCCAATTCTCCTGGTCGTCTCTGAGAATTTTCCAACAGTCCGCAGCAGAATGCAAACTTACTAACTTTAGGGTTGAAACTTACTGTGTGCAAGTTTGTAAATGCAGACTCTTTCAGATAGACAAGCTGAAGTTCCTGTGTCATTGTCTCTTGAAATTTGTCAGAGTACAATTCATAACATAACGCAAGTTTGCATTGCAATATCAGCGTGGCTGCAAGGGACGCTATAGAAAATAGGGGTGCTGTCATCTTTCACAGTCAGTTTTTAGTTCAACTACTGTCATGGTGGAGCAAGAGTTGAAAGAGAAACTTGCTGAGAATGGTAAATATTATAAACATGTTTATCACAAGCTGCCTTAACAATGATGCATCCAGTTTAATGGAACAGACATCTGAGTGTAACTCTACAGAGATATATTAGGAAGACCCCTGGAGGACTGGGCATGTTTTCTGTGCTTCTCTAAAGTTTAACGCTGTTCCCTTTTTCATCAAATCAAACATGAAAGGGCAAGAAAGTTTAATGAGTCTAGCTGGTTTGCTGATATTTTTTAAATATGCTGGATAAGCTTGAAAGGGATAGTTCACCCAACTAATTTCTTTAATTAGTCCCTAACATTCTGCCTAACATCTCCTTTTGTGTTACTTGGAAGAAAGTCATATGAGTTTGGAAGAACACGAGGGCAAGGAAATGGTGACAGAATTTTTATTTTTGGATGAACTTTCCATTTGCAATGTACCAGCTCTTTATGTTATGCCATCTGGATGGCTCAGGCTGAAATACAGAACAAGAAAAACAAAACAACAGCTCTGTTGTACATTTATTTTCAGATTTATCAAACTCCCACCTGATTATCATTTCTCCTCTTTTGCACCTCAACGCCAGACTCGGTTTAGCCAAATGATGCTGCAAAAATCACAAGCCCAGGGTGCTTTTTTTGGACATCTAGATAGGTGACTCATTGGTTGTTCTTGGATTTATATGGATACAAAGAGAATATCATATTTACTGTTGGCCATCTATAAGTGGGAGGCAGTGAAATACAGTCTGGCACAGGCTGTCAGAACAGAGTGGCCTATCTTTTGATTGGATTGCAATGTCCATAGCTCAAAATGGAACTCTAAGATCTCAACATTAGCCTCTTAAAAAGCTCAGAAATTGTAAATTGAAATGCAATTTGCTTGTGGCCAGAGCTATTTATCAGATATGATATAAACTAATTATGTGCGGTGACTTATGGGTTTTACAGTGATTCACACTGAACACAGGGTGCAGCATGCTTATTTGTGTTCTAAACTGGTTAGTGAAGAGTCGTAATCCACCTTTTTACCTTATGTGAACGGATCACTTTCATGTTCACATACAATGGTATTTATTTTTACATGACCTTATTAGGGACAGCTTGTGATTGCATCAGGTAAAGCTGTTGAACTCAGATTCCAAATGCACTAGATTGGTGTGTGTGTAAAGTACTGTGCAAAAGTCTTAGGCACATAAGATTCTCCACAAAAACATTTGACTTAAGATGGTTATTTCTATTTTCAGTTTTAGTGTGTCAATAGGAAATATACATTTTAGACTCCCAAACATTTATTTTGCAAATATAATAGAATAGAATAGAATAACAGGGAGCCCTGCAGCAGATGTTATGGCCCCACAGAGCCCCTGCACTGAACATTGGGTCAGTCTGACATTACAAGAAGAGACAAAAGCAATTGAGACAGTCTAAATAGAAACTTGGAACAGCCTATCTGCCAACAACCAAGAACCACTGTGTCCAGTGTAACTAGGAGAATTGGGGCTGTTTTAAAGGCATAGGTGGCCACACAAAATATTGATTTAGCTTTTTTATGTTTACTGGACTTTGTATGACATTAACTGATAAATGAAAACTATTTATGCCATTATGTTTAAAGACATCCTCACTATGCAACATTTTTCACAAGTGTCTAAAATTTTGCACAGTACTGAACATTTACACATAAAGGTGTTAAACAATGTTACTCTTTAGGTGCACTACTAAGAGAAATAGTTATGATACTGTAGATGTTTCTCTTTTGGTACTTCAAACTTGTTGATTTGAAATCCATATGTGTGGCTGTTTCAATTGCTTGTTATGATTTGCCCAGAGTGACCATCTTAATATTACAGTCTTGACTAAACATGGGAAATGTCCATTTTAAAGGGGGGACTGAAAAAGTAGTATTTTGATCACTCAATGCTTAGTTTGGCTTAATGGTCTACAGCAGTTTTTTCTGTATCCTTTCCTGAAGTACCACAAACGCTACACAATTTGGGAGTAGCACAATTTTCAACCCATATCAATTTCAGGCTTAAAAACTGCTGATTTGCTCTGCCCACTTCCGGTTTAAGCCACGCCCATTCAGAGAACAGCTACATAGAATTTACTTGAACAGATACACATAATGGTGTACTCGCTCATCCCTACTGATGTTGTCATCGTATGAACAATCTTTCAGTGGTAGGATTCCCCACAGTTTCCATAATTCTCCATAGATTTGATGTAATGTTTTTCAGTAGGCCAAACATGATAATTCATAAGATGAAGATCTGCTGTAACAGAGTTGCAGAATGATGGAGGACCACAGAGATATATGCCCATAATGCCCTCTTCTTATTTGATGTTGCTTTCTTGTCCCCTAAAAGGCCATGGCTTAGCATTCTCATGTACTTTTTGGTCCATCAGCCTCCAGCAACTTGGTACTAAACGAAAATATGTTGTTTTAATTGAAAATCATGTATCTAATTATACATTATGGATGTTTATGATCTCAAAATTAGGGAAAAGTAACTCTCACCTCTTTCTATTTGTAAAGGAAACTGTAAAATGTCCATAGTGAAAGGCATATTAAAAAAATCATATAAAAGAGGATCATATTCATCTCCAAAATGGAGTAGAGAAGAATAATAAGTGAAGAAGAATAACAAGTGCTGAGTTTTATTACTTAAGGTCTATTTCCTGCATACCTGTTGTCCTGTATTTTAGCGGGTAGACCAACCCGTATTCGCATGCGTCACTCGTAGCCAGTGTGCATTACTGCACCTAAGCACATCTCTTTGTGTGTGTAGAGCCAACATCTGTATTATTTAAGAGATTTGCACTGCTTTGGCTGCCCTGTAACATTTGAATGACGCATGGGTGCATTCAGTTCAGAAGTGATCACCCCTTTACCCTATTCCCCTCATAGTTTACCTTCCACTGTCAGACGGCTGAAAGGTGTAATAAAACGGTCATTCTAAACCCCTTTTAAGACATTTTTATTGAAGATTTTCTTAACAATCCTACAGCATGGTCATCATTATTGGTTTCCCTTCAAAGAGCCCTGTGAAGGCATTATTTTAGCAGTTTGGAAAGCAGTACATGACTTGTCATCGCAACACCTGACGAAACAACACATCACGCACAATGAATGATGAAAATAACTTTGATCTGACCGTTCAAACTGTGACGCATTAAGAAAAATCTGATTGCTCTCGAATTTCAAACCACCTACGAATGTGGTATGGATCAGGCTTGTAAAAATCTAATTTGTTTGTGTGTTTGTCCTGTTCAGACTACAAAAACCTAAACAGATTTGAGTCAGATTTTTTTAGTGATTTTAGTCGTTCTACTTCCACGAGACCAGCCATTGAATTAGCCACACCCCCTGTTGCGGTGAAATCTTTCAGGGAGTAAGCACATTTTAATAAAAATAACATTAAATAATAATAAGAATAAAAATCATCCTGGTTACTTCCATAACCTCCATTCCCTGATGTTGTGTTGGTGTAGTGACACAAGGGGTCACTCTTGAGAGCCCGAGACACCTCTGATCTTTGATTAAAGGCCAATGAGAATTGGCAAGTGGTATTTGCATGCCACTCCCCCAGACATACGGGTATAAAGGAGGGGACTCCTTTATTTGAATAGATGGACAATAAGGATAGACATCAAAATATTCTTTGAATTCATTCAAATAAATCTTGTAACATCAAATAATTTTTTCTTTTCACAGTGTCTAAAATCCTCCAGACCTGCGTGAGACTTAAATGAAACAGCAAGATGGCAGTCAAAGATGCCCATCTAGCAATCTAATTGCATCAGAAAACAGTGCAGCACAGTGTGAACAGCCCCTGCAATATCTTAATAGTGTATATCAATGTTGCCATGTCAAGTGCTTCATTAAGTACTTCTGCTTCGGATCTGCATTTGTCTTCTTATCTGCATTTGACTTAAACTCATAGTAATGGCTATATACCGGTATGACGAGGAGGGTGTGGCCGGGCCGTAAGGATGGTCGGCTGGTGCTGAATTATCCCAATTAGCTGGGAGAGGGATAAAGAGGAGATTGAGACGGCAGTTATGGGGAGAGAGAGAGAGAGAGAGAGAGAGAGCGAGAGCGAGCGAGCGAGCGAGAGAGAGAGCGAGCGAGAGCGAGAGAGAGAGCGAGAGAGAGCGAGAGAGAGAGAGCACGCTAGATATATGCATGCAGCTGACAAACAGGAATGCCAACAGTGTGAGCAACACACAGAGCTGAGTGATCGCGAGTGTGTGCTGAAAAGCAGTTTTATGTTGTGTCCAAGTGAAACTATGTCTAATTAAAGATTCATCAGACCAGGCCATCATCTTCCATTGCTCCATGGTCCAGTTTTGTCACTCACTTGCCCATTGTAGCTGCTTTCGGCAGTGAATATATGCTGAATATATATGTTGTTGAGGGGAATTCGACATGTCACAGTGTGAAATTTGTGGTCTGTCACATGCAGTGTATACCATTTGTTTCTGTACTCTGTTTATGGACACCACTCTGAAAGCTCCAAATGACTCCAATTTGAAATCTATATCTTCTCATGGGACTCCTAGACAGTTTCCAGAGTTTTGCGACCCTTTGATCTTTTTTAACACAAAATTTGCCCATTTAGGGACTGTGTCCAAAAACCCATTATGAAAATTACATTAGTTTAATGGGCAAGTGGGACATCTAGAAAAGGTCCCAGGACCTTGAAATTCGATATCCCTACCGTCAGGGGCCCCAAATCAGGTCCTAGAATTTGGAGGCCTTGGATGCTTGCTACATATTAAAGCCTCTGATGAATGTACAGCAGAATGCAAGCCTACAGGGCAGGCTCTCTCATTGATTCCTATGGAAGGCAGGGAGATATATTGAAAAAATTGAAAAATACTTTAATGCGTCCTAGGCCTTTGTCCCCTTAGTATGTTGTTGAGGGGCACTCAACGTGTCACTGTGTAAAAGTTGGGATCTGTCGGACCTATGGCCGCGATGCCAGGCCTACATGTAATGTATAACATTAATTTCTATTCTCTGTTTATGGACACCACTCTGAAAGCTCATAATGACTCCAATTTTAAATCTATATCTTCTCACTTGTGAGTGAAAAGTGACAGTTCTTTTTCTCGAATATTTTTCCTGATTTTTTTTTCAAGTACTTAACCAGCACTGACTGAAATACAATTTCAATATGTTGTTCAACAGGGCTCAATGATTGAGCATTCAAAACTCCTATGTGTTTGCACCACATTTTTCACTTTGTCACACAGGAAGTGTCCACCTGCAATGTATTTAATGGCCACCAAATTCATGGTCCATGGACAAACAGTTTTTATGCAAATTATAAATATTATTGAGTTGTAATTTACATACGTAAATGGATTCTACTGAGTTTTATAAGTACACTTAAAGTGGTTACTTTCAAAAAGGTCCATATATATTTTATTAAACATATAAGAAAAGAGAAGCAATGTTTGCTCAAACGTTCTAAGTCGTACAGGAAGATCCCATCTGCAATGTATTTAATTGCTGCCAAATACATTCTTTATGGACAGTAATTTTTACACTAATTAGACATTATTATGAATTAAAAGTCATGTATATATATGCTTATTTGTATGCCCTGAGTGCAAAACAGATGGTCTAATCAATAATAATAATATAAATAATAATTAAATATATTGAAATGAAATGTCCATAAGCCTAGTACGGCAACCATAACATACTTTGCAGGTGGGATCTTCCTGTATGACTTAGCGAAAACACAGGAAGTCCCACCTGCAATGTATTTAATGGCAGCCAAATACATGCATCATGTTTTCATGCAAATTGGACATATCTGTAAGTTGTAAGTTACATAAATTGGTTCTATTGAGTTTTTTGAGTACTGTTAAAGTGGTTTTATTAACTCCTTAAACTCTGGAGCATTTTTGGGCTGCCATCTGCAATTCTTTACACTCAAATTTAAAAGCTCACCATTCTCACATACTGTGGACAAATTGCAAAAAATGTGTATAATTTTTCAGAGAACTGCCCAAATAAAAAGACAAATTTTTAATCAATATTATTTTATGTTTTTATAATCTTACGATAAACAGAATATATATATATATTTTTTTTAAATATTGTTGTCCTAAATTTATACACATGTAATTCTGGATCTGTTCACTCAATCTCACTATGAAAAGTCTAATTTTATTCCACTAGGTGGCAGAAACCATTAGAAAAAGAAAAATGTCTCTTGTCACATTCAATCGCAATTTACAGATCAGAAATGTAGGTGGCGCTCTAAAGCATTTTAGCCCTCAAATATGTGCTCATCCATAGACATTAGTTTTAATTTTCAGTTCAAGCACCACCCTTATTGTTTCATTGAATATCTTAGCCTCTGAATGGATTAGAAGCGCATTCTAGAAGACATATGAAAGCTTTTTTTCCCCCTTTGCAATGATATATAAAGTTTTATCATCAGTTTTCAAAAACATGTTTTCTGATGATTTGTTTTGCATGCTTTTCCTTCTGGGTGGCATATTTTCAGCAGTCCCGATGGTTCCCCAACCTGTCAGGTGGTGGGGGTATGTGGAGGCGAGGGCGTGGTCGAGCGTTCATCTGGAAAGAGAGTAAGCGGTAATGGTTCTCAAATTAGATGAATTGCGGGAAATTGCTTGTTTCTGTGTTCACAGTGAGAGATGGGGGAAATTAAAGAGCCAGACCTCAGAGAGCCCGGCTGAAAATGGGCATGTAAAGGGGGCTCTGTAGCACACCCATTTTCACCTACAGTGACCAAAATTGGTACATATATAGTTCTCATAAATTTGAACAACTTTCATACTCACAGTCATTAGCTCCACCCAACAGGAAGTCTGCTATTTTGGATTTTGTGAATATTGCAGTCTCTGACCTTTTAAATACTCCTCCTAGGTGATTTATGAGACTGTCACCACATTTGGGCAACATAATGCCAAGGCATTGAAGATGCTAAATTGCAAACAGATTTTGATATATCAAACATTGTTGCCATGACGAGGAATTGAATTTATGGGAAGAAACAGGAAGTGTCTCATATCTTCTGTGCGCAATGTGTGATTTAGATCAAAATTGAGATATATGTTTAGCATTGGGGCTAATCACATAGATTTGACTATTTTGGGTTACGGTCATAGTGCCACCACCTGGCAGCAGGAAGTGTGGCTCTTACAACAGACTTTAAAATAGTCTATTTGCACAAATTTCTTCAGAATTGTTTAGAATAATGGCAAATGGCAAATGCATGTCCACCTTGCATTGTTTTCTGAAAGCCACTGGGTGGAAACAGTTGTAGGGCCCAAGCACTGAAAGTACACTCTGAAAATTAGTACATTCTTCGCTTGAATCACTCATCCGTAATTGATACTGGTGGCCTCAGATGACATGGGACAGCTAAAGGTTTGTAGTCTTGCCCCAACTGTGCTATGTCTAAAACTCCTTGACACCTTCCAGTGGGGAAACATCTACCTCTACCCATACCTCAGTGCCCCTGGTCACACCTGGGTGTTGATTTCATCACAGACTTATCATCCAAGGGCTTCAACTGTATTCTGGTCACTATTGACTGTTTCTCCAAAGCCTGCCACCTAGTTCCCTTGAAAGGACTACCTACAGCCCTGTAAACTGCAGAGACCTTATTCCATAATTTCTTTCAAAATTTCGGCTTACCGGAGGATATAGTGTCTGACCGCAGTCCCCAATTCATCTCCAAGGTATGGAAAGCCTTCCTATCACTCCTGATCATGTCCGGAAGTCTGTCTTCAGGATATCATCCGCAAATGTACAGGCAAATGGAATGCAAAATATAAGAAGTGGGCAGATTTCTGAGAACCTACTGTCATCGTCACCAGAATAATTGGAGCTGCTATCTGCCCTGTACCGAATATGCACAAACTCCCTTTGTCAATCTACAACTGGTCTTATCCCATTCCAGTGCATACTTGGCTTCCAACCTCCCGTTTCACTGGTTGGGTGAACCATCCGAGATTCATGCAGTGGACCACTGGTTTCAGAATAGCGAGAGGGTCTGGAATGACTCACACATCCACCTCCAGAGAGCTGTAATTCATCAGAGGAGCCAGGCCGAGTTCAAACAGTCTCACCTGCAGTCAATAAACAGCTCATTACTAACAATATATATACTCACCTCAAACAAACATAATTGTCAAGTCTCACCTTGGACAGTCTCTGAACTTTTAAATACTCCTCCTAGGTGATTCATGAGACTGTCACCACATTTATACAACATTATGCCAAGACATTGAATATGCTAAATTGCAAAAACAAAATTGATATATCAAATAGTGTTGCCTTGGCAAGGCATTAAATTAATGGTGAAAAATGGGAAGCAGGGTAACCAGAAAGTCTCTCATCTTCTGTGGGCAATGTGTGATTTAGATTAAAATTGAGATGTATGTTTAGAAATGGGTGCTGATTACATTTATGCTGCTATTATGGGTCACGGTAATAGTGCCACCAAATGGCAGCAGAAAGTATGGCACTTTTAACAGACTTTGAAATAGCCCTCTTGTGTTTACAGGAATTGCTTCAAAAGTATTTAGAATAATGTCAAATAGCAAATGTATGTGTCTAACTTGCATTGTTTTCATTGAAATGGACCAGTTGTGTTTGGGCCCGTCATTGCTGCTAACAGCTATATTTATTTTTATTATTATTATTTTCAAGGTTTTTTATACTTTTGGTGTAGTTAACATGTGTGAAAACTCTTAAAATTTTGTACACACATCAGAGTCATCGGCCATTAGTGCTGATGAAAAATTGCAGGGGGATCATGATTGCGCCCCCTTTAAAATGGGTGTGTAAGACGGCCTCTATAGCACCCCCATTTTCACCTACAGTCACCAAACTTGGTACATATATAGTTCTCACCAAGCCGGACAACTTTCATAATTATAGTCATCAGCCATTTTGGGTTTTCTGAAAATTGCAAGCTCTGAACTTTTAAATAATCCTCCTAGGGGATTCATGTGATTGGCACCAAATTTGTGCAACATCATGCCAAGACATTGTAGATGCTAAATTGCGAACAAATTTTTTTATATTTTGAATTGTGTCGTATGGCTAAAAATAAGAAATTCTTTATATATTCTGTGCATTGTATGTTTTTCATGAAAATTCAGCTGTATGTTTGGTAATGGGGTATGATCCCATTTATCCAGTTGTTATGGGACACGGTCATAGCGTGACCAACTGGCAGCAGAAAGTATGGCAATTTTAACAGACTTTGAAATAGCTCTCTTATCAAAATTCTTCAATATTCTTTACAATAATGTCAAGACACTACAATATACATTTGTAAAGGGATATTTGATATCTTAAATACTGATGCCATGGTAATGCATTGTTCTTATTCCTTTCTTAAATTTGTGTTTTTTGAGGCACTTGGTTTCATTAGTCATGTGCAAAAGTTCATGCATGGGCATGTAGGGGGTACTCTGTAGAACCCCCTTTAAAATGGTTGTGTAAGACGACCTCAGTAGCACCCCCATTTTCACCTACAGTCACCAAAATTGGTACATATATAATTATCATCAAGCCGGAAAACTTTAATAATTATAGTCATTAGGTCCACCTAACAAGAAGTCTGCCATTTTGGATTTTTTTTAATATTGCAGTCTCCGAACTTTTAAAACCTCCTCCTGGGTGATTCATGAGACTGTCACCACATTTAGACAACATGATGCCAAGACATTGAAGATACTAATCTTCAAACATATTTTGATATATCTAATGGTGTTGCAATGGTGAGGCATTAATGGCAAAAATGGGAAACAGGAAGTGTCCATATCTTCTGTGTGCAATGTGTGATTTAGATAAAAATTTAGATGTATGTTTAGTTTGGAAGCAAATCACATGGATTTGTTTATTTTGTGTCATGGTCATAGCGTCACCACCTGGCAGCAGGAAGTGTGGCTCTTAAAACAGACTTTAAAATAGCCTTCTTTTATTTAATAATAGAAAAGGCAAGTGTCCACCTTGCATTGTTTTTCAAAAGCCACCAGGTGGAAATGGACCAGTTGTGTTTGGGCCTGTGGTCACTGCTTGAAGCTATATTTTTACAAGCCTTTAATTTTAGGTATGCCACTGAAACAGGAAATCTTTAAAAAAAAGAAAAAAAAAAAAGAAAGTTAACAGGTAAGAATATATAGCTTAATATGTAGCACACAGCAACTAACAGATGATGCAGCCTGCAAACCTCACTTTTCTTTCAAACGTTCTGACTTGAACATGAAAATTAAATAAAAAACAAGCTTGCAGTTGCAGGAAGAGGTCTGAGTGACATCAGCACTGTAATTGCATCAGAGCATTCACACACTGCTAAGAGACAAACACTATTTCCACCACAAACAAAGCAGATTTCAGCAGGGACTTTGGAAGTCTAGTAGAGTTAGTTATCTGATTGGGTGATGTCTGAGGGGGTCCATGAGTCATAAGATATGTCTGGAGTTTATATGCAGTTGTACAGAGGAAAAATTAGGAGTTATCATGATCTATGGATCCCTTATAAGTGTTCTGAAAATGCAACAAGAACAATGATGCTGTTACATGAACACTTGAGTATTATTTTTGATGTTTGCTAAGGTAAGAACTGTATCATTATTACTATTGGTCATATTTAGAGTTAATGATTCAAACAAATATTAAAAATGTAACTTTGTCAAATAACATCCAGTACCATTTGTGCTGTGGAAATGAATGATACCTCAAATCATGTAGCCTGTTGAGGCTTGTTATGATTTTGTTACATAGACTTAAACAAATAATAGAGAATTAAAATAATAAAAAAAGATGGAACTCTGCTTTAAATAAGTACACTTACACAGGTAGCTTTGACTTATGATGTTATTAGGATTGCCTGGTTCTTTAAAGTTGCTCTAGCATCTCCATCAGGCCAAATTTGCAGTAACACTTAATAAAATAAAAGAACACTCACACAATTGCATGGTTGGAATGTAAAGTAAAAACATTTATTAAAAAAGAACTTGAGACAGCACAAGGCAGCATGTGAAATGGAGAATCCTACAGACATGTTGACTACTTGATTCTCAGGCCACAAATTAAAACTGAAAACTGAAATCAGATCCATATTTACCTCATCAACAACATCAAATGAAAACTTCAAGGCATTTATACAAGGTGCTAAAACACACTCGGTCTTCTCAAAGGAGGCCGTTCATTCATAAACATACACATATGCATTAAACATAAATAGAAATAAATATGTTCACATAATAGTGCATACTGTTCCATACCAGCATTTTAGTCCCATGTCATAAGGACACCTTTGTTTCAGAAAGGACAGTTCGTATTAAATATTTGAAAGGGTAGTTCCAAAAATGAAAATGATTTTATTCTTCAACAACTCATTTTGTGCTCCACGGAAGAAAGAAAGAGAAAAAGAAAGGTGAGAAAAGTACAGAATTTTCAGTTTTGAGTGAACTATTTCTTTAATTAAAAATGACTTGCTGGAGTACATAAAAGAGTAATAATGAAGGAGAAAGCTCTTCCGCTGTGTTTGTCTATATGATGGTTACATAGTTACTTCAAAATAAATAACACTCTCATTAACTTATGTCAACACTGCTGGTCAGGTGAAGCCATTTAATTCTGTGCAAATTTGTAAAAGGGTTTTATATGATTAAACGTGAAGCAGACAAAAGAGATATTGATATTTCTGTAAACTTCTGTGAAGAGGAAATTATTAATCATTTTAAAAATCAGAAGTGGTTATTAAGTGCTGAGAGGAATGCACTGAATTTCATCCAGCATTGTCAGAGGTTACTACTCGTATCTGACAGCTAAAAGGCAGTGGCTGTGGACAGTACACAAACAGCCCATCCAGCTCTGAACAATTATCTGCCTGAGAGGAAATGTAAACACTCAAATACGACAAATGGAAAAATCTGTAAACACGTAAGCGATCAACTCCACTGTCAGATGCCATTCATTAATGAATTCTACCTGCAAAAGATGAAAAAAATAACAAACAAAATCAATTATTTCACTGTAAACCCCATGTCTGAATTGACAGCAATTAGTAAAAAAAAAAAAAGGACAAATTTATATTTGTACAGCCGTAGCCAAAAGGATTGGCAGTGACACATTTTGTGTTTCGCAAAGTTTTTGCTGTTTTTATTAACTGTAACCCAAAATACATGATCTCTCTGAGATGGTAAATAACACCACTGCACTTTATGGGAGAAACTAACTACAGCCGTGGCCAAAAGTTTTCTGCTTCAGTTGTTGTGGTGTTGATTCACATTGTTTCTAGATAATTGTGCTCAGTCATCAGATGCATTTTAAATAATTGCAAAAAGCTTCATTGGCCAAAAAAAAAGAACTTTAAATTGCAAAAAAATTAATTTCACAGTTTTTTGGTCCTGGCACAAAATGACCAGCTAACATCATTTCACTAAACATATCAGCAGCAACTGGGAAAGTGTGAACGAGTACTAGTCAGGTGAAGTCACTATCGTTCTGATTGGATTATATGAGCAGACTGATTGCTATAAAAGGAGGGAAGAAGTGCTTCCAATCATTGTGTTCTTGTTGGCAATGATTACCGCTAAAGTAGGACATACAGCCATCATCGCTTTGCATCAAAATGGCCTCACATGCAAGGAAATTGCTGCAAAGAATATTGCACCTGAAAGAACCATTTACCAGATCATCAAGAACTTCAAGGAGGTTCAACTGCAGTGAAGGCGGATTCAGGACATCCCAGAGTGTCCAGCTAGTGCCAGGACTGTCTCCTCCTGAGGAGTCAGCTATGGAATTGTGTCACCACCAGTGCAGAACTTGCTCAATATTGGCAGCAGGTCGGTGTGAGTGCATCTGCATGTACAGTGAGGTGAAGACTTTTGGACAATGGCCTGGTATCAAGAAGCAGCAAAGAAGCCACTTCTCTCCAAGAAAAACATCAAGGACAGACTGAAAATCTGCAGGAAGTACAAGGATTGGACAGCAGAAGACTGGTGTAAAGATATTTTCTCTGATGAAGCCCCCTTTCAACTGTTTGGGACATCTGGAAAATCGATAGTCCGGAGAAGGTGAATGACACCATGAGTCCTGTGTCGTGCCAACAGTGAAGCATCCTGAGACCATCCATGTGTGTGGTTGCTTTTCATCCAAGGGAGTGGGCTCTCTCACAATTCTGCCCAAAAACACTTCCATGAATAAAGAATGAGATCAAAACGTCCTGCAAGAGCAACTTCTCCCAACAATCCAGGAGCAATTTGGTGATGATCCGTGCATTCTCCAGCATGATGGAGCACGTCACAAGGCAAGAGTGATAATGAAGTGGTTCGGAGATCATTACATTGAAATTTTGGATCCGTGGCCAGGCAACTCCCCAGATCTTAATCCCATTGAGAACCTGTGGTCAATCCTCAAAAGGTAAAAGGACAAACAGAAGCCCACAAATTGTGATCAACTCCGAGCACTAATAAGGCAAGAATGGATCTCCATCAGTCAGGATTTGGCCCAGAAGCTGATACCCAGCATGCCAGAGCGAATTGCAGAGGTTATGTAGAACAACGGTCAACACTGTAAATATTGATTCTTTGCCTAAATTGAATGTTTTTGCCAATAAAAGCCATTAAAACTTTTAAAACATTGTTTTCCAGAATACCATAGAAACATGTGAAAAAATAATCTACAAATAGTGAAGCAGCAAACTTTGCAAAACACAAAATGTATGTCACTGCCAATACTTTGGCCACGGCTGTATACCTATTAAAATAACAATGGTAATCTCCAATCTCCAAATCTCTTTTGTAATATAATACAATTACTAGTAGTTATATTTTTTTTAAAAATTCAAATTTCTGAATGTACTTGAAACAGCAGTAAAATATTGATCACATATCATATTGTCCCCCATATTGTGAAACAAATGTTGATTCAGTAACCACTGACTGATTCAGTGAAGATTTCATCAAACTAATTGAAACCAGTAAATCATGAGTTTGTGAATCTTTTGAACTATTAACAGGAATGCAAACTCATGAGGGGCGAAAAAGGTGAGACAATCACTGGTCCACGAACATGTTTTCCGAGGGATTTTTATTAAAAATAATTAAGCTAAAAGCACAAATTCCAGCTATTTGAATGATTCACGTATTTTAATGATTCAATTGTGCAGAATTAGCTGCAAAAACAAAGGATATTTTGGTCTGGCTTGCTTCTCTTTCACAAATGTGTTAATAAGCCCGAAATACACATGGGATTCTTATTTTGAAATATCTGCGCTCACTGTTGTGAGCTGATGGCTGATTCGCTGAGAAAGTGAATCTGATTGAAGCTGCTAACCGGAGATCCTGAGTTCAAACCCTCAGATCTTTTCAGGTGATTCATAAAAAGATCTGATTGAAAAAGCGTCATTTGTTCAGGACTCGCTCGCGCTGGGTTTGTTGTTGCGTACAGTGCAGTGAGCTTGTCAAAAACAGATGGGTGAAAAGCGGCGCGAGACACACTGGTTGTGCGTGCTCAAAAATACATTCAATAACTCACAAGATGATATCTGACGCAACCACATATGAACGCTCTCCACCCGACTGTCACCAATGGCGACTAGATTTTAAATTATTGTCGCAATCAATTATTTTGGTCGTATTTGTGAACATTTAGTTGCAGTCTGGAGCCCTGTTATTGCATTCAGTTTAGTCTGCAAGATCACAACTCAGTAAAAAGTTATTTACAAAATCATTTATTTAGCTTTAGATTATGTAGCGGTACAGCAATGCTGCTGGAAAGCAGTGCAGGAAACACTATGCGCAAAAATGATACACTTTACCTTGAAAGAAAATTAAGCCTATTTTAGTACCGTTGTGACATTATTTATAATTTTTCATTAAAGTACATTTCTAAGCCTTGATAAAGAGGCACTGCTGTAATTTACCATCATCTGTTCTTCAGCCTGCTAACACTCATTCTGGATGCTTTATTCTGAGAAGACAAACACACAAGTAATGATTATCATCAGTGAAGATGATGCCAGAGGAAGACAATATATCTGAGTCAGTGCTGCTGTCTATTACACTCCAAACTTCTCATCTGCCTGCATAACTTTCTGTGAACAAGTAGAAGCAATTTCTCTGAGTCACCTTGTGCTTTGGGCACCTTATCGTGAAGTTCTCCTCATTGAGCGAGCTGTCTGTGGAGATAAAAAAAGATGCAATGAATTCAAAATGAAGACAAATGAATCAGTGTAACAAAATAGGGATAAGTACAAAAAAATGGGAAGCAAACAGGTACTTTATGGGAGATTTAACTTTCCTCTAAACATTTAAATAATTTTTTGTTTTTTTTAAGTATTATGGCTATAGGGCAAGTCAGATAACAATGCACTAATAGTACATACATATTGGTAGATCTGGGTGATATAGCTAAAATTAGGGCCCATGTATAATTATTTTTCTGTGTATTGATGAAATTTATTATGTTTTGATATTAATGTATTTGTTTGTGTTTTGAAATAACTTCAAAGGCTGATTTTTTTCAGTCAGAGGAACCATCAGACCAAACATTATTGCCTTGTTTTCCACAGTTTTTCCACTTAATGAACACAAGGAAGAATTCTATTTAATCATTTTCATTTATATGCACCTTTATAACAATATATATAAATCCCAATTTTTTCAACTGTCAAAAAATTCTATTAAAACATCTCTGTCATTAGTGTTCACATACTTACACAAGGGACGAATGCAGAACAAGCCTACTGGAAATTTTAAAGGAAACTTACTTGCCAAAGAAGGTCAATAAATTCATCATAATTTTAGTACATTTGAGATTGTCAAGAAAATAATACTGAACACACTGTTAATATGTGATATGTATACATCGACCCATGCTGGCATTACCGGAACACTTGGTTTCAGTTTGCTGTACAGGCAAACTCATGACTCTTACCTGACTGCAGGGCACAGGGAAAGTGGTATTTATTGGGGCAGTCTTTGAAAAAACATCCCAAAGTGGCACCAACTCTGTGACAGTACGAGCACACCTGTAACAACCAAACAGATCAACCCCTTACAATTTTAGGATATTCAAAGTCACAGAATTTGTATGTATTTATATGAAAATGTAGATTGTTTAATCTCATGAAACCTGTCAAGAACATATACAGATCATATTTCTTGCCAAATTAATGCATTATTAAAGGAATAGTTCACCTAAAAATGAAAATTCTCTTATCACTTACTCACCCTCATGCCATCCCAGATGTGTATGACTTTCTTACTTCTGCTGGACGCAAATTAATGGTGACCAGAACTTTAAAGCTAAAAAAAAAACACTTAAAAAAATCAATATGACTCCAGTGGTATAATCAATGTCTTCTGAAGTGGTCCATTTGGTTTTGGATGAGAACAGACCAAAATATAACTCCTTTTTCACTGTACATCTTACCATTGCAGTCTCATGATTTCGATCATGGTTTCAAGGTCGATTACACTTCCTAGTGCTTGATGCATGTGCAGAGCACAAGATGGCGCTACAGGAAGTGTAATCGAGCTTGAAACCATGATCAAAATCATGAGACTGCAATGGCAAGTTGCAAGCTTGATTGCCAAGGAGACAGCAAATGTCAAGATTTATAGTTAAAAAGGAGTTATATTTTGGTCTGTTCTCACCCAAAACTGATTGGATCACTTCAGAAGAAATTAATTAAACCACTGGAGTCTTATGGATTACCTTTATGCTGCCTTTGTTCTTTTCGTCCCTCGAAAGTTTGGTTCCGATTCACTTTAATTACATTCATAGTATGGATATATTCACATGTCTCCATCAAAATATCTTTGTTTGTGTTCCACACAAGACTTTATAAATATTGATTTGCATTGAAATCATGTAATTATGTGAGAATAAAGAATATCTAGAAGACCACAGAGTATCTAGAAAAAGCTGAACTTCATCTCCAGTTTGCTTCAGAGTTCTCTAGGTGATTATTTACAGCATTGGGACTATTTTATTAGCTAACTAAAGATCATTGCATGATCTGAGATGACTCGCAATATCAGGATGACTGCTCTGATATCTCTTAGTCCCCGGATATGTGGATGTTATTCAGAAATTCCAGACCACTAGATTGCGCAATTGACCAATCATATTCAGATATTCCAGAGAATATTCAAGGTTCAACCAGACGGGAAATATAAAAACAAAGCGTTCCTTACCGTTTCTTGTGCAAGCCGGATGGCTTCCTCCAATCCGTAGAGTCTCCCTTTAACTAAAAAGACGCCTGCCGTCCAAATGCTACAATCCTCATGTATCCAGCGTTCACTACAGACACCAGACTCCTCAACCCTCTCCACACAGTTCTCTTTCCTCTGCCGTTTAGCACCGATTTCAAATCGATCTTTAATGGACTGGCTTCCAACCTCTTCCAAACTGTAGACGGAGTCCAAGTCACTGCAGTCTTGCCTCTGGGCGAGTGGGCTATTGTCACTCTTCCAGACAGGCTGAGCTTTATTAGGGTGGTACGGTCCATGCAAGTCCCCGAGACCGTCACCATTTGCAGTCCTTCCACACAAGCAACAGAACTGCTTGAACTGAAACCTGGCATTGGACCCAACGCGGCCCAGTAGCAAGCACGATGTCTTTGGGATAACACCAGACACTGTCTGTTGCTGTGAACCTTTCTTCATCACAACATCATCCTCTTCCTTAAAGTTCATGATGGTGCAGGATGAGAACTCCATGTGAATGTATGGGGCAAAGTTGTCTGATTTGACATCTTTCTTGTAGTCTTTGCATTGTGCATATCTTAGGTTGATCTCCGGCTCTGGAGGAGAAAACATGGATGACCCAACCCCAGATGGCCAAGGTTTTCTGCGTCTTCTCTTGGTTGTGCTTGCTTTCGATTTGCTCCTTGGTGAAGCCCTCGCCCGCTTCCTTGGGGTCCTCGTTTTGGCCCTCGGTTTGGTTCGTTTTCTGCACTTTGAGGCTTGAGTCTTCTGTGGATGGCTGGGCATTAGACACAATGTCCAACTTGGTCTAGACTTCAAGGCGCTTGCTTTGTCTGCATCTGAGGTAGATGGGAAGATTTTAGGAAAAGCAGAATTTGTGTCTTGATCACTGTCTTGCGGAATAAGTGGTATTGAGACAGATTCCATCCATGACAGCAATGATTTGGATTTAGAATCATTACTAACATCATGGGCTTCAAAAGAAGGTTCATCTAGGACATGGAAATTATCCACATTTTCGAGAGAGGGGCCCATTTGACTATCCCAGCCAACTTCCTGCCTTGTGGAGGAAGAACTTCCTGCTTCATTGCTTATCTCATGAACTATAACACTCCTAGATTGGGAGCGACAATGTGGAGGCGTCTTGCATTTGGAGTTGGTTATCGGCACCTCGACAATGTCACTCTCATCGTCACTAGAGATGTATTCGTCTGAGCATGGAGATGTTTCATTGGCATCAGTACATCCTGATGCAAGAGTTTCCACCACAGTTTGCGCAGCTGCAGAGCTGGTGGAACATAGTGTGTTTGCAGCAGCATTGGCATCCTGATGTAAACAGGCTGAGCCC
The DNA here is from genome assembly GCA_032164185.1 of Moxostoma hubbsi. NCBI lineage: Eukaryota > Metazoa > Chordata > Actinopteri > Cypriniformes > Catostomidae > Moxostoma > Moxostoma hubbsi. Next base: position 7,450,473 of record JAVLUX010000007.1, on the reverse strand, counting down.
TTAGTTTGTGACATGACCAACAGGGAATCACTCAAATATATTTCTTTTGAATGTGTCTCTAATCCATTGTGTGCTATCCTATCTCCTAACGTTCTGTTTTCCAACAAGGAATCTGCTTTATGTTTTTTTGTTCGTCTCAGCATGTCGTCTATTTCCACATGGTAATCATCATCAAACATGAGGCCTGCAGGTGGGCATTGAGACAGTATCTGAGCCACAGATGGCTGTCCATTGATCAGGGGTAAAGGTACAGAGTAGGGGCCACGGGAGGACATGCCACAAGCCCTTGTCCCATAATGCTTTGATGCTGGTTCTGGATGAGAATGTGGATTCGGTTGGCAAGGCTGTGTGATGTACCTACCTGATCGAGACTCTGACATGTTAACAGCCTTGTTCCCTGAGGTAATGCCACAACAGTTGGGCTTCCTGACCAAGTTCAAAGCCTCCATGTTGTTTGTCTTTAAAGGACTCTGTCTGCAACCCACTGACAGATCCAGAGCAGATGAATGAGAGTCCTGAAGGTGCATGACATTGACCTGGTTTGGAGGGTCCATAACTGAAAGAACCAAGATTTTAACATGTCAATAAGAGAAATGGACAGGCCAGCATGGTACTTTAAATCTTCTGGAATATTACAATATGTTAATGGTTTTAAAAAATGTTGCACACTGGACAAGAAGTGCCATGCCGTGTCACGGTTAGAAAACTGCACAGGTATCAAACACAGGACATGTTGATGCAGTTCAGGTGGAAGAGAGTACACACAAAAGTTACCAAAGTTTTCCACTTCTTCAAGAATGAACAAGGCTAGAGTAAAAAAAATTATGTCCTTTGATAATGATTTGGGTTGAATTTAATGGAAAATATGCAAGTTGCACTCTGAGGTGCGGCAGAAAATTAAGCAGCCGTCGTTGATCTGGTGTCGTAGGTGGGCCCCGACGAGAGTCGACGAGAGGCGGTGTGTTTACATTCTAAGAAAACAATTGTTTTGAATTTTAGAACGCGCCCTATCGTCCACAATACGCGCCGTTGTGCGACCCCCTTAAGGCTTTTAGCCTCTAACATTCTGATTAACATCTCCTTTTGTGTTACATTAAGAAAACAAGAAAAAGGAAGGTTAGGAACAAGAGGGTGAATAAATGATTACACAGTATTTTGATGAATTATCACTTTAAGAACATTTCACCCAAAGCACTCAATACAGTACTGTGTCCGGATGGTTTCATTTTTTGTTTTTACTTTGTTTAAAAACAAATCATATTCTCAATATTCTAATAGTACAGTATAAAATAAATTCATTAATATTTGAATTGGATAGCATTTATACATGACAGAAGTATTTGTTGTATTTATAATATCTTTTATTTATTTATTTATTTATTTTTTTTTTTGGGGGGGGGGGGGGGGGGGGGTCTTAAACCTGTTCTTGACAGGTTTCTTCAGATTCAACACAAACGTCTTTTAAATCGCAATAAAAAAATAAATATCATGAAACTACAAATACTTTTGTATTTTTTTAATTATACTGACAAACTACTACGAAAAAACGTCCATCAAGATCTTCTCACAAATGTATAAAAGCATCATACTGATTTCAACACAAACCCAGCAGGGAGTACCACAATGAACACGCATTAATCCATATGAGCCAATGTAACAGTAGGTTATGCCGTTTATATTGATTTGAAGAGCTTTATTCTGACATGTTTTGATCGATCTATTGATTGATATTGATTAAGTCAAGCCAGGCTGACTCACTGTCACTGAAGCTAAAAGCTAGAATTACAAAAACACTTACCAGAGAAATAAAGCGTCCTTTAACTATCCAGAGTTACTGAACATATTACCAATGGAACGAATATCTTGTAAAAATTTATTTGGTCTAAAACCCATTTAAGGATCAATTATATAAAAGATTAATATTACTGACGACAGCAGGACAAGGCAGTTCTCTTATTCGGAAGTGGGAATCCGGTTAACATGGCGACCGGAAAACATCGATCTTTGTGACTGTTTTCAAAATAAAAGCTTTCCAAGAACAGTCAAGTCCCTTTCGAGGCAAGTCAGTCCACTCAGCGGCCACCTGTGGAACGCTCACGGGCAGCAATTTTATATGGATGGATAGCGACGAAACCTCAACATTACGACCAAAGAACAAACAACAGTTAAATCTTACAACAATGGTATCATAAATTGTGATTCTTTAGCTCAGAGCACACAAAAAAACGCTATAGAGCGGAAGTCTGGTCCCGGAAGTAAAAATCCCATTCATTTCGTCCATTGAATTGATTTTCAAAGATAACTTATAAACTTATACATTATAAATAAGACAAATCTATAATGAGCTCAAATGTTGTTCGTCAATTGTATGTGCTTCTGCCATTGGTCTGCGTTATTTCATTGTTTTTTGATAGCGGAATTTATCGTAAACAACTACATTACTCATGGTCTATAAACATAAAATACAGTCTCTATACTTAAAAATCATTAATTTTATACATTTCCATCATTTTTTATTTAATGACATTATTTGCAATGCTTCATGGGATTGTAGTTCGTACCTTTGTCTTTTGTATGTCTGAATCCTCAGAATTCATAAAACGGTAAGCAAGAAATACTCCAGTCAGCAAATATGCTTTGGCACAACTTTGGCCCAAATAAACAGCTGAAATGTGGCCAAGGTCAGAAAGGGAATGATGGACAAAATCTGGTACAGATATTTTTTGCCATAACTCCACCAGCAGAGAGCCAAATTAGTAAAGCTTGTGTAGCCCATTTTCTTTTTCATTTGAAGTGAAAATAACATCACAGATGTGTGTTGATGTTGGTAGAAACATTGGAAGTGGTTAGAATTGTCTAATACATGATGTGAGTGTACTTATAATACATTTTATATTTAATTAAGATAATGTTAAACATAACACGTGAAAATTGTATTAAAGTTGGTAATCATGTCACCCATGGGCAATATCTTTTTCACTCACAACCTGTTAGGAAGAAAATAAAATTAGACAGAATTAGGCACATATCAGACACTTTTTTAACCTGAAAAACACTACACACATATCATACATAAAAAACATGTTTCTATGGTAAAAAAGACTTGAAAAAGTTACAGAGCTGAATCTGATAAGAGCACAACCCAAACACTTGATATTAAAGTTTTTAAAATCTCAACATTTTACAGATTTTTTCTTATTTGTAAATATAAACTCAAAGCCATGCAAGTGCCCATTTACATTTTGATCAAATATTACTGATGTGTTGAACCTCGAAATTTACCAATAAATTTAACTGTGTTTAATTGAAATCTTACATGTAACATAAGTAATAATTTAAGAAAGAGCAGTAACTGTAACGGGATTATAATAAAGTTTTATTATAATTGTATTTATACTAATATATATATACATACATACATACATACATACACTGCCTGGCAAAAGTTTGGAATAATGTACAGATTTTGCTGTTTCGGAAGGAAATTGGTACTTTAATTCACCAAAGTGGGATTCAACTGATCACAAAGTATATTCAGGACATTACTGATGTAAAAAACAGCACCATCACTATTTGAAAAATGTCATTTTTGATCAAATCTAGACAGCAGCCATCACTCCATCACCTTATCCTTGAGTAATCATGCTAAATTACTAATTTGATACTAGAAAATCACTTGCCATTATATCAAACACAGTTGAAAGCTGTTTGGTTCATTTAATGAAGCTTAACATTGTCTTTGTGTTTGTTTTTGAGTTGCACAGTATGCAATAGACTGGCATGTCTTCAGGTCAATATTAGGTAAAAAATGGCAAAAAAGAAACATCAATCTCTAGAAACTCGTCAGTCAATCATTGTTTTGAGGAATAAAGGCTATACAATGCTTGAAATTGCCAAAAAACTGAAGATTTCATACAAAGGTGTTCAATACAGTCATCAAAGACAAAGAACAACTGGCTCTAACAAGGACAGAAAGAGATGTGGAAGACCAGATGTACAACTAAACAAGAGGATAAGTACATCAGAGTCTCTAGTTTGAGAAATAGACACCTCACATGTCCTCAGCTGACAGCTTCATTGAATTCTACACGCTCAACACCAGTTTCATGTACAACAGATGGGCTGATTTGAGTATTTCTGTAACTGCTGATCTTCTGGGATTTTCACACATTGAGTCTCTAGAACTTACTCAAATTGGTGCCAAAAACAAAAACCATCCAGTGAGCTGCAGTTCTGTGGATGGAAATGTCTTGTTGATAAAAGAGGTCAACAGAGAATGGCCAGACTGGTTCAAACTGACAAAAGTTTACAGTAACTCAGATAACCACTCTGTACAATTGTGGTGAGAATAGTTGTTGGTGCTGTTTTGGCGGCACGAGGGGGATCTACACAATATTAGGCAGGTGGTTTTAATATTGTGGCTGATCGGTGTATATAGTGCCTACATCAAATCAAGTTTTATTATAAGCCCAAGGGGCCATTTTTGGTGCAGCATAAAAATGTACAAATACATTCAAACATTAATTAAATAAAATGACATTAACATCAAAACACAACATTCAAACATATTAAAATGTAAAAAAAATATCCCTTTTTTCACATAATAATATGATTCACTCTTAAACACTTTTAGTTTTTATTACATGCTAAATATTCAGATATAGGCACAGTGTGGGTACAATCCTCCCAAGTTGCCTTGTTGAATTATTGGAAAGCCTCTGGTATGAATGATGGTGTGTGTGGATTTGAAGAGCCCATTGACATATAGCATGTGCTTACACATGAATAATTAGGGTTGAGGTGGCATGGATATATATTGTGGGCTTGCAATGACATTTTTTTCTAAATAACCTTGTACACTCGCTTTATGTTTCTTAAAACACATTCAATTATTTTTGAAATAATGTACTGCATTATGATCAAGTCCACATAAGTATGATGCATTACAGTAATATCAGTGTTTCAGCATAAGGCCAAATTTATTGATATAGAAAAATAATAACAATCTGAAAAGTCAATAAACAAATACCACCTAAAAACAAATCTAAGTGTTCTGAGGGGAGACAACAGGAAAGACACAATATATGTGCGTGCACACACACACACACACACACACACACACACACACACACACACACACACACACACACACACACACACACACACACACACACCAAAATATAAAATTAAAGTAAAAAAAAATCCAACATCCCCAAAACATTTATCTCTTTGGTAAAACACGACTACTATACTGTGAATAACAAATTTACATTTAATTTAATAAACTCCATTTTCAACTTCTTTTCCTGCCGTTTACAGGCATGTATCATCCCAGCAGTTTAAGAAACGCTAAGTGGCACTATTGTGCTACAGTACAGAGTTAAATATAAAGAGACTTATAATGAAACAGACATTATTCTTTTGTTCACATTATAAAATTATTTTAACTCAAATCAAAACTTCATGTCCATTAATCAATGTATTTTTGGGCCGGTCGTTAACACACTCTTCTTTGTATTACGTATTACTTTGTATGTATTATGATTTCCAACATTTCAGAAAATCGGTTTACAGAGCATTTAATAATCCCCGAGATAATTACAGATTTCTTGCAGTAACTTAAATATGTACTTTTACCTGAGCACCAACACCATTAAAAATCTCCCCAGTTCCCCAGTAAAATAAAGATCCCTGACACTTGATTTATCTAGATTTCCTTTCTTTCTGTAGTCTGAAAACAAAGTGCTACACATGAATGCACACATAAAAAATAAAATGAGCTTTAATTCATCCATCTATGTACTTGGAATCCAATGTATGACTGTCCCGTATGGAGAACGGTGTCCATGCCAGCACCTGTAGGACTGTGACACACATCGGTATCACACAAACCAGGTAAAACATGGTGCTGTGCAGAGACTGAAGAGCACTACAATGAGAGAGAGAGAGAGAGAGAGAGAGAGAGAGAGAGAGAGAGAGAGAGAGAGAGAGAGAGAGAAAATGTTTTCTTGAATGCAAAGCTGATTTTCCACCACTAGAGGAGGAGAGAGCACACTGGAAGTAACAATGAGCATTTTATGGATTTATAGCTTTTTTGTGTTTTGTTTTGATGAATGTGTTCAAATATTTAATTTGCTTTACCTTGAGTCTGCATCTCTCCCAAACTCTTTTATTTCCTCATAGCCATACTGGTTGAGGACGGACACAACCAGCATCGGTGCCAGAGACTGCGCTGGCTTTGTGAAAAGAGCATTGGTCCCAAAAACCATAGACGAGAGAGGAGAGCTGGAAACATTGATATTTTAAACTCTTAAATCAGTGATGTTAGTGCAGGTCAAACTGACATTCTGAAAATCAGTGAATAATGTAAACACACTGTAAAGAGAAAACCCTGTTCAATTGATGGTCATTAACAGAAATCCATATTTCATATTTCAGTCATTACGGGATGTTATTTTGGTGCCTGTATATCTTACAGTGCACTACCATATATATCATTAAATGATATAATGTTAAATCAATATAAAACTAAATATTTTAATAAAATGCAATGTAATGGATCACGCAGGATCTATTGGGAATGCCCAATTACTGATTTTCAACTATAAAATAAAAATGTACTTCTAAAAATATATATTTTTTTTACAATATTTGACCATAAAATTACATTATTGCCTTGTTAAACGAAATATAATTTGTATAATACATTGCGTTGATTCAATGATTTGATTGTGTCACTCAAAAATGCTCGCAGAAGTCTTCTGTGGGGCAAATGGCAACAAGTGATGATGATTCCTGATTGGAATTTTTTTTTTTAAATACCAAAATGCAAATTCAATATGTTAAAAAGGCTAAAAGAATTTTGAATATAATTAGGAATGCCCCAGTTCTAATACAAAGTCTTTCTAGCAAGTCAGACAACTGTTGGCCATCTTTGGGATGCTCTCGTGAGGCTATTTTCAGTCATAAAAGTGCAGCTCTGATCTACTTGAATGGGAAAAGACAGAAATCTCCTAAATGGTTGGTCAAGATTTCGATCAAAGCACATATTTCAAATCAGCAGTAAAATCTGACAACATGATAAGTATGATAAACTGTGCTTTTTTACCTCATATTACACTAAAAAACGATTTTCTCGGCTTGTATAGCTAATGCGCAAGTGCATTGTCGAGTTGATTGGCAGGTGATCTAAAAGATGATTGGCTCTTTTACCAGTAAGGTCCGACTTCCTTTCTACATCCATTGACGTTTGACTGCCATTGGGCGTTCCGATTTCTCCCATTAATTTTAATAGAAGTGGCCCATCTCTGCTAAATAATCTCTGACCGATGCTCATTTACTTGTATTCATGCTCGTAAAAATGCTCCGATATCATCTGACGTACAAATGCCATTCCGTAAACATTCAGTGCTCAAATTAAAATCACATTATGTCTTAGTGCAAAGGCAATTTATGAGATTAATATATAGTATGCATGTGCTGTACGCTTCAAAGTAAATCGATCTTGTTTTAAGAATGTATGAATGTACATGTGAAGCTGGCTGATGATACCAAGGACTAAAGCACCATCATGAATATAGGACATTCTGCTGACACTATGTAGTGTGCAGCACATACAGACTACATATTTATTAATTAGCATTCTTACGTGCTTTAATAATCACATTGGGTCTCATTTCCAGAAAAGCGACCTGCTTTTCTGGAAATGAGAAGCTAACGTCAAAAACACAGAAACGGAAAGGTCTCAAAATAAAAGTTTCCGGCAAAATAAAAACCTTAATTTAAATGGAAATAAGTACGACAGAAATATATCACTACTGTATGTAGTTATGTAATATATTTATTGTAATACTACTACTACTAATAATAATAATAAACTTATATTTAAGCAATATTTCACATCTGTGTTGCTCTGTTATGTAGCTCTTTATTTGATAAAAATAACGAAAAGTATCGGTACTTGTACTCGTTCTTAATAAAATGGTATTTGGACGTTTCTAGATATAATTTTGCATACATTTTTTTGATGAATAATAGGATGGAGACACAACGCTGAGGCTGATTCAACAAAACAGTCCAAATGCTTTACCTGCGTTTGTATTTCTGTAGGTCGGAGTCAATGATGTCAGCCAGTGGCAAATTGAAAAGACTGAACGCTGCCTGAACCAAGACCCTAATTCACCATCAGGGACACAAGACATGAGTTGTAAGAACAGCTAGTATGAAAGAATGCTGTGTACACCATTTAGCAGAAAGCATACTTTGATCCGGCCTACATTTTAAAAAGATTATTCACCTGGTGAGACTATAAAACCTATTTGCATCTCTATATGTATAATATCCTCCACTAAACATAGCAAAGCTGAAGCCATTTTGCTCTCTCTTATTATATTCTTTATTCTGTTAAAGACAAAAGTAGAGTTAGACAGAATGTATAAGCTGCTCTTTTCTATGCAGTGAAATTGGATGATGATTTATACAGCTAATCTAAAAAAATTACAAAAAAGTATTTTAAAACAGTCTATGAATGAAGTCATATGATAGATCTGTGTGAGGAACAGATCGAAATGTAAAATTTGATAATAATGTGAATCTTCAGTGAATATTGACAAATGTAGGTCTGTTCCTCACTCGAAGCTATCGCATGGCTTCAGAAAACTTGGACTACTATGATGATGCTTTTATGTCTTTATGGAGCTTTGCACTAGAAGTCACCATTCACTTTGGTCGTATGGAACTGCCCATTATCTGCTTCAGTGTTTCTATTCCTGTAGATTGTATCTTTATGTATTTATTCCTTTAGTACAAAAACTGACTAGTGCTTTCCTGTTTGAGTTACTTACATGTTGACTGTGAGGAAAAATGCAAGGAAATAGTAGTTTCTTGGACCCAACAGAAGCATGATGACAGCAGCCCCCGCCTCCACATAGAAGGTGATCAGAATGAGCCTGTAGTAGCCAAACTTCTGAAGAAGATCCTGGCTGCACAACACCAATAACTGTAGAGCAAACATAGACCATGCTTTGTTTAAGACCTTTGTGTGTTAGTTATTGGTTTCATTTTGATGAAGTTGTAGGTTTTACCTCGCAAAGAGTATCATAAAAATGCTATGCAGATGCTAAGCTGTTCTGGTGGTTGCCAGGGTGTTGCTATTTGGTTGGTAATGTTTACTGAGTGTTTTTAGTGCTTTGCTAGGAGGTTGCTAGGGTGTTTTAGGTGTTTAAGTCAAAACACTTTAACCGAAAGTCTCTATGACATCCTAGTCTCTAGATATGGCTCAGGTTGCTTTTTGAATACAACTCTATGGGATTTTTCTTCATCTGCAAATTCTCTTAGAAAAGTAATAGCACATCTCACCTCAACAAGCCACATGAATTGATACATCATTCGTGTCCATAGTACAATTGACTCAGTTCAGTCATGAAACTCTACATGGCACAAGCTTATATGATATGTAATGCAATCGTCTGGCGTACTTAATGGTCTTGGACACAATTTTGCAACCGTAACGCAAATTCAACCAATCTGCATTATTTATGGTAACTAGCAATTTGCTATATTTTCTGCAAATTTTCCACATAAACTGTGAATCTGAGATAATCCATTCACTTTTTTCAATATTTGTAAAATAAATGCTTGAAAAGCTTTATGCAGTCATGTTCAACTGGGTTCAAAATAGTCAACTTGTCAACTGTCCAGAACAGCTCGGACGTCTTGTATTTTGGCCAAATTTATGGCGTTCTGTATGGTACGCCTATTGTCCCATTTTTATTTATTTTTATTATTTATTGAGCAGAGATGCTCAAGGGGGAATCCCATTGCGTTTACTATCAAAATTCTTGTCTAAACTTCTGCAGGACCGCAGATGAACCATACATCACAGCTAACGTTTAATCTTCACACGGTCTTCAGGAGCTGCTCTGAGTGCAGTCCATGGTGTAGGTCGGCGAGTTCATTTGGAGAGCACAAATAATGCACTACAGCCCTGAAAAGTTAGACACTAAAAGGCATCAGTGTAAGCAGATCTAGTACTCCAAGACTAAACTTACTAGCTAGAAGGTCATACACATTATAATTCTTTAAACATATTCCGAGAATTGTCATGACTGAAATGGTGGTAACACACTGAAGTTCAGTACTTAGGGTTAGGGGTTTGTTCAAATCACTAACCATAAGTATGAGCAATAGTGATAGTGATGCATGTCAGTAATAATGATGATGCACCTGCGGGCAGATGAATCCAGCTCCATACATAAAGCTCTTGGCAAGCGATGGCAGGACATCTGAAGGAATGAGGTGCTCTGCAAAAATCATGGTGAAGTTATTGCAGAAAGCCACCATGAACACCTGGAAGAAGTTCATGATGACAAAGAGCAGGAAGTCTCGGTTGGTGATGATCTGCCAGGTCATGGAGAGCACAGATGACATGGAGAGCGGAGGTTTCTGAGAACTCGGGGAACTCTGCTCAGAACTTTTACCATCAAATCGACTTTCACTATGGAAGCCCGTGTACAGCATACAACCACAGGCCAGCACTGCAACCAGCACTGTGAATCCCTGCAAGGCTGCAAAGTCCTCCATGTTCTTGGAGATGAGACCGCTGAAGAGCACACTAGAAGATCCCACCAGAGACGCCACCTGGCTGTATTTAATCAGTCTCAGTCTGTTCTGATGTTGTCCAGAGATTTCTGCAAACAGTGCACACTGGGCTAACAGCACAAATGTTAGCATGCCATCGAAAGCACACAGAGTCACCATGAGGTGTAGACCGCTCAGCCAATCGCCAGGCTCGTACGCCCTCCACGGGAACCATGCCAGCAAGAAAGCCAGGCAGTACAGAGGGGCTCCATATAAAATTGAGAGCCGCCGTCTTGAACAACACTCCATACGTGAGTTGTCTTGCAAATAACCAAACAAGGGGTCATTCATTGCGTTCCAGATCATATAGACCACCTGCGGAGACAATAACGATGGACTCTTTATTGGTCCAAATGAAAGTTCAGTGTGTATGATGACAGGATATTAAAATATATACAAAAATATCCCAACACATTGGTAATTGTATTTTCAAAACAACATGCATTTGATTTTTTCAAGCATGGGCAGAGAAAACCATTCGGAGTAGGGATGTCCAGATAACCTTTTTTGGAGACCAATACAAGTACCGATACTTTCTTCTCAGTACTCATCCATAAGAAACCTATTTTTTGTTTTATGTTGCAGTTTTCATATACTATTGTACCATGAGACTGATGATTTGAGGCCAGTGTGTTTATTATGTTTTTATTAACTGTAACCCAAAATACATGATCAAAGCAGTAAGTAATTAGTTCTCAAATAGTCTCAAAAAAATCTAAAAATTCACAGAGAAAAATATGACTGTCAAGACTTTTTTTGGTCAGGTTAAGTTTTGGATTATCTGTTCTATTTTTGCCCTCTCATGTCAATTTTGGTTAATTTTCTGTTTGGTTTTGTCAGTGCGTTTTTTTTTCTCTTTAATAAAGACTTGAGTTTTTGACTGTTTATGCTTGGGTTCTTAAGTCCAAGCTTTGAACCCAGCAGAAAGTCATTTTTGTGGCACTGTTGTGGGATAGTGAACCACATTTGCCGGCTTAGAGATGACATCCACCCTCTCCACTCCAGCACCCCCCTTCTTGGTCACCCCTTTTCCCGATGTGACAAATCAAATCATAATTATCACCAAAATGCTGAATGAGACTTGTTTGTTTGCACATTTGATGGTGAGTTCAAAGCGGCGCTTGATGCTGGCGGGGTTGAAACTCTGATGCGAATCATGAATGCAACTTTATAATTTTAGTATTGGTGATATTTTAGTGCATTTCTATCTGTGAAAGACTTTATTTGGAAAATGATAATAAAGCATTTTATTACTACATATTGTATTGTTTTCTTTTCCAAGATGGAAATAAATAAATTTTGACAAGGAAAGATGTATATAGTGTCCAAATTCAGTACTTTTTAAATCAGCGATTAATCATGATTAACTTCAAAAATATTAATCATGATTAAAACATTTTAATCCACTGACAGCACTAGTAAAAATATATGAAGAAAAATAATGCTTTTTGTTCAGCTACTATGTATTATTGTACAGTGTATATGGAATATAAATAAGTGCAAATCAATCAAAATAAATTAATTAAAATCGCCATTCCACGTACAGTCTGAAACTCAATTGTCCTTGTTTACCGTCGCCTTTGAAGTAATCCAATGTGAAGGTTGTACAAAGTAACATTTATTTTTAACAACACTATCAAAGTGAATAACAGGTACAACAACGTGCTAAAACGTGGGCAGCCACCTTGACTGTTTTGAGTTGAGTGGATCACATAAATTTGTCACTTGAAAACAAATACGTCATTGTTTTCGAATATCTCCGTTTTCCCCATCCACACTACAATGCAAAGACAGCGTTTCCAAATGCATCCACTTCAGAGAGCGTTTTCGAAAAGTTACATTTCCTCTGTCAAAAACAGCATCTCAGTGTTGACAGAATGCTAAAACGTAGAGAATAAGATGTATTTTCAAACTAAAACATATTAGTGTGGGCATGGCCTAAATAACGCCAAATCTAAATGTGACATTTTTATGATGGGAATGTTTGTAAGTTTGTTTAAATTAAAAGTTGTAAAAACATTGATAATGTTCTGTAATTGTTGGTAATAAATGATATGGTTTTACTGTAGTTATTGTAGTAACAGTGTTAACTGTGTTTTGTTTTGTGTTTTGTGACTGTGTTCCATGACTGTAGTAACTAGGGTTGTCACAATACCATTATTTCAGTAGTTGGTACATATACCAGTAAAATTTACCGATACTCCATGCCAATTTCTATACCATAGCATAAATGGATAATATGCTTTTGAACACACTTTTTTTTAGCCTATTTAAAAGTTTAAATATCAATGAAAAAATAAATTAAAACAGCTGCATGTTTCCTTCAAGTGTTTTTCAATTACAGTAATAAACATTGCTTTGTTTTTTTTCCCCAAGTATGATATATTTAATTTTTTCCCAAATCATGTTTTATCCATCTTATTTTTTCTGAATTCCACGTAAAACTCTATTGGACCCGCAAATGTGGTGCTATATCGTTGAAAAAATGTTTACACTTAAAATGTTAACGTCTTCATATACATTAATCAGGCATATAAGGTATCATTTGAAAGCTTAGAATCTGAACTTTTCAGAGATAACCATCAATTCTGCGTTTATGTTACTTAAAATAACAATATAAGTCCTCAAATCATTCACGTTGAAAATTAGCGCCCTCTTTATATGAAAATAAAAGTCCTTTACATAGTACATAAATGGACAATTCATATATCAAATGAAAGCTCTCACTCTCAGGAATCATTTTGATGCCCTAATACCACAGTTTTAAAGATTTTCATAAGAATCACAAGGTAAAATATGATTTCTGTAAGTCATCAAATACAAACATCTCTTTTATGCATCGATAACTGCTGCTGTAATCCCCAAATAGCACAAAATGTCCTATCTGCTTTTACCTTTCTAAAAAACATTTTTATTTTTACTTGTCTGTGAGCTTGCTTGTGTGAATAATCCAATCTTAGATGTCCAGAACAAAATATGCCATCCAGCAGGAAAAGCATGCAATACAAATGATGAGAAAGATAAGTTTTTGACTATTGATGATAAAATCATCAATTATGATATATAATCAAAAATAGAGGATCTAATGTTTTCTAATGACACTTTAGATTGAGCTTCTAGTTCACTCAGAGGTCGAGATATTCAAAGAAATAATGAGGATGGTGCAACTGAAAATTAGACTGAATGTCTATGGACGAGCACATCATTGAGTGCAAAAATGCGTTAGAGCGCACCTACATTTCAGATCTGTATATAGTGATGGAATGTGATAGTGAAAAAACAATCTAGTGCTTTCTGCATATAGTGGAATAAAATAAGACGTTTCAAAGTGAGGTAGAGTGAACAAGGACAGAATTAAATGTTTACAAAGTTAGGACAACAACAACAAAAAAAATTTATAAACACAATATTATTTATGAATAATTTGACTCTTTTTTTTTCTTTGTCTCACATTTGGTCCTCCATACTGGATAAGATGATGTTTAAATGGCCCAATGTGCATATTAAAGCGCAAAATGCTGTGATTTTATATATATATATATATATATATATATATATACACACATTTTATTATTTTACTATTAGTTGTGTGTGTGTGTGTTAAACTATGAGGAAGTAGTGAAATTCTATGAGTGTGTTTTCAAAAAATCAAGTACAGCAACTTTAATTTAGTCAAAAATGTAAACATGAATCCTGTCGCAGTGAGAATATCTATTACAAAGTGCAAATACTCACCTGTGACTGGTGGAAGGCTACTTCTGATATTCTGTACCTGTTTAAGAACAGTTTCACATAGTAGAAACTAAACATGCTGTTCATCATGCCAGCACCAAGTGTTGTCATGGAGTAAGCCAAGGCTGCTGGATGAGCAAAGGGCCTCATGATGCTGACACGGAGGTTTAACCTGCTGGAAATACAATTTTCTCCACAAAAGATAGAAGCAATGTGAAACTAAATAATCAAAAATAAAAACTCATGCAATCGCAGATTATTCGTAGAAGTACTATTGTTTACCGCATACTGTCAGACAGTACTGCGATACGCTTCACAAAGAAACTTTAGTTGTGAATTATATCCACGTTTCCCCATACAGAGCGTCCTGAAATTCACTTCCTGCTATTTCGAAGTCTTCTTCTTCTTCTTCTTCTTTGGTTTTTATTGGCGGTTGGCAACCTAACTTATTGGTGCATTACCGCCACCAACTGAAATGGAATATGGATCAGGTTTTTGCTTTTATACAATATATAAACAAACATAAAAACCAAGCAAAACAAATAAACAAACTGAAAAATAAAACATAACAAATTAACAAAAAACAAAACAAAAACCGCTATATTCTATTATATAAATTACATTCTTTCGCAAATTTAATAATCTCATCATACACCTTACTATCTGTTTCCCTTAATAGACCTGATAAAGTAAGGTCATGATGTTTTACTTTCTTCAATGATTGAATAAGGTGACATCTCTCATTATTATATTTCTTACAATGGATTAATACATGCTCAACAGTTTCTTGTTGGCTACAGTGAATGCATTCCCCAGTTGGATGTTTTCCAATTTTATATAGTGTACTGTTAAGTCCAGTATGACCTATTCTCATCCGAGTTATTATACTTTCTTCTCTTCGATTCCTGCTCTCCTTTCTCCCAGCACCAACTTGTTTTTGTATATTATATACACTACCGTTCAAAAGTTTGGGGTCACATTGAAATGTCCTTATTTTTGAAGGAAAAGCACTGTACTTTTCAATGAAGACAACTTTAAACTAGTCTTAACTTTGAAGAAATACACTCTATACATTGCTAATGTGGTAAATGACTATTCTAGCTGCAAATGTCTGGTTTTTGGTGCAATATGTACATAGGTGTATAGAGGCCCATTTCCAGCAACTATCACTCCAGTGTTCTAATGGTACAATGTGTTTGCTCATTGGCTCAGAAGGCTAATTGATGATTAGAAAACCCTTGTGCAATCATGTTCACACATCTGAAAACAGTTTAGGTCGTTACAGAAGCTACAAAACTGACCTTCCTTTGAGCAGATTGAGTTTCTGGAGCATCACATTTGTGGGGTCAATTAAACGCTCAAAATGGCCAGAAAAAGAGAACTTTCATCTGAAACTCGACAGTCTATTCTTGTCCTTAGAAATGAAGGCTATTCCATGCGAGACATTGCTAAGAAATTGAAGATTTCCTACAACGGTGTGTACTACTCCCTTCAGAGGACAGCACAAACAGGCTCTAACCAGAGTAGAAAAAGAAGTGGGAGGCCGCGTTGCACAACTGAGCAAGAAGATAAGTACATTAGAGTCTCTAGTTTGAGAAACAGACGCCTCACAGGTCCCCAACTGGCATCTTCATTAAATAGTACCCGCAAAACACCAGTGTCAACATGTACAGTGAAGAGGCGGCTGCGGGATTCTGGGCTTCAGGGCAGAGTGGCAAAGAAAAAGCCATATCTGAGACTGGCCAATAAAAGAAAAAGATTAAGATGGGCAAAAGAACACAGACATTGGACAGAGGAAGACTGGAAAAAAGTGTTGTGGACAGATGAATCCAAGTTTGAGGTGTTTGGATCACAAAGAAGAACGTTTGTGAGACGCAGAACAAATGAAAAGATGCTGGAAGAATGCCTGACACCATCTGTTAAGCATGGTGGAGGTAATATAATGGTCTGGGGTTGCTTTGGTGCTGGTAAGGTGGGAGATTTGTACAGGGTAAAAGGGATTCTGAATAAGGAAGGCTATCACTCCATTTTGCAACGCCATGCCATACCCAGTGGACAGCGCTTGATTGGAGCCAATTTCATCCTACAACAGGACAATGACCCTAAACACACCTCCAAATTGTGCAAGAACTATTTAGAGCAGAAGCAGGCAGCTGGTATTCTATCGGTAATGGAGTGGCCAGCGCAGTCACCAGATCTGAACCCCATTGAGCTGTTGTGGGAGCAGCTTGACCGTATGGTACGCAAGAAGTGCCCATCCAACCAATCCAACTTGTGGGAGCTGCTTCTGGAAGCGTGGGGTGCAATTTCTCCAGATTACCTCAACAAATTAACAGCTAGAATGCCAAAGGTCTGCAATGCTGTAATTGCTGCAAATGGAGGATTCTTTGACGAAAGCAAAGTTTGATGTAAAAAAAATCTTATTTCAAATACAAATCATTATTTCTAACCTTGTCAATGTCTTGACTCTATTTTCTATTCATTTCACAACGTATGGTGGTGAATAAGTGTGACTTTTCAGGAAAACACAAAATTGTTTGGGTGACCCCAAACTTTTGAACGGTAGTGTAAATGTCTACCAGTTTCATTATCATCCCAATATACCTGCCATACTAATTGTACATATGTTCTTATGAGTACTTTAACTTCTGCTTTACTTAATGGAACTTGATAATCTACTTGCTTTATACTTAAAGTTTGTTTAGCCAGAATATCCACCTTCTCATTTCCTTCCACACCAACATGAGCAGGAACCCAAATGAAATGTGGAGAAATACCCAAAACTTTCATATTATACAACTTACAGAATATCTCATTGATAATATCCATCCTAACTAATGATCTGCCAGATCGTATACTTTCAAGTGATGAGTAGCTATCTGATGCAATGACAGTATTTTTAATTTTCTTCTCCTCTATCCACTGCAGGGCCAGTAATATTGCCAACATTTCTGTTGCATATACTGACAAATGATTGGTTCCTCTTTTCTTAATAAAACAATCTCTCATTGGAATATAAACTGCTGCACCTGCAAATCCTGTTTCAGGATCTTTGGATCCATCTGTAAATAAAAACACTGATTCTGGATAATGTTCCTTAAAATAATTCTGGACTATAAACCATGTTGGAAGTTGTACCAAATTATCTTTCAATTCCTGCTGTATACTAAGGTCAACGTTTGGTAAAGGAAATAACCAAGGAGGAATGGGAGAAATTGAAACTGTATTGCTGTACTGTAATTGGTTTAACCCTATATTTCTTGCCTTTGCATTACCTATCCATCCAAAACTATTATAATTTGTTTCATTATGTTCCCAACATTCTGTTAATACACTTTTAACAGGATGCAACTCATTATGTCCCTGGAGATTAACCCAGTACGCCATCGTTAATTTCAATCTTCTTATTCTTAAAGGCATTTCTCCCATTTCCACCTGCATCGATGATACCGGAGATGTTTTAAATGAACCACTGCATATTCTCAAAGCCTGAGCTTGCAAAACATCTAATCTCTTGAGGTTTGATTCTGCTGCTGACATGTAAACTATACTTCCATAATCAAAAACAGATCTCATGAGTGCCCAATATATATTTTGCAAAGATGATCTACTTGCTCCCCATTCCCGTCCTGATAAACAACGAAGAATGTTGATGACCTTTTTACTTTTGTCGTTAATTTTATCCAGATGAACTTTCCATGTCAGTTTAACATCAAACCAAACCCCAAGAAACCTAACAGCTTTTACCTGCTCCAGAGGTCGCCCATAAAGTTTTAAAGAAAGAGGTAAGATTTTACACCTCCTCGAAAAGCAAATGACTAGTGTTTTTGTAACTGATAATTTAAATCCCCATTTTTTTGTCCATTTTTCCACCTCTAAAATTGCAGCTTGCATTTTGTTATTCACATATGATATATTGCGGCCTCTAATCCACAAAGCCCCATCATCTGCATACAAAGATTTTCCTACATTACGTTCAACCTGATTGAAAATGTCATTAATCATAATGTTGAATAATATCGGACTAGCTATTTCGAAGTAGGCGCGACTAGTACACAAATATTCCAGCAAGTGAGCTATCATTGGACAAACTCTGTAATTGTCCCGCCCCCTGCCTCTCATTGGTCAATGGGGAGGTCCGTTCTTGTTGTTCTCCCGTTTACTCAATAGCGCGGAGTCTGCCACGTTGCTGTAGACACCGGTTTGCTCCGCTAGGGATTGTAGCGTTGAACGCCCTGGAAGGCTGTTCACCAGCATTATTTTCCTTCATGTAAAAGACAAATGTTTTAGGATAAACGGTAAAAGAAACAGGGCGATTTCTGTCTGCCTAAAGCTTTAATTGGAGTCAAGATGCTGACGGACGTGATAACAGAGGAGGAATTTGAACACAATGAGGATGAGCTTTGGTACAGCAGGAAGGATTTGGAACATGGTAAGACTCTCGGCTCGAATATACAGTATGGTCATGAAAAAAATATTTTAAATACGTGTACTTTTTTATAATATTTCAAATACACGAAATAGCATATTATACATTTATAGTGTGCACTCCTAGTCCGTTGGGGTGGAGATACTTTACTAAAATTGGCCAGAATTAAACCCGATATAATGTGAAATTCTCGAAGGTCAGTCGAAATATTAAGAGAAAACGATAGTGTTTCATT
Organism: Moxostoma hubbsi; assembly: GCA_032164185.1. Classification (NCBI taxonomy): domain Eukaryota; kingdom Metazoa; phylum Chordata; class Actinopteri; order Cypriniformes; family Catostomidae; genus Moxostoma; species Moxostoma hubbsi. The sequence goes on along the minus strand of JAVLUX010000007.1, from coordinate 7,431,439 downwards.
ATGTTAAATGAAAATAATTATTAATATGTAAATTACATGTTAATAAGGGTGATAATGCAGCAGTGCTGTCTAACTGAAGGTCACGCCCATATAAACCCTTTAAACGGGCACTGTGACGTGTAACTGATGATACCTTTTATACTTTTCAAGGTGTATTGTTTGGGTTATATAATTATGATATGTCCCAATGTATTGGATGTTATTTGTTTAATTTGTTAACGTTTGGGCTAATTAAGCTATTGTTTTTTTTTTTTTAAGGAATATTCCTGGTTCAATACAGGTTCAGTTCGACAGCATTTGTGGCATAATGTTAATTACCACTCACAATAATTTCGACTCGTCCCTTTATTAAAATATAAATACAAAAAAACAGTTCACCATTCCATTGAGGCACTTACATTGGAAGTGAATGGGGCCAGATAAACATTCAAATATTTCCTGTTTCAAAAGTAGTCACAAGACATAAACATACCACGTGTTAACATGATATTAGTGTGATAAAATCACTTACTAACCTTTTTATCACACTAAAATATTGTAGAACAGGGTTTTCTCACAATAAAATCATATTCACATGTAAAATGTTGATGTTGTGTGGCTATACTTTTGAAACCGTGTTTATTTGAATGTTTATGGACTGGCCCCATTTACTCTGCAATGTTTCCTTTGTATGTACATTATTAATTAAAGCGTTTAAAACATCTTATAGTTTTTGAAATGTCATTAACTGACTGAAGTTTATGTGGGGGTATTTCAACTTTTTGAATATGGAATTATAGGTCAAAAAAAACAAAATGTTAATATTGAACATATTTTTTTTTTATATTTTGTTGTTTATTTTGTTTTTGTACTTCACTGGCTATTTGATTACATATTAGTTAGTTAATACGTTTTGACTTTATTTATTTAGGCTGCAATTTTCTGCATATGACAGTGGCTTTATTTGAAATTTTCCAAGGCAACATCCATATTAATCCAGATACAACTGAAAACAGCGTTTTAGTTTTCAAAGAGCTCTCAGTCCACACTGCCATTTTCAAACGTTTTCCAAAAGTTGCTCATCCACACTGATACATCTGAAAATGCTTAAATCTCCTTACTGCACATGCAAGAAAAATAACATAAAAAGCGTGGCCTGGGTCTTTTCCATGTACCATCTGAAACGCAATTATCCTCGTTCCATCACTTTTGAATGAATGTAATGTGAATAGCCTATTGTACAAACTAACATTTATGTTTAAAAACTCTATCAAAGTGAATAACAGGCACAACAACGCTGCTACAACATGGTCCGCCATCTTGACTGTTTTTGGTTGAATGGATCACATGAATGTGTCACATGACAACAAATACGTCATCGTTTTCGAATATCTCCATTTTCCCTATTCTCACTACAACGCAAAGACAGCGTTTTCAAATTTATCCAATTGAGAGAGTGTTTTCGAAAAAGCTACATTTTCTGGATAAAAACACCATCTCAGTGTGGATGGAAGGCCAAAACGTAGAGAAAAAGATGTTTTCAAATGAAACCATTTAAGTGTGGACGAGGCCTAAAGCAGTACTATGTGTTTTCCCTTGAAAAGGGAAAGCACAAGTCAAGCTACAGGAACTGCATGTAAGTCCACTTGAACGTTCCCTAAAAATGATGCAATTGTGAGAAACTCTGTTGATATGGGCAGCTGTGCTGTTACTCACTCATGTGGACTCTGTTTGGGCGTGTAGTTCTGGTCTTGAGCATTCCTGCTGCTGGGTTGATAGGATGTTCCTATGCGCCCACTTAGACTATGTTTACCATTTTTTCCTTCTCTCTGTTTGTGCGTGTGTTTGAGACAGATCTGCATTTGGCCGCTGAGCTGGGCAAGACTCTGTTGGACAGGAACCATGAGTTGGAACAGGGCCTTCAGCAGATGTACTCCACCAATAAGGAGCAGCTGCAGGAGATTGAGGTGACATTTCCTCAATAGCTCCTAAACATCCAACACACACACACCAACAGACACATCATTTTGTTGAACACTTTCCCAGTGGCACAACAAAAAGTCATTGAAAAATGGCGCAGAAAAGTTAAGAGTAAAGATCTAGCAACAGTCAGCACTACTGACTATCCACTTGGTTGGATATTTTATCTAATGTAATGACATTCAGAATTCAGTGTTCAAATACTTTCTGTGGCTACTGTATCAGAAATTTGGCTGGTAGACTCTCTGTCACGTTCTAAGCTCGTTTGAACTCTACTCTTTCTCTTGGCGTGAATTGCATAAAAAGATTTCCTGTTTGATCCTCTTTCCTCCTGGCGGGTAGAACGCCACACAGAAGTACTGTGTCTGACATCAGACCAATCATGAGATAAGATGTTAACCGTGTTTATGGTGCCTCAACTGGCTAATGGCCTGGCAAGGCTACACAGTCTGCTATAACTCTTTATCAAAGACTTTGTTTAATTGGTCTTGAACCTGAATTCGTTTTCATCCCCCTTCCCTTTGCCCCCATTACATTGTATGTTGGCTTCATTACCGTGAGTTCAACTGTGAGTTCTATCAACAGCTGTTTAGTACTGTAACTAGATAAGTGACTGGAAGATGCCAGCTTCACTGTTTTATTAAATGTTTTTGATGCAACTCGCAAGCAATATGCTGAGGGCATGCAACCACAATGTAGCATACTTCTGCTTGAAATGTTGATTTCATACTGTTCTACAAACTTTTGCAGCCAGTACACATTATATACTGTGCAGCGTGCAATAAGTAAGCTAGTATCCAATCTTGATCATTACGCTTTAAAAAGAAGCTTGACTATGTGGCTTTAAGGAAAAGATACTGGCTTTATAACTGCTTTGCATGTTGTGATATGCAAATGGTTTTAAAGATACTTCACTATTTAAATAGTCTCTACTTTGTTGTCTTGTCAAAAACAATTCAATAGGAAGCTATTTTATATTGCAACATGATTATTTGATGTAGTTACATTTCTGTCGCTTGCATTGAAACTAACTAAACATAGTTATGTTGACACAACCACAGTTACAGTCGGTTGTGAAATGAACTGTACAGTACATTGTGAAATGTGACGCAGTATTTGGCCCAATGTTTGTTTGTAAACACCTTTAAGAGCTTTTGTAGCATACTTGGCTAGCTCTGAAGTATATATGTGAAATACTTTATAACAGGGATACTCAAAGCCGGAGAACCCCATTTTTTTGGTAACACTTTACAATAAGGTTCTGTTTGTTAACCTAACGCATTAGGTATCATGAAACAGGGACTAAAAATGAAATGTTTTTGATTTCGGTTCGTTCTGAGCAAAAACTGTATATTTTTCATTCTGGTTCAGAAGTTCCGCAGCCTCCTTTCCAAATGTAACCGCTGCCAGATCTCACAAGAGATAGAGATAGAAGCAACACATCCTCTTCAATGTCTATGGTGGTTACGGTAATTATTTATATGAATATATTGTAATAGCTTCTGAATGCATTGTATTTCTGTCTGTATTGCCTCTATTAGTACCTGACAAAGCAGGTGGATCTCCTGCGGCAGATGAACGACCAGCATGCCAAAGTTTATGAGCAGCTGGACATGGCCGCACGAGACCTGGAGAAAAGCAACCAAAGACTGGTGCTGGAGAACCGCACAGCCCAGCAAAGAATCCAGAGGTGAGGAGATTTTTGAAAATGTCATTAGTTTTTTATTATTATATGTATTTAGATTTTTTAATTTCAGTTTAGCTTTACTTCATTGTGCATAAATAGCTTTTATTTTATTTGTATCTTTGGGAAATGGCTAGTTTTAGCTTAATTGAAAATGTTTTAATTTTTCATCACATTGTTCTGTCTGTCTATAATGACATTTAATTAGTATATGCAACAAGAAAACAGTGCATTGTTGTTTACATGTCATTCAGATGGCTGCTTGTCTAAATGTGTGGTTCCATTTGACAGAATGCACAAAGTCAGAAGTCCCTGCAATGATTTAAAATACTAAAATGAAAGTCGTTTTCTCTTTAACTTGGGGTTTTATAATAACCTTGGCCAAGTCCAGTTCTCCATGCAACAGAAGCGAGCTGTTGGCCAGGACTATGTGTTGAAACCTGCATCTTTTATTTATCTTGATCTGCAGTCTGACTGAGACTATAGATGGATTACAGACTCATATGGAGGGTCTGCAGAAACAGGTGGACGATCTGAAGATGTCCCAGTCAAAGAGAGACCTCGCAGAAGCACGCCGCAGTCTTGGAGCCCAGAGCATGTCGTGCCTGAAAGAAATATATGACCTGCAGCAAGTCAAGTGAGTCTGGAGCCAAACAAATAGCATGTTTACATGCACTTAAGAACACTTTCTATTCCAGGGTTTTTGCAGAAAGCGTCATTCTGAAACATCATGTAAACGAGAACGCTGATTTAAGGGATTAAGATAAAGGGGTTTAACACATCTAGGTTTCTCCCAGAGAAAGCCGCTTATGTTGCCATGTAAACGCATATGCGGTGTTCTAACAGGCTTTTGAAGAGTGCGAATGTGCGTGGAACAGACCGAATAAAAACCTTATAGAATGGAGCCAAATAACAAGTCAGGAAAACATTTCTGGGAGTACAATGGGAAAAGCACATACACTATGTAAACTATACCCATTTCTGAACACTACTGTAAAATATCGAGAGTCTCTCATGTTCGCATATATTGAGGGAATCTCTGAGATTTACGTAAATGGAAACCCCACTATTGAAGCATAATTGTGTGGAGTGGTGGTGGCGTAGTGGGCTGAAGCACATACAGTGGATATAAAAAGTCTACACACACCTGTTAAAATGCCAGGTTCTTGTGATGTAAAAGAATGAGACAAAGATAAATCATGTCAGAACTTTTTCCACCTTTAATGTGACCTATAACGTGAACAATAAACTGAAATCTTTGAGGGAGAAAAATAAAAAAACTCACAATAACCTGGTTGCATAAGTGTGCACACCCTTAATCTAATACTTTGTTGAAGCACCTTTTGATTGTATTACAAAACCTATTAGCATGGCACAGCTTGATGTGGCAATATTTGCCCACTCTTCTTTGCAAAAGCGCTCCAAATCTGTCAGATTGCGAGGACATCTCCTGTGCACAGCCCTCTTCAGATCACCCCACAGATGTTCAATTGGATTCAGGTCTGGGCTCTGGCTGGGCCATTCCAAAATGTTAATCTTCTTCTGCTTGAAGCCATTCCTCATGCTTTTGTGGATTTGGATGTGTGCTTTGGGTCATTGTCGTGCTGAAAGATGAACTTCCTCTTCAGCTTTCTAACGGACGCCTGAAGGTTTTGTGCCAAAATTGCCTGGTATTTGGAACTGTTCATAATTCCCTCCACCCTGACTAAGACCCCGGTTCCAGCTGAAGAAAAACAGCCCAAAGCATGATGCTGCCACCACCATGCTTCACTGTGGGTATGGTGTTCTTTGGGTGATGTGCAGTGTTGTTTTTGCTCCAAACATACCTTTTGGAATTATGGCCAAAAAGTTCAACCTTGGTTTCATCAGACCATATCACATTTTCCCACATGCTTTTGGGAGACTTGATGTTTTTTTTTTGCAAACTTCAGCCGGGCATGGATGTTTTTCTTTGTAAGAAAAGGCTTCAGTCTTGCCACCCTACCCCATAGCCCATTCATATGAAGAATACGGGAGATTGTTGTCTCATGTTATTCTCCACACAGACTGATAAACCTATGTCTCCAAACTCATCATTCCACTTCCATGTCTATGAAAGCAAAGGAATAGTCCTCGTCTGATCTTGTCTTACCTGTCATTTATTTCACACAGAATTTGTTCCAATGCCTGCTGCTTTATGTTCACAAACATCACTATCTATTGATGACTTCTGTTCCACAAGACAGAGCAAAATTGTATGTTATCATCTGTATGGATCTAGTTCTTTTGGCTCTCTGAACACGACCAATTTTTCGGGTTTCAGGAGATCCTTAATATTCAGTATTTTGTTTTGCTTCCGTAGAATGTGTGCCCGCCTGGCAATGTTGGCCTTCTTGTTGGTGAGATGCTCATTCAGATACTCTTCCACCCTATCAGCTTCCTAGCCTGTCTCAATTGCTCAATCTTACCGTTTTGATTCAGAAATGAACAATGTTTGCCTGCTTTATTCTTCTATTTCGAGAAAGTGTATGACAAGCCACAATTTTGTTGCTTTCAATGATCATATTTTGCCACTCACATTTTTGCCTTTTTAAAGGTTGTTGTTCCAGTGTTTGTAACTCGTATGTGGGGGCATCCTCACCTTTGTTTGTGACTGATGCTGCCCTGACATATGTTTGGTGCCTGGTCTCCAGTCCAGTTATAATTAGTCTTCAATTATTTTCTCAAAGTCTTCATTCTTCTTATCCTTTTCTTGATAAGTGTTTTAAGGAGTTTCACCTCATCCATTAGTTCAATAAGTCTGGTCTGTTGTTTGGTGACTAATCTCCTCCAACATGAAGTTCAAGGATTTCTTTATTTCCTCCATTTCTTCTTGTTGTTTCATCTTTGGTGGCATTTTTTCTTTTTGTTTCGATACTCTTGAAAGTTGTATTTTCCTTTATTTCTCAGAAAGAGAAAGGGCTTATTTCTAGAACCGCCATCTTGTTTTGCAGATTTATGCTTGCTTGTTTGACCTATTTTGTGCAAAAGATCTTTGAGGAAAAAGTTTGTAATCAAGATATGAAGAGTAAATTGAAAGTGCAGTTTCAGTCAGTAATATCTTTAGATGTAGGGCAAGCGAAATAGATTTTTTTTTTTTTGTGGCTTTTTGTCCATGTGTGTTTTTAGCTTTTAGTCATGGATTTTTTTTGTGGCTTTCCAAAAATATGGATGAGTCATCCTGCACTACACAGGTTTTTGTCCAATCAAGTGCTCCATAGAATAAGAATGTCCCTCCCCCTAATACTATCTGAAAGCAGCTCGCAAATCATTGTTTGAAACTGTGATATAATGAAAGTGTATTTAAAAGGGATGAGCCCTTGGAGATGTCCTACACAAATTTTGGTTTACGTAGGACATACTTCAACACGGGATCTTGTCAAGCCATTTCATGGTTTGATTGCTTGGTCCACCCAAATCTGTATAACATTATAATACGACAAAGTTTGAATGTACAGTATTATGTTAAACCGTTGGGGCTGAATTCATTGCAGAAGTTGAATACCTAGTGTTAGGGATTTCGAGTATAAATACAGTGCTACTTTCGCAAAGTATGGGTTTTTTGTCAAACCATTTTCAAGGACTTTGAGTTAGCAGTTGTGATTATGTTAGAGGTCTGTGACTGTTGAAGTAATGCTGCACTAATTGAAGTGAATCCCCCGTGAAGTACAACTTATGGGTGACCTCTCTGATCTGTGTACTTGCCCCACCTGCAGTATGTGTTGACTGGACATCTTATGGTCCTTCAAAGGCAGACATCATAATCTGCTTTAGCCTTTCTACCATAATCCAATAATCCTGGATCTAATCTGTCTCTGTTGGAGAGGCAAACATGGAACTACAAGTAAACAGTGTGCAACAGGCCTAAGGATCTCAGAAAATCTCAGAAAAGCAAATAAAGTGTATTTAAAGTGTATTCATTTTATGTTTTTTCCCTGATGTCCCCTTATAATGTTTTAATTAGTTTGATCTAATTATAAAGTTTTGCCACTTTGAATGTTAAACAATTTACTAAGAATCAGTTTGTTGAAACACCAGGTGGTCAAGGTTTTGCTAGTCATCTTAAGCAGTGAAACCTTAATGAAATATATATGTCACCAAACAGAATGACAAAAATAAAAATGGTTTTCAAACTGCTTTCCTGAATATATCCTCTGTATTCCATTTAAGGCTGTCAAATAAAAATTAGAGTATTTGTCAAAAATATGATAAAAATGTACACTTGAATGCAAAAACTGTGCATTCAAGTGTTTTATGTGTGCCAAGCACTGACGATGAGTAAAGTTCAAAGTATACTTCGGTCAAACGCAAACACAGAGCATTCACATACAGGATGCCTGACGCAAGTGGTGCTCGAAGTTGTACTTTTTTACTTGAGATTTGAGAATATGAACAAAAAATCTTTTGATTTCATTATTGTATGCACTTTTGTTTAAAATGAAATGCATTTTTGGTAGATTTGTTCTTTTCAATAATATAACAGCCATACTGCCATTGGTCGAACAAACAGATTGTCCTAACCCAAACTCTTGACATTGTCAGTGTTGTGTCGGGATGTTCAAACAAATAGTGTTTACACTTTTCAGGGACTTCATTTAACCCCTGCAGGTAGATGCCGTATCTACACCATTACTACACTTTATTGACGGGCTTTCAAAAGAAGCTGATTTATTGTGACAAAATACTTTTTCAATCAGTCACGGAACAAGCAAGTCACGTTTTTCCAGGGCTTCATGCGCCAGCTAAGAAACTGCCATTGAGATGAATGGAAAGCTAATGCGCTCTCCGGGTATTTTAAACCTTCTTGTAACTCAAGCTTCTGTTTTCTTGTAGGGATCTGAGCTTGGAGAACCTGCGTGAGGAGAAGTCCTGCCCTGCGCTGGATGGCAGTTGGGTGGAAGAGGAGCACTATACCCTGCAACACACCCTCCACACCCTGAAGGCACAACTGTCGGCAGAACGTGCCCGACGTGTGGAGGCAGAGCGGGAGACAGAGCTGACGGTCCAAGAAAACAGTGCGCTGGAGCAGCGGATGATCCTGCTGGAGGTGGCGCGTCATCGGCAGGCCGAACTGGAGGCCGAGGTGGAGGAGCTAAGGCAGCTCTGGTGCTCCGAGTCATCCAGCGCAAGACCAACATACACTCTGCTGCCCGACAACGTTTTCTTTTCCGCAGAGGAAAGGGTGGGGCCAGAGAAAGAGGAGGGGCTAGAAGCAGAGTTTCCACAGGGGAGGCGTCGCTGCAGCAGCGACAGCTATGCACGAGGGGTTGGAGCAGAGGATATCCGGCGCGGACATGAGCGCACATGCATCCGGCGAGCTCAGGCGGTTAAGCAGCGTGGAATCTCCTTGCTGAATGAGGTGGATGCACAGTATAGCGCGCTGCAAGTCAAGTACAACGAGCTGCTGCGTCGCTGCCAAATGGGGGCGGACAGCCTCAGCCACAAGGGTGTGCAGACGGCCAACTTCCACGGGCAACGCCACCGGAGTCTGATATCAACCGCAACGGCAACAACCGAGTCCGTCTGCCCTGCAGATGAGCTCCATCAGCCAGAATACAAAGCCCTGTTTAAAGAGATCTTCACCTGCATTCAGAAAACCAAAGAGGACCTTAGTGAGAACAGGGCTGGGCAGAATCAGTCACATTGAGTTTATTGGATTAGATCATCCAAAAATGAAGATTCTGTCACCGTTTATTTGACCTGGTGTCATTCCAACCCTGTATGTCTTTCTTTCTTTCTTTGTTTACTTTCATTAAATGGAAAGAAGCAGACAGGATATTCTTAAAAATTTCAGAATGTCATATGTGTTTGGAAGAAATTGAGAGGATGATGACAAAGTTTTCTTGTTTGGTGAACTAGTCCTTTTAAATCTCATCTGAATTTTGGATGGCAGTATTATACATATTCAGTCTGATGTAATTGGATGACTGGCGTATTAGACATTTTAAAGGTGCTGCTATTTGTGTGTGTGTGTTGATTGCACTATAACACCTCTGCCTATGCAACACCAAACCGTCCACATTCAAAACCATTTAATGCAAACGAAAACGTGCCGTAGGGCTGAAATTAATTCTATTGTACTGTACTTTTATAGGTCTTATTCTTTTGATACAGGATTTCATCTTAAATCCGTTGAACCAAGTGTTCGTAGGAGGGAAAAAAGTCAAATGAATTGCTCTGACGGTAGATTCAATTATTGTTATTAACAACTTGCATGACTTAGGAAGTAACTTAATAAATTAGAACATGTCCAGGTCACAAAAAAACAAAAACATTTTCTCAAAGAAATGAAGCCTATTTTAGGACCATTAGCATTTTTTGCATTGTGATTATTTTCATGACAACAAAGCGCATTGCCCAAAATGTTCATTTTTGTAATGAAAAAAAAATGAAAATGATTTAATGTGAAATAAATAAGATATTATTTAAATAAGGGCAGTAATTATTGTCTGAGAAAATGCAACATCTTTAATAGTATTAAACATATGCTTCATTTTCTTTATGCAAATAAAAGACTTTGTTTGTTTTGTGATACTCGCCTAATAAACTTATTAAAATGAACTATGGAATTCAGTAGGACTGTATGTTCTTTGTAGCCAATAGCGTAGCCATATATTCTGAGTGTCTAGAAACTGCAGAAGCGATATAAAAGCTTTTTTGCTCGATTTAAAAGACAACGCTGCATGTCATTTTGTAGAAATTACTCGACAAGGTTGCTTGTATTTGAGCAATATTGTTTGCTACATTTATACATTTTCTGTTCAAGCTTACCTCAATGCTTAATTAAACTATGCTTGAAATGTCCATGTGACGTTGTGTATAGTTCCTCTAGAGGAAGTCGCAGTTAAACGTTCGGCGGAGTCACGAGGCAGACATGCACCAATTCTTAGCACTTTGTTTTGACATTCATTTAACTGTGAAACTATGCACTTTAGGCAGACCTATGGTCAGTTTTGTATTTGGTTCTTTTTTTTTAATTATTATTTTCATTCCATGATGTAGTCAAGAAACTCTATTTATTTATTTTCTCATTTGGTGTTCATTCACTGTATCAAAATTCAGTTTGTTTTTTTCTTTCAGTTTTCACCGCTGTGTTTAGGTCAGCACTAGAATGTTAATGATATCTTGATGGACATGAAAAAATGTGTTTGTGTTGAAAATATATTGACTGAATTGGTTCTTGAGGTGTTATGTTTAAAGATAGATGACTATTGCTTAGAAGGGAGTTGCTTGTATTGTGTTATCTGAATGTTACAGCACAATGTAGAGCATTTTCACATGTGTTTTGTAAGTAGTTCTTTGGTTAATGTAGTGTAACAGCTAATCTAACAAGACTCACGTATTGTCAGTTTCAGTGTTTGATAACTGTATTTCATAGCACTCCATGTACTACTTTATACTTAAAACCACAATGTAGTTCATTGTTTTTGAAGCTGTTCAATGCTGATGTCTTGAGTTGGAGATTACAGTAAGCAGACATTATGGATCCAGGAATTGCATAGATGTTTGGGAAAGTTAGAGAAAAAGGATTTGCCATTGGAAAATGTTATAGTTGGTATGTTAGTTGGTCATGATGTTGGGGGGGTGGAAGTAAAATACCTGTATATCATGGTGTTTTGCATTTTTTTTTATATTATTGCTTTAGTTTTGAGGTAGCGTTGCTACTGTATTACTGCCATTCGTGAGCTAAACATTTAGTTTTTTCCAGCATCAATTTCAATGGTTTTTTTTTTTGCAGAATGAAAAAGTGCTTCATGGCCGGTTCTGTGTTAGAGGGCTACAATGTGCATGATCAGATGTTAGATTAGTGTATGGCAGAGAAATATAGCTCTTTTACTCAAGGTAAAACATGATTTTGAAGAATTTCAGTTCAGCAGTGTTTATAAAACATAAACTGAAAATGTTCAGTCTTAGATGCAGACCAAATATCTTAGTAAATGATTATCATCTGAATATCTCACCGGTAAAACAATCAATTATTTGTAACAATCATAGAAAGACCCTAATTTATATTGGTTTGTGAATGTACAAATTGAATTTGTTACCTCATCTGTCCGAGTTGATTATTTAGGCTACACTCAAATATTTTTTATGTTGGAATCAGAGTTCATTCATAGTTTTCTACATTATTTATTACTATCATTGGCTGCAGATGATAAAACATAATATGCTTAGTGAAGAAATGCATAATCTGATAATAACTGGTGCTGAATTGTCATGGTTCTTCTTCAGAAAAACCACAGCCTAGACCACTGCCTATTTGAAAATCAGTATCTATTTATGTAATAACATGACTTACATTTTTCTTGGTTAAAACAAAATAACCAATAAATAAAGCTGTATGGATAAATCATTACATGTGTTCAGACTTTATTTCATTATGAGTAAGCAATATTAGTAATAGGGAAGACCGGGGCTAGATGTTACTTATTAATATGCTCTACTGGTCAAAAGTTTTGAAACACGACTGAAATGTTTTTCATGATCTTAAAAATCTTTTAATTTGAAGGTGTATGTTTGAAATTAGTTTTGCAGACAAAAATATAATTGTGCCACCGTATTAATTTATATCATTATAAAACTACAATTTAATAAAAAAAAAAAAAAGTTTTGAAATTGAAGACTTGGACCAAATTATAAAGTAAATCAGTCATTAAGTGCCCAACATAGATGGGAACTCCTTTGGTTGGTGGAGAAAATGTCAAGAGTTCATGTCTGCAAATTCTAGGCAAAGTGTGACTACTTTGAAGATGCTAAAATATAACACAGTTTTGATTTATTTTGGATTTTGTTTAGTCACAACATAATTCCCATAGTTCCATTTATGTTATTCCATAGTTCTGATGACTTTACCATTATTCTAAAATGTGGAAAAACAGTTATAATAAGGAATGAGTGTGTTTCAAAACTTTTGACTGGTAGTGTATAAGTATATACTTGCCAGCATTAATCATTGATTTTTTTGCTGTGCAAATTTCGACTAGAATAAAAAAATAACGGTTACATTTATCTACGGATCGTCAGATCTGGAGTTCTGCTTGCTCTTAATCAGAAAAAGAGATAATGTAGTGTGATAATATCACATTTATTTGAATAAATCAAATATAAAGTGAATTTAAATGCACAATCCATAAATGGTAATAGTCACAGAACATAGAAGGGGTGGCACTGAGGTAGAAATTCTAAATATAACATTAATCCTTCACTGGTATCCTAGTTTCCTAGTTACCTTACATCTCTGACTCTATCTGAGAGCTGGATGGCGTTCCATCCCTCAGATATACTCACTCCAGCAGAGGTCTCTTGTATCCTATTTGAGCACTGATATATTCATCTTGTCAAAGGGTCTTAAATATCCTGCTCATAGCACAGATACACATATAATCTAGTCTTGTGTACCCTGATCTACATGCTGCAGCAATAATTCAGACAGGCTTTTCCTTTGCTTTTGTTTTGTAAGTGAATACAGAGAGACCAGTATGAACAATGAGTCAAAGTTGAATTTCAATCAGTTGAGAGAGAGAGTTAACTGAAGACAAAGTTCTCTATTTCCAAAGGCAAAAGAGAGAAACAGAAAACGAGATGAGGATCTGATCTCAGATTACTCAAACAAAAGTAATTATAATCATATCCAAATTAATTGACATCAGATAATTGACATCAGATAATACTGTACAGTACAGATAATTCTAGAAACATACAAACATGGTGTTCTGTTCAAATACGTGTATGAAATCATTCAAAGATTATATTTTTATAACACAAAATCAAGTTGGTCAGCCGATAGTTGTCAAAGGTGAGTCCTAAATTGAGAAAGCTATTCTCCTTGTAGATATTTGAAACAATGCTCACTCATTGCATTGTTTTGCATCACATCGCATTGTTTATTCTTCCGCAAGGGTATTGCACAAACAATGTTCACCCTTCTACAAGGTTTCATATGCCTCACTAAGCATTGTTTATCCTTTTGTAAGGGTATTGCACAAAAAATCCTCAAACTTTAGCAAGGGTTAAACATTTCACAAAAGCTAGTCTACCCTTATGCATGGTATGGCACATTTCTGTGCACATTTTGGTACTATGCATGCACAGTCATATATAGGTTTGTTTTCGTATCATTCATATTTTATTTCTGTTTCTTTCAGATTTGTTCCTCGCATTCTGAATCCATGGTTTGTTGTTCTGAGTTGAATTAGTTGTTCTGCCGTCAACATCTTCTGCCAGGATTTGACGTTCAAGTGATAGTCTGAAATCTTACGCCAAAGGAAACTATTCTATCACATACTCATGTTAATTCAAATGTATTATTTATGGTAGAAATGAAAAAATAATCAGTACTTCTGTCAGGAAGACTCATATTAGCATTACGTCATTCATTCAGTTCAGGCATCTCATCCAATCATAATTTTGAAAAGCTTATGCCATCGTTTATTTTCACCCCCCACCACCCCATCACCACATGCTGTATGGGGAAGCTCCTATCGCCTGCCATGATCCTCTTCTGGCAGGATCTGATGATTTTTTAGATTTTTGAATCAGCTAAACTATGTATTCAGATATTCCTGTAAACTATAATCACATATATAGATATGTTAAAAGGGCAAAAAAAAAAAAGCACAAAAAAAAAGGGGCAGTCAACAGTCAAAATGAGTTGCTGGTTCAGAGTGTCTTTTGTTCCTTGTCATGTTTACTAGCTCATGTTTAGCACGTTCACACTCTGAATCATGGTTTCAACATTGCGCTGATTCACAGTCCAGAATATTTTAATAGGCCATCAAAAGTTATTCAGCCCAAAAGATGTGTTTAACATTTAAATTAATTGATTATACAGAATAAATAAAAAAATTGTCCTGAACAGCATTAAAAACATCCTCAGTGTTGCCAGATAAGGTGGGTTTCTGAACAATTGAGCTGGTTTTAATTTAATTGGGCAGAGGCAAATGTTCTTTGGCAGGTGGACAAAATTTGGGCTGGATCTGGATGATTTTTGGCGGGATTTAAAAAGTATTAAATGAAGTCCCATAAAATAAAACTAAAAACACTTACAGCACCTTTAAGATTTAAATGAATTTAATCATATCTTCACATGACATCCTGCTTTATTTTTATTGATGTGTGGACCCTTGTGGATTGGCAAATGTAGAACAGGGCCGGGCCGTGGGTTTGTGAGGCAGTAGAAGGTGAAATCATGAAAATGGGCCCCACAGTGTAAAAATTGTCATAACTTTAAAACATCTATAGAACCACAGCAAATATGATAAGCACATTTTTTTAATAGAAAGCACTAAAAAGAAGCACTATATGTATAGCTCAGTATATGACAAATAGATTTTTTTCCCAACATAAGATGAAATGTGCATGCATGCATAAACATATGTGAATATGTGTATTTTACGTGCTGTGACAAGTCACCATATTACCACTTTATTTTGAAAACATTTCAACATTTTCTAGAAGTACAAATAAACCAACGTCATGGCAACTGCAAGTATGAAAATTACTGGGTAACATTTTGCAAAGTTTGCATTAGACATCATTAACAATTTATAATGCAGTTTTACAGCATAAATTAATCTTGATTAATGTCAATTTATAAAAATACAATTATTTACTGTTTATGTTAGTTCATATTGAATTAACTAATGTTAACTTATAACATTTTGAATGTTAAAAATGGACTAGTATATGAAGAAATTTACATGAAATAAGATTAAGTATTTTTCATTGTTAGTTCATGTTAACTAATGTAGTAAACTAGTGTTAACAAATACAACCACGAGTGTTACTCATTCAAGTAAATAAAACAAGAAAATGCTGCATAATATAGTTTTAGAAAGTTTTAATAGTATATGACACTGCTGACAATGCTTGACATTCAATTTCAACTACCCACAAATGTGTAAATGTTTATTTAGAGCAACAAAATGATTGAAAACAAAAGAAGAAGTGAATAGAAGTTAAACCATCAGGGAAAATCAGGTGACTACAGCAATACAATTATATATTTTAAATAGGGCCTATAAACACAACACCTCGAAATATATATTTGTAAACAAATGTAAAGAAAAAGCACTTGTTTTACAATGTACATTGAGATTCTGACTGAAACACACACATTCAGGAAGTACGTTTATAAATACTCTTCATTTATGGAAGACCGTGGGAAACCAATGCTATCCATTAGGAATAAAATAATACTAAAACAAAAACACGGGAGACATAAATTAAGTCATTTTTCTTATTTACCCCCCACCTCTGTGTTGTTATAACCCTAAATTACTTTCTTTCTTTTTCTAAAAACCAAAGGGAGAAATTGTGGGAGAGAAAAGTGTGTTCAGTGATGTCATAGATTGGCAGTTTATAGTGACCACCTCTTCAAGCTTCAAAAGGAAACAAAAGTATAATTCTGAAGTCTAATAAATTATTTCATGAGACTCATGATTGTTTTGAAAGCAAACGATAAAGTTTGGTGAGAAAAAAATGAAATCTAATGTATAATTTAGAAAAATGTTCACTGACCATTGATCTCCTTTGAACGTTCATGATTGGGCACAAGAGCAACAAATAGGGCGTTCAAGCGAAAACTTGTTTTGTTTATCTAAAAACAGGTCCTCCACAGCGATAGCGACAACAGAACACAACACAGCTGCACACAAAACAAGAACCTACTAAACATATCTGAAGAGTTTGTAGTCGAAGAATTGATGCATTTCTATGCCCAGCCTTATTTTTTGGGGGGAACGGAGTACTTGAAAATCAAACAGAAACATAGATGAGGCTACAGGCAGCAGTCACACGGTGTACTAACTTGATGGCAAATAACATGAGATAACATTTCTATGTTAATCTGAGTTTTTATCCTAACCAGCAGTGACGAGTGAGGGTACTATCAATCACTTGTTTTGTATTTTAGGGATCGTGTGGTTAATGCTGTCCGCTGTAACTGGCACCGGTCCAAAAACTTTAAAAAAAATAAGGCTGGGCATAGAAATGCATCAATTCTTTGACTAAAAACTCTTCAGACATGTTTAGTAAGTTCTGTTCTCTGTTTTGTGTGCAGCTGTTTTGTGTTCTGCTGTGGTGAGCCGTTTTTAGATAAATAAAATTTGTTTTTGTTTTCTGAATGATACTTTTGTGTTCTTTTGAAGCTTGATGGGGTGGTCACTGTAAACTGCCATTCTATGACATCACTGAGCACAACACTTTTTCACAGTTTCTCCCTTTGTGTTCAGAAAAAGAAATATACCGTGTTATAACAACACAGAGGTGAGAAAACAATGACTGAATTTTCATTTTAGGGTGAACTATCCCTTTAATCAAGACACTTATATTCAAGTTACTCCAGACAGACTGAACCTTCAATAAGTGTTCTGTGAGTCACTTTGGATAAAAGTATCTGCTAATTTTCTTTGATTGGTTAGATACTAAGTTCACTACATTGCTCACACCTGTCCACTCATATCAGTTCTGTTTTTATGGTTTAAAGTCAACATGATTTGTTTCTGTCAGAAACACATCACATTAAGGAAGTAAAATGGATTTAAATGCCATTTCACGTCAACTTCAGGGAAGGGTGCTAGGGTGAGATTTATGATTGAGGTTTAGTACTCCAACCTCACAGAGCAAATCATGATCATGATGAATCCGATCAGGAGCAGCAGGAGCAGCAGGAAGAGGTACCGTGTGTTCAGAAGAGACGCAGCAGAGCACGACTGCCGGTTCCATAGATACTGATCCACCGATTCGGTCAGACTGTACTTCAGAGGACAGAAGCCAAGGTCTCGCCGTGCCTTCTCGATCTTAAAGGTGTGGCTGACAGCGATGTTTCTCACCTGAGAGAGATACAGAGGTCACAAGTTGTGTCAGAAATTGAGAACATGCTGAAATATCAGAGATAGCAAACAAGCATTAAAACAAAATGATAAGTCAACATGATTCTCACAATTAATGGAATTGAATTAACATTACAATCTGAGTGGACATCACTTTTACACAACGTTGAAACAACATTAAAAATGTATTCAACAAACAATGTTAAGTCACTGAAATCAATGTCAGAATCTGATTCTACATCACATCTGTTGAATAGCCATTGAAATTTCAAGAAATTAATCAAGAAATCTGGATAAAACAATGAAATAAATAAAAACAACAGAGTTTATTTATCTTCATCGCAAAATTAATAACAATTAAAAAAAACAATGGAACTGAAAAATAATATTAGTTGTGGAAAATTGGGTTGTGCAGTCCAGCAGTTTTGACTAATTGATCATGATTGTGTGTCTGTGTGTGTGCGTTTTATGTTTCAGTTCTTTGATGTCATTAAAGTTATGTTGACTGTTCTGCCAGTTCCCGCCTCCTCCTTGCGCATCCTGATCCTGTTACTCTGGTGCCGAAACCCAGGAAGGAGGAGGGATTCGCTGCTGCCATCCACCAGGGTATGAAGGAGTCGCAGGAACCGCTGCCATCCGCCAGGAAAGGGAAGAGTCGTTCAGTCCACCAGGGGTCAGAAGACTTGCTGCTGTCCGCCAGGGGAGGAGTTGCTGTCGTCCGCCAGATGGTGGAGAAGTGGCTGAGGACCAGGCGACTATGTGTCCAGGGACTGGCAAGCGAGTTTCTCTCTCTCTCTTCTTCAATGACTTTAAGCACTTTTTAAAAATAATATATTTCATACACTAAACACACACACACACACACACACACACACACACACACACACACATAGCTGCAAGCATAGCTACAGGTTTCAAGTGATCAAGGGCCTTACATGTGTAAAAGACATTAAGTATTAACAAGACAGTCCGTTAGCACCAAAAATAGAGATAAAGTGGCATCATTTTCAGAACCAACAGGTTGAGAACCAAAGAGATTTGGCCTTTTTAACATTCCTGACCATTATAGTGCCAACTTTTGTGCAATCTCCATCCAATTTTCACGCAGCTTAAGAATCACATGATGCATAAATGTACTAATTTTGAAGAAAATCAGATTTGTTGTTCAGGAGTTATAGGCTTTTGGGTTAACTAGGCCACGTTCATCTATTTAAATTACACTGTTTTAGCCATGTCAAATAAAAAGTACTTATTTTTTTCAATAATTATTTATCTAGGCTGTCCACATATTATTCCTGTACAGTTTTGTTGATATCGAGTGAATAACCTACGACTAGTTTTAAATTATCGAGTATTTAACAAACGATTTGATTCACTCAATGATTCTTGATACAAAGTTGTACAAAGTTGTACAGAATGAGGACATCTATCACATGATATGTCTAGTGTGTCTGTGTGAAACATCGCAGGATAAACAATGGTTTACACTCATGTAAAACATGGTAGCTCCTCCCAGTGGCCAATTGTTTTAAGATTTTGCAGACCTCTTGGGCCGAAAGTAAAATAGGCCCACCGTGTTTCATTCCAATCGGCCTTTGTTGATCGTCAATGGTGGCCATGTTTTTCAAGATGTGTGATTGTCCTCAAAGACACTACATGCAAAACTTCATCAGACAAACAGTTCCATAGTTAGAGACTTTTTTAGGTTTGTCATTGGTATAGTGTCACTTTGAGGCTGAGGCATGCAATTTTTTTTGTGTGTCCTCAGATTGACCACATACATACATTTTTATAATTTGGTGAAAATATATAATTATGGCATACCATTGAGACGACTGAATCAAAAGTTCAAACTTTTTTGATAATTATTAACATTGGAACTCCAGAGAATCTTTCTGCACTGGTTTGGTTCCAATCAGGCAATCGACCTAGGACTAGTTCACAAAATAAGGTTAAGCAAAAAATTCTAAATGGTGGAAAATATTTTTGATAGAAATGAGACTTGAGTCTGACATTCCAGAGTTATGGCCCAAAACACATTTGACTTTTTTATAGCACCCCCAATTGGCTGATTGGGGCTACTCCGTGCACCTGAGTAACAAGCAATGGTACTACCATCCTTTTGGCCTTACGGTACATTCTCCATGATCAGTTTTAGCAGAGAATAATAATAATAAAAGTGAAACCCTACAATTTCAATAGGGTTTCAGCACTTTGTGCTTGAACCTCTAACAAGCCATTAAAACAAAGGGACTGAGGGATTGGTGTTTCAGCAAAGATGCACCTTTGTTTTTCTCACAAACGAGGAAGCATCAATTAAGAGTATTGAGGAGCACATATGTGTTCGACTTCAATTGCACCTTGCCTTACGATCGGCAAGGTTTGCCGGTGTCGTGCCGATTTACCATACACCCTAGTATGGTTTGGATAAGGGGTGGCTGTAGGGATAGGAACCAATTAGGTAGCGTGGAGTATGAATCTGATGGGAGTCAGATTCCGAAAAAACACCGGTTACAGTAGAAGGCGTTGAAATTATATTACCAATAGGAATCAGTATTTTAGAATCATTTTGAATTGTTTTTAAGAATAAACATGATGTATAAGATTAAGATTTCATTCAAAATTGTACTTTTATAAACGCAGTTTGATGTTGAGTTTTGCGAACTGATGGTGTCATAATAAACACCTTTGTTATGGCATACTACCATACTACTTTTACTGTTTGTGCCATATATTGATTAAGTAGAAGTAGTAAGAATATTATGTGAAGTATGCCATTGCGAACTCAGTACATGAAACATCACTGTTGTCATCGGAGTGTCTGGCCAATCACAAATAAGCTGTATCGTCATCAGAGCTTGTGCAGCCACACTGGAGCAACTGCAGAGGTCAGACAAAAGTCAGACAAAATTTCTAACCGGCATGCATTGCTTCAAAGCAGGCAAAAATCGGTTTGCTTGAAGTCAAACACACCTTGTTTAGTTCAATGTCATTGTCACCACCCATATTTGCTTTCAATTTTTATTTATAATACTTTTAACATTAAAAATTTGATCTCAATGAAAATGATAATTCTAATGAAAAATAAACGTCTAATGAAATTATATCAACGTCACCTTGCTATCTGGGCAGTGAAGCTACTCTAAATTGTGAATAGATTGTATCTTTTTGATCTGCAGTTTTAAAGTAGTTAAACTTTAAAAGAGAGTCAAACGACTCTCTTGAAAAAGTAGTTAGCTACACTACAAGCTGCTACAAAAAGTAGTTAAATACATTGTCACTACTTAAAGGAATATTCCAGGTTCAATACAACCTGGTGAAGTATGTAACTTTTAAGGTCAAAATATGTTAATCTATCCCAGTTTATTTTTAATTTATAACTATAAATAAGCCATTCCTGGGTTTATCTTCCCCAAAAGTATAAACACTGAGCCTCCCATGATGTTTATATATTGAGCGGCCCACTCGGCTCCACCCATCCCTTTTCTAGCTCAACCAATAGTGTGAGTTTGGGGTGAGGCTACTTGTTCAGCCGGGGGAATATGAACATCCATGGCAGACGTGAGAGGAAAAGAAAGTTAACTTCATTTACAGATGCTAAAGTCAAAATACGAAGACTTGCTAAAAGACACAGAGACAGAGAATGTAGTGAATTCAGAATGAGCATTGGCATTGCATTTACAAGATGGAGGAAACACAAAAACACACCACAACCAATGATGAGATGGTAAGTCACTAAACACCACCGCCTCTCCCCTTCAACAACAGCGATCTCGTCTAGGGTGCCAAAATGGTCAGAAATGGAGCTGTCGTTACACTTACAAGATACAAAAAGAACCATCCTACCTCATGTGCTGGATATCCCAAACCGCACACCCAGCTGCTGTTCAATCCGACAATGCTATAGGATGATATGATTCCTTTGCCATACTTTCTGTCCAGTGTGTACAAGTGTAGCCATGCCAAAAATGTTTGCAGTGACATAAATATTGTGTTTTGCAAAGTTTTCTGCTTCAGTTGTTGTGGTGTTGATTCACATTGTTTCTAGATAATTGTGCTGAGTCATCAGATGCATTTTAAATAGTTGCAAAAAGCTTCATTGGCTTCATTGGCAATTAGTGAAAACTAATTTCACTGTTTTTTGGCCCTGGCACAAGATGACCAGCTAATATAATTTCACTAAACATATCACCATCACCTGGGAAAATGTGAACGAGTACTAGTCAGATGAAATCACTGTATCATTCTGATTGGATTATAAGAGCAGACTGATTGCTATAAAAGAGGGAAGAAGTGCTTCCAATCATTGTGTTCTTGTTAGCAATGGTTACATCTAAAGAAAGACGTGCAGCCATCATCGTTTTGCATCAAAATGGCCTCACATGCAAGGAAATTGCTGCAAAGAATATTGCACCTGAAAGAACCATTTACCAGATCATCAAGAACTTCAAGGAGAGAGGTTCAACTGTAGTGAAGGCGGATTCAGGACATCCCAGAGTGTCCAGCTAGTGCCAGGACTGTCTCCTCCTGAGGAGTCAGCTATGGAATTGTGTCACCACCAGTGCAGAACTTGCTCAATATTGGCAGCAGGTCGGTGTGAGTGCATCTGCATGTACAGTGAGGTGAAGACTTTTGGACAATGGCCTGGTGTCAAGAAGGGCAGCAAAGAAGCCACTTCTCTCCAAGAAAAACATCAAGGACAGACTAAAAATCTGCAGGAAGCACAAGGATTGGACAGCAGAAGACTGGTGCAAAGATATTTTCTCTGATGAAGCCCCCTTCTGACTGTTTGGAACATCTGGAAAATCGATAGTCCGGAGAAGAAAAGGTGAACGCTACCACGAGTCCTGTGTCGTGACAACAGTGAAGCATTCTGAGACCATCCATGTGTGGGGTTGCTTTTCACCCAAGGGAGTGGGCTCTCTCACAATTCTGCCCAAAAACACTGCCATGAATAAAGAATGGTATCAAAACGTCCAGCAAGAGCAACTTCTCCCAACAATCCAGTAGCAATTTGGTGATGATTCGTGCATTTTTCAGCATGATGGAGCACGTCACAAGGCAAGAGTGATAATGAAGTGGTTTGGAGATCATTACATTACAACTCCCAGGATCTTAATCCCATTGAGAACCTAAGGTCAATCCTCAAAAGGTGAATGGATAGGCAGAAGCCCAAAAATTGTGATAAAATCTGAGCACTAATAAGTCAAGAATCAGTCATCAGTCAGGATTTGGCCCAGAAGCTGATATCCGGCATGCCAGAGCGAATTGCAGAGGTTATGAAGAACAAGGGTCAACGCTGTAAATATTGACTCTTTGCATATATTGAATGTTTTTGCCAATAAAAGCCATTAAATCTTATGAAACGCTTATCTTTGTTTTCCAGAATACCATAGAAACATGTGAAAAAATATTAAATAAATAAATAAAATACAAAATTTATGTCACTGCCAAAACTTTTGGTCATGGCTGTATGTTATAGTGGTCTTGTTCATTACCACGTTAAACGTTTATCACCTTTTATTTAGTAGTAATTTAGTGTTTGTTCATAGGGAATCAGAGATTGAGAAAGGGTGATGATGAGTCTTGTGTGTGTTGGCAAAGGTTGTTTGAAAACATACTTTATTTTTGTAATTCCGTTTGGTGCAATTAGTAGCGCAGAAATAACATATTTCACCTTTAAGCTCAGTTGACAGCATTTCTGGCATAATGTTGATTACCAAAAAACTAAAAATCTATTTGACCTTTGTTTATTAAAAAAAATATCATGGTTACAGTGAGGCACATACAATGCAAGTGAATGGGGGCTGTAAATGTTAAAATACTCACTATTTCAAAAGTAATGAACATGGGCAGAGACTCGGAGATGGTCCCTGTGATTGTGAACACGGGTAGGGTCTCGGGAGTGACCTCTGTGGTCGTGGGCGTGGGTAGAGCCTCGAGAGCGACCTCTGTGGTCGTGGGCATGGACTGAGTCTCGGGAGCAACCTCTGTGGTCGCAGGCATGGACTGAGACTCAGAGACGAAATCCCTTTTCCTCCTCCTCTTCCATGAGGACGAAGTTGGCGGTGCAGGCTCTGGGACAGACGAGGCTGGCAACATTGGCTTGTTGGCCATTGCAGACATGGGCGTTGACTCGTTGGCCATGGCAGGCATGGGCTCATTGGTAATGACGTGGGATTGTAGAACAGATTTTATCATGCTAAAATGTATTCTATTTATTTCTTTACTTTTGAAACAATGTGCTTTTTTAGCATTTATGGACTGGCCCCATTCACTTCCATTTAAAGTGCTTTACTGTTATTAAAATTTTTGCTTGTTTTCACCACACTCCTCTCTATGTAAAAATACTTCATTTGAATTCCATGCTATTACTACAATGCAACCCACAAAAATCCATGATGTCATCATCGCCCTCCAGGTCAGCTGGCAAACTTTCTCGAGCAGGTGGATGTCCTGCATCAGGGAAGTCCTCCTTCCCTTAAGATGGTAGGCCACTTTTGGTTCTTGGAGATTTTAACATCAAAACACCAAAACAAGCCCCAGGCCACTGAACTTCATACTCTTCTGGCCTCATTTGACTTGGAAAGACTAAGCACTACAGCAACTCACAGATCGGGCAACGAGCTGGATCTGATTTTTACATGTAACTGTACCAACTAAAAATGTTCTTGTTACTCCTTTACATGATCACTACTTTGTTCAATTCAACATGACTCTCCCATTGATATTAAAACAGTCTCCACCTTTGGTTTCCTTTCGCCGTAACCTCTGTTCTCTTTCACTCACATGCTTTTCCACTGCTGTCTCTACTCACACAAAACTTATTTTCCACCCTGGATGTAAACAAAAAAAAAAAAAGCTCTACTTTAACAACCTGTCTAGACAGCATCTGTCCTCTCTCCTCTAGGCCAGCACATATAACACCGCCCAGTCCCTGGCTCTCTGACATTCTTCATGAATATAGGACTGACCTCAGGGTGGCTGAGTGGAGATGGTGGATATCTAACGATCCAGCACACCTGGGTAAGTATCAGTCTGTGTTTGCATCTTTTCATCAGATAATGATAAATCTGAAAAAGTTCCTATTTCAAGAACGATATCAACACTGCCACAGACATCCGCAGTTTGTTTAGAACATTCAACACACTTATCTCTCCTCCACCGCCTGACACATCACTGACAGCAGATGTCTTTGCCACATTTTTTACTAATAAGGTTCAGCCATCAGCATACCGCTAAATTTAAGCAGACTCGAGTAACCCTGCAGCTGAAAAAACCTGCACTTAACCCTACACAAGTAGAACACTACAGATAAGTCTCTCTCGTCCCATTCATGGTGAAAACACTTGAAAGGGCAGTTTTCAACCAGATCTCTGCCTATCTCTCAGAGAACAAGCTGCTGGATGACAATCAGTCAGGCTTCAAAATTGGGCACTCCATCGAGACTGCCCTGCTGTCTGTCACTGAGTTGCCTGAGACAGGTGAAAGCTGGATCCAAATCATCTGTCCTGATTCTACTGGACCTTTCTGCAGCCTTTGACACAGTCAAACATCAGATCCTACTCTGGGCATCACAGGAACTGTGCTTGACTGGTTTATTTCCTATCTCTCAGGTAGGTCCTTCAAGTTAGCCTGGAGAGGTGAGGTGTCCATGTCACATCATCTACTTACTGGGGTACCTCAGGGCTCAGTGCTTGTGTCACTTCTCTTCTCTATATACACAACATCACTGGGACCCATCATTCAGTCGCACGTTTTCTCTTACCACTGCTACGCTGATGACACACAGCTCTACTTGTCTTTCCAGTCCAACGACACCATGGTGACTGCTCAAATCTCTGCCTGTTTGGCAGACATCTCGGCATGGATGAATGAACACCACCTGCAACTTAACCCAGCCAAGACTGAGCTCCTTGTCTTTCCAGCCAACCCTGCTGTTGAACAAAATATCACCATGTAGCTGGGTTCAACTTCAGTAATGCCTTCCAAAAGGTTAGAAATCAAGGGGTAACCATCAATAACCAACTAAATTTCACAGACCACATCTCAAAAACAGAATAATCATGTAAATTTACACTCTACAGTGTCAGGAAGATAAGACCCTTCCTCTCTGAACATTCTACACAACTTCTTGTTCAGCAACGTGTCATAACTAGACTGGACTACTGTAACACTCTCATTGCAGGCCTCCATGCATATGCAATTAGACCCCTGCAAATGATCCAGAATGCACATCTGATTTTTAATGAACCCAAAAGAGCACGTTACACCACTCCTCTCTCTTCACTGGCTGCCGGTTGATGCACATATCAAATTCAAGGCTCTGATGCTGGCATACTGAACAGTCACTTGATCTGCTCCAGCATAACTAAAATCATTTCTGCAGAGCTACGTTCCCACCAGAAGCCTGCGGTCAGCTAAGGAATGGCACATTGATGTACCAACACAAAGAGGCACCAAAACACTTGCTTAAATGACTGGCGTCCTGTTGCCCTCACCCCCATCATCAGCAAATGCTTTGAGAGGTTGATCAGAGATCACATCTGCTCTGTTCTGCCCACCTCTTTGAACCCACTGCAGTTTGCCTACCGTAACAACTGCTCCACTGATGATGCTATTGCATCTACAATACACACTGCTCTATCCCACCTGGAAAAAAGGAACACGTATGTGAGAATGCTGTTTGTAGACTATAGCTCAGCATTTAACACCATAATGCCCTCCAAGCTTGATGTGAAACTCCGGGCTCTGGACTTAAACAGCTCGCTGTGCAGCTGGATCCTGGATTTCCTGTCAGGCAGACGTCAGGTGGTTAGAATGGGCAGCAACATCTCCTCATCACTGACCCTCAACACTGGAGCCCCGCAGGGCTGTGTTCTCAGCCCACTCCTGTATTCCCTTTACACACATGACTGTGTGGCGACACATAGCTCCAATGCCATCATTAAGTTTGCTGACGATACGACGGTTGTAGGTCTGATCACTGACAATGATGAAACGGCCTACAGAGAGGAGGTGCACACTCTGACGCGCTGGTGTCAGGAGCACAACCTCTCCCTCAACGTCAGTAAAACCAAGGAGCTTGTGGTGGACTTCAGGAAGAAAGACAGAGAACACAACCCCATCACCATTAATGGATCACCGGTGGAGAGAGTCAGCAGCTTCAAGTCCCTCGGTGTCCACATTACTGAGGAACTCACATGGTCCGTCCACACTGAGGCCGTTGTGAAGAAGGCTCACCAGCGCCTCTTCTTCCTGAGACGGCTGAGGAAGTTTGGAATGAACCAACACATCCTCACACGGTTCTACACCAGCACTGTAGAGAGCATCCTGACTGGCTGCATCACCGCCTGGTACGGCAATAGCACCGCCCACAACCGCAAAGACCTGCATAGGGTGGTGCGAACGGCCAGAAACATCATCGGAGGTGAGCTTCCCTCCCTCCAGGATATATATAACAGACGGTGTGTGAATAAAGCTCGGAGGATTATCAAAGACTCCAGCCACCCGAGTCATGGGCTGCTCTCACTGCTTCCATCAGGCAGGCGGTATCGCAGCATCAGGACCTGCACCAGCCGACTACATGACAGCTTCTTCCCACAAGCAATAAGACTTTTGAACACATGATCTCTCACGATCTACAATCAGCACTGCACTTTATTAATCCTCATTCTGTCAATATATTCTCGCTCCCAATTCAGTTAGTGTATATATATATATATTTATACCCTTATCTAGTGTATGTGTATTCTACATTGTGTGTATTGTGTACATTTGATATGTAAATTGTTGTGTAGGTATGTGTACATTTGTTATGTAAATTGTTTTGTGTAAATATGTTGTTTATTGTAAAGTGGTTTATGTCTCGTCACTGTCATTACTGCAATGTTGCTCGGAACTGCACACAAGACTTTCACCTACTGTTGCACTCGTGTACACAGTAGTGTGACAATAAAGTGATTTGATTTGATTTGACTTTCTTGGACTTTCGGTTTCATCGTACCACGTTGATAGAAAGGACTTTCCCAACTCCATCCGTGAATCTGACTCACTTTGTCTTCAAAAAACGGCTAAAAACACATCCTTTACAAGAGCACTTAACCAGTTACTAAATAAAAAAATTTATTAAAAAAATTATATTACAGCACTTTTCATACCACTAAGATAATTCACTTATAATGTATTTCTCTTTTGTAAATCGCTTTAGATAAAAGCATCTGCCAAATGAATAAATGTAAATGTAATGTTTTAAATAAACAAAGGAGTCAAAATAATTTTTTGAGGTAATCAACATTATGCCACAAATACTGATGATTGAGATTAACTTGTATTTAACCCTGACTATTCCTTTAAAGGGGCAATTTCTTTTAAAATATTATCTATTTGATTATATAATTTATAACGACAGCAGTATTTCTCTGACTCAAAAACAATAAATTAATTTTGATTAGCATTAAACACTAAACTTAATTATGCTTACTTGCTTTAATTTCAATAAAATAAAAAGAAACATGCTAACAGTAATGCACTTACAATGGACATTTATGGGGCTAGAGGGTTTAAAAGTAGAAATGTGCAGCTCATATTTTTGTCAAAGCACGTACATGAATTCTTTATTTAAAAAGGTTTCATTTGAGCTGTAAAGCTGCCTAAATCATGCTTTGCAGAGGGTTATCTTATGCCTTTGAAAAGCTTGTAAATATAGTGCTTGAATAAGTATGGTCTACTTTTATGGTGCTTTTAGTGCCTGTTTTGGAGCTTGACCTGCCCCATTATAAAAAAAAGAGCACTCTTGAAAGTTATACAGGCTTGCAATGACTGAGTAAATTATAATTCTTTTTTTTTTTTTAGGTGAACTCAGTTTCTGTCAGGCACAACACTGAGAGATTTGGCTTCAGGTTTTGCCTTCACCAGATTATATTCTGAGGTCTTTAAATCAACTAATGGCTTTAATGACCTCCTTTTACCTGGCATTATTTTTACATAAAGCTGGTCTGCACCCTTGTGCTCTCCTGGCACGATGCAATGCCCCCACAGTCTTTCTCCCCTTACCAGTCTACAGATTGGGTATCTACATGGAAAACATCCACTGAGCCAAGAGCCAGGGCAGGTCCTGACTTACCCCCCGACCCAACATACTGCTGTCTACACCACTACAACATGAATTATCCTATAAGCAGAAATGCAACATTTCGAGCAGAATTACCTGTTATTTTAGTGGAGAATCTGTATTATCTGAACTTCAGGTGTGCGTGCTTCTCATCAGTGTCATTGCATGTTGATTTCAGACAGTTTTTGTGCATGTACATGTATGTACTTTTTTGCATTTCAGATCTGTTGGTTATTTCCGTTTAAAGCCACTCTTAACCGATACTTGTTTCAAACACTTATTTTAGCACAGTGTTTGATTGACAGGTGAGTGGTGGTGCTTCGCTGCTGTTCGGGACGCAACAGGACCATGAAGCTATAAATACCTGGAGAGAGCTATCCGTTAGCATCCCCATTCATCTCTATGACTGTGCTCAGATAGCGCAGGGTTCCCAGAAAGTTAGCGAAATTGAGGCTGCCATCTTTGCTCATGGGTGCTCAGTTCCGGGATCGGGTGTCACGTGACTGATCACTCGTCAAAGGGAAAAGATAGGGAAAAATAGAAATCAATTTCATGCTTTTAAGAGCCATTCAAAAACAATTTGTCACCGGATGACGATGTAATGAAATAATTTAAATTTGAAATGTTTCTTTGAAAATTTGTATTTTGTCATAAATCTCGGCTACTTTTGAATAACTGTCTATGGAGAAACATGCTTTTTGCTATCGGGTGGTGTAGTTCCAGCTTCTACCAGCAGGTGCTAACAGGAACCTTCTAACCAGCCAATTCCTGACCCCCTGATCAAGAAATATTAGGGTTTACACCTCAAATGTTTTTACATCCAGTCAGCCTCCTTCAAAGGGGTGACATGACCAGCATGATCACACGGATCGGGAAGTTGGCATGCTGTTTCAGAAAGTTCCATTACCCCAGGATCGGTAATGGTATGCTGACTCGCTGACATGCCCTATCTCCCATCTGACATATATGAAACAGCTCAACATTAATTAATTTCCCTTGTGGCACGACTGGTAGTGTGTTGTGTCAGTTGCATGGGAGACCACAATTCAATTCCCAATCAAATGAGGAAGTATAAACAATCACGAGCATGATAAGGTGCTTGCTTTTTTGTCCCTAAAATTGCATTTTGTCTCTACTAATGGTTAGGGTTAGATCTGGGTTTTGGTTGGGGTAGATTAAATAAAATGAGCATTTCTCTTCACTGTTTTACACCCTGTTCAGCTGAAAACAATTCTTTTTTCAACTGGCTTCTGGTGAACTCTCCTGGATATAAATGGATGTCACACTTGTTTATATGCTCTGAAACACTTACCGCTTTAGCCGCTGGGGGCAGTGTTTTCAAATTCGGTCAATGTATCCCGATTTCAGCTAAAGAAAAATCAGCACACACTTGCTGATTTTTATGTGAGATCAGGCTGGACGTGAATCGAGACAGAAACTTTATTCAAATTATGAAATGCTCTTCCCCGAGTTTATTTAACGATGTAATAAATAAATGCATTAAAATACAGAAATATATAACTTTAAAAAACTACATCAATTTAATGTAGACGACCTCAAAAATCTAGAGTTGTTCCTTCTGATGGAGCGGAAGTGGTCTGTGACAACCAATCAAATCACAGTTTATCACAGAGTATAACCCTTTGAAAATGTATTGGATACTGAATTAAAAGTGTAAGACTTTGAAATTGGAATTGATGCGGTAGCCATTGCGTGATTGACAGACTAATTTCCTGTGTGTGTGTGTGTGTGTGTGTGTGTGTGTGTGTTCCTCACACAGCAGCACTTCACCTGTATGTCTCAACCTAAAGTTCCAGCAAGGAGCTGGTGCTCATGTTTTATTCACACAGCAATCATCAAACCTGCCACCATCTGACCAGAATCACCCCTCCAGGCCGTGGCTTGTGTTTCTCATGAATATTGTATGACACAGCGGCAGTCCACGCCCAGATCTACTAACTCAACTCTTGCTCCCTCTGACTTTAAACTAACTTGATTCTTGACAATATAGCTAAAAAATGTATAGTTTCAGCCTATTAACAATATTCTACACGCAGATAGCACATGTACATCTCCGAAATGTCTGCTTCACAAACATTCTAAATCGAGATATGGATGTATGAATTCCTGAAAGCACACATACTACATTAATATCATTCAGGGAGTAGGACATTTTTAGCTTACAGCACCTTTAAGCTCCCAAGGGAAAGTTCCTCAATGCTGAAAATTCCATTACTCCCCAACCCTGGTCATCCATAGCATACACGTCATCCATACCATACACGTCATCCATAGCTTACACCTCATCCATATCTTACACGTCATCCATAGCATACACGTCATCCATATTTTACACGTCATCCATAGCTTACACCTAATCCATATCTTACACGTCATCCATAGCATACACGTCATCCATAGCTTACACGTCATCCATATCTTACACGTCATCCATAGCTTACACCTCATCCATATCTTACACGTCATCCATAGCATACACGTCATCCATAGCATACACGTCATCCATAGCTTACACGTCATCAATAGCATACACGTCATCCATAGCTTACACCTCATCCATAGCTTACACCTCATCCATAGCTTAGACAACATTCATGTATTTCCATGATTAAGACAACATAAATCTTCAAGTGATACTGGTAGGATTTATTATCAGGGAATGAATCAAATACCCAAAACACCAATGATTACATTTCAATCAGTGTGAACTAAGGTTGCCAACTGTATTGCATTTGCTGGGATGTCCTATATTCTTGCCAAATTACAGCAAATTGATTTAATTCATATTACAGTGGCAAGATCTTTGAAGGTCCTGTGCTTTAAAATACTTAAGGGTATTCACATGGCCAAAAGTTGGCAACCCTAGTCTGAATGGGGCCTTAAAGTTTATGTTGACTGATATCTTAAAAACGGATGAAAATGAATGACTTCCACTCACTGCAAATCACCATTAGTGTGAACACCCCGATGCTCATACTTGCAAGTCGCAAAACAAGGAGGAATTGCGATACTAGTCTAATCATTGAACTTTTCACAATTTTGCCTAATTTTATATAGCCAGCAAAATCATTACAACTATATAGTGAATTTCGGCTATATCTTCAAGTCTCAACTACCAGTACAAAAAAATTTGTTTTGTATATAGCAAACACTGTGTTAAAGAGAAAACTAGAGCTCCTCTGGGTTTGTTTGCCTTTGTTAACTTTATTTAATTACCTGTAATTATGGAGGCAGACAGAAATATCATCAAAACAACTTCATTAGAAAAAGGCCATTAGAGCAAACAGCAGCTGTGGGAATAAGTTACAGTATGTGCTGAAGTTCAATACTTAGGGTTTGCTGTTTGTTCCAATCGCCAACCCTGAGTATGAACAATAGTAGTAGTGATGCTTGCTAAACAAAGACCACAAATGAAGGACGGAAGGAAAACATTTACCTCATTTCTTGTCAGAAGCAATGGAATTTCCACTATAGGACTCAGAGCCACATGCAATCGCTCCATGAGAATTGCTGGGGAAAACGTGAAAATGATTTAGCACATTAATTTCAAATTTTGAAAAGATATTAAATTAGATTAAATGCCTCCAGGCACAAGAATATAAAAAACAACTGAGCAATAGGAGAACAAGTTTGAAACTGCTGTTTTTGCCACATTTTTCCCAAAAATTATAATCACACCATGGAACAGTTTTTATTTAAGGTGAAGTGTGTATATTTTTCTGTTAAGATATTTCTTCTATCCTTGCTTAAAACTACAAGTAAGTTTTTCATAGGTTGATTTCCCCAAAAAGTGTAAACACGCTGACACTTTCAAAGCATTGCTCTGTTTGTTGGAGGATCCTGGACAGCCCGACACAACAACATTACCTCAAGCAATGGTGTGGTTTTCAAGTAAGCCTGTCCACTCTGAAAACCACATCTGTTTGAAGACAGGTGCAGTGTACAGGAAACCATTTTGAAAAGTCATTCTTTTGGGTGTCATTAGTGCTGCAGAACTTCCACTTAAAATATGTTTTATTAAAAATTTATTTGAGGGTCCCACCTGCTGAGTAGACCAGAGATACAGGAAGGTGGATCAATGGTCGATTGTAGCCCAGTCTTTCAAACTGAAGAGAGATAGAGGTATAATAGGGGGAAGAACCTTTAAATAAGTACAGCTGGTTTATTAAAGATGTTTGGTTTCAGTTCTACTCACCAGAGGTGTCAACCACTCAAAAACATTGACAGACTCCCCATCATTGATAAAGTAAGCCTGTCCACTCTGAAAACCACAAATCACTCATGAATACATCACAAATAATGTGCGTTCAAAACTGCCGATTGCAATCAAATTAATATTACATACCGCCACAAAGTTTCTTTTTGCAGTTAGTCCTTCTGATGCTAAAGCATGAGCCATAACCAGATTATCTACATGGACCCAGTTCATCTTGGCCTTAGGATCCCCAAAACAAAAGCTGAACAACCTCCTCTCCACATTCACCTAGAAGGAGAGGAGATGAGAGGAGACATGAGACAAGAAAGAAAAGGGAAGAGAAGAGATTTTACATGATGAGAGAAGAGAAGAAATTAGACAAGATGACAACCTATAATGTAACAAGAGGAGTTGAGATGAGACAAGATGAGAAGAGATTACTTGAGACAAGAAAATGTTACACAAGATGAGATAAGACAAGATGAGAAGAAATAAGACAAGAGACAAGATGAGATAAGAAGAGACAAAAAGAAACAAAGAGATAAGAGGAGACGACATGAGTAAAGACAAGAAAAGATGAGACAACACGAGATAAGATAAGGTTAGATGAGATGAGAAGAACCAAGACAAGAAGACAAGATGTCATAAGATAAGACAAGAAATGAAAAGAAACAAGAAGATGAGCGATAAGACAAGAGATGAGAAGAGATGACATGAGACAAAACAAGAAAAGATGACACAAAATTAGATGAGATAAGAAACAAGACAAAAAGACAATGTGAGATGAGACAAGATGCGAGACCTTATCAACTTATGTCATCTATTATGAGAAAAGGTGAGATATGGTGAGATGATAAGATAAGATAAGATAAGAAACAAAACAAGAAGAAAATATGAGATTAGACAAGAGGGAAGTTAAGATGAGAAGAGACCACATGAGACAATGATAAGGTGAGATGAGACAAGACAAAATGATACAAGAAAAGGTGAGATGAGAAGAAACAAGAGACAATATGAAAAGAGATGAAATGTGACAAGAAAAGGTAGGACAAGATGAGATGAGAAGAAACAAAATATTAGGCAAGATGAGATAAGACAAGGGTGAGACAAGACGAGATGAGACCATACAAGAAACAAGATGAGATGAGACAAGATAAGATGAGATGAGACAAGAGACGAGAAGAGATGAGGCAAGACATAAAATGAAACAAAGTGACGAGAGACACGATAGGATGAGATAAGAGGAGCCGACATGAGACAAGACCAGCCAAGAAAAGATGAGGCAAGACAAGATGATATAAGGTGAGATGAGAAGAAAGAAAATGAGATGAGACAAGATGAGACGAGATAAGGTGAGATGAGAAGAAAATGAGATGAGACAAGATGAGATAAGGTGAGATGAGAAGAAAGAAGATGAGATGAGACAAGATGAGATGAGATAAGGTGAGATGAGAAAAAATAAGATGAGATAAGGTGAGATGAGATGAGAAGAATCAAGAAATGAGACAAAATGGCATAAGATGCGACGAGAATAAACAAGAAGAGAAGAGACTGTTAAATACAGTGCCCACACTGAGATCAGTGTGAGTGAGTGAGAGAAGAGACTCACCATCACTCTATGTAAATGTCTCCTCTCTTCAGGACCGTAGATACCAGATGGACGCAGCACACATGTGTGGAGAAGACCACCACCTATAAAAACAATACAATATATTACCATATTACACACGAAAGCTATCGTTGGTCTCCATTTATTTCTTATTTTACATTCATAAACTAATACAAGAATGCCTACATAGTCTCCAAATAAGAAAAGCCAAAGTTTGGCACTTCCCTAGTGGAAATCAATATGGGCTTTTTAATGGTCAACATTATCCATGCTGCTAGATAGATGTAACCCTTACAAAATAGTTCTGTGATGGTAGCAGATCATATGGTTCTTTGATATATATACCATGGCACTACATTACTTATTCACGTACCATTCCATTGCATAAAAAAAAAATATTAGATCGCTTTAATATCTCAGTTGTTTCTCCTGGACAGCAATGAGTCTCCTGGTTTTCAAAGTTTTCTCCTGAGGAAGAACCCTGTGTAATCTCATGTGTCTCCTCTAGAGTTTCAGAAGAGATCTTAAAAATGTCTCAAATTGTGCTCAGATCTGCCAAGATTTCAGTATGAACCATAAAAATGATTGTGCGCTGTATTACAGGTTTTCCAATGCCGTCTGCCGCTTTGTGTGAGGAACAGGTCTAAATGTAAGTCTTTATTTAATGATCAGCATTTCTATCCCACACTTATTCAAGACTGCTGCCTCAAGCGGTGTTACGACAGATTTGACATCAGTGATCTCAAATGCCATTGGCTCCCATGTGCCTTGTGACTGATTCCAATGTTTGGATGTATATTTTTAAATAAAACTCAACAGCCTTCACGGAGAGGAAGATTTTCAGCAATTAAAACCTCTCTATTCCTCACAGCTTGAGAACTCCATTAAGTGTCCTAGGCTTTGAAAGACCAACGTCTGGGATCGTATTTACATGGTCCTCCAAGGTACTTCAACGATATCATGGTACAACCATGATCCATGCCAAAAAAACATGGTATTAACATAATACCATGTTCAATATTTGAAAATAAAAGTGTGCATTATCCATTATGCCACAAGGAAGAACTACGGTTATAATCATTTATTGGCCTGGCCGATATATCGGCCTAGCACTATATTTAATCACACAACTGGCGCTACTAACTCAACAGATTTTACTCTTATTATTTAATAAATGTAATTCTTTTCAGTCTTTGTTCATCAAACAGACAAGGGAAATAATACAATCTAAATTGTCATTTGAAATGCCTTCAGACTGATTGAAATAGTAATGTTCTTCTATTAAACAGATACGAGTGTTCGTCACGTTGTGTTCTGCATGGGGGTGAACAATTATCAGCACCAATCCCACCAACCCAAACACACACACAGAATATGCTTCAAACACATCAGTGTCGAATTCACACAGTCCATGGCTTTATAGTTAAGGCTGGGTCTAAATTTAAAACGGTGTCAGCAGGTCTGGTTGGGTTGAGTTGCAGGCTGTGGTCATTACCATAGCAGCCGTTACCTCAGTACTTTACCAGCACAGGACACACACACACACATGATATAAGCAGGGCACATGATACCACTTGCGCTTATTGCTATTGTATGCAATAACAGGATCGACTTCAGAGACCAGCAAGTTTCCATTTCCGTACCTTTTACTGATCTTCCGTTGGCAGCGAGCACCATGCGGTCGGCGATAGCTTTAGTCCTGGAGTAATGGTCAATGTGCTAGAACAAAACAAACAAGTTCATCTTTTAATAAACAATAAGACCTGACGATCATTCGAAAATTGTCTTGCCCTGGACATAAATAATAAATTTTCCTACCATTGGAGCAATTCAGTGTTGAAGTACGACCGACTGTGAATTCAAAGCATGTTTTTGCATTTTTGTGTTCAAAACTGTTTTTAAAAGTGGAACAAAATGGAACAAAATGCAATCAGATCACAAAATGTGTGATTCAACAGTCTAGAGCATGTATTACATAGACCAACAATTAAAAAAACAAAAAAACAGCACCGACAGAACACAAGAATACAATCTGAGTGAACGCCCCTTCAGTCTACTTCAGATAGATTGACTAACTGTATTGTAAAATGCGAACCATGTACTCTTCTCATCTGCCACAATAATGAAGTCTAATGTCTTTGAATTATCTACATTTGGGGACTTTTTTCAGCAAATATTGATGTTTGCAGTTAATTGGCATTAGTTCGATGAATTAATCTACATTTCATGTAATCAATTCAATTACATTTTTCAATGGATTGACAGCCCAAATAAATACCATTATTTCAGCCTGATCTCATGAAATTTACATGACCATGACAACATTTTGCAAACCAAAATTTCGTGCTGTATTGCACACATGGCTGCAGTCTCCCAGTGAAATGTCCAGCAGGGGGGACCAAAAGTGAGCGAAATGAAGTTGCACTCAGACAAGATTTTAGACGAGTAAAACACACTTCCCTAACCTAAAACAAATTTAGCCTAAACCTAACCAATAGTGTCCTAAAAAGATAAATAAGACGTGAACAAAACAGACATCCCAAAACCAACACCTAAACCTTACCAATAGTGATCTTGTCGCAAATACAACATAAAAAGCACATTTTCTGAAGCAACCACATCATTTTGTGTCATTTCTATGACACTTTCATCTCATTTGCCAGCTTTTGTGCTTGGCTGGGCTCGATATAAAAACCAAGAGTTCATGGCAAATTATTTTCACATCCAGATGAGCTTTGCAGCAAACTTTCGGCAAATTGTCCATTGTTGCCAAAGGTTTGCTGCAGGTTCACCACTACCAGTGAAGAGCTGGCAAGCATTTGCGGTGAATCTCAAGCTCAGTTGCATGTTAAAATAATGAGTGGCAAATTTGTGGCAAGTTTGCAGCTAGTTTGCCAGAACTCGAGTTTTTTGTAAGGGAAGGCCAACACTTTATCAGGTGAGCTATCGCAGAATTTAAAGGTGCACTCATTAATTTTTTCCTCATTAAAAAGGTTGAACTCCTAAAGCCATAAATTGTAATTCTGCAATATATGTATGAAATCATGAGCACTCACATTAAAATGAAGACTCCAGTCACATCAGTAATCTTATAAAAGCTGTTTTATTCTACATGGAGAGGGTCCACACATGGGGGCGGCCATTTTAGAATCACATGACCAGCTGAATACTACTCACTTAATCTCAGTAACCGTCCTGTTATTTGACACTTTCACTCATTGATTAAAGTAATCATGACTGACTGTGAATAATACATTTCTACAATGACATCTGAAACTGAAAACGATTGATTTTACATGATACTGCATCCAAGATGACACAAAGACAAACGTTACTGAGTGCACCTTTAAACACTTTTGATTAAATGTGTAAATGTTGGTGTGTCTGTCATAGAAGCATTAAAATGTATAGTTTATCAAATGTTAAAAAGTGTTTCGATAGCATAACATGGCAGTGTGCGAGAGCGAAACGAGTGAAAAATATGTTTCTAAAGTCAAAATTAGCCATCAAACGTGATTTGTGTGAAAGTAAATAAAATGCACAGTTGTAGTGCCTATAGTCTTCATTTCATCAGGAAGCAGAGGTAAAACTTAGTTTATTCTATGAGACTGTTCTATAAGACGCATACATTTAAAAGTAAAATGTGGAGTACTTCTGATTGTCCAAGGTTTTTAGACATTCAGCCGTTGTTGAAAGTCATTGCATGTCAATCAACCTCAAGTCGAAAGTGAGAGCCAGTGAAATCTGAGTGTGTAAGCAGCACTGTTGTATGATTCATCAAGATGCTTCAGTATGTATTCATGTATGAAGTTTGGGTGGACATCACTCGAGCGAGGTGTTGGGTGAACTAACTTGAATCCATTAACCTTCCTTAAAACCAATCTCCAGTTCAGTAGGATGGTGAACCAGAGCATGAAACTTTAGTTCTCTTTAACAAGACATACAAATCCCTAGTTAAAGTCATTCACATTTGATCCCTATGATCACAAACACTCACAATTTTCACAGAGATCAGATTTGGGATTATTAAAGCTGACGTATCCACAAGAACCTGCACCTTGAGTAAAAGAAAGAGAGCGAGAGAGAGAGAGTCTGTATCCCATGATCCTCCCGACCTGATCTGAATATCTGTGCAGCTTTAATTGATTTCCAAAAATGTTAAAGGCTGGAAAGCGAATATCAATAAGCACTTTTACTCATGTTTATCTTACAATTGCCACGTAAGGGCAAGTCTGTTGTTTTAATGATAAAAACTAATGATTAGGTCAGAGTTTTGGGACATTATATGTGCCCCTAAGAAACGAGCAGTCCGTGTTTGCTGATGTCTCTTAGCCCACTGATCTCAACTGGTATATAGAGCTTGATCTAATGAAAATTATGTGGTGGCGCCATTTTTGCCAAATTTCATTACGTGATTCACTACACGTATTGTTCCATTTCGGGGTGAAATGTCCACTAAAGTGAGTTAAATGTTCTCCCAAACAGATGAGGTTTTTGAGGCAAATATTAAATCAACAAAACCAACCTCCCTTCCCTAAAACTAAACCTAAATCTAAACAATAGTGTCATTAAAAAAGCAAATGTGAGATGAAAACTCAATTGTGTGGTGTTTCTAAGATACAGTGGCTCACATGTTGACTCCTGTGCTCTTCATGACTCACGTCAAAAGTGCAACGGTCTATGAACTGAGCCACCGTGCAATTTGATTGTGCTTGATCACACTCCAACAGGCTTATAAATGTAGTTGTTTAGTAGTTAATTTGTTAATGTAATCTTGTGTTGAAGCAGTAAACATATTTGGCTTGCTGTCCGTATACTGGAGGGCTCGGAGCTCGAGACTCGAGTCCTGATTACCCCCTCAGACTTTACTTATTTAGAAAGAGAATAGGTGGAGATGGGGTGGAGGTGGGATGTCAGGAGAGTTGTCCCAGGAAGCAGGTAAGCAGTGGCATATATACTCCTGCTTGTGGGCTGTGATTTGTCAGATTAAAATGAACATGCTCCTCCTGAACCTCTGTTAATTAACTACATTTTGTGCAATGCAAGCCTTAAAATGTATCACCTTACAAGTCATGCTCTACAGTAAAAGTGTTTAGATGTCATAAGATAGCATTGTGTGAGGAACAGGGTGAAAAGTACTTATGAATTTATAATCTTTATAATATAAAAGTCATTGATGTAGTAGCACCTCTAGTGTTCATTTCACTAGTAAACTGTCACATTACATAAAGGCCACATAAAAATAATTAAGCAAAAATTTAGGTAAAGTAATGCTGGCCACACTAGCAGACTCTAAACAACTAGATTCAGCCAGAGAGTGTCACACTTACTGACTATTTTCTGAGATCTCACACTGTTCAGAGTTCTGTCACACTTGCTGATTTAGAATGGTGGAGGGGTGACAGACACATCCCTGTCATGTAGAGCTCACCAAAATATCAACAGATGGACCGCGTGCAGACAAATAATTACAAAAGAATGATTTAGGATATGATTTAAGAAGTAAGTTTACCCTGCAAATGTGTTATTTTGTATTTAACCACTCGAGGCTTGCCGTGGAAAACACATGTCCATATGCAGCTTTTTTATGCAATAAAAACTTAGATTAGGTTATGGTTAGGTTAATTTATTGGTACCCGTAGGTAAACTGATTTTACAGTCTGAGAGGCAGGACATCCTTTATGACTAAGTTCAGGCATGAAACTCTGAAAGGCTCATGCTGATAGGCTCCTTGTTATCTGTTATCTGATGCTCACATGTCAAGCCAATCGGCTTACTTGGCGTAAGATGACAGGTCCTTTGACAGGTAACGGTGTAGCCAATCGACTTGTGTACTCTCGCTTTGCCTTAAAATTCCAATTTGCTCAATTTGCAAGTAAGCCAGTTTCAATCGCGTGAAGAGTTTTCTCTGAAACCCTCCACCTCCCAAGCTCCACAGGTCTAGATCTGCTACATGTGGAATGTATCTATGTCTAATTGTGCAGCAGCATGTCATACATGCTTGATGCATCATGTCTTATGTGTCTCTAATTGTGCTGGGGCAGCAGCATGTCCACATGCTTAACTCAGTATGTCTGTGTATGTTTTAGCAGTAGCAAATCTCTGTACTTGCTCTGCAGCCAAGACAATATCCTTACAATATGTCCTACCCACATTAACATGCTAAATCTTTCTGATTGTTGTCATGACTGAATTTATGTTATGAATCATTTAATCGAAGAGAACTCTTGAAAAATTCTTGGTGACAATCACTATGGATTACAGTTGTTGTTTATGATGATGTGACATGACGTCTTCTCAGTTCTTCAGTAAAAGAAGCTCATTGGTCACTTAACGAGATTTTTTCTAACAAGTTTGATATGCTTTTCCAGTTCTCA
Organism: Moxostoma hubbsi; assembly: GCA_032164185.1. Taxonomy (NCBI): domain Eukaryota; kingdom Metazoa; phylum Chordata; class Actinopteri; order Cypriniformes; family Catostomidae; genus Moxostoma; species Moxostoma hubbsi. The sequence goes on along the minus strand of JAVLUX010000007.1, from coordinate 7,390,631 downwards.
TAGTCATTAGGAAGTTCTGTTGTTAAAGAGATTAATGACCTCCAGCTAGCTGCGTCTCTTACCAACTGGCCGGCAATTATTTAAATGAAGGTTACGCCTGAAAATCGCTGGAAAAATCAGCTTGTGCGACACTGGCTTAATAGCATTCTATCAGATCAGGTTTAGAAGCATCCATTGTATAAATGTATAAAATGCAATTAAATTCATCATCAGCCAGTCTTAATGTTTGTAATCCCATGCTCCCATGTGTTCCTGTACATGTCATTTGCGCACGTGTCTGACCTTTACTACAATAAATAGTAACACAAAAAAGTCATAGTGTGCATGAGTTGAACTTTTTCACACAGGCTGATCGTCAATGGAGTTTACTTTAAAAGGCTAGATTGCTCGACTGTGCTCAAGACGAAACAGCAGGCGAAAAAACATTTTGGAACAAAACTATGCTTACCACAGAATGCATCCTATGTGAACAATACTTAATACAAATCTTTGATGTACCAAAATCTGAATGTACCACACTTCAAATATAGGCTGAATGCAAAATCAACAACACACTCCGTGTGCATCTCACCATGTCCAGTGGCACACAAGGAACTGAATCTTCATCTCCTTCCTCAATGGGCCTGCCTGTAAATGCCACATTCACTGTGCTGGTATAGATCAGTCTGAAGATGCCTCGCTCTGTACAGACTAAAACACACAAACCAAAACCTTACTGATCCACACTCAGACATGGATTCTGATTCAAAACCTACTGAGCTGCCTTACTGTACTCTGCTTTTATAGACAGCAACATTTTAAATCCCAAATATGCTTCGGTTTTGCACGGATACTAGGCGTATGCATACAGGATGAGTGACGTAAATTGTCATCAACAGAGTGCTCGAGCGCTGTAAGCGTGCGGCCCAATTTTCACGCATAGTCTGTGCATGCACCTAGAATAATTAGCATTAATTAGCGTGTCCAAAAAGTGGCAGCTCTCAAAGTTGGACTGTTGCTTTCACAAAGAAGTGCAAGAAGATGATGTAAATACCAGTGAACTACAGGAGACAAAGGTGTAAACAACAACAGTGGATGTATAGGTCAAGAGCACTTGTGTTTGGAGGTCAGGAGACACCTGCATTTGTATAACTTGAGACTGAAAGTCTAAAGACATCTTTTAATGTCTAAAATCCTGAAAAGAAATAGTACAGTATCTCATAGTAGTCGTGTAGGCATGCACAGTCAAATTAAGTATGCTGTGAAAAGCTAGAGCGTTCGCCTGTAGGCATATGCTAAGCGTGCATAATCGAAGTATGCTTTGGGCTTAAGACAGCATCATTACAAAAATGGAACTGATTTGGAACCCTCTACAGCAACTCAATCAAAAAAGTGCACAGGATATTCAACTCCCAATTGATTACAATAGCATTTGCCCTTAGCATGTTGCTAAGCTAATAATAAGCATAAATGGTCAAATAGTCCAAACGGTCAATTTTAAGTTGATATTTTAGACACAACATGGCAAGTTATTTTGTCTAGTTTGCTCCACAAACAAAAATAGTTCCAAACGAGGCAAAGAAAGATACGTACCTCAGAAGGCAGCATAATCTAAACATTGGGAGTGTGTCTATGATGTCTTAAAATGCTGCATACCTATGCAGCACACTAGGTTTCGGAGCAGAGCCATGGAATCTCTGCTGTAAATATTAATATGCTCTTGGGAATGTTGAATGGGAAATATTATCATAACATTAGCATATAAACTCAGTGGTGGCCCATCAGAGGAGGAAAGGGATGCTGAACCTCTTAAAAAATAAATGACCCATTGCATCTGCATCTAAAATGTTGCCAAAAAAGGCAAAACAGAGGTAGAATGCCAGAAGCAATGGAGGATGGAGTCCTCTACACATACTGTATTAGGTAAGTACTGTAGATGTTACTATAAAAGAAATGGTGCCTCCATTCATTTATACATTTTTGCACTGATCACAGTTTATAGATGACAAATTATACAATTGTAACACATTGGTTGTTATTAAGACAATTTTCAGATATCAGGGAGAGAAGATCTTCAATAACGATTTACATATTCGTCCCAGAAATTTCCATCACAGACCGCCACTACTAGGAAGAGACACTTAACACATTCTTTGAATAAAGAGCTACAAGACAAATGGTTACAGCTCACCGTTTATGACATTGTTTGTGCCGCCAACATTGACTGATTCAATCTGCTTTCTCCTCAGCTGTAGGAAAAACAAAATACATGACCAGAATTATTATTATTATTCCTTTTTTTATGACCAGCATTACAGGTTTTCATAGGTTATGACATCAGTACTGTGTGTAAGTTTTTCTCCTTGCACAATAAGCAGAATGTGATGTATATATGGCTGATCCTTCAGTTAACAACACTTTTAACTACTTGATATATATATATGTGATGTTTCCCCTGTGGCTCAGGTGGTAGAGCGGGTCGGCCGCTAATTACAAGGTTGGCGGTTTGATCCCCGGCCCACAAAACTCCATATGCCGAAGTGTCCTTGGGTAAGACACTGAACCCCAAGTTGCTCCCAATGGCAGGCTGGAACCCTGCATGGCAGCTCTACCACCCCTACTGTATGAGTGTGAGTGTGTGTGTAAATGGGAAAAACGACACTTTACACTAAAACGGCGCTTTAGGAACCTCAAAGGTTAAAAAAGGCGCTATACAAGTCCAGACCATTTACCATTTAAACATGAATTGAGTAAATATTAATTTTCTTTAAGAGTTAGTAAATTAGATGTCAATGATATTATAATAAATATGCAGAGGCTATTTGCACCACTAATTAAATACTAACATACAGTATCATAGCATTACTGCAGTGTTCATTGTGTTTATTTAGAGTCCCACAGACACCCTATGCCAACCCCTATTCCTCAACCTAACCCTAACCATACCTTACAAAAATTAACCATTGTTTTACTACAGTTACCATAGTATCACCATGGTATTTTGTAGTTAAATCATTGAAAACACAAAAGTAAACATTGTTACAATATTAACACTATATTACTGTACTAACACCATGGTTAATTGCATTTAAAGGGGTCATGTCATAAGGAATACAATTTTCCTTAGAATATTTTGACATATAAGAGGTCATTCTACTACTGTATCAAAACATACTGTAAATTTCAGATCATAAAACTTAATCCCAAATGCAATAAAGACATTTATTGAAACCAAGGTGCAAAAATGCCTAGTTCTTTGCTTCCGTGACTTCCCTACGTCACTAAGGGGCTCATTAATTCATGACCACCTCTACAGTGAAAAAACATCAATGCCTACTTTTACATCATCGCATCCTTGGCCCCGCCAACTGGTGCTTGAGTTTGTAAACTGAGAGAGAGCAGTACAGACAGGACAGACAGGCCTGGTGTGGCCTAACTATTCCTGAGCACAATAGGGGACCCGTCTGGATTATTTAGAATTATTTTTTGTATATAAAACATGCACTACACAGACATCTTTGACTGTTGTCATATATCTGGCGCTGCTTTTAAAAGATGCAGTGTCAAGTTACAACTCTGAATAGGAGACGCCATTCGGTTTCATCAGCTGCTCTGGGTCTTGCCGTTTTGAGCACAAACGTGTCATGGATGTGTTCTTTCGCTCATTTGCACTATTTTTAATGGTTGGTGTATGTAAACATGAACTAGATGGATGTGCGTCTATTCACCGTGCTTTGGACTAAGTATGTGCAGTTTTTGGCTCATATCAGTGTGGATTGCTTGTGAACCAGTCATAATATGATTCAAGCTTAGCAAATCACCCATGAAAGATGGGGCAGTTAAATAAACACTCTCACGGCAAAATCGTAAGGATTCGTACGACTTTTCTAAATTTGGCTAATTAGTATGATTCAAATTCATACTAAAATTCAAATATGACTGTATTTCAGGGGCTGCACAGTGTTAGCCAATCATGACAGTGGGCGTTTACTTTGAAGTTTTAAGGAGGCCAAAACCAAGTGTTTCAGACAGTGGGCCAGAGACAGGGTGGAAATATCATATATTACTAAATTCTAACAGTTTTGGTGCAAAAGAAGCTTTACTAACATTATCAGTGGACCTCAGGGAAGATAATAAAAAAAGAGCATTTCATGACCCCTTTAAACTCTGACTTACACTAAAAACCTGTCAACTACAATATTACTATAGTAAAACCATGGTTAATTTTACTGGATCAAATCATTCTCTCAACTCTGTGACGTTCACTGTAAGCAAATCACTGAGAGGAAATCAACCTTCATATTTATTTTTTATTAATTACTATATTATATGTAGTATTAAATGAAATTTTAGGAGTGGAGACAGGAAACAGGATGGGGGAATGTGGTACAAAAGGGGGGGATTGAACACGGGATGTCCGCGTGAAGAAAGGGCATCCACACATTGTATTTCATTTCTGCGTTTCCATCAGATCATTTGTGAGCAACGAGTCACACTGTGTGGTAACTGCTCTTTACGCCTAGTGCAAACATTCACTCCATAATAACTGTTACTTAATAACTTTAGTAAATTGCACTTACTGTATTTCAGCAGTGTTTAATTGATTCATTTGATGATATAGTCTTATATGCTACAGTATATGTTTCTTTATCATTTTCATTGCATGTTTTAGAAGATTCTAGAATGAACAAAGCTCTTATAATGTGCATTTTATAATACTGATGCTGCAAGGAAGCGTACTGTATATATCTCTCTTACCTGTTCAGGACCGGACATCCCATAAGAAGCAGTGTGAAATATGGTGTCCACTCCAGCACAGATCTTATAAAGGGCATCATAATCACGGATATCACTCTAAAATACACACACACACACACACACACACACACACACACACACACACACACACACACATTTTTATAATGCACTTAATCAATATTATTAAATCTGTACAGATAAATATTATAAGTCTAGAAAATCTAACTGGGAATGAATCATCACATTATTCCTGACTGGTTCCCCCAATTTTTCATGAGATCAGTCTGGTTTTGTCCCAGTATGCAAATGATAAATAAAGAGCAGCTAAGCCTCATTATATGTTCATAAATATCTATGCTTCCATATGGGGAAAAAATGACTTAAATAAGATCACCAGATCGCCCAAACAATGAAAAGTTTTAAACAATGCTTTCTCAAGTTCTGGTTGGCAGTTTTTAGATGCAAACTTTCCCAGCTCTTCATATGGCCTAGCGGTTTCTCTGTGAAATTTGAGCACGCCAGCCATGAAAACTTGCTCTGAAATTTGAGGCTGTTGTCCTGCTTCACCTTGCATACCCTACACCTGCCTTCCACCTGCTTCTGTTCCACCTGACTGCCCAGCAGCCCCTCAACAACCCTACGCCCCTCAACTCAATTCAGCCAACGTTGCTTCTACACTCTCCAATTTCACTTTACCTGATAGAAGACCGCTCCATCTGGGATATCCCAAGGAGGCTTGTGGAGATCCAGCAATATGACCGAGGCACCTTGGCTGGCCAAAGCTCGACCCAGCCTGAATCCAAAGTATCCAGCCCCTCCAGTGACTAGGACCCTCCCCACCCCGCTCCGTCCCTGGTCTGAGCCCTCCAGCCTAGTGGCGACCACACAGTTGGGACTGTTGCACAAGGCGCCGACTGCACCGTTGGCTCTGTGTCTCATCGGGGCACCCGTGGCACTGCGGGTGTGGGTTTGCCGGTGGCAGCCGGTGGCTAAATCCAGCAGGCATGCACAGGGCAGCTGCTCCACCTGACACATGGACCTGTTCTCCTTCATAACGCACACTGGGTTTAGATACCTCCACTGCGACCAGTCTGGGGAAGATCAGAGACAGTGAGAGTCTAATGAATGAGCATCCGCTGTGAAACAGATCTGCCTATGAGTGAGTGAATAATGCATAATTCACCTCTCCACGTAAAGAGGCTGATGTCAAACTTTTCCTTACACACTGGGGAGGCACTTCGATGGGAGTATTTCATAAATGTTTAAAACACTAAAATTTGCAGTAACACTTTACATTAATATTCCCTTTAAGGGTTTACATAGGGATTTGTTAATGACTAATAAACCATATACAAATGCATTATAAATCATTTATATGCAGTTATAGAAACTTTCGCTTTCAATTCTTGCCAAATAGTGAGCATTTGAACTTGCATGTTATACATTCTTAATAAATACACTTATTCTTCCTAACTTTAATTCATTCATTCCTAATTCATAATTTCTCACAATTTAGCAGAAATCGACTATTATAGTGAAATTAAAAGGAGAGATTTAATCAAATAAAATAATGCCTGATGCCTGTTAAACCAGAATGAACTTTATGTGCACAAGTTTCTAATGTTTACAACTCCTTAATAAATGCTATCAGATTTCCAGTTTACTTTAAGGTACATTTTCATTGGAAACTAATATTTAATAGCTATTATTAAGCATTTATAACATGTGAGGTAAAAATATAATTGGCAGGAATTGCATGAAAGTCACCCTTTTTATGTACAGTATGTTGTTATAACCACATCTTAATGATTTATCATGCATTTGTAAATTACTTATTAGTCATTAAAGGGATAGTGCACCCAAAAATGAAAATTCCCTCATCATTTACTCACCCTCATGCCATCCAAGACTGTTTCTTCATCCCAATGTTTCTTCAGCAGAGCACGTTTGAAGAAAAATAGAAAAATATCTCAGCTCAGCAGGTCCTTATAATGGATGTGGATGGCAACAAGATTTTTGATGCTCCAAAAAGCACAGACAATCAGCATTACATCATCTATACAACTCCAGATGTATTAATGAATGTCTTATAAAGAGATATGATTACTTTTGATCTGAAAAAGATCAATATTTAAGTACTTTTTAACTCTATACTATCTAAACTATCATCGTGTCCGGTAAGCAGCAGTATGCACATTTATGAGCATTCTGAGATGATATTCTACTCGCCACAATGATGTCTGTTTCGACTCGTCTGTCCTTTATATATATATATATATATATATATATATATATATATATATATATATATATATACAAAAAATGTTTAGGGTTTAAAGGCATAAATTCGAAACTTATCACTTTATAAAAGCACTTGCATTCATTCTGTTAAAGCTCAAGTTTTATTTGATCTGTAAAGTTGTTTAAATTGTCATTTTTACAGTAATTTTAGGGTTTGTTGACATTACATCGTCATGGTAACGAAGCTGTAAAATTGGCTATACCTTATACACATACTGTGGCTTGTGGCTAGACTTTTAAAATAGTGATTATTTTAATGTTTACGGATTGACCCCATTTACTTCCATTGTAAGTGCCTCACTGTAAACTTGATTTATGCTTTTTTAAAGAAAAGGAGGAATGGTCAAAATAACCTTATGAAACATATATTATGACACAAATGCTGTCAATTGTGCTTGACTTGTATTGAACCTGGAATATTCCTTTAGTATACATTATTACATTGGGGCTTACATACAAATGTACAGTTGGATAGTTGAATGAAAATGTATAAAGATATATTGTCACACTATTTGACCTCTTTACAGAGACATGTTGTCACAATACATCTAATATAATTGTCACAATGGGATCCTGCTGTTTATTGACACTGATCTATATTATGTAATATCAAGGACCACAATGGAAATAAGTTTTTAACTTCATTGTGTTATCCTTGACAACTTGAATTGTGATTCATTTCACTTTTTATTGTCAAATAAATCAAATCATTTTCCACATGTTTGTATTTCAGAAATATTATATACAATTGAATGACTTTACAACCAAATTTAAAAACTGAAACAGTACAATTCACAAAACATAAAAAAAGGTAACATAAAATGATCAAACCATTGTTTGTGCTATTAATCAATTATAAGAAATGAACACAGGTCTGGATTTGACTAGGGGTGTCATTATTTGAACAGTGTTGGAGATCCGTGTCCATGCTCACTCCAGATTCTTCCACTCCAAAATAGTTTCCCTATGAAAACAAAACACAAATCATCAGATTAAGAAAAGAGTCCTCAATAACATCAAGCATTACACATCAACAAACCTGAAAGTTTTGGCTTGTTTCTGGAAGAATCTCAGCTTCTCAATCTCTTTTGCTAGTCTCTTCATATCATCCCCCTCAAATATTGGAAGCACTAGATCCTTTCATTGTGGACACACAAGCATCAGTGCATTTCATAACAACGCCAATGCAGAAATGAGTTCCCAAAAACATTCTGAAAACTAAAAGCTAGCTCAAAAGTATCTTCCAGCAGTACAATAATATTAAAGAAATGTTGTTTATTTCCCTTACAGGTGCAGTTTTTTTAGAAGGCAGTTGAGCTTCTAATAAAAAAGTGTTAAAAGTCATCAAAAGTAAGCATGTACGTACTGCACTGCAGAGATCTGAAAGGAGTTTTCTGACAACAGCAATATCTGTACTGTCAGGAGCCTGATGGAATCGACCACCCGTTTTATGGGCCAGACACTTCAGAAACTCACTGCCTGCTCTGTTAAAGAAAAACACATATGCATTGAGTGCACAACTCTGATTTGGAAACTTTAATGAATCATATAGTCTTTGTTCACATACCATTTCAGACTCAAATCTGTTTCTAGTCTGAATAACAGAAAAATTCATAAAATCTGATTTTTTTTTTTACAAATCCACATTTGTATATGGTTTGAAAACCAGTAAAAACAGGATGTTTGACAAAGTTTTTTTTAACTGTGTCTTGACATTGTGTTAACTCTTAAAGAAAAATTTCCCAAAACTCCCAAAAAATGTATATTCTATCATCATGTATGGCATGGGACAAAGCAGGGAAGCTGCACAAAATGAATAACACAAAAAACAAATCACATCCCCCCAAACAAGCAGATCTTCCACCAAGACTTGTGTACTTCTGATGCTCCAAAGAACCATGTGCACCAAGTGCATGCTATATAGGTATGTCTTTGCCGAATGGCATAACACTAATAAATTAATCTATATGTGTGCCTGGGCCTGCTTAGCCAAAAGACTTAAACGGCTAGTGACCTGACTTATTTAAGTAGTGACTTAGACTACCTTTGAGTGGATTTATTTAAGCTAATGACCTAAAATAGCGTGTGAGCCAGATTAAAGATACGCTTCTATGTGTCATGGCCGAAAGCAGACCTAACTGTGCAAGCTGTTGAAGAAAAAGCCCCAGCAACCACCTGAGCAAGTAGCATTTTCAGAAAGCAATCGCAGTGCGCTGCAGTGAAATCGGCTTACTTGCAATATGGAAAATTTGAATGTAAGACAATGAGACAGAAAGTTGATTGGTTACCTGATTATACCTCAAAGGACCTATCAGATTACACCATGTGAGCTGACTGGCTTGACATATCACATGCAAATGAGCTGACTAGCTAACAGATAACAAGTTCAAAGAACCTATCAGCTTGCAACATTCTGAGTTTAATGTCTGAACTTAGTCATTTAATGGTGACTGCAAACATTCAGCCTAAAATCTCCTGTTATATTCAATAACAACAACAAAAAAGAAAGTCATATGGTTTGGAGCAACATGAGGGTAAATGCATGATGACAGAATTTGTATTTTTGGGTGAACAACCCCAGTCATGATGGCAACCGATATAGATACAGTACTGAACATCCACATATAAGAATATTACTAGTATTAACATCAATATGAATATACTGGATATTGACTACACTGCGTGAACAAACTGATCAGATTTCATTACTTGCAAAATGACAGTGCAAACAAAATGATTGGATATGAAAATGAAATTGGACTTGGATGCAGTGTGAACAAAACCCTGGACTGGAAGCAAGTCAGGAAATGCCACCATGAATTCAGTTCACCTGTCGTGGCAGTTGAGTGTGATGGTGTGAATGGTGAAATCTTTCTCTTGTCTCAGTGTGTCTATTTCTCTCAGTATCAGACTGTGGCTGGAGTCAGCCTTGCCATCACTGATCAAATACAGACCCTCAGCATCTTCAAAATTACAACCTGCCTGAAGAAATATAAGCATTTTACACTAATGTGCACAAGTAAAACATAAAGCTTGAATATATTGCTTTTAAATGTATGGTATGCAACATTCAGGCATTTATACAACATACTTAACTATATACTTTCTTTCCTTTACTTATAACTATACTTTACTTTCTGCCCAAATAAATACACATTAATAAACATATATTTTTTCATTAAAAAAACCTTCTAGATCCTCCGTTCTTTTGCATCACAAATGCAACAATCTATCAGTTGAGCTACCATACAAATGTGTAAAATATTGTATATTAAAGGTATTGTTTAAAAAGATTGTGATAAAGTGTACTTTCGTTTTAAGCAGTGACTCATTCTTCTCCATTAGTCAGTGTTGGTACCTGCAGTGCTTGTAGAGTGGATGAACCTCCATGTGTGCTGAGCTGATTCAACCACTGCACTGCATCCTTACACAGCTCCTCACTGGACTGAACCAGTGCGGTCTGCCACATCCTCACCTCTCCGGAGAACACCAACACATTAAACCTGATCAAGTCCCAGAAAAAAGATAGAATGAAAATGTAAGGTGTATAATGAGAGAAAAGGGTAAAAATGAGTCTATTATATGATGCTCGCAACTATTTGCATTGTGAAGAAAATGATTTAAATGTCTCTGACAAGTGTTATTTAGCTTAAATTCTTTTTAATTTTCTTTTAATATCACTTGTCTCATATAACTTTGTTATAAAGAAGGGATGTCATAAAATATTGATATCTAAATTATTGATCAGCACGCTATTTTATCAATATATTTTATGGGAAAAATGAGCCGACATTTAATTCAGGAGTCTAATTTGCTTGCTTTTTAATGTACTCTGTTTAACAGTGTGGAGTAATAGCGCTGGGAGACCACAAGAGGGCGATATACATTTACTGAAGCCAGTCGAGGTATCACACACACACAGGATGAGCTGATGCGGCGGAGCAGATGGCAGTCCATAGTTACAAAGGTTTTTGTACTTCAAGAGTTTGCAGGTTAGTGAAACTGGTGTAACTGCGCAAACTGAACAATTAGAAATGGCGAGATTTATTTAGCAATTTCTCTGTATGTAGCTTCTTTCATTCAAGCTGTCAAACCACAAAACAACATACTTGTAACTGAAAATACATTGTGTAGGCTCTATGAAAGACACATGTGCACAATAGATCATCCAGTGATGGCTAGAGTAAATCATCTTTGTCCTTTGATAATGATTTGGGTTGAAATAAATGGAAAACTTTGCGAGTTGCGCTCTGTGGTGATGCAGATGTTTGAGCAGCATCTGTAGTCATAGCTGGGAGTTGTAGGTGTGCCGTATATGTGTGTACCTTCGTAGAAAAGTTATGTTGAGAAATATGTTTAAAAGACAGACTATTCTGCATTGAGCAGCCCAATATAAATGGTTATATAAATCGTTATTCATCAGGAAAATCTTCAGATTATCGATCCCAAGCCTAATAAAAATACACTAACTTTTGAAAAACGTTTATTAGGTGCGAAATTGTCATAATCTTTGAAAAAAAATAAAACTACTTTTTTTCACACAATAAATATTAAAATGAGTTATGTTTATTCACTCATTGTTTATATGATCATTGTTTTAAACGTGTAATAATTCGCATTTTTACAATGGATCGTCCTAGTTTAAAATTGAAAGTATGGGTCTGGGACAACGATAAAGAAGTAAAATCAACAACAAAATAAGCCATTTGAAAAGTACCAAAAATAAATGATGAAGGCCTGTTAAAATGTTTACAATTCAGTTTTAATGAGACCTTCATATAAAAAAATTAAAAGTTGTAATATTAAGCAGCCGCTGGGACATGAGCCTGAAGCTGATGAAACACAAGTGTATTTTTTAACTATATATCGCCCTCTAGAGCCAAAAGAATGTACCTGACGTTGTTGGCATGCAGCTGGTCCCAGATCAGTGAAGCCAGTCCTGTCTGGAGTTCTGGAAGATAGGCGGTCATAGATCCAGACACATCCAACAGAATACAGACTGCTTTCTCCAGCACTGAGCCAAACATATGCCTGCTTCCTGCATGGAAAGTCATAACTCACAAAACAATGGAGCTTGACAGCCTCTGACACTGCATTAACCACATGGAAAAGAGCATCCAGGATATTCTTAAAAAAATTGATCTTCTTTTGTTCAACACAGGTAAGAAAGTGACAAGGAGCGACAAGAGGGCGAGTAAATGATTCATCACTCATTGAAACAATGGGGACAAGTACACAATGAGAGTTATTTCCAAGAAGGGGTTGTGATGTCTAGTTTACCTGTCAGTAACCACTCCATCCTCTGGCTGTAACGCTGCATCAGTTTCTCAGTCTGATTCAGGTACTGCTTCAACTCACCAGGAGTCACATGCAAGTGTTTCACAGTCCCCTATGATTAAGCATTAAAGGTAAAGTTAACCCAAAATGAAATGTATCTCTTTTTGTGATTTTCAAAAAAAAATTGAAGAATTTTCAAGCTACCCCTTTCCAGACAATGACAGATCATACAGTAATTACCATGGCTGTCAAGTTTTGTTTAAGCCAGCGTGGTCTCATAGAATCACATTAATATATACATTTGTTTTTTGCTAAATTATTTTTATCCAGCTTGTTTTATGAACCGCAACAACCTACACACACACACACACACACACACACACACACACACACACACACACACACACACACACACACACCAACCCCAGTATGGTATTTTTCAGTATAACTAGTGTAATACAGCACTGTACTTACATTGATGTGGACACTGGGGAATATGGCACAGTATTTAGCAGACACTCTCTTGTTGACAGACGGCACCAGTGTGTTGTGATGGGAGCATTCTGGTCCAGACAGCATTTTATGAAGATCCAACTTCAGATTCTTCAAACCAAAGCTTCTCAGCCACTTAAAGAATGCAAAAGAGGAAATAACATGTAAAGATTTGAAAAACAAAACCCTCCCCCTAATAGAACAATAGTATGTTGGTTTGGTCAATGAAGTGTTTTCTGAGAGGGACAGATAATGCAGTGCAGTACCTGCTTAGTTGAACAGAGGTCCTCATGTTTCGGCAGTTTAACAATATTTATCGACTTGCGCACACTCTTTGGTTTGGGATATTTCTTGAAGACAACACCTAGGTAGAACAATCCAACAAACAACAGTTTATTTCAATTTAATCATCAAAATGGTGTTTAAATAAATAAATAAAAACTTTAATTAAATAAAAGTATAACAATTAATTTTCAACGTGATATTATATTATTTTAATCAAATGAATTGCTTTTATTCAGAACCTCACAGCACAATCTAAAATACATTGGAGTTGAATTTTATCAAATGAAGTGCTGCATAACAGAGCATCACAGATGTACGTTATTGTTTATATATATATATAATACAATTACTATTGAATTATAATTATTATTATTAGTAGTAGTATAACAGTGATTGTTACATTTCTGTCATACTTCTGTCATTTATATTGAGCTTTTATTTTGAAGTGTTTCTGTGTTGTTATGACCAAGAAGCTCTGACATCATGACAAGCTTCCCACCCACGAGATTATTAAACAGCAAATGCTGCTATTTAATGATGTATGTACTCTGTTTGTGCCTCATGCTGCAATGTGAATTTGCGTTCTGTTCACTGTCATCTGCTTCAAACAGCGAGTTCAATGCTCATGTGTGGCAGGGCGGAGGGCGGTGCCGAGTCGTGATTCCGCACACCCGGCCTAGTCGTCCCGGCCATCCGCCGGAGGATGAAGGAGCCCGGATGCCTGGAAGCGGAGGAACGGCCAGCAACCACGAGGGGAGGAGGGGTCCTAACCAACCACCTGGATTGGTGGACACCCCTACCATCCATCAAAAACGCGGCGGGGCGTTCCATCCACCAGGGGCCGGAAAACTTCCTCCAATGCCACACATGCTTCTTTGGGGTGGATGGTAGCGCTGAGAACTACGGCGCATCCCTCCTCCTTCCTGGTGGGTTTTGGCACCAGTGTAAAGGGATTAATGGAAAGGAGGAGGCGAGAACCAGCTTGAGAATATAAATGATATTTTAATTATAAAACTGAACCAAAAAGACAAACACACACACACACACACACACACACACACAGGTATCGGACAGCTGTCCGTAAATCTCTCTCTGTCGCACTGCCATCTTCGGTCTGCCTTTATCCCTCTCGAGGGCTAATTAGCCTGATTAGGGGCCGGGTCATCATGACCCGCCCTCCGTCCTGCCACATCATGATAGTGTTCCCTGTGCATGTGCAGCTGGTGTCGCACAACGCTGTCTCCACACATTCACAAGTGCTCACATTTGCTCATGCAAATTATAAATTGCAGCTTTTGCTGTAAAATAATCTCACTAACACATAACGTGATTTTAATTTGTGCGCTGAATGTTTACGTAATGACACTTGTACGTCAGATGGTATCGGTTTTTGGTATTGGAGCATTTTTACGAGTACAAGTACCAGTACATGAGTGTGGTATCGGAATGGGTTACTTTTTACTTTGATACAGACCCTCTCATTACTCGTGACCTGGATTAAAACAGCTTGTTTAATTATTTGCAAAAAGAGAGCAGCTGATAATCAGAGCGCAGTGAGATTGATTGACAACTGCCAGCGCTAGCACAGACACTCAGACCTGTGAGAAGCACTGAACTAAACACACAGATGTCATTTTCCCTAACTGTGTACAATCATGCTGGTCTGAATGTGTCCATCTCTTTATATAAGCCACAGAATAGGAGGAACAATGGAGGACATGCTGTGGATGATTACAGTAAGTGTTTTTACCACATGATTTTGTGTTATTCATGGCTGATGATGAATGGAAATCTGGGTGCCGTTTCGACTCAGTTTGTTTCCTGGACACTTTTTGTGGGCTGCTTTCAAACTCTCACATGTGTAAGTATGTGCTGTAAAGAGTGCTTATTTTTAGTTGCCACCCATCTATGTTTTCGTCCTCATTCAGGATTTTGGAATGTGTTGAAAAAATACAATTCTGTTTGCCAAATGTCCTGGAATGTGAAAATGTTCCTGATGCTTTCACATTTATGAGCACTTTTTATATCTACAAGATTTAATATGCTCTACTAAAAAGCTCTTTCATATGAATCTTTAAAAAGTCTGATTTCAGTGAATTGGTTCATTTGGACAATTAATGTATATGAAGTTTTCCTAAACCTCCCTCACATATGAAACATTTTGAAGTTTGATTAATTTTAGTGAATCCGTTTGTTCAGAGGACTCATTAACCATATTAAAGGACGATTTATTTGAGTTTCACACAGATTTAGTCAAATGCTGCAGTTCATCACTGTATTCGATTAATTTGTTGACATGAATGTGTTTACATTTACAGGATTTACACACTGGTAACTTTTCGAATGCTGTTTAATACTGATAATTATATTTTCTAATAAAGATAATACTTCCATATAGTTAGGCCCTTTTTTAATAGCTTGTAGTGCAGTAACTATTTTTTAAAGGGTAGCTTCAACTTAAAATTGCTCAGGAACAGAATAAGTAAATATATTGAATTTATACATTATAATGTTATTGATATTATTGATTAAATTAATTATTTTCTGTTCATGTTTATTTCTATGAACTATAGCTTATTTCTGGAACAAAAGGTCTTTCCTTCTCCACCTGCATCTCAGATTTAATTATTGTAAACTGAACTATTGATTTATTTTGTGTTTATTGATTTATTTGGATAGGGACAGTACAAGAACAGAGATTCAGCAAAAAAAGAAAAATGAGTGGATGCATTGTACGTAAAGATTATAGCACATGCTAATTTGCATGTCAGGTTCCTAGATAGGCTTTAACCCTTGAAAAAAATACACAAATACAACTAAACAAATGTAAAAACAAGCATTTGAAAATTGAACAGAAAATATACATAAAAGTATTTTTTGTATCCAATATCACCTATATGTGACTCAGTTACATGGCTTTAAAAATAACAACATGAATGGATCGCATTTTATAAGATTATAAGGTTTGAATTTGTAGTACATTTAATTTTTGATATTAAAACACTGTACTTTTTAATTTTACTTCAGTAGTGTTTTTATGGATGACTTTTACTTAAGTAATACATTTCTGTGCTATCTGCACTTTTACTTAAAGGTATATTTCACCCAAAACTGAAAATGATGTCATCATTTACTCACCCACATGCCATCCCAGATGTGTATCTCTTTCTTTCTTCATCAGAACACAAATGAAGATTTTTAGAAGAATATTCCAGCTCTGTAGGTCTGTACAATGCAAATTAATTGGTACCGACATTTTGATGCTCCAAAAAGCACATAAAGACAGCATAAAAGTAATCCATATGACTCCAGTGATTTAATCCATGTCTTCAGAAGTGATTTGATAGGTTTGGGTGAGAAACTGATCAATATTCTAGTCAATTTTTACAATAAATTCTACTCCCTGCTCAGTCAATCTCCATTTTAACTTTCACATTCATGCATATGCCCCTACTGGGCAGGGAGAAGGATTTTGAGCAAAAATTGACTTATTGATCTGAGTTATTGATATTGATATGTTTCTCACCACACCTTTCAAATCACTTCTTAAGACATGGATTAAATCACTGGAGTCTTATGGATTACTTCTATGCTGTCTTTCTGTGATTTTTGGAGCATCAACATTTTGGCACCCATTCACTTGCATTGTACGGACCAAAAGAGCTGAGATATATTCTTCTAAATATCTTAATTTGTGTTCAGCAGAAGAAAGTCATACACATCTAGGATGACATGAGGGTGAGTGAATGATGAGAGAATTTTCATTTTTGGGTGAACTATACCTTTAACTATAGAAATTGAGTACATTTTCCACCACTGCAGGAGTAGCAATTCTTAAAAAGGGAGGATGCCACTAACCTAAGTTGCCATCTTCCATGTAGAAGACAGACTGTGAAGATTTGGTTCTCCTCTGATCGGCAGACTTTGATGAACATGCTGGTCTGTTGATATCAGCTGATTGGACTAAAAAAGACCACAAAAATGAATACTCTGAAAAACCTCATCATGACGCCAGCATGAGTCAAATAAATAACCCAGCACTCTGTAGCCTATTTGAGGAGGCTTTTGACAGAGGCAAATATAGAAACTGACAGGCTTTCTGAAGCTGATGTAGATCAAATGAGATGCTTTATCTAATGCAATCTAATGCAAACGATAATCATACATGACATCAACAAGGAAAAAATATAAGACAATTTCCCTAGAAAGAGGAAGCTTTAATATATGACACACTACATCTTTTTAGAGTATGATATAGAAATAACATCTTGGATGGTCTGCCATTATCCCAGAAATCGTGTGCTCTCTAATATGGACAAACTGGATGTTTGTAAGGCATCACACCTGGTGGGATATCTGCTTTAGAGCTGCTCGGCCTCCAAGCCAGGCTGCTCTCTGCGGACCTGTTCTTCTGCTTGCTTGCCTGTTCATATAATACATCATGATGAAGAAGGATTAATTTAGATGACACCAATTTTAAGATTCCTTAAAGCTGAAGTGCATTTCTAGAGACTCCAAAGGTTCCTAATGCAGCTTATTCTGGCTAAGAACCGCCCACTTAAACAGGAAGAGCCATCTGACTGACATGTAAAGTGATCAATCACAGTTTGTTATACTTTTAGGTGCTGTTTAGGGGTGGGCTTATATGAGAACAAAACAATAAACTTGAAAGAGCGTCATTCACAGTGATTCATATTGTGTTGTGGGAGTGGGCGGTTGCTGCAGCGCTCTTTTGGTGTGCTTTGTTTGCTGCAATTCTCTGACTGGTGGATCATTTCTCAAAAGGATCATGGGTAGTGTAGTTCTTCTCCAGGAATCCTGTAATTAAACACTTTTTTTTAAATGAAGTTGAAATATCATAGACTGGTGGCTTTAACAGAAGCATATCAACAACTTCAGAGCTCATGGTAGGTCTGTTTTTAAAGGTTTATAAGTTATCGTTAAAAATCAAATCCCCAATGGAGAAAATGAATGGGTGTTTTACTTCTGGAACCAGATTGTTGCACTCTTATTTGTATCAGACAGTTAGTAAAGGGACTGTGTGTCATCTGAGGCTGAGACTACAGTAAGCTTAGCTTAAATTTCTTTTCAGAACAGTTATCATGTATGCTTGAAAGTTCTTATGTAAATACAGTACAGGCTCTACATATTGATGTACAACATAATATAGTGTGTACATACACACAATACAACATATATTAGTGTAGAGTAACAAGTTTGATTGACAGCTATTGGCATTCAAGAGAATAATCTGACCAGTCTAGCACGACTGAGTGCTGTGGGTCTTGGAGGAGGCAGTTTTGCTCTGTGGGACTGGGATTGGATGGTTGAGGTACTCAGCTCCTGAAACAGACTTTCTCTTGAACTTCTGCTGGATCCCTTCTGAATCAGAGAGTCCACTAAGTCAGAGCACTGCACCAGAACGTAGATGGAAGTCCAACATAAGAACCACATATTTGGTGGAATAACTTGCACCGATTAATCATGTATAATACAAACAGGAACATGTATTAGGGTCAATTTTGTTGTAACATAATTTTGATTAAATATCTTCAAAAAAAATCCAGTTGCTTTTAAAGAACTCAACCTGACCTCAGGATGAACCTGACCTCTCTAAACATAAAGGGCTGATCAAACTTTGCTTCAAACTTCTCTTTGGTGTCCCATGAGTTATTTAGATATCATGGACACAGGTCAAGTAAAGGTCGTTTGAGAAAAGGGTCCCTTACACACTGCTGTAATCTCACCTTCTGAAAATAATTAGCAGCCATCTCCATTTCTCCAATAAGAACAGTGATGTCATCACTCTCCACGATGCCTGCAAGGAAAGATGAGGCAGAGGCACATATTTTCCACTGCACATGCTATTACATACACACACACAAATGAAAACACAGACAAACAAGCGGCATCCAGTCACAAGTCTCACTGGACATCATGTGCTCCACACATGACATACAAAAGCAGCAAAACACTTAGCGCTAAAGTAAACAGCAGGACTTTGGACATTTTACAAATGTCAAATTCACAGAGCTCAACTCTGAATGGCAGAACTGTCTGTCTTTAACCAAAAAACTTTTCTGCCATTTTAAGGACAGACAATGATAAACAAAACTGAATGACAGCCTGAACAAATATGTTTTGGAAGAGGTGTTGTGAGACCAGCAGGGGGTGCTCTCCCTGTGGTCTGTGTGGGTCGTAACGCCCCAGTAAAGTGACAGGGACACTATACTGTCAAAAAGAGCACCATCCTTCAGATGAGATGTTAAACCGAGGCCCTGACTCTCTGTGGTCATTAAAAATCCCAGGATATCTTTCAAAAAAGAGTAGGGGTGTAACCCCGGTGTCCTGGACAAAAATCTGCCCCTTGGCCTCTGTCCATCATGGCCTCCTAATCATCCCCGTATACTGATTGGCTTCATCACTCTGTCTCCTCTCCACCAGTAAGCTGGTGTGTGGTGGGTGTACTGGCGCAATATGGCTGCCGTCGCATCATCCAGGTGGATGCTGCACATTGGTGGTGGTTGAGGAGATTCCCCCCTTCCTTGTAAAGTGCTTTGAGGTCTCAGATAAAGCGCTATATAAATGTAACTAATAATAATAATAATAATAATAATAATAATAATAATGTTTTGATCTCTGAACAAATGGTTTTAAAATGGAATACAGCACTTTATTTATGGCTCAAAACATGGATTATTTATCCAGTGTTGGATGGGGTTAAGATTGATCCATTCATACATCTGTTTGTCCATTCAGCCATCCGTTTGTCCATCCATCCATCCATCCATTCATTAATTCATCCATCCATCCATTCATTAATTCATCCATCCATCCATCTATACATCCATCCATCCATTCATTAATTCATCCATCCATCCATCCATCTATACATCCATCCATCCATTCATTAATTCATCCATCCATCCATCCATCCATCCATCTATACATCCATCCATTCATGAATTTATCCATCTATACATCCATCACTTTGTATATCAGTCTATCCACCCATCCAACTAATGTATTTTTATAATAATAACCAGAATATATGACTTAAAAATGTGCACGTAGCACGTGCATCAAATTATCCAACCCTTATTTAGGCTATGAATGTAGACAAAGGTCTTTAGAAGAAGGCAGAGCAATTTGTGAAACTCGGACTGGAAAATGGTCAAGTTATTGTGAAGAAACCAACTTCAGGCAAGTCAGATGGTTATCTTTTCACATGTCATCTGATAATAGCAATAACAGAAAACACATGTCTATTGATATGTGGAAAACAATTAAGGGTTGAAGGAATGGGAGCAGTCAGGAAGCACATTTTTGTGGACAGAGAATGGGTTAACATGGAGGAGAATTCAGCGGGAGTGAATCCATCCATCCGTTTGTCTATCTGTCTATCTGTCCAGTAATTTGTTATAAATTTAATCGTTTTTTGTCTATCCATTCATTAATCCATCCATCCATCAATTAATTTGTCTATCATACATCCATCCATCTGTTTGTCCATCCATCTGTTTGTCCATCTATTCATCTGTCTTTCAGTTCATCTATCCATCCATTTGTCAATCCGTCCATCAATCCGTCTGTCCATCCATCCAATTGTCTGTCGGTCCATCCATCCATCCATCCATCCATCCATCCATCCATCCACTTGTACTGTATATCAGTCCATCTATCTAAAACTAAACATACCTAAAAGATATCAGTATTTTAATATCAGTTCCTCTGCCCTACATTTCTTCCAACACTGGTTTATCCTCACAAAAAACATAATCATCATGTATCATTGAGGCAGTTAAAGAGCACAACACCCTCTTCTCACCCATTTCAGTCATCCAAAGAAATCGTCCATTGCCTGCATGTGCCAGATGACGCAGGGCCCGGGCGGTGTCAGCAAGGTTGGCGTAACAGGATGGAGGGCAGCTCTGAATGTCCTCTCCAGTGAACAGGCATACGTGGAGATTTACTTTGCTGCAGCATTCAGACGCATAGGCATTGACAGAAACCTGAGAAAACAATTTGACTACATTTGTAATGTGGTGACCATTTGCATAAAAAAACACCCCGTCTTGGTTCTTGAAGTATTTTCCCCATTCATTTCATAAAATGAACAACAATCCCATGAAGCATTGTGAATGATGTAATTGAATTAAAAAGAACAGAAAAAATCTCAAATTATTGATTTAAAGTTGATTATAAGTATAGAAACTATACATTTAAATTTTATTGCAAAATATCCTTAATTATATTTTCTGTTCCCAAATATGTTTTCATACAGGTTTCCTGAACTCTCCAATGGTTGGACAAAAATGTCATACTCCCACGATTGGTTGAGCCGTTGTTGCTCTGTCAGGATGCTCAAAGAAACAGAACAATGTTCTGAAAGCACCACAGAGCCACATTGTGTACACTCTCTGATGTCAACTTACCAATGGCTTCTCTTTATTATTTAACATTGAAAAACATCAAAGTACTAATAAAGCATTAATACACTAATTTGATTTCAGCAAATGCACTTTTCAGGTATGAGCAGCAGAAGGCAGCAGAGAGTGTCATGGTCATTTATGTGAAGGTTAAACAGAGGCTCTTAGCAATTCATCGCTTCATCAAAATGTGAACTATATTTCCTGACAATATAATATTCAAAGGGTTTAAGTTCATAATTCAACATACTGATATGCTGGTTATTAATTTTTAATTTTGTTGACATAATGCCACATTCACACCAGTGCAGGGTAGGCAAAAGGACACATCGAGGTCCAAGAAGAGCACTCGTGAGCACCTCTCTGAACCCTAAAATGATAAAAGGCACACCCTATGGCCTTGACCACGTCAGCTGTGCCATTTGGGCCAGGGCTTCTTTATTGCAAGGGATTTTAAAATCAACCTTGAGGATCTAACTAACCATCTCTTGATCAGGCAAGCCGGTGGTGAGGAGGTATACTCCACGAGTCAGCAATGATTCTTCACATGGTTCCTCCTCTATAGCACGCCGTAGAGCAGCCAGAGTATTACCACCCCCGACACACTCCATTCCCAGAATCCACCTGAAGACACACACACGCAGACAAGATCAAGACAAGGCGGTTAGTACAAAGATTTGACATTAATCAGTACTTCTCACAGAGAGCTTCAATTAAACTTTAGACCCAAATTAGCCAAACAAAGCAGTTCTTCAGAAATATATAGACTACATGTTCTAATCTGAGATGAACTGAAGCTGAACTTTGTACCCCACAAATAATTAATGGAATTATATAAATATACAGTATATATATATATATATATATATATATATATATATATATATATATATATATACAACTGAATAACACACAAAAAAGTCAAAGCAAACACAGTAATGATTTTTATGACTGTAATAACACTTGGGATGGAAATGTCTTTAATTGCCATATAAATAATGTCACAATGCCCAAAAAACTTCTCGTAAAGAGAAGTTTTAGTTTATTTTAACAAAATAAAATGTGTGGGTGAAATTTGAGCTAAAAATGTTCAGTGTAAAATAAGTTTCAATTTAAAGGTGCACTCAGTAACTTTTGTCTTTGTGTCTTCTTGTACTGACAGTGACACCTAGTGGCATGGATGCAGCATCATTTAAAATCAATAGTTTTCAGTTTCAGATGTCATTGTAGAAATGTAGTATTCACAGTCAGTCATGATTACTTTAATCAATGAGTGAAAGTGTCAAATAACAGGACGGTTACTGAGATTAAGTGAGTAGTATTCAGCTGGTCATGTGATTCTAAAATGGCCGCCCCCATGTGTGGACCCTCTCCATATACACTCACCTAAAGGATTATTAGGAACACCTGTTCAATTTCTCATTAATGCAATTATCTAATCAACCAATCACATGGCGGTTGCTTCAATGCATTTAGGGGTGTGGTCCTGGTCAAGACAATCTCCTGAACTCCAAACTGAATGTCAGAATGGGAAAGAAAGGTGATTTAAACAATTTTGAGCGTGGCATGTTGGTGCCAGACGGGCCAGTATTTCACTCAGTTACTGGGATTTTCAGGCACAACCATTTCTAGGGATTAAAAAGAATGGTGTGAAAAGGGAAAAACATCCAGTATGCGGCAGTCCTGTGGGCGAAAATGCCTTGTTGATGCTAGAGGTCAGAGGAGAATGGGCCGACTGATTCAAGCTGATAGAAGAGCAACTTTGACTGAAATAACCACTCGTTACAACCGAGGTATGCAGCAAAGCATTTGTGAAGCCACAACACGCACAACCTTGAGGCGGATGGACTACAACAGCAGAAGACCCCACCGGGTACCACTCATCTCCACTACAAATAGGAAAAAGAGGCTACAATTTGCAAGAGCTCACCAAAATTGGACAGTTGAAGACTGGAAAAATGTTCCCTGGTCTGATGAGTCTCGATTTCTGTTGAGACATTCAGATGGTAGAGTCAGAATTTGGCATAAACAGAATGAGAACATGGATCCATCATGCCTTGTTACCACTGTGCAGGTTGGTGGTGGTGGTGTAATGGTGTGGGGGATGTTTTCTTGGCACACTTTAGGCCCCTTAGTGCCAATTGGGCATCGTTTAAATGCCACGGCCTACCTGAGCATTGTTTCTGACCATGTCCATCCCTTTATGGCCACCATGTACCCATCCTCTGATGGCTACTTCCAGCAGGATAATGCACCATGTCACAAAGCTCGAATCATTTCAAATTGGTTTCTTGAACATGACAATGAGTTCACTGTACTAAAATGACCCCCACAGTCACCAGATTTCAACCCAATAGAGCATCTTTGGGATGTGGTGGAACGGGAGCTTCGTGCCCTGGATGTGCATCCCACAAATCTCCATCAACTGCAAGATGCTATCCTATCAATATGGGCCAACATTTCTAAAGAATGCTTTCAGCACCTTGTTGAATCAATGCCACGTAGAATTAAGGCAGTTCTGAAGGCGAAAGGGGGTCAAACACAGTATTAGTATGGTGTTCCTAATAATCCTTTAGGTGAGTGTAGAATAAAACAGCTTTTATATGTTACTGATATGACTGGAGTCTTACATACATTGCAAAATTACAATTCATGTCTTTAGTAGTTCAACTTTTTTAATGAGGAAAAATGACTGAGTGCACCTTTAATTCCAGCAATTTTGTGTACATCTATGAACCCTTCCTTGGTCCTGCAGAACATCTGCACCAATTTAGAACCATTTTAAATATGGGTCAAAATGACCCATAAGACCAAGGAAGTGTTAAGGGTGCTATCATATGACTAAATTATATGATACATTTCAGCATTATATTGGCCACCATCCTCCCTTTTCTCTAAATATCGGCATCACTCATTAAAAACCCATATTGGTTGACCAATATTAACAAACAGCACTTATAAAAAAGACAAAGCCTTAAAACGCAGAAGTAAAATCTCTTACTGCCAAACAGCTTGCAAGTTTTTATGAGTGGGGGGAACCATCTTCTGTTGCCATGACTGCACATCTGTTCCAAAACTGTGATGAGCATTAACAAGATCACATATAGTGCATACAGTTGCAGAACACACAATAGTAAACTTGACACAAATGACACAAGGATCATTTCTTCTGTGCGGCACAATTTCGTAATTTATAGTCTATATTTTATAGTCTTTTTATGAAACGTTTTGCTTGAGAAGTGAGCTTGAGTATCCAAATACGTTTTGGGGCTATGGTAAAAGTCAAAGAGCATTTCAATAACAGAGTGAATGAAATCCTTGAGGATGTGGAGGTTACAGCATGAGTCATTTAAACACTCCGTGCAGCTGCTCTCTGTTTTATTAAGAGCAGGTATGTGCGCTGTGCACCCAGCAAAATCTATTAAGAGTTATATTTAAGCCAGACTAAAGTAGAACACTCATGACATCGCTAAAAGAGGAGTAGGCCTCTGGTACAGATGCTTTTTACTCTCCATTAACAACTTCATTTTCAGTGTGTGTTTGCAGATGAAAATATAATCATTCTGTAATGTTTCTAAATCATGATTAACCCATTTACCTTTAGTAAAGCACAAACCAGCACAAACACTGGTGGGAGGGCGGAACCTTTGCGATATGTTCACCCAGAGTCATTACACTGACGGACACACCACAAACACACACAACAGCGACGTCAGTGAACAAATGATGGGGAAAGGAGCTCTTAACGTTATTGTTGTACAAAACAAGCCCAGATGGGGAAAATCAAGTACTTTGCAGCCTCTGTAAGGCGCAATTTTTAGTCTTTTAGTCTTAGCTATCACAAATTTGAAGAACGAGACATTTGAAACATTTGTCATGGTGAGTTCAAAGCAGTGCTTGACACTGGGGTTGATGCTCTGACACGAATCATGAACTCAGCTTCACGATTGCTGTAACAAAGCAGATAGCCACAATCTTCCAGCAGATTAATATTGTGGCAGATGACAGTTTAAGGGATTTAATGCCAATTGCAATAAATATCTACAGAGAGGAGGTGCACACTCTGACACGCTGGTGTCAGGAGCACAACCTCTCCCTCAACATCAGTAAAACCAAGGAGCTTATGGTGGACTTCAGGAAGAAAGACAGAGAACACAGCCCCATCACCATTAATGGAGCACCGGTGGAGAGAGTCAGCAGCTTCAAGTTCCTCAGTGTCCACATTACTGAGGAACTCACATGGTCCGTCCACACTGAGGCCGTTGTGAAGAAGGCTCACCAGCGCCTCTTCTTCCTGAGACGGCTGAGGAAGTTTGGAATGAACCAACACATCCTCACACGGTTCTACACCAGCACCGTAGAGAGCATCCTGACTGGCTGCATCACCGCCTGGTACGGCAATAGCACCACCCACAACCGCAAAGACCTGCAAAGGGTGGTGCGAACGGCCAGAAACATCATCGGAGGTGAGCTTCCCTCCCTCCAGGACATATATAACAGACGGTGTGTGAATAAAGCTCGGAGGATTATCAAAGACTCCAGCCACCCGAGTCATGGGCTGCTCTCACTGCTTCCATCAGGCAGGCGGTATCGCAGCATCAGGACCTGCACCAGCCGACTACATGACAGCTTCTTCCCACAAGCAATAAGACTTTTGAACACATGATCTCTCATGATCTACAATCAGCACTGCACTTTATTAATCCTCATTCTGTCAAATATATTCTCGCTCCCAATTCAGTTAGTGTATATATATATATTTATACCCTTATCTAGTGTATGTGTATTCTACATTGTGTGTATTGTGTACATTTGTTATGTAAATTGTTGTGTAGGTATGTGTACATTTGTTATGTAAATTGTTTTGTGTAAATATGTTGTTTATTGTAAAGTGGTTTATGTCTCGTCACTGTCATTACTGCAATGTTGCTCGGAACTGCACACAAGACTTTCACCTACTGTTGCACTCGTGTACACAGTAGTGTGACAATAAAGTGATTTGATTTGATTTGATATGCAACCTATGTGGGGAGTAGTTCTTTCAATTAGTAAAACTCCCTCTTAGACTTTGGGAAATGTTTAATGTTACTTGTATTGGTGCTATTTTAGTGCATATCCTTATACTGTGGAAGGATTTGATAGGAAATTGTTAATAAAGTATTATTGTTACATACTGTTTTGTTTTGTTTTCTTTCCTAAGAAGGAAATAAAGGCTGTTTATATAGAATATATAGTCAAATTTCAGTACTTTCCAAAATCTGCGATTAATCACGATTGACAATGACAATTATGCGAGCACTCATTTTTATATTAAAATTTTCTGCCTAAGACAATGCAAGTAAAATTTGGTAAGGTTATAATAGTAGACCTACAATAAAAACGGTAAACTAAAAACACAAATGTCGATTCACTGTGATCATTTGATTTAAAGGAATAGTTCACCCAAAAACAAAAATTCTCTCATCATGTACTCAACCTTATCCCAGATGTGCATGTCATTCTTTCTTCTGTTGAACACAAATGAAGATTTTTAGAAGAACATCTTTGTTCTGTATATCCATACAATGATAGTGAAAGGGGTCCAAAACTTTGAAGTCACAAAAAGTACAGTACTGTACAAAAGTCTTAAGCACAAAAGATGTTTCACAAAAACATTTGTTAAGATGGTTGTTTATATCTGCTACTTTAGTGTGTCAATAGGAAATATAAATGTTAGACTCCCAATCATTACTTTTACAAATAGAAAAGATTAGAATAGAAGAACAGGGAGCCCTGCAACAGATAGCATGGCCCCCACAAAGCCCCCCACGGAACATCGTGCCAGTCTGAGATTACATATTAAGACAGAAGCAACTGAGATAGACTAAATAAATAGAAGAACTGTGGTGAATTCTCCAAGAAGCTTTGAACATCCGATCTGCCAACAACCAAGAAAAACTGTCCAGATGTACCTAGGAAAATTGGGGCTGTTTTAAAGGCAAAGGTGGCCACAATGAATATTGATAAATGAAAACTATTTGTGTCATTATTTTTTTTAAGAAATCCTCACTTTGAAAGTTTTTCACAAGTACCTAAAACTTTTGCACAGTACAGTACATAAAGGCAGCATAAAAGTACTTTAACTGTGATTATCTGAGAGAACTGTTACCAATGAGCACTTCAAATTCTAATCACATCTTACTATCCAAATAATGGATTTTTAAGTGAATATAGAAATGGCAATCATAAACACGTTTCATGAATGTTTAGTCAAAATTTTTGGTGTAACACTGTATTATTTGAGCACTCCAAATGAACTGAGGTCATCACCATTCTGCACTTCAGACCATTAAGAGCAGCGTCTAAAGTGCATGCGAAGATTAAACACTTGCTGAAATGTATGCATGATATTTAAAAGTGTAGACAAGGCTTTCAATAGCAAACGCAAAATGTTACGGTTTTACTTTAACATTCTTGTAATGGCAAATGCTCTTAACCATTGCGGGTCCATACACAGAGGAGGAGACGGTGAGGATATGAGCCGCTTACTCTGTTAATATGGATCTGAATGGCAGTTGTGCGGCTGGTTATCGTCAGTTCAAGCTATTCGAGCACTGTGTTTGCTGCTGTCAATATGGAGAAAAGATATAGTGATTTAGTATTTAATATTACCTCAGATTTTCATAACATTCCTAAAGGGACTGGTTAAAAGGAGTCCCTATGAAGTGACATTGTACTTAATTCAGTCAACAGCACTGGGTTATCATTATATCCTTTTGTGTTCTACAGAAGAAAGAATGCAATACAGTTTTGGAATGACATGATAGTGAGTAAATAATGACAGTATTGTTCTTACTGGGTGAACTATCCCTTTAAGTATAAGCCTTTAGATCAAAAGGTTTTTAATATCATGAAAAAACATAAATTCTATCAAGTTTATCAAAAAAAGAATTTAACCGCAGAGAGAAATGATCCAAACATGAAATATCCTCTAGAGAGAAACCGACAAAAGATACTGAGACCAAATGACAAACCTGTCACTATAAATGACTGATAACACGTGTGTGTGTGTGTAAATTTGTTTATGACCTACACAATGACATTGAAGCTATGTTTATTAACCAGTTGCTCTTGCAGCAATAGTCGGAGGGCATGCTGGATGTGGAGCTGGTAGTGGGCATTCATCCCAGACATATCCACAAGAATCTGCACCCTGAGAGACAGAGAGAGAGAGAGGGAGGGAGAGAGAGAGAGTCTGTATCCCATGATCCTCCCGACCTGATCAGAATATCAGTGCAGCACTAATGGATTTCTAAAGGTTAAAGACTGGAGAGCGAATATCAATAAGCACTTATACTCATATTTACTGTATCTTACGATTGACATGTGAGGGCAAGTCTGTTGGTTTAACGATCTAAAAACTGGTGATTCAGCCAGAGTTCTCATTGTAAATGCCCCTGAGTAAAGAGCAATCTGTGTTTTACCGGAGTATCTTAGGCCGCTGATCTCAACTGGTATATAGAGCCTGATCTAATGAAAAATGTGACGGAGGCGCCATTTTTGCCAAATTATATTACATGGTTCATGGTTCATTGCTTGTTTTGTGCCATTTTGGAGGTGAAATGTCCACTGTGTGGCACTAAAGTGAGTTAAATGGTCTCCCATACAGATGAGGTTTTGAAAGTTAATGCTCTATCGAGTTTTAAATGAACAAAACCAACCTCCCTTCCCTAAAACCTAAACCTAACAGATAGTGTCATAATAAACAAATGTGAGGTGAAAATGCAATTGCTGAAGCAATGACGTAATTTTGTGGAGCTTTAATGACACTTTCAGCTTACGGGTCAACTCGCATGGTCTTCAGGACTTACATCACAAGTGTAACACTCTATCAGTTGAGCTACTACACAATTTGATCAAACTCAAAAAAGCTGATAAATGTAGTTGGTTATGAAACGTGAACGATAAACTGTATCGTGATGTACTATAGTAAAAGTGTTTTAATAGCATTAAGAAAAGATTGCATTGTGTGAGGAACAGGCTGAAAAGTAAGCGTTTCGTGATTCGTTTAGATTAGGTTGGGTATATAATACCAGATGAATAATAAATCACAGTTAATTTAATCATGTATTGTTAGGAAATACAATACAATATTTATATCTAAATATATTTTGCACATCTAATCAAACTCTACAGTATTTTAACATACATTCATCTGTCTTTAGGTAGAAGCTTGTCAAATTAGACAGATGCCAACATAGATAGTGTGACATACCCTCATACTCAAAAAACATGAACAAAGCTACACGTTGTAAAAGAAAATATGATGCAGGCTAAATTAAATATGAGTTCACCTGCAGCTAAGAGAAATGGTTGTCTTTTATGTGGTGAAATATTGGCTGTCGAGAGCATAAAAGTATTCAAATTTAAAGAGACATTACAGATACCAAACACTCAACTATAAACCCTAAAGATCACACTTCTGCTGTTACTTTGGACTTCATAAGACAGGTTAGTTTTATGGTATGCAATAGTAATCCTGCTCAGTACGAGAGGAACCGCAGGTTCAGACATTTGGTGCGTGTGCTTGGCTGAGGAGCCACTGGTGCGAAGCTACCATCTGTGGGATTATGACTGAATGCCTCCAAGTCAGAATCCCCCTAAATGTAACAATACCACAGCGCCACGGGACTCCGGTAGAGCCGTTTGAGACGGGGTCGGGGCACGGCCGGATCAGTGCTGCCCCTCTCCCATCATGCACTGCACGTTTGTGGAGAACCTGGGGCTAAATGGCTCGTAGACGACCTGAACGTTGGTAGTAATGAAGGCTCTATTCAGACTATGTTCATAATTTTGCATAAAGTTTGCATAGTCATAGGTCCCATGCTCTCCATGGTAATATTAATACATTTTAATGTTTGATATTAAGAGCATTTTCTTTTACTATGTTGGGTCGCCACTTGGAATGTAAAATCTGGGTCCTGAAGCAAAACCAGTGAATCACTTTGTTAGATGAAGAGCTACATATCCTCACCTCTGCTCACATACGGTTCCCCATATCTGCCTACTGCCGGTCCTGTTCAGCCACTGAACTCTTCTTTCATACAGACGCACAGCACCCATCAGCCGCCTCTACACACCATACATAAAATACAGAAAAGAAGGTAAAAATACTGAAAAATAGCACAAGATACTAGTGATAGATGGACAAAGAGCAAAGGCTGTCCCTGCTGGAAAATCACTGAAATCCTGAGAAATCACACTTGTCTCTGTGACAGTCGTAGACTCTGTAAACAGCAAGGCAGCACATAAAGACAGCATAAAAGTTATCCATAAGACTCCAGTGGTTTAATCCATATCTTCAGAAGCGATATGATAGGTGTGGGTGAGAAACAGATCAATATTTAAGTCTCTTTTTTACTATAAATTCTCCTCCCTGCCCAGTAGGTGGCAATATGCATAAAGAATGTTAACTGTCAAGAACAAAAGCAGAAGAATGAGAAAGTGAAAGTAGAGAGCCTTTTTTACTATAAATCTAAACTTTCAAACAACCCCATCCTAAGACTTTTTGCTGATTCACATTCTTTGTGCATATCACCAATTACTAGGCAGGGAGGAGAATTTATAGTAAAAAAGGACTTCAATATTGATCTGTTTCTCAACCACACCTATCATCTCACTTCAGAAGATATGGATTTAACCACTGGTGTTGTATGGTTTACTTTTATGCAACATTTATGTGATTTTTGGAGCTTTAAAGTTCTGGTCACCATTCACTTGCATTGCATGGAACTACAGAGCTGAGATATTCTTCTAAAAATCTTCATTTGTGTTCAGCAGAAGAAATTCACACACATCTGGGATGACATGAGGGTGAGTAAATGATGAGAGAATTTTCCTTTTTGGGTGAACTGTCCCTTTAAGACCACCTCAAGATGGAATGACATGTTTTTTTGTTTGTTTTTTTCCAGCACGTGTGTGCCTGTCTCTAGGATTTGAGTATAAAAGTGATTCTTGGTATTAAAACTGCACCTGGTACATTTCCAATGATGGAAGATCCACATGCAAATTCTTCACCGTTCCATCATGCCACTCAAACTGCACCATGGCCCGCTGTGGACAAAAATAGCTTAGTGAGTTAGCTCTGTAAGACTGCAGTGAAGTGAATGGATGGGACTCAAACCAGGATTCATCAGCGAAGCAGGACAAGTACATCACCTCGAGGACTGTAGAGGAAACCGTCTTTCCCAGGATTGGCACAAACGTCTCTTGTGGAGAATAGGCATTACGAGCCAGCAACTGATACAAGTCCAGCTTCTGAGCTGCATTAACACAACTGTTAGCCAAGTGTGACCACTCTCATCAAGGGAACTTAAGACAAACACTTAAACTGACACATGGTTCAAAGATGCCTTGTATGTAAGACTCTCTACTTGTGTGGTTTACAATGTGGACTTCCTCAAAAATAATACAATGTCAAAATGTATTTAGAATTTGATGTCAAAATGGAATTGCAATTGACCCAATTTACTTTTTTAATAAACAATATTATTTATTGCCATTCAAGCCATTGTTTTAGCCTTTCTAAAATAGCTAATACAGTATGTTAATGCCCATTTAATGTCAATTTTATAATAATAATAGTAAAAAGAAATCGGCATAGGCCACAAATGCTGGTGTTTGATCTTAACTTGTATTGAACCCGGAATATTCCATTCACATTAGATTTGCAGAAACATTAGCACTGGCAAACATGGAGATGTACTTGAGAGTGAACTTTGTCAAAAAGCCAGGTCAAAATGGGTGCCGGTTCTCCACAGTCAACTAAATCAATTCAGGTCTGACACCTTTCTGGTAAAAAATTCCCACTTTTCACCATCAAGTCAATTCCTGGTAGAAAAAAATCCAGAGTCGCCTTACATTTTTTCATTTAGTTGCTTACGCTTAAATAAGTCACATTACTAAAAAGTACTGTTTCATGATGATTTTTAATTGAAAAGTGACCCCACAGACATTCTCTCTTCAGAGTTTGACAATGCAGGTCAGACTGGCATGTTACCCTTCAGGCCGTGGCTCTTCAGCCATTCACTGGAGCTGGAGGCTGCTGGGCCTGTGGACTGGATGTACAGTGGTGCACCGAGAGCACATGTTACAGCAGTGGGGTCAGAAACATTGACACTGTCCAAACCTACAGAGATCTGTCAAGGTAAACGTGAAGGGAGGTTCAGTCCATGAACATTCAACCAGAGTCTCCAGCTCTAACAATGCTATGACATAGCATGAATGGAGTTTAACAAAAACTACCATTGTACTGCCCCTGTACTTTTTTTTTTAAGGGTTAAACAATATATTTTAGTGAGAATCAGAAATGTAGTATCACCTCAGTGACAGCTCTGTCTCCGAGTTGACCCTGACGCATGCTCTGAATTTGGGCAAGAACATCCTGCGCTGCTTTAATCTCCGCCCAGAGCAGCTCCACATCTGTACTATTGTCTACTACACCCTGTTACACACACAAACACACTTGCATTGATATTCTTATACAATTTATGAGATACAGTGGCCCCCAAAAGTGTTTGAACACATTAATAAGTCCCACTTAATTGAATTAGATTAAGAAATCAAGCCAAATGGCATCATGTTTGATCTTTTCTGAGCCACTTTTGCAATGACTATTAACCAACAGGTGTCAAGGTGATTTTAAGTGGATGTATGCAGTCGAACTGAATGTAATTCATCACATTAACCATGAACATGCTCCACTAACATCTGACCACAATGTGTTTGAATTGTTTTTGTTTCATTCTCAACGGTATATCTACTAGTTTATAGTACGTACAAATATTTTTGGGGGCCACAGTATTGTAATATAAATTGAATGTCCGTTTCAGAGATATTTGTGAAAATTGTGAATAGTAACATTTATTTTGAATTGAATTGACCAGAAGTATGATTTTTCACACATTACCAGTGCAGCAGAAAACAAGTGATGTTTCCCGCTGGTAACTGCTGCCATTCGCTTCACAGTCTCCTATGGCAGGAAATGTCAATCAATGACAGTGACGAATAATGTCCCTCTGCATATTAAATGAAGAAGAGTCTATACTCACAATGGCGACTGGACTGCTGCAGTTGTAGGAGACCGCATGAACAGATGGCATTCTTCTCTGAGCTAAATAATCACATATAACGTCTACTGTCTGATCAGGGCTGAAAATAAAATGTATTTAACAAATGACCATTAAAAAAGGATTCAAACATAATTTGGTATCAATAACTCCAATACAGTTGCAACAGTGACCACTCAATTTTGTGGTAGTGTGGTAGATTCCTTCATAGGAATTAAAAAAAAAAAAAGATTTAATAAAGAATTGTAAGCCATGAACCAATCCAACCAGCTTCCAGATGAATTACAACATTGCATAAAATATTTGGGGAAAAGCCAAAGAAGACACTGTTTTGTTTTTTGTAATTACATTTTTTTTTTAATCTTACAATAATAAAGAAAAGCAATATATATATATATATATATATATATATATATATATATATATATATATATATATATATATATAAAAACAATCAACATTTAAACCCCACAAATATATATAATAATCATACTCACTTAAAATTATACTACACTACTCTCTACACGCCCCACTCGAGAGCCCTCCAAAAACTATAAATATTTGCCCCATTTCCGGATAAACAAATCTAAGTATCCCATCTTCCCAATGACACGTCCTCATAAGCCACCACCCTCCCCATCTCCGTGCACCACTCCGAATATGGGGGCGCACCAGCTGACCTCCAACCCCTCAAAATAACCTGCCTGACGATCATCACACAGGTCAGATCTCAATTCTCTATATGACTATCCCCACATCGATGACCGTCCCCATTGCCCAGAACACAAAGACTGGGGCAAAACAAAACCTGAGTGCCTACCACACACAAAATTCTGAACCTTCAACCAGAATTTCTGGATCTCATCACGCCACCAAAAAACATGGGCCATGTCTCCATCCTCCGATTGGCATCGCCATCAGGTGGGTGTGTCTTTAAGACCAAGCCTATACAATCTAGAGGGGGTCCAATAAAATCTATGTCAAATTTTTAATTGTACAAGACGCACCCTTGCATCTCTAGATGCAGACTTGATGTTTTTAAGAATCCTAGACCACACTCCTTCCTTCAATACCTAATTGAAATCTTTCTCCCATAATCTCTTGAGAGAATCGGCCTATGTAATTTATTGAAATTTATTGACGCTTAACATTCCAAACTTCACTATGCTATCAAATTGCTTGAAATAAGAGAGGGGGACATCTACATGGAGAGATTGTAGCAGGTAGCTGAATTTTGGAATACAATTCATTTTAATAACATTAACCTTCCCAATCATCGATAAATGTAATGAAGCCCACCTGCCCACATCACTCGAAAACCTTTTTATTAAAGGGTCAAAATTAACCAAATTTGCTGGGAATAAAATACCCAAATACTTAATGCCCTGTTTGGGCCACTGGAAGGCACCCCGCTGGAAACTGGCAGTATGCTGTCAGAGCCAAATCTTCAGATTTAGACCAAATGACTCTGTATCCTGAGAACTTGGAAAAGGAATGAATAATTCTGTGGAGGCAAGGCAAAGATCTTGCAGGGGCAGAGACAAGTAATAAAATATCATCTGCTTAAGCAGAAGCTTATTCGCCACGGCCATGACCCCTGGAAAATCCTCCTCCTTTCTTATCATGCTGCATGAAGCAATGGTTCCAGGGCAAGACAGAACAATAATGGGGAAAGAGGGCAACCCTGCCGAGTGCCCTTACCCAGAGTAAAATAATCTGAAATTAATCCATTTGTTTGTACCGCTGCTAAAGGGTGTCTATAAAGTAACTTAATCCAACCAATAAATGAACTCTCGAATTTATACATTTCCAAAATCTTAAAAAGATTATCCCATTCTCCATCTAAAATGCCTTTTCAGCATCACGTGAGATGGTAGAGATCAGAGACTGATAATTTGCCAATGACCACATGATATTGATGAAATGCCTAATGTTATCAGAAGAGCTGCGGCCCCGAATAATCCCCACCTGATCTATGTTTATAAGAGATGTCATAACTTTAGTTAATCAGTTAGCCGAAATTTTTGACAAAATATTTACATCCAGCTGGATCAAGGAAATTGGATGGTAACTTTTACTCTCACTTGGATCTTTGTCCTTTTTAAGAAACAGACTGATCCTGGCTTGTGTCATGGTTGGTGGAAGCTTTCCATTCTTTAAAGATTCTGTATAAACTTATAACAAAATTGGAGCCAGTGTAGCATAAGATCTAAATTATTCAGCGGTTCGTCAAGCTCCTCCAAGGTTAACTCAGAATCAAGAGGATTTTTTTGCTCAGTCTTCAATTTAGGGAGCTCTAATGGTTCCACAAAATTTCTAATGTCTTCATCAGTAGACGAAGACATGGATCTATAGAGATCAAGATAGTACTCTTTAAAGGCATTATTAATATCAATGGCTGAGGTAAAATTTCACAACCAGCAGATTTCACTGAGGTAGTGATAGAAAAAGACTCTCTCTGCTTTATATATCTAGCCAAAAGCTTCCCTGCTTTGTCTCCTGACTTAAAGTATGACTCCACTTTCTGTGGCAAAATAGTATTATATCTGTATTTCAATCGGGTCAATTCTCTGAAACCATCAGACGACACTGCACTTTTAATATTCCCATTCAACTCCACGAGTTCTCGTGCTTTGGATTTTTTGATGAATGAGGCATAATGTATGATCCGATCCCTAAGAACCACCTTAAGTACCTTCCAAGCCCTGCCCACAGAAGATTCTGAAGACCAGTTGGTCTCCATATAAACATTGATTTCAGTCTTTAACATTTGTTGGAAATCAGGATTTTGCAAAAGGTATACATTAAAGTGCCAACATTATGATTTCTTTTTCTCCGTATGTGCCAACACTTCTAAACTCACCAGGGCATGATCTGAGACTAAGATGTTTCCAACTAAGAAATCAACAACATACGAAATGAGGAAAATAAAAATAATCTAGAATAAATCTTATTTCTATCAGGAAGACTCACAGAATGAAATTGAAGATGACATTTATTTGATGAATATAAAACAGAAAAGTAATGTCTTTCTTTGGAGTAGGCCCCAACTGGCGGTTCGAAGTTGTAGTATTTGGAACCGTCATATCCTGCAGGGGATAGGAGGCAGGGGCGAGGAGCCTAGCCCCGTGCAGGACGGGACTCAACTGGTGGTGGTGGGGTGTTGGAGGTTGCCGCATTAGCTCACTGAAACAGCAATGTGATGGATTGTGAGCAGACTTATAAAGCAACAGCTTACATGTGATTGGCTGGGAATTTCCCAGCTAATAGTGCGATGATGTACAGTCTTCCCGCTAGAACTACGCTGCACTTACATGGAATGATGAAAAAATGTATAGTCCCTACTAAATGGGTTCAAAAGTCGCCAAATATCTGCAATACCAAGATTATTACACATCCTGTGAAGTGTCAATGTTGCTCTAGGGGGCTTACACACTTTTGCTTAACTTTGATTAAAGACTGAGTCCATCAAAGATTAAAGTCTCCTCCCAATATTATATCATATGAGGTGCCAGCAGCTTGCAACATCCCTTCGAGATCAATAAAAAAAGCCCTGATCATCAACGTTAGGTGTGTAAATATTAGCCAAAACCAACCTTTGCCACTGAATTTCTGCTAAACAAAATAATGATTCTCCCTAATTTATCTACAATCTGTTTGAGACAATTGAATTGTAGATGTTTACTTATCAGTGTAATTACTCCCCTGCTCTTACTTGAGCCAGTACTAAAGAAAATATGTCCACCCCATATCTTCCCAAATTTTTCAGCTTCCTGCTGGGAAAGATGTGTTTCTTGAAGAAACACTATATCACTTTTCTTACGCTTAAGAAAATAAAATAAACTTCCTTCTTTTTGTGGTGTGCCCCAACCCATTCACATTCCACTTGGAGAAAGATAGCCTACTCATATTAACATTTGACATTTTTATATAATAGAAACAAATTAATTGCGTGTCAAAAATAAGATTATACAGACCGCATTCCAACATTAGTTCAACAATCAAACCCCCAACCAAACAAACAGAAAAAAGAAAAACGTGTGCAAAACCGTGCGCGGGCATGACAGCGCCAACTGGCATCAATCCCTCTAAACTTAAAAGGTCCATGTACGCCTACGAGAGCCCCCGCGACAACTTTGCCATCAGATTGCTCAAGTCATCTGCACAAATTTTGTAAGGCAAAATTACATAACAGAAAATACTTTGTAAAACAAACCCCAGCCAATAGGCAGAATAAACACAAAGAACTAGTAGATTCCTTCACAGAGCTGACTTATACTCCACAAAACAAATTTCAACTGATATAAAGCTGTTCACTTTCCTCGAACAGACAAACAAGTGTTTAGTGAGCCAGCTGTTTATGAGTGCAGCAGATGACGTAATCATTCCAATGTCTCACGAAAATACTCCACAAAACAAACTCAAGCCAACAGGAGGCATATGCACAAGGAACAAACAGATTCATCCACAACTGTCCTAAAGCAGTGTTATTCCACAAAACAAACTCCAGCCAACAGGAGGCATAAGCACAAGGAACAAACAGATTCATCCACAACTGTCCTAAAACAGCATTTTTCCACAAAACAAACTCCAGCCAACAGGAGGCATAAGCACAAGGAACAAACAGATTCATCCACAACTGTCCCGAAGCAGTGTTTTTCCACAAAATTAACTCCAGCTGCTAGGTGGATCCAGCACAAACAGAAACAAAACAGGTGTCCTGGTTCCTCGGAGGGTCAAGAGACAAATTCACTTGGAGTCTGCATAAAAATATACACCATGACTTACTCAGTCCATCAACTTTATAAAAGACATCCTTTGTGTAGGCATGTAGATATTTTGAGGCCATCCCCAGCATCCACTCTCAATCTGGCCGGGAACACCAGTGCAAAAGCGATCCTCCGTCAATGCAAAAGTTTCTTGAAGGAGAAGTGATTTTCCACAAAACAAACTCCAGCCACTAGGCGGATCGAACACAGGAACAGAAACAAAAATGGCACCCAGCTTCCTCAGACAATCGAGTGTATGTTCAGCGAGTCAATCCACTCACATCAGTAACATCAAATGGCTAACTCACTCCAATGGAGTGAAGGACAGTGCTTGTTTGGAACATGTAAATACTTTGCGTCCATCTTTCGCATCTATTCTCAGTTTGGCCGGAAACATCAGTGCAAAAGTGATCTTCCTTTGATGCAAGAGTTTCTTACACTCCTTGAATCGATCACGTTTCTCTCTTGTTGATATCCCCAATTGAATTCCCGCTGCACCGTCAAGAAGAGACTGTTTGATTAAATTATTTTATAAGGGAATTAACTACTACCATTAACCACTGCGAATAACCGAATCGAATCAGATTCAGCAGTAAAATATACATTTAATTATTAGTCTTAGTCACTGATTTTCAGTATAAAATACAATTTATTTCAAGTATAATGTGAAACATTCAGATACATTTAAATATATAAGTAGTTTCCCTACTGAACAACAACAAAAACAGCTAAAGCTTAAATCAGTTAGTTGGTCTAGGCTGGTATCACAGCCTGGACAGGCTGGTCAGTTGGCTGGTTTAAGAGGGCTTTTGGGCACTTTTTAGCTGGTCAGGCTGGGAGAGCAGCTTGCCGACCAGTAGAGATGTCATAAAATATTGATATGTTGATTATTGATCGGAACGTTATTTTATCAAAATGTGATTGATGCATTGATATATAAAAAATTGCTGAATTAAATTAAATTAGAAGCCTAATTTAGATGTTTTCCAATTCACTCAATTGGCCCTCTGTTTAACAGTGTGGAGTAATAGCATTGGGAGACCACAAGAGGGTGATATCACATTTACTGAAGCTGGGTCACGTGTAGGAAAAGCACTGGGATCACACACAGAGGACGAGCTGATGAGGCACAGAAGCTGGCAGTCCCAAGTTACAAAGGTTTTTGTACTTCAAGAATGAACAAAGTGACGTTGATGAGTTTGCAGGTTAGTGTATGAAACTGGTGTAATTGCACAAACTGAACAAATACAAATGCCGACATTTATTATGCAATTTCTCTGTATGTCCTCGTGAATAGTCTTCATTCAAGCTGTTAAACCACAAAACTACTGTGGCATGGGGGGGCGTGGTCATGTGTCGTCAGCGGGAGGGGGAGAGCTGTAAGGCTCATCACCTGGGTTGTAATTATCTTAAACACCTGTCTCTCGTTATAGTGATGGTGGAGGGAGACCTGAAAGGCATGCCAGAGGATCAGGGAGTGGAGAGAGTGACCAACAAACACAACACCACAGAGTGAGTGTTTGTCCATTATTTATAAACTTTTTTATGGTTTTGACGGTTACCGTCAAGTGGCTAAAACTGAACATTAAAAAACATTTAAAAAAAAACACACATTTGAAATCACACTGATTCATGTCTTCTACAGCAGGCTGATCTCAATTTGAACAGAAGTTGACAGTCAGTAGGTCAAAAGTTCTTCATCTTAAATCAGTCTGTGTTTACCAAAATTCAAATAACTGCCCTAGAAGTGTTTCTGAATGTATGGGCATGAATGAGCTCGGTTCCGAGTGCAATGTCCACAGGGTGGTGCCAAAAGTGACTTATTTGTAAATTATTTAATACCGTCAACAGGAATGCATTTTTTATTAACCCTACATCCTAACCCAGTGGTTCCCAACTCCAGTATGTTCCTGGAGGCACCCCAACACTGCACATTTTGTATATCTCCCTGTTCCAACACATCCGTTTCAGATCTTTGAGTCTCCACTAATGAGCTGATGAGTTGAATCAGGAGTGTTTGATTAGGAAGATATCCAAAATGTGCAGTGTTGGGGGACCTCTAGGAACAGGGTTGGAAACCACTGTAACCCAAACCCCAACCCTAAACTTAACCATCAGTGGAGTAAAAATGTAATCTTAAAGTGAAAATGCAACCTCCAAAATGTGCTCACCATTTTCTATGTGAACGCGATTACTTCCTGGTTCTACAGGCCAGAGCCCATGTAGTGCTAGAGAGCATGCTTTGAGCACAGTTGAAATTATGTAAAAATGCCTGATCAGGGATGGCTTTTGTCAGTTATTCTTGTTTTTTCTGAACTTTTGGAAGCAACATAACAATATCCTATGTGTCTGCAAAAGTGAATAGCATTACCTAACAATCTCAGAGTTGTTTTTTCACGTTATCACTGACAGTCAAAGGAATTGTTTTATTCCAGAGCACTACTTTTTCAATATATTACGCTGGGGGAGGAAATAGTTCCTAGCTGCCATTTTTAAACCCTCTCTTCAGACATTACCAATAATAGTATTCAAGCTATTTAAGGTAAATTGATGGATGATTGCAGAAATATATTAAATATATCATGGAAATGAGTTGGCTGCTGGCTCAAGTTAA
Organism: Moxostoma hubbsi; assembly: GCA_032164185.1. Taxonomy (NCBI): domain Eukaryota; kingdom Metazoa; phylum Chordata; class Actinopteri; order Cypriniformes; family Catostomidae; genus Moxostoma; species Moxostoma hubbsi. The sequence continues at coordinate 7,349,620 of JAVLUX010000007.1, read as the reverse complement.
GAAATAGTGATTTATCTCTCACCAGGAGCCCAGGATGATGAGTAGTGTGTCCAACTGTGTGTGGGTCATCACCCTCTGCACCGCCTGCAGGAGGTCACAGCCTCCACTCGCCCGCAGCTTCATAACCCACGCCTGACTCTCTGTGAGCCTGAGACAGAATACATGCATTTACAAATGATGCATATTTACGTATATACTCGTAACACAAACAAAGATTTCACCACCTTGTCTCAAACATGTTAGCTCTGTTCAAATGAGTTGTCTTCCTGTCTATTGCCTACACAGTCGTGGGTAGATTACTTCTGAAATGTAATCTGGTACTGAAATTACAAGATTTAAATTGTAATCAGTAATTAAATTTTATGGACTACACTTTTAGGTAATCTAATCCAATTTCTTTTGGATTACTTATTGCATGTTGTAATGCAAACATAAAATCAAAAAGCAACTTGATGTAATCTGTTACTTCACAACACTGCGTCTACATATCACCTAACTGCACCTAAGGCCCAGATAGACAGTACTTCATATTAAATGAAAGAACGAATGGGTGAGAAATCTGGCCAAAAAGGTGTTTTTGCGTTAATTTCGGTGGTTCATAACTGCCTGCCTAGGTGAACTTTTAGGACAAATTCTTACTGACTGCTAAACACCTTTTTACTGCCATTGGTGCACATCATCGGTAGGTGTGACCTGAAGCTCCACCTACCTTGAGGCCGACAGCTAATTCTATATGTTGTTCAGTCAGTCAACAAGGACACACTGGCATGCAGTTTTTAGCGAGCTGGTGCAAATTTACCTTCATCTGTATGATCGTTCTTGTAGAGACATTTTCCAAGAACCTTTTCATGCCTTAATTTTATTATTTGTCTACAAATGGAATCAAATCTACTCAAATACTCTCAAGTGCCCATTCACTCTTTTATGCTGCTTCACTCATGTGCCTTCTGCAGTGAAAGCCATTCACACATCTGCCCAAAATAAGGTATGCCCCACTTAACATTCATTTGTCTGCATTCTGAACACCAATTTCTGCAGTATCAGTGTCAACATAAATTACAATAACAGAGTGTAATCGGCACATATATTGGCCAAGTATAGCGTGTTAGCACATTAGAATCATGAATTCAGAATGTAAACAAGACAAATTTTCTTCTGCATATATATTAATTTAAGGGGCATGGGTAGGGGTAAGGGTAAAGAATAGGCCTGTAACATGGTAGACTAGGGTTTGAATCTGGAGATAAACAAGTTTCTTGAACATACAAAATGGCTTCTGGATTCTTAGGAAATATATTATTGGTACTAACCTAAGGTTAAAAATTATGTTGTTCAAGGTTAGAAATAATTAACCAACCAACAGAGTAATGGGGGAGAAGGATAACTACAAGACCAGGGTTCAAATCCAGAAATAAATAAACCCCTTTGATAGATCCTATATTTACCAGTCCATGTAAAAGCATGTGACCCATGTCAATTTAAAGGAAAAATTAGCAGCAAATGTAAACCTCGTGAGAAATTTGCAGAACAGCCTGTAGTTACAGCGTTAATCTTAGCATTTTGCTAAAATAATAACACAATACTCAAATAAGCATCAAAATTCAAAGCACATAAATATTTGGTAAAATAATCACATTTTAATTAGACTACTCTATTTTGCATTATTGATTTTTGGGGGGAATTAAATAATTCATAATCAACAAATCTTTCACTTCATCCATTAGCATGGATTTTTAACTGAGCTTGTTTTTTCACTCTTTCCTCTCTCATTCTCTCCTCTCCTCGTCTCTCCCTAATGGTTTCTTGGCATCTAATACAGGCACAAACTGTTCTCACATGCCCACTCATCCCCAAATGACAAAGCTAAAATAAAACAACCAGGCTATTAAAATAGACACTAGGCATCCTAATGAAGATAATGGCCCGGCAGAGGCATTTTTACAACACGAGGAGCTTGCATGATCACAGTCCATCAATGACCTTGTGAATCACGAAAATAATATAATTGCTCACCTTTAAATTACTAATCTAAAAATAGCTTGTTGCTCTCAGCAATAGAAATACCCAATAGAATCCCATTTACCTTAGTGGGCAGGTATATGCCGGCTCTTCCCAAAGACTGGTAACTTCTGTGCCGTAGGATAGTAGATGCAGTTGATTCTTTAAGCTTAGTTGCTCTTCAATGAGAGTCTTTGATGGTATAACAGGAGCAAAGATAGGACAATCACAAAATGAGCAGTTTTTTTAACAAATGAGCAAATAAAGAAAGGAAATTGATGCAATTAGTTATCGTGAGGGATCCTACTAAGAGATCTTGCTGTAGATCTGGTAGCCTCTCTTCAGAGCAGTTAAAATCAGACGTGTCAACAAGAACTCCAACTCGGGATCCATTTAACGCTCCAAACACCTAACAGAAGAAATCAAACCAGCAGAAGATACCAAAGTTTATGACTGGTTAAAACAGTGTTTCACAAACTTTTTTCTGGCCCGGCACACTTTGTACTACTAAAAAATTCTACGGCACACCTCTATCCCACATAGGCTAACCATCGTCAATATTTTTTCCTTTTCAAGAACTTGTCCATATTTTCTGTCCTTCTTAGTAGCGTGTTTACTTGTAATGTTTGAAATTCGACTATGCAAAAAAAAAAAAAGTCACATAGGTAGGCTACACCGTGTGAGGTCACAGGTGGCAAGAGCGCTAAATGGGTAAAAATTGTGCTTGCAACGCCACAAGAAATTACAGGGATGCAAACTCATGAGGGGTGAAAAAGGTCATTTTTTAAGTTTACAATTGTGCAGAATTAGCTGCAAAATAAAGAGTATTTTGTGAGGCTTGCTTCTGTTTCACAAATGTGTTCAATTTTCTTAACTGATTAGTTCAGTGACCCCTTCTGGAAATGTCACTAAGTGGTGACACATGAGCGTCTTATGTGCTATGAGTGAATCAGTGAATCATTTTAAGGCTTTCATGAGAGAAATCTACCAAGAGAGCTTATAGTGTTTAAGCATTAAAAGAACAAAGCAGATCTATAGTCTTCCTTCAGTCTGAGCTTTTTCATCCAAAAAGACAACAATAATAGTCTAATAAAAGTGAGTTTCAATAACGTCCTTACCTTCTCCTTTATTAAATCTTGCATGACTACAAATCTACTGACTTCAGTATAAGAATTATAAACACAAAGTAAATCTACGGTATCATTTAAAATGCTGAGCATGACTTTTATCAGAAAAGACCGCAATAATAGACAAATAATAATCATTTTGAGTTTCAATAATGTTGTGTTGAGTTGAGGCATCAACGCTACTTTCAACAGCAGCGTCAGTTGCCGCATTGTCCTCCACATGACAAGCATTGCAGAAAGCATCACAGAGAGGCGATTTTATGAGTTTGCCACGTAAAAAAGTGGGAGGTGTGCACAATAAACATTGAAAACATGTTTTTGGAAGAGAGGAAAAAAGCTTGCAGTTGCTTTGATAGCAGAAAGTAATAAAAGGACTTTTATTATTTTATTTTTTTATGTTAAGGTCTAAGCGTTTTCTTTATGAATTTAAACGAGTTCAATAACTGGGGTCTCTGATATTCATAAACGATAAGGTAATATTTCATTAAAAGACATTATGAGACATAAATATTTCTTGTTGCTTAGTACTCTCAAAGACATTATTGGTGAAGCAAAAACATGTGTAAAAAACACTATGGTGTGACGTCACTTCATAGACTTCAATGTATTCTGCAGCACTGACGTGAGTCATAAGATAGACCCTTAACGCGTATAAATATCAGTCACTTTTGCACATTAATCATTGCTCTGAACAATCACAAATGTGACCAATTATGCTTTCAAAATGGTGAATTTCCGAAAAGTGAGGACTTTGGATCCCTGAATTTTTTTTTTATGCATTTATTTATTTTGTGGAATTTGGTAATTTTCCACAGCACACCTGACATTAGTGTGCCGTGGCACAATGGTTGGGAAACACTGGGTTAAACCATACCCACTTTCCACCAAAATTATACTGTTGCTGACTTTAGAGTCAAACAACGACAAACAGTTGAAGTCAAAAGTTTACATACACCTTAGTCAAATACATTTCAACTAAGTTGATCACAATTCCTGACACTTAATCGTAGAAAACATTCCCTGTCTTAGGTCAGTTAGTATCACTACTTTATTTTAAGAATGGGAAATGTCAGAATAATAGTAGAGAATTATTTATTTCAGCTTTTATTTCTTCATCACATTCCAAGTGGGTCAGAAGTTTACATACACTTTGTTAGTATTTGGTATCATTGCCTTTAAATTTACATTTATTTTGATTTTCCCATGATTTCAAGCAAAGTGGCACTGAGTTTGAAGGTAGGCCTTAAAATACATCCACAGGTACACCTCCAGTTCAGTACACCTCCTACAGTATCAGAAGCTAATTGTATAATTGTCTAAAGGCTTGAGATCATTTTATGGAATTTTCCAAACTGCTTAAAGGCACAGTTAACCCACTGGAATTGTGATATAGTCCATTAAAAGTGAAACAATCGGTCTGTAAACAATTGTTGGAAAAATTACTTGTGTCATGCACAAAGTAGATGTCCTAAATTACTTTCCAAAACTATAGTTTGCTAATATGAAATCTGTAGAGGGGATAAAAAAAAAAGAGTTTTAATGACTTCTGACTTCAAGTTAGTCCAAGTTAGTTACAGTTACAGTCCTCTAATCTGATTGGACATGTGACATTCCAAGAGTGCCGATATTTGGTATACAGCACAGGGATGCTTCACTTCACTTGCAATGATTGTTCATTGGTGAAGCAAAACTAGACAAAATAGCTGTGGCCATATTATGGCTGTTCCAAAACCCAGTGAGCTGCCTCAGAAGGCAGCACTTTATGCATCATTGGTGTGCTCCCGACGCAAAGGTGGTTCCAAAGGGTAGGTATCTTAATTATGCTGCCTCTTACAATATCTTGTTTTAGGTATCAAATTCTAAGGTATCATTGTATGTATCCTTCCACATGTAGCCAATCCCAGAAAGCACCACGATGAGCCCGGTGGAAAAATAAATCCAACATGGTGGACAAGGCTAGAGAAATTTTGCTATGCGTATTCGTGCTCATCAGAATATCACGTTGTTCCACTCGTGCACCATGCACTAAGCATGAGGAATGCTATTTAAAAGATGTCCGGAGCTGCTGCCTATGAAGAGAGTTCTAAATCTGTCTCTTTTGAGGCTTCATTTCAGTTAGGATGCCACAATAAAAGACAGCTGGCTATGTAGGCAGGAGACAGCGAGGTAGCTCACTAAGTTTTGGAACAGACCCAATATGTCTTGTGGTTACTCAATAAAAACGTCTTGTTTATAAAACTGTTTATTTATGTCTTGTTTATAAAACTGAATAACAGCACAGCTGTAATTCCCTGTGGCCTTAAGTATACAGCCAAATCTTAGCCATGTTGATATCCAGACAACACGACTGCAAATGTGTGATATTGCTTAAACGTTAAACCAGCTCATAAACACACACAGTGCGTTGTACACTTCGTTTACGAGGAGTTCATTTATGACTCCTAGGTTTGAGAACATATTTTACAATCTAAGGTTATATAATTCAGCGTCTTAACGCCATTATGATATCTCTTTGATGTTATGGTCAGAAATTAGTTAAATATAGGCTATACTGAATACATTTCACAGCAATCAATTTACACATATGATCTGGAACAGTGGACACAATTGGTTTCTGGCACTGATTACGGCACACTGATGGTGGAAAGAGGGTACCAGATCTCTGATTGAAACTAATCTGCAATTCATGGTCTGAAAATATCCCAGATATCCAGTTTACCTTCTTGCTTCCTTGATTGAGCCACTTTATTTGATCATGGTTCATCTCAATGGCTCTACAGAAAGCAGATCAAAACATTCATCTCAATCAAGATCTAAATTTAACTGTACTAAAGCTATCAACAATTAGATTGGCTAATTCATATAAATACATGTGTAACATATTAATACTATGTCTTCACTGTCCTTGAGAATGATAAGGCATCAACATAGTGACTGTACACAAATGAAGGAGATGTTGCTCACATGTAAAGCTGTTCCTCGAAGTCCCTGAGAGACTCAATGCTGATGTGCATCTGTTTGCACACTCCATCTCCTCTCTCAGGCCTGTCATAAATACACAAAGTTGTATCAATTGGTGGAATCTTATGAAGAACATATCCAAGTCATATTTTCCCCATATTTCAACATTATTGTCATAAAAAAAATGAAATACATGTTTTGTTTGATTTAAGGGAAAAATATAAACTGGGCATGTTCTTGTCAGGTTATTCAGGTACAGTAAGTGCTTTCCATCCTGTAATAGAGCTATTGAATGTTATTTGATTAATTTTGATTTTGCTGTCAATAAAAAATTACCTTATGAATATCTTAATGATTTTAACGTTTTTTTACTATTATTTGACCATTAAGTTTCCTAAAGACTGTGTTTTTAGACTAGTTTCACGTTCCTTTCTTGTTTTGTGACTTGCAAGTATGTTAAAGAAGGGATGTTTTGATTTTGCTCTCTGATTTAAATGTCAGAAGCAATGGTTTTAAGTACTTTAAGTAACTGTTTTAATTAATATATTTATATATACATATATACAGTTCAGTGTTTCAAAATTCCTGAAATTTAATCATTGAAAACTTTCCCTGTCTTAGGTCAGTTAGGATCACTACTTTATTTTAAGTATGTGAAATGTCAGAATAATAGTAGAGAGAAGTATTTATTTCTTTCATTACATTCCCAGTGGGTCAGAAGTTTACATACACTTTGTTAGTATTTGGTAGCATTGCCTTTAAATTGTTTTGCCTTCCACAAACTTCTTATAAGTTGCTGGAATTTTGTCCCATTCCTCCAGACAGAACTAGTGTAACTGAGTCAGGTTTGTAGGCTCATTGCTCACACACGCTTTTCCAGTTCTGCCCACAAATTTTCTATTGGATTGAGGTCAGGGCTTTGTGATGGCCACTCCAATACCTTGACTTTGCAGTCCTTAAGCCATTTTGCCACAATTTTGGAGGTATGGTTGGGGTCATTATCCATTTGGAAGACCCATTTGTGGCCGAGCTTAAACTTCAAGGCTGAGGTCTTGAGATATTGCTTCAATATATCCACATAATTTTCCTTCCTCATGATGCCATCTATTTTGTGAAGTGCACCAGTCCCTCCTGCAGCAAAGCACCCCCACAATATGATGCTGCCACCCCCACGCTTCACGGTTGGGTTGGTGTTCTTCGGCTTGCAAGCCTCACCCTTTTTCCTCCAAACATAACAAAGGCCATTATGGCCAAAAAGTTCAATATTTATTTCATCAGACCAGAGGTATTTTCTCCAAAAAGTAAGATCTTTGTCCCCATGTGCACTTGCAAACTATAGTCTGACTTTTTTATGGCGGTTTTGGAGCAGTGAATTCTTCCTTGCTGAGCAGCCTTTCAGGTTATGTCGATATAGGACTCATTTTACTGTGGATATAGATACTTGTCAACCTTCCAATGATGAACCAGACTTGTGGGGATCCACAATTGTTTTGAGGTTTTGGCTGATTTCTTTTGATTTTCCCATGATGTCAAGCAAATTGGCAGTTTGAAGGTATGCCTTAAAATACATCCACAGGTACTGTACACCTCCAATTCAGTACACCTCCTATCAGAAACTAACTGGCCAATTGCCTGAAGGCTTGACATAATTTTCTGGAATTTTCCAAGCTGGTTAAAGGCACGATTAACTAAGTGTATGTAATCTTCTGATCGACTGGAATTGCGATATAGTCAATTAAAATTTAAACAACAACTCAGCAAAAAAAGAAACATCCTCTCACTTTCAACTGCTTTTATTTTCAAATAATCTCAGTCAAAATCTCACAGTACAGACACTGCAATTTATTGCTCTGGCCACATCTGCAGTCCTCATGCCTCCATGCAGCAAATCTAAGACACGTTCGCACAGATGAGCAGGGACCATGGACATTTTTCTTTTGGTGTTTTTCAGAGTCAGTAGAAAGGTCTCTTTACTGTCCTTAATTTTGATAACTGTGACCTTAATTGCCTACCGCATGTAAGCTGTTATTGTCTTAATGACCGTTCCACAGGTGCATGTTCATTAATTGTTTATGGTTCATTGAACAAGCATGGAAAACATTGTTTAAAACTTTTACAATACAGATCTCTGAAGTTATTTGTATTTTTACAAACTTATCTTTAAAATACAGTTTCTGAAAAAGGGATTTCTTTTTTGCTGAGTTTATATATATATATATATACACAAACTTTAAATTTTGATTCCTAGTTTTACAGAACAGCTTTTCTAATTAAAAGTAATTATAGTTTTACCAGCTGGTTTCAAACAAACTAAATCACATCCTGCAAAAAACAGTCTGTACTGATAATGTGTGAGGAGTTTTTGTTGACGATATGGTTTAGCCCTGCCAAAGAAATCTGTTTATTAACTTGCACGTTAACACTTTGTACACTTAAAGTATAGACAGCTCTGTTAGTTATTATAGGAGCGTTCTAGTTTTGTTGAAAGTCTAATAGCACAGGGTGCAATGAGTACATTGTTTCTGTAAACTTACATAAGAGTAGTAGTGCAGAGAGAGAGAAGGTGAGAGAGAGAGAGTCCACAGCTCTCCAGACTGCATGTCTCCAGCCACTTTTCTGCGTTCATATATTCATCAATATGATTCCTATGCTTCTGCACTCTCTGAATATTAACAATGACACAGAGGTCAATGACAGAAAAACAGCTTTAAGTTAAAGAAGTATTTAAAAAACAAAGCTTAAAATGTAGTGATTATAAACTACATTACTTGATGATACAATATATAAAGTGTACCGGTGGAAACCACAAAAAACAATAACAACAAAAAACTTGTAGAGGATGCAGTCACCATTAAGTCTTCAGTTTGATCATCTCTGGAGACCAGCAGGCCAATATCCTTTGAGGAATTGTTAATTTCCCTGTGAGAGCAGACAACATACTGTAAGTACTGTCCTATGACCTGGATATGATTAATATATGAAGAAAGAAAGAAAGAAAACTAAAGATGGAAACAAAGGAAGGAAAGAAACAAAGGAAGGATGGAGGGAAGAAATTAAACAAAAGATAGAAACAAAGGAAAGAAGGAATGAAAGATGGTAATGAAGAAATTAAGGAAGGAAATGAAGGTAAAAAATTAATGAAGGAATCAAAGGAAGGAGGGAAGGAAACGAGGGAAGAAAGGAAACAAAAGGTGGAAAAAGGAAAGGAAGAAGAAAAAAGAAGACAGAAACAAAATAAGGAAGGAATGTAGGAGGGAAGGAAGGAAGGAAGGTAGGAAAGGAAGAAAGGAAGGAATGAAGAAGGGACAGAATGAAACGAAAGACGAAAATGATCCTTCATTTTCGTCTTTCGTTTCATTCTGTCCCTTCTTCGAGTATTTAAAAAAAACAAAGCTTAAAATGTAGTGATTAAAAACTACATTACTTGATGATTCAATATATATATAGAAGGGAAAGAAGGAAGGAAACAAAAGATGGAAACAAAGAGAGGAAAGAAACAAAGGAAACAAAAGATGGGAAAAAAGGAAGGACGATAAGAAACAAATGAAGGAAACATAGGAAGGAATGAAGAAAATGAAAGATGGAAATTAAGGATGGAAGGAGTCCAGAAATGAAATGAAAGATATTAACATAGGAAAGAAACACAGGAAGGAAGAAGGAAATAAAAAAGATAGTAAAAAAGGAAGGAATGAAGGAGAGAAGAAATTAATGTTTGAATAGAAGAAAGGAATGAAGGAGGGAGGGAAGGAAGTAAGAAGAGAAGGAATCAAGGAAGAAAACTAAAGATGGAAACAAAGGAAACAAAAGATATAAATTAAGGAAGTAAGAAAGTAAGGAGGGAAGGGAGGAAGGAAGGAAGGAAGGAAGATAGAAAAGGAAGGAAATGAAGGAAACAGGAAGGAAATGAAAGATGGAAATGAAGGAAGGAATGAGGGAAGGAATGAAATGAAAGATGGAAACAAAGGAAGGAAGGTAGGAAACAAATGACAGAAAACAGGAAGAAACAAAAAATAATGAAGCAGGAAATGAAGAAAAGAAGGATGGAAGGAAGGAAACAAAAGATGGAAACAAAGGAAAGAATAAGGAAATTAAAACAAAGGGAAGAAGAAACAAATGGAGGGAGAGAAGGAAGGTAGGAAAGGAAGGAAGGAATGAAGGAGAAAAGGAAGGAAACAAAAGATGAAAATGAAGGATGAAGGGAAGGAGGGAAGAAATGAAACAAAAGATAGAAACAAAGGAAAGAAGGAAATGAAAGATGGTAATGAAGGATGGAAGGAGTCCAGGAATGAAATGAAAGATATTAACAAAGGAAAGAAACACAGGAAGGAAGAAGTAAATAAAAACAGATAGTAAAAAAGGAAGGAATGAAGGAGAGAAGAAATTAATGTTTTAATAGAAGAAAGGAATGAAGGAGGGAGGGAAGGAAACAAAAGATGAAAATCAAGGAAGGAAGAAGGGAAGGAATCAAGGAAGAAAACTAAAGATGGAAACAAAGTAAGGAAACAAAAGATATAAATGAAGTAAGAAAGTATGGAGGGAAGGGAGGAAAATAGAAAATGAAGGAAATTAAGGAAACATGAAGGAAGGAAATGAAAGATGGAAATGAAGGAAGGAAGGTAGGAAACAAATGACAGAAAACAGGAAGAAATTTAAAAAAAATGAAGCAGGAAATGAAGAAAAGAAGGATGGAAGGAATGAAACAAAAGATGGAAACAAAGGAAAGAATAAGGAAATTAAAACAGAAAGGGAAGAAGAAACAAATGGAGGGAGAGAAGGAAGGTAGGAAAGGAAGGAAGGAAGGAATGGAGGAGAAAAGGAAGGAAACAAAAGATGAAAATAAAGGAAGGATGAAGGGAAGGAGGGAAGGCATGAAACAAGAGATGGAAACAAAGGAATAATTAAATGAAAAACAGAAAGGAAATAAGCAAGAATCAAATGAAGGTGGAAAGGAAGGAAGCAAGGTAGGACGAAAAGAAGGAGAGAAGAAAGGAAACAAAAGAGAAAAATTAAGGATGGAAGGAAAGAAGTTAGAAAAGCAAGGAAATGAAAGATGAAAATTATGGAAACAAAAAAGATGGAAACAAAGGAAGGAAGGAAACAAAAAATGAGAATGAAGGAAGTAAAGAAGGAACAATGGAAGTACTGAAAAGATGGAAGCAAACGAAGGTAGGAAACAATGATGGAAAAAAGGAAGGAAACGAAAATGGAAGGAAAAATGAAAAAGGTGGGTGGGTAGGTAGGAAACAAATGAAGGAAACATAGGAAGGAAGGACACAAAATGAAGTAATGAAAAGAAGGAAGCAAAGGAAGGTAAGAAACAAATGATAGAAAAGGGAAGAAAAAAGATGGAACAAGAAAAAAGAAAGGAAGAAAGGAAAGAAAGAAAAGAAAGATGGAAATGAAGGAATAAAGGAAGGAAGGAATGTGGGAAGGAATATAATGAAAGATGGAAACAAAGGAAGAGAGGTAGGAAATGAATGACAAAAACAAAGAAAGGAAAGGAAAGAAAGATAGAAATGAAAGAAATAAGGAAAGGAGGAAAGGAAGAAAGGAAACTAATGAAGAAAACATAAGAAGGAACAAAAGAAAGACCAATGAAGAAATTAAGAAAGGATGGAAGTAGGGAAGGAATGAAGGAGAGAATGAAGGAAACAAAGATGAAAAGGAAGGAAACAAAAGATGAAAAGGAAGGAAAGAAGGAAACAAAGATGAAAAAGAAGGAAGCAAACAAAAGATGGAAACAAAGGAAAGAAAAAAAATATGGAAATTAAGGAAGTAAGGAGGGAAGGAAACAAATGATGGAAACATATGAAGGAAGGGAACGAAAAATGGAAATTAAGGAAGTAAGGAGGGAAGGAAGGAAGGAAGATAGGAAACAAATGATGGAAATTAAGGAAGGAATCAAATTATGGAAAAAGGAAGGAAACGAAGGAAGAAAGGAAAGACGGAGATAAAAGAAAGTTCTGTACAAAGTATATGTACTGTACAGTATGAATGCAGAAATATAAGTGTGAATCTGTTGTACATGATTTCACCCACTCAAGTGGTCCGCTCTTCCGTTCCATACTGAGATGATTGTAGTTTGCTTGAGGTTTTCAGTCTCCTCCGATGACATGTAATGACTATATGAGGATTGATCTCCTCCACACTGCAATCAATCTTCTACAGGAGACATTCCAGTACACAACAACAAACAATGTTTAACTTCCATTACCATACTATATGGTTACTAAAGTTATTGGTAGTACGGTTTAAAATCTTCTTCTAGAAGCTTTCAGTCATTTTGTATATGACAGTCGTGGCTCACACCAAGTTACCAAAGTTTTATTGTTATAACTTTCAAAAGCTGTAGTTTTGGCGGAAAGTATGCTTGGTTACCTTGGTGGGTTTTTGAAAGCTTATGAATGTTTACCTTCCAAACGCAGTGATTCTGAAGCGCAGTTAGGGCGCGCAAGTTTTTGTCCTCGCGCTGGAAACAGTGAACGTCCTTGTTGAGCCCCTCTTCTGTTACACGTCTCCATAGCAACGGACTACACCATTCAAACTCGCGAGCTCATGTTGCCATTTAGAGACTTACAGTGCGCAAACCTTGAAACAACATGTTTCTTCCTCCTGGACAGAACAGTAATATAGTAGGGAATGGTTATAAAATCACAGGTGTGAGCTTTGTCGTGCATATTTTGACTTTTAAAGCCAATTTTTGTATTGTGTAGTCAGTGTCGTATTAACTGAATTATTTTCAAATAATATTTCATTATAAATGATTATTTATTAAATACTGTATATATTATTTTATGTTGACATCTTTATCTGGATTGATGTCTTTCTCAGCAAGTATTGATCAATTAGAGGATTTAATCAGCATCTCATTAAATGATTCAAATATTGAAACAATTGACATCCCTAATTAAACCCTTAATGGACGGTGTCCACAAGTGGACATCATTTTCAGATAAAAAGATTGGCAATAAATATATATTCTTGTTTTGAAGTTCAAAAACGGCTTTAATAATTCATGCATTAGAGGGTTCAATGGGTCAACTTAAACTCAAGCAGTACGCCTTCTTTTATGCCTTTTATTGTATACAGTGAGATATCGAAACAAAGAGAAGCAGAGAAAACAGTTAACAGTCAGAAATATGAATCTGTTAACAGTAACTGTGCACAAGGACTGCTGACATCCTTTGAAAGATAATACTGTCACTCATACATTTGTATCCTTCCAATTTTGAAATCATAAATAATAGCTTTTCATTGCCCTATAAGGAAATGTCACTTTTTTCCAGTTTATGATGGGCTTCAAAAATACATATCCAAAGCAGGAGCGGTGTTTAGCATAGAGGCAACGTCTTCCACTGAGGTCAACCAACGTTCGCACAGTTCTCTTTCATTTAGGTGCCAGTGCGAGGAGGAGTGTTGCATGTTTTGCCAAAAGCAATTGTACAATTCTTGCCTAAATGCATATGGGAGATGGTTAAATTATTCTTTTTTGAGTTGTTTCTATTATAAACATCTTTTGTAATTCTTCGAACAAAGAATAGTATGCTTTTACCCCATATATCGAAGAGAATCATATTAAATTTGCATAAATACATTTGTATCTTTTGATATTCTTCCAAGGAATGTGCCGTCTTCCAAAACTGTGAGCATGAACTTTCTTACAGGACCAAAAATATTCACCATTCACCCTCATGCGGTTCCAAACCCGAATGACTCGGAGGGGGGGTGTAGACCAACTGAAGTCGCCATCCACTTTAATTTAGGGATGAATGTTGATAGTTTTCATGATTCAATACAGATTCATTTGGTATTTTTCAGTAATAATGTCCATTTTGCTTATGAAAGACATTCTATCTCAGCTAATGTGGTTAATTATCCAGGGGACCATCTAACTTGGTTCATTACAAAAATAAAAATGTTATTTTATCATTAAATTTTCCTAATTTGTCACATTTTAGTTTTATACATTTTTTTTTTACAAATTCCATGTATTACATCAATAAATACACAACGTCAGCAGATGCTTCTTGTGAATAGCAAACTCAAAATGTTTGAGTGCTTTTTAAGTCAAAGTAGCTCTAACCCACACCTCCAATCTCGTTTCATTAATTGAATGCCAAGTTTGCAAACTCCTGACTCTAATTAGCTTTTTGTCATCATCTTTTTCTTGCCACTGCACGCACACAGACACACACAACACAGGTTGTTGTTTACTTAATTAAAATAAGATAAAGCAACACAATTCTAGAACATTTTGTCAACTTAATTTCATTGCGTTCTATCCAATTAAATGAGTAAAATGGAAGATGAATTAATCCATTTTAGTTTGGATTACATGACTACTTTTTGTAGCATTGATTCGACTGGCAGGAGACTTTATTTCCCAGCATGCTTTGCACAGGACTGGATGGGGTGAATAAATGTTGAAATTAAGTTTTATTTTGTGCATTTTTGAGCAAGATGAGAATAGGCGATTTGTTCATTTTTAATGTTCTGGTATATTGGTATTTAAACAGTCTGTTAGGCGGGAGTTTTGGGGGTAACAATTGTGAAGAATTTCAAGTGATGTTTGATTCGAGTGCTGCTATTAAAGTGACAACAGTTTCACTGTCCTTTAATTGCTCACCTGGCATATACTAATGATTAATAAATAAAGTTGGACCAACATTAAAACATTTAGTTTACGATCCTAATGTTGAGTTAAAACTATTATAGTACATTGATTTGACGTAATCCAAATAATTTTGGTGGCCAAATGATGCTTTAGTACATTGCTTGAAAAAACTCAAATTCAATTAAGGTTAATGACTTGACATTTTTTGAGTGTAACAGTCAAATGGGTTTGAAACACCATAAGGGTAAATGATGACTCAATTTTAATATTTGGGTGAACTATCCCTTTAAATTGATTTTTTTTTTTATGAAACAAAAATGAAAACACATTCAAATCAAAAACACAAAGAGGATGTTTTATAAAATAAACAACAACTTGTGGGGAAATGTAACATCCAACATAAATAATTCAGATGTTTTTTCATTGCAAAGACACACTCTTAACACAGTGCTCTTAACACAACAATCATTCTTGATCTCCTTTTATTCAGTGTCAGATAAATAATGTGCCATGATCGCAGCATTTTAAATCAAACGTCTGTGATTAAGGCAGAATATAACTTACAGGGCACACATTTTTGTCATAGTAAGGGACAAAAAGTCTTAAATGTAAAATAATGAGGTAAGGGGGTTCTTTTTTTGTACATCTGTAATGCTTCACCTACCGCACAGTGCTCCCTAAAACAGAACTCATGCCCTTAGCTTTCATACAACAACAAAAACAGGTTAATGTCACAGTAGCAAATCAAACCAAACAAGGAAAGGGTTTTGAAATTCTAGCAATCAAGACCAGAAAAGATGCTTAGGTATAAATTCAAACCACAAACCGAATTGAATGCCCCCGATGCTCAAGTGAGAGCAGACAGGAGTTTCTTTTGGTATGAAAGTCCAATTCAGAGCCACGTCCATCAATATCAGAGTGTGTAACAGGTGAAACAGTGAGACTCAGCCTTACAGGGTCCTGACCGGCAGTCCTGGTGCGTTCGCCTCATGTAGTGTTCGACCAAAAAGTGTTTTTCAATACTGTTCCCTTTTTCCTTTCCCTCTTTTGTAACAGCGCAATGTCCTGGCCAGCACTTGGGCCGCTGAGAGCCGCACTTCTTCAACACTTTCTTGTAGTTCCTCTCCACAGAGGCAGGGGGCGACATACATGT
The DNA here is from genome assembly GCA_032164185.1 of Moxostoma hubbsi. Taxonomy (NCBI): domain Eukaryota; kingdom Metazoa; phylum Chordata; class Actinopteri; order Cypriniformes; family Catostomidae; genus Moxostoma; species Moxostoma hubbsi. The sequence goes on along the minus strand of JAVLUX010000007.1, from coordinate 7,333,767 downwards.
ATGAAACAATGTCTGCAGAACTTGAAACAACAGAAGATAAATGGAAGAATATTCCTTGAACAACAACAAAAAAAAAATTGCTGTGGTGACCAGATCTTTCTGTTTCGGATGGGCCCTGCATACTTCAACGGTCAAATCCGACACATGTGCAACATAAAGACAGGGTTTAAAGAAGCACAGGTTGGGCAAAGGGGAGCACTAATATGCAGTGTGTGCATACATTTTCTTGCTTGTTTTGCAGTTTAATTAGTTATTTCCATATATTATACCATCCCCGGAAGATACCCCTCCTCTTCAAGAGCAGTTTTGTTGTGTTTTCACTTTGAACACCCCAGCTTGTCCCTGCTGGGAATGTCCGCTCAGCCAGGAAGGCAGACTTTCCCCGCAAACAGAAGCCCCACTATGGTGAAGAAAATGGAGAGCACGAACAGTACGTACGAGGAGCCCACCACTGTGTTGTTTGGGAGTTTGTAGGGTTGTCCTCCAACTTCATTGATGTAAAATCCTATTGGGAAGATAAGGGCGGCCATACAAAACAAGATCACTGCGAAAGAGGAAAAGAAGGAAAGCATTATTATCTAGTCAGTAACAGATATGTACACATAAAACAAAAGGTATAAGAATGAGGAGGTGGGGGTCTCCTGAGCAACCAAATTGGCCCAGTTCCTAGGGAGGGTAGAGTCACATGGAGTAACCTCCTCATGGTCGTGATTAGTGGTTCTTGATCTCGATGGGGTGCATGGCAAGTTGTGCGTGGGTCACAGAGAGTAGCATGAGTCTTCACATGCTGCGAGTCTCCGCGGTGTCATGCACAACGAGCCACATGATAAGATGCGAGGACTGACTGACTCAGAAGTGGAGGCAACTGAGACTTGAGCCACCCAGATTGAGGTAACCGAGCACCTACCAAGTAGTGGGAATTTGGCAAATTGGGAGAAAAGGGTATATATAAAAAAAAAATAATAATTTCAAAAAAAAAACATTGACACCAGCCACTGATGGTATTTTCTCGTTGAAGAAACATATTTGTTCAGTTACCAGTGACAGTGCAAATACAAAGAGAACTGTGTCCTTTAGTCAAGTTCCTAACAGTTCAGTTCTTTTAAAGAGGATTAAAACACACACACACACACACACACACACACACACGCACGCGCACACACACACGCACGCGCACAGACACACGCACGCGCACAGACACACGCACGCGCACAGACACACGCACGCAGACACACGCACGCAGACACGATAGCTGAATTGCTTTGTGCATTTGTTTCTCATACATTTATACATTTAAAATGAAAATAAAAAAATGGCTGGTAAAATTCTGCATTCACCAGTCAATGTTGTTGAGGGCAAAAAAAGTTTCCCATCCTGCTTAGATAAGTGTTTAACTGTTCAAAGGTTATTAGGAGCATTTAACATTTTTAACCACCAGGGGGTGTATCCCCAATAAAAGTCTCCAAATGCACTGCACTGTAAAAATGTCTGCAATTTTCATGGGGGAAAAAAAAAAAAAATTGGTTAATTGGTTAACAAGTAGTTAACCTTAAAATATTGGTAAAAAAAAAATAAAAAAATCATATATTTGACATGACAATACAAGTAATTTTACAGTAAAAAAAATATTGTAAACAATTAGTCTCTGATTTAAATTTGAGCAGAAATGTTGGTAGAATTAGACTGTTTTATTCATTTCTGTGAATCGGTTTAAACTATCTGTCTGTTTCATTTGTGTAAAAGTACGGAATGGAAACACCAAGTGAGAATAAAAAAAAAATCTAAAATTTGCATTATGCAGAAATGCAATTCCTAGATGTGAACCTGTCTTTGCCTCAACAAGTCATGTAAATGAATCATTTGCTCATAACTAGTAGTAGTCTCGGAAAATCACCTCAGTGGCTACAACTTCATTTCTATTTTGCACCAATATCTCTGGAAGTTAAGATTTCTTTCACTTGGACAAATGGGATTTTTCCAATGTTCCCAAACTGTTTTTGCGATTATTGGAATTTTTTGCATAAATTACATTTGTAAATTGGATGGAAACATAGCTAAGGAATGGATTCAAATTCTGATCAAGGATTGATTTTTAGCAAAAACACGTGGTAAATATTGCTGTTAATTACAAGGCATTGTTATTGGTGCATGTAAATGAATCTTACCCATTAAATATTTAGTGAAAAAAAAAAAAAAAAAAAGGCAGCCCTAGATTTCTGACCTTAAAAAAAAAAAAAAAAAAACACTACTAAACCATTTGCTTTTTTTAATAGCTATATTGTCAAATATATTTGGTTTCCTTTAGCCTAGTGTAGACTACATGACAGTGACTGGTCTCAGATCAGATCATGCACACTCCCAGATGGTACAGCAGTTTTCAAAACAGCTTGATATCTAGATGTCTTGTCTTCAGTTGTGCGCACCATCCCGACAAGTGAGAGACTGACAGTGAGCCACAGCCAATGAAATATATAGAGAGAGTGCATGATATTAGGAAATGGAAGACAAAAAATAATCTGTATATTTGTAAATTAATTTCAAACTTTTCATAATTTTAAGATGTTATTTTTGGGCAGAATTGTGAGAATTTGCATTTTGGGCAGTCTTTAGAAACGGGACAGCACTAAAGACAGCTAAAACAGATGGTTTTTGGCCAGTTACGTGCAGACTTAAAAAGGAAATAAGAGTACGATCTGAAAATGTAAAAAAAAAAAAAAAAATGCATGAACATGCACAATAGTGACACAGATATGACCAGCACACACATAAGACACTCAGTTACAGGTACTGCACTAAAATAACTCTGTATATAATAATAAACGAATTCTGCTCTAAACGTCATGTCTGTGAATAATTAAGAGAAACAGTCGGCGGTTTTTAGCGCACACTTTCTTGTCTTTTACTTTTTTTTCTTTATTATTATTCAGTAAAGCACAGACATAATGATTGATGCATGTCCTTGTGTAATCAGAGACTCTCTCCTCGAAATCAACAAAAGAGAGAGGACCAGGTCTTATGATGGTGGCTTGCTTATACACTTGTGATCGGATCACTCAATACGCATCTTAATACCAGGTGTACACAAGGTCTCAGTTGGGGACGAATGGTCATGTAGTTGATACACTACAGTCCTGTAGTGTGCGAACCAGCTCAACGGAAAATAAGACTGGAAGTCGCAAGTTGTGTAGAGCACGCTTGGCTTTACCGATATATTTATATGGTCCTTTATGGAGAATGGTTTTGATCATCAAAAATCCATTTGATAGCTTTTGTGAGGCTTGGTCAGATGAAATTTGGTCAAAATATGTTGGAGGATATATGAAAAAAATAAAGTAATTAAATATCTAAATGGTGGAAAATCTAGTCAGGTGTACATTGAAATAACTGGGTTCGTTGACATCTAAGGAATCCGTTAAAATGTACCGGACAATTTGAACGGTTATGGATGACCCCAACATTGGGACTAGAAATGTTCAGATCCTCCCCAATATGTGAAGGTCAGTGTTGACAACAGCAAACTTCTGGAATGTCTATTATGAATCATCAACCTGTCAAACCCCTGAACCGTCATGTTTAAATAAAGACCTCCTCCATGACCAGATTGATAAACACTCAGCATGGGTTCATGTTAGTCAGGCAGAAAGGCTTTTAGCGAGATAAAAACAGAAGCTGCTAATAGATGCCTGAGTGCAGTCTCAGCTCAATCTTGGTGCCCATTAGCAGGATAATAGCATCTTTCAGCAGTGCTGCAATTAAACACAGCAGCTTTGAGAGAAGTGTGACTGAGAGACTGAGCGTGTGAGCATTAAGCTTCTGCCTCTCAGAGACATTGCATAAACTACTTTAGCAGGTCTCGGCTCTTTAAACACACACAAAGGAGCGGGTAAAGAGATAACCAGCGACTAGGCTGCTGGACGAAAGGTCATGGCCTCAGTGCACTTTCCGCTGTGGTAAATGGCAACCTTTGGTCGTGCTGTTAAAGAGTTTCAGTGCTATTTTGAGCACAATGGAAAAATAAATGTTATGGTCACAGTGGATACAGAAATAGGTTTTGGTCCTGACATGAGAACATTTATGTTGCTAGCAGACCTCTTTGAGAGTGTATTTCTATTAGATGGATTGACGCACACTGTACTATAAAAGTATAAATAAGCAGCAAAGAGCGGATTATTGAACAGTGCGTCACAACATTCCATGCTCTGGTTACAACTTATCTATCTACATGTATTGAATATATTTTTCCTTTCTAAAACAAGTTTTTGGAAGAACATACAAGCTCCTGTTATTCATAAAACCTAAGTGGATGGTGATTTACTGTACAACCATGGCAAAAAGTGTTGGCAGTGACATCAATTTTGTGTTTCACAAAGTGATCAGATGCATTTTAAATAATTGGAAAAAGCTTCATTGGCCAAAAAAAATTTAATTTATCACAAAACCCCAAATTTCACTGTTTTTTGGCCCTGGAACAAAATGACCAGCTAATATCATTTCACTAAACATATCAGCAGCAACTGGGAAAGTGTGAACGAGTACTAGTCAGATGAAATCACTGTATCATTCTGATTGGATTATAAGAGCAGACTGATTGCTATAAAAGAGGGAAGAAGTGCTTCCAATCATTGTGTTCTTGTTAGCAATGGTTACATCTAAAGGATGTGCAGCCATCATTGCTTTGCATCAAAATGGCTTCACGTGCAAGGAAATTGCTGCAAAGAATATTGCACCTGAAAGAACCATTTACCGAATCATCAAGAACTTCAAGGAAAGAGGTTCAACTCCAGTGAAGGCGGCTTCATCCCAGAGTGTCCAGCCAGCACCAGGACCGTCTTCTCCTGAGGAGTCAGCTATGGAATAGTGTCACCACCAGTTTAGAGCTTGCTCAATATTGGCAGCAGTTTGGTGTGAGTGCATCTGCATGCACAGTGAGGTGAAGACTTTTGGACAATGGCCTGGTATCAAGAAGGGCAGCAAAGAAGCCACTTCTCTCCAAGAAAAACATCAAGGACAGACTGAAATTCTGCAGGAAGTACAAGGATTGGACAGCTGAAGACTGGTGTAAAGATATTTTCTCTGATGAAGCCCCATTCCGACCATTTGGGACAATCTGGAAAATCGATAGTCCGGAGAAGGTGAAAGATACCATGAGTCCTGTGTCGTGCCAACAGTGAAGCATCCTGAGACCATCCATGTGTGGGATTGTTTTTTACCCAAGGGAGTGGGCATTCTCACAATTCTGCCCCAAAACACTGCCATGAATAAAGAATGGTATCAAAACATCCTGCAAGAGCAACTTCTCCCATTGATCCAGGAGCAATTTGGTGATGATCCGTGCATTTTCCAGCATGATAGAACACCATGTCAAAAGACAAAAGTGATAATGAAGTGGTTCGGAGATCATTTCATTGAAATTTTGGATCAGTGGCTAGGCAACTCTATAGATCTTAATACCATTGAGAACCTGTGGTCAATCTTCAAAATGCAAATGGACAAGCAGAAGCCCACAAATTGTGATAAAATCGAGCACTAATAAGTCAAGAATGGATCTCCATCAGTCAGGATTTGGCCCAGAAGCTGATATCCAGCATCCTAGAGAAAATTGCAGAGGTTATGAAGAACAAGGGTCAACACTGTAAATATTGACTCTGCATATATTGAATGTTTTTGCCAATAAAAGCCTTTCAAACTTATGAAACTCTTGTCATTGTTTTCCAGTATACCATAGAAATTGCAAAAAAAATATTCTACAAATATTGAAGCAGCAAACTTTGCAAAACACAAAATTTGTCACTGCCAATACTTTGGCCACGGCTGTATATTGTGGAGCTAAAAAACAAACAAACAAGCATAAAAGTACTGTAAAACTAGTCAGTATGACCTCTTCGATATATACGGTGTGTGAGATAGATATTATATATATATATATACATACACACACACACACACACACACACATACATACATACATACACACATACACACACTTATTTTGGATGCACCAATGTCAAATCAGCCGCTGATATTTATCGGCCAATTATTGACCAAATTAAAACCATTGGCAAATCGGTTTGTAAATGGCGATATGAAAAACTGATGGTTCATTTACAATTAATCAACACACTTTGTAAAAAATCTTGTCAATTCAAATGCACAATCCAGAAATAACTAAAAATTTTCACATCGGTGCATCCCTAATACTTTTAAGTTTAATTCAGTACTAAAAAAATTATGCACAGCAAAAAATCCTATTCTTAATCATTTTGGTCTTGTTTATCGATATAAACAAGATATCTAAAATCCTTAAAAAATATCAATTAAACCACATAATAATTCAGTTTAAAATGATCTAATTTTATGTCCCATAAGATTGAATTACTATTTGACAACGAAAATATATATATTTTTTTTATTGTCAACATTGACGGTAATATTGACTAATTGTTCAACCATTCTATTGTGTGGCTTAAGAAGACTTGGATTACAAATCTATGGACTATTATGGTGGGGTTTTTTGTCCTCTTTGAGGCTTCGCCCACTTTTGTTGTTTGGGAAAACAGAAGCTCAGACATTCTGCCCAGCAGCATCTTGACAAAAAATGTATTTTTGTGTGAACTAACCCTGTAGGTCTGGATACACTGAGATGGTTCTAGTGGAGTTGAATTACTAGGTATGAATGGACTTCAGTGGCTATAACTAAACGGCCATGGCGATTTTAACACCAAATGAAGCAATACCATGTCAACAACATAAAGGTATGCTATTTTTTTATGAAGGCCAAGCCTTTTTTTTTTTAACTTGCATTTTATTTGATTTTAGTGTTGTCAAGCACTGTATTCTGGTAAAGCTACAAGCCTGCGCAGACAGCAGCTAAAATTTACGTCTGTCTCTGCTGACACAAAATATGCTGCAACTAACCCAAGTCAGAGCCAGAGCCACAGCTGCGCACATGACAGCAGATGCAGAGCAGTGATGGTAACCTGGTCAAGCTGGGTGTGGTGCGAAGGGACACAGGGGGCTTGTGTTACACACATAAAGCTGCTCTTTCAGGTTGGGGTGGCTTGAGGCCAGTGGCAGCTTTAGTCAAGTCACCTGTGTTAGATCCACCAGAAGCCGAAACGCTCATGCAATGAGCTTTGAACGAACCACCTCACGCAAGCAGGCCTTCCAATACTACTGAACGAGACACTAGTGAAATAAATGTGGAAGTACACCAAAGATGACTAGATGTGCATTTTACAAAGGAATGGCCAGTTGGAAGCAAAATAATAATGTTCAAGTTATAGCCTTTGGTTTGTTGGTATAAATGAAATGCCGTATCAGAGCCACTTTGACATTGTCATTTTACCCATGACTGTCATGCTTTAAGTCTGTCAGCTGAACACAAAAAGCAACACCTTGTCACTGTGCCACAAAGACAGCTTTAACTGTTTGTATATATGCAAGGCAAGACCAAATAACACAAATCTCATGAAAATTGTGTTACTGACTACAGTAGCAAATGTTTTTCAAAATGATGTTATGTGGTAAGTTACACACATTGCAGCAGTTCCGAGATGAAATGTCCACTGTTTGGGGCTACATTTTCTAGTATTCATTCCATTAGGAAACTGCCGCAATACATACATTGAGCCACATTAAAGTAATTTAAAAAACATTAAGACCCGATTATGTACGACCAGGCTGTACCAAACACAAATCAGTACACAAATAGATTTAAACAAGACTAATCGTAATTCAGTATGCAAATGATTTTCAAACTGTAATATTACATTTCTTAAAAAAGTATTAGGTTAAGTAAATGGATAGATCACGGAGTACTGAAATTATCAACACAAAATCAGAAATGTACAAATTTACCTCCCAACTTTGAATGGTTCAAGCTGAATTGCATAAATGTAAAGATTGCCAGTGTTTTTGTCTCTCTTTAAATAATTGTTTGTTTAAAACGCTCACCTTTTTCCCTTCACTGAGAGAGAAAGGTTTTCAAGTTAAATAAAAGCTCTTGTCTATTTTGTGTTTTCAACCGCTAGCACAGTCTAAACATATTTTTGTGCCGCAACAAACCTGTGCTATTTCTATTGCATTTTAGCTCCATGCTACCTTCCAGGAGTTTTATTATTAGTATTAAAATCTAACCCCAGATGGTGGAGGTCATGATCCCTGCCTGCGGAGGTGTTCTAGTTAAGGAACTGTTGCTCTTTTAAACAACATTTTCCACCCCTGCATGGCCATAGAAAAAGACAATTGAGTCATTAAGGATCAGACAAGATAAGCAGAACCTGGACAATTCAGATTATTTCTTTCCTGTTACCATGGCAACCGTGCCACCATGTATGTGATTCTTAGCAAAATGTCTTTTTCATTGAACAGCATCTCTCTGCATGTACAGACAATACTAGAGCTGGGCGATCTGGCTACAGAAATGATAGCTCGATTTTTTTTTTTTCATCCTATTTCAATATATATCTCGATAATTATGTATTTGCTCTAAAATGGCTCAAAAGTGCAAAGTCGATTCAATATTTTAAAGGCATTAAATAACAATAATCAAAATCTTAGGAGGACCAACCCTTCTACATTCTGTGGCTATTGTTATTTCTGGACCCAATGAAACAAAGAACCAAACCAGAATCCTACCAGATGGATCTTTGGAGAAGACACCTGTAGGTCAGCATGTCACTACAATTCATAATCTAAATGTGGATATAAACTTTTGGCGACTATATTAGATATAATTGCATGTTTAACATAGGAGCTTGTAATAGTG